>CM036658.1:76193916-77555290 GCA_020746105.1 Trogon surrucura | reverse complement strand
GACTGTTGGTGTTTTTGTTTTGAAAGGTATTTTCTGAGCTCCTTCCCTCCCTCTACATCCTTCCTTGTGCTCTCCTGTTTGAAGTCGTGTTAGCATCTCTGTAGGTAGGCTTGGGCCAGTGTCGATGGTGTTTTCAAGTGAACTCCATTAGCTTAATGTTGTAATAACAAGTAATTTTCTAATTGCAAACTTACAACAACAACTGAGAAGGAAGCATCAGAAACAGCAGGTTGATAGCTGGAAAACATTTTTCTGGTGAGAGCTTGAAAGCTTCTTGCAAGAGAAGTGCTATAACTTTTCCAATTGGGCAGAGGATGCTTTAGGATCTTATCCTGTTGACCTGGTTTCATTTTATGAAAGGAAGAGACTTGGAGAAGTAGGGTAGATGTTCAAGGCAGTCTTCACACTTCAGCCTGTTGATCCACTTCTTGACTGTTGAGTCTTTCAGCAGCAGAAGGTATTTTCAAGCGAGAATACCACAATTATGAAAGCTCTTCAACTGGAGACTGAATATTGCTAACTTTCTGTCCAAAAAATTGTGCAAATTGCTGGTGTATTTTCAAGTGGTGAGGACAGTTAAGATGGACTAATGACCTGCAAAGGTGCACTTAAATAATTTCTCTAAACCTATGAGTTTTTAACGTGGAGAGCTCTAGAAGAGCCTCAGAAAAATAACCTTTTTTTCCTTTTGAGATTCATCTATTTTCCTCTTTGTTACTTCAATAGTCCTCTTTAAACTAGTATGCATTTTGATTATAAGATTTCAGAAAGTATATATGATTGTCAGGAGTGACCGATGGTTTGATAGTTGATGGAGTCTGAGACTTAAGGAAAGAAGTTGTTTGCAATTCAAAAAGGAATTTTAAATGGATGAAGGGTGAGGAAGGTGACTTGCAAAGGCTCTGGTGAGGAGCTGGCAGAAATCTCTTCTGGACTTGGGCTGGAAGTCATTCCCTCAGTTAGTGCACTTTCTTGTCTTTTGCTCATACCAAAATAGACAAAAGCAGTGAAAAGCTCAGTGGCTTATTTTGGAGAAGTAGTGGGGATTTTGGGATAGAGAACCTGACGTGAACTTTCTTTTTCCCGAGTGCCTGAGTATGCTGCAGTTACTGCTTTTGTCCAAGTTTTTGCTCAGGTTTGTGGAGGATAGCTAGACTTAGGGACCTGACCTCAGCTCCCAGTGGCTGTTGACACGTTACCGCTGGAAAAGCAGGAGGCAATTTCGACTGAATGCAACCTTTTGAGAGGAGCTCGCGCTGTGCATTGGGACCTTAAAACAACAAAACATTTCTCAGAGTGCATTCATCCAGCCACCTGTAATAATGTTGCTGTTAGCTCTCCTTCCTGTCCTGAAGCTTGATGTAAAGAAAGTTGCCAGAGGTTAAATGTGACTGGTAGAGCTGGTGCGACAGGACTGTGCAAAGTGATTTTGAGGTCGGTATGTTAAAAGCTGTGTGTGTTCTGCCCTGCAGCAGTGGTATAATAGCTTCTGGAGGCCGGAGTGGGGAGGAATAAAAGGGTTTCTAGAAGGCTGTTTAACAGAAGCTATCTCCTTGATTTTCCTCACTCTTTGTAAAGTCATACTGTGTGAAGTGACCGTCCAAAGGGTTTTCTTCTTGTGCTGCCTATATGCATGAATATTCAATTATTAAGTACGAACAGCATGCTTCTGCCCTGCCCCTTCAGCCTCACCCACCACTCTCTACACGGTGGGTCCAGCAACAAAGCAATGGTTTTCATCCCTGGAGAGCTCTTTGGTATATGTGAAATTTCTTGAACTGGGATAAAACAATTACAGACTTTTTTGTGTCTATTGTTATGTATCTTATTATTATTTAACCGATTTTCAGGGACTGAGGCTAAGCTACAACTGTACTTCTGGAAGACTTGGTGTATCGTCTTGTTTGAAGAAGATAGTACTTGAATTTATCACACCATATGCGTTCCGAGGGATATTTTGCTGAAACATGGGCTGTAATGCCTGACCTCTTCTTTTTAAGGGAGATGAATCCCCAAAGCTGCTTCTGCAAGTTCTTGTCAGACTCTTACTTAAATAAAACATAAGTGTCAAGTATGTTAATGAATGGGATCATCACTATGCTCAGGCATTTCACAGTGTACTTTCTTGCAAAGGTAATGTGTGCTATAAGCCACATATGGGCCAGGTTTTGGTGCTTTTAATCAGGTTGAGCAATGTCTTCATTTGTGAACACTTCTGTTCTACGAAGTGAGATGGCTCATGGGGTAGGTGCAATTCAGCATGAGTTGGCCCTTATTTATGAGTCAGTTAAGGATTTCTGCCTGGTATTACCATCAATGGATGGTGTAGGTGCAGCAGCAAAGTGAAGCATTAGTAAACTCTTTGAAAATGGCGTTTCTGTCCCAATAAAAGTCATTATTGTGCATTAGACATTGATGGCTCAAGTGTTGAGCAATGACATTGTTCAGTGGAATAAGAGCTCATTATCCTTCTGAGGATGGTGTGTGCCTTGTGATCTACAAATAGATCAGCTCTTGCTCCACAGGCTGGAAGTTTGTTGCTCCTCGGTGGCACTTTGGCATATCAGGTAGTTTTTGTGAAGCACATCTTGAGTGTTTCTTCTAAACACTGAACTGTAATAAAAGTGATGGACACTGTGCTTTTAATAAAGCTGACTAAAGCAGTATATGATTGCTATTCATTTCTGCTCAATTGACTAGAGACTGACAAGAACTCTGCAGCATTTAAACTACTAAAAAGCAGGAGGCTGAACTCCATTTTCAGAGTGGACAATCAAATTGAATTGACTGTATTCAAGAGAGTAGAGCTGGGCTTTTTCAAGTGGTTTGTATTTTGCAGACATGTTTTCTGCTGGGATTGTTTTTTACTCTTCCATCCACTGTAGGGCACTGATATAATCTTACTTGGTTGACAAGTAGCTGAAAAGATCACTAAGAACAAATCCTACCTTGGATTAAAAAAATTGAAAATTGAATTGAAGGCGTGGGAAGTGCCAATGGAAGAAAAAGGTGTTCCCTAATGCTGCATTCCATCTGCTTGGAATTTCAGCAGTTAAATTTAGAGAGTTTTAAAGATCTGACGTGAAAACAGCACTTTCACTTCGTTGTTTGGCCTCATGGTGAACGGATGTATAGGACACATATCATTGAGTAAGTTGCCAGAAGGGGCTTTAATTTGATTGTCCTTTCTAGGCAGGCTTCTGGTGGCGCAGAGAGTGAATCATGGCTGGTCCTTATTTTCCTTTGTTTCAAGCATGTTAATGGTGCACTCCACTGCCTTTACAGTGTGTTTCTTTCACTTTAAGCTTGCAAAGATAACCTTGCATCCCGCACAGTCAAACACAGCAGTACACCAATATTGTATTTTTGATACCTTTCCTCCATATAACTCCGCATTCTCATTTTCTGAAGGGTTAGCAAGCAGAAGTGTTTCTGCAGGGAAGGGGACTCACTGGAAAGGAGCTTTTTCCTTTGTGAGGGTTATCATTAGTGTTGACTACTAAACTTAAACTAATGTACCTGTGGGGAATGTAGCAATTTTTCCACTGTAAGAAGTAGTATAATTGCTTATAATCAGAGCTGTTTTCCCAGTTCTTCTTATTTTCCTACTGAGTGCTTTTTATTAGTTTCTACTAACTTAAACTAAGACTTTTATGCACCCCCGCCCCCTCCACCAAAAAAAAAAAAAAGATGCTAAAAAAGGTAACCCAGAACCCTAGAGTTCTGGTTAAGGATGCTACCAAGAAGAGATAGTATTACAGCTTAAAGGTTGAAAAGTTTCCAGGAAATAACTCCTTTCCATACAGGTTTATTTTTGGGGTGGTTTTTTTTCAGCATCTAAATGTTCACTTTGGCAACAACAAAGAACATGGAATTTTGGGTGTTGGGGCATTTTGTTTGTTTTAAATAAGAATGTCTGAACCTGCTTATTAGGAATGACTGAAGAGAAATAAACTTCTACGGGAGGAATTGGGAAAGGAGAGACTGGAGGGAGATTGCTGAAATTCCTCGGTACGTAGTTGAGACAACTGGAGGTTATAACCATCTGCCAGACAGAGACACGTCCAGAGCAGAAATAGCATTTTTTTTTGTCATTCTTTAAAAGCTAAATGGGCTGTGCTGTCCCAGCAAGGTAACTTGAGAGAGCTGTGCCCTTAACTGCTTTTATTTCTTAGCCTTTGAAGATGCTGACAGTACTGTGGATGATCGAGACAGTGACTATCGCAGTGAGACCAGTAACAGCATTCCTCCTCCGTACCACACGACCGCGCAGCCCAATGCCTCCGTCCACCAGTTTACGGTCCCGTCACGCCTGCAGCAGCAAGGGGTCTTGCGGGAATCCTGTGCTGACTCCCTGCAGAATTATGATCTGGATTATCGAGACCACGTAGCCGTCAGGTGGGTGCTGTCTTCTGAGTGGCTTTTCTTTTCCCTTTTGATTTTCCGTAGCAGACCCTCAAGGTGCCACGCTGTTTGAGCAGGGGGCAGCTCAAGGGCTCTGAAAGGCTTCTGATGGGAAGGTGTTACATGTTTTGTAAACGCTGGGGCTCAGCTGTCAGCAAGGAAAGACCCATACAGCCGCGTGTTACACCATATCCATCGGTTTAGTGAATTACCTTTTAAAGATATGCTCAACTCTAAGGTCATTTGGTCTTGGTTGTACTTTCACCTCACCTTTTGAAGGCCAGAGCACTCAGTAACTGGTTGTTCTGGCACCATTGCATGGGTGTGCTTCCCAAGCCAGTGAAACACGCTCTAACAGAGTTACCCTATTAAGGGTTTTTTCCTTAGGGCAGATTTGTTTTCTGCATTTTTCTATTATTAGCTCTGCTAGAACATCATATTTAAGAAGAAAATCTATAGCCATGGAAGTGTGGGCTTTTTATTTTCCTGCTATCATGTAGCACTGTTCAGTAGTGTATTTTCACTTTTGGTTTCCCATGAGTTGTATGAAAGATAGTTTACTTGCTCTAAGTTAGCTTTTTGACCATAAATAAGTAGTTTCACAACTGCTTTTGTATTCTTTAAGTATTAAGCATTATGGCGTTAACAGGATCAGTGCCTGTGAACTAGAATTGGTTGTGCTGAGAACCGTAAAATCTTTATAAAATTGCTATTCCAAATAAAGGATGAGTCAAGGGGAGTAAGAGGAAGGCAGAAGAACTTGGGCAGTACTAGTCAGCTTGGTGTGTAGAACAGGCCATGCTGCTGCTTATGTCTTTGGTGTGGAAGGAAGAGGCAGTTGCTTAAAAACTGTCAGAGTTAGACATGTAGGAGGTTTATATGCATTATATTCTACCTTATCGTCCTTGGTAAGAGGCTAAATTTTGATCTTTTTGCCTTATGGTCTTTAATGGTAAAAGCTGAAATTTAGTGGTAACATTTAATATTGTTACTGAAATTTCAAGCAGCAGAGGCAAACATGTCAATGAAACACATTTACTGCAGGCTCATATGACGTTCTCAGTGCTCTTTTCCTGGTCCACTAAGTATCTTTATATAAATCAAGTTATTTTCTTTCCCATGCTGTTTTGTACTGCTGATTTGCAGTGGATCTTACTGAGGGTGTGGGAAGGCACCCAGCCTGGGGAAGCTAGTGATTTCTGGGTGTTTTTGCAGTTCCCTGGGTAGCGTTGGCAATACAAGTAATCTTTCATGGCTCACCTTGCATGGAGGCTGGAGATGTCTGAACTTTTAACCATATCTAATGGATAAATGTATTTGTAAGTCCTTCCAAAGGAGCACTTCTGGTTTAAATTGTTAAAGAATACCAAGGTGGAATATGTTAGCTTGTTTGGTTTTTTTCTGATTTCCTGAAGCTACTGATACAAAAGCGTATGGACTGATAAAGTTTAGTTAAAAACTATGAGGTTTGTAGTCTGCTCTGATCTAGAAGTATTTTTACTCCAGGAAGGGGAGTCCTAGATGGTGATTTGATTCCCCCTGAGTGTTCCTGGTCCCCTCTGCATTTTCCACATGCCCAGCAAGATTTTTTTGCTACATATTTAATCTTAAAACTTAGAAAATGTAAGTGAGGTTTCCAAAGAAGCTACACGGGATTTTCTTTCTTACCAGAAACGTATTTCTAACATGAGCTGGCTGAAAAGAAACGTATGGGTAGATCTTAGATAGTTTCAAAACACGGTTGTAGTTGAGTATTGCAAAACCAAACCGTGCTTGACTTTTGCTCCTAGTAGCCCTAAGTGCTGCGGATCAGGGAGCCACCTGATGAAATCAGTGTTCCTGGCAGACTGCAGCTGGTGATTGCTGATGAGATGACAGCTTGTAGGAGACTGTCCTGTGCAGACCCAGAGCAATCAGGCAAGGTTCTGCTAGAACCTGTCTTGAATTGGGCACGAAGATGTCTATGCCAAAGTGCTTCAGTTGAAACTAGCTGTACTGACACCTGTTTTTTTGTGTCTTACAACGCTTGACTTTGGCTGGAAAAGTTATGATCCTCTTTATCAGCTGTTACACGCGATTGTGTTCCTTGGAATGAAATACATGTATTTAATTCTCCCCCAAGGATAACAAACATTATTCTTATTTGTCTTTGGCCAAAAGCCAGTTTGGCTTCAAAATAGCAGACATTTTCCCCTCAGATTTATTGATTTGTTTTAAGCACTAACTTTTCTTTGCAATGGTTATTTTGTGTAACCGTGTGTCCTCCATATCTCCCTGCCCTTGCTCTATTTACTCCCAAGGCGACATGGTAGCATAGATTCCACTGTGAGTGGCCGAACTGACCTAGAATCCACATCTGAGTCTAGTCAAATGACAAGCTGCCAGTGCTCACTAGAGAGCAGGCGCTCTCTAGATCTGTCTGATAGGTGGGTTGACCTCTTTGCAGCCTCGTGTGCCCGTCTCCTCGCTGTTGCTGCTGTGAAGTGGTCTTGTGATACGTTTCAGCTGGTACTCGCTGTTTGCCTTGGCTCTGTTTCACATCTGTGGTAGTTTAATGCTGGGCTGGTGTGATCATCTCTTTTGTCCTCTCACGTGTTGGACTTCTTGTCGTTGCTTTATTTCTGGTAAAAGGAATGCTTTGTACAAGGAGCTCAATTACAAAGAAATGTAATTTCTTTTATGCCTAAATTAGTGAGTTGTTGGTTCAACATTTACCTCTAATGGCTCTTCAGGCATTCATGTAGCTCCCATTGCTTTCAGCTGAGATATGGAAGGGCTTGATCCAATAACTAGTATTTTAAATTTCATTAGCTTTTTAAGGCAAATAATTTCAATTACTAGCTTAAAATTGCAAGCAAAAAGTGTAGTAAATGTTCAAAACCGTGTACAACAGGGCTCATTTAAAGTAATGAGTAGCTTTCCAATTACTGTAAGTTAGCTAATACTAGTGGAAGTGAAGCACTAAACCAGCAGTAGTGAAAATGCAATGACCTGTATCTCTTTCAGGGCTATCCCATCGGTGTCACAGTGTCGTAGGCAACTCTCAAGCTGAAGACTCTTGTATTAGCAGTATCCATACAATGCCCTTGTACCCTTTGTCCTTTCCCTCCTCTTTCGGGGTCAGGGCATGCATGCCCTCATGCTGCTTAATTCTTGGCAGTGAATGATGCAAGACAAAGCTGCAATGCATCTTCAGATGAGCATTTTGGGGTGTGGGTTTTTTTTTTTTTTTTACATCCAATTTCTACCCATCGATTTTTATATAGGCTGGCAGGAATTGTGAGATTTGGATAAAGAGGAAGCTTTCTTACCACTAGCCTTCACATTGTTGAACAGTTGAGGTAATCCTTCTGATCAAGGGCTAGGAATTAATCCCAAAATCCCAAGGGTCATTTACTTGGGTTTCTAAGAAGGTTCAGGTTGTCTGATAGCAAAACAGTAGCTGCCTTAATTCAGCCTGCCACAATGGGCACATATAGCTTGCTGGATCCATTTAGATGCGTTATAAATGACAAGTACAAGCCCTGAAAAGCCTCTGAGGCTCACTGTGGGCTGGTATCCACTGCCCATGTTTTGTTTTACCTTCTGATCCAGCGACAGCTCTGAGGATCTTCATTTTGTGCTGGCAGGAGCCCCCGAGGGCACTACCTGCAGTGAGAACCCCCCCAGCAGAGAGGAGTGCTGGAGTAGCTGGATCTCCTCATGTGGCGGGTGTGCGTGGTTTGCGTTTTGTCCCATCCCCACTTCCTCAGAGTCCAGTGACACCTGAGTCTTTGCATGCAGCCTCTGCTCTGCAGCCCCTCGTGGGAGAAACAAAGTGCCTGTGTGCTTTATGAATACTGCTAAAACAAAGTCTGCAGCCTGGAGTGACCGAAATGCACGCATAGCATAGTGGAGTGGTGCGCGTGGGCGCTGTATCCTGAAGTAGTCCTGTTACTGTAATGAGTGACTCTTTTTCAGTATGCCTAAAAAAGTAACAGCAGAGTACTGGTAGAGCCAAGGCTGTGTGCCCTCACTTGATCACAAAAAGCTGTTCTCCTTCAAACAGGCATTTCTAAATTTTTCACAACGGTAACTGGTGGTGTATCATAACCCATGCTGCTTTTATTTGACTATTTGATTAAAATATAATGGAGGTAGATTGGCAGGTTTTCAGTTTTGTTATCTCTGGATGATTCTGATTTTAATTTCCCTTTATTTGATGCATGTTTTTTCATTACTATTTTTTCTCTCCTTTCTAGAGTTTTTTTTAAAACTGTTATTTTTCCTTTTCCTTTTTTTTTTTTTTTTTTGCTACCTCTCTTCCTTTCCTTCCCTTCCCACCTCCTTTATTTCTCATCTTAGACAAGGATCTCTAGCTAGAAATGAAAGAGTCAGGATCATTCCATTTGAAGATGGAGAAGATGAACAGGAGAGTAAATATGAAGAGCTAGGAAAACTGCTAATAGAGGAATTCTTAGAAAACAGTCATAAAAATAGAAGTTGGCAGGAAGCAAACACGAAAAAGACACAAACTCTCTCAAAAAGGGAGAAAAATAAGCACTGTGAAAGGTCAAGGTGCTGCCAAAAGGTATGTGTGGAGTCGGGGTCTGTAGACATTCCTAGGTATCCTCAGGAATATGATACAATAGACAGGAGAAGGAAAAAGAAGCTGCGATACAATTTTGGAGAGAGTAAACAAATAAGCCTGGAAAGTAATGAAGATCTGCAGTATCCCAGGGAGAAAATGATGTATTTCAATGGTGTGGTGACTAGATCCGAACCTAATGATGATTTCCCAGCATATACTAGAACTGGGAAATACACCAGTAGCTCTGGAAGTAAGGAGTGGTTGCCTGCTTATCCCATCCTGCGTCCGTACAAAAACGGCTTAATGGTTAAAAGTGGCAAGTTGCCCAGCAAGCAGGGAGTCAACCATGAGGGCTCACTTCACCTCAGTAGCAGTGAAGACAAAGTCACAGGGATGCCAGATAACACTTTTGTGCCTGTGGATGTCCTTGAGGAATTCGACAGCAGCGCTTCCGATGAGTTCCAGTACTCGCCTGTTTCAGACGATGAGATAGAGGAACTGGATTCACTTTCACAACCATGGTGCGATTCTGACATCAGCCATTTGAGAAACTTCACTGTTAATTACACTGAAGATGTGGGCTCCCAGTTAAAGGCTAGCTGTGATAAAAACCACAAGAGTAAAGGGAGCAAGCACAGTCATCCTATGCAAGACTTAACCCTGTCTCCTGTTGAGGAACCCAGCGAGGAGTACATAGACACAATGGATGAACTTCAGTGTCTGGTAGAGTCGGTTTCAGAATACTTGGCTGAAAAGGAGGAAGAAATCAGCAAATTTGGTACCTTGTCAGAGACCAAAAAAAATGTTGAGAGCATGGCACTGAAGCAAGGTAACGCTGATAATTTGGTAGAAGACAGGAAGCCTGAACAGCCCAAACATCCTGCTGCAGAAGAGAGTACCAAGGGCAAATCTGAATCTCTCCCAGATTTGTCTGGTGTGAAGAACACAGTTAATTCACTGTTCAGCTCCTTCACTGAAAAGGTGGGATCAAGCACAAAGCAGCTCACAGCCTCTGTTGAAAAGCTTGTTTCTTCCACTCCAGAGAAGACGGAAACCAAGAACTCATCAGAAAGTGGGAGCTCTAGTGTATTTTCTAGCAAGTCCAAAAGTGAGAGTTCATCTTCTGGAGTGATGCCAGACAGTAAAGCTGACACCAAGTTCTCCATTCACTCTTTGCTACCATCCCAGGTGACTGGTGATGGAGGAGCCCAGAACATAAACTCCAGCAAGCCAGAAACCAACGAGATGGACAGTAAGGCTTCCACACCGCATCATCTCCAGCAATCACAAGGAACTACTGCTGGCAGCCAGCAGAACCAACATTCAGTTGTGAATTCTGTTCTAGGCATGTTTAATCCTTTAAAGATCTTCTCTGAGAAGGAGGTGCCGAAACAAGAAGTAACGAAAGAGAAGCATGCCAAGGAGGACAGCCATGCTGTGAAAGTTGATGAGGCAAGCAGAAGCGAGAGACCGTCTGGACAGACGGCAGCCAGGACCAGCAGCATTGTTACAGAGAAACAGACGAGTGAGACGAGAAGCGAGGCAGAGGTAAACGCAAATAGCACTTCTGTGTCTTCAATCTTTGGCAGGCTTACAAACTCAGTCAGTTCCTTCAGTCTAAAAGCTAATTTTGATGGTCTCTTGGCTCCCAAGCAGCAGGATGTGCCACAGAAGCAGTCAGATTTGCATCCTGTTACAAATCGACCAGATGCCGCTGTGAAGGAGGGTGTGCCCACTGCCAAGGAGCCACCTCCTGCAAATCGTGTAGGGAATCAGCATACCACAGATCATGGACTGGGGAACAAGCAAAACAGAGGTAATGCAGAACTTAGTTCCCAGCCTCAGGGTCAGAGTACGGCATCTGAAGGCTTCTTCAGTCCACTCAAAAAGTCTTTCAGTCAATTCTTGCTTCCTTCTGCTGAACAAGGACAGAAAGAAAGTGCATCCGGGCATTTTAAAGGGCATAAGTCTGAGGAGGATGTGAGACAAAATACTTCATCAAATGAAGGATACTCATTGCCTTTCACTGGGAAACTTCCTTTTTTCAGTGGTTTAAGTTTTTCAGAAAAGCAGACAAATGTGAATGAGAAAGGAGGATTTATTCCTTCGTTGTTTAAATTTTCTTCTGCAGAAAACCTAGCACCGTCAGAGAACCAAAGAAGTCGTCAGAACTCTAGTGGCATTTCTGTGTCTGAAGGCAGAAACAGCAATTCAGAAAATGCCATTTCATTAAAATCTAGCTCTGTTCCAAATTTATCAGACCATAAGGAGGAACTTGTACAGACAAAAAACATGAGTAAAGAAAACATATCTAGTGCCCAAGTAAATAGAAAAAACCATCAGGACAGTGCCTCTGCTACCTTTAAGGCTGCAGGAGAGCAGCAGAGAACTAAGAGTACTGAGGAAGAACCTAGAAATAAAAATGGAGGATTGATGAGAGGACTAAATGCACCAGTCTTAAATGACAGCTCGGTTAAATCCCCCTCTTCAGCCAGAGGGCCAGAAGCTGCAAGTGCAGATGATATGCAGAAGAAGCATGCACCAGGTTTTCTTTCTGGGTTTCTTCGCATTTCTTCTAATGAAAACACAGCCAGTAATCAAGACTCGACTGGTAAAAGTGAGAGTGATGACCAGAAAAGCACATCTGCTGGCTTATTTTCTGGCTTATTTAAACTTGCTTCAAGTGAAAACTTGTCTGAATGTAAGCAAGAAAAGGTGAAAACAAACTCTCTAGGCTTCATGAAGCTTTTTGACAGAGGTGAGGATTCTAGCTCAGAGACAAAACCCAGCAACTCAGGAATGGCTTCCGATACTCAGAGCAGCGCTGGAGAAAAGCAGGAAGCTCCCAGCTTCTTAAAAAATCTGCTGCCCAAACCCAAGGAAAAACTGGATAATGTGAAAACAACAGCGATGTCCAAAACTACTGACCACCTGTCCAGTGTAAGAGTAGATGAAACAGCTGAGCCCCGTGTTCCCCACAGTGAGCATCTTGTATACCCTGAAGCTCTAAATCTTCAAGACAAGGTACAGGACTTATCTGGAAAGCCTGCAAATAGCAGGCATATCCCTTATCAGGATGGAGAATCTAGAGTTTTTCCAACTCTTTTAAACAAAGGATCAGATGAATTTCTCAATTTGTCTAATAAAGGCTATAACCTTACCAAGCAGTACTCGTCTTATCAGGAAACACGAAGCCATTCTAGCTTCGAGTGGGAGTATGAAGTGGGGGAACTGGCTGAAACTCATGAAATAGCAGTACCAGTTTACTATGTGTTAAACCAGAACTCTGTTCCGCCCCCTCAGTTCTTGGACTGGCCTGAAAATGATACGGTAATGAATCTCTGTAAAAAGGATGGAAATGCAAATGTGATGGATTGGCAGACAAATGCTAATTTTGATGGACAGAGTTTAGATTTAAGTGTGATGTCCTATGAGTCATTTGACCAGTTAATGTTTCAAGATGTTTGCTCAGAAGAAAATGATGCATGGACTGCTAATTCCCTCAGTGAAAGTTACGGTAACTTTCCACCTTTTGAAAAAGATGGCAGTTACTCATTTGAAGAGTTACCCATGGATTTAAGCTACTCCTCTGGCTGTGATGGAGCTGTGTGGACTCTAATTGACCAAGACACTTTAAGTATGGATGACAGCTTTATGTATTCATCCTATAGCCGGGAGTATCAGGAATGGCTAATGATGCTTGAGCAGGGTATATGGTGGCCATCAGAAGATGGTGATTGTGGATACTACATGTACAGTGATAGCCAGTATGTATATTCGCTGCTCACTGATCCCACTGGCCAGTATGTCTATGTGTGTGCTCCTGAAGCATATTCCTACCCAGACTTCTGGGATTATAATTATCAGATGGATTCTATTCCAAGAGCTGTACTAGAAGACAACACAATTGCTGTCTGCGGTTTTAAAGTCCCTCTTGGCAGCGAAGATGAGTTGTTTTGGTTTGCTGAAGAAGAGTCTTTAGATGATTATACAACAAATAAACCCCTGGATTTGTCAGTAGCTTTGCAGAGGAGCGATCAGTTAATGAACATGAATTTAGAGACCTTTTCACAAATGTTTGAGGAGTCCATTTATTATCAGCGAGAGCAGCCATTGGACTTCTCAGGTTATAAGCTTCAAAAACTCAAAGTAGATTTTAGACCTGAGAAGGAAACTCTGAATTATTCAGAGGAGTCTCCACTAACTCTTGATCTCAGAACACATTCCAGAGCGGCTTTCAACAGATCACTGAGTAAGGAAGTCCACACCAAGGAAGTGGATAGGGCTGTTCCCGTGACAACTACTGGGAGTGGCTCATCAGGATTCTTTGGTTTCCATCTGTTTCAATCTACTCCTAAAGCTGAAGAAGCTGTGACATCTACTGAGAGAGTAACAGAAGCAAAAAAGACGGAAGAAGACAAGAAAACACCAGTGAACAAAGTTAGCTCTTTATTTTCTGCTTTGGGTGGACTGATTGGGAAATCTTCAGGTCCTGACCTTGAGACATCAGAAGAGTCTGCTTTGAAGAGAACCGACACACAGTCAAAATCATCTGAAGATAAAGCTGATGCTTTATCACTTGCACCAAATAGAAAATTACGTGAGGCACCGCCAGGACACAGGCTTCCTGTTGCATCAGAGCCGCGGAGAAGTATTTCATCAGAACTCAAGTTGGAGACTGCTAGGAATGAAAAGCCAGAATTAAATCAGAATGAAAGCATCCGTGTTAAAAAAACAGGATTAACAAAATCTCCCTCTCAAATGAGCCAAACTGTTACGGATGGGAGGCCACTACAAGAAGAGAGACCTGTTAAAGCAACACCATCCTCCAGGCATCTTGAAAGGCATGCAAGTATTAATGAACCTAGTCAGTCACAGCCAAATCAGAGCCACCCAGCCACTGAGCCTCAGGAGACATTATTTAAAAGTGCTTTAAAATTGTTCAGTCTTGGAGAAGATTCTCCTGAAAGCTCGACTGCCAGTAAAACCCAAACTTCGGGATTTTTTGATTTCTTTAAAACGCAAGTAAGCAAAGCACCACAGCCATCACCAGATTTGGGAAGAAGTCAAAATGATAAACCAGAAAAGGTGATGCAGCCAGAACAGAAGGAAACCTCCAGCATCTCATCATTGTTCGGATCACTCGGGGATCTCTTCAAAGTGGAGGCTGTGTCTTCTCAACCAACCCCAAGTACTGCAACTCTGCCAAAACCAAACAGCAGAACTGTGGGCGAGTCACGACAACAAACGGAGAAGTCTGGGGGTCTTCAGAGTGCCAGTATGCCATGTCTGTCCTCCGCCCCTAAGGAAGGGGTGAGAACAGAAGGCGTGGACAGGCAGGCGTCTCCCAGCCCTAGGACACAAACGGAACAACAAAGCAGAAAAGCTGAGAAGGATTCTTCTGAGAGTAAAAAAGTGCCTCCTGGAACTGCTTCACAGAAGCCAATGCGTGTAGGTCCCAAAGTAAGCCAGCTGAGTCAGCCAGCTGTGCAGCAAAGCAGCGTACCCACAGTTGCACCAAAGCAGCAAGAAGGAAGTAGTTTAGGAGGCACAATTAATCAGGCAAAACCAAAGCGAGAGGAGAGTCCTAAGGAGTCAGGTTTCAGTTTGCCATTCAGCTTTTCTGGTATCACTGCTTCGAAATCACAGCCAGCACAGCCAGTCAGCAAGAGCATATTTTCTTTCTTCACTGGATCAGATGAACCAAAGCCTTCGGCACCTTCTGCTCCTGCCAGTGGGAAGCAGCAAGAAGCAGAGGGGCTGTTTCATCTGCCCTCCTTCTTCTCCAGCAGTCCAGCCGCTGAGAAGAACATACCTCAAAGAAGTACTAGCTTTAGCTTCTTCAATTTAACATCCTTTTTGGATGAAAAGCCACAAACTGCTCCAGGACAGGAGAATAATACAAAACCAGCTAAACCTGTGAGCTCTAAGCTGCATGTGAAACAAGATATTCCTACTGACTCTGGTGTCAAAATCAGCGGTTCTGCCAGGCAACAAGCTGCAGACAATAAGAAAGAAGTGGATGATATTATTGTGGCAGTGACTGGCAAACAAATGCCTGATAACGTCACGATCCCAGAAAATAAATCAGAAATGGTGGCTGTGAAATATGTAGAAAGTGTTGCTGAGGTAGCTGAAGAGAGTGGCTTGGAGAAGCTTCCACAGACCAGTGGTGCTGCAGTAAGCAATGCAGCTGCTTCTGGTCCTTGCCTTCAGACTCCCAGTGTGCAAGAGGATTCTTCAGGCCAACAGACTATTTCCTTAGGGTCAGAAGAAGATGCTTTGGGTAACACAGGGAAAACGGACAGTGTTGCATTCCCTACTGGTAAAGAGGAGCCTTATTCTTCAGAAGAACAGGCTACTGAAGAGAAAGATTATGACATGGGCATAGGTGATAAAATGAATTCTCAGAGTTTCAATGACTTAAATATTACGAGTGATATAAAAAATGAAGTGGTCTCTGATGAAGTACATGTACAGCATGAGTTGCCAGAACATAAATTACCCGAACAAACTCTTGGTGACAGGTTACAACAGGCACAAGAGCTACACTCTCCTTCTAAAACGCCAGAGGCATCTGATTTGCAAAACAAACCTAAGGAATCTGAGAGTGATAAATCTGTACTGGATTCTTCAGTTGAAATGTTTTCAAGTTTCATGACAAAAATGAAACCACCTAAAACATTATCTGGTTTCTTTTCTCAACCTCAAACTACTGCACCTCCTACTGCACAGAAGAAAAGCTCCTCTTTCTTTGGTTTCTCATCTCTCCCAAGTGGCCCAGCACCAGCTTTCACAAATGATCTCTTTGGGATCTTCAAAGGTCCAAAAGAATCTCCAAAAGAAATGCCTCCAAAATCCACCCCTAAACCTCAAAGCAGTAGCATGAAAGATGTCATGGGGTCTGTTCCAGCAAAAGCCTCTAGGGAGACAGAAAGTATAGCTGCAGCCAAAGAGTCTAAAAGAGATTTCACAAGCTCTCTGAAGGAGGACGTATTACCTGTTTCAGCAGAAGAGAACTCCACAAAAGAGTCTCCTATGAAAACAGAAACTGAGGAAAATAAGAACTCTGAAACATGTAAAGAGGAACCTTTGAGTATCACTCCAGAAGCAGCAGTCTCTAGTGAAAATCAAGCCCTCAAGATTCTGCAGTTGGATAATGACGCACAACCCTCTGAGCTGGTAGATTCTGAGCCATGCCAGTCTGATCTCAGTAATGCAGTTGATGCAGTGCAGGCTGAAGCTGCTGACCAGACTGATGTAAATACAAACCAACTAGATGTGGGCTCTTCACATGTAACAGAGGAACAAGCTGCTCCTACAGACAAGGCAGCCATTGGCATCCTTCAGACTGGCTCTTCTGACAGGCTTGACCTGGAAATGGAAGCCCCAACTGATGGGGCAGACACAAACCTTTCCCAGTTGGAGGAGGGTGCTACACTTGAGTCAGAGCCTGCTGTTACAGGAGACCTGGCCAATGCTGATGTTGATCAGCAGGACATAATCAGTAGTAATCATATAGAACCCACAGCTCCAGCTGATGAGCCCAGTGCTCATCTGCTTCAGCTGAATGAAGAGAAGACAAGTGAGATAGAGCAACAAACTGCTGAACAGGAGAAACATCTAGTGATTGGTGAAGTGCCAGCAGAAGGGATTGCTTCCAAATGTGACTTGAAGAAGCCTGGTAAACCTGATAATGTTGCTCCAGATGCAAACAGTAGTAAAACAGTCTTTGAAATACCAAGCATACCCAGCTTACCAAAATTCAGCTTTATGTCATCCACTGATAGTGGAAAGCCATTTGGGTCATTCTTCTCTCAGCAGCCACCTTCTGTTAATAAAGCAGGGTCAGATCAGGGCCTCATGTCCAGCTTTAAGAAACTTTCTTCAACTCTATTTGAAGGAGGTAGTGAAGAAAAGGTGAGTAAGCCAGAGAGTGCCCAAGGAGCAGTATTTGGGAAGAAGTTAGATTTCTCCTTCCCCTGGCAAAAAGACAACAGGGAGACCTCTGCCAAAAGGGAACCACATGTACCACCGCAGGCTTTGTCAAAACCAGATGACAAGGTGTTAGGAACAGTCAGTTCAGATGAAAACTCAAAATCTACAGTCTCAGATCAACTGACTGATGCAAATATAGAAGTAAACTTGTCTTCAAAGCAGCCTGGCACTGTAGACAATGAACTTTCTGAAGAACCATCTGGTGCAAGCACCGTTGAAGATGCATCCAACAAAGAGCTGGGAGAAGAGTTTGATAAACAGTCAGAAGATCAGCAAAAGGTGATTTCAGGTGAGCTGCAGAAAGAAGATCAGGTGGAAGAGCATGCACCAGACCAACCTGAACTGAAGGAAACCGAGTTTGATTCTACCTCTGAAGGAGCAGTACTTCAACCTAGCACACAGGCTGCAGATCTGAGTAGCGTGGAACGACTGAATGAGAAAAGGCTAGTTACAAATGAGGCATAATA
Source organism: Trogon surrucura (assembly GCA_020746105.1). NCBI lineage: Eukaryota > Metazoa > Chordata > Aves > Trogoniformes > Trogonidae > Trogon > Trogon surrucura. The sequence continues at coordinate 77,537,851 of CM036658.1, read as the reverse complement.
AATGGTTTCAAGTTTTTGACCATTTATAATGCAGTGCTGCAGCAACAGATTGGCCTTGATGTCTGATGTTTGTAGCTCAGTCCCATCTCCTGTTTGTTGTCCAGTGTTTGTAGTATTATTGATAGCTGTTGTGGAGGATGTAACAAATTGTGGTCCCTAGTTATGTACGAGCCCTTTAGACCGTTTTCTCACCTTTCTCCACTGTTTTCTGTAAGTGTAATTGGATTTCCCATGCTCTTACACTGTGTCTCACTGAATGAGATGCTTCTAGTGCTAATTTAATTAGCCTTTCAGAAGTTGTATTCTTATGTGTGCTAATTCTGCTGCATACAATCCACTTTGCTTTCTTGTTTAGTGATAACTACATTGCATTTCCTAAGAAAAAAGGTATTGGAAAGAATGAACGTTTTATTTTCAAAATGCAAGATAAAGATATTTCATTTTAGAGAGCCATTTAACTTACTTCTGATGGATTATAGAACTGATTAGGTGAATTTCACATTATTGAGGATATTAAAACATTTTCAGAGATACCAGTGAAGGTATTCTAATGCTTGCTCTTTCTAAAATCTGTGCAAAGGTTATTTCATGCAGTTAGGAAAGCTACTAAGTGAAAGATCAGTATTCATGAGTCTATATTGAGGCCTGTCCATGTGTTAAGGTACAATTGGCCTCAAAGATAAAAAAAGAGAGACTTGCTGAACTTATATTTATATAAATGAAACTTGTGCATCTGATCATACATTTTTAAGACTGCACTCACAAAACTTTCTACCTGGCTTCAAATTCCCCTAAGTGTGCAAGTGAGAGAAACATTAGTGCTGCTTAATTCTTGGGTTGAAATGTTTGCTGTGACTTAGCTGTAGTTTTTCTGACTGCATGAGAAATTTCCATCCAGTGTATTTTGTGTGAGGATTCTAGGAATTCAGTGCTGGAAGCGGTGTCTTGAATCACAGAGATCATGCTTCTGTGGCATTGGTTTTCAATATGAACAAAATTTTAAGTTCATAATCTTGACAACTTTAATCTTGACTACAGTGCATTTTATTGTAAGTATATAATATATATAAAAATAAAGCTAACTTTTAGTTAACTGTGCTTCTTAACAATAGTCAGCTTAAATGGTTGTGGTAAAGACTTTAGCTTCAGTGAAACTGCAGAAGAAGACACTGCAGAGTTCCACTCTGAATTGCTATGTTTCCATTCTTATTCCTCTCCGGTTATTAGAATATCTTCACTGGCAGCTTCTACCTGATGAAAGTGAGGAAGCTGTCAGTTGGACTGAAAGACAGACCATTGGCGTGTATAGTCTGTATACTGGTAGGCTGTGCATGAAGTGTTTCCACTGCCTACCGAAGTTTTGAGGTTCAGAAGTCTACATCTAGTTAAGGAGCATAATAGTTAAACATGACTTTGCATCATGTCTTTTCAGTAATATTTAGTGTCCCGCTCAGTTTGCTAGATGTGCAGGTTGCTTTAAATTTCTCCAAGCCACTGTTTCTCTGATGGGCTTTCTTATTCTCTCATAGTCCTGCTGGCAGTAGTAGATATGGCTCCTCTTGTAATGTCAGCCAGGGAAGCTCTCACCTAAGTGAGCTGGACCATTCTCATGAAAGTGCCCATGGCTCCGAGCAAGAGGAGGATCACCAGGAAAGAGAGTCGAATCATTCCTACCACAGCTCAGGCAGCTACCAGAAGGATGGTCAGGCGTGGCTCAAGGAGCAAGAGGAGCCTCGCAGCAAAGGAGAGGAGGAGAAGGTCTGCGAGACAGAGGAGAAACGTGCAGAACATTCTGCGGCTAAATTACCTCTGGAACTTGAGAAGCCCAAGGATGCTGATGCAGGAGCCCAAGTGAGGTAGGTGCAACTATTAGCTGAGTTCTTTTCAACTAGTTTAAAGAGGATCTCTCTCTTTGCTCTTTCCTGGGGCAGACTATGTAGGCTGTTCTTGCAGCCTTTTCTAACAACTAACTGGATTTTGCTGATCTGTGAGACATCTTTATGTGCAGGACCAATTATTTGGGAGACTTTGGCTAAGCTTACACTATGTTTGCTGCGTATGTAAAGAGGAACACCTGCTAGTGCCTTGAAGCTCATTTGCTGTATTTTCAGTTTCTGGTTTGATGAATGTAGTCTGGCCCAAAGATAGCTGCTTCCATTGCTTGTGTGTGATCAAGCTTCCGTGTTAGAAACCAAGAACTACATGTAGTCGTGGTTAAGCCTGCACTAGTTCCATTGCTGAGTAGTAGCCTACTACAATTAGTGTTTGTGTAGTGGTACGTTGTAGAATTACAATATGAGTATGTTGCTCTGACTCACTATGGCAGCTTTTCTTATCCTTGCTTGGGCTTTCCAAACTGTCAGCAGTATTGAAAACAGTCTTCAAATGTATTTCAGCTAAGTTGGGGAGAGTAATGCACTGGGTTTTGTACAGAATTTACAGAAACTTCAAATTTCACTACTTAACTTTGGGAGTGAATTTTTCTTCTTGACGTAATCAAGTCATTGCAGCCCCTATGGTGGATGTGGTTATACTTCCGTAAGAAAGAAGGAATTTTTCATCCGATTCAGTCAGATCCATGGAAAGATGTCTGCCTGTCTGTACCCTTTGGAGGGTACTGTGCTTATTATGAGAGAATTACCCACAGCAGTTCATGTGTGGGCAACCCTTACACTAAAGATGAAAAAGAAAACAAGACTAGAAAAAGCGTTAAACTGTTTTTAAACTCTGACTCACTTTCCTCTTCTTACAGAGCAGCAGAAGTCTTGTCCCAGAATGGATGGCCTATATATGTTCACAGGGAAGGTTATTCACGTAGTCTGTTTCAGGCTAATTTAGGCATCTGACTTGGATTCTTCTGCATCGCTGGCTCCTTTTCTCTTGACTCTCTGGCAATGCTTTCCTGACTCTATAGAGTAAACATGGAACTGAGCTCTGAACATAAATCATTAGAGTCACACCTGAACTAAATGTGTGGCATGGATGCATGTTGCTCTAAGCATTTTTTATTTTTTTTTAATACTGTCATCTGTGCAAGGTGCTTTGCAGACAGGGAAAGATGTTTGTTTTGATGATTTACACCTCAGCAACATATGAAAGAAGGAGTGAGGCTGAAGGCTCAATGTATCATGAGGTTAGGGAGTATAAAACATGATAGGGGCCGTTAGATGGAGCATTGCTGACGGATGCACATCCCCTCTTGTAAAGCTGTGGGAAAGGATGGAGTAAGAAGGGTACAGTGAATGGCGAAACACACACTGGTGCCCGGTTGCCAGTGTTCCCACTGAAGACAAGCTGTAAATTTGTAGCAGTTAGGGATGAGTAGGAAGAGGCAGTGGTTAGAAGGGACCTACAACAGGCATGGAAATGGAAATTCTTCCATCCGCCTCTTTGTGTGTGCAGTTGTGATACTAGTCTGTTGAAGTGGCTTGATCAGGTATCTTTGACTACTTTCCTGATGTTCTGACCAACACAATCTTACTCCTGGGCCTTGATTGTATCCTAGCTTATAGCTTCCAGCTCATCGGTTTCCCACGTGGTTCCTGTGTGTAAGGAAACCTCTGCTTTAGCCTCTCACTTCCCAGAGCATGTACAAGGCTGTGTTGACCATAGCCTGTTGGCTTTTTCAGCTTTGGGAGGTGAAGCTGTGATTATACTGTGTAACATTGAATCATTAATGCTAGTGATGAGTGTTTTTCATGTAGTTATTTCTCTGTTTCTTGCCTTTAAGCTACCATGGTGACAATGAGCCACCACCATTTCCTCCAGCAAGAGCCCGTTGGATTAGAGCCATTAGCAAAGTTCGACTGCAGCTTCAAGAGGTAGGATGGAATATTACTTGGTTCCTTCTCTGCACTAACAGGTTTTTAGATCTGTGCATGAAGGTTTCATTTTTTTCTTTGTTGTAAGATGTGTCTTATAATTTCAATGTTTTGCAGACGAGAATTTAATCAAATGTATTGTATAGGGCTGCAGCATGTTGTGATGGTGTTAGAGCTGTCTAACTCTACCAAACATCTTGAACGTTATTGTGTTGAACTACAGGCTAATATCAGAAAACATACAGAGAAATTAGCTCTGAATTTATAAATCATAATAATAATGTCTGGGACTAACTGATTTGTGTTAAACTGTTTGAAATGAAGACTTTTTCTGAAGGCAACTTGAGGATAGCTTGTTAGCTTAGTGGGAGTTATCTGTATTGTTTGTGGTGTGAAAAAGTTCCTTGGTAAACTTTACATAAAATATTTTTATAAATACTAATTGAAAGTGGGTGTATAATAAGTCTTGGTATTTCCATCTCACAAAAGTAAAATTTAAAAATAAACAACCTTGATTTGGGAAGCCAAAAGGAAAAGGTTGTGACATTTTCTTCAACAATATCAACACTCTTGTTTTAGAAAACAATGATTAAGACCCAAGAAGTTGTGTTGGTTTTTTTTTTAAAGTCTTATGCTTTCATCCATCTGTATGCCCACAGAAAGATAACATATGGTGTTCATATTCTGTAGATGATAAACTATTGCCTACTACCCAAAGTGCAGAGTTAATATATTTCATTTAGAAATACTACTTTCTTCTAGAGTTCTCTTGGTTTGTTTTTATGAGAAATTATTTAATAGCATCAATAGCAGTATCTGAATTTGTTGCAAATTTGTAGGGAAACAATTTTTTTTTATTTTCACCTGAGAAGGCATCTCAAGTGCCATAGCAGAAACACTTTTTCCTTATCTTGTCTGGATAGTAGATTCTTTGCCATCTAACAATTATTGTATTACTTCACTTCTGAGCAGAAGGGATATGGGTCAAAACTGTCAGTATGACATGCAAAGTGATTTTAAGAACACTGTATTTAAGAAGAAAAAGAACTTCTGCTGTTGTTTTGTCAATCACACAAGCAAAACAGTTAAGTTCTTTGCCTTATGGAAAGCAAGTGCACAAACATACTATAAGGAAGAAGAATTTCAGTGATGCGTTTCCCTGGATATCTCTTTATTTTTTTTGGAGAGAGTACAAGGTCCATGAGGTGGTTCAGCATCAGTCTTTGCATTTCTGCTGAGCTGGACAGAAGACGTACTTTGAGGTGACTGTTACAGAAACATTTATTTAGTTAAGGTTGCAAAATGTCGTGATTTGCTTTGCATTGACCACTCCTAACAACTGTTGATCCAGAATTCCTTTAAAAGAGAAAATTCAAGAGATGGAGCTTTACAGCAACCTTGTCCAGGGCTTAGCTGCCTTTACTGTCTAAAGGCTTTTCCTAACTTCTGCTCTCGATCTCCCTTGTGCCATGTAACTCCCTTTATCATGATTAGGAGAAGTAGTAAAGGAGCAGAATGGATTCCCTTTCTCTCTGGAATGGCAAAGAGCTGCTGCAAAGAGGAGGAAGCCTCACTCTTTTCATATTCGTTAAACAACCCTTTTTCTTTTAGCCTTTTCTTGTCAGAATTTTTTTTCACAGAATCACAGAGTTGCCCAGATTGGAAAAGACCTTTAAGACCATCAAGTCCAATCATTAACCTAACACTGACAAGTCCTTGACTAAACCACTAACCACCTTGACCTAAGCACTATGTCTACTTGACTGTTTCAGTAGTCAAGTTCTTGCTAATGTCCAATGTGAACCTCTCCTGACACAACTTGAGCCCATTTCCTCTTGTCCTGTCACTTGTTACTTGGAAGAAGAGATCAACCCCCACCTCACTAGAGCCTCCTTTCAGGTAGTTGCAGAGTGATAATGTCTCCCCTCAGCCTCCTTTTCCTCAGGCTAAACAGCCGCAATTCCCTCAGCTGCTCCTCATAAGACTTGTACTCTAGACCCTTCACCAGCTTTATTGACCTTCTTTGGACACGCTCCAGCACCTCAATGTCTGTTTTGTAGTGAGGGGATTTAGCTCCATTCACCGTCACTCCCTGGGCCTGACCATCCACCTAGTTTTTCACCCAGCCAAGGATACACTCGTCCAAGCCGTGAGCAGCCAGTTTCTCCAGGACGGTGCTGTGGGAACTGGAGTCAAAGGCTTTACTGAAGTCTGGATAGGTGACATCCACAGCCTTTCCCTCATCCACTAAGTGGGTGACCATGTTGTAGATGAAGAACAGGACCTGCCTTTCATAAGCCCATGCTGTCTGGGCCTGATCATCTGGTTGTCCCGCATGCGCTGTGTGATGGTACTCATGAAGATCTGCTCCATCAGCTTCCCTGGCATTGAAGTCAAACAGACAGGCTGGTAGTTTCCTGGATCCTCCTTCCAGTCCTTCTTGTAGGTGAGTGTCACACTGTCCAACTTCCAATCTGCTGGGACCTTCCCAGTTAGCCAGGACTGCTGGAAAATAATGGCAAGTGGCTTGGTGAGCACCTCCACCAGCTCTCTGAGAACTCTTGGGTGAATTCTATCTGGTCCCGTAGACTTGTGTATGCCTATGTGGTGCAGCAGGTCGCTGACCATGTCCTCCTGGATTGAGAGGGGATCATTCTGCTCCCAGTCTCTGTCTTCTAGCTCAGGGGGCTGGATTCCCAGAATTCAGCTGGTCCAGTTACTAAACACTGAGAAAAAGAAGGCATTAAGCACCTCAACCTTTTCTCATCCTTAGCTACCAGGCTTCCTTCTACATCTGATAAAGGGTGGAAGCTCTCCCTGGCCTGTTTTTTGCTGCTGATGTATTTTATAGAAGCATTTCTTACTGTCTGTTACAGCAGAAGTCAGGTTAATTTCTAGCTGAGCTTTGGACTTTCTAATTTTCTCCCTGCATAGCCTCCCAGCATCTTTGTAGTCTTCCTGCATGGCCTGCCCCTTCTTCCAAAGGCCAAAAACTCTCCATTTTCCCCTGAGTTGTACCCAAGATCAAGAGTTTGGCACTCTTTCATCAGCCTTTTTTTTTTTTTCCCTTTTCCTCTCTTTTTTCTATCCTTTCTTTGTTTTTCCTGAAGTGCATGTCCAAACCCGAGTGTAGAAATCTGGCTGAGAGCCTTTTCATGTGCACTACAGAGCAGGGAAGACTTTATTCTCCAGGCTCTGATAATCAGACTGTGATGGTGCCTTTTTATTGCAGACTGATGCTGATGCATAGTTAGTCTCTTATCCTTTCCAGAGCTGAGGTTCCTTCTGAAGGGCTTTGCCAGTTGTTCTCTAACCTGTATTTGTGTTGGATTACAACTGAATATGGTTTTGCACTTGTTCTTCCAGAGTTGGATTTTTTTTTTCACTCCTTAAGCACATTGCTGTCTGTCTCTTCCTAATCTGTTATGCCTATGAATCCTTCAAGTTGCGTGTGAAAAAGTTGTGTACTACCCAAGCTGCCAGGCAGTGTGCTACCAGAGCTGCCTGAGGGACCCTGCTTGATACATTCTTTGAGTTTGGCTACCTCGAGTGTAAATTTTTTTCCAGTGTGTTTGTGTTTATTTTAACAGTTGCATCCAGACCTTAGGATATAAAATTTCTACTGTTTTTCTCCTATCTCTAAGACTAATTTACCTTGTCATAGGCAAAAGTTAAATGCGTTTGACATGGTTCTCCTCATGATGAAACCATGCTTGCTGTTACTTCTTTCCTTTTTTACATTCTAGAAGATTTCCAATAATTTGATTATTTGTTCAAGTCTTCAGTTCCCATGGGGGTGGGAAAAAAGTCAAGTTAGTGCTTTCATAATTATCCAAGTCCACCTCTTCCTGTTTTTTAAGCATAAATGCTTGCTTTGCCCTTTTCAAATCTTCAATGTGTTGTCTGGTTTTCAAGTTCTTAGTGCTTTCTGATTGTCAGTGCTGCAACCCGGTACCTGAGAATGAAGAGTTATTAGGGCCAGCTGACTTAGAAATATCTACTTTATATGCTTTCCAATTTGTTTTCCTTTACTGTAGCCTGTTTTTATAACTTGCTGAACTTTTTCTTTTTGAAAAAACCCACAGTATTAATTCTGACAGCTGCCTGACTGCAGTTGTCCTGTCAATGAAGACCTGAAGCAATTAGGGCATCAAATGTACCAGTCTTCTTAGTGCCACCTGATGATAGCTTTGTCTTCCTAGGAGCAGCAGCCATGAAGGTTTTTTTTGTGATACTGTGTGTTCACTGCTAGGTGTTTTGACATTTTGATTTCTTCCTTCTGCAATCATGTTTGTCCTTAAAATCTTCCTCAAGATGAGGGTTCAAGGCCTCTAAAGATGTGGACAGCTCTGTCATTTTAGTCATTTTGTGTCCTTTCCTTTCTCTTCACTGGAATAGCTTGTGATGCTGTTTCATTAACTCCTGAACTCCATGATCCTTAAAGAAACAGGTATGAGCCGTAACTACTGATTCTGAGTTGTTATTGGTTTGTGTTCTTGAATTATATAGTGTTTTTCTAGCTTGTCTAATCGTTTTCTTTTAAGTTATCAGGAAGACTGTCACGGTTTTCTCAGATTTATTTGCATCCTCATTTCTCTCTGTACTTTTGCTCAAATCTAGAAGAGCATCTCTGCTTGTTGGTTTCTGCACCTTGTGAATCATCAGCTCATTCCTAGATCTTGTATGAAAGTCAGTGATACAGATTATCCAAAGAAGTATCAGAATTTTAAAGGTCCCTGCAATTCTGTTGGTGGTTAGAAAAGTTCGTGTCGCATTTTTCTGATTACGTTATTACTGTCTTTTGTCATTACCTAGAAGCTTTCAAGAGGACTGTCCTCTTTTGTTCCAGCACTTAGAGCAGCTGCTTATGTCCTTAATGTTCAAAGCAATACCTCCAGCTCTTTTATCATGTTTCCCTTCCTCAATGTGCAGCATCGTTTCATTAATATGTGTGCAGCTGCAGCTTATGGATCTGAACTGCTGGTTTCCTCTCACATGAATTACTGAAATGGTTTTTATGACTCTTAATTGTTAATGATCTGGCTGAAATTTGAAAAAAAAAAGAAAAAAAGAAAAAAAAAAGAAAAAGACAACCGAGAGATTTCCATATGTGATGTGATTATAAATGCCTTGAGCAATTCAGCCTCCTACCTGGGAGAAGATTAATATTCATGTGAATAATATACATGCATCCTACAGCACCATGAGTCAGAGAAATGTAGTATTTTAATTAAGACTTAAGAGTTATAAAATAGCAGAGAAATTTGTAACTGTACATGTTAAAAAAGCTTTGTGGTAGCTTCCATGTTTTTTTCTTCACTTCTGCTGTTTTGCTTGTTCTCTTTCTGCGTTTGTGAAGAGGAGACTTGATTATGCCAGAATCAAACTAGATTTTTCAGCCCTGAGAGGAATGACTCAATAATTCTCACCTTCACACTTAGAACTTTGTCTACAAAGAAGGATTAATTGATAGCTTGTTTGCTGCAGTCCCTCTGTGGGAGCTTCTTTTCCAGAAGAACAAACACATAGTTATTGCATCTTCATCTTGCAACTCTCTAACTGAAACTGCCTTCAGCTAGGGACGTGGCCGTGTGACTTTTAAAATTACAGAAATTTGAATCTGAGTTTTTTATAATACAGAAGACTTGGCGGATTGAAGAATAGTGAAAATTCAGTGAAATCATCAAATTGCCTCTTTACCAATTATTTCAAGTATATTTAGGTATTACAAGAGGGTGTGGGGTCTGGGATTTTATTCACTTACTGAATTTGTTTATGAGGGAGAAAGTCCTATGTATAATTTTCCTCTTTTATATCAGGTGACTAAATACACCAACTTGTTTTTATTTCAAACCAAAATCATTGGAGCAGTGCTTCCTCTTTCTTTTCTTCTTTTAGATGCCATTTTGTACCAATTGTTTTGATTTTAATCTCTTCTTTCCCTGTTAAATGTCAATAGTCTGTTCTTTTTACTGCTCTGTAACAAGGTCTCATATTGAGATGGCAGATGTAGTTCATGACACTGTTTTTTCTGGAATACGTTAAGCACCTGCAGCGAGGGGACTAAATGACTATTCTCCTCTAGTCTTGCAGGTAGCCAGTCATATTCTCACTCTTACTTTTCCATGCCCCGTAGCTTCCGAGTGGGCGCTTCTGATCAAGCGCCTTCCAATATTTAAGAACCGTCAGGATCTCACTTGAAAAGCCTTGGTCCAAGGGTGGTGTTGTGTTGGTGATTTTGGAGTGTGAAGCCCTGTTTTTATTTTGAGAAAGAAAGCTGTTGGTGCAAACCACCGCTGTTCCCTTCTTATGTAGCTGTAGGGGGTGAATAGTCCTTTCTGGACTTCCACTGTTAGTGAGGAAACCAGCAAGGTGCTAACTGGTACCAGTTTTGGTTGCTGGTTTGATTATATGTCACCTACCTGCCCCCACTCCCCACATGTGAATCCAGGCCCTCTGATAAGTAAAGCCATCATCATCATCATCATAGAATGGCCTGGGCTGGAAGGGACCTTAGAGATCATTTTAATCCAACCTCCCTGTTGTGGGCAGGGACGCCACCTCTCGACTAGGTCAGGCAATACGTGAGAACTGAACGGGAAAGCCATGTACAGTCCACCAGCCAAGATGGCTAGTGGAGTACATGCCTGCTTTGGGCCAGCCACCAAAAGATTAGAAAGTGTCCCTTCCCACCTCTCAGGAACTTTGCAGTCCATGCAATAGTTTACTTTCTGCATTTTATTTCCCTTAAGCTTTGTTGCCTAGGTGTCTTTTTATCAGTCCCGTGAAGATGACTAAGCTCTGCATTTTCAAAGCCTCCCACACAGAGGCAAAGAAACTAACTGAAGCACTGTGACTCTAACAGAGAGTTACTAGAAACTTCATACAGAAAAAAAAATACATTTGCAGTTAAATGTCTTCCTTCTTTTCTACCTGTTGTATTTATGAAGGTTATCTTTAACCTTCGCTGAAATACCAGCATTCCTGATCAAATGTCGCAGGGATCAGGGTCAGTGGGGATCTGTAGAACACCCTTGTGCTCATGAAATCGTGGTTTCTACACCAGAGAGGAGGAAGATCGGGTCTATGTAGGTAAGGTACGATCCGAGGGTTGCTGCCAGCTGTAGTGCCCACTGTTGTCAGGTGGCTGTGCTTGCAGTGGCAGTCAAATGCTTTCTGCTTACCTTGTCTGTAACATGCATGTGCTGCTTTCAGATCCCTGAAACAACAATTGCAAGACAAAGATTATTCAGAAAGCATTTAAATACGAAAGCAGTGGAGATGTACTGCTGTCTCCCTATGCCATAATCATACTTCTCTGTGTTGCATTTGAGTTTGCAGACCGGCAAGTCTTGTGGGAATCCCCAAAGCCCTTCACAACTTTCTGAAGGCAGCTTTCGGTGAGACCTCACCTGGAGTTCTGTGTCCAGCTCTGGGGCCCGCAACACAGGCACGACATGGACCTGTTGGAGTGATTCCAGAGGAGGCCACAAAGATGATGAGAGGGCTGGAGCACCTCTGTGAGGACAGGCTGAGAGAGCTGGAGTTGTTGAGCCTGGAGAAGAGAAGGCTCCAGGGAGACCTTACAGCGGACTCTCAGTACCTGAAGGGGCTACAGGAAAGCTGGGGAGGGACTCTTCATCAGGGAGTGTAGTGACAGGGCGAGGGGTGGCAGTTTCAAACTGAAAGATGGAAGATCTAGATTAGCTATTGGGAAGAAATTCTTTATTATGAGGATAGTGAGACACTGGTACAGGTTGCTCAGAGAGGTGGTGGAGACCACATCTGTGGAGGCATTCAGGATTGGGCTTGATGGGACTCTGAGCAACCTGATCTAGCTAAAGATGTCCCTGCTCACTGCAGGGGCATTTGGGCCAGCTGACCTTTAAAGGTCCCTTCCAACTCAAAGCATTCAGTGAGGGGTGATTCCCTGGTGCTTGAACAACTTGCATCTGTTGTCTCTGTTGTTGGTTGCCTCTCTCTGAGGGAAGGTTGAGCTGACATGGTGTATTTAGAAGACGAAAACCTTCTTTGATCTCTGAGTGTTTTAGGATACCTGCATATTCACATCTGTTTGGAGTAAAATGCATGCTTATTTATCCTTACAGAGATTGTCTGAGACCTGCTATAACTTTTTAACCTACTTTACAATGAACATTAACATTTACGTTGCAGCAAAGAGATAATTATTTTTACGTACACACGAGAAAATAGTGTTGTACCGTCATTAGCTGCTGTTGTGATTTTTGAGTGGCCTTTTGATAACATAATCTCCAGTGGGAAAGTCAGCAGGCTTGCCCTTTTGAGAGTAGTTATGCTAAAATTAAGAGAAAAGCTCTCTTACGGAGCGACGTGCTGCTCAGAAATGCTTTTCGTAATGACCACAGCAGGTAAGATCCTGTGTAATGGCTAACAGGATTTTCTGCAAGGTTCTCTGAACATATCAATACACTGGCACTCAAATTCTGTGCTGGATGGAAAGTGGCTGCTGCTTTTGTGAAGTGTGTGTGAAGGGTTAAGTGGGTGGGAGGGTTAGGGTTTCTGGTTTTCACTTCTTGAGGTGAACTGGGATATGCCAGATGGGAGACCAGGAAGGAAGAGCCAGCAGGTTAATCTAGAGTCTATCTAGAATAAAGGGGGAACAGGACTCTAGATCCTGATCTGGACGGGGCAATAATGAGATTTTAACCTAGCTTTCCCATGGTTTAGAAAAGAGAATGAGCTGGTCATCTAGGGCATGACTCTTCCCTGCATTTCCTCCCAAGTTTGGACATTTTAGAGCTGAGAAATGTTCTTATTCAGATTCATCATGGTCCCGTAAAGCAAATCTTGATTCGAGCAAGTTGGTGTTTTCTGAAGGAAATGGTGTCTTACTCATGTTGCATCTTCTCCATGGAAGTTGTACCTTTGCCGATCAGGGAGCAAGATGTGGGTGGCAGCAGTGGGCTGCAGATGGGGATGGACGACCTATGTCTTTTACAGCTCCTAGGCATTCCAAGGAGACTACATACTCAGAATTGCTCCCTGTTTTTTTGTCTCTGGCATCATTTCTCTTAGGCAGTCTGGCCATAGCAATTTCTGTATTTGCTGTCTCCAGAAATGATTTGCATGTTGCAGGCTGAGGGAACTATTCTTGTGCATAGAGCACCTCTGAACCAGGATGAAGTACGGTAAGCTCTTTATCTCTGTCTGGTGCTGCCTAGCTTGCGTTCACATTTTTACTGAAACTTTTCCAAATACTTTGCTGAGTTAAGTGCTTGCCTTTTCCTAGGAGCTGCTGCAGCAGTTGTCTGAAGCTTTCAGGAAAAATGGAACCCAGATCTGTCCAGAGTGGACCAAGTCCTCTAAATAGTGTAGAAGAATACTAAAAATATTGGAGCTGAGACAGCCATTGCCACCTTATATGAAACTCGCCTCTTTACACCTTGTTTTGGGGCTGTAGTGGCAGAAAAAATTACGGTGGTGACCTTTGTTGATACAGGCTTGTATCTGATGTGGAGTAGGGCACGGAAACCTGTAGTGTCCTGACCACCTTGACACGGCATTCACGCGTGATACTCATCGGTAGAAATTGAGGGAGCTTCATCTAGCATTGGAGTAAGTCAGTTCCTCCTGCTCAGAATAGGGGTGCAATGGGGAGAGGTGGGTGGGGGGACTCCTACCTGCCACATACGCAACCCTTAAAAATAGCATTGGCTGTTGGGAGAGCCAGACTTCACACTCTTATTTTTAAGGCTCTGTGTGGGAGGAGGGGATATTTCCCAGTGTTGTGTATTACTGAAGCAATCTGTACAAGAAATGCTGCACCAGAGAGATAGCAGTGGGCTTTGGCTTACAAAGCGCAAGACTTGGGGGAAAAGATGAGCTAGCCAGCACTGGCTGAGAGCGTCATAAATGAAGTGTTAACTATTCATGCAATGTTAGCAAATGCTTTGAATAACTTCATAGCTTAATAGAAAAAGGCGGTAGGTCAGGACAAGGGGTTTGATATATGACAGTTTTGTCTTCTAGTGCTGTTTTTTTTACACTTGTTTCTTGTTTTCCAAGCTGCGTGGTTACACAACTTGTTTAGATGTAGGGCGGAGTTGCCTTGCATGCTTCTAAGCTAATTTTTAGAGTTGTGTAAGAGTTGTAACTAGAATTTTCTAGTACTGTGCATCTGGATTTAAGTAAGATGATTGCTTTTTTTTTCACCCTGGTTGTAGAAGCAGCATTTGGAAGTCAAAATGCTGTTAATAATGCTTAATGTAATGTCTGAAGGCAACAGGACTCCAGTTCTGGCTGGTACCACATAGAATGTAATATAGAGTAGCATTTTTATTTTCTGTAATTTTAATGTCAATGATTTATTGAATTCAAGCCAATTGAAGGTCTTGTGGCACAAATGAATGGTACACATTAGGATGTAGCTCTTCCCAAGTTAGACAAGAACTTTCTTTGCATCCGGGCTCCTCTCTTGACATCCAAACAGGGTCATGGCCAACAACAAGTCACCTACTGTGTGCTCATATTTAGAGTCTGAACAGTTGTGTGACATTGTGGAAGACTTGATCAGATGAGCCTATTTTGGGTTAAACTGTTGGTTCATTTCCATTGCTCTGGTGGTTAATCCCTGGCCCTTTCAAGAGGACTTTATGGTGGTTCCCCATTGGTTTAATTTGAAGTCTGTCCTTGGCTTTTGAATCTGTAAGGAAGTGCCTGCAGTCTTTCCTAGCAGTCTGTGAGCTGGGTTTGTAATGCACATCCTCTGCTGGAAGGCCCCTGAGAACGTCAAGGCATTGGAGATCTGTGCTGCAGGGAGAATCTCCTAAGCGCATTGACAGCTTCATCCTTTCTGTAAGACTAAGGATAATTTAGGCATAAAGCTGGGGTGAAATCCCAGATGTAGCTTGAGGTTTTCACCTGTTGCGTGCAGGTACCAGACGTGGTAATTTACTGGGGCGCCATGGGCAAAGGGTCTGTTGCTGTACAGGAAGGGTTGTGCCTTCAGGCTGGCAGGATGATGAGGTACCAGGCGAGCAGTGGTGCTACTGCCTGGGCTGTGGGAGGGTCCTGTTAAAAATCAGAAGCATCCTGTTTAAGCCACGAATACACACTGCATTGGGGAGAGAGAAGGAAGAGCTGTTCTGGGTAACTATAGGCTCATTTAGTCTGCCCTCACTAATGTGTGAGGCTCTAGAAATAATTGGGAAAGGAAGTGTTGCAGTCTGGCAAATGGGGAAATTAGTAGAAGCACTAATTGCATGCTCTGCATGCTACACTGTGACAGACCAGGTAGGCAGCAGGTCTCCTCTGCCTGTGTTTTTGTAATATTTCTAATATGCCACGTAGGAAACCAGCATATGATTTGGAGAATATGGCAACTATTGCGAAAATCAGAGAACAGGTTATAGAAGTGGGAGAGAGGATGCAGGGACAGTCCTGGGAGGGAAGGACGTGTGAGAAGAGACCAAACAAGTAAGGCTTGGCTTAGCAGACAGGAAGCAGAGAGCGGATGTTGCTGCCATGTGCTAATAGAGCATGGGAGTAAATATTGGCAAGTTTACAGCTATTTAAGATAAAGGTTAATGTTAGTGCAAGAACAGAAGGGTATAAGCTGGTTATGAACAAACCCAGGCTAGAAATCAGAGAGTGATTTTTTCTAATTGTTAGTGAACAGCTTCCAAATGGGTTTCTTTGCCCTTTCTGTTTCTAATTAGTCTAAAAATGGGTCTGTTTATGAAAGCTATTGTATGACAGTCGCCTGTGGGAGCGAAGAACGGGTCTTCATCATCCAGGAAGCCTCTAAGTAGGCTGTAAGAAATGTCCGTGGAACCACAGCCTAATTTTCGTGGCGTGGCCTCCCCGTGTTCACACTGCCCACCTGCCTATCTTCGCTGCTGAGCTGTGCCACGTTGAAGGACCCTGTGGGCTTCAGAGCACAACCA
Source organism: Trogon surrucura (assembly GCA_020746105.1). Taxonomy (NCBI): domain Eukaryota; kingdom Metazoa; phylum Chordata; class Aves; order Trogoniformes; family Trogonidae; genus Trogon; species Trogon surrucura. The sequence goes on along the minus strand of CM036658.1, from coordinate 77,522,103 downwards.
GAGGTGCGTGGGAGAGTTATTTGCTCCTTAGGTGCTGTCACTGACGTAGAATAGTGAAAATCATATGGCAGCCCCTCTTGGATGGTGTCTTTTCAGTGCATTTGCACAGCAGATATTAAGGATGCTAGACTGTGTGAGGGGTTTCTTGAAGAACAGTAGTTATTAGTGACTCATGCCTAGTAATGAACCTGTCATAGATGTGATTTTATTTTCTGACAAATGTTCAAGTGGCAGCGGCTTCAGAAAATACAGTGTTTTTTCTTAAATGAGATTTTTTTAAATTCCCCATGGGATTTCAGTTGCTTATTTAGACAGTAAATTGCAATTGAACCTATATTCATTAAAAAGCTTTTAAAAACTAACACTGGAAAATTATTTTTTAGGAAAGCTTGAAAAGCAACAGAGAATATCAAGACAAAATTTGGTGATGTGTACTAAAAGGAGATAATAGAGCTATCGAGCTGGAAGGGAATTTAGGTTTAGCCCTCAACTGATTTATTTATTTAGCCTCACTTTGGTCAGTACTTTAAGTTGTTATGGGCAAGAGTCTATGAAATACAAATAGAGATTGCTTTCTGTAAAAGATGCTTTCTTATATTTTTGTTAATGAGTCGATATTCACCTTGTATTTTAAGATACCACATACATTTTTGAGAAACTGTTATTGAGAAGCTGAGAGTGCTAAATTTTATTACCATTTATTTAAATGTTTCTATTTTAATTTGGTGTATCATGTTAGTGCCGCAGATTGAAATCCATGTAAGTGGTGCCTCATGTAATGTGTACTTGAAGGATCCAGTTTTGTCTACACAAATATCTATAGATTGGTGTATTCGCTCTGAATTTTGTTATGCCTAATTTAAGGAACTTAATTAAAAGCAAGTACAACTATTCTCTGTATTTTGTGACATGGATGCATGTTACTCATCCTAATTAAGTCGCTCTATTTTTAGCTCTCAGTCTTAATAGCTAGTTAATATACGACGGTGTTCAGCTGCTTAGAATCATCCCTTTTTCATCTTGTCTTTACATCCACTTCTCTCCAGATATGGTGAAGGTGGAGTGTCTTCTGTGACCTGAGAGCACAGAGCAGAGCCAGCAGCTGCTGGAGTGATCCCCCCACCCTTCCTGCACAGTGTTTGGGTGTTTTTTGGTCAAAACTGTGCTTGTCCCTCCCATCCCAGACTTGCCAAAGTCCTCTTGGTCAGTTGGCTTAGGTCAGCTGTGTAATCAAAGCCTGGTTTGTGTAGCAATTTTCATCTCTTTGCAGAAGCTTTCTAAATTTTCTTTTTTTTTTTTGCATTAATTTTTCTCCCCTGTCCCTTCCAATCAGAGGAGCAAACTGTCTGGATTTCTAGACCCAGTTAATACCAGCCCATTGTGTAGAGCCTGTCAAGTGCTCTAGAGGTGTGAAAGCTGTGTCTGGGCTTATTAATACAAGTGTGATTGCTGGAGTCGGCTTTGTCAGAGCTTTGGCATGGCAGTGCCCCTTTTTTCTCGTTCAGTGCCTACACTAACAGTGTCCTCCAAGACTGACAGAGCCATGTATGTGGTTCATTACAAGCATTTATGGGGTATTTTTGTACATTAATCAGCTGCTGACTTCTGCAGGGAATATAAATATATGAAATTATTTTTACCTACGGAGAAAAGCCAGGAGTCATAAAGATGAAGGTAGAGTAATGAAAAAGGTTCTTTCACTGCTTTTTAAAGTTGGTACAGCTGTGGCAAATGAGGAAGTGCTGGCAGAGGATGCAATCTGTCAGCAGAGGTAGCTGGGCATATCTCCATAAGGTTATTAACTGTTAATCCTCTACCACGTTGTTACATGATGCTCACGAGCCATGGTGACTTTTGAAAAGGATTTTCCCGTTGCCTCTCCCTCTGATCCATTAGTTGATTTCTGTTTATTTGATTTAAGATTTCTGTTTATTTGATTTAAGATTTAGGCCGGACTTCATAGTGTTCGATATAGTCCAAACTTAAGTATTCTGAAAAGTCAGGCTTTTGTTATCCTGAAATGGCTATCCAAATGAAGGTCTTGATCTGACTCTACCCTTATTCTTCACGTGTAGTGGGGACTTTTTCACTTGTGTGCTATGAAAACACCAACTAATGTTTGAATTCCTTGAGTGACACAGTGATGAACACTTCCTAATGCGCACATGTAGCGGTGATGTAACTGCATGTAATGGTAAGCTGCAAAACAATAAACAACACAGGTAGTTGTGCTTCAAATCATCATCATGGCTAGGCTTGGCTAATGAAGATATGGGAAGGGCTCTACCCACACTTGCTACAAGTACGCTCATGGCTAAAAAGGCCGATGCGGGATTGGCAAGTCCGGTTGCAAAAGGCACAGCGGAAAGTCTCCTTAGGCGGTATTGGCGAGGCACGGTTCTTTCTGCGTTGTCTTTTCTCCTCGAGACTAATTCTACGTGCATTCTCGAAGGAGGCAGCAGCGTTATGGATGGTGTGTCTCCACGTCTCCCGATTGGAGGACAGAGTGGACCACTGCTGGCAGTCAATATGGCCAAAACTGAGGTATTGTTTCAGAGAGTCCTTGTATCTCCTCTTTGGGGCTCCTGTGTTATGGCAGCTGGTGGCAAGTTCACCACGAAGCACAACCTTCGGGAGGCGGTGATCCTCCATCCTGGAGACGTGCCCTGCCCAGCGCAGCTGCGTCCTCAGCAGCACGGCCTCAGTACTGGTGACCCCTGCCTGTTCAAGGACAGTGACATTAGTCACACAGTCAGTCCAGTGGATGTTTAGGATTGTACGGAGGCAGCGCTGATGGAAGCGTTCGAGGAGTCGCAGGTGGTGATGGTAGATGACCCATGACTCAGAGCCATATAAAAGAGTAGACAGTACAATGGCTCTGTAGACACTAATCTTTGTAGACACTTTTCTTCAGGTGTTTATTGCACCAGACTCTTTTGTGGAGTTTTCCAAAAGCTCTGTGTGCCTTTACTAACCTGTTGTCTATCTCTTTGTCAATCTCACCATCCGAGGAAATTATACTTCCCAGATAGTTGAACTGCTGGACTGACTTCAGCTCTGATTTGCCTGTAGTGATGTGGTGATGATGAGAGACTTCCTGAGGTGCAGGTTGGTAAAGAACTTCTGTCTTCTTCAAGCTGATTTCCAGCCCAAAAAGCTCAGCAGCCTCTGCAAAGCAGGATGTTAAGTGCTGCAGAGCTGCTTCTGTGTGAGCAACAAGGGCGGCATCGTCAGCAAAAAGCTGGACAAGGTGATTTAGGGTCTTAGCGTGGGCCTTCAGTCGCCTTAGGTTGAATAGGTCACCATCGGTACGATAACGGATGTAAATGCCGTTATCTTCATCGAGGTCTGCCGCGGCCCTTCGGAGCATCCTGCTGAAGAAGGTTGAGAATAGAGTTGGTGTGAGAACGCAACCTTGTTTCACACCGTTGGTTATTGGGAAGGGCTCAGAGAGTGCATCGCCATGTCTGACTTGGCCGCGCTGATCCTCGTGTAACAGGATAATCATTCTGAGGAACTTGGGAGGACATCCTAAGCGTTCCAAGATCTGCCACAAGCCTTTGCTGCTCACAGTGTCAAAAGCTTTGGTGAGGTCAACGAAAGTTACATAGAGTCCTTTGTTCTGTTCCCTACACTTCCCTTGTAGCTGTCTGTGGTACTCCTGTTGGCTCTGAAACCACACTGGCTTTCAGGTAGAAGTCCTTCTGAGATACCTGGTACTAGTCTGTTCAAAAGTATTCTTGCAAGGATTTTACCAGCAATAGAGAGCAAAGTAATACCTCGGTAATTTGGACAGTCTGATTTTTCTCCTTTCTTCTTGTACAGGGTGATGATAACTGCATCATGGAGACCTGGACAGGCGGGAGGGTTGGGCGGGGAAAAATTTAATGAAATATAACAAGGGTAAATGCAGGGTCTTGCATCTGGGTAGGAACAACCCCAGGTTCCAGTATAAGTTGGGGAATGACTTATTAGAGAGTAGTGTAGGGGAAAGGGACCTGGGAGTCTTGGTGGACAGCAGGATGACCATGAGCCAGCACTGTGCCCTTGTGGCCAGGAAGGCCAATGGCATCCTGGGGTGTATTAGAAGGGGGGTGGTTAGTAGGTCGAGAGAGGTTCTCCTTCCCCTCTACTCTGCCCTGGTGAGACCCCATCTGGAATACTGTGTCCAGTTCTGGGCCCCTCAGTTCAAGAAAGACAGGGAACTGCTGGAGAGAGTCCAGCACAGGGCAACTAGGATGATTAAGGGAGTGGAGCATCTCCCTTATGAGAAAAGACTGAGGGAGCTGGGTCTCTTTAGCTTGGAGAAGAGGAGGCTGAGGGGTGACCTCATTAATGTTTACAAATATATCAAGGGTGAGTGTCACGAGGATGGAGCCAGGCTCTTCTCGGTGACAACCACTGATAGGACAAGGGGTAATGGGCTGAAACTGGAACATAAGAGGTTCCGCTTAAACTCGAGAAGAAACTTCTTCTCAGTGAGGGTGACAGAACACTGGCACAGGCTGCCCAGGGAGGTTGTGGAGTCTCCTTCTCTGGAGACATTCAAGACCTGCCTGGACACATTCCTGTGTGGCATAGTCTAGGCATTCCTGCTCTGGCAGGGGGATTGGACTTGCTGATCTTTCGAGGTCCCTTCCAATCCCTAACATTCTATGATTCTATGATCTGGTGTTAGTTCGCCTTTTTCCCAGCAATGCTTAGCAGCTGGCTTTGAACGTGGTGTGTGGGTCCGTACACGGCTTTCAGAGCCTCACAGAGTCTTCTGTGGTCACCTGAATCAGCACATAGTTGAGTCTTTCCTGCTAGGTTGTTTGTGCTTCAAATAACATGAAGGAAACAGTATTAAATAGTTTCCTGTTCAGTGAGCAGTAGGACCCCCATCTGCTCGCTTCTACCCTCCAACTTGAGAAGGAATCGTCTTTAGGCTGATATTGGGTGCTACCCAATATCAGCCCAATCAAGGCACTGAATTCCCGTAGTCAAATCCTATGTGTTGGACCTACTTGCTGCAGAGTACATGAACAGTTTTTGTCAGAGACCCTGTTCTCACTGTCAAGCTCAGGTAGGAAAACACACTCTGCAGTGCTTCAACTAAGCTATTGTCTTGTAGACCATCTATGGATGCACCTTCATGCCTGTTAGCAGGTATATGTGTTACCATGTAGTTTCCTACCTGAGACAGGTTCTGGAATGATATAGCTAAGGAACAATAAAAACAAGACCCAGGCAGTATGTGAAGAGATTAACTAGACCATTTATCTCCCTCAAAAGCATCACTGAAAAATGCATGCACTCTTCTTATTAAAACTGTCTGGGGTAGAGATTTTGTAGCTTCCCTAGACAATCCATGCTCGCTTATGATTAAAAGCCTTTCCAGATGTCTAACCCAGCTTCCCACTGATGGAAGTTAAGCCTGTTATTTCTTTGTCTGCATTTACAATAGAAATGCTGAATAGTTAACTTCCCTTGTGCTTTCCTTAACTAGTTCGTGTTTGAAGGCTGTTATGTCTACCTGAGATCTACATTTCTAGCATTTGCAACTTTTCCTTCCCCAGTTTCATGATCGAAAAAGCAATTACAGCTCTGAGACTATAATTTATATTTTTTCCCCACCCCTAGCACATGTCTTTGCTCAGATGCCTTTGCATTTTAGTGGTGCTGATTATGTAATTAGATCCGCAATTAAGACATTGATTGTAATTTTCCAATTTCATGAAATAGCGAGCCCTTATGTTTTAGATGCCATTAGGAGGGCGAGAGATGTAATTTGAAGGAGGAAGCAGCAGAGGGAGAGTTTTCTCTGCTATAAATGCTTCCTCACTGCCTGTTGACCTAAAGTATTTTAGCTGACTAGATTAAAAGCCGGTATAGTAGTTGTTTCTGGAATGGAGGCACCCAGCTGCTAAAATTTTTGACTCAGCTCAGTTGCAGAGGGCAACATAGATTTGCTAAGAGTACATCTTCTGCTTGTACTCCTTGATTGAAAGTCGAGAATGACAGCTCAGCTAGAGCAGGGCTTCCATGATTTCTTAATGGGTAGCCAAAACCCAGGACAAGAGCTCTGGGGACATTCGGTTGTTTTTTTTCAGGAGCACATTTGAGAAAGGTTTTGTGTCTGTTGTTGCTGGGGCAAAAGGAGAGAGCGTGCTACCCCAGAGCCTGTCACCTTAGACAGCTCTGCTTTTAAAGTATGTCTCTGGTTTTGAAGGCTGGTGTGGGCCGCGACGAGTGGGGTTGGCACTGTCTGAGCAGCGGCTTTGGAAAGGAGCGTGGTGTCTGGGAGGTAAGGCTTGTTTGTGCCCTGAAGTGGCTGGAACTTACTGAATGAGGGGTAAAATAGCCTCTTCTGTGAAGGACTGGGTTGCAGAACTGGTAGTATTTGGTTTTGCATCCCGAAAGTCAAAGAGTGAACGTGCAAGGGAAACCAAGAACGGGGCCAGCAGGCTTAGCCTGTGCATTTAAAGGGCTGCCTCACATCTCTTAGGAGAGGCTTTGTCATGGTGAGTGATGCTGATGACCGTGAACAAATCAAAGGGAGGATGATTTTAATCTGAGCTTTTCTTAACTTTATGATGAATGCTCCTTAAGGATTTTGCACCTTAAAAATTCCTGTGTCAGACTAGATCTGTTCTAGTCCCTGAAGGAGTTTTTGGCTGATGTGGCAGGGAGCGGCTTCAGACAGAAGGAGATGGGAGGGCTCATTGCAGGCAACTCTAAGGTCTCTATTCAATCCCTGCCTGATAAAGATTGGCCAAAACTGTGAGACATAAATAGCTGTGGGTCTGGAAAAATGTTAACTCATTTTTTCATTAACCGTATAAAAATTTCAATCCCTGAATCTTACTGCATTCTTGGCCTTGGAAATATCATTACTTCCAAGCTATGTAAAAGTCTTTCCTTCTATTAGTTTGGAAATGTTCACATCTCAGGCTTCAACAGACATCCTTACAGTCAAATAATATGAATATGTGGAGTGTAAACATTTTTCCTGTGAAGACAACAAATGGATTTATGTTGCTTGTCTTTGAAAGGTAAACAGTCCCAATACTTCCAGTCCGTAGCATTTTTTTCAGCATGCCAGTGCTATTCTTGTTGTCTTTCTAGAAACCAAATAATTCAACTTTTTTTTAAAGGAGTGAGAAATTTCGGGACTTGGGGAAGTTTATCTCCTTCTTTTTCTTCAAATGTTTCAAGGCCAGTAGCTGGCCATTGTCCATTTCCAGGGTGCTGTAGGAGGTATCTGTGCCTTTTTTCTGTTCCAGGCTACCAGGTTGCCCTTGCACCTTGCCTTACCCTTTCCTAAGGGGAAAAGAAAGAATCAATCAGTGCTTCTTCTTAAAGAAATTTGTTCTTTCATCAGAAAGCAGCATCTTAAGCATATGTTTCCTAAGTGTGTTCTGGAGCTATTGTAATGAGAGAGATGTCACTGAGAGGGTAGTTTTAAATGCCTTGGAATAGTCAGTCTCCTCTCTTCCAGGCTTCTGTCTTGGCAGCACTGCTTAGGTTGTGGTGATGCACCGCTCCCTAAAGCGTGGTGTTTGTAGGGGACAGCTGTCAAGCAGCAAGAGGTCACTGCTTTTTCATTAACACTTCATCTTTGGTCTGCTGATTGATTTGATCATCTTGTGGCTTTGAAGAAGATAATGAATAGGATGTTTTCACTGCTGAATCAAATTGTAAGCTTTACACCGTGTGTTTGAACTTCTAAGGTCTAATGCAGCACTGAAGTCAGACTGCCTTACTGGGAAGTCTTGTCTTTAGGGAGACACAGCAGGCAGTTTCATTTGGGACAGATGGTTCTTATTTTTCTTCCAGTGAAACAAACAAATTAAAATATTTGTTCTAGAGAGCTCTTGGGTCAGAGATGTCTGAGGCTGTTTGTGAGATGAATTAAACCTGAGTGTGAGTTGGACAGAATTTTCTTTCTGCTGTTCCAGAGAAGCTCTCTCCATTGATTTTTCCCTCTTCTCTTTGACTTTTTTCCGCTCTTGTCTCTTTATTTCATCTCTCTATGTGACATTCTTACCCTCTGATTTATTAGCCACCCAAATTTGCTGAGAGCCAGGACACTAGACATGTTCTTGCTTGTCTTCCTGGAGGGAGAAGGGGTATGAGTGTGGAAGAGGGCGGAGCAGGACCTGTGCTCGAAGCATACTCATTTTCCTTTGGTTAATCCACTCATGCTCATGAAGGAATTGCTTACTTTTACAATTCTATCGGTAATTCAGTACTTCAGAGGAAGTTGGAGTGAATTAGATAATGAGGATTAAAAAAGAAGAAAGGGTAACGTATACCTCACAGACATCAAAGCATTTGGCCTGTATAGCTGAGCCTGGCTTTATCAGTTTTAATAATTCCCTGCTGGCTCAACCTAAAATTAAAATCTGTTGGTGAATTAAAAAATCGCAGTAAGAAGTATTTAAATTTTTAAGTGGAAGTTTATTTCTCTAGTAGAAGGCAAATAACTTAGTGCTCTGAGCCTTGAGGTAAAGCACACTCTTTCTAATAGGCTTTTCTTAGATGCGTCGTGCCTATTTTTCCCAATTCTGAATTACCTTAATTATTTCAGTAAACAAAACATCCCTGAAAAGCAAAGCTTGTCTCAGTCTCCTGTGCATTAGATTTTAAATGTTTGAAAGGCAGATGACAGCAGCCTCTCAGTCCCAGGCCCTGGTTCTCATGGGGGATTTCAACTACCCAGACGTTTGCTGGAAGTCCCACACAGCCAGCCATCCTCAGTCCAGGAGGTTCCTCCAGTGCATCGATGATAACTTTTTGATGCAAATGGTAGATGAGCCTACCAGGAGAGGAGCGCTGCTGGACCTTGTGTTCACCAACAAGGAAGGACTGGTTGAAGCAGTGAAGGTTGAGGGCAACCTTGGCTGCAGCGACCATGAGATGGTGGAGTTCAGGATCCTGTGCGGTAAAAACAGAATAGCAAGCAGGATCGCAACTCTGGACTTCAGAAGGGCCAACTTTGGCCTCTTCAAGCAATTACTGGGGGATACCCCGTGGGACAGGGAGCTGAAAGGTAAAGGGGCCCAAGACAGTTGGTTGGCATTCAAAGACCACTTCTTTGAAGCTCAGGATCAGTGCATCCCATCAGGTAGGAAATCAAGAAAGAGATCCAGGAGACCTGCTTGGTTAACCAGGGATCTGCTGGGCAGACTCAGGTGGAAGGGGAGGGTGTTTAAATTGTGGAAGGAAGGGCTGACCACTTGGGTGGAGTACAGGGCAGCTGTCAGGGAGTGCAGGGAGGCAATCAGAAAAGCTAAGGCCTCCTTGGAGTTAAAACTTGCAAGGGAGGTCAAAGACAACAGAAAGGGCTTCTTCAAATACATTGCTGACAAAACTAACACTAGAGGCAATGTAGGCCCTCTGTTGAATGAGGTGGGTGCCCTGGAGACAGAGGACAGAAAGAAGGCAGAGTTGCTGAATGCCTTCTTTGCCTCTGTCTACACTGTTGGAGACCGTCCTCAGGAGCCTCAGTCCCCTAAGGTCCCAGAGGAAGTCATGACAAAGGAGGAGTCTGCCCTGATTGATGAGGAGTGGGTTAAGGATCAGTTTGAACACTTGGACATTCATAAATCCATGGGCCCTGATGGGATGCACCCACGGGTGCTGAGGGAGCTGGCGGGAGTCATTGCTAGGCCACTCTCCATCATCTTTGGTAAGTCGTGGGTAACAGGTGAGGTGCCTGAAGACTGGAGGAAAGCGAATGTCACTCCAGTCTATAAGAAGGGCAGGAAGGATGACCCGAGTAACTACAGACCGGTCAGCCTCACCTCCATCCCTGGAAAGGTGATGGAACATCTTATCCTTGACACTGTCTCTAGGCATATCAAGGATAAGAAGGTTATTAGGGGCAGTCAGCATGGCTTTGCCAAGGGGAAGTCATGTTTGACCAACCTGATAGCCTTTTACGAAGACATAACTAGGTGGATGGATGGTGGCCATGCAGTGGACGTGGTCTACCTGGACATCAGCAAGGCCTTTGACACCGTCTCCCACAGCATCCTCATAGGTAAACTGAGGAAGTGTGGTCTGGATGACCAAGTAGTGAGGTGGGTCGAGAACTGGTTGAAGGGAAGAAGCCAGAGGGTTGTGGTCAATGGGGCCGAGTCTGGCTGGATGCCTGTGTCTAGTGGGGTCCCTCAGGGGTCAGTGCTTGGGCCGGTGCTGTTTAATATATTCATCAACGATCTGGATGAGGGATTAGAGAATGTTGTCAGCAAGTTTGCTGATGATACGAAGTTGGGGGGAGTGGTTGACACACCAGAAGGCTGTGCAGCCATTCAGAGAGACCTGGACAGGCTGGAGGGCTGGGCGGGGAGAAATCTGATGAAGTTTAATAAGGGCAAGTGTAGAGTTTTGCACTTGGGAAAAAATAACCCCATGTGCCAATATAGGTTGGGGACTGCCCTGCTGGAGAGCAGTGCAGGGGAAAGGGACCTGGGGGTTCTAGTGGACAGCAGGATGACCATGAGCCAGCAGTGTGCCCTCGTGGCCAAGAAGGCCAATGGCATCCTGGGGTGTATTAGAAGGGGAGTAGCAAGTAGGTCAAGAGAGGTCCTCCTGCCCCTCTACTCTGCCCTGGTGAGGCCGCATCTGGAATATTGTGTCCAGTTCTGGGCCCCTCAGTTCAAGAAGGACAGGGAGCTGCTTGAGAGAGTCCAGCGTAGAGCCACAAAGATGGTGAAGGGAGTGGAGCATCTCCCTTATGAGGAAAGGCTGAAGGAGCTGGATCTCTTTAGCTTGGAGAAGAGGAGGCTGAGGGGTGACCTCATCAATGTTTATAAATATGTCAAGGGGGAATGTCAGGAGGATGGAGCCAGGCTCTTTTCAGCGGCGTCCACTGACAGGACAAGGGGCAATGGGTGGAAGCTGGAACACAGGAGGTTCCAGAAAAATATGAGGAAAAACTTTTTCACTGTGAGGGTGACTGAGCACTGGAACAGGCTGCCTAGGGAGGTTGTGGAATCTCCATCTCTTGAGACATTCAAAACCCGCCTGGACGCGTTCCTGTGCGCTCTAGTGTAGGTGATCCTGCTCTGGCAGGGGGGTTGGACTAGATGATCTTTGAGGTCCCTTCCAACCTTTAACATTCTGTGATTCTGTGATTCTGTGAAAGGTGCAATCTCACTTGCTTCTGAGGGTACCTGTGTTTTTGTCTTTCTGTAGCCACATCTTCTACTTGAGCTCTTTGTGAGCTGTGGTGAGGACCATGACATTTTCCAGCACTTCGTTGCTCATGACCTCCATTAGTGGTGTCTCCTGTCTCTGTCCAGTGAGACTTGCTCATTTTCTCCATGTTTTTTTCTGCTTCTGTTCTTACAAGGCAGCCATGGGAGTACCGAGATTTTATGTGACAGTGCTTGGAAATCTGCACAGGCTCTTTTTATCTCAAGAGCTGTGGCAGGAGGACTATGTTTGGCCCTAGAGCATTTTTGACTTGGATGTGCAAATGTCTGGTATTGATGGCAGGGATGGGCAAAGACCAAGGAAGGAAGGGATGTGAAGGCCGGGGGCAGTGACAGCAAGATAACATTGGCTCTATTTGTTGTAGGATCATTGGATAAAGTAAGGCATGTAAAAGCCTGGTAGCCTGTCTAATGGTGATACAGAGAGTTAATGTGAATAAGGAAGTGTTGTTTGACAGATGCGTAATTTTTTTTTTTTTTAACTAGTGCTGTGAAAGAGACCCCTGGCAAGATCTTATTTGTCTCATTCATATGCAGAGCTTTGAAGATATTAAGTGCCGCGCAAATCCAGGATTGCATTTTTATTTTCTCAGTTGGGCAGTCTTCATCTTTATATGGATGAATTTGATATGGAGCTTCGGCTCTGAGCTCAAGCACTATAATTGGTATTTAGTAACAATCATTTCTATTGCAGTGGTAGTTGGTGCCCTCAGTTGGGTGGGAGCCCTGTTCTTCTGGCGAAAACTCGGGCTTGGACTTGTAAAATCATTGAAAGCGGAAGCATTTCTGAAGATATGACCCATGGTCCCTGCCCCTGCAGCAAAGGGAAGAGCAAAAAGAATGAGGATTTTCGAGGGGGTGGAGGATGTGAGTGTCTTCCAGACAGGGGATCTGATTGCTGTGCTTGGCTGCAAGGGACGGTGCTGTGGCTGCGTGTGGGAGAAGCAGAGGGATGCAGTTCACCAGTGGTGCTGCTGGGACAAAGCACTGTAAACTGTGGCATCAGTCTACCTGTATGCCAAACTTGTTCTTAGAACCGTCAGACAGACGACCTGGTAGGGAGAAACCAGGCTGGCTGTTGTCAGCTGGTTCTTTGGTGAGATTTTGGGATGGAGCTGTGGGACTGGAGCGCAGAAGGTGCCAGCAGGGTATCTCATCCGGCAAGGGCAGGGCAGGGAGCACGGTGATGCTTGTGGAGGAAGTGGTGAATAAAAAGTTGATATTGGTGTAGGTAAGGGATTGGAGGGGAAGTATCATTCACAGCAAAGCTGGCTCACAAGGAGGTAGGAGGTATCTGAGCAGATGGGAGGATAATGTCATTTCCACAGCTAAGTCATATAGGCCTCTTCAAAATCCCACCCCACACTGTGAAAAGACTGTTTTGAAAGATGCAGTAAGTTGTCCTTGAGCAAAACCAGGAAATGTGCACAGCTCCCATAGAGTGCCTTTGGTGCTGAAGGCAGAGAAACAGCATTTGGGAAGAAGGTGGGTGCTTGTGCTGGGTGGATGAAGAAAGGCGGCAGGATGAAGGGAACATTTGTGAAAAGGAGGATTGGATTGTGAATCAGCTGGCCAGGAATATTTTCTTAGCAGCAGTGTGTTGATTGCCCCTGGAGCAACTTGTGGGGCAAATAAATGATGCCTGTAATGCAGGCACTTCTTGCAGGATGAGTGCCTGCTGCTGCTCACTCCCAGGAGAGGAGTGTGAGTACAGCGTGAGTGGATCTGATTCTGTGCACAACACTTCTGCAGTCATTCTTTTATGTAACAATGTGACTTTTATTTTTGGGAGACGCAAGATCAACGGGTTTTCAATCCCCCACGCTTGTAGCAGAACTGGTACTAGTCTTCCTTGGAAACTGGGTACAATTCATTTCAGCGAGGGCATCGCTGAATCTTGGGGGTTAGTCCGGGGGTGAAGAAGAGATTTAAAAATAAACTTCTATATCGGAGTTGGGCGAAGAATCTTCTTGGAACTGGTTAATTATGTTGAGTCCTGGGTTTTTTTCCCCCAGCCCCACTACTCCGCAGCCCTGCAGAATGCCAGGAGTCAGGCAGAGCGCTTTTCCAGCACAGAGCGGCTCGCTGCGCTGTGCCGCCTGCTCTCGTAATGCTGAAGGAGTGCGTTTTGTCTCTAGTCAGATTGGCTCCATCAGTTCGTATTTCCTTCTGAATGGATAATAAAGTGGAGAATCGTTTCGAGGCGAGGAGTGTTGGTGCGCGAGTGAAGTGGGGAGGCTGCGTGTGTGAGGAGCTAGGCAGTAAGCAGCTGACGAGGAGGAGTAAAGTAGCAGTAGCTGCACAGCTTTCTCTCTGCCTCTGAAGTACAATATTTTCTGTTGAGTCACAACTGAAGAGAAGGATGAAGTTTTAACTGTACTCGGTATTGCCTGAGAAAGGGAAAAGATGTGCTGTGGCAGTGAACTACAGAATTTCTTTTGAGGGATACTCCTGGAGGCTGACACGATTTCTGCATTTTTGGCTTTTACATTCATTGGCTTCTGCTACTTTTTGCTTTTTGGATTTTTAGTAGCTGTTTGCATTTTTCTTTTCCCCTTCAAAACATGCCTTCAACTTTACCTGATTTCTCGTCCTAGTGCTGCTGTGGAACGGGGATACTCTCGGTGCCTTTAACGCTGCTTTCTCTGATACCTGAGATGGGACACCAGCAATATGTTGATAATCTCCATAGTGAAAGTTCATTATCTGGTGAACCTTTAACAAGATTAGGAATCCTTCAGGACTTGTCTTTTCTATGAAAATAAGCTATTGTATTCTGTAGTTTTCTAATAATTCTATAAATTTTCATTTTAACATTTTATTTTCAAGCAGCAAGGTAAGTGAGTGATTGGAATAAATGAAGTGGCTGGATATAAACTGCAAGTAGGCAGCAACCAGGGAGAATTGTTCTTTATTTTTAGAGTGGGCTTTGTGTGTGTGTGTTTACTTTAGCAGTACAATAGCTCCATTGGAAGCTCACTGGATTTAAACACATGCTTTGTAAGAACAATTAACTCTTGGTATGTTCATTTGTATGTTCTATTTCTTAGTTTTTGTGTTCACTTGTTAGACATTAATTGTAGATGTCTTATTGCTGGTATAATTGAGGTTGTGTCTGTTTACTTCTCATACTTTTCTGTTAGGAGGATTTGTATCTCAGCTGGAATTTGACATCCAAATCACTATGTGAAGAAGAGTTAAAGGGAAAGGGATTTGGGGATAATTTAAATTTATTCACTTGAAAAGCAAATAGCTTGACAGTAATTAAATTACTGGTTTGAGTCTTCCTTAAATGTCACTTAAAACAAGCTTGCTTTTAACTCAGAGTATTTGTCATTGGCCTGATTTCCTGTGCTGAGAAGCTTGTGAGTTGGTGAAATGAGATGAAATGACTGGCATGCCGGAGCGATGAGGATGCTGTACAGGCTCGTGAATCAGAGCAGATGGTGTGACTGTTTCAGATATCTTTTCAGTTTTCCTTCCTTTTATACGGGCAGCTTTCTTTTGCTAATGGAGTGAGCCTTTAGGGGATAAGCATCAAGACGTAATACAGAATGCTAAGGTCCTAGAGATGAAAAGGAGAAGGCTTACAGAAGTAAAGCTGCAGTTTTAGCCCAGGAGGATTTTAGTTGCTGAGTGTTGCAGTTTAGCAGCATGAGCTGGAAAACCCTAATTATTCCGTCAGCTGCCTGTATTACCTTCACCCAGCCTGGCTGAACGCTGCCAAGCGCCTGCTCTAACTGGATGCAGGACAGGTCAGAAACTGAGCAAGATCATGTAGCACCGGTCCCTACCGCAGCTGTGCTAGCCCTGCCCTGACAACAGAAGTTGGATCTCCTAATTCGTAACCCTGTGTTGGTGAGTCCCTCTCCTGCCTGTGTGTCACTGTGAGCTGAGGCACCCTTACCTGGAAAACCAGCTCCAGACTTCCTCAGTGAGCAGTCAGAGTTTTGAGAAAATTCTTAGGGATAAGTGGGTTTTGGTGGTTCTTGTCAGAAGTGCAGTATTTGGAGAGTTCGTGTTATTGCTTCAGGACCTGGTTGTGAATTGGATCACAAGTCGAGGAAAGGTACAGCATGTTCTGTTTCTGTTAGTCTGAGCAGAGCTCTTAGCATCCTTCAGTGTTTTCGTAACGATGAATGCAAACCTTATTTAAACCAGAAGTACTGGGTTTGTACTGGCAGTGCTGTCTGTCTATTCTCTGGCTAGAGGTAGCTGAATAATGAGACACCTTTCCCCGAAGCCTGTCAGACCTTTCTACGTTTCTGATCCCAAGACCAGCCAGCTGGTCAGCATGCTTCAGTACTTGTGTTTCAGTTCTTGGTGCCTTTTTCTTGAAATAAAAAGTTGGTTCTTGCTTCTGACTTACCTGTCCGTATAATACTTCGTCCTTAGGATCCTGATTTGTGAAAAACCTGTTTTAAGGAACAACTAGTGCTTTAGGTTGTCATGGGTAAACTAGTTACTGATTGGTTAAGTTGTGTACAAACCCTCCATGCTCTGGAAACAAGGGGGCTGCTGAACTTCCTTTCTTCTCAGTTTGTTCTTTAACTGCTGATTGCTGCTGCTGAGGTTTTGTATTTGCTGAGGAGTGAAGTAACTTTACATAAGAATGACAGAAGCAGCTGCGATTTCTTTTTTTAGTAGTCAGTTATTCTTTTTTGTCTCTTTCTCAGCACAGGATGGTCTCAGAAACTAGGTAGCTGCCTTAGATTTAGCTTGCTGCTGACTGAGGCATGAGTCTTGTACTTCTGTGGTGCTTCCAACCTGTGCCTGCCTTTGTGCTTGGGGACAACCCCTATTTCTGTCTCTGCATGCTGTCTTTTTCTTGGCTGCCAGGTAATGGCAGACCTCATTTGTTACTGCAACCGGTGCATCACTGTGGCAGCCACGGATGCATTTAGCTTACAGAAAAAGCTGTGATAAAAGGATGTGTCTGCAGAGGGAATGAGCACGTCTCAAAGAGTGACAGGGCTGCCTGGTGCCCAGGCGCTCTCTGGGGGCTCCCAAGGCAGCTGGACTTAAAAGGCCCAGCTCTCTCTCCATCTGCTCGCGGAAGTGGTGCCAGGTGGATGAGCCGCATTAGACCCATTTTACAGAAAGCTGAGACACGCTTAGCAACTTTTGTGGCATCTCCTGCATTTGTAAGGGGTTATTAAGAAGTAAAGGCAGGGCCTGATGTCTCTTCGCTCCGCTACGTAGTGATACTCTTTAATTACATTAATTTAATTTCATGGTGTTTCACAACAGATTTTTTTACTCTGGTGAATGCACTTGCAACACTTCACTGGGTGTTTTACCCTCACGCTTACTGATTTTTACTGTTTCTTCACTTTGTAGCTACACTGGTAACTTGCTGGTACAGCAAAATATTATTCAAAGGTGGTTTTTTTGCCTCAGTTGAATGGCCTTGTGTGAAAGGTAAGAAATGACTGTGATGTGGGAGGTGCAGAATCGTGTGATTTGTTCAGACAGGATGCAGTTTTCCACCATGAGGGTAATGGACTGGCCAAACCTGACCTTTTGTCACATCAATCAAATTACTTTGGAAAGATTTCAAGTGTGGTTCTTTTTTCCTAAGATGTGACAGGTGAGAATGCTGTCTGTCACCAATGTCTGCATTGAAGTGTTTTGACACGTTTTTTGCTCGACTTTGTTGAAATAAACCTTTAGGTACAGGTGAAACCTGAAAAACATCATTGGAAGTGCTTGAAAATGTCAGAAGGTTCTACAGTGGGGCTGGGACTTGGTTTTGCAGCTTGTGCACTAGTTCCTGAACGAGACCTGAGGTTGGAGCTTGGCTGCAAAGGAGTTGTGAAAGGGTTACCAAGGAACTGTGTAATAGTTTCTTTGCTCACATTGATTTGTTTTTAAGGTAATTTTCAAGCTTTTGTAACTACTGAGCTATTTCCTCTTTAATCCACTGTTTTCAAGAGTATGTTTTGTTCTTCAGTCCTGCTGCTCTTTGCCCAGGATTGCTCAGCTCAGTACCTTCTTGTTCCAGTCATTCATGCCAGGACTCAAAAGTTAGAATTTCTGTTAATTATCAGGAGAAGGTTTGAAAAGAGACACATAACGCAGAAGCAAGCAATAATGCCATGTTTAAGTATGACCCAACCCAAAATTAAATCTAATCATGTTAATTAGAAAATTGCATGCTCACCTCTAGAAGTCATACATCAGCAAAGCTGGCAATACCCCTTCACGTCTATGTCAAGCCTTGTTCTTTCAGCAATTAGTGTGTTTAAAAATGCTATAATATTCCCAGGAAGAGTCGGTGTTTCAGCATGCAGAGTGCTGGGGCGACGTTGCTATGGCAGCCTTAGCCATGATTTCTTTCTTTTGTTAATGCCAAAATCTCTTTCCCCCAGAATGTCCTGCATTTTAGTTATTGCTATTCTTCATGTTTAAATGGTTCTTTATAAAGTAGCAAGATCATTTATCAGTCATTTCATTGCTTTTCCTGATCTAATTGCTGGTATAAGTAATGCAATACCACTTTGTGTGGAAGATACTGTAAATATACTCTAATCTAGAAGACTTCACTCAGTGTCCTGGTGCCATGAGTCAATAGCCAGAGAGGATGCTGTGAAATGTTGGGTGTTTGTTTAATCATAGTTAATTGTTTCTATACCTCTTTGCTGGTGAGGCTGAACATCATATCTGCCCTGGGCTTGCAGCACCTTCTAACATGGTCTAGGGTAAAGGTGCCTCAGTATTTCCCTTAGTGTGATGAAAACCAGATAGCCAGTAAAAACACCAAACTGCTCCGTTTTAGCAGACATTTAATGGACATAGAATTTGTGCTATCAACCACTGTTCTTTCACTTAACTGCAGGCAGCTCACTGCTGTGTGGGGCAGTGCTGAAGGCACTGCAGTGCTGCCTTTCTGTTTTGGATCACATCTGTCCAGTGGCTCAGTGAAGTGGAGATGCTGCTCAGAGGGGGCTGCAGCCCACTCACCTTTCTCTGATGAGAGCCTGACCTTCCTTCCCCAAAGTGCTGTAGGTGTCAAGTCCAACTGATTCCCAGCTGATGAGCAGAAATCACTGTAACTGCATTTTATTCCTTGTGGAGTTTCTCATGTTCTTTTTTTCTCACTCATTGATGCTGGCATGCCATGCTTTAGCTCCTGTTGCCATCACAAGTCCACATGTCAGCAGAAAAAGTAACTTATTCATGTATTACAAGAATATTTCAGAACTGTGCCCAGTGATGGAGTAATAAACTCAGCAGTGTTTGTGTAGTTCCCTTGCTTAAAATCAGTTTTGTCCTTGTGAGAATAGCAAAACAACCTAAACAGCCCCAGGTGAAAACAGCAATGTCTTTCTGCTTAGCTTGAGCCTGGCTTCCTTTTGGGAAGGTGGGGAACATGGAAATGGTGGTACCTGTGCCTGCTGCTCTTCGGCTTCCACACTCAGAGACAGCTGCGCATGGAGATGTGCCTGCTAAAAAGGCACTCAGAACAAAGCTCGTGCAGTCAGTGACAACTTGCAGCATCTGGCAGGATACCAGGATACAAATATTCTTTCTTTAAAGACTTCATTTCTTTGTTACATGTTAATATGACTCTTGGAGTGATTCTGGAAGAGAAGACTTCAGCAAGGATTTGCATCCAGATTAGATTTTTTTTTTTTTTTTTTCTTTCCCCCTGGCTGAACCTGCATTAACTTTCTTTGTCACTCTGCCTGTCTGTGCTAGAAAGAGCCATGACCCTTATGCAGGCAGCATTAGAGGAATAATGGATCTTTATGGGGCACAAGTGACTGCAAAGTACCTAGTCTGGAGCAGCTGAAGGGACAGCACAGCTGGGTGGGGAGGAGGAGCAAGGAGCCCTGGCAGGACTGTGGGGACAGCCCATAGGATGAAGGGGACAAATACCCAGAGCTCCAGGTGTGTGCATGGGTCCGGGTCAACAGCGGCTGGGGAATAGGTGGAAGAAGCCTGTGGGAGAGGCAAAAAGGGCGATTCTCTTACCTGTATCTTGGCCTTTTTGTAAGTGGTGGAAGCTGAGATTTCTGCTGACTTCCACCCACTGTAGGGAGCAGTAGAGAGGCTTCTCCCTGAGCCAGAGCTGCCATCCTCGTGTTCTGTCCCAGTCTTGTTCCCAGCCTGGGAGGAAACAGTTTCTATCTCTCTTGGGGCAAGCTGGAAGGGTATTGCTGATATCTGAAATCAAAGATTTTTAGGTTTGTTTGTTTTTTAAAAAAAGTCTCTAACAAAATAACTATTTTTGTATGTCTGTATATACATATACGCACACACATATACACACACAGCAGGAACACAACATATAAAAATAAAAATGACAGCACTATAGTGTTTGCAGTGAGCTGCCTGCTTTGGAGTGGCTGCAGTCCTGCAAGTAAGTGTTCAGAAGGAAAAAACTGCTGTTGTTGAGTGTTGCAGTAGACAAAGGAAATGAGAGAACTTCAGCTAGAATTTATTTATTTATTTATTTATTAATATATTGATTTTTTTTCTTTTATTTAAACTTAAATGATCATTAAGCCCCTCTGATGCCCTGGAAGCTGCATGCAGAAGGAAGCATGATGCTTATTGAGCTTTCTGAGGGAATCCTTGCACATGCATGTATAGACTTCTCTCCTAGTGCTTGAGGTTTGGCGTGCTGGGAAATACTTGAGAAGAGCACCTCTATGTGCTACCCTCAGACAACACTTTTAGGGGCCATAACTATAGAGCTGCTTTTCTTGGCTGCTGTTGAATTCAGGTGCTTGCTTTCTGAGGGTTCGCTTCTCGATATTGATACAAAAGCGCTTTTCTGGTGTTAAACACCGGTGAGCTACTCAAGAGCTTGAGCAAATGCTTCTTAGGTCAACCCTGTTCAATGAGGGAGTAGTTGGGTAAGAAAGATATCAAAAAGAAAGGCTGATCTTTATGGATCAATAGCCGGAAAATTTTACAAAATTAAAGCTTATTTTCTTTAAGAAAATGACAATCAATCTAACAGGGAAATTGTTTAGCCTACACAAGGGCAGGTGTTACCTTTGGTATGAAAGTTCAGCTGAGGTGTTGGATAATTAGGCTTAAACCTGAAGCACAGATGTAGCCTCTGTTATAGCATATTGATTAGCTCTGATTATAGAGATTGGTATTTGGAAGTGTAACTTCCTCCAGATCGAAACCCACTCCCTCCTTCCCTGCCCCCAAAGTGAAACAACAAAAATGAAAACAAGATGTTCACTTGATGGAAGTGCTTACTAGCAGAAAAATGCTGACAGTAGCCTAAATATCTGTCAGGTGGAGCTGGAGGATGTGTTGGGGGGGTTCTGCACTGCAGCAGCTTGGGATCACTGCAGGTGAAGAAACTTTGTATTAATGCTTTGAAAGTGGGAATCCTTGTGTAATGCCTGAAAGAGGCACTGGGTGAAAGTTGCTGTGGGCTCTGGAGCTGGCCCTTGGGCAGAGAAATTGCTTGGAGCGAGTTTGTTGGGCCTTAGGTCAAGGCCCCAATCCAGTGCAAAAAGACCTTTGGTAGTGTTCGGTCCACTGCTTAGTGTGAGAACGTGAAATATGTGACCTCAGCACCCGGTCCAGCATTCTCCAGTGGGTTCTGCTGGGACCTGCCACCCTCCCTGCAGAAGACTTCAGGGTCTCAAAGACCATGTCAGGAGAGCCAGGGATACGAGGCCTCAGACAGGGTGTGAGCAGAGCAGCAAAAACCGTCTTGGTGTGAACTGTAACACATCAGCCTTAAAACACCTAAACAAAAAACATGCTTAGAGACCCTATTTCTATTCATCATGGCAGAAAACCTTCCTCTGTGAAGCTGGATGCACTTGGGAAAATTTAAATTAGGCTAAAAGTCACGTGTGATGATTATGTTTGGGGAGCTTAAAAAATTTTTTAGAAGTGGGTAATTGTAGAAATGAAAAGCAGTTACTCTGCGTTCTTAAATAAAGAAAACTGGGAGAAAGAATATGTACTTCAGCAGCAAGTCCAAATTGAGCCATCAAAGACATTGGCATTCTCCAGTCACCCTGGCTCCTGGGGCACCTCTGTGTGGGTCTGTCTGCCTTACTCTGTGGAGGAAAAAGCTGATTATGTGTTGCTTAGGAAGGACAGCAGTGAGGACAAATGAAAGTTTTAAGTAGTTAAAAGTTTGTTGTATTTTTTTTTTGCTCTTTACAGAGGGGGTTTAAATTGGGAAAATGACTAGAAGTGACGTTCAGAATCTTCGTGCTGTCAGCTCAGCTTGTCTGTGCATATGCTGAGCGTGGCATATTTAACTGCAGGTTAGCTTGGGAGCTTGCAAGCTTTGAAGTTTGGGGGCTTTTTTTTTAGTGCTTGGTAGCAAAATATTAAGATAAGAGTATTAAAATAGCAAAAAGGTTTTGCACTTAAAATCTGTCATCCAGTCTTCCTGCCACTTTACATCATTTTGTGTAATTCTTGTGGGATAGCTGGTACTGTGCCAAGTTAAGCTTGACTTTTGCTTTGGTTTGAAACAAAGGATGAATATTGTGGACTTGAAAGGAAAGGAAATGTGCAGGGATAGAATCTGTACTAATTGTCAGAATTCTGTATTCAGAGGTGTAATTAAATCATGCACCGCCAGGAGCTCAGCTTAGAGTAATTTGCAAACCTACTGGAAAATAGGAATGGTTGTAGAATTGCCTTTCTTTTTTAATTTTATTTTTTACTTTCTTGGGTAGAACAGGAAGCAAGGAGCACTTGTTTCTACGAAGAAGGACCTGATTTGGGGAGGTGGCCAAAACCAAATCGGTGTCTGTACACTTTAAATAGCACATACTCTTTCTATCTGCCGTTACGCGGGTGCTGTGGTCTTTTTTATTCTGCTGCTTAAGTTACTTGGGCTATTTCTGTCTGAACCAAACTGTAATGTTTTTTCCCCTCTTTTGGTAGCTGCTCCGTGACAGAATAAAAACTGGATGTGAGTTGTGCATTGGGAAGTGATTGATGTGTGCTTGTGCAGCTTGTAGCACTATGAGAAGCACAGGTGCAGCTGCTGATGATGTTTGCTAGAAGTAGATTGAAAAAGCAAGAAAATGAAATTGCACTTCTGCACAGAAAACCTGTTGTAAAACTGTGGGGCAGGAAGCAGTTCCGGAAGCAAAAATTCCATTTGTTTCTGTGGGACAAAATGAAGAGGCTTCTTCAAGGCCAGGTAGATGAGAATCCAGACCACGCTCACCACTGCCAGCTCTCCCCGGTGGAGATTGAAACGGACATGTTCGTTTGTGGAATACAGAGGAGCTCCGCGAGCACTGAGTTTTCCACTGCTGGAGGGGACTTTCGTCAGGATGGGGGACATGATTCCAAGGAAGTGAGTGAAGTATGTGTTGGTGAGGTGGAACTGAACTGGGATGGCTACGTAAAAATACCATGCTCGGTTCAACAGAACAAGACAGACTTGCAGAAGTCTTCTGATGGTATGATGCAGACTACTTCTGAAAGGAAAGGCCGAGTGCCCGAGGGGCAGGACCTTTCTTCTCTGAGCATCACCATGAGCTGGAGGGAGGTAGCTGAAAGACAAGGGTGCTTTACCCAGGAAAAGCCCACCACATACAAAAGTCCCAGACGGAAATCAAGAGATCGCTCAGCTGATGTGGTTGATTACATTGTTAAAGAGCTCCAGGGAATAAGTCGCATCCAGACAGAGATTGCAGAGCTCCGACAGCACCTCACTTTGATAAAAGGCTCTGTGGATGAAGTCTCCAGCTGCGTGGATACAGTCTTGAGTGAGATAGAAGGCCTGCAAGGTGGTTCTGCGGGCAAAACCCAGAGTACACACGCTCGAGAGCCAAGTAGGGAGGTACACAAGGAAGAACCAGTGTTGTATTTCTATGGCATCCCAGAAAAAGATGGTGAAAACACAGTAGAGCTTATCTGCAGTTTCTTGTCCGAATATCACTGTTTCAATGGTATCCAGTGCAGTAAGTATATAAAAGATGCTTATAGATCAGATATTGGTACAAACAAACCATTAACGCCCAGACCAGCAGTTGTGAAACTTGTCAGTTGTGAACAAAGAGACTTTATTTTGCAGAAGTCTATCCTTCTGCAAAGCTCAGGGGTCCGGATTGCTGCCAGTGAAGAGCAAAAGCGGCAGAACGGCCAGAGGGGCCGCAAAACAGATTCAGGCTCTTTGCAGTCTGGCGTCAAGAAGAATCATCGCAACTCAGTGAGTCCTGATACAGCTCGGAGAACTGATGCAGCTGGGCACCTTCGAACGGACTCAGGCCAGGTGAAGTATAAAAGCACAAGTAAGAAAACACAGTGTGTGGGGGAGAGACTTGATGCTGTGCAGAAGTCAAGCTTGACTAAGAATAGCAACTCGGTACCTGAAGCTGGGAAGGAAGCACAAACAATAAGCTGCGGTGAGCAGCCTGTGTGTGGCAGTGACATTCACCAGGCCCTTCCTGACCCTCTACAAAATCCACAGGTGACTAATTTGACCAAATTGGATGATGGAAATTACAGCTTCTCATCTGATTCTTCAGGCCGTGCAAGTGAGATGTGTGCTTCAAGTAATGGTAGTGAGCATAGGCATGACACTGAAAACGTCACTGAGAATTGTTCTTCCCTTCTAGATAAAGATGAGGGAGTAACTGCAGAAGAAATTGAGACAGACTGTGATACCCCATGCAAATTCACCAGTGTGGAGAAAGTTGATACTCAGAGAGAAGATGTTTCAAGTGGGGTGACAACCATTAGCTATGATCATACAACGGATGAAATGGCTGATAGTAGTGACAGCTTGAAAGATATGATCCAAATGGACCTGAATGATCAAGATCCAACTGATCAGGTCTTTAGGGATGTCCTGGAAAATTCCCAGTATTTCCTTGACCATTCCCGGGATAACATTGATCTTGTAGACATGAAGTTTTACACTAATAAGCTTGGGAAAGCTATTCATCACTTTAGGTCTGCTCTGCAGGTGGTGTTTCACAAACTGGAGACAAGCGATTCTGAAATCCTCTTGGAAAATGATAGCGGCTTACAGATGGATGATGACAATACGCTTATGCTGACCAGTTCAGGTATGTGCGGCAGCTCTGACAACTTTGCAGAAACTCCTCCAAGTCAGTCCTCTGAAAGCCAGGCAAACACAACTGCCAACAGCGAAGCATCTGCTCAGATGCAGTTTGTTCCATCCAGTCTTTCCTCCGTTCCACACGAGCCACCTGCTTCCAGTGTGATACCATCATCTGACTGTGAAATCCCCGCTGTACAGCGCTCGCCTCCAGAGGAGCTTGGAGGAGACGTGAACTCTCTACCTGAGCCACCAAAGGAGTGCAGACCCATGAGCTTGGACAAGGTGTGCGCAGAGACCATCTACCTGAACAAATGCATCAACAATTTCAAAAATGTGCTGAGGGAAAAGAGACAAATGCGTAGGAGACTCTTAAAAGAATTAGCGCAGGAAGGAAACTGGATTTCTGCTGAGGATACAAATTCAGGTAAACAAAAAAAAAAATGTTTTTGAGATGTCAAACTCCAATATTTGTGCAGCCAGTAGCCAATGCCTTCCTCTGCGGGTGAACAGTTTATTAGGAGTTGTAAGCAAATAGTGACAAAGGCAAGTACATATGTTGTACAACACTACTGACAAAAAAACCCACTAAAATGTATTGTGTAACACACTGAAATGCAAGTTAGCAAGCTTCACCTCTTTTCTTTTTTGAGGAAGGGAGATTTGCAGTGCATCTTCAAAATAGCAGGTGTTAGGTTTTTTCGTCATAATTCGTGACTTGGTTTCTTGTTATACAGTTAAGACATGTGATAACAAAGTGTGCATTTGAGCTATAAGTAGCCAGATTTGCAGTTTTGGGAGCTGAGTGGATCCAGACTTCAAGTGGCTCCATCATGAAGTGGGAGTTCTTAGTGCTGACTGCTAGATGTTATCCTAGTAGAGACCTTTAAAAATTAAAAAAATGAAGAAAAAAATAAGATTGAGACCTGTGTTTTGGTATTGTTTCCATAACTTGTCTATGAGATGAGAAATTTTTTGATTCTGTGGAGCTACATCCCTTATTGCCAGTGCAGATAATGAAGTGTTTGACCACAGAAGATGTGAGCTGTGATGGAACAGTGCTGGTTTCCTCCTTTCCTGAGGATGTGGGAGATAGAAATGACTGACATGTTTTGATGGGCCATGCTGTGCCAGTCCTTTATTTGGTAAAATGAAACCTAACCTTGAAACAGAGGTCCACCTGCACCTCCCTTCTCCAGGCAGTGAGAAAACTTGCTTGCTGTCATCTCTGTCCAAATCACTACACAGTTAAAGGAAGAGGCTTTGTTTCAAGAGTGGAAGGTATTGGAGCTACAGGCTGAAATCTTCACATCCTTATTGTGAACCTCCTTGTATTGTTTTGTTCACTTTTCCCTTTACAATCATTAAAGTTAGAATAATCAGGTGCTCTTTTTCCCATTGAAAGAGTTGTCTGGCTCCAGCTCTCTTTTCCAGTGGCTGTGCTTTCACTTTGAAGAAGCAATCTGTAAATCTGTATTTGACTTTTGTACCGATGACCTTCTCAGTTATGTGGATCAGAAAGCTTGTAATCAGCTCTGTGCTTTCTTCTTTTCTATGAAGTCCTTAGGATAGAGTTGATTTAAACAATAGATTTTTAATGAGGGGAACATTAGGATTTGTTAGCAGGCTTGGCACAGATGCATACAGATTTTTGTGTTTCAAGGGAGTATTTAGATTACTAAAATACAGACTTTTTAATTCAGAAAGCTAATTTTTCTGGGTGGTTTTTTTTTTTTTTGGTAATGTTTGCAATGCTCGAGTCCTGGACATATGTCCTAATTTTAGGACCTGAGGGAACAGACAGTGTTCTGGTGTAGCACTTGCCACAGTGCAACAAAAGTATTGAAATAATCAATTTTGAGTGTTAGGGGAGGCTGCTCATCTCAGCATAGTTCAAGCAGCACAGGCGTGTTCTCAGGGAGAGAAGTAGTCAGAACAGTTAAGGAGGAGGAAGATCGTGGCTGGACTTTGGTACGTCAGCTCCGGGGTGGATTGGCATTCCTAAACCTCCCTGGCTCAGTTCTCCTGAACATCATCTAGTGACATGGCAAAGAGCTGACACTTGGGTGACACTCACATAAAAGCATTTCTATATGATAGATACGACAAGTGAAGTTATAAAAGTATGGGATGAGTCATGAGGTAGGACATGTACTCTGAGAGACAGGAAGAGTCTAGAGGAGTCCAGGGTAGTGGAAAACACTGGATAAGGGATGATAAAAGGGAGAGAACTTAGGAAGAAAAACAACTGGAGGAGGTGTGAGGAAGCAGAGCATCAGAGCAAAATGGGGGAGCTGGGAAGGGGAGAGGATGCCTGTCTGGAGGGAAGGTTGAGGGACATCATCAAAGCAGCAGTGCCCACACGGGACAGAGCAAGCGAGCGAGGAAGCGGTGGGTGAATAACCACTTGGCAGTAGCCAGAGTGAGAGAAGAGGATAGCGGTATTGCCAAGGGCTGTGGCGTTGGGCAAAAATTAATCATATACTCATTCGCTGGAGATAGGGCTGTTCCGGCATGCATTTCCCGAGAAAATGAGGCAGCAGTTTTATGTACTTCTTCACTGTACTCATCAGTTTGAGCCAAGCTCTTATTTTCTTCCTTTGGGAAAAGCTTCATACCCAGAATACAATGAAAGTTTGTTGGTTTGTTTTATTTTGTTCCCAGATGCAGATGAGTGTTTATGTCTTTCTTTAAAAATACAATTTGTTATTAATAGGCTTTTTCTTGGGTCAGGTCCACTGAAAACCAGTTCTGCCTTCTGGCCTTTTGGTCCTGAGCCTGAACCACTGTGTTGCTCATGCCCGCTTGAAAGTTCAGTTCAAGGTATTTTATTAAATGTGTTTGGCAGCAGTCCGTAGCAAAGGAATGGATTATAACTTTGAAGGTGTTGGTACATCTGTGTGTTTTGGTGAATCAGAGATGATGCACTGGCTCAAAGGTTTGAATTATTTATAGTTGTACGCAGATGCAAATTACCGGAGCAATTTAGAACTTGGCAGATGCGTGTAAATAATTGTTGTGTTTAATTTGAAGTCAGAAGAGCAAAAATAAAGTATTCCCTGAAAATCTGAGCAAGCTTTTAAAGTTTTGAGAAAAAGGAAAAAAAAAAAAAGTGAAAGTGAAGATTAAGTTAGTTTGTGTATGTTTAAACAAAGCCCTGAAATGGTGGAGATTTTTGTGAATATAAATTGACAGTTCTAAAGTGGAATGGTGAAAAAATTCTGTGATGGGGTTTAACCAAGTTAGTCACTGTTGATGATGCTGTGAACACACCTGCTGCAATGAGACATAGTCAGAAGATGTTAAATCTTTGTCTGTGGTTACTCAGAGCTTTCTCAAGGTTTATATTTGGCCTGAAACTGTCCCCAACAGCTTTAAACTCATGAGGCTCAGAAATCAAAGATATGTATGGCATTTAAACCGAAATAATCCTTTTTTATTTTTTTTTTATTTCTTTTTTTTTCCCCCAAATGAGTCTAATGCAAGATTTATTGCTTTGTGTTTGTATAAAAATAAGTTTGACCTATATCTGGGAAGCTCCAGTGCCCTCAGGCCTTAAAATTTGGCAGTGCTAGTCTGTGTCAAGGATTTTGCAGTGGGAAAATCAACCCCAAGTGAGCGAAGTGAATAAGCTTTTGCGAAATGTGTAGTTTGCATATGCTCACTGGTAGCTTGCCTCAGTTGAGCTGTTGCGCTGCCAGAGACTCCATCTGTCCTCAGTGTTCTACAGCCGGGGGCTAAAGCGGGGCTTTCCCTGCTCGGCGTGACTGAGAGCCACGGCAGACCAGAGAGGGGACACAAGTCCAGGTCTTCTGCATCCTCTGCACTCAGAGGCTTCGTGGGCGGCGTGAGGAAGGAATCTGGTTCATAAACAAAGGAGTTAAAAAAACCAGGAATGAGGGAAGTCTGGATCTGCCTGAAACAACCCCAGGGACCAAGTCAGGAAGGACTGGACTTCGGTTTGAAGGGTTTGGGGTGACAAAACTAGAGGACTTCAAGTGAATTGGGTCTGCCTAGGTGAGAAGGTTTTGCTTAATAGAGTGGGGCAGGCAGGAGGAGGGGATGAAAAATCGATTTAGAGGGGGCCAGTCTAAAGACTGTGCCCAGGAAAGCGTGTTCCCCTCCGAGTGTGGGATGGACCCCAAGTTTCCTCAGCGGCGACAGGTCTGTGCAGAGCTGGCTGTCAGAACGTGGCTCTCTGCAGCACCGTCTGTCGCGCCGAAGGGCAGCAGCGTCCTGCTGCTTGCGTTTTCTCCTCCATTAGCCCACGAAGGAGAGGCCCGCGGGGCGGTTCGGGGGCTTTCCTCCCTGATGAGGATACACGCGGGCATGTCGTAGGGTGGAAAGTAGGTTCTTTATTTTAGCTGCAATCCAGCACTTCATTTGCTAAAGTAATTTGACTTCTCCTTAGTGATTGAGTTAAAATAGCTTCTCTATTTTCCTGTCTCAGCGATGGCAAGTGTGTAATTACACCCATATAGACAGTAACTTGGAAAACTATTTTAGCTTTTAAACCAATTTGAGTGGCCCTTGTTGCCATGAAGATATTCCTTCCCTTCCATCTTTCATACGCAAATGAGTAATATGATTCTTCTATGCAGATACAGAATTATCTGATTGGAAGACTTCAAAAAATATCATGTCTGTACCGGAAGTTTTGAGTATGGTTCTCATGCAACTTTACTAGCCTTGAAATTGCCTATACATAAACATGAGATTTAGTGTAGGAGGCTTCTGGAGGTTTTGTTGTTTGGGGTTTTTTTGGTTGTGGGTTTTGTTGGGTTTTTTTTTTTTCCCCAGGGGAGAATTGCCTGGATTTATAAAACCAGAAAATATCTGTTTTCAGTATGGTATTGCAAACAGCAAAGTGTGCTCCATAGGGGCTACCAGCTTCCTTGTAACAGGCAAAATGTACAGAGGGCAAGAAGGGAACCTTTGGGTGTGGGCAGTGGATGCAGTCTGGGGGAAAGGGTGAACAAATCTGTTCCTCTCTGGAATAAATACAGGTTCTTTTTCCAGTAGGGTAGAAAGCAGCTCCAAAACTGTTAAGACTTTTAAGTTAATAAAACAGGAACTGTAACTCTAAAAATCGGCTCTCAAATTCATATGCTCTAGTTCAGGTGCAGTTATGAATTAAATTTGCTTAGTTTGACTCAAGATTAACTAGTAGAGAGTAATTAACAGGTGTACATCCCAGGTAGCACGTGGGAGAATTCTCCACTGAACAAATGTTTCATCAACTTGTGGCAAATGCTTATCCTGCTTTCTGAAATCATTTTGCAGCGCTCGTGGCAGAAATCTGGTCTATTAACTTTTGTTCCTCTCCTTCTTCTCTTTCTTTTCTTCACAGAAGGAGGTAGAGCAGAGCTCCAGGTTGTACGTGCTGTCCCTTGTAACCAGCATCTCTTTCTGAAACTCCCGTGTGTGCATGCCTTGTCTTCATGTAGCCAGTTGCTCCCACTGAGGCGCCGAGATTCAGTTTAGCATGTTGTGGTTGTCAGAGGAATTGTTAACACTGTGTACAAGTTAAGAGTCTGTTCAGTGCGCGTTACCTCGTACAAAGAAAACATGAATGCTTGGAGTCATCTCCTCCCTTCGGTGCTCTGTGGGGTGTATGTGATGTGCACCGGTGCCACGTTAGCAGAATGCAGATTGTTTACCTTTTCTAGTGTACTCCTTTATGAATCGTGTTTAAACCAAGTATTTCCTCATTTTTCCTCAGGGGCATTATTTCATTTCATCTATGTCTGGTTCATATGCTTACAGCAACTGAAGTCAGAAAGTACCACTATGCTCTGCAACACTGAGATTTAGGAAGATTATGGGTGCTGGAGGGTGCCTGGTGCAGATCCGGTGCCTTTTTAGCTAGCTGCAGGCTGTTTAAGCAGGGCCATGTGCCCCAGAGGTAGAACTTCTCCCTTAATGCCTTCAGCTATTGCCTCTCTGCTCATGGATGGGTTGCCTCTCTGCTTATCACCGCCCCATGGGCAACAAATAACTCTTCACTCCTGAGGGGATCTGCAGAATTTTTTTGTTGACTGCTGTGTAACATCTTAGTTTGTGTTTGCAGCTGTACCTCATATAGAGAAATTTCTGGCTCTTGAATTCTCAGCTGTTCTATTTTCTTGAATTTGTGCCGTGTGGATTCAGTGCCTGCTGTGCTTCTGCCTCTCCCTTGGTTGTATGAATCAGGGTAAATCAGCTTTGCAGAGCAGGCTGAGTGTTTCATGACTTAGGGGCCTCCATACAGATCTGATCCTTTTGAGTCTGATGAATTTGCATTTCTAATTGAGTCATGTGTCAACAGTTTTGTTTCATTCTTACCAGTAGATGTCTGTCCATTAATGCTTTTTTCAGGAATGCAGAGGTATCTGGCATCAAATATGGATGTCACGTTCTGTCCCCTTCTGGCTTCAGTGCAAAACCACTGCACCCTCCTTTAAACGGCTCATCTGACAGTGGAAAGCTATCACAGAATTGTAGAATTTTCAGGTTTGGAAGGGACCTTAAAGATCATCTAGTTCAAACACCCCTGCCGTGGGCAGGGACATCTCTCACTAGATACTGGTGGATACATCAGGTGGAAGAAGGGTCCTCAGTCGTTATTTAAACTGATACTGTTGCAGAATACAGTGAATTTAAAATAATCTCTTGGCTTGTCGTAGCTTTGGATTGCATTTAAAATGTAGCATACTTGATTTAGGGAAGACATTGAACCACAAGGCTAGCTAGTTTAACTGGGATGATTTAGTTCAGTCTGATTCTGGTAATATCCCTGAAGAAATGGTCTAATTAGGCATGACCATAAGTTTTAATTTAGACAGTGAAACAGTTGCTCCTTGTTTTAGCCTGATTCAGATTAATCTGTAGCTAAATTGAGGTCTTTGAGGTTTAGTAATGAAGCATGGTGTTTGAAAACAAGTTAGGATGATTCTCAAAACAAATAAAATAATTACTGATATTTCCTTATCTGTTTAAATAAAGCAGCTTTCCATGTTTTACATCTGTTTTTCATTTAAGAGGATAATGTGCTAGGCTCAGTACTTAAATGTAATAGTAAGTTACATTGTTAGAAAACCTTTTATGTGGAGAGATGGATTTATATGGAAAGAGCTAACACATCTGGGGTTGTTCTTACTTTTCCTTGTGCTGCTACAGACTTGGTGATTTTATTTTTTTTATATCTGTCTCTCCATTTAATGGACTTTCTTTTCAACAGAAGTACGTAATTGTTTGTTCTGTCCATTAAAACATCATCTCCTGTAGGATATAAATTGTGAAATTTACAAATTGCAGCTTGGTTAAGTAACTTCTGAAGTTATTTGGAAGCCTAGCTGCTACTTTTCCCTGGTAAGCAAAACTCCTATTTTCAGGCTTCACCAAACATTGTCTTTGTTATGACTGAATACTATGCCTTAAATGATAATGTCTGTTGACTTGTTTAATCCAGGGTATTAAATTTATGCTACTCTGTCACTGGCATTATTTTGCTAAATTTTTTTTAGTTGATAAGAAACTTTAATTACTTGTAAAAGGCCTTTCCACAGCTAATTGCAGCATGCTTTACTGTGAGTGAATATACTGCTTTGCTAGGGGTCACAAGCACCTCCCCAGCTGAAGGTGTTTGTTGGACATAGGGTATAAAACCATCATCGATCAACATCAGAAATAAAAAAAAAATTAATAGAGAGGTGATGGGCAGTTTTGTTTACATGTTTGCTTCTCCATCTTTTCAGTATTCATATTCACATTGGTCTGGCTGCTTTCAGGGAGAGATCGATTGACAGTGCATAGAAGAGAAGCATAAGCCAGCGAAACACTTTCTGTGACATGCAGCATGTGGATATTTAGGTGTTAGGCGTGTCTGCTTTCCCTGTACCCTCCCATTCATTTTGGGAAGCACGGTGCTAAAAACTGTCTCAGTTTTTCCAGTGTTATTTTCCTCTGCTTGCCCAGGCTCTACATGAGCCTGGCTGTCTCCAGGAGCTGAACTCAGCAGATCCATGGCTGAGGACAAGACTCAGAGTGGCTATGGAGACCTGCCTGTGTCCTGGTGCAAGTGCTGCCTTTAGAGGTTGGGAACCTCCACCTCTGCAGCAAATCCACCTAAACAGCGTTGCCATTTGCCCTCTTTAAATGGAGCATATGAAAAGTGCCTACCCACAGCAGTGGTGCAAACTGCTTTGTTTAGCTGGTACTCCTGGCAGTGTCTGGACCTCATACCAACGCCTGTACATCATGCAGCCTCTCCTTCTTTGAGTATGTCTGCCAGTACAACAAGGGACTGCAGAGAACTTCTTGGTGACTGCCAGCCCTCTGCCACTGTGTAATGCTGTGCCATTACCTCATATATAAAGTGACCAATTTCCTTCTTTAAAACTGTTCAGTTTTGGTGTCTGCTTCTCCTTTTGAAAGGCTACTACAGAACTGACATGGTTCAACACCTTCAAATTTCATCCACTGTTTATATTTAGCCGCAGTTGTTCTATGTCTATTCTCTCTCTATGCCTATTCTATGTCTATGTCTGTGTCTGTTCTGTTATTGAATGAGCAAAGGAAAAGGTTCTTTTTGACAGAGTAAGCAAGCTGTCCTCTTCTCCTGCTGTAGCATTTACATCTTCATATTGCTTTTGCCATTTTCCTGTGGATTCTTTTTACTTACATGTAGAATAGAAAGATTGAATATACCTTGCTGAAGGAGTCTTGCCTGCACAGTACAGAGGCACTTGTGCTATTATTTCTATGTAGACATTTCACTGGAGATTCTCTGTGGATGATGTTCTCTCCTTACCCGGCTGTATGTAGTGGCTCATGGCTAGTGTGATGACTAGAACTCAAGTCCGTTTTCATGTGCTTTTCTCCACCAAGAAACACCTTGTGTGCAATCAAATTCACAGCAGGCTTTGGGATTCTTACCTTGCCATTTATACCATGTTTAATCCTCCGTTGTTGCTGTCTTCAATGCCATCAGTTCTTTCCATTGCGCATCTGGTTCTATATCAGTAATTGTCCTGGTTTTCATTGGCAGATTTTATCATCAGATCCTATTTACTCCCACTGGCTTCCTTATTGCGTTGCCCATGGCTAGCTCAGCTACAGTTACTAGTTTATCCGCCTTACAGCTCCCTACTGCTTCTTGGCCTTACTAATGTCACGGGGCATTGCATCAAAATTTTATTGTTGAAATGAAACTTCAGTTCAGAATTCTAAAAGTGGTTACTTTTTCAAGAAAAAATACTTTTTCAAAACCGGTGTTACCAGTATTACATTTTTTTCCTAATTTCCGATTACCTTCATAGTCATTCTTTCCATTGTATTTGCTCTGAAGCCTTTCAAGCTGTTGGAGCTGATAATGAGCCTACACTGATCTACATCACATTTCCCTCCTTCCCATCAACACCGTAGCTGTGAGTGCTGCACTGGCTCTTCTGTGGTCTCAGGGCATCAGCCCTTGTTTGATTAATGTCAGGTGCTGGTTCTCTCAGCATTTTCTCAGGGAGAATGCTGCCTGGAGCAAATTTCCTCTTTGCTTCCAGCAGGTGATAACTCAGTTCCCAGACAGCCATCGCTTGCCTTGCCCCTGCATCAGTATTGTCACTTACTGAAAGCTTATCCTTTTGTTTTGTG
This sequence comes from Trogon surrucura, assembly GCA_020746105.1. Lineage (NCBI taxonomy): Eukaryota > Metazoa > Chordata > Aves > Trogoniformes > Trogonidae > Trogon > Trogon surrucura. The sequence continues at coordinate 77,488,251 of CM036658.1, read as the reverse complement.
CTGTAGTACCCAGACAATTTTTAATCTTGACCCTAGAGAAGCTCTTTCTCTTCTCTTCTCTTGCTTTTTTTCGTGTGTGTGTATAAAAGGCTTAGCAAAAATAATTAAAATAATGAGCAGAATTATGGTTTACCTGTACTCTCGACAATTTTTACTCGACTTGTCTCAAAATCCAGGGGATGATGGAGGTTTGTTTCTAGATCATGCTTTCTACCCCTCCCTGCATCCACACTCCCAGCCGTTCTCTGTTTACTTGTGGTGGTCTGTAGGAAATGGTTAATGCTCAGTTAAGCAACAGCTTTCCCTGGATCTTAGTCCTCTGAGCATAGTTCTTCATGCTCTTGTGGTCTCCAGGCCTCCATATTGCCCATGCTATTTGTGGTCTGTTAATGTCTCAAATACTGGTGGTTTATATTCAGAGTTTCTCAGATAAAATGACAGAAAGCCTTGTTACACTAATTCCTTCGGCCTGTAATTGTCATCACGTTTGTGTCTGTCATTCTCTGTCATTCAGTACAACTGAACTGAGGGGGGCTGGTTAGCTCACTTGGTTAGAACGTGGTGCTGATGACACCAAGGCCATGGGTTCGATCCCCGTTCGGTCCCCATGTGTTGCCTGATCTAGTAGAGAGGCATCCCTACCCATGACAGGGAGGTTGGATTAAATGATCTCTAAGGTCTCTTCCAACCTAGGCCATTCTATGATTCTATGACTGTTATCAAGCTCAGTCCAGTATAAAAGATTGTTCCATTATAGGGTTGTTTTTCAGCCACAGCTCTTTCAAGTGTTCAAAGGCAAAGGTAGAGGTGTCCTCCTTTGTGTGCTCCTGAAGGATCTGTTTTTATTTCCTTCATGAAATCTCTCTTGACCAGCAGTTGATTCAGATCCCTCCAGAGGAAATGCAGGTTTCAGGCTGTGGGCTTTTGGAAGCACGGCTTGGAGCGGAGATGCACAGGGCACCGTCCTTTCTGCAGGAGCCTGGTCTGCTGCAGGGAAACCTCTGCCAGACCGTGTGTCTGGGCTCTCGCCTCCTTGGCAGGTCTCTGTGATCACCTAGAAAAGCTGTGGATAATGCCATGTTGTACCCTCCTGTTTAAAAACAAAATAATCAAAACTGTGTTGTCTTCAGACCTACCTAGCGCTGGAGTTGTGGGACTAACAAAAAGTTTGGACTTGTGCTGCTGTACAAGTTTGAGGCCTCAGATAGTAACTTGCTTTCCTTGGTTATTTCTGCTCTTCCTAGAAGACCTTGTCTGCCACCTGTGAACACCTGAGGTTGCACAGCTCACTCAAAGTACAGAACAAAAAAAAAAAAAAAGAAAAAAGGAATCTTTCTTCTGGGGCTGTGTTCTTTTATCTTACCCCAAAATGGAGCTCATTTCCTTTTCTTTACTTTGTTATGATTCTCAGGTTGTTAGGGCCCACATCTAGAAATACTTTGTTCTCTACTGTGTAGAAGTTGCGGACTCTTTATAGTCGTGGCAGGCATGATTATCTGAGGATGGAGTGTCAGTTATTAGCAGTGTGTCTTGCTTAGTCCTGTTTGAAACCAGCTTTTCAGGGAGTGCAGGAGAATGTATAAACTGTAAGCTGGAACAAAGAGATTTCCGGTTCTAGGTAAGCCATTTTCCCCTTATCAAAAAACTTTTGTTTCCGCCAGGTACCTTGCAAGTGCTTAAGTACTCAGCTCTAATCAGTCCACTGAAGATTTGCAGAGAAGTAAAATATCACTCTATAAATGCACTCTTAATAGGAACATAGGAACATGATTTGAATTCATTAATATTAATCCTCATATTTGAAGTCTATGGTGTTTTCCATCATACTGTGAGACTGCAGTTCACCTACAGTCATCCTGCAAGTGATGGCCCTCGTTTGACATGGTTTTGGAATTAAATACTTGCATATGAAAGGGTGGAGATGTAATGGGACCTCACTGCTTAGAGGACTAAAGAGTCCTTGCGTTTGAGCATGAACAAAGCTCAAAAATGTTTGTACAAAATTTCATGTTGATCAGTCATTTCTGCATTTCACACAGGTGCTTTTAATTTATAACATCGTCATTGTGACCATGTCTATGTAAGTGATGAACTGTAGTAACAGGAGCTCTCTAATAACTCATGATTTTGTTGGGTTGGGCAAAAAATGCAGTTGGTCTTCAAGACGGCCTTTTGAAACAGAAGGTGCACTGAACAGGCTCTTCAGGTTCCAGTCCTGGTTGTTCAACAAAATTGCGTAGCCTGCCCGTGTCTGTGTGACTTGTCCTTACATGTTGGTCATTGGAGGTGCTTGAATGACTTCATGTATGCATTTGCCTGCATGCAGCGTGGTCTGTTATCCTTTCCTCAGAATATAATCTGTAAAGTTTTTCTGGTGTTTTCGGAACCTAATTTTGTGTTCTTGTTTTCCCTTCCCCCATTTAAGGGTCAAGATGAGGCTGATCCATCAAAACCACCCTGGCTCAAAGGAGGGTGAGTATTATTTTGAGACCTTCTTTCCCTGTGTTTATAATTTCAGTATACATTGAGTTCTGCACTTCAACCTAAGTAAAAGCAGCACTTCTGATGTTTTTAATGGCTGTTGTCAGGAATAATCAAGTGGCAGTGCCTCACTTAGGGCCAGGCCACTGCTATTTTTCAGAGCCTCTTTAAACAGCTGATGGTGGGCTGTGCTGCTCTACAGGAGATCTGTGGTTATGAACAAGGCTACAGTTGCAGTGTATAATCTGTGTTGAGACGGCTGCAAGTGCGTATGGAAGTGGTCTTAAATAATCCTTACTGAGCACTGCAGAGTGGTCTGGATGAGACCCTTGTTCCTGAGTCAGTCACTGATGGCACCAGAGAAGGAAGAGAGTAGCTCAGAAAGACTGCTGTGTCTTGTGCTCTTAAAAGAAAAAGAGTAGCTTTGGGGAAGTCTTGTGTCTTTAGAAGGATTTCTGTGGTCATTGTAGTAGTCAAAACTGCAGTAATTCTGGAAATGATTGCAGGTGGTACTTTTCAGAGCATCATGCCTCTTTTGCACAGGTGAGAGTGAGAAGCCGCACGTTCTCTCCACCACACGCTACTCACAGCAAATGAAGCAGACAAATTCTGATTGTGTGTAATTTCAGCATGATACTCTGCATAATAGGTGCCAGCGTGGTAGCTGCCCTAGAATCATCTCTGGAAAAGGACGACAATGATGCATTTTACAAGCTGCTGGGTTTTGTGCCTTGTATGCAATTAGGGTGATATGGTTTTGTGGTGATGCGCTCGTTAGGAGCTGACGTAGCTGCAGATTTGCCCTGAAATTTCAGCAAGAGGTTGTCTTGCTACAAATGTAAGTTAATTTGCATGCGGCCAAAAGAAGCTTCCCTAATAAAACAATGATTTATTATAATTACAAACATCACCTTCTCCTGCTTTAACAAGGAGACAATGTACTGGGTTTATTGGTTCATGCACACAGAATGATATCCTAGCCTAAAAGATGAATATACTTACAGCCCTGAAATACTTAAAAATGTGTTTTGTCAATTCAAGGCAATGTTTAATCTGTTGTTGGTGTTTTTTTTAACTTTCTATGTGAGCTATAAAAAAACAGACTGGCTAATGTAGTCTGGAGAAAAGTTTACCTTATTCCCTGTATCCCCACATGCAAGGGATTTCCAGAAAAGGTGGTTGTGTGTGGTGAACCTTTAATTCCACCATTAGCCATGTTGTGGCTTATTAGCCACAAAATGTATTAAAGCACTTCTGTTTGGAGTTCTTTCCTATGAAGATTAGAGAAATAGTATCCTTTGAAGGGAATAATCATCTTCTGTCATTGCAAACCATCTTAGCTCACTTAAGTTTTCAAGATTTGATGTAAGCGTTTGTGTGATAAAACTTATATTAAAAAATGAATACTTGCTTCAAGCTATTTGCACTTTCAGCGTAATGCAACAATAGCTCCCTGTCTGTAATCGCTGACTTGGGAGAGACAGCTTCAAAAAACGGAAGTACAATTGGTATTATGGATTGGTCTCTGGGTGTAATATCTCATACCTATATATTTTATTTATTAGTGCAAATCATCTCATGCAGAAATGCTGTTCACTCCCCAACAGAGCACCCTGTAATAATGCTATAAATATTACATGCACTGCAGAGGAGAATTACCCCTTAGCATATCGTATAAAGCACATTGGAGGCACTGTCAGTACTTCTGATGTGCAAACAGTAATTTTGTTAATCGAAGTAGAGTTTGTGCATAAATAAAGAGAATAGGGTAGCTGAAAGCACAACAAGGTGAATAATTTTGAAAATTAGCAATTGTTGCTTTTTTTGTTGTTTAAATATTAATAAGCTAAAAGCAGGTCATTTCAGTGTGTATCTAGATACTACGATCCTGCTCTTCAGTGGCAAATATAAGCACCTTTCAAATATGCTTGTTCTCTGTCAGTCTGGCTTACACCTGGTTCTATCATAAACCCCAGTCTAACATAAATAAACCTGGTTTTAACTAGACTGTGTTTCTCAAGCACAATAACCTGTTTAGGTTCATCTTGAATTTATAAAACATATAATTTTAATGTTTTTATTTCCTGGGAAATACCAGAATATCAGTTACCTTTCAGTTGAATTAGAAAATAAATAAATAAAATTGGAAATTGTGTAGAAATGAAGTGCAAATTCCCATCTGTGCCATTGACTTCTAGCAGGAGCACTGGCTCTGAATTTTTACTTAGAACCATTTTGTTGCATCTTTTCAGCTCACAGACCTCACTTTCTATTTCTTGTATGTTTTCATAATTCGAGTGGTTTGACATAGATCTGTGAAATTTACCTATAACATGTATTGCGATTTAAATTATGCTGAATTCTTGACATCGCCAGGTTAGTCTGCTATGACACTTGTTTTACCCCAAAGCAGTATTGCTGGTATCAGAAAGAATTTGTAACATTAGGGCAGCAGACAAAATTCCACATTTGATCTCTGCAAGACTGTTCTCAGTTCTGGCAATATAAACACTTTATGCAGATAGTTGTTACTTCTTCACGCGGGTCAGATTTTTCTATAAAAAGCCGGAAGGAACTATTGCGGTGTAACTCGGGCAAAAAGTTCTTTGTGGAATTCTCTACTGGAAATGAGGGTAGGCTCTAGTAATAGCATGATGTAGTCTCACTGTAAGGATTTCCAGCGTTGGAAAACTACTACTGCCGTGCAAACATGTCTCGGGCTGCACATAGAGCCTGACGTGGCTGCTCACTTTCCTACTGGGCTTGTTCAGCCAACAGCAGCTGTCGGCTCAGCTGTGGCTCGGACATGCCACCCTCTTACACCCCATCAAAAAATCAGTGTTACCATTACACTGCTGTGGCATGTTTCTGCATGTAAGGTGCTGTTTCCCTCTTTGACACAGCCCTGAGCTAGGTTGCTTGTGATGTTCTCATCCATCCTAGAGCACGATCCGTGGTAACGTTGTGTTAGTTACCCTGGGTGTCTTTTGGCTTTGGGCTGTATTCAGAGAGGGATTGAGTAGGTCCTGCTTGCCAAGAGGTGCAGGTTGCTTCTTGTCGCTTACCAGCCTCCCAGTTTTCAAGGCAATTTGCAAATTTGCAGGGGCAGTTTGTTATCCTGGGTTGTTTTAAAGGGTAGCACCATCTGTATCTTCTATTGCAGTAAGAACAGTTTGTCCCATACTCCTCTTCCCTGTAGTTCTGGTGTCCTAAAGCATTGCTGCTGTGTGTGGTGTACCAAATCAGCAAAATAACGCAGGTTTAAAGTGCCAACCAGTTTATCACGCAGCTGAAAAAGGTGTAAGCCAGCATTGTGTGAAAATGGCTAAATATTGGGAGGAGGGGGTTCCTTTACAGCCTTTGTAGCCACAAAAAAGGCCTCTGAAACCCTATTCTTAGTGTCAGCAAGGCACGAGATGAACATGGAAATGGGAAAGTTGAATGAAAGGCTGGGAGGGGCTGCGGGTTTTGCCTGGCAGGCTGGACATTCATTGCAGGGTGGGAGTTGCAGCATGGGTCTGCTCTTGTGGTTCAGGATGAATACGATAGGCAGAACAGCAGAGAAATGTGTGCTCAGTTTCCAGCCTTAGCAAAAAGCATTATCTTAAAGCCTTAGAGATGAATGCAATTTATTTAGTGGGGGCCTTTATGCTGGATTAACAAACCTACTTCAGGCATAGGCTTACACCCATGTGGTGTTATCAGTGAAGAACAGGATCCAGACACAATTATTCAGGCTGGTCTTGTCAAGAAGGAAACAGGTTATAGGGTATTATTTCTTCTGGCTCCGAGCGTCAGCCCTTTTGTAATAACCCTTTTGCTCCATCACCACTTCCACCAGTGAATGGCAGCTCTTGTGTGTAGAGATCTGCATGACCTGAAATGCTGAGCACCACAAGTCCTCTGTTTTACTGAAATAAGAGTAATCTCCCTTCTCCTCGGATGTGAGGTTTTTCCTAAGAGTTATATGGACCTCGAGGGCCAGGATTAAATATGTTCTAGCCTAAAATCAGATGATGGGTAGCAGTGTCCTGTCCCTGGGCTGATCCACTTTGACATGCTCCCTCCCAACCACCAACACCAGGCAAAAACGTCTGGATTGTTGCATGTGAGGAAGATAAATACTTAATCACTTTTAGCATTAAGTTTACACTGTCTTAACTATAATCTTCTGGCTGATTTTGCTCCCTCCAGTAAAGCATCCTACTTCTCACAGCCCCCCTCCGCCCAACACAAAATTAATTAATTGGAAAGAAAGGAGATGGAGAAAGACTGGGGACAGGATGTTTTCAGATTTCCAAAGTCTTTCCTGCCATGATGCTCAGTGCCAATAGTAAAGTATAAACTGAGCTATCCATAAGGAATAAAAGGTACTTCTGAAAGAAGAGGCGTGTGGCTCAGTTACCACAGATTAAGCCATGTGTGAATTACTGCCACGGAGCTCTGGGTCTGCCATTAAGTAAGTATTTTTTCCAAATTTGTGCCTCACAGAAACGATGGGAGTAGGGCTGCCTTCACCCTGCCTTGTGCTGGCAGGAGTGACTCTGCTGCACTGGGTGCTCTCCAAGCATGTGCCCAGCCTGCTCTGAGCTCAAACCTCAGAGAATGGGGAAGTGACCTCTCCTCAGTGTGTTAACAACTTGAGTTTAATACTAAGTTTCCTTGGCGGTTGACTGATTCTCACCATTCTCATTACTATGCTACTAGCAAGCAGACTGATGTTTAAAGAAAGTGTTTTGGTCATCCTATTACTGTCTGTCCTTTGGTGCTGTGAGATTTTGAAATTATTTTTTTTCCTCCTGAATTTTCAGGCCTGCAGGTGGTCTCTATGGTATCGACAGCATGCCCGATCTACGCAAAAAAAAGCCAATTCCACTTGTCAGTGATCTGGTGAGAAATTTATGGGTTTTTTCTGGTACACAGATGTTAGTGCAAGTGGCTTTACTTTTTGACATATGGTAATGTTCATTGTCACTTCAAGAAGCAGAAGGTTGTCTGTTTCGTTAAATTAATTCTTATGATAAGGGGTTAAGATTTGTGCTTGGAAAAATCTCAGTGAGAATGAGCTACGCTTTTGTAGACAGTTTATTTGGCAGAATAATTTTCGTGTTCTTTTTTCTTTTTATTCTACACAGAATATTTGATTATTTTTAGGCTTGCATTATTTTTAAATGTTTTCCTAAAAATCAGATACTTCAAGGAAAGTTACAATGTCCGTGTGAGGTTTGGCAGCTTACCAGAAGGTTGGAATTTCAGAGGATAGATAAACGAGCATATGTGGTTGGATTTTTAAAGCAATTTGCAATATTGCCAGTAGGCTTCTGCACTGAGGAAGCACAAGATCCAAGAGAGTAATGAGGACAAGTTTCATATGCTTGTGTGATACAGTGAAATAAGGCTTCTGTGGGACAAATGTTTCTCTGTTGGCTGTGTTCAGTACACATAACAATTTCATACTTGGGGGGAAATGCTGTAACAGCTGAAAGACGAAAGTTTCCAAATTTTGCAATTCACATGACAAGATGCATGCAATTCTCTCTGCCAGCTTATGCATGGGAAGCTTAGCAAGTGTCTTACTGACGGCTTGTATCTTAAATCTTTGTAATAATGGCATTAACTTCTGTTACTTCCTTCGTATGCTTTCATTCTCTCTCTCCACAGGCCATGGTAAGTGGAGCTAAACACTGTCCACCAAGTCTTCACTAGAAACAAAAATTATTTCACCTTATTTTCCCTCCACTTTTTTGCTTTTTATTTTGAATCTGCGGTATTGCAGTGCATGCTTATCCGGCACTCTGTCCTGCTCCATCACTGATGAAATGAACTTTTCCAGTCTGTCTTCAAACAGTACAAAGCAGAGCATAAATGAAGATTTCTGATAGGGTTTGATTATTTCAGACGTTGCTAACTTTAATTTTTTTCTCTGGTTGGACCTGTTGATCTTAAAGGTCTATTCCAATCTTAATGATTCTGTGATTCACATAACTGGAGCGACTTGCTAAAGAACTCCTTTCTATGCCAGTGTGAGATGCTGCAAAGGCACTGCCGTGTACTGCCCAAGATAGCAGAACTTAATGCTGGCATGATGCAAAGAGGCAGTTTTGAGGGGAGAATGGTGTTCATTGTGTTCAGTGATGGCCAATGAATGTCATACACCAGCACATTCAAACCTGTACTCCCAACCCTGTCTGTTCCTTTTTATCCTTTTTATTTGTAACCCTTTCACTGTCACGTTTGGGGGATGTTGTGTATGTTGCAAAACTAGTGAAATAATCTCCTTCTGGATATGAATGAAGTTAGATATATGAGCGAGTCGTGTGTAGTGACCATAGGCGACAGCAGAACATAGAAGTGGAGATCTAAACCTGGATTTCATTGACAGTTCTTACCAGAGAAACAAATAAAAATTTACCACGGTAAGACTGGTCATAGGAAGATGGAAACAGAGTACGCATTTGACTCTTCTGAGATTTGAACTGTCATTTAAGAAACGAAGTTGAATGTTATAGACTGCTGGTTTGATGTCTGGCATGACAGAGTGCCCTCGGTCACATCTCTGGGCATGTAGTGACAGAGCATTTCCGAATATTGATGTTGAATAACAAATTTTCTTCCTTCTTAGTCACTGGTTCAGTCCCGGAAGGCCGGAATTACCTCAGCAATGGCCACTAGAACATCTCTCAAAGATGAAGAGCTGGTAAGTGGGAGGGTTGCTTGGCTCCTAGTAACTTTTAGTAAGCAAATTAAGGGAATTTGGCTCTCTGGGATGCAGAGCCAGCTTCACAGATGTCTAAAAATATAGATGCAAAGCTTCATGTATTATTTGTTTAAAGAAACCAAACATGTAATAAATAACATTTAATGTGTTGATATGATCCTAAGAAGTGTAGTCTTATGTTTCTCTGTGTGCTGCCTACCCTGGGGAACTTGCTTTATGCAAGATATTCCTCATCCACAAATCATTTTTTTTTTCATCCCTTTTGCTTTTTTAAATGCCTGGAGAAGCATTTTTAGAAGGGTGTTCTCTGCTGCTGCTTGTAAAAGTTTGCTAAATTTCACTACCTCAAATGTTAGATTTATTTCACTTGCTCATGCCTTTTCCCTTAAAACTCACGTGTTAAACCAGCGAAGCCAGGTTCAGTCACCATCCTGGATGTTGGTTTATCTCTTGCCTTTCAGAAATCTCATGTCTATAAGAAGACCTTGCAAGCCTTAATTTACCCCATCTCTTGTACAACCCCACACAACTTTGAAGTGTGGACAGCCACAACTCCTACCTACTGCTACGAGTGCGAGGGGCTGCTGTGGGGTATAGCACGGCAGGGAATGCGCTGCGGCGAATGCGGCGTCAAGTGCCATGAGAAGTGCCAAGACCTGCTCAATGCTGACTGCTTACAGAGTGAGTAGTAACCAGTAAGATATGGATGTCCCAGACGCATTACAAGAGCTTTCCTAAATATATGGATGATACTTAGTGATCAGTGAAGCTGTGTTTATTAAAATGACTGCATGTTTTCTGAAAAGGTGCTGTTAGGCTAAAGCTACTCCCATCGCCCTGTGGACACAGACACCTCCACTAACACAGAGGAACTTTGCAACAATATGCTTGATGTCCTTTAGAAGAAAGTTTAATTCTTGACTCTTTCACAACTCTTTTACCCATGTAACTTGTTTAATCTCTCTGTGTCAGCTCAGGTGGTGTGTTTGCTAACATATCCTACATGAAAGAGAGGCAGTTGGCTGTGTGAATAGGGTACCAGAATGGGTATTCTGACTTCTGTTCCTTTCCTCCTGTCCTGGCATCCTGGTTATGTAGCTTGTTTGAGCTACCAGCCTGTTACACTGATCTACGCTCTTCAGAGCAGCACTGGATTGCTGCTTAGTGGATAGAGTCCATGAGACCTGGACTTGAGAGGTGGGCCTGTGTGAAGTTCTTGAAGTTCAGCAAGGCCAAGTGCAAGGTCCTGCACCTGGGTTGGGGCAATCCCAAGCACAGACACTGGCCGGGGGATGAGTACATTGAGAGCAACCCTGCAGGGAAGGACTTGGGGGTGTTGGAGGGGGAAAGCTGGGCATGAGCCAGCAATGTGTGCTCGCAGCCCAGAAAGCCAGTCGCATCCTGGGCTACATCAAAAGAAGTGTGGCCGGCATGTCAAGGGAGGGTGTGCTCCCCCTCTTCTGTCGTGATTTCCCACCTGCAGTGCTGCTTTCAGCCCTGGGGCCCCCAGCAGAAAGAAATACATGGATGTTTTGGAGTGGGTCCAGAGGAAGTCAAGAAGATGATGATGGGGCTGGAGCACCTCCCCTGTGAGCACAGGCTGGGAGAGTTGGGGCTGTTCAGCCTGGAGAAGACTCCAGGGAGACCTTACAGCGGCCTTCCAGTGCCTGAAGGGGCTACAGGAAAGCTGGGGAGGGACTCTTCATCAGGGAGTGTAGTGATAGGACAAGGGGTAAGGGTTTCAAACTGAAAGAGGGAAGATGTAAATTAGATGCAAGGAAGAAATTTTTCACTGTGGGGGTGGTGAGACACTGGCACAGGTTGCCCAGAGAAGCTGTAGACACCCCCTCCCTGGAAGTGTCCAAGGCCAGGCTGGACGGGGCTTTGAGCAACCTGGTCCAGTGGGAGGTGTCCCTGCCCATGGCGGGGTAGGAACTAGATTGTGATCTTTTAGGCCCCTTTGAACTGTCGCGGGTTAGGGCTGGGCCGGCCACTAACGCGGACAGACGCTCTCTAACCCCCTCTTCGCCCCCCCCAAACGGGAAGAGAAAAGGGAAATGAGGCAGAGAGACTTACAGATGAGAGAAGAAAAAAACTAGAACAGCTTTAATGAAAATAATAGAAATAATGGTAAAAAGATAAAAGTAAAGAACTATATACAACTATAGATAGTAGCCCGATATCAAACCCGACTCCCTCCCCCGATAGCAATCACCACTGGTGCTGCAGAGCTGGAGGCGCCGGGGAAGCCCCAGGCTCAGCGGCGGCAGGAGCTGGATACAGGGAGCTGGATTCGGGAACTCAGGATCCGGATCAAAATCAGGAGGTCAAATGGAGTCCTCTCTGGACACCGGCTGTTGCAGGAAAAGAAGGGCGAAAAGGCCGAAAAAGGGCAAAAGGGGCAAAAGGGCCGAAAAAAAAAGGGACGAAACTCTCGTGATCACTCAATTTATACTAAATATGACGTATATGGGATGGAATACTCTCGTTGGTCACCTGTCCTGTCTGTTACCCCCCGGAGGTGCCACCTTTTACTTCCTTGTGCCCCCCTCTTACTACCCAGCACCCCCAGCGTGGCACACAAGAGCCAGCAGTGGCCTTGGTCACTATAGGAATAAGTATCAGCAAGAGCCTTTCTGCATCCCAGTCCCAGGCAGTGACTGTAAACATCAGGTGTTATCACTGCCAGTAGCACACACTGTCTGCAAAAACATGCTGCTGACTTCAGAACGTGCAGCCTTTGAGAAGACACTAAACTGGAAAGTAAAAATCACTAAACAGGACTGGGTTTTTAGCTAAACCCAGGACATGAACCCAAACTGTTCTGTAATTCTATGACTTTAGCTTGGATTCTCTGTACCAAGTGCAGGTTGGCATGGCATCTTGTCTTTTTAACAGTAGGATCTCATAGACTGAGTCAGCAGAGATGATGGGTCAGATAGGAGGGTGGTGTTTGAGTTTTTAGTATTTAATCTCCCTACGAGCATTACTATTTATTCTGTTGGGTTTTTTCCTGCAGTGTTCAAAAACTAAGCTCTAAGAGCTCTTCAAAGATCCGTGACTTTACATAATAAATGAGACCTTATACAAAAATTGGAGAATTTTGAAAGGAATTTAATTAAAAGAAAAAATAAAAAGAGAGAAAGTATTAATTTAGGTATCTGGTTTGGGCTGGTTATTTTTATTTGCTTGTAAAACAGTTTCTTAATTTGATCTCAAATTTATGTTCTTGCTTGAGAGCAAAATATCTTATTCTAAATGGAATAGAAATTTCTGCCATATGTGTTAAATCTTGAGTAGGAAGGTGGGGCTGCTTCTGTTCACTCTTGATTTTCTTGATGTTGTAGCTTGATGGACTAAGTCTAGGGAATCAGAAAAGTTTATGAGGTATAAACAGACTCACTGCAAATCCATCTCAGTAATTATAGGAATATGAAGAGTCAAATTTTGTGTCTGCCTCAGGCTCTAGTTGTTTGGAAAAGCCAGGCTGGGTGATCCAACAAGGGATACCAGTGAATCATAGGTTGCTTGTTTTTACTTATGACTTAACACCCCAAATGGATGTTGTTTGTGCTTGTATTTTTGGTGTGTGCAGAGTTTTAAATCAGTCATAGTTATTAGGACTGTGGCTATTTGCCATGGCTTATTTGTCAGACACTGGTGACACTGATACGGGTGAAGCATATCCATTCCTCTGTTGCTCAGTACTTCTAGATTTATTTTTGAGGGTTGCAAGGTAATCTTTACAGTTTATTGCATTCGAACAATTGCATCATTGACACTTTTGCTTTGTTTTGACCTTTTTGTGACTTAGCAAAGACCTTCTATGTGGCATTTGGTTTGGGAAAGTGTAGTTAAAGTATAACTCTGTTTTCTGACACGGCTTGATGTAGAAGGTCACTTAAAATGAGGATCTCTTTATTTGTTTCTGGAGTTCTGGTGATTTTCAGTATTTGAGATGAGAAGCTGCTGATAAACACATCTGGGCACAATTTCAGATGCGTGTCTATGATGCTATAATGTTATAATGGAGCTGTGATACTTCAGTGCAGGGAAAATGCTATAGGGAGCAGAGGAAAATTAGGTTGGCACTAGCAGCATCAAGGAAAAAGGCACAAAGCTGTTGTGTAGAGCAGAGGTCATGAAGCCAAAAACAGAAGAAAAGCTAGATAAAAGAAATAGCTAACGACTAAGAGGAAATACATTACTGCAGAGGACACTGATGGCTATCTGTGTTCAATAAGACTGGGATGGGTACTGGAGAGAGTTTGATCATAGTGGGGAAAATAAGAGAATGTCTCAAGAGAGGATGGTGTGAGTTTGTTATCTTTAAAAAGAGAGGCTTGACAGTGTGGGACAGGAGAAGGGCAGGAGCGATGATGGTTCAAAAAAATAAAAATAGCCGTAACAGGTCTGTCCGAGTAGAATGTTTCTAAACGGATGTTGTGGAGCCCAAGGCAGAGTGAGATGTATGTATAGAGCTCCTATGACTGGCTTACTCTTACAGCTATCCATGGCTTAAAGCCTTTCTGAGCAGTAGGTGCTATGTTTAATGGCTGGCAGGGACGATGGTTCTGTGAACTGGTTTAACCCTTGTTTGAATATATTTATGTGCGAAGTATATTGGGGAAGAGGGAATAAGCAGCAGGGAGGAAGATGGCCTGTTTAAACTTACTGCTTGCAAAATTAAAAAAAAAAAAAAAGGAATAAATTTTCTTTAAGACAGTTAAAGATGGATGTAGAAGACAACTTCATTGATGAGAACAGGGAGTCTCTAAAACAATCCCTGAGAAATAACCGTGAGGGCAGTTTTTCTACTCTCTGGTTGGAATTAAGTAAGCTTATGTGATGGGCTGCAGGGTGTGAGGATGGCAGGAGTCTTCTTTTCTATGGTATAGAAGACAACTGGAAACAACTCTATTTTTCATATATGGCAAAGCATTAGATAAGAACTTGGTGTTTTATTCATGGGATTGCAGGTGATTGCTTTTCACATTTCCTTTCAGAAATGTAAACCCAGGGTACTAAGGCATGCAGAAACAACTGAGAGTGCACTGGGCTTAAAACTTGTGAAGCATGTAGAAAGGTAAAACCCAACCAAGCAGCTACATTACTTACAGAGTTATTTTGAAAGTTGCCCAGCATCAGAGCAGGGAAGATACAGATGCAGTGAGCCGTGTGTCTGTGGGAGTATCCAGTGTGAGTGTGATACCTGGAAGAGAGATGTAGAAGAAACTGGAGATGGCAATTGTGTAATTAAAAGTCAGAAGACAGAGGAAAGATTGTTCTGGGAGATTAAGGGGATGGTGAGGCCAATATGTGAATGTGGTTCTATTGTGTTGGGAAAACAAATGTTATCAATACTAGAAATCTATTAAAAAGCTTTTTCAGGCAACTGTGTTCTTTGTTTTGACATGTTCATACTAGAATCCTTCTAAGTGGAACCCACTGGGCCAGAAGAAAATGGAAAAAATAAATTAGTTTTTATATATTTCTGAAGAACACAGGCCATGCTTGGAGAATGAGAAAAAGGGGTCAAGCAACATTTTAGAGATCAAATAAATTCAAGACAGAACTTTCTTGTATATTGAACTCAGAAGGGATTTCTTCCTATCACAAGCTCTTGGTAAAAAAAACCCAACATTCTCATAGCATATCTTCACTTAGGTCTATTTAAGGCCTTCAGAAAATGTTACATTGGACTAAAATGAATTTTCAGGCTGGTAACAAATACAGTTCTATTGATTATGCTTTGATGCCTCAGGATATATCTTCACTTCAGGCTGTGTAAGTCTTCCAGAAAATGTCGCATTGGAATAAAATGAATTTTTGTACTGGTCACAAATGCAGTTCCATGGTCTGTGCCTTGAAATTTTGGGTAGACACCTGGGGTTTTATGCCCTAGAATCAGAATGTGCTGTTTTCCATATTCCATCCTTTAATGTCTTTCTGGGAGGAATAAAAGGATCTCTTTCCTCAGGTCTCTTAGAAGTAAGTTTGGTTATTTTTTTCTGAGGATGTTTTTCTTACCCTCTATATTTTTAAGAAACTGAGTGTCTGATACCGTTAACAAATGTGTGGGACTGTGGTGACGAAATACTCAAATTCAGCAACACTTTGTTGCAGTGTGAATCAAAATTCATTTGCAGACGGGTTCAGCGGGGCTGCTCCATGAATTGGCAATGTCTAAAGTGCAGTAAACTGGAATCAGTTGTGGTATGTGTACTGCAGCCATCTGGTTTATGGGTCTGTTGGGAGGAGGCTGTTCCTCCAAGGATGTTTGTCTATTTTACGTACTTAAAAGACGTTTTTCTGGTGGTGAGACCCTTACTTTTTCATCATATGCTCATAAATACTCGCTCAAGGGAAGATGCTCTCTTTTTAGCTTTCTGCTAAAATTCTTGCAAGTACTTGAAATCTGTGCTGCATGGGTACACTTCCTTTCTTACTTGGCCGAAAGTGGATGGAGGGATGTTCTTTAAATCCCCAAAGTATGCAAAGCTTTTAGAAAAAAAAGAGCTTTTATCCCTTGCCCTGAGCACTACTGTAGTACTAACTAAATTACAACAGGTTGGGCAATGTTAGTATCGAAGGTAGAGTAAAGCTGAGGATGGATACCAAGGAATGGATGCAGAGAACGAAGCACAATTATGAAGAGGATGGAAGGGAAGGACGTTATGCTAGCAAGATCCTAGTAAAAGGGGCCTATACCCTTCTGGGCTAACGTTTGAAAAACCATAATAATCCACTTCTACAGGTGCATCTTGGGTTTTTTTTAAGTGATGCAGTGCTAGTCCTCAGTAGATTACAGGTAATCCTGATAAAAGAAATTGCCCTGAGATACCAGAATCTGGTCCTCTGGCGGTCTTGAAAATGAGGAAATGAGATCTCCAGCTTTAAACTACTACCGAACGTGAAATCTATGTTGTGAGTGTGATTAGCCATATGCCTTTATGGTGTGCTGGAGCAACAAACTGTGGAGAACCTCACAAAATCTACCAGGGCTGTGTTACTGGATGCCCTTCTTTCGGTACTGTTTTGGCTTCTGGGACCTTGGTTCACCTCTGCAGTTGTTCAATGCTTTTTGACTCAGGACTGGGCATCATATATGTTTGTTATTTTTTGAATGAGAAGCTCGTGTGTGTTGCACTCTGAATTTAGAGACTACAGTCCAGAGACTGGCTCAGTGAGTGGACTGTTAGTGAGACTGCTTAAGTCACTCTTGTGATAGCCGTTGTGGCTTCTGGGCTAAATGATGATTAGACACCATGGTGAAGAACACTTGTTTGCTCCCAGTATCCTGTGTAGGAAAATATTTGCACAGAAGCAGGAAGGATACCTTTATCTGAAACTTGAATATCTATTTTAAGTTTCAGGAATATATAATTTCTAAACATTATCCGCCTACTGAACAACTGTCTTCTATCCTGGCAGTGTTGCTTTCTTGACTTTTTCTTGTTAAAACATAGGATAACAACACTGGTGGTTTACCAATATCTGTATCAATGCAGTTCCCAATATAGACACATTTGCTTTTCCAGTTGTAAATTGACTCATGAGTCAATTCTAGAGAGGAAAAGAGAAGGAAAGCCTGGTACCATTTGTATGATACCCTACACAGTACTTGAAAATTCCTATGTCTTTCTATTGCCATTTATAGGACTACTTGAAAAGCTGGTCCACTGGCAAAACCCCTCTTTTTGCAGCTTAATAAATACAATCCAACTCCCAATAGCAGGAAAAGCATGCTCTGCTATCCAGTATAGTGACATGCTTTTGGTCTGTGTCACATATATCATAGGTAATTGGTCCCCCAATGGCTATTTTGGAAACTGTTGGTTTCATACCAACAAGCAGGTGTTAAGAGAGAGTGTTGCTGAGTCAGAGGGTTTTGCTGTTCTTTACTAGTCAATATTGTTAAATAAGGTGTCTGTCAGATTCTGGCTTTTGCACTACAGTTCAGGTGCAACCTGCACGGAAGAGAGACAGACCTTGCCCAGAGGAGGAGTAATGGAGTTTTCTTGCCTGAGCAAATTGTCTGGACCTAGTGGAGGAAGAGCATGGATGGAGGTGGGACATTTCCTCTGAACGTCAGAAGGCAGAGCCAAGCCTTAGAGGTGACTAAGAGAGGGTTCCCTAGGGATCTGTGTGGCATGGCTCACACCAACCCACATGATTCTGTGATTCTATGAACCTGCAACCCAGGATGCCCCAGACTGCTCCTAGCCTGTTAGAGGGAAAAATACATGGTCTCTGGAGGCAGTGGGGATGCAAAACATGTTTTTAACTAGAATTCCTCTATGTGTCAGTGTTTGTGTTCTAAATTAATCATTTAATGCTCCCGGAGTGCTTACATTAAAGCAACATTGGAGACCATGCCACCCAAGAACTGTGGTAACTCTTGTCGCATCTCAGTGATGGACAGTGAAACATTTATGTGTGCTGGCTGCCTGGCTAGTACTTTGTTTAGAAAATGGTTCTGAAATAGAGCACTCTGCTCATGCATAGCATAAACTCGTGATGTTTGGATTTGGTTCTTTATTTCTTTGAAGCCAGAAAGGTCAGGTCAGCGTTGGTTTCTTTGGATCATTGCAGATTTTAGAATTCCAGCTAGGAGAAGCAAATTGTTTAGTTTGGCCTTTCCCAATTTCCCAGTAATTTTCTGCACTCTGCATGTAATGTGTAGAGTTCACCTCCATCCCCAGAAGACCTAGTTCTGTTAAAGCTGAATAGCACTTTTTATCTGAAGTTCAAAGTATAGCTTCTGGTATCATTTCAGTTTCATATTCCTTTAATAAATGTCGGGTCTAGCCGAATGATTGCCTGATACAAGGCATCACTTTGGGTGTTGCTAGTTCTTCATCACTGGTGATTTGAGACAGCAGGGACTGTGTAATTAATTCCACTGTTTTGATTTCATTTCATCTTAAGCCAACAATAGGGAACTTAGAGGCAGACACATTTTATTGTACTAAATGAAATACTGAACATCAAGCCCCTAGCAAGTAAGATGAAAAAATAATCAGGTAACGTGAAATTATGGCTTGTTTTATACCTAGGTCTTGAATAGCATGCCTTGGTATGCAGTGTCCTTAATGAACTTCTGAAACTTCAGTGGTCACAGTCTATTCCAAACCATGTTTTTATTCTTTTTTTGTTTGGATGGTGGAAGTTATAATTGAGTTTTGTTTCTTTATTGAAGTGAATTTAGTAACGGTAAAAAGTGTTAGATTGAAGGCCATAGAAGCGGATGTCTTCAGGCAGCTTGAGTCACGGGGCACCCTGTCGAGCCTGCTAACAAGGTTGCTGGTTATTTTGTACTGCTGGGGGTCCTTCATTTGCGTGTCTTCATAGAACTTTATTTATGTTTGGTCACTACCTGTTGAAACTCTTTCATATGCAAAACTGTAACACCTTATATTAAAGGTGCTCGAGGTAGAGTATTTGCCCATTTCTTCCGGAACAAAACAGTTTTATTTCTCTTTCTGATGGATGGCTCCCTTTGCACACGCTTGCACCTGCTTTAAGACATATTTTTAAGTTAATTTAGTATTTGGTGAATGTGTGGATGAAGATCATTTTTCTAGGGCAAAGCTTACTTTAATTAAACTATCCCAGAGAAGCAAAAGAAGCAAAAGCATCTTAAACTAAATAGAAATATGATTGAATGTGTTCACAGGACTTTTGTACTGTTTTAATTTAATCTGATTTAAGATCATAACCTGAAATTGGTGCAGAGTACATGCAGAGAGGCTATATGCCATCTTGGGTTCCAGCATTTCATTTCATACCTGGGTTTGTCTGCCCTGTTAGCTCCACTCAGTGCTTTCATTAACGCATGCCTCGTATCTGACACAATAGTCAGTGCCTGAATTTTGACAGCGAGCATGACTGTAAAAGTTGAGTAGGGAGAAGTAGGTTGTGGGAGCATTCTTATCTCATAGTTATATGAACTTTTAGGTTTTGTAAGAGCTGTGCAAGTCATCAGAGGCCTCTCTTTTTCCAGGTACCATTGAATATCTATCTAGTACAGACCCTCTACCTGACTCTTGTGTTTCCAGCTGCTGGATACTGTTCTAGTGCCCCATGCTTCTGATGGCAGAAGTTTTTAAATATCTAATTTGCTGCCTTATAACTACTTGTTATAGTTACTATCTCTGTGCATTTCTAAGAATGGATTATTTGAGTTGTCTCCTTACAAAATAGATTGGGAACCAGGGAGGCACTTTGGATGCCTCAAGCCTGATGCCTGATCCAGAGTGATTCGAGGCAGAATGGGACATAGATTGTGCAGTGACTCTGGGCAGAATGGGAACTCTTGTGGCACATATCAGTAGGAAATTCGACCGTGTCAGGCCGTCTGAACTTCTACTCTTCTGTGGTGCTGAGGTGCAGCTCTAAGACAAGCTTCTGTGAGATACTGGTTGTGATGGAGGTCCTATGTCCTCTTCTTTGCCCTTGCCCAAGCGGAGATTTAGTTACTCAAACCGAGGTGATGAGAGGAGAGTTTTTGCTGATGTCTGCTGTTAAAGTAAAAACATCATTTCTGTGTCTTCCTCAGTTGCAATGGTATTAAACGCCTGTTGTCAGGAGAGCAACATTGTCCCAGCTTATATAGCAATCTGGGCTCTCCCATTATCGCCTCACAGCTCTGAGCGGTCCAGATTCTCTTGTGTACATACTGAAATACAAGGGTGTGACTGTAAAAGTCAGTAGGAAGAGCCATCATGTAGAAAGTAACTTATGGCTTTGATCATGCTGTTCAGACTGAGTGAAGGATGACTTTGTGTTTGTTTCTGATGAGTGTCGCGTACTTTCTGCTGCACAGGAGCAGCTGAGAAGAGCTCAAAACATGGAGCTGAAGACCGCACCCAGAATTTCATCATGGCAATGAAGGATCGCATGAAAATCCGTGAGCGTAACAAGCCAGAGATCTTTGACCTGATCAGAGATGTGTTCTCTGAGAGCAAATTGACACACGCTCAGCAGATGAAGACAGTGAAGCAGAGCGTGCTTGATGGCACTTCAAAATGGTCAGCAAAGATCACGATCACAGGTGAGTGAGGAAGGCGTAGGTTCTCTTGGCCTTGATTGGGAGCCTAAGGTAAGAGAGAGTTGGTATGGAGCTAAACAGAAGGGAGAGGACAGTTTTCTCTGACCCGTGTCTCTTTTGCTCAGTGTTTAGGTAGCAGGTGGAGATACTCCAACCCAGGTACTGTAGTGTATCATGTGCTGAGGCTCATCAGAAAAGCTATCATGAGTGATATTCCTGTTTCTCTGGCCATTCTAAGATGCTGCTTCACATGGTGTGTGGACACATTGTTGTGTGCTGGTGGTAACCCCTCTCTTTTCCTTCCTTCCAGTGGTGTGTGCTCAGGGTCTGCAGGCCAAAGACAAGACTGGGTCCAGCGATCCTTACGTAACTGTTCAAGTGGGTAAAACAAAGAAGAGGACAAAAACAATTTTTGGGAATCTGAACCCTGTCTGGGAAGAGAAGTTTTATTTGTAAGTACTCTGGCAAGGACTCTGAGCCCCATTTTGCCTGTTTATGTGATTGCACTTTGACAGCCATGTCTTTTCTGTCAGTATGCATTCTCACATCACCTGTAGCATATGATGGTTTTATTTCCGCTCAGCATTTTGTATGTATGGCTAGACGACTGATGTCTCTAACAATGTATGTGGTGCACACCTGTTCATCTCATCTGTCTTCTGTATACATGAATTGTCTACTCTGTGAACACTTCTCTATTGATGTTTCTAGAGAAATCTAACTTTAACTCAGTGGCTTTTGTTCCTGGCTAATAGACGTACTTTCAAAATTCTTTGTATTATCAAAGAGTAAATTTTGTGTAAAAGACGAAGCAAACTTCCTGTGACCTGTTGCTGTGATCTGCTACTGGTGTGTGACCAACAAAGGTTAAAGGTACTTAGTTGTCTGTCACTCCTCTCTGACAATACCAGTCTCCCCTTTCAGGTCTGGAAAATCAACGTAACAGTAACTTGAGGGATTATCTGTTTTCAAGATGAGCAATGTATCCGTATCTGAATTGAAAGCAAAGGCTGGAGGTGCAATTCTTTAGATATCAACTGCTCTCAGAAGGCCAGAGAATGTATTCCGTCCTGCTTTTATTGAATAAGTAAATAATACCCTCAGTTTGTCATTGAGCATGTTACAAAACAAAATGATGACATGAAATCTGGAGAAGAGGGCACTGAGGGGTGACCTCATTAATGTTTATAAATATATAACGAGTGAGTGTCAGGAGGACGGTGCCAGGCTCTTCTCAGTGATGTCCAGTGATAAGACAAGGGGCAGTGGGTTCAAGCTGGAGCAAAGGAGATTCCACAGAAACATTAGAAAAAACTTTTTTCACTGTGACAGTGACAGAGCACTGGCACAGGCTGCCCAGGGAGGTTGTGGAGTCTCCTTCTCCGGAGACATTCAAAACCCGCCTGGAAGCGTTCCTGTGAGACCTACTGTAGGTGATCCTGCTCTGGCAGCAGAGTTGGACTAAATGATCTTTCAAGGTCCTTTCCAAGCCCTGACACAATGTGATTCTTGAAATCTAGCAAGCAAGTTTTCTTCTGAAAAGGATCTTTAACTTCAAAGATCTTTATTTCTTTTAATATGTAAGGTCTTCCCTTGTACCTTCTCTCTCTTTCTTTTTGTTTCTTCCCTGTTTTTTCCTAAACTGCTTGTGGGGAGCTCTCTCTGCAAACTGAAATTTGTGTTTTAAAATCAGGCTTATATCAACCCAGCTTTGTCTTGACAGTGTACAGTACAAACAAAATTATTTTTAAAGTAGTTTTAGAGCTACTCATTAACGTCAGAAAGATCTTGGTGCTATTTTGAGCAAGTAAGCCCTTGGCTTTTTTTATTCTTGGTTTAATCCAAGGTAACATTACTGCTTGGTAAGTTGTAAGTATGCTTAGGTGCCATTTGGATAACTCTAGTCACAATAGCAGTAAGTCTGTGTGGGAGCCTTAAGGACCTTGATTTACCATGCGAAGTAGTTACCATGGTATTTGCAGCGTGTTCCCTTCTAATTCTAGGAGCTTCAACAAATACTGTGTTTAAAGATAGATAGCGCAGCGTGATAAATGTCACAGTTTTAGCGGTGCCACTGTTTAAATTTTATCGCCATGTCTGTGATTCAGCAGATAATATGCTGTTGGGCATTAGAGTTGGTGGTGCTTTCTATCTTGCCCTGTCTATGTGGTTGTTTTAATTGCCTTGAAATAGCAGGAGGAGATGAAGGAAATGTGCGCGGTGTCTGGATCAATGGCAGGAGAGTATTCTGTACTGGATCAATGTGTTGTTTCATTAGTAGTTGTCAAAGCTCACCTCTCGCTGGATGAGGAGAGAATCATTTAGAAGTGAGTGCAGCACTGATCTTTGATATGCCCATCTTCCTTTTTTGCATTTATGGATCTTTTGTCAGCTTACAGCTCTTAAAATTTCTGAAATTTTCTACCCCATAATCAAATGGAAATTTAAATCAACATATGCAGGCCAAAAATACCCGTTACATACCAAGCTTTTCTAGAAGAGATTGTCAGGACAATCAAGAGATTGTCAAATTTAAGTGGTTGGAGGGAGTGTGTTCGTTTCTTAGAATGATTTTGTTATAGTGAGAGAAAGGTGTGCTGGTAGCTATTAAAAGCCTATCTTGCAGTAGACACATGGAAAGTTTGGTGTGCAAAACACAAGATATGTGAGCAGGGAGAGGTCGGATCAGTAACTGATACATATGTGAGCAATTGCTATTCCTTTTGTGTTTGGCTTGCTCGACAGGCTTGTTTGTAACTGGTGTTCATCAGGTGCCCAGTATCTTCCATACAATCACAATTCCAGTGTCTTTTCGAAGGCTGGATATAGAGCCAGAAATCTGTGTGCATCAGTCATTGTAATTATGGTGTTTTTATTGTAATCCGTAGCATGAACTGAAGCACACTGTGCAGCTGAGTGGTGTAACGCTCTCTACAGGCTCAGTAAAGTTTGTCAAAAGCAGCTTAAACAAGTTTTTATTTTTTTAAAGCTGCAGTAGCTGATTCCAAATAATTTTTCTGTGCTTATTTACAGTGATGGATGGAAAAGTATATTAACCGAAATGCCTCTCCTTAAATAGGACTTTGTTACTTTTCTGTATATTTTCAAAAAAGACATTGTGGTAGGCTTGACCCAATTCAGAAGGCCAGATTTAGAACTATATTTTAGAAAAACAAGGCAGAAAACACTTTGGGTTTCCGTTAAGTGCTATTTAGGTCATTACTAGCCTGTGCCGCTGTAGGCATCTGCTTAGATTAGACCACTTCTTGGATCATATTCATGTTGTCTGAACAAGCGATTTGCAGGTCCTGTTTCTTTCTGAAAATTATCTCTCAATGTATTTATGTCTTTTGCTTTAGGAAAAATGTTGCTATAGAGAGATTTTTCTCTTTTTATCTTTCACTGGAGATTGAAGACCGATGAAAATGTAAGGAGTTGATCTTTCTGCTCAGTTCAGACATTTGCGGGCTTGATGTAGACACTTTGGCATATGTGATGCTTGGCAGGGTGAAGCTTGATGAGGAACTCCTGCCATTGCAGCGATTCTGTGAGCATGCCCTAAGGAAGCCGTACCTCCCTTGGCTTTACATACCATTCCCCTCCTGCAATACCTGATCCCTTTCCTGTACTTCTGACGAGCAGCCTCCTTCATTTGGCATGTACATTTCTCCGCTGTGCTCTCAGCAATCTTCCCTTGCCCTTAACTCTGGCGGACAGAAGGCAGCACATGTCCTGTCGACAGCTAGTACCGAGTCATCTGTATTTGTTGGAGTGTGAGAGCGAGGTAGCTGCAGAATTTGCAAAGGTGGCAGCTGTTTTGGGTTTCTCTTCTCCATCTAGTTGTAATTTTTTCACAAAACTTGTTGGAGTGTAGGAGCTTTCATAGCAAATCAGCGTTAATTTCATTTCCTTAGGAAACAGACCCATAATATTAGAGGGAAAGTATTTTTGTGCTATTCAGTGCGATTAGAACAAGGCACTAATTACCCATTTACACGTGTTTTGGAGTGTCAGTAGAAAACACAGGCTTCAGGAATCTTTTTCTGTAAAGGCTGATGCTGAGTGTCCATTTGAATGGGTTACAATAGCAGACAGTGTTTAGGAGAATAAGCTTGACCGCAGGACAGAGTTTCTGTTTTAAAGGGAGAGCTCTGGGCTCATTTGGAGGCTGCTAGTTTGTACCTTTTATCCAGGAAGCTTCCTAGTCTTTAATGACTGCGAGCGCTAGAAGTTTCTGGGTTCAGACAGGATGTTGCTGTTTTCCTTGGCTTGGTCACAAACTGACTCATTTATTTTACAGTCATATCCCCTTGAAGTTGTATGATCTGAGTACAGCTGTGTCCGAAGCTTTGAATGGCGAGTGTGAAATTGTTGCCTGGAACAGATTATGTTGTCACTGAACAGTTTTGCAGGAGGCATGTTTATTATCTCTCACTGCAGAAGAGTAACCGAGTTAAAATAAATGCAGTGCCCCCTAGCAGATAATATTTTACTGGGATGTGCAGAACCCCACATGATATACATACCTGTTAATCCTTTGGGAATGGTGCTAACCACTGGGTTGTCGCCCAAAAGCTTCTCTATTCAGTTCCACCATTTTCCTTTCAGCTGTTAGCAAGCTCAGCATCTTTCAATTACTTCTGTGTTTGTACATAGCTCTTCCAGAGCTGTATTTCAGGCTTCTTCTGAGACCAGTGTATTTATAAGTATTGGTGTACCTGCACCCTCAGCCTTTCCTCACCACGTGGCAGGAGCCATCCAGTTTGTCTTGGCTGCGTTATTCTCCAGGTACCGCAGATGCTGAAACTGGCACTCTGATAGAATTCTGCTTTTTGTTTCCCTGCTCAGTTACCAATGTGAAGCTTAAGTCTGAACACAGAGGTGATGCCTCATGGCATGTGCCTGTTGGGAAACTGAGTTAATGCAGCTGAAGATGTAATGCTCAGAATCGCTTCATCTGCTCTTTGTAGTTAGGAGAGCCACACCATTAATTTATCAGTCGGTGTTGTAGTGTTGGGTAACAGCGAAATGATTGTACTTGTTCCCGTAAGAAAAGAGAGTGGGAATGGAAAACTCATTTCTTTGTTCTTAGACAGCAGCAGCTGCATCTCAGGGCATATTACGGTGCTGTCATGCTTAACTTCTGAGCTACTAAGGATTTTAGCTTTGTTCTTTTACCACTCTGCTTTTGCCTTTGGTCTTTTCTCCAGAGTCTTTTTTTCTCCCTAACAGAGAAGACTTGGCATTGTTTAAAAATTAACCTGTCTTGAGAAGTTTTCTGCCTTCCGTTTCTACTGAGGTTTGCCACAACAGAGCTGCCAGCTGGACCCTACCCTGTGAAGACACTTCATTAAAACCGTATCCAAATCTTCCTGCTCCTTCAGCCAGACTATTTACCGTAGACAACTTTTTTTCTGCTCCCTCTGTGTATGTTGTTACACCCTTTTACTGGACTTTCTCATACTGATTGCTACAACTACTCATTTCCCTCTCATTTTCCAGAACATCACGTTGGTTTTTGGTTTTTTGTGGTTGTTTTTTTCTTTTTAAGCTTTACTCCTCAGAAGCAAAACTTTCCTCCTAAAGTGATCACAGGTTATAAAGTCTTGTTAGTCTGTTCTCTCCTTTGCATTTTTCACCCACTGCACTCTCATTGATTATTGCTGCAAGCAGCTCTGCACTTAGTTTCTTCCTCTACCATTGCATGAAATGTCCTCTGCACAGGGCTGTGAGACTTTACAGGCCCTTCTTGAGAGCTGCATCTACCACGGAGCAGAAAGAAGATTGCTCACAGAAGATGGACATATAGATATTAGCTAGACTCTTTGATACAAAGAAATATTTTTTAAACATCAAATAAATGACCTAACAGATAAAACTACCTAATACTGGGCTTGACTAACCTACTTTTTAATCTACAAAATACTTTTGCTTCCTCTGCTCCCTCACTTCCTTTCTTTGTTCTTGCTGCATATACTTGTTGTTCGTAGTCTTTATTAGCCTGTCAGCACTACAGGGCAGGAGCTGTCTTCTGCTCTGGGAGCTGCCAAGCACAGTGGAGTCCTGACTGCATTTCGGGCTTCTGGGATCTTGTGTTCTTCAGGCAGAAAATACAAGAAAATGGCGTAATTTAAAGAAAGATCTTTATGCAAAATGGGCGTGTACAGCGATAGGGTTGTGTTGGCTTCCCACCTCTCTAGTCTGTGCAGCACATTTTAGAGATGCACAATGTTCTCACTCTAGCATAAGTGGCTTGAAACCAAGGACTTGGTGAGTCCTGCAGGATTGACATGTTGAATCATAGAATCATAGAATGTTCGGGGTTGGAAGTGACCTCAAAAGATCATCTAGTCCAACCCCCCCTGCAAGAGCAGGATCCCCCAGGGCAGCCACACAGGAATGTGTCCAGGTGGATTTTGAAAGTCTCCAGAGGAGGAGACTCCACAACCTCTTTGGGCAGCCTGTGCCAGGGCTCTGTCACCCTCACAATAAGGAAGTTTCTCCTCATGTTGAGGTGGAACTTAGAAGAGATTGTCTCCTTCCTCGTGACACCCACCCTCAGGTATTTATACACATTACTAAGGTCCCCTCTCAGCCGTCTCTTTTCAAGGCTAAACAGCCCCAGTTCTCTCAGTCTCTCTTCACAAGAGAGATGTTCAAGTCCCTTCATCATCCTTGTAGCTCTCCGTTGGACTCTCTCCAGTAGGTCCCTGTCTGTCTTGAATTGGGCAGCCAGGTGTGGTCTCACCAGGGCAGAGTAGAGGGGAAGAAGAACCTCCCTAGACCTGCTGGACACATTTTTCTCAATGCACCCCACGATCCCATTGGCCCTCTTGGCCACGAGGGCACATTGCTGTCCCATGGACAACTTAATGTCCACTAGAACTCCAAAGTCTTTCTCCGTGGGGCTGCTTTCCAGCAGGATATCCAATAGATTGCGAAGAAATGTCCCTGCAAATGTGATACACCTTCACCCTTATGTTTATTTACCAGACTTGTTTTTTCTTCAGAGTGTAGGTTCACCAGCGTGAGCTAGTGGTGTCAGGAGTTTACAGGTTTTCAATATGGTACTCGCCATGGTTTAAAATTAGGATTTGTACTGTGGATAGAGATCATTTTGTGACCTGCCAGACACATGGTCTTACGGGTATACTTTTCATTCTCTTATGGCAGAACTTTTGCAAAGTGTTAGTATTGCCACATCTTAACAAGGCTTATGGATCTGACTTTAGTATTCCTGTGGAGATTAACAGTTCTTCAAATGTTAGCACAAGCAGCAAATTATTAGCAAATTCAGCACAAATGTCACTTAGTTTTTGCTTCAATGTGTGAATCATTAGCTCAAAAGTTGTTCTGGTCGTTTTTAGACACTTCTTTTTCTTTCTCTCCACTTTCTGGAAGAGACAAGGCACATGCAATATTCTGTCCAAGTCCCCTGATGTCATCTGAACCAATATGGGCCAAACTCTGCAGATGAGCAGAGGTCTCAGAACTAAGAATCACTTTCTACAAATCTTTGTGGAAGTTGAGGCTGGATTATAAGGATATGAATTGCCAAATTCCTTGTGGGAGGCACTATAGTGTAAATTCAGCAGTTCCCTGTTCTGTTTAGCCACCAATATACCAATTAGCCTGTGTGTGGGCATGCCACTGTGTGTGCAGACCAGAATTAACTACAGCTTCATGTGCTCGCGTGCTTTCTCTCAGCCCAGTTGTTAGCGGTGCATGGGAAGAGACCAGAATATTGACAGTGCAGGGGATGTGTGTGGGGAGCTGGTGGTTTGGGGTTGGGTAAGGCCAAAGGGGAACGTGGCAGAAGACGTGGAGGCAGGGTGTGGGATAGAGAAGCAAGTCAGCAGAATCACGCTCAGCTGCTTGTGCTGCTCCTACAACCACTGGCTTTAGGCAGAAAAAACTTCATGGGAAAAATTCACCTTCTTTTTTTAAAAAAAAATTTTCTTCAAGATTTAGTGTGCTGATTCTTGAAAATGTTACTTTATTTGGTGTCTTGAAGTACAAAAGTAAGTTCTTTATAAAAATGACACGACTGCAAACATCAGGACAGTATGATTAGAAAAGAAAGAGATGTTTTCTGAGCCAAGTACAAAGGGAACTGGGTTTCCAGTCTCTGACAATCTGAAATAGACCTGGAAATGTTGTGTAGTTTTTTTCCTTGTAGTGGGGTCACCGAGCATTTCTTCTGTCTTTGTCAAAGCTGTGGGAGCTCAGCTATGGAAGACTGGATGGATGTGTGTGTGCCCACAATGAAGTCAGACTTCACAAAAATATAGCAAGAAGTGGGGCAGTCATCTTTAGAAATGTGACAGCTCCTGTATTAATGAAAGGGAAAGTTTCTAGCAGCAGAGCTTGTTAGCCATAGTCTGACAGAGTCATGATGCTGTCACAAATTGGAAGCTATTTCT
Organism: Trogon surrucura; assembly: GCA_020746105.1. Lineage (NCBI taxonomy): Eukaryota > Metazoa > Chordata > Aves > Trogoniformes > Trogonidae > Trogon > Trogon surrucura. The sequence goes on along the minus strand of CM036658.1, from coordinate 77,459,576 downwards.
CATTAGCTAGAAAGCCTGTTATCAGTCAAGAAGCCCAGGTCCTCCAGTATTCATGGTTCTGTTTTGGGGTGTTCTTTGGAACGTTATCTGGTGTTGATGTAGTGGTCTTGCTCCACCAAAAGTAAGGACCGTGCTTCCTACAGACTGAGATGGTGATATTTTATGGGTGAGCCACCAGCCCAAGGCTTTCAGCTGCTGTGAGCAAGGGAAAAGGCTCAATCTCTGGCATGGGAGCAGCATAAGGAATACGAATTGAGTGGTTTCTTAAACGCGGCAAAGTGTGGTCTGGAAATACTACTGGAAAGTAGTGCGTTACACTGCTGTGGCGGGGTGAAGGATGATAGCCAGCGACCCCAGGAGCCTGGGGTGACACATGTGGGGCTGCCTAAGGCCAGTTTAGGTCTAGACAGTGAATATTTTCCAAAAGGGAAGAGCAGATTTCTGACCATTGGTAGCAAAGAAACAAGATAAAAGCAGTCCTAAAGGGGAACCAGTGTGCCAGAAGGTGAGGTCTGAAGAAGTCAGGAGCTCAGTTCCAGGTGCTTTGTAAATGGCACCGTATGCCAGTCTGTGTTTTTAGGCACCCATGCACTTCTGAACACGGAGCCTCTTTGGTACTGCCAGGATGCACGTTAGTGCACTATGTCAGGAACAGAGGATTTCTTTTACATGCTTTTGCTGTGTTGCTGGTGGATATGGCAATGCACACATGTTCCTGAGTGGCCTACTGTAGGTGATCCTGCTCTGGCAGGGGGGTTGGACTAGATGATCTTTCAAAGTCCCTTGCAACCCCTGACATTCTGCGATTCTGTGAAATTTGAGAGTTACAAAGTGCAGCCGTCCAAGTGTTTTCTGCTTGTGAGTGCTTGCTGCATGATTTGTTAAAGGAAGACATCCTTGAAGTGGAAGAAGAGGAAGGGGAGAATAAAGCAGGAGAGAAATATTGAACCTTCTTTCTTCTGAACTCTAAATAGTTTTGATTGCACAGCAAAGGCACGGAGCTGCAATGCTCTCTGCCTGTTATGAGAACTGCATGGGATTTCCTCCAACTTTTTCTGTGTAATTCCCAACTATTCCTCTGTAGTGGAAAAATCAGTAGGAGCTACATGGATGTCTGTTAAGCAGTTCTGAATCACAATGGTGGCAATAGGAGCCCGAATGATTTCTTGGTAGAGAGCATGCAAATAGCAGTCACTGCCACATTTTATTGACTGGGCTTAGCAGATATCTTCTGACCCATTTCTTCCTTCTCCCTGTTGCTTAGCAACAGATGCAGGGTGTTAATGTTAAAAAGGCTGGAAAATAGGCCTTCAGCAGAAGTTGCCTGTTTTCATAGGTTTTATTTCCTTGAGGGCAGACATTTGTAGTGATTGTGGTGAGTAATCATCCTTGTCGTAGTCTCATATGAGCATTGAAATTGCTTTATTGTATTGTATACCAAGTAAATGAGCAGAGCTCTGATGGTAAGGTTCTTGTACCCAATTCTGATGTCGAGGAGCCTGTCTGGATCTTCAGAAGGTATCTGAACACCTGGAAAAAGGGGAGGCTGCAAATTTGGCCTGTGGCTTAAGCTGGAGGATGCTGATACAGCAACGAGTAAACTGCTGGGTTCTTTAGTGGAAAAGTCTTTAATGATCTTCCAGGTACACAAAGTATCAGTCTGAGCTGTGAATAATAGGCAGAATCAATTCTAGTAATTAAATACCAACTCTGTAACTGCTGTATCCCACCGTTTCCTTCCAGACACAGGCAGTGTTTTTGTCATCTGATTGTAAGGTATTGTATATTACTCCACTACTACTTTGTCACTATCTTGAAGTAAGAGAGCTACCTCCACCTGAGGTATCTTTTATTTGAAAACAGCACAGAAGGGTATTTGTCACGGGCCTTGACTGTGCTATCCTAGATACTGCATGTGCATAAACACAAGTGGCCTTGAACATGTACAGCTGAACAGAAGACCTTTGATGTGGAGCTATCAGAAACCACTGAGATGTTCATCTCCATTTTTGACGTGTGTATGCTGACTTTAGTTATCAGCGGGCTTCTGTGGACTTCACAACAAAAGCAACAACAGTGAAGAGAATTCTCAAGTTCAGGGAACTGCTACTGAGAGTAAGGATGAGCTGGAAAGTCGCAGCCACTTGTAGCAAGTCTGAAGTTGGTTGTTGTGGTCAGGGCAGGGCACTCCTTCAGCGTGACGCTGAAGTGCGGAATCTGCCGTGTCACACGAACGTCTAGACCACACTAGGAAGTTGTTGTGTTGTTCCTGTCAGACGCTCCACTTGTAAATAAATGCCCATTTTCTTGTATTTTGTTTATGTATCCCTCTACTGGTGGACAAGTGGGTCAAGAGGAGTATAAAGCACATAGCATGTAAATGTTGGCTGCTTTATAAGTTCTTCAACATTACATTTGTCTGGTTTGCAGTGAGTGCCATAATTCTTCTGACCGGATCAAAGTGCGAGTGTGGGATGAAGACGATGACATCAAGTCTCGTGTCAAACAGAGGCTGAAACGCGAGTCAGATGATTTCCTGGGGCAGACAATCATTGAAGTCCGTACCCTGAGTGGAGAAATGGATGTGTGGTACAACCTTGGTGAGCAGAACTTTGGTATTGAAAATGTCACATGTTAGTTTGGCAATGCTTGAGAGCACTTACATGTATTTGGAAGATTTGCAAGAAAGGAAAAAAATAAAGCTTACATGGTTTCAGTGTGCACGTGATGGTGCTACAGAGAAGCTGTAAAGCTTTGATCTCAGATAAAAGGGAGCGTAACATATTGGAAGAATGATGGATTTTCCCCATCAGTTGAAAAGTAGAGTTGGTTAAATGCTTGGAACAGGGTTGGGTTCCACCTGTGCTGAAGTTACATTTTCTGTCCTGTGCCCTTTTTTGTGCCATTTTAATGGTCTACAAGACCTGTGAGTGCATTGCACTTGTCTGGGAAGTTACTGGGATGTTTCCCAGTGACCAAAATAGAACACTGTGGAAAGCACTAGCAAATAACCAAATGGTGCAGAATTCAGAGGCATTCTTGATAGGGACGACCAGCAGTTCCCACGATCTCAGCACTGTAGTGAAGTCAGGAACAAATTCCACATCAGTCAGCCCTGTTGTCAGAAAGGGGATCTGTCTGTGGTGGTTCTAGTTCAGCTGGCTGAATCCAGGACCCTATAGTACTTTTTTGCTGCCAGAAAGACTGTCCTCAATCTAGAAACATACCTAGTTCTAGCTAGATGTGTCATATTGAGTGTATATCATGGCAGTTGTTTTGCTGATGTCTACTTAGCATTCAGTGTTGTGAAAGAAAAGCCAAAAGTGTTCTCCCTGGTGACTCCAATCACAAGCTCAACCTGTGCTTCCAGCAGTTTCTTTCCCAGTGTTGTCACCCCAAGGTGGGTCTGCTCTGAACATGAACCATGCATATAACTGTGGGTGATTTTTCCTTCTAGAAAAGCGAACGGATAAGTCTGCGGTGTCTGGGGCTATTCGCCTGCAAATCAGTGTGGAGATCAAAGGCGAGGAGAAGGTGGCTCCATATCACATTCAGTACACTTGCCTTCATGAGGTAAGAAGAGGGTTCAGCTCAGTCTTCACCATATTCCTTCTGTCTCCTGAAGAAGCAACTTTCTGGCCTTTTTTCCCTTGATACGTTCCTCCTAGGCCTAGATGAGCTTTCTCTTCCCTGCACTGCAGGCCTGGAAACAGTGAATCATCAGACCCACACTTGTCAGGGAGGCAAAGAAGGCTTTAGACGGTCTCGCCCATGCTGGAGACAGGCTGGCTCAGTCTGTCCCACTGTCACAGCTGTACTGCTGTCAGGCAGAGGTCAGACATTGGTCCAATTCAGAGTCCTCTATGAGTTTAATGTGAAGAAACCTCTGAATTTCCTTGAATGATATTTTCAGTATGTACTCTATGTATACCAATCGTTAGAGAGGGCATGCTAAAGTGCTTTATGAGCAAATTGTTATCTGGGAAAGGCTTTGACTCTGGCTGTTGGATTATGCAGATTTTGGTGGTGTAAATTCAGTGCTCCTGCTCTGTTGTGAAGGCCAAGGGGAAAACCCTCTTTCTCAGACAGGCATGGTTCCCAGTTTATCCGTTAAAGAGAAGACAGGTGGCAGGTTCAGCCTCAAAGTGCCTGAATAAGGAAGAGTAATCAGAGCCCCTTTCAGCTGACAGACAAGAAAATCGTGAGGTCCAGTGAGGTTTATGCAACTTCAGATTAGAAAAAGAAAGGACAGATTTGTCACAGAGGAATATTCAGTTATGGGAACAACGTATTTATCCAGACGTTGGGCTAGGTGATGAGCCCTGTAGTGTTTTCTGACCTTACTAGGGAGCAGACAGATATGAGGCTTAGAAAAACATCAACAGCCTGTATTGTGTCCTTCAATGCATATTTATTGTTTTTTAATTCAGTGATAGCATCTATTTGGTAAGCTGTTTTTTTTTTTTTCCTTCTGAACATGCATGATCACTTGCTGCCCTTCTTTCTTTGCAAATATGTCTCCTTTTAAGTGCCACCTTCTTTCATTTGTGTATCATAAAATGAGGCTGATTTACAGCTAGAGTAATTTAATCAGGAAAAATAGTAGGGTAAAATAGAGTCCTCTAGCTCCTAATGAGATCATTAGACTTTTGCGTCCTTTACCACAGGGAGCCAGCTGTCTGAAAGGCTGATGAATCTGTAAGTGACATGAGTTTGAGGATTACTGAGAAACCCACTGAACTGAATGTGCAATTTCTGCACAGCAATGATAGCTGAAAGCCTTTGCAGTATTAGATAAAGTGAAAGGTTATGCTTGAATAATAATGCAAGTGTCTAGTTGTTAAGGGTGATCTTAAGGCTGTCCTTTTCAGCAAAAAAACAAACCTGTTTGGACTGTTCTGCTGTATATTAATAATTACAGAGCTGTTACATCAAGTAGTTTAAATAGCTTGTCCATATTAAGGCATTTCATTCTCAGGACAGAAATATGTAGATTTCAGGAAACTAGTTAGTCTGTGGTTTCACTGCACTGAAGCACTCCTCTGCATCCTTCACAATGCCTGCTGGGTAAATTGTAAGTATGCATGCAAAAGATTTGGTTAGGACACTCAAGGAAAAAAAAGGGTAAAAGCAGAAAAATATATAGTGGATGGGGAGGAAAGAAAGAGGGAGGAGAGCAAAGAAGTTTGTGTTAGTGCCTTCTCAGCAGTTCCAAACTCTGCATGAAACTCAGTTGAAGGCTTCAGCAGCCTCACATATAATTTCATTCCTGTTTTGTATTTCAGAACCTCTTTCACCATCTCACAGATGTGCAAGGGAATGGGGTGGTGAAGATCCCTGATGCCAAAGGAGATGATGCCTGGAAGGTGTATTTTGATGAGACAGCTCAAGAGATCGTGGATGAATTCGCAATGCGTTACGGCATTGAATCAATATACCAGGCCATGACGTAAGATGCATTTTGTGTGGTCTTTAGTGCAGATAAGCCATGTAACTAATTGATGTGAGTGTTAATATTTAGGAAATGAAAATATGGTGGTAATGGAAGGCTTGACAGTGACAGCTTGTCGCCTTACAGGGTTTACTGCGAGGGAAAAGACTGAATCTGAATTACTCATTTCCTCAAAGTCACTTCTAGTTTGTCTCATGAAGTGTTGGAATTAAGCATCTACCTGAATAGTTTGTGTGAGCATCCTTAAAACTAATTCTAAGAAGTTACACCAGCTTCGGTAGTGTGGGTGACTCTATATTGCTACTGATGAGCCATTCCTGTTCTAAGATTCTGAAATCTCTATTTGAGCACTCTTCTGTTAATAAGATGTTGCCCACTATAGATTTCTGATGATGTGAGAAGGGTTGAGGTTTTGTGAAAGTGTTTATCGTAAGTGTCTGTTATGACAATTGTTACAGTCCTTTGAAGTCACTAATTTCCCAGGTGCTGCTGGAGGCATTTATAAGAAGTTTGGGTAACGAAGCCACTGATTTGTCCACTTCAGAGCTAGGCTGATGCAGTTCTTGATCTTCAAAGAGCGTTTTCCATGTCACTAAACTTTTATTTTGATTTGGAATTAGCCATTCTTCCTCCTTCAGACTAGTACTGCTATGTTTAGCTCATATCTTATTTTAAATGTAATATTAAATATAGCAGACAAAAATGAACTTTTTCACATTGAAAGCTGAAAGCATTGGGTCTGGGTCCTTGGATGAGTTATGATCTGTACTTATGTCACCTTGTAAGCACCTTTTCTGCCTCTGGATTTAAGCCAAAGCAGAAAAGAATTGGAAGGTACCTCTGAAGGTGTAGTCCCTGCTTATATGCGGACTAACTTGGAAGTTGGATCGCAGGAGTCAGGGCCTCTTCAAGTTCATTGAAAATTTCCAAGGATGGAGATTCACCAGCTCTCTAGGCTCCTATCCTGAGGCAGTATTACTCTGGGGAAGAAATTCTTGGTTGAAATCCAAATTGGAAAATCCTGCTTTGAATTCACTATGCTGTAACTGCTGTGTATTGCTGCTTATCTTTTAGTCTTCCCTTTAAAAGGCCTTTGGCCTGGCTCAATCGTCTCACCCTCCTGTCTCTGCTGCGTAGTCAAGACATTGATTAGGTCTGCACTCCTCATGCCTTCTCCAAGCTAAATAAAGTCTTTTTTACGGGTCTGTCTTTATTTATCATGTGCCTAAATGACCAATTGGTATGTAGGTGTGATAGAGCAAGCAAGTTAGCGTTCAGGCATCAGTATTGTTTTTGTCTGAAATACTGACTTGTGAATTCCTGTGAAATTTTCTTACTGGAGCTCTTTTGGTTATAAACATTTGTAGGTTCACTAGCGTAGAAACTAATGTCCATGATGAGTCAGAGAGATGCAACACCTCAGAGGCATCCCTCAGGAGGGATGGAACACCTCTCCTGAGGAAAAAGGATGAGAGAGTAGGGATGCTTCTGCCTAGAGAAGAGAGGGTTCCAGGGAGGCCTTTCAAATACAACTTTCGAGTACAAGGACGGCCATAAGAAAGATGGAAACAAATTTTTAGCAGGGCCTGTAGCAATAGGACAAGGAGTAATTGTTTTAAACTAAAGGGAAGTAGATTCAGACTAGATATAAGGAAGAAATTTTTTACAATGAGGGTGGTGAAACACTGAAAAAGGTTGCCCAGCGAGGTGGTGAAGGACCCATCCCTGGAGACCTGCAAGGTCAGGCTTGATGAGTCTCTGAGCAACCTGATCTAGTTGAAGATGTCCCTGCTCACTGCAGGGGGGTTGGACTAGATGGCCTTTAAAGGTCCCTTCCAGCCCAAACTATTCAAAGATTCTATGAGTCCCTTAAGGAGAAAGCCACATTTACAAAATAGTTCCCAAGTTGATTCTGGGAGCTCAGTGAGGTTTCCTGCTTCAAAAGGGCTGCTTAAAAATCGCCCAGCTCTCCTGTCTGTTGGAATGAACTTTACTTGCCATGTCCCATAATATCAGACCTCTAAAGCTCTGATTTTTTTTCTCCCTTGTGTCTAACAGATTTTCTTTGATTGTTTAATCATTTCACAAGCCCGGACGCTTTTGGCATAATTTTGAGATTTCCTGCAGGAGGTTGCTGTGCACTTTAATGAGAGCAGTTAAATGGGAAAATGCAAATGAGCAAGAACGCTTCCTGCAGGCTGGAAGGGTTAGCCCTGAGGAGTCACATATCAGTTCAGCACAGAAGTACTAGTGTGTGATCTCGCTGTGCTTGAATGCTTTCCAGCTGCTGCTGCCTCGTGTCACTTCGGAATCTGTGGCTGCATCAAGTGGCAGCAAATTACACAAATTTCCTTGTGTCAGTCTTGGTTTTAGGAACTGGCATCAGGACCTGGGGTATCCCCTAAGTCAAAAACTGTTGGCAACGAATAGTTGAGAAGCTGTTTTATGATCTGGAAAAGGGCTGTAGTGATTTCTCATGTTTTGAGCATATCTGTTGTCTAGATGTCATCTTTCTGAAAAAGCTCTTTGATGCAGGAGGTGAGAGAAGGAGAAAGAGAGAAGACAAAACTTTCATCTGTTCATGGTGCCATCCAGAGTAAGGGGGCGATTAAAGGGATATAGTCAAGTTGTGCTACATGAGAGAGACCAGGATGACTTACAGAACTGTCCTTTTGCAGGCATTTTGCATGTCTCTCTTCTAAATACATGTGCCCAGGCGTGCCAGCAGTGATGAGCACCTTACTTGCCAATATCAATGCTTATTATGCGCACACCACTGCCTCCACAAATGTGTCTGCTTCGGACCGCTTTGCAGCCTCCAATTTTGGGGTATGTTTGAGTGTTTGGTGACGTTACGTTTGGACTTCCGTAATTTGCCTGCGGTGCTTCTGCCTTTCAATAACTTGTTCTGTTTAAGGAATGTTAAATCTGTTGGGAGATGGAGCTCTTTTAGACTCAACAAAGAGCACAGTTTTATTGTCATCATCACGCATGTTAGATATTAATCAGTGTAATGCCTTGTGATGTTTATTCTTCGTGTTCAAATTACACTGGAGCACAGATGGTATGAAATGAGCAAATAATAGTAAACTGTGTGTTGATGCTGTTGGTAACATATACCATGTAATCTAGCCATTTCAGAACTTTGTTTTTAAAAACAGCAACTGCTGTAAGGAAAAACAAAAAAAAAGTCTATCCCCCTAATGATTAAAATGTTTCTCATCTAATATGTGGTGGAATTGAGCGTGCTACAAAAATATTTGGAAGAGCTCATGCTTTCCATCAGAGAATTTATAGATTGAATAAGGAGTTGTTCACAAGCCAAATCAGAATCCAGTGGAGAGACCTACCTTGAGAAGATAGTCACGAGTAGCATACGTGTCACTGAACTAGTACATAAGATCTTGGAGCTGTATCATTGCTCTGAATTAGACCCTTTTCTTCCTGTTCCTTTATTCATCTCTGAATAAATATTTTCTCTTAAATATAAGTTTGGTGCAAATTGCAGACTAGAAATCAGAGGGGGTTTTGTTCTGCCTCTACTTTGGAGTGATAATGGAGTATTTTTCTGACAATTCTAATGTTACACAGGCTTCAGAAATAATTACAATGTAAGAGTAAATCCAAGAATTGAAAGGAAATACTGTTCCACAATACCACGCTTACATATTGTTTCCTTCTGCTCTCCTGAGATCTGACACCGATTCCCTGATATCCTGCTTACTCTGAACATTGATTGGACAGTGGTGATATGTGATGTTTATTGGTGTTTTCTGCTCAACAGAAAGAACGATTTGTGAAGCTTCTGGACCAGCTTCATAACTCACTTCGGATTGATCTGTCCATGTACAGGGTGAGTGGGAATAAACAGAACCCTTTCACACGTTGTAGTGGGCAGAGGGGAAGCACACAGTTTGAATTTCTAATCTTTTTGATAGTTTGTATCTTAGGGAATTGTCATGACAAGCTTGTTGCTTGAATACGCTGTTTCGTTTCCTTCATGGATAGGACTTAAAGCATGGGGTTTTTTTACCATTATAACTTCCTTGGGATTTCTAAAATAATTTAAGGATTGTGAACTGTGCGTATATCAGATACTCTGCCAGAAATGCAAGTTAGATTGAATTAAGTTGAATTAACCTTATCAGCTATTTCAGGTATCTTTTACAAAGGAAAGGTAGACTTGCTCTCCTCTAGTAAGACAAAAATCTTTTAGAGGACTTGCAGCCGTGTCATCACTTATTTTACTTTTGGAATCACTGTCCCTGACTCTGGTTCTGTAAGATGTGCTCTCAGGTCGAGATCCACCCCACTTCAGTGCATAGAAAGAGATGAGTTTCAAATGTTGGCATCAGTCTGTTGGGCTTCTTAAAACCTCTGGTTTCTTTCTTTGGTACTCCAGAATCAATGTATCACAGAATCACAGAATCACAGAATCACAGAATGTTAAAGGTTGGAAGGGACCTTAAAGATCATCTAGTCCAACCCCCCTGCCAGAGCAGGATCACCTACAATAGAGCGCACAGGAACGCGTCCAGGCGGGTTTTGAATGTCTCAAAAGAAGGAGATTCCACAACCTCCCTGGGCAGCCTGTGCCAGGGCTCTGTCACCCTCACAGTAAAAAAGTTTTTCCTCATATTTTTCTGGAACCTCCTGTGTTCCAGCTTCCACCTGTTGCCCCTTGTCTTGTCAGTGGACGCCGCTGAAAAGAGCCTGGCTCCGTCCTCCTGACATTTCCCCTTGACATACTTATAAACATTAATGAGGTCACCCCTCAGCCTCCTCTTCTCCAAGCTAAAGAGACCCAGCTCCTTCAGCCTTTCCTCATAAGGGAGATGCTCCACTCCCTTCACCATCTTTGTGGCTCTACGCTGGACTCTCTCAAGCAGCTCCCTGTCCTTCTTGAACTGAGGGGCCCAAAACTGGACACAATATTCCAGATGTGGCCTCACCAGGGCAGAGTAGAGGGGCAGGAGGACCTCTCTTGACCTACTTGCTACTCCCCTTCTAATACACCCCAGGATGCCATTGGCCTTCTTGGCCACGAGGGCACATTGCTGGCTCATGGTCATCCTGCTGTCCACTAGAACCCCCAGGTCCCTTTCCCCTGCACTGCTCTCCAGCAGGGCAGTCCCCAACCTATACTGGCACATGGGGTTATTTTTTCCCAAGTGCAAAACTCTACACTTGCCCTTATTAAACTTCATAAGATTTCTCCCCGCCCAGCCCTCCAGCCTGTCTAGGTCTCTCTGAATGGCTGCACAGCCTTCTGGTGTGTCAACCACTCCTCCCAACTTTGTATCATCAGCAAACTTGCTGACAACATTCTCTAATCCCTCATCCAGATCATCGATGAATATATTAAACAGCACCGGCCCAAGCACTGACCCCTGAGGGACCCCACTAGACACAGGCATCCAGCCAGACTCAGCCCCATTGACCACAACCCTCTGGCTTCTTCCCTTCAACCAGTTCTCGACCCACCTCACTACTTGGTCATCCAGACCACACTTCCTCAGTTTACCTATGAGGATGCTGTGGGAGACGGTGTCAAAGGCCTTGCTGATGTCCAGGTAGACCACGTCCACTGCATGGCCACCATCCATCCACCTGGTTATGTCTTCATAAAAGGCTATCAGGTTGGTCAAACCTGACTTCCCCTTGGCAAAGCCATGCTGACTGCTCCTAATAACCTTCTTATCCTTGATATGCCTAGAGACAGTGTCAAGGATAAGATGTTCCATCACCTTTCCAGGGATGGAGGTGAGGCTGACCGGTCTGTAGTTACTCGGGTCATCCTTCCTGCCCTTCTTATAGACTGGAGTGACATTCGCTTTCCTCCAGTCTTCAGGCACCTCACCTGTTACCCATGACTTACCAAAGATGATGGAGAGTGGCCTAGCAATGACTCCCGCCAGCTCCCTCAGCACCCGTGGGTGCATCCCATCAGGGCCCATGGATTTATGAATGTCCAAGTGTTCAAACTGATCCTTAACCCACTCCTCATCAATTAGGGCAGACTCCTCCTTTGTCAGGGGACTGAGGCTCCTGAGGACGGTCTCCAACAGTGTAGACAGAGGCAAAGAAGGCATTCAGCAACTCTGCCTTCTTTCTGTCCTCTGTCTCCAGGACACCCACCTCATTCAACAGAGGGCCTACATTGCCTCTAGTATTAGTTTTGTCAGCAATGTATTTGAAGAAGCCCTTTCTGTTGTCTTTGACCTCTCTTGCAGGTTTTAACTCCAAGGAGGCCTTAGCTTTTCTGATTGCCTCCCTGCACTCCCTGACAGCTGCCCTGTACTCCACCCAAGTGGCCAGCCCTTCCTTCCACAATTTAAACACCCTCCCTTTCCACCTGAGTCTGCCCAGCAGATCCCTGGTTAACCAAGCAGGTCTCCTGAATCTCTTTCTTGATTTCCTACCTGATGGGATGCACTGATCCTGAGCCTCAAAGAAATGGTCTTTGAATGCCAACCAACTCTCTTGGGCCCCTTTACCTTGCAGCTCCCTGTCCCAAGGGGTATCCCCCAGTAATTGCTTGAAGAGGCCAAAGTTGGCCCTTCTGAAGTCCAGAGTTGCGATCCTGCTTGCTATTCTGTTTTTACCGCACAGGATCCTGAACTCCACTATCTCATGGTCGCTGCAGCCAAGGTTGCCCTCAACCTTCACTGCTTCAACCAGACCTTCCTTGTTGGTGAACACAAGGTCCAGCAGCGCTCCTCTCCTGGTTGGCTCATCCACCATTTGCATCAAAAAGTTATCATCGACGCACTGGAGGAACCTCCTGGACTGAGGATGGCTGGCTGTGTGGGACTTCCAGCAAACATCTGGGTAGTTGAAATCCCCCATGAGAACCAGGGCCTGGGACTGAGAGGCTGCTGTCATCTGCCTGTAAAAGGCCTCATCAACTTCCTCCTCCTGATCAGGTGGTCTATAGTAGACACCCACCACAGTATCACCTAAGCTAGCCTGCCCCTTAATTCTTACCCATAAACTCTCTACTTGCTCCTCATCTGCCCCTGGATGGATCTCAATACACTCCAGTTGCTCTCTCACGTACAGAGCAACTCCCCCACCTCGCCTCATCGACCTGTCTTTCCTAAAAAGAACGTAACTATCAAGGCCCACATTCCAGTTATGTGAGCTGTCCCACCACGTCTCTGTAATTGCAATAAGATCGTAGTTCTCCAGCTGCACATAGACTTCTAATTCTCCCTGCTTATTCCCCGTGCTTCTTGCATTGGTATACAGACACTTCAGAGATTTAATGGAGCATCTGTTACCGTTGCTTGTGCCTTTTATGCCTAACCCTGGGATACTTCCCCTTGGCTCATGTGTAGAGACTCGGGTTTTATCCCCTTCCCCCTTCCAACTTAGTTTAAAGCCCTATCTATTAATCCCGCCAACTCTCCAGCAAGTATTCTCCTCCCTCTCTTAGACAGCTCTACACCATCTATATCTCTCATGCCCAGTACTGCATAAACTTCCCCGTGATCATAATACCCAAAACGTTGCTGGAGGCACCAGTCTTTGAGCCATGCATTAACTGCATGTACTTTTCTTTTCCTTTCACTATTCCTGTCACCTACTAAAGGGATAGATGAGAAAACTACCTGTGCCCCCGATCCTTTGATCACCTGGCCTAACAACTTAAAGTCCTTTTTAATTCTCTGAGTACTTCTATGATTGATCTCATCACTACCAGCCTGGACAATCAACAATGGGTAATAATCAGTGGGACTCACCAGCCTGGGAAGTTTTTTAGTCATGTCCCTAATCCGAGCTCCAGGGAGGCAACAGACTTCCCTGTGGACTGGGTCTGGACGGCAAATGGGACCCTCTGTTCCCCTCAGGATGGAGTCACCAATGACAACTACCCTCCTTTTCTTTTTAGTTGAACTAGTCCTGATGCATGGGTCTGACTTGGTCAGCGAAGTCAACCTTACGTCTCCACATTCATTCACCTCTTCTTTTCCATGGCTCTCCTCTTCCAGAGCACTGTACCTGTTCTGTAGAGGCAACTGAGCAGGTGAGGGAGGCTGGGCAGGGACCCGCCTTCCTCTCCGAGCCAGGACTCGTTTCCATTCCCCCTCATCACCTTGGTCCCCTCCTTTGACCTCATGGCCAGAGGGGAGGGGATCCCCTGTTGCATGTGGAGAGTGCTGTGTGTGCATCAGGGACTGGCTCCACCAATCTATCTCTCTTTCACACTCCCTAATGCTCCTCAGCCTCTCCACTTCTTCTTTTAGCTCTACCACAAGATGGAGGAGATCATCCAACTGACCGCACCTCACACAGGCACTGTCAGATGCAGCCTCTGGGAAGCACAGGCTCAGGCACTCCCTGCAGCCGGCAGCCTGCACAGCTGCGTCCTTGTGCTGGAGCACTGTTTGGGTCCCCACACTCCTCCTCGTGGTGGCTTTCTGTCTGGGTAGTCTTATCACGTAACTTGGCTTTTCTTTTCTTTTTTTTTTTTTTTAATTCCTTGCTGTATTATTTTAATTAGTGACTAATTCATTGAAAAATTTGAAAATACTGGCAAAATGGAGCTTTGATATTACACTGGTTGATGAGTCGCTCAGCATGAGCTGGCAACATATACTGGCAGCCTAAAAAGCCAACCAGGCTGCATCAAGGAGATCATGGCCAGGAGGTCAAGGGGAGTGATTCTGCCCCTCTACTCTGCCCTGGTGAGACCCCACCTGCAGTGCTGTGTTCACTTCAGGGGTCCTCAGCACAGGAAGCATATGGACCTGCTGTAGTAGGTCCAGAGGAGGGCCATGAAAATGTTCCCTTACAACTCAAACAATTCTGTGATTCAGTGATTATTTATTTAAAATTAAATCTTCTTCTGGTTAGTGCATTTGTCTGAAATACAGTAAAATATGGAGAGGAGCAAAGCATGAGCAAATTCAGGGAAATGCGTTAGAAAGGACAAGAGACAGTGTGTGAAGAAGATAAAAGGAAGGTTGTGTAAAGAGCTATTCTAAAGCTACATTGCTGTTAGGAAGAAGTCTGAAGAGAGCACTGATCCAGTGAGTAGCAAAGGAAAAATTATCTACACATGGCAATAGGAAATGGTAATGGTGCTGCCTTTTCTGTTTTCTTTGTCTCTGATAAAACCTGCTTTGTGGTGGCTAATGCCCCTAAACCTTGGACAAACAAGTAAGATCTTATGTAAAGGACCAGGAAAATTTTTTAGTTTAAATAATTTAGATTTTATCTAATTGGCAGTATGTTCAGAGAAATGTCTGAAGCACTTTGGCAGCTCAGTAATTATTTTAAGACCCCTGAAGGGCAGGTTAAGTTCTGGAAGAAAAAAGTTTGCATCTTTCAAGACAGGAGATGGCAATTTACAACTTAAATTACCCAGGTAAGCCTCCCCATTCACCTAATTTAATCAAATTGTTTTTAAGCACTTAACAAATAATCCACAGCGTGGATTTGTGAAAAAGAAAGTGCCAAACAAATGTGTATTCCTTCCAGGGCAGAGTGACAGGTAAGAAGGGGAGAGATGGAGCCCTCAAGAGTAGTTCCAAGTCACCCTCCGAACAATTATTTTAAAAAGTGTTTTGTGAGCAAGTGCATGTCTGTTCTTTTTGTTGGCTGGTCACTAGCTGATGTAGGCATAGTGGACGTTGACTTTCAGTACAGGTAATAATCTGCCTTTCTGGTGATTATTCCTAATCAGGAACATGCACTCAGTCCTCAGCGTTCATCCAATGGTTTGTATTTAAATCTCAACTGACAGAAGTCAGAAGTCTTTGAATTTGGTAAATACCGTGAGTGTCAGAAAGTCTGTGTGTGGACAACTTAGCTTTGAAAAGAGAGTTGTCTAGGAATGGGCACCTACAAATGACTGTAAAGAGCGTTAAATTGCTTGCAGTGTTTAGCTGAACTGCAGCACCAGTCAATTGCTGTCAAGAGACAGCATATTTTTATGCAAGTCCTCAATAATAAATGAACACTTGTTCCCCTCTGCCCTTCTTACCTTTGTCTCTGGTAATTTTTGAGTGTACAAATA
This sequence comes from Trogon surrucura, assembly GCA_020746105.1. NCBI lineage: Eukaryota > Metazoa > Chordata > Aves > Trogoniformes > Trogonidae > Trogon > Trogon surrucura. Next base: position 77,444,100 of record CM036658.1, on the reverse strand, counting down.
TGAAGAGACTACCCAAGTGAAGGCCGCCATTGCTCTTCTACTTGCAGCAAAACCGCTCACATCAACTTGACTGTAAGAACATGCTGAGGAACATGAATATGTTAAAGGACACAGAAAGGCAAAAAAGAGCGGGGATGTAGGCAAGGACAAAGTGCCCAAGTTCAGAAAGGGAACAATCCCCTGCAAGAAGCAAAGCTCACTGCATTTAGCAGGTGCATGTACGTGCGTGTGTGTACATACACACACACATGCACTCAGATGTACTGTATCTGGCAGAGGCAATGACACGCCTAGTTTCAGTGGGACCCACGAGTGGGAGAGAAAGCTGTGGCTGCAGACAGCAGAGCGGTGGGTAGAGTGTGCAAAGTAACTGCATTAGTGCAGGGGAGGCACTAAAGGATACACACTTATCTCAGCAGATCGGATTTTGCAGGGGACCAAGTGGCTGCAGTGACTTCTTACAAGGAACAGTGCTCATTTTTCCCTTCGCCATCCCGTTCCTGTCTCTGGAGAGGTTATTAATACACCATACCACTTGGCGTCTCAGACAAGAAGCCAAAAGCCTGAGCAGTGGGAGCTGAAAGGCACAGGCAACCTCGGGCACGAGTGCGGGGCTTCCAGCGGTGAGGCCATTGCTCCCCGCCTGCTCCTTGCGCAGCCGAGGAGGCATCTCCTGCCGCCAAGGGTTGTCAGCCTCCTGACACTCGCAGACTTTGCATTGGTACCAGAAGCTATTTAAGCAAACAGATCTAAGCTCCATGCTGCAAAAAGGCCGTATTTATTGAGCATTGTTTTGACTGGTACAAGCTTCTCGAGCAGGAAGTGTTTCCAAGACACTTTCCTTATTTAGCACGCGCTTGAAGCCTTGCATGGATCTGACTGTGCTTTCCAACAGGATTTCCCTTTTTTTCTCGACAGAATAACTTCCCCGCCAGCAGCCGTGAGCGACTGCAGGACTTGAAGTCTACAGTGGATTTGCTGACCAGCATCACATTTTTCCGGATGAAGGTAGTGTTATGGGTGGGGGTGAGAATGAGGCCTCTGCAGTTTTTGCCACAGGAGCTGGTTTCCCATTTTGTTTCATGTCGTTGTGCTTTAGAAACTTAAGGAAAATTGAGATCATCTGCTGCCCATGTAACAAACATCTGCATTCTGTCTTTATTTCACTGTATTTTGCATCATGAAGATGAAAGTTTTGGGTTTTTTTCCTGGTGTTCTTCAGTCATAAATAGTGTACAAAATTATTTAAAAAATAGAAAAAGAGGGAAAAAATTTTAGGAAGATAATTTAGTTTTATGAATAACATTAGGAAGCTGTTCTTAATAAAACTGTCTAGAACATTTATCAGTCACTACCATCTTTTCATCATCTTTCATCTAGTAAATATTTTAAAATTTATTTCTTGGAGGATAAGATACTGAAATGGAATAGCATCTCTCAGTAGAGATCCAGGAGAGTTGTTATGAATGGTAATGTGCTGATTCTGTAGTTAAGTTTATTGTTCTAGCAATGTAATGAGATTATTTTCAAGTCCTGACTTCCATTTCTAAACTTTTTAAAAAATAATGTTGTAGATTAGCACATCTCAGTAATTTTTATTTTATGAAAAACAAAGCAGGTCTTTGGTTTGAGCTATTTCAGGAGGCACTTAAAATTGTACTCTTGAGCCCTAGGGTAAATTATTTTGAAAGTGTTTGATCAGACAATATATCCGTATTGAAAAAGTTTGCTTTATAGAAATACTTTGAAAAGTTTAGAGGTAGTGACACTATCAAAATTGTTTCAAGTTACAGTTTTATTTGCAGGATAATGCGTGTTTAAAGTAACCCTGCAGTGTTTTTCTAAGCGTAACAATGAAGTAATGAAAACAGAAGGTGTGTTGGTTGGGATATCCCTAGGTTTCTGGTGTGCTTTAAAATTCACTAAATCTGATGAAAGACGTCCTTAAAGAAAATTTTTGTATTTAAAGGCATGTGAGTGTTTAGTCTTTGGCAAGACTTTCCAGATCAGATGTAATGTGCTCCACTAGTCTGTTGCACGTTCTTACAGTGTTGGGAAAGATTGCTTGGTGGCTTCGTCGCAAAAACTCTATAAATTTGGCAGAAATTGTGTGTGCTTGGCTCAGATTATACACATATCAAGCCACATGCTTTATTTGTTCTGAAGAATCTTCCCTGGCACTTCAGAATCTCCTTTATGCTCCAAATGATCCTGCGGGGACATAAGAGTTGTCACTGCTGGCTTGTGCCTGGGGAGAGTGACCCCTTCCTTGTTTCAGGTCGCTGGCAGCACAAGTCGCTGAAAGCAGATCCACCGAGTCCTGGGTAGTTCCCAAACTGGTGACATGTTCTTTCCCTGTTTGATTTACGAACTGTGCTGTCTTTGAGTCTCTTTGTGGTCTCCTTTCCAGGTCCAAGAGCTGCAGAGTCCACCCCGAGCCAGCCAGGTAGTGAAGGACTGTGTAAAAGCTTGCCTGAACTCCACCTATGAGTACATTTTCAACAACTGTCACGAGCTGTATAGTCGCGAGTACCAGACAGATCTGGTGAGTAGCTGATAAGCGGAGAGAAATCCAAGTTCCTGATTTTCTTAAGATAATAACAAGAATACTGACATAAAAAGCCAACACAAACAGAATCATGTGACTTGTTATCTTCTGAATGCGTGAAACTTGTAGTCAATTAATGAGCACTAATTAGTAAATGTAAGATGGTAATTGTTTTACACTTGTTACAATTCATTTTGCCTGCCTCAGCTATTTTATTTCATGAGCAGATTTTTATGACGGAAAGGTTTGATGCAGCTTTGACTGAGCAAAAGCCAACTAGAGGAAATATAGAGTGATCAAACCATGTTTAGGGTAGATAAACATCAAGCTTTGAAATTTTATCTTGTTTTCTAGCACCCAGTGTCCTGCACTGGTCTTAGGAGGTAGCCATAGACACAAACTGTTTTCAAATCTATGAGAGTTCTACTGGCTATTCTGCGGTAATGCACACACGATGTGTCAATGTGAATATAGTCATCAACCCAAGTGCCTAAAAAGCAAGTATTTGGAATGAATGTAGAGCAAATGACATCTCAGCAGGTCTCCTGGAGCCTGACCTCCTCCTGACATGGTAGAAGACAAAACAGGGATTACTGGGGTTTGGAGCCACCAGTAAGCAGCATGGTTTGACATGTTACTGTGTTTTGCATTATATCACTCAAGTTGTCAGCAGACGTTAAAAACTGTAAGCTCTTCAGAAGAAAGGGTCCACAGGTGATTAGTGTTTTGAGTTTGTATGGTGGTCTACATTTACCAGTTTTAAATCTACACTGGTTTTCCAATGGCTTCCTTCCCAGAACAAAAATCAGGACCTTCCTCCAGAGGAGCAGGGCCCCAGCATCAGGAACCTGGATTTCTGGCCCAAACTCATCACTTTGATAGTGTCCATCATAGAAGAGGACAAGAATTCTTATACCCCAGTCCTGAATCAGTAAGAGTCTTCCAAATCCTGTATGGCCAGTGCTAGTCTCTGTGTGCTCTGCTTTGTTTGTTAAACCGCTTTCTATCTCTTCTGTCACTTGTGTATTTATAGATGTACTTATCTTGTCTGTCTGTCTTTCTGTCTTATCTGTCTCTGTCTATATAAATAACTCTTTTTGATTGGGATGGAAGAGTTTCAAAAGGTTCAGTTACGATGGCGTTCAAGCGCAAACACCCTGATTATTACACTCCTGAACTCAGGGAGGCACCTGAAAACGGGGTGAGAGTTCTTTTGGTTTTTTCTGATGTTGAGCAGTTCTGGGATGCACATTAATGCACACAGTGGTGCCGTGGTGACACCACCTGATGCCGTGATTTAGGAACATGATGTTCATTGCGGCACGGGGAGATTGCATTGTGTGGGGTTGGCACAGCATTGGAAAAGAACCTGAAACTGGTCTGTTTAACTGGTGGATACTCCTCCAGCAGTCCCACAGGGCAGGAGAGAGGGGGATATCTGAAAAGGCATGATATAGAAAGAGCTGGATTATGCTCTGGTGATCGTTGACTTAACACAGCAGTAACACCTGATTAGTGTTCACCTGTCAGCCTAGTAACCCTAGGAAAAAGGAATAGAAAACAAATAAGAAGAAAGGGGAAAGAGGTGCAAGGGCAATGATATCACATTCCCAGAATGACTGTATGCATCTCTTTGAGAAGAGACATCCAGGACATGGCTTTTTATTTCAGATTATTTAATCCATGCCACCAAGTCCAGTCCATGGTCTCCAGTTTTCACTTACTCATTCATCTAGGGTGAAGGAAGCATCTGTAGTGTTGAGTTTTTCAGCTTGTGTTTTAGTTCAGGGACAAATAAAGAGCCCTTTGCTCTGATACATGCCAAAACCTTTCCCAAATGTCCCCTCAGGTTTCCTCAGGAGCTTGCTGTTGGGAAGATCAGCGCGGAGGTGATGTGGAGCCTTTTTGCCCAGGATATGAAATATGCCATGGAAGGTAAGAGAATTCCTCACTGCTGCTAGCTGACTTACTGCTGATCTCTTATTCTCCATTGATTTGCTGTGAATGAGGCTTAACCACTGCGTGGAATTTGTCTGCGGACAGCTGATTTGTGGGTGAGAATTGAGGCCAAGATCTGCCTGAGCTCTAGAGCTGTGTGTGCAAACTGTTTATAGTCATTCCAGCTGGTTTGTAATCAGAATTTCACTTCAACGTGAAGATACTATAGCTTAGATGAGCAGTAGCTTCTTTCTGCAATGTACAGTGGTAGAAGTAGGTGGACTCTGGGTTGTACCGTGGCTGTAGTTCCCTGGATGATGCAGCACAGATGGTCTAAGCCATTGGCAGAAACATGTTGTTACAGCAAATCTTGCTGCAAACATCTTAATTTTGAATTAAACTTTGCATAATTCCATCAAACTCCTAGCACACGAGAAATTTTACTGTTTCTGAAGATGAGTTAGGCATGCAGAGCCCAGGAGTTCTGCTACTTGCCTTACTCTTTTGATAGTTAATTACAGTTTCTGTGTGTGGTTTTAGTTCTGTAAATTCATTTGCACATTCTTCAGAACAAATCCAGCTACCACCAGCTCTGCAGCTGCGGTAACAGTTGTTTTCCCAGTATTTCCCAGGGTCGGGCTTTTAAGGTGTTATTTGATAAAACCAACGTGCCGGTGCTGCCTATAGCATACCAGCTGTATTTGTGTTCCAAAACCAAGTCAGGTTAGTGCTTTTGGTCACTCACTAAGCTATGCTCAATCCATTTGTCCCCAGTTTGATCTAAGCTCACTTACAGGAGTGACAGCCTATTAGACTCTTACTGTAGACTGCTAGAAAAAAAACCTGCTACTGATAAGTTTCTGCATTTTTATTCTTTGGGGACAGTCTGTGGGGTTGCTCTGTAAGTGAAGAAGTTTGACTCCATCTATTTCTTAGTCTCTGTCAATGCAGCAAGGTAGAGATAGTGCTGTGGGGCGACACTCTTAGCAAGCTCTAGGCCTGAATTCAGTTGGCTGCAGGTCTGGATGAAATGTTCTTACTTCTGTATTTAGGAACTTTTTATATATGCTTGTACCCCACAGTGCCTTTGTTTTGCAAGGTTGTGTTGATTTAAGAACAGACACTTGGAAGGACTGAAACCTGCTATATTGGAGAGTTTCCTCTATTTTGTCTGTCACTACTTGTTCAAGTATTAGAGATAAGGCAACTGTGATAACTCCGTGTTTGCTTTCCCTAGAAACTGTGTGCTTCTGCAAACCATTTGGGCTCCTTTTTCCATTTTGTCCTTATTTACCCCTGTGTGATCACCCTCAGGAATTTATAATGCATTTTGCTCTTTTAGGTACTGAGAGTACAGTATATTCCTCCTCCTTTATCAGCAGCCGTGAGAATTGAATCTCTACTGGTGTAGCTGCCGACTTTCCAAAGGTTCCCTTCCCTTGCCACATCCAAAATGCAGCTGCAAAAAGGTTAACTGGTTGATTGTGTGAATTCGACTTTCAAAAGGGACATGATGTTGACTAAACTTTTCTTCTTTTAAATGGCTCTATTTGATTGCCAGTGCCCTGGTTAACTCTGCCTCCCACATTTTCTGTGTTCACATCTGATACCGTGTTCCTTTTCACCCTGATGAATGTGGCCTTATTTTAGATTTTCCTGACCTTCTGGTCACTTGTGATCTTCCTAGGTCAAGGACTGGCGTAATGTTTCCACTCAGGAGTTCATCAGTGCTTAGCAAATACTTGCTGAAAGACCATTCGCCTTCAAAATACTTTGTGAGAAAAGTTGACAAGAAGAGTGTTTTTTGAACAAAAATTGAAAGAACTACATGATGCATGTATTTGTACTCTTACTGTGCAAGTTCTACAGGACTGAATAATGATGGAGTCTGTGTTGATGTGTGTTCACCCAAATATATATCAAAGAGATCCTCAGGGTGCAGAATTCTGTTAGAGGCAAGCGTGATTCCTCACTGCTTTGCTCTCCAGAAACTTTAGAAAAAGCTCTGCAATAATTCACTTACAGGTCCTACTGCATGTATTTTAAATACAGATGATTGGATTGACTTGCTGCATTTTTTAAATATGTAGGAAAAAAAGGATTAAAGGAAACAGATTAAGTGATGTGAAGGATGATGATTAGATTTGCTGTCCTCAGCCCTTGGCTCTGTCATCTCTCAGTTTGAGTTGCTAATTTCTCTACCAGTTTAACTACACCAAGAGTTTCGTGTTCCTGTCTTGCCAGTTATGGTGTAATTGCTGGGTACATTTCTGGTGTCCCTCAAGATCTCTGTGCATCATGAGCTTTGCAATAAAAACTAGTCTATTTTGTGGAGATATGTGCCCACCACCCCAGACTATAACACTTGCTTCTGATTTTCTTCTAACTTTCTTCATGGTGTTTTCCCTTATGTTTTGTTCATAAGTTCTAGATAACATGAGCTCATTCACCTCACGAAGTGGTAAGTTCATGCTCCTTAGTAGAGTTTGTAGTTGTGAGTATGCAAAAGACTTTCAAACATTACCCATAGTTTAGCACTTTGGGTGTAGTTGCTAATATTAGCTTTAGTGTCCTGTAGTTCTATGCCAGTGATGAGTCGCTCTGCAAAGAAAACTTCAAAGACTGTAACTACTGCTGCGGAAATGGAGGGTATGTGCTGTAAGGAGGCTCTGTTCCATGTAGTCAGTCCAGTTGTTTTTTCAACAGTACCCCATATGCTGAGCAGTTCTGGGCAACAGTTCCTTTGCTGGGTCCCAGGCTTAAGATGTCAATAATATCCGATGAAGAGTAACTGCAGAAGTCAGAGCTCCAGTTCACACGTGACTCTATTGCTTCCTCCTGACTGAAGGGACACTTGAGGGTCTCTGGCTTTTTCACTCTGCAGTGACAGTAGATTATCTTCTAGCTTAAAGGTCTTGAAATGGCTTTGGTGTAGAAAGAGTGCAAGTCTGGCTGCGTGGAACTGCCCCTCCTTCCAGCCTGATGCTTCAACATTGCTCTCCATTATGCAGGATGGAAGAGAGTTGCGAGGCTCAGGTGGGAGACAGCTTCTCTGAGTTGGAGAGCACTGCTTGCCCATGTGAATTCTTCTACTTTATCCCCACGGCTGGTGGCTAACTGTCCCTGTCCCACGTGGAGCTTACCCCCTTGTGCACAATGCAGCCTGTGCAGGGCAATGTATAAATCCTAATTCATACCTAGAGTACAGCGCTTAGGGGCTTCAGAACCTAAAGCCTTGCCAGCCTGTGGATGCTGCGACATGTGTCCTTTGGCCACCCTCTGAAGAGTTAGATTGCTAATGTGTAAAATGTTCAAGTCAAAAAAATGAAATGCCTGTTTTCTGTTTCAAATATGTTCAGCAGCTGGTAGCAATAGTCATGGCAGCAGAGTGTTTGACTGCTGGAAGGCAAGTGCACTGCAGGGCTGTCTTTGCCTTCATCTCACCTAAGGAGACTCAGCTTCTGAGACAAAGCGGAAGCTCCAGGATCTGCCCTGCTTGTTTTGTTTTCTCTCCATCAAAAGCAGTGACAGCTCAGGGCACCATGAAGAGCAGACCTGACCCTCCTTACTGGTGAGGGCAGCACAGGGTGAGGCACTGAAAGGTGTCCCTTGTTACCCATCATAGAATCATAGAATGGCCCAGGCTGGAAGGGACCTTAGAGATCATCTAATCCAACCTCCCTGTCATGGCCAGGGACGCCTCTCAGCTAGATCAGGCTACTCAAGGCTCTGTCCAACCTGGCCTCAACCCAAGAGTAAAACAGATGGGATGATAGATGTGTTGTGCGGCCTGAGCTTGACTGGCAAGATCATGCTACCCTGGAGGCAATGTAATGCAGAGGATGATTTTTCCAAGTCACACAGCTAGCTCCACCTCTGGGGTGCTGATCAGTGCTCAGCAGCTGGACATCGCCTCCGTGTCAGCCCACTGGTAACTGGTGTTACTGACTTTCTCACCATCTCCTGTGAAACCTCCATGACCCAGAAAGCACAAACACCCCAAGCTCCTGCTCTTTCTTTACTAGAAAGGCATTAAAAGACAGTAATAGAAAATCGATGTCTTACTTGACAGCAATGTTTCATCTTATTTTGGACACGTTAGGAGAGCTGCAAATTGGAAACATCTCTGATGGGAAGAGAAACTGAGTAGGCTTGGTGGACAGGATTGAAATAAATCATTCTGCCACATTATCACTTCTAATAGGGGGAAGGGGAATCAGATGCGCGTGCAGATGCCAGCTGTCTAAAGTGTTAATGCTTTACCAACCTCAGTACCTATTGGAATTTCTTTGCAGAAATTCGGCGTTATTTGGTAGAAATTAACCCATGAAAAGTAGGCTGACAATCAATAAAGAAATCCATAGATCAGGATATGGTAGAAGTCCGGTTCTCTGCTTGAAAAAATAGAACTGGGCATGACACTAGAAAGTGTGCTGCTAAGAAGCAGTTCTCTATTAATGCCTTAGTAATGTGGCCTCAGTGACCCTAAAAGCTCTTTTCTGGAGGAGACTGCAGATGAAATCTGCTAAGGAAGTGTGAGAGACTTACAGAACTCTGCACTCTTTTCAGGATAAACCACAGCAGCTACTTCAGAATATCTGTGCACTCTTCCCACTGTTGCTGCTGCTAAGCTTTTAAAAGCTAGCAGGTGATAAAGCAGAACAGAAATGTGCTAAGACTGATGGCTGCCATGCTCTTTGCTTATTCTAAAATGGGATTTCAAAGCATGCCTCTGGCAGATGTGTTTCCATGCCACATTCAGGCGCTCCTTCTACAAAAACAAGCAGCTGATCAAAACATTGCAGGGTGCATTGAAGAGGGGAAAGCAGACAGTACCAGCTGTTGGGCTGAGGGGATTGGAGGCTTTGTTGGCTTTCTTTGTCCTCTGACACTTGAGCGGTTATGGCTCACTTTTGTTTTTTCTCTGTCACAAGCCCCACCTTTCTTTCGCATACGTAAAGTTCTCTTTTATGGTGGTAAGATCTCCTTTCTTTTACTCTCCCATAGTGTTGTCCCATTTGTGTCAAGCCTCTCCTTTAGTACTTAGATGGCTAGATAGTCCTGGTAGCAGTCCTTGGGCTTCTGCTTTGTGTCTTCCTCTTCTGCAACTTGGTAGTGTTTTGTATGTCCTAGAAACCAGAAAAAGGCTTGAATTACTTGCTTTTAGGGCACTGCTTAATTTTGAGGAAATAAATCTGATTAGAGTCTTTTTTACTTGCAAGTCAGACCTTCCTTCTGCAGGAACCAGTTCCCCATGTGGGAACAGCACCTGGATGGCAGCACACATCAAAGTTAATGAAGTTATAATTGTCCATTGATTTCCTCGCTCTCTCAGAGAGCTAAGCAGGCACCGTTATTGCTGTGTTTGTTTCTAGTTTTAGATCTGCAGAGAGAGCTTCGCATTTTCCACTGCAGTTGTTCTTGAGGGGAGGTCAGCAATTCAGACACCGAGTGTACTCATACTTCCTTAGTGCTCAAGAGAGATACTAGATTTATTAATGTAAAACAGGAATGGACTTTCTTCGGCTCCAGTAAGTGAATTTACTGTGGAGAGTAATGGATCGTAGTACATGTGAATTAGTACACATGTAAAGTAATTTTTTCATTGAACCATCACTCCTAGAGATTATGCCTCTCAGATATTGAACATTTTCATTTATTTAAAACAAAGATAGGGTTTCTGATTTGGTTTTAGTTTCTTTTTTCCCCAAGATTATATCTCTGTGGATCTGCTACATGTGAATTGTAGGAAATCTATATTACACTCTTAGAGAAATCTGCAAGCAACTCACTGGTGTGTTCCACTCCTTGAGAGTTGATAAGGCTTATGAAATAGTTATGCATGAAAAATTCTTTGGTTTTGTGTTTCCAGTTGGATAATTCATAACTTCTTTGGCCTTTTTTCTTGTGTATGTTATTTAAGCTTCAGGAGAGATGTGAATGTTTCTTAGTGTTTTGAAATAGCTGCAAGAATTCATGCTTACATTAAAGTAGATTATGATACTGCAGGATAAGCTTACAGTATCTGTAAAGTAATTTATTAGAAAGCTGGGGCCATTTTACATTACTAAGATGTGTTTTCTGCTGATGAATAGCCATAGTGCGTATTGCTCATGTGTGCATATATCTACCCAGGTACTGGATGCTTATACAGAAGTCCTATATTAAAACCATTCAAAGTTAAGAGAAAGACTTCCACTTTTTGACATAGTTGCACCCTGTCTACATGTCCACAGTGATGCCGTTGGAAAGTTGGATCAATAACGATATAACCACATGAAGTGTAGGAAAGTGAGTCTAAAGTCAAATTTTGGGAAAAAGAAACACCACCTGAGTCTTAAGTCAGAATCTTAAGTCAGTGTTTTACTCTCATATCTCACACTGTAGTCATGGACTAGCAGCTTGCTGTGGTGCGAGAATGAAGGAAGAAGCCTGGCACGATGTGTGTTCATGCTGTTGAAGCTTGGCAGAAGAAATAGATGGGTATGGACAGACAGCACCAGGGAGAGGCAATGTGGAATTGATCAGCTGATGATAATTCAGCATCACAGTCCAGGCAAAAGCTGCCTGCTGAGTCCTCTTAACATCATGAAAAAGGAATGAATTTTATTCTTTTCACCGAGGATTTTGAATAAAAGCAGTGCGGTAGAAGGGGAGCTGCCTGTGTAAGCACATAGGGGGTGGCTTGGGAAAAAATTGTTGAGATGCTTTTGGAAGAACTTAACAAGCAGTTTAAAAACAAGGATTGTGGGCTGATCAGGGGTGGGAGTCAACTGCTGAAAGATGTTAGCGTGGACGTAGGCTGTGAAGGGCTTTGAGGGCGAAGACACAGAGCTTACTTTTCTCATGAGAGAGAAAGAGGAGCAGAGGTTTTGGGAGATGATCTCTGGAGATGTGTAGGTCTGACTACGGCAAGTGCTTCAGCAGCATGGTTGTGTGGGAGGGGTCCTGTTGTGGAAGCTTGTACGTTATACATGGAGTAACGGGATTGTCCCAGCATAACCTTGGTACAGAAACGTAGCGCACCCTGGCAGGAGAAAGAGACTCCGCAGCAGGTAGACAGCCGTGAATCGCTTCAGTGGACTGTGGTCAGGAAGGCAATACAAATAAGAGAACGATTGCCTTCTGAAAGAGAGGTGTCATGAGCTTCTGCAAACTAAGGATCAGGGAAGGCTCCAGATCCTGTGCAGCTCATTTGAATTTGCTTGTGATTCATGCTGTCAAACTCTAAAGGACTTCATACTTTCTACTTTTATCACTTACAAGCTCTAGTGTTTGTAACATGTTGGTATTGCCTTTGTTTATATCCAAGAATGAACAGATTCTCTCTCCTTGACTTGTTTCCTGCAAAGATGAAATCTGGACTGTCGTATGTTAAATGGAAAAGCCAGAAGAGATTGCTCTGTTTTTACTGCTTTGACAGCCAAACAGCCATTAACAAATCAAAGTATTAATCTGAGCTGCAGAAAGAAACTCCAGACCTCTAGTAGTCAACCACCAAGAACCCCTGCCTGATGCTAAAATGCCGTGCTGTGAAGATTTTGTGGCTCTATAGGTCCTTCATCCTCAAAACCATTGCATACTGCGGACATGCTTTATAAGACCCTCCTGTGCCTGATGCAGACCTAACTGCCTTTTTTTTTTTTCTCCTTCCTTACAGAGCACGAGAAACACAGACTGTGTAAAAGTGCAGACTATATGAATTTACACTTCAAAGTCAAGTGGCTGTACAATGAATATGTTCGTGATCTGCCTGCCTTCAAGGGAAAAGTGCCTGAATATCCAGCGTGAGTGTGTTATATCTCCTGTAGTAAATCTCCAGTATCTGTCTCCTTGTGCTACCTTGAGGGTAGTCATTTGATTCTCCTGTGGCTGCCTTCATGATACATCATTGTTTCACTCCTGATTTGCTGTATTTATGTGCACGTTTGTCCCGGCTGATGTTCTGTGCCACTGTCCCTGACACAATTCAATCCCTTATTGTACAGTATCTCCCAAGATCTCAGAAGCTTTAGCAATGGCATAGACCTTCTTGAAGCTGCTTTGTGCCTTCTTTGATGAATTCTTACATATGCTTACATTCTTGTGTTAATAGATACAGCTTTATCTGCATGTACTGTATGTGTCTGTATGCGGGTGTATGGCTGTCATACATGCAGAACAGGATTTGTGAGTAAAGATGCAGCTGCACTTAAGCTCTAAGGAGTGGTTGGTAACTTTTTTTTTAGCTTTAAAAGAAGTTTATGAGCCCAAAAAGTTGTCTGAGCAACCTAGAGACAATACTGTAGCTCAAGTCCCACGCTTGGCCTAACGTTAGCCCTGCTACCCCTCCATTGGGTTTTGGAGGTTTAGCATGCTCACCTTTTTCCCCCTGCAAATCTTTCTTGCTTCTGTTTGAGCTTGTATCCTGTCCTATGACCCTGGTCATGGAGAACAAATAGTTCCTGTTTTACAAGAGAAAAATGGTTTTTCTTATGTCCCATGTCCCTTCTCAATCTTCTGCTGGTTCCCATTTGTTTGCAGCTTTCTTTGTAAGTGATATTTACTTTCCTCCCTCCAGCTGCTCGGTGTCTGGACATACAAAAACACTCAGATTTACATACTTGATGTTTCATCTAGACCTTGCATTGCCTTGCAGGCAGTGCTACTGCTGCTTTCACATGCTGGGTTGGTAGCAGTCTCTTGTGTTTGATTTTTTTTCTTCAGTGATATAGTTGACTAGTGATGCTTCCAGTGGGCCACAGGCCAGCCCCCAGGTACCCTCAACAGTGTGTCCTACCTAGATGTCCTTCCCACCCTCTGTTTGACTGCTTACTGCTGTCTAAATGCAGTACTTTGAACTTGCCCCTCTTGAAACAAAATAATCTTGCTTGGACCGTGTTCCCGGTTTGGCATTTTGAATTCTCTTCCCATCCTGTGGTGCGCACAGTCCCTCAAGCCTGGCGCTAGTTGCATACTAATAAGACCAGAGGCAGTTAGAATAATTGCTGGGCTTGGGCTATGGCCTTGCTGAACAAATCAAGTCAGCGAGAGGCATTAACTCAGTGAATTGGGTGCTGGAGTGACAGTCTCGGAAGCCCCATTCTCTTTGCTGTACCTCTGAGTCAGTGCAATCTCAGACAAGTCATCAGATATTCTTAATCTCTCTTTTTCTCCTGTGTAATCAGGATAATGAGGCTCGAGTTTCCTTCTGTGGTCTTGCAGACTGTTCTGCTCTGCTGGCCTTTCTCGTAGAGCTTCAGTGCTTGTGCATTTTCAGCCATTGGCTTTGTTACTTCGCTCTTGTATTTTCATACAGTAGCCACGTTGTCAGGCACACTTGATGTTTATTTCAACCATAACCTTCACCTGTCATGAAATATCCCCTTGGTATCAACTACAGCAATGTGCTCTCATACTTTGATTTGCTTCTTCACCAGCATTTCTAGTCTTGAAGCTTCCTTAAACAAAGGAGTCCACACATCAGCTTTGCGTGTCAGTAAACTCTTGAGGTGAAACTAAATTGCTGCTGTCCAGAGAAGAGCTGAGCTGTCTGTCTTCTCAACAGATAAGAGGCTGTCCACAAACTTACTTTTTGTGTTGGAACTATAAGAAACTACTTTTCTGATAGCCTTGATGTATGATTGAATAAAGTGAAGACTCCAAAGTATTGAAGCTGAAATTTTTGTACTCCCTTTATTTTCCAAAATTTGTCAGCAGTTTCTGAAACTGAAGTAGCAACATAGCTGGGAGCATATCTTCAACACTTCCTCTCTTCACGTTTTAGCTGCCAGCTAAAATCTGTGAAGTGTCAGTTTCTGAAAAACTTTAGCCTTTTAGATGCGTCAGGAAGAGCTCTATATTTTGGTTTAATACTCAGGTTAGCATGCAGGTAGTACTAGCTGTACTGGAGAGTACCTCCTTTCTAGTGGGGGAAAGCATTCCTTCTTTTGAAATCCTGTCTTACCCTTCTGGCTCACTTCATCAAACATGGTGTTAATTCTTTTACTCTTTGAAGCCCTGCCTGCCTTCTTGCCTCTGTGCTTTTCAAGGCCCACAGGATATTCATTGGGTACCTGCATGCATCAACACAGCAAATTAGCAAGATTAGTTCCCCTGTAAAGTCTTAGACCAGGGGAACCAGGCTCATGGCCAAGCTGAAATTGCAGCCCTTTGTATTACATTGCTGTTGTGCAACCAACAGAGGTAAACTTTCATTTAGTCACAAAGCACTGCTCGCTTTCCCAGCAGGCAGAACAGAGGCATATTCTGTGCAAATGTCGCTTGGAGAGGTTGTCTGTGCTGTCTCAAGTCAGGCTGTGCTGACCCCAGCAAGCACAGAATGTCTCTGAAGCAGCACCTGCCTTGTGTGCTGGTGCGTGAGTCATTACAGCGTTTGCTTCTAGATCAATAATTGAAGCAGACGAGAAGTTCTTTGCCATATAACAACATTTTGAAGCTATTTCTGCAGGAAATCTGATTAATTTTTTTGTTAGTTTCTGTGCCAGGTGATTTTGAATATCATTTTGGATATATTGCCTTTGTAATTCTCACTTGCTCAGCAACCCAAGACCTCATAGTAAGACGCTGCAAGGGGTATTCGACCTAAGATAGTAGTTTAAAGATTGTAGTTTAAAACAAAATATTGTAGTTTAAAACAAAATATTGAAAACTCGAAAAACTTGCAATGAACTCTGACTTTTAGGAGCCCAAGGTGCTATCCAGAAGGAGTTTTTCCAGAATGCAAGTCTGTATGTGTGTCTCAGTGTTCCGCTGCTGCTGTCTGTATTAAATAAGGCTGCACAGACAGGTTGCTGCTGGCATTTGACACTACGTCAGTTACAATTTTCAATATCAGCATTGATGTGCTTTATATTTCAAAGTGTAGGGAGTATTTAAGGCTATCTGGTATGCTCTGTCTGTGAATTTGCTCTTGATCTCCCTCTCATGTCTGGCACATGCTTTCATGTTCTTTACAACTCAGCCCATAATTAGCACAATCTTTATGAACACAGCTGCCTGTTTAGAGGAGGCTGTACTCTGTGAAGCTCATATAATACTCTTTTGTATGGACTGAAATCACACATGAGCACTTTTTTCTATTATTTGTGAATGCTGTTTAGTAATATTTGAAATTAAGATTTGCTTCAGCTGCAGCGTGTTGGCTCTTGCACACTACGCATCCTAGACAGACATTTAAATAAAGCTGTAAGTGCTATGTTGTTACTTCAGCAAGACAGACAATGCCTCCCTTTTTGTACTACATGAATATGTCCCAAAGAGCAGGGAACAGCGGGATGACCACCACTGAAGCCACTTCTCACTTTGGTTATTTGGCCAAGGTGGGGTTGTACAGAAGCCTTTTGTTCAGTGCAGGAGGTAGCTCCAGACACCCCATGGTGTAAAGCATCTCCTTGAGATGCAGCAGTGGCTGCTTCAGCTTATCCTCCTAAGTGAGGAGAGAGAACAGAGACAAACTTTACTGTCCTGCTTCTAGGACCTACCTGTTTTGAGGACTTGACCATGCTCCAAGACTATTGGTCCACCAGCTAAAATGAACTATGTTTGTGCTTATTTAAAAGAAGTCAATGAAGAGCTACTTACAGGGCTTGGCTGGCTTCCTATAAGCCCTACTGTCTCCACAAGTGTTACTGAAGAATCTTCACAGTGAGATCAGCAGCCCGTAGAAATGGGAGGGCGTTCTAGAGAAGGCTTGGGGAAAAGGAGAGCAGGATTAAAGTGGAGAAAACTTGTAGCCTTAATTCTCTCTCCTGGCTCTCTGGAAATATGTCTATATCTGCAGATCAAGTGGATGAAAGACCCTGGAAAACAGGCACTTTTTTTCCTCCCTTTATACTCATCTGCAGCTCTCACAGGAAAGGTGTTAGACCCAGAGGGACACAGGACTGCGCGCTGTTTCTCCTGTTATGCAGAGATAGTGTGTTCGGAGATCTCCTTTGCCCTGTCTGGCACACGGGTGAAAGGCAAAGAAGAGACAAAGTTGTCCAAGATGATGAGAAGTTAAAAGTGGTGCTTAAGGGGAGAAAAGGGAAAGGTACCAAGGAAGAGGAAAGAGAAGGGAGAAAAACAAAACCGGCTCAGGACCGAGAGTCTGCAGAGGCTGGGCCTGGCTGTGTTCTGGTTCAGCCCAAGCGTTGGTGCAGGCCCTGATCACCAGTACCTTGTGTACAGGTAGGAGTATTTTTGGGAACTCTGGCTGCACACACAGATAACACCATTCAGACATCTAACAGTGGCAAGCTTTCACAAGGCTGGCTGAAATGAGTCTCATTGGGGTACTCTTATTTCTTGCTGTAACTTACTATGTCTCCTGTCCCTCCTGCAGGTGGTTTGAGCAGTTTGTGATGCAGTGGCTGGATGAAAATGAAGATGTTTCCTTAGAATTCCTGCATGGTGCTCTGGAGAGAGATAAAAAAGATGGGGTATGTAGGTCACTCTTAAGTGGAGGACTTGGTGTTACATCTTTCAGGGCCCAGAAACAAACACCACCACTGTAAAGTCAGCTGTCCTGCAAACTGAGGATGCAGCCCTTTTAGCTTCCTAAACAACTGGGAAACTCATTTATTTTGACACTCTTTTTTACAGGTCACAGAGAACTGTTTAATAGCAACGTGGATATCATTCGTTTAGGTCTGTGCTGCTGCTGCTATTACTCTGTCAGCCATGCCTTGGTGCTCTTTCATCTCTCTACGAGAGGTAGTTGAAATATAAGGCATTTTGCATGTACTTAATCATGCAGTGAGAACATGACCTTAATCCACTGACAGAGTAATCTTATTCTTAATTTGCTGAATATTCCCATTTGTTCAATGACTGTTGGCACTGTAGTCTGTGATGCTAATATCTCTTTAATATCTAAATTTTAAGAAAAAGTTTTTAAAAAAGCTCTTTAGCCTCTCTTCCTTTCTTCATTAACTGACAGGCAAGCCACATGTTTCATTAAGGGTCTTAGCACCATGCTACACTTCCTTGGCACATGTCATGCTTCATTGGTGCTTCACATTGCTTCACATGCTTCACATTGGTGAAGTACAGTAAACTTATAACCCAACAGAATTGTCTTTTTAGTTCCTCTGGGCCTTTTAGAAAGCTTTTGAGTAATCTGAGAAAGATGTAGGTTTTGATAAAGTTGTTCTGCCTCCAACAAGACAGATGATGGAGTCACCCATGAAATGGGTGTATTTCAGATCTTTCTGTCTAAGAATGGCTTTTTGTACTTCTGTTTTAGTTCCAGCAAACATCCGAGCATGCTCTGTTCTCTTGCTCAGTGGTGGACGTCTTCACGCAGCTCAATCAGAGCTTTGAGATCATTAAGAAGCTGGAGTGTCCAGACCCTGTCATTGTTGCTCATTATAATAGGAGGTTTGCTAAGGTAATACCCTCAATATGCAACTGTTTATCTTCCCTTAGTGGGATGCAGAACAGTATGATTTTCTTTTTTAATTTTACTTCCTGGAGTTCTCTTGCAGTGATAGAGGATGTGTAACAGTACTCACATTTTGTCTACACAGACTATTGGGAAAGTGCTGATGCAGTATGCTGACATCCTCTCCAAGAGCTTCCAGTCTTACTGTTCCAAGGAGAAACTGGTGAGTCATGCTGAGCTTCTCCTGCCCCAAGGAATCACATAATTGTCTTAATAATACCAACTTTCTCAGGTTACACCTGACCATGTTGACGGTGTAAGTATTTTCAGTATTGTTTTTATCATCATTCATATGCTTTTGCAGATTGAATTCCCATTTGGCCATAAAATAAATCTAGCTTCTGGAGGTAACCTGCAGGGCTTGGAGGTTACCAAGTGTCCTGGAAATTAACTTCCACTCTGCCTGTCTGGGTTGTGTGTCACAGAGGTGATTTTAAAAAAAACTAAATTGGGCAGATTGCCCATAGATCTGGTACTCGGCAGCACTCTTGGTTTAGTGTTGTCTCTGTCTAATTATCTTACTGTTTAATCCTGAATTCAGTAAAATTCAGTGGGTTAAATAAAACAATGCCTTACATTTTTGAACCCTGGGTCTGTCCCACACTGGTTTTGCTATCCATCCCACCTGTAATGGGGAAGAGTCTGTTGCTCAGGCTGCCCTTGACTGTTGCTTTTGGACTTTGCCTGGTGATACCCAGATGTGTCTCTGACTGCACATTTAGCTAGCAGTTCCCCTTCTGACCTGGGATGTACACTCTTCATGGTACTGTGTTGCCACCTTAAGAGGCTGAAGGTGGCACAGCTTGGACTCTTGAAGGGAGGAGCAGGAGCTGCAGATAGTTGGGCCTTGTCCTGACACTGATTTTCTTGTCAATTTGTTCTGTTTGTGATAAAGCTGAGGAGGAAAATACAAGAGATCTGGTACAGTATCCGGAACTGACCATCGCATTGACATGGCTTGTCTTTCGTTGGGTCCTGAAGTCTGTGTATGCCCTGCCTCTTATTTGACTCTCAAATCTGTTGATACCTGGGAAAAGGTGTTGAGCCACAGATTGTACCACTGGTGAAAATGTGTTGGTGTCCTGAGCAGTAACAGGCATCTGCTTTTGTCCCTTCAGCCCTGCATCCTGATGAATAACATCCAACAACTGAGGGTGCAGCTAGAGAAGATGTTTGAAGCCATGGGTGGTAAAGAGGTAAGTGCACTGCGAGACTGTTACCCATTCCTACTGCAGTTACTAGTTTATTTTCATGATACTGGTTCCTGAAGGCTGCAGTCATAAGGAGAGCCCCATGACACCTGGCACTATAGTAAGTGTGAGGAGACAGCCACGCCTGAAGAATTTTCAAGTAAATTTGTCATAAGATGTGCAGGAGCAAACTTTCTGAAGCACTGAATAGCATGGAGAAGGGAAGGAAAATTTGCACATACAGCACTCGTGTGGGCTGGATGTGGGCATGGCTGATGGTTTCTCAACTCTGAAGACAGACAGATGGGTCTGAGAACTGCTGCCATTGAATCGTTTTCTATGGTGTATAGATGTGGGACAGTACCTTTGACACTAAATGTCCAACATGTAATATATTGCAGGCATGCAAGTTAGAGTCCTGTACTCACACTTTGTTGGATACTCAGATGTGTCCATTTGTTCTGAGATGGCCATTTTTGCAGAAATAAGATTTTCCTCCCTCAGATCACTGTTTCTGCTCTGACATAATCCATGTTTTTTTTTTTTTCTCTTCTTTTTTTCATTGCTTTTCAAGATTCGGGAAGATGAAGAAAAGGCTGAAAAGGCTGCTGATGCTGATGTTAGGAAAAAATTCTTTTCAAAGCCTAAGTGCATTTTCTTTGGCTATGCTGTGGTAGAGCCTGTGCTATGACCTGTATGCCAAGAGGAAAGTTAGCTTTGCTGATGGGCAGCTCTATTTTTGCCTGTATTGCTGTTTCAAATCTTTCTTGTGCTCAGTGGCAGAATTCTATGAAGTGGCAAAAATCTGCTGTCATTCTTTTGCAAGTGATCTCACCAGTCCTACTTTCTTAGCCCTACATCAAGATCTAGCATTATATGTTCCCAGCTGTCGTAGCAGCGGTAGCTAAGTGCTACTTTTTCAGGAAGAAATAAACTTACGACGAAAAGTTTTTGAAGTGGTTTGTGAAGTTTTAATCCGTGTGCATGTAATTTCCATTGAGGAATTAGTTTGTTACTATTTTCTATAGTTACGGCCTTTAAGTAGGTTTCCCTCTATTTCAGATTGAAAATATCACCTGATACTGTCTTAAACAAAGGGAGAAGAACAGTGTTTATAAAGATCGGTGGCTACTTTTCCTAACCTAGACATCTTTTCTGCATTCTGGCCTTTAAAACCTTCCTCAGGAGGTGTAGGTGAGGTAGAAAATCCACTATTTCTCCTGTACTGTGGAATCAAAACAAAGAAAAGGGGAAAGAAACTCAGACTGTGAGTGATAAAA
Source organism: Trogon surrucura (assembly GCA_020746105.1). Lineage (NCBI taxonomy): Eukaryota > Metazoa > Chordata > Aves > Trogoniformes > Trogonidae > Trogon > Trogon surrucura. Next base: position 77,423,718 of record CM036658.1, on the reverse strand, counting down.
CACACAGGAAGAAATGTGGCAAACATGCTAGGAAACTTTTTTTTTGGAAGTTACTTTTTTGTTTTCTTTTCAAATGCCACTTGTCCACTTCATTAGGCTGCTGCTGATCACCAGAAATAAATCATGTCGTGTTAGGTGCCTGCATTATTTGCTATCCCCAGGGGTTTCCCTCTTGGTGACTATTTAGTACTTTGCTTCTTGACTTGAAACCTGTCAGGTCCTCTGTTTTGCTAGAGTAAACGAGATCTTGTCATATTTTGAGTAGTCCTTTGTCTGACTAGTGCCTAGTGAGTAACAACTGATGAGACAACAGCTTTAAAAATCGAACATGCAAATATGTTGCTGCAAATCATGGAATCATAGAATGGCTTAGGTTGGAAGGGACCTTAATGGATATCTAATCCATGAGCAGGGACACCTCTCAATGCATCTCTGGGTTTTTACCCTCTCCTTCAGGAAGGGTGGTTCTTACTTTCTGTGACAGGTTTGATTTATATTCTTCTATACATCACAACAGTAAGCATTATCCTTACTCCTCTACCTAAAAAGGAAGTGTTTCCCTGGGGGAGTTTGAAAGTAGCATAATGGTATGTCCTGGTTGCTTTAAACTGTTCACATTTTTGTGTTCTCAAAGGTGGTGTTAGGAATTAGTTATCAAACATTCTGTTGTTCCTGTGGCAGGTATGTCAGATGTACCGTGTGTGAAGCCGTACCGTGGGGACTGGTTTCAGTGAACGTGTGCTTGTGACTTCATCTGCTTCTGATTCACAGATCCCCGTGCATCCACAGCTGTAGCTGTAGCATTGCACAGCTCTGAAAAGCTTTGAGATACTGCTGCAACTTAGTGCTCTTTGCCAGCGGGTCCAAAACACTCCTGTGGAAATCCGTATCACTTATTCCCTGTTGGCAGCAAGGGAAGTGAAGGGACAGGGCTCACCATAGCCACTCTGCGGTGTAATGGCGTAACAGGGAACAGAAGTGCTTGCCTACTGCTCTTTCTCGAGACTGGGCTCCTTGATAGATTGCCTGCCTTCCCCCCCCCACCCCCCTCAAATGAGAAGTGGTACCTTTGCCCCCTCTTATTCTTTACCGTCTCTAGTACTCAGAAGGCACAAAACAGCATAAAGATTGCCCAGCATTTCTGGGTTTATTGTGTTGACATCATGTGGTCTGTGAACATTAATAGTGAGAAACAGTAAGGACAGCAGCAGAGCTTTAGAGAACTTTATGTGGAGGGAATCTCTTGAGTATGTGCTTGAGACCTCAAGGCACGTATAAATACACACACACATACGTGTATATGCACACATAGAAAGAAGTATCTTAAATGATTTTTAGGATTTATAATTAATACTTTTATTTCCCTTCTGAGCTGTGTTGATCTCATAGGATCAAAACAGCTTCGTTGTGACTCAGAGACATTCTCAGACATTCCTGAAGATACTTTGGAAAGGCAGCGTTTATGGAGTGGCAGCATTAAAAGCATAATGAACAGTAAAGTTGGGGAGTGAGTCTTGGATAGAAATTTGGTACATGGATACCTTTTGAAACCTTTGATTCCTGTGAATCGCCTCCAATATACCTACAGAATGGAGATTGTAATTTAGCTCTGTGCTGAAGTGGGCTATATAGATTCATTGCTAGTGTTTGCCTGAACGTGTCCCCATTTATTTTATTATTCATTCATTACATAATAAAACCTAATGTGACCTGCATTTTCTATGCCCTCTGCAATTTTCCTGCAGACTTCGGCCTTCTCTGTGCACTGTCCCTGACACCAGGGTAAACCTTTCTCATTTTGCTTGAGAGAGATGGCTCTTTGTAATCCATTATTTTGCTTAGCTTTTCATGAGTTAGGAACTCATAGCACTGAAATTAAAAGTTGCTGTACTGCATTGCCCACTGCCAGAATCTAGATGTGCTGTGGAAGCCTGGTTTAAAACATTTCTGCACTTTTTATTTCCCAAAGTCAGTCATCTGAGGTGAGTATCAGGGACAAGCACTGCCTAGGGAACCCAAAGAATTAGCTGCTGAGCAGCAGCAGATTGTCATCATACAATTTTCATGCCTTCAGTTTCAAACTAATCTGTACAATTAATGCTTCGGGAAACTCTCCTCTTAATGCTCAGCTAGGGTTAGTCCCCATTTTAAATCTTAAATTAACCACCCAAGTAACAAATTGCGGGACAGCTTAGAAGCAACTAAGTCCTGATAAGAATGTTATCAAAGGATTTGGGGTATCTACTGTTTCTTCCTTTTCAGTATCCCATGTGCTGTAGTTAAGGCCACTCTTGTATTTGGGAAGCTGGCAGCTGTGGATTCAGTGCTCTAGGTTCCTTACTCATTAATCTGTCATGGTTTGAGCCCACCCAACTGGCAACAAAGAACCATGCAGCCACTTGCTCACTCCTACCCCTCTCATTTTAGGGATGAGGAGGTGAACACTCAACAAAAACGGTGAGGACCGAGATTAAGGACAAGGAGGCCTCACTCACCAGTCGTGGTAATGGCAAAAACCAGAGTAGACTTGGGGAAAAAAAAATCAATTTAATTTAAACAACAGAACCATCACCAGTTTACTGATAAATTAGATCAGAGTATGAATGCACAAAGATCTTAAACACACCTTCCCCCCACCCCTCCCTTCTTCCTGGGGATGCCGTCTGGGCATTACGTGTTGTCCATGGCCATCCTTCCTTCTCAGGGAGAGGACACCTCACAGTCTTCCCCTGCTCCAATATGGTATCCCTCTAACAGGAGACAGTCCTCCTCCAACTTTCCCAACGTGAGTCCTTCCCACTTGGTCACAGTTCTTCCTGAATTGCTCCAGCATGGGTCCCTCCCAGGGACTCCAGTCCTCCCGGTGATGGACTGTTCCAGCACACGCTTCCCTGGGAATTGCAGCACACTTTGGGGACCAGTTTAGCTCACTGGATTGAGCGTGGTGCTGAAACACTAAAGGCTGCGGGTTCGATTCCCGTTCGGTCCTCGTGTTGCCGGATCTAGTTGAGAGGCGTCCCTGCCCGTGACAGGGATGTTAGATTAAATGATCTCTGAGGTCCCTTCCAGCCTAGGCTATTCTATCATTCTATCATTCTGTCCCAGTCCCCTGGGCTGCTGCATCCTGGATCCTTAACCACTATTAATCTGCTTGGTCTGCAGGGTCTCCTCCTGCTATCTCACCATGGGCCTCAGGGAAATCTCTGCTCTGGTGCCCTTCTCCCCATCCTTCCTCACTGACCTTGGTGACTGCATGGTTGCTCTCCTCACCTCCCCTTTCCTTTACAAAACTAAGAGCTCCCCAACACAAAACAGATACGAAGTTGCCCAACATCCTTTCCCTCTTATTTACACTGATTGCAGGGGCGCTGACTGGCCTGGCCTTGGCCAGAGGTGGGTCTGACTAACTTGGGCTGGGAGAGGCTCTGGAAGCTTTGCAAGGAGCCACCGCTATAGCCTCTTTGCTGCTACCAGAAAAAAAAAAAAAACAGACACAAATCCAGCACAGAGTCCTATAGGAAAAGAGGAAGATGTCTGGGAATGCAGTGCAAGCGAGTCCCTAAAGGGAGACTGGATCTGTTGAGCTCCCTGCTTCACGGTCACCTCTGCAGAGGGGAGCTGCCAGGGCCTGGGAGAGGGAGACAAAACAAAAATCAGCGACTTCAGCCTGAAGCTACATGAGCCCTCTAACTCGTATGAAGCTAAAATAGGATAGCAGGGCAAAATTCTCTAGCTGCTGATATGTCACATCAGACCTGGCAATTTTGCAGGTTCTCAGGCTTTAAGATGTGAATTGATTAACACCGTTGACCTTCTGAGGGGAAAGAGGTGTGTTTCTCCTTCAGAGGAGCCTTCCCATTTTGGTCACTTGTGCTTCACGAGTGTGTGTAGAAAGCAAAGAACTAATGACATCTCCTGGAAACTTGGAAGCCCATCAGGCAAATGAGTTTATTTCATCCATGAGAGAAGTCGATCAACCTACACTGTAGTTCATAACACTGTGCTGTAAATGCCATCATTCAGATTAGCAAGAGAATGTGCTATTCCAGCCCTGAAAGTGCTTGGATGAGCCTTCAAGGCCCCAGTTCTCTGAAGTGTCAAGTCTCACAGATCTTTGCAGGACGTTAACAGGGCCCTGCTTTCTCCCCGGAAGTATAAATATAGGGTTACCTCTTCTCTCTTTGTATACACCTCAGTTCTGTATAGAGCACATTCAGTCTCAACCACACATCTATGTCTGCTCCTGCCATTATTTCCACTGGAACTGGAGCACTTACTCGGAGATCATAAGCCACTGCACTGTCCCATGTTTTGCACAGAGAACTTTCATTAGCTTTCTTCCTCTGAGTCATCTCAGATACCCTCAGAGAATGGAGATCATAAGCCTGCTGAGCTCCAACTTCAGATAGGAATTGTCTGGATGTGTCATATGGCAGTGGCCCCACTGCCCAACAGTGCTTTCTGCTTTACTTTACCAGCCAGATTTGTCACGCAGTCCAAGTAACATTTCCTGCTATCAGTGATAGCCGATGTGCTTGGAATTCATTGAATGAGCAACAGCAGCAGAACGCTGTTTCGTCTGAGCACTGTTATCAGTGCTTCACCATATTGGCAAAGAATATTTTGCAATTATACCACATGCTACAGGGACTCTGTAGCTAATGTGTTGTTTAGTAGTACACACCTACCAACACCTTCCTAGTGGACTTAAATCACACTCGGGTAATTCCCTGAAAGTAGCTTTCAAGCCAAAGTTGTGCCAATACCTAAGCATTAACTGCCAGTTGTGTATTGTGTGGACTAAGGACACTCCTCCTTCCATAATAGCAGTTGCTCAGAAGACAATAACTTTTCTAGAATGGCAGAGGACTTGGTGGGTACTGAACCAGAGTTTGGCTTCCCAGGTGTGATGCTGGACATCTCAAAATTAAATCTGGGCAGCTCTCCTGCCGGTTGCACACAGAGAGCTGTGAGCTGATGTTCTAGAGGAGAGGGAGTTACTCGCCTCGGGTAATGGAGCTCATCCCCTTGACAAAGCATTGTTCCAGCAGTCTCTTCTTGTGGTACAGGGCTGGCAATCAGCATTTCTTCTGCTCCCCGGAAGAACAGTATAATGAACAAGTACAAAAGCAAGGAGAAGGTTAGAGGTAGTTGGCAAGCTCTTCATGTCACCTCACTGTAAAGCAAGGTGTTAATTGCATGGTTCACGGGCAGTAAATTGTTGATTCTGACCTCAGACATCGCCTGGACCTGTGACACATGTATCTGTTAGCTTATAAGGAAGTAAATAGTGAGAAATAAGTGTCTTGTGCCAAATTCTCCTGGCTTTTTTCTTTTTTTCACCTGGAGAAGCGGTTGCTTCAAGTGTTTTGAAGAGTCATGAGCTGGTCCTGTCTCAGAATTACTAGAAATGTCCAAAATCAGAGAACTGTTCAGTGCTGTTAATGGTAGATAGCAAACCAGACTCATTGCCCCTTCACAGAGAAGGAGAAGGGAAAGATTAATATAAGGGCAGATGCTGGTTTTGTTTTGTTACCTACAGGCTTGGCTAGAATGACTGCTGATTGGCATGACATTAGTTTCCTTCTGCCTTCACAGAGCAAGGAAGTTATAAAGGTGATAGGAATAGAAATTCACTTTATTAAAGGAAAAATAATCAGAGCTAGCAATGCCTAAAGTTATAAGCCTTAAGTAATAATAATTTGCTTAGGTTTTTAAAATTATTTTTAAAATTCTAACCCAGGAGTTTCATTAGCACAGGTTCGAATGCCTAATAGAGTCAGTTTTCCATGCCAGTTTACAACAGGAAAATGAACCGATCAGATTCCAAGTCCCCTAAGGCTTGACTTTCTCTGACGGATGCTGGGTAATACGAAGAGGGACTTAAGCACTGAACAGAGGAGTGAGAACTCCTGTCATGTTCAAATCCTGTGTAGCTGCATATGTGGATATACTGTAAAAATCTAAACTGATTTTTAACCACTGCACTGGCCTCTGGCTCCTTCCATTTGTAAATAAGTCCTCTAACTTAGAGGTAAGGGCTGAAGCTCTGAATGCTGAATGCAAACATTTCTGGAAGGTTTTTGTTTTACAGGCAGCTTGCCTGCCTGCAGATAAAAGCCGATCTGTTTTGCAAGTTAATTTTTGAGAGGAAGCGATCCCAAAGCAACGTGTTGTTATGCATACATGCAGGTAGGCTGCTCAGGAGTAGCTCTTTCCCGGCTGCGGGGATGACTCCGGCTGAAGCACAGGGCACTGTTGAGTGTAAACACAGGTGGCTTTGGGCTGATAATAATGGTACAAGCACTTCCCTACAGCATGTGCCAGCTTGTCAGCAGTGTCTGTGTAGTGCTTGAGGTGCTCTTTTTTTGTGTGCTTTGTGAAGTCTCCTCCGAACAGTTGCGTACAAAAAGCTGTCTGCCTTCGCGTGAGAGTATATCTACCTGTGCACAACACCCCTAGCTTGAGACTATGCTTTCCGAAAGTGATCGGTGCACAACAGTTCCTGCTGTGTTACTGTGGCCAGAATTTTCAAAGTAGCTGGAGTCCAGTCTTCTGAAAGCAGTGGTTGGGTCAATTTTCAATGTGAATACTTGACAGCAGAGTGAAAGTTGAAACAGCATCTTTCAAGACCATGCATGGAGGAACGCAGAAATTGGTAACATCCAGTCTGAAAAGCCTTTTCTCCTTCTAGACTTAGAGGAGTGAAATGACCCATGAGCCCAAGGTGATGCACAGTGCTTGATTTCTCATGCTGCTTACTCTGTAGGCCACAGGGAGCTCACATTCACTTTTTCTCAACTTTACAAATGCCAGGAAGGGTATCAAAGGATATTGGAGCCTGGGGAAACCACTTGCTGGTGTTTAGACAAATACCTGTTGATGATTTCACAGCTTCTGTGCCAGCAGCAGGCAGCAGAGGGGAGCATCCTGGCTGCCAGAGTCCAGTGGTGATAGTTCACCTGGCTGTTAGGAGTAGCCTCAGCAGTGCGGAGGAGTGCTGTGAAGGACGGCAGACTGCCCTCTGGGTTCAAGCTAAGTGCTCTTCTTTTCACCCACAGCTGGATGCAGAGGCAAGTGACCACCTCAAAGAGCTCCAGGTGAAGCTGAACAATGTTTTGGATGAGCTCAGTGCTGTGTTTGGCAACAGGTGAGTATGATAAGGTCCCTGTCCTTGAAGCATTCCTTTCTTTTGTCTAATCTTATTCAGCCAGGTTTAAGAAGAGAAAAGAAACTAATGTCAACTGTTTCATACTTTTCTTTTTCATCATAAATTCATGGTCTTTCAAGTACTGGGACGATCTAAAGAAGTGAAAAATGTTTTTAAAGTCTTCCCTTTCCTATATTGCTCTGCTTAGAAATGTAACACTGAGATCTCTCAACTGTGAAATGTATTTGAATTACATAGGGTGATTTTTTTCTGTAAGTAGTACTTGTCAGTAACAGAATTGCCTGCTCCTTTATTGCTCGGAAAGCAGTTTCCAGCTTAGTGTTTGTGAAGCAACATTGTTGTTTAAATGTTCTGCTCTAAATGTATGAAACAGCTGACTGATTTCTGATTGTTAAATGAATATTGAGGTGAGAAGGAAACAGGCTTAGAATTTGAGATTGACTTGTTCTAATATTGCCATGAATGGTGTTTTCTAGTGTTTCAAGGGGAGGAACTCTGTTATAAAGTATTGCCAGAGTAATTGTTAGCAATTAAGTTTTATTGCAAATCATGTTACCATTTACCTGAGGATAACAATGTGCTTGACTTCGTAGTAATTCTATAGTGAACTATAAAATATGTCGGTTAAGCAAAACCTAGAAATACAGGGCTCTTAACTGATCTTCAAAAACAACCACTTCTCCTGATAAACCCCATTAATTTCTTGTTGTGTATTATAACAAGATTAATGCAGACGTGAACTGTAGTATAGATAAGACACAGGCTAGGGGCATAAAGCAAATTGCATCAACTTGTGGTCTACAGATTTGCAGTGCTTATGACCAGAAAAACCATGGTGGGATTTGTCAGAGACTGCTAGGATTTCAGCACACAGAGTGGGGAGATAAGTGAGGAGTTCCCGTTGACAGTAATGGATGCTATAGCATAAGTGGAGAGATTCAAACTGTAACTGAATTGAATTGATAAGGTTCATAATTAGATGGAAGACAAGTGAGAAATCATAATTAGGGGGTGAATTTTGCTATCTGAAACCTGTCTCCATGGTGTTGCTGCCACAAGACAATGAGGGTACAATCCTGACATTTGCATATATGAGTTAAAGAGATTATTCAGTATCAGCATACATAGCAGGGAGTGTTCTAGAAAGATGTGCCAGCAAGAGATTTAGCCAGTCAGATGGCTCAAATGCTTCGCTTATTCCTTACCAGTAATAGGGAATGGAAAGTGGAGCTGCAGTTTATTGTTTATAAGCAGGATGTAAATGTGAGAGGTAAGATAGATATCCACAATATTCTGTGCAGACCCAGTAAACAGTTGCTCCCACAACACTTTGCACACCTGATGCTGCAGATCTTAACTTTTCCTCATCTGTGTAAGACAAAGGCACCTGCTGGGAAAGCAGCACACATCCAGAGAGCCTCACCACCTTCATGCTGAGAGGATTATGTCTGGACACAGAACTATTTTCTGCTTTAAAAGATGTCATGGAGAAAAGGAGCCTTGGAAGGTTTATACTTCACCTAGCTGGTGTTTTGTTCTTGGAGGCTGTAGGAGTGAAAGAGGGAATTCCTGGGGAATTAGGGAGCAGAACGCCCTGTCTGACGCCATAGGTGAAGTTGTCTTTTAGCTTGCTGCTGCCCAGAGCTCCTGTTAAGCTGTACATCCACACGAGCTTCACTTGCAGGTGAACCTGTTGCCATAGTAACTGATTCATGATTTTTCAAAATTGCTCCAAAAATTGTCGTAAATTTTTGTCTTTTAAGGGGTTCTGCTTTTTTTTTTTTGTCCCCTGGCTGGGTGTTTACAGCATCTTGAAGCAGGGTTCCTGCAGTTGGTGCAGTATTTGGGAGAACTGTGGGGTGAGATTAGCCTGTAAGAGAACAAGAACTGTCACCGGTACAGGAAATTCTTGGTACTATTTTATTTGATGTGACTAATGTCTCTGGTTAAGCTGTCGTTGTAGCCACAACTGAGTGCTGCAAGCTGCTTTCCACTAGAAATGGGGAAAGTGGACGTGGAATCCGCATGGAGAGACAGCTCTGGAATTGTTCTCTGGGTTTGCTCCAGTGAAGGGCAGGATAGAAGTGAGCAGGAGGGGTGGTGGGGCTGGAGGTGGCCGTGCAGGAGAGGGAGGAGGTGCAGGATGGAGAAGAAAGGTGAGAGCCACGGGGCAGTGGGGTTGTGTGCTAGCACCCACGTGTCCCAGGTGGGTCACACAGCATAAGTTCAGGCCACATGTGCAGATATAAAGCCGACTTCCAAACCTGTGTACCTGGTCTTAAATCTTTACCCTGTCTCCGTGCACCGACTTCTCTTCCTGTTTTCAAACCTCTGTGCCATTAGCGGGTAGCTAAATGTCACTTGCAGTGCCTGTTGTTAGTAACTGTTCTTTTAAATGTCAAAGCATTTTTCCTTATTCTCAGAATTGATATGTTGACTGCTATGCTGATCTATTCATCATTTTCAACCATTGTATTATTTAATTTTGAACATCCTCATAAAACTAAGAGATTGCCTTGCATGTCACTTTATTACGGTGACACTGCTCGTTCACAGCTGAGCTCCACATCCCGTTTTGACACTTCAGTGTAGCATGGACTGTATGGCAGTGGACTGGTTTCAGTCAGTGCCTGCCTTGAGACTGTCTTTATTATTTTAATGACTTACCTTATGATGGGTCATAACCAGATTACTGCTGATGGACTACTGGGTGCAGTCTTTCTTGGTAGCAGCAAAGGATCATACTGGTTTGCAATCTGAATGAAGAAACTCTTCTCAAATGTGATTGTGTCTCATGTCCAGAGATGGTGGCTGTCTGTGGATAATGGGCATCAGGAACTGGATAGCATGGGCCTTGATAACAATACACTAAAAAAATGAGCAGCAAATCTTGGGAAGGAAGATGTTGTAGCTGAATACATGGTTTATGGACTTGCTATATTTTATGTGCTACAGCTGAGATCTCTGCCACTGATAACCTTGTTTTTTCCTCTCTCCTACCTGTTCAGTTTTCAGACTCGTATTGATGAGTGTGTCAAGCAAATGTCTGATATCCTCTGTCAAGTGAAAGGGACAGGAAACGTTGCTGCTAATGCCAGAAACACAGTTGCACAAGATGCTGATAATGTCCTGAGGCCACTGATGGATTTCCTGGATGGAAAGTAAGGGAGTGTTCAAATATATTTTACACATACAGTTCATCAGATTGGGAACAGGATGAGGGAAGAAAAATAGCTCCGCTTTCTTCTGTTGTTTTCAAGATGTCCAGCCTTTGAGTTTTCAGGAAGAATTAATAACTTTTCTTCCCATATCTTCCACTCTCTCAAGCCATGGATTCCCTCCTCAGCCTTCATTCAGTGACAGAGTACACTCTCAGTTCTCCTTTCTCCCTTTGCAAATATGGCGATCAGCACAACACACTGCTGATCAGGTAGTGAGAAAGACTGAAATTCTAAATTTGCCAGTTACACTTTTTTTCATATGCAGATTGTACTGCAGCCAATTAGCAAATGTATTGTAAACCACACTTATAACTTGATATATGTACTACTCAGTATCCCAGTCATGTTAAGTGTGTGTGTTCTAGTCATACCTGGTGTTGATCTGACTAGAAAATAAGCTTATGAACTATGTGATACACACAAGCTTGATGCATTGCTTTAATTAACTGTTGCCATTAACACCATGCAGCATGGTTCAGCTGTACAGGGACTTTTTGTGGCTAACTGCATGTAGTTGTCATCATCTAAGCCTTGAACTACAAAGACAAATAGTTTTTAATCACTCTGGAAGTTAAACTTCTTGCTGATGCACAGCAGTTCTCTATTTTTAGAGGGGTGGCCAGTAACTTTCATAATAAATGTTGTGAGAGATGTGAAGCCTTACAAGTTTAAAAAACAGTTTATTATTGTTGCTCTTTGTATTGACTGTCCCATGTTTCTTTTGGGTCACCATGTAGTAAGTGACTCTGTGCAGCACTCATTACATCTAGGAGCCTTCTCATCTGAGCGTTTTCCATGCATGCCTTCACAAATCCTGAGAAGCCACCTCCCTTTGTATCACTGCCAGCTTGGTATGCTGCAGGCTTTTCATCCAGCTGTGGAGCAAGTAATTTTTATTATCATAATCCGAGCCTCGATTATTTGCTTTCCTCCTTTACAGAAGGAGAGTCTTTTTCGATGCTTTCTGCATCCTACCCACATTAGTCTTGTCCCTGTCCAGTTTTATTCATTTACTGTCTGACCAGCTGTGGGACGGAGGGGAGATCTATGGGAGAAGATGTTACAGCACAAGAAGGGCCAGCTCTTGCCTTTGCGCTGCTGCTGGCTGCAGAGTTCCCAGTGTGATCAGTAAATGCCAAAGTGCAACAATCCTACGTTTCTTGGCCTTTCTGATAGCCTGTACAATAATAAAGGAGAAGTAACTAGGGAGATAAAGCACAACTTCTTCATGTAAAAGCAGATAAACATGTGGCTTATGATTGGTGGTGAATGCAATTGCAGCAAAGTACAGAGGAGTCCAATAAATGATTCAAGGTGATTATAGAGCTGGAAGATTTAGAGCCTTCAGCAGCTGTTAGAAGCTCTGCAAGAACTTCTACAGAACAGTCTGGGAAGTATTAATTTAGGTATTAAACAAAAATCATTCTAATAATGCCTTGAAGTTTAAAACCTACTATTCTATATTTGTTTGTAAATGTTTCCTATATAATCTGTAAACTTAGTACATCAGGAAGTATCTTCTTAAAGGGAACCAGTCCACTGGTACCTGCTTTTATTTGGGATATTCTCAACCAGCATTATTTAGTGATACCTTCTGTAATCCCTAGGTCAGTAAATAGAAATGATTAACATCAGAAATGTCGATAATCCATTTTGTCCAAATGTCTTTAGTACTAGAACTCAAAGGGGTGAAGACAGGCTGTACTTTGTGAAAAGGGATTTTTTTTTTACCCTAAAAGCAATGGTTATGTCAGACTGCTTTGGATGGGGCGCTGATTCTCCCATAGACATCTCCTTTTTCCTTGCAAATTGCATTCTTTGAACTTACTCAGTTCTTGCTCTCTCCCTGCAGCCTGACACTGTTTGCAACTGTGTGTGAAAAGACAGTGTTGAAACGGGTGCTGAAAGAGCTCTGGAGGGTGGTAATGAATACCATGGAGAAGCTGATTGTGCTGCCTCCTCTTACAGACCACACGGTAAACTGTTTTCTCCTTCCTGACTCATAGCAGAAAGTGTTGCTGTTGCCTGTGTAACTCATCTCATTGACCTAATGAGTCATCTGTCCAGGTAGATTTGCCTGCATGTAGCCTGCTAGAGGATGGAAAAGTATGTCTGTAATCTAGTAAAGTAAGACAGCAGCTCTATTTATAGTAGGCTTATGAGATACAGAGCACACTCTAGAAAAAAAATGAAATTCAAAATCCATGATCCAAGAGGAGTTGCTATCAAGTATATCAAATTGTATTGATTAGAGATTTGCCGTCCTTTAGAGAGCTGTGTACGTGGCATTATTGGGCAGTTAGAGTTGTCAAATCAACAACCATAAACTCTTTTGCCTAATTGTTGTCATCTGGAAGTCAAGTGTCTGTCTGCCTAGATGTAGTTAATTTGGGTTTGCTGTTTAATTACACCACCCCCTGTTTTACCCCCATAGAAGGCTTTCACATCCGCATGGGCTGGCATGATTTCTTTGTCTCTGATGTTAGGGAGTTGGAAGCATGGCCAGATAGTTTGCCTTCAAAGGAAATCTTCTGCGTAATTGTTCAGCTATGTGGATGTGGTGGATGGATGTATTGATGTTTTTAAAAATGGAAGATTAACTCTTCCCCAGTTTTGAGAAACCACAGAAACTGATTACATGTCAGTCACACATACCCAGCTGCTCTGGGGGATGACACTCAGTTGAAGGCAGTGAAGTTTGGGGCTGTAACCTCATTGTTTGGAGATTATCCAGAAATTCTTTTCGGCTCTCTGTTGGAGTAAATGTACGGTCTGTGGCTAATTTATGCTGATTTTTATTTTTTTTCCCCAGTAGTAGGTAGAAAATAGTGGTTTTCACTATTCAGCAGTTGCCTGTATATTTTTAGTGGGCTTGCTGGGTTGTGCTGTCTTAGAGAAGTGATGAAGACATGCATCTTGCACTAGGTGTTTCTCACTCTGTGAAGGAAGGCCTTTGTCTCTGCCCTTGATTATGACACCTTTAAAGAAAACTGCTGCGTTGTCATACCTATTAAGCATAAAATTAGGATGAGGCATAGTTTGCTACTCTCAGCTCAGATTTGGAGTAATCATTTCTGATCGACTTTTTAATGTATAAAGGAGAGAAAAAAAACACCTAAATCTAAGAGAATGAAATTTCTTTCAGTTGCATTGCTGTAAAAAGGCGTCTTCGGGGAAAGGTGCTCAGACCATCGTGTAAGAGTAGCATTGCTGTGACGGCATTATAGAATGGCAGCAGTGACATTAAGGGCCTCGGAAAGAACCAGGGAGGAGCTGCTTGAGCTTTATACTTGCTAGTTTTGAATTTTAAAGGCAGAGTAGAAGAGTGATTCAATGCTTCTGTTATGAAGAAGGCAATAACTGTGATCAGCCAATTCTTCTAACCTGTGGGATGTTGCTATAAAGCGCTGCGAGATTTTATTTTTTTACAAAGAGTTTCTTGTTGCCATCACTTGAGGCCCTCTTTTTGTGTAATGAAGCACATGCTTGGTTGTCTGAAGTAATGCAAAATAGTCGTAGCTGGATTTTTGACTGTCTAGTCAATTGTATTGTACTGAGGAGGCTGAACTAGTCCAAACTGGAAAAGAGTTGCTGTTTCAGAAAGGTGGTTTTGACCAATGCAATGATTAAAATGGCCTTGTCTGGAGTCCTTGAGCAGGGAACCTGTGGTGAGGTTATATGGGTTGCAAGAGTAAAAAGCTGCTTACGTTGTCCTCTGGGATATAATGATTTATTCTGTCACCATCAGCTTTTCATCATCCCTAGTAACGAAGGCTGGCAGGGCAAGGCAGTGCAAAACTCAGGGTTCGCTGTGTGGGCAGAAGCAGTACTTTCTCTTTGCTATTCTACTTCTCTACCATGCACCTCTTATGTAATTTTTTTTTTCTCTTTTCTTCTGAAAGCCCATCAGACTCAGAAATAGCCCCAGGCACTGTAGCTTAACTCACTCTTCTCCTGGCCCTCAGCAATCGAAAGTCCTAGTGCTGCCTCTCCATGTTTGAAGGACCACTGGGTGGGAATTTACTTCCCAAAACTCTGCAGCCCTTAAGCAGCAGAGGATATCCAAGGTAGAAAAGAATCCGTCTTACTGAGTATTTCATCTCCTTTCTGCAAAATGGCAAGAGGTGCAAAAGTAGTTTTGATGGTGGTCATGGAAGGTATACTCCCATAGAAGGTTCTCAACACACTGCAGCATGTCTCACTTGTTGCTTGCACAACCCTGTCACTGCACAGTGCTTTAAGGCCTTCAGTGTTACTCTCTAGACTGATCTGTTCCACCTAAATTACCTCAGTCTGTATTACACAGGGATGAAAATCTGAACTCTGCTCTTCCATTCTCTGCTGCTTCTGGAAGATTTTGTGTAGGGTGAGGCTCAGTTGAGAAGGTGGTCAGATCTTGCCCATGAAGGATGTGGTGGGGACGGGGTAGTTTTACAGACTCTGGTCTGACGACCTGAGCTTCAGGTGCCTTAATGAGTTTCAGATGAGCAGCTTCTACCTCTCAGAGCATTGACTGTCCCTGGGTGCTGAGATTGATACCAACATGATCTCCAGTAAGTCAATGAGCAATTTACACATCACTAGTTTTAAGTAAAGATGAACATTTAATTACACACACTCTGTTTTGGATGAGTGGATATGCAAACACAGCTCTCTGGGAATCCTTATTTTGGGGTTCAGTGCACAACGCTTGGGGATATTAACAGATTAGTTATACATTTCTTTCTCCCTCACTGCTAAACTATAGCGTGACATCAGTGACTAGTCAAGTCTTTTAATTTGCACGCAGATGATTCCTCCAGAACCTCTCCTTTATTTATTTCACACGGTACACTGCAGCCATTCACGTGAGGCTCAGTTTGTGCGTGCTCCTGCTGTGCTTTTTTTTCTACTATTCAGACTTCTCTTCACCAAATGAGAATATGGTCCAAGATAAGGACAAAATTTTCTTTAAGCTGCAGACAGAATTTACACCTGACTTCCAAACTGGCTGTTCTTCAGGCTCATCTGCAAGCAGCACCACTCCAGAGATATTCTGTGGTGGAAGGAGAGTGTGGCTACAAGAGGTTTTCTGAAGCCTTTCTTACCTTGTGTTAGTTTAAATGAATCCTCTCCCTTGTGCTAGCTGGGAGCAGAAAGTCCAAGTCTGCCTCTGTGATGAGGAGAAAAAGCTTTCTTAGCCTTGAATGAAATGATTGTCTGTAAACTGCACATGTGCTCTGTGCCAACAGGTAATTATTTTCCCTTTCTCATCCCTAATTTTTAAGCCTATTTTCTCAGTGTTTAGTACACCACAACTGCTGAAAGACAATCTTAATTTTTAATGGGTGGTAGCATACATAGCCTGATGATAAACGCTGATAATAACTGATTGTATCTCGTTGTTGAATGTGAGAATTAAAAAATCTAGGAAAGGAATGTGCAATACCAGAAGAAATGTCTTTGCACTGGTATGCTTCAGAAAAATAAGCTTGAGTAATATTACGTTTTCCAAAAGAAGACTGGAATTCAAAAGACTTGCAGTAGGCCTTTGTTTCCTAACTTTGTTGGCTGAACAGTAGGACACTTAAGCTGTAAGAGTTTGAGCCTCTTGGAATATTAATCGGTGTAGTTCTTTTGGCTTCTAGCAATTAGACTGATAATTAAGCTGATAATCCTTCTCAAATGAGGATCAAAAACCAGACCATTAACAAGGAATTTAAAATCTTTATGTTGTGGACTATAGATGTCCTTTATGTTTCCAGAAAATTTAGGAAGGTAAAACTGATTTCATTGAAGAACCTGGAAAACCAGCACTGAGGTCTGTCCCCTTTCCAGCCACATTTGCCTCAGAGCTAGGCAGAAACAGTTCATGATAAGGACTTAATTTTTCTCATATTCTGTCCTTGTGGTCCTTTAATCAATTCCTGTGTGGGCAGCTTTTCTCAAAGCTACAGGATACTTAAATTGCATTGTTTTCATATCCTAGAGACGCACCTGGAATAAATGCTGTCTGTAGAGCTGTGTGTTATGTTTTCCATGAACAAATAACTTCTTTGAGGAGGTACAGCGTCTTGTTTACAAGAATGCCATTTGGCAGAGGAAGGAGCTGTCCAGATTTTCATTAGATGTTACCAGCATTGATGACAAACTCAATGTAACAGTAAAATAACTTCTCCTTGCAGACACGTTGACAGACTGGCACTGACTGATGAGGATTTTCTTAGCAGCTAAGAACTGAGGAGTAGTTATCTGAGCAGCTTTGTTCCTTGAAGCGTATCAAGTCCCTGGGTATTGCTCAGTGTTACTGACCTGCCCTCCTTAAAAGCCTGAGCCAGGGAGACTACGTGCCTAGTCTGGTTAATGTTGTTGTTCAAATGTGTATTTTTTTAAAAAAGCATCTGACGAAGGGTGAAAACACTGGATCAAGGAATGTTAATGTTAGTGTGTTTTGATGCTAGTCACTTAACTTTTTGAAAACTCAGGCTATAAAAATGTTAATTCTTCTTTATTTTTTATTTTCTGCTTAGTGAACAGGCCTGAGAACTTTTAAGATTTAAGACCTGTAAGTCAAACAAACTTGGTGACCAATCATACAGAGCAGCAGGCGCATCTGTTGGATACCAGAGCGCTGCCTGAAGCCGTGTCCCTTGGTGCATTATTTGGCCCATGGTGATGTTGCTGGTGTGCAATCATGTTCAACCCCACTGACTGGAAATTTTGTACTCTTTCAGTTTGTACTTTTTAACACTACTCATTGAATACTGGCAGCAAGTGAAGCTCTCGGTCTCATTCCAGAAGCTTTTCTTTATTGTCCTTGCTTGTGCTTTCTTTTCCCCCAAGAGCTGTGAATTTAATCAATTATCAAGAGCTTCTGTTTAGCTACGAAGTCAATAATGTTCATTCCATATTGATTTGTATTCAACAAACATAAAAGGCTGAGGAGCGGTGAGGGTTGGCTGATGGTTACGGATAGAGCAAATCAAGAGGTTGGCTGTGATTTCATGTCACAGAGTGTTTCAGCTTGAAGAAATTTCTGAAGCTGGCAAAACTAAATCAGACATATCTCATCTAAAAATTCACTTCTGGACTACTGTTGTAATGGGCAGAGGGTGTCTCAGTCTTTCCAGTGTTACAGCTGTAAACTGCCTACTTTCCTTCTGTAAAAGGGTACCTGCTACCTCTAGAAACCATTTTTTGCAGAGACGAAGCTGTCAGGGGGGCTGATGTTAACTTTAAACCTAGAAAAAAAATAGGTTGATTTCATCAATGATCTCTGCAATAGACCCTAGAGAGTCCCCGGTTCCCTGAGTCACTGCTGCAAATGGGGATAGTTCCTGCACCACAGGGAACTGGCTAATCACAGAAAAAATAAACCAATGCTGAAGGCAGCAAAGAAACAAAAACTGAGTGGCATAGGCAGGGGCAAAGGACAATCTAATAATTCTGGGTTTACATTTTGCTTCATTACATTTTGAGGTATTTTGGAGTGAGGACTGGTTATAGCAGTTGTGGTTAAATAGAAGGGTGAAAGGCTGTTGAGAAGAGAAAGGGTAGTAAAGGAGAAAGGAGGAGGGTTGCGAAGAGAATTGGATTTACTGGGGACCTTTGGGGAAGTGTGGTCCTCATGAAGCTGCCAGTCCTCAGATAAGAGGACTTCTCCCAAGTGTTTTCCTGAGGAAAACGATCCTGCTGAAAAGTGCCACCCACCAGTGTCTGTCCCTGGAAGCTTATTTCAGACATTCAGCTGGGACATCCCCCAGATACTCTCAGACAGTACCTGTGGTGACATTTACATTTATTTATCTTGGTCCTACAGTCCAAATCTGACAAAGTTTTGAGATAAAACAGATGTGCAATTCATAGCTAGAATTACAGTAGGCTGGGATTTTCTTCTGAGTGAAGTACTAGGCAGTTGTGACTTTTTAAAGAAAAAATGAAAGATTAGATGAGTGAAAAGGAGTACACTGGAAGAAAATAAATTCCAGCATACCTCATGAAGCATCTCTGGGAGAAGAGAATTGTCTTAGTTGGTTTCTCATTAAATTTTGGACTTAACTCCCCAGACCAAGAAATATTACACTACAGAGAAATGCTGTGGTGGGGAAATCGAAAAGTATGTTTCTTGTAACCATTGCAGAGGAAGCATGTAAAAATCCATTATACTAGTGTAAGTGACTTTAAGCAAGATTTCCCATCATTGGGATTTATCTTCTCTTTTTGTTTCTTCATTGGTCACACAGCATCAGTAAGCCACAGCGCGGGAAGAAGAGCAATTGGCCAAGCTTTTGAGATGTAAAGGTGATGCTGTAGTGTTCAGGGGACTTTGGCTGCTGATCTCCCACCAGAAGAGTGCTCAGAACCGGTTTTGTCATCTGATGTATTGTCGCCCCAAGCCTGCTGCTCAGGCTCTACTTCTATAGAGAGACTGTCATGAGCTCTGCGATCTTTCGCTTTGACCACTCTCTAGGTTGCCTTCATATGTATTTTCACTTGAAATCTGGAAGAGCACTTGGAGATGAGGCTGATGCACTAGTTTCACACCCAGCCTGTGCAATCCATTTGAGGGCACATCCTGCTTAAATGGGTGGCTGCTGTAAGCAAGAGAAGACCAGTTAGCAGGACGTTGTGCTATGAAATAGCTCTTGATGTGGTATCCGCAGAAATGCCAGGTTTTATGCTACGTAATTAACTGGCAAGGAGTCAGATTGTTGCAACTGGCCTTGGGGCAGTTATGTAAAGTTCTAGCTCTGAACTGACTTGACTGGCTCAAAGGAAAAATATGCAAAGCTTGTTTGTAATCACTTTTTTTCCTCTCCTTACCTTTCTAACTTCCTGCAATCGTAGGGGACACAGTTGATTTTCAGTGCTGCTAAGGAACTGGGACACTTGTCAAAGTTGAAGGTATTGTTCTGCATGACTTGTGTTAACGTCTGTGTGTGTAAGCATGGAGGTGTAGTAGTGCACAGCATGTCTTTTGCTTCCAGTGGTTTATTGCTGAATGCAGTTGTAGAGAAATGCTTTAAAACACACTAAGTGTGCTTTTAAATGCATTGTGCTAACATTAGTATTGTGCTTAAGTGTTAAATTTTATTGTGGATTTAATCATGAACATAGTTTCTTCTGTGGATACAGTGATCAGTTTGGTGTATAAATTTAAAATTAAAAAAGTGGAGTTCTCATTATCTGCCCAGTTCCTGTGTATCTCCATATGTAAAAGGGAGTCCCTTATGCGATCCTGATAATGAGATATCATCAGAAGATGATTGTGCTGGCTGTTGATGAATTACATGAACTGTTACAAAAATAACTGTTGCTTATGGAAGAGAGCCTGTGTCTGTAAATTTCTTCTGCGTGGGCTCTCTTTACAGGCAAGCTGGCATTTAGCATGAAGGCTATGTTGATGTGTTTTGACAGTGCATGACGTGACCGTGCATGACATGAGCATTACTAAGTGCGCGCCACCTCATCATAAACCAATCAAGCATTAATTCACTGGTCACGAAGGGAACGGTATGAAAATAGTGACGCCTTACAACATTGGAATTGCACTCTGCTGTGGTTTGACTTGTGGTACAAAACAGGTTTTGTGCAAGAGGAGGTATAACCATGAAGCATTGCAGTGCACAAACTGTGCCACAAGGAAGTCGGAGCCGAATGTGATCTCTGTCTGAGAGCACGATCAGGGAAAACTTCCCAGAGCAAAAGGCCTTCTCCTTAGTGATTGGTGCAATTTCAAAATGCATTTGTCTTTCCCATATCTTTTTTTTGTTTCCTAATGCACTTACTAGAGCTCTCCTTATACAACCCTCTATTTCCCTTGCCCAGCAGACACACGTTACGTGTTTGTTAGCCAGGACAGTACACAATTCATTTATGG
Source organism: Trogon surrucura (assembly GCA_020746105.1). NCBI lineage: Eukaryota > Metazoa > Chordata > Aves > Trogoniformes > Trogonidae > Trogon > Trogon surrucura. The sequence goes on along the minus strand of CM036658.1, from coordinate 77,403,467 downwards.
CAGTGCTTATTAGCAGCCCTGGTAAGGGGTCTGGACACGTGGGTACGTCATTAGATGCACGGGCTTTTCTCCAGCTGCATTTTGAGGCTGTTACGTAGCAGGTAACAGTAACATAACATACAACTTCAAGTGTGGCTCCTTGGGGATAATAGCTGTCACCTGTGCTGGGGGATGGCCCGATGCACTCCCAGAGCCAGGTTGCCCTCCATGGTGACATGGTGGTTCCCGAGGATTGCACTGACTCCTCTGCTTCCACAATGCTCTGCGTCACTTCTGAGGGAGAAGTGAGGAGAGAGGAGCTTTGTAACCAGCCTGGGAGAGTGGGAGATGCACCACAGCCTCTAAATTTGACTTCCTTTTCCTGTGAGTATAGTCTTACCTTTTCAAAAATGTCAGCAAGAACCCCACATTTGGAGGAAGAGAAGCTGTCTCTGCCTTCTGCCTGAACTCCTGGGGTCAAAGGGGGAGAGCTCCAAATTTTGCTCCGTTTCTCCTCACAGGTCTCAAGGACAAGCTTGTGCACAGACAACTGCAAGTTCCTGTGTCTTATTTGCATTCTCAGGCATAGCCAGCAACATTCACTGTTATCTTTTATTTCCTCCATATTTTCTCATTACTGCAATTTCCTAATACATGCAACGTGCCTTTTGCCAGAAATGAGTTGGAAGCCTTGCCAGTTTCCACTTGCACTGCTCAGGTGGAGGCCATCCCTCAGCGGCAGCCTCTCTTCAGTTCAGTTACTAGAAAGCTTAACTTTGGCAACTCTGGACTGCATTTTTAGAAATGCACATAATCATGCAAATCAGGCAAGTCCTGTTGCGTGTTCAAGATTTTATTTGCAGCACAGGTACACGGGATTCTGTATGTGGCAAGAGAGCTGTACACAAGCATGAAAGCATTCTGCCACCTGAATTCTGGACACCTTTAGTTCAGAAAGGTGGTGTGAACTGACATCCGACAACTTCCAGAACAGTAAAAACGTTAAAAGAGCGTGAATTGTTTAGGTCTGTGTAAGCATCCTGGGTATCACTGCTTTTTTCCTCCTTTTGTTTTTGCAGGCATATACAAGCTAACAGGGAAGGCTTGAGTAAATGGCTCTTCAGAGCCCCTCTCTCTTGCATTTTGCAGTTCTGCTAAAAGCACGGCAAAACGATGGGATAGATTTTAAGCTTTATTTGTCTTAAACAGGACAGGGGGAACAGAGCCCTAGTGAACTAGATAGCTGAGCTGAAAACTGAGACTGACAGACTTGACAAGCACAGGCTCTTGTCCTGATGCTCAATCAATTTCACAGTGTATTTTAAAATGCTCAGAAAACCAACCATAAACCTGGCACCTTGGTGCCACATATCTGCCTCCCAATTATTATCAAACTATTTCTGCTCAGTTTGCTTAACAGCCAGCAGCTGGAGCAGGGAGCAGCAGCCTCCTCTCCCTTGTGCTCCTGCCCCCAGGGTAACCAGCCAAGCTCTGACCACAGATACTCTCCCAAGAGTACCTGTGGAGAAGAGTTTTTGGGTTGTTTTGGTTTTTTTTTTATTACTTCTGCAGGTACATAGGAGAATGACAGCCATGGGCTCCTGTGTGTGTAGGTGCAAGTGTTGCCGGTCTGGTCACTGAGTTATTTTTACACAATGTCTTGAGGCAAATGGCACTGGGAAACTCTCTCAGAAAACAGCAATGTCTTGCTGTGTGTTGACAGCATGGATACTGGCCGAGTGACCTCTCAGAGCAGGGCTGAACGAGCTCTCTAGGTGCTTAAGAGAAAAATGTTGACCACCTGGCTTCTGTCGCAGTGTGAGGAATCTGGCAGGCAGACCTAGAAAGTCATTTTGACAGACGTGGAAGTCATGCTGCGTTGGGGACACGGCTACCCTGACTAAATTGGCCTATCCCATGAACCTGGCCTTGGGCTCTGGCTGATTGTGCACTTAATCTGACTGTCAGACAGGGAAAAGAATGTTTTACTCTCTGTGCACTGAAGTGTGAAGCCACATCATCTTCAATTGAATTACTCGGAGCTCATGAAGAAGAGGGAGGAGAGCTGTTGCTCGCCTAAGGACAGCTTGTCAGGAAAGAAGATAGTTGCAGCATACAAAGAGCTGTGCCACGGCGCATGGGTCTAGGGGAAAGAGGCAAGCTGAGGCGTGGCTCCAGTGCTCAAGAAAGCTTGGCAAACTGGTGAGAGATTGGTGAGTTGAGAGGCATCTGTACCGCTTAACACAGCACAGTGCAAAGGTGCCAGCTGGATGTCTGTGAGGAGCGTGGCAAACACTTGGCACTGCTCTCAGAATGTAGTGAACCCTGTTTTCATCAGGCAGGAGATGGATCGTGGTGGGTGACGAGCAGGAAGAACCATGAGGCAATGTGAAGGGTCACCAGGCTGCAAGACAGCCAGCGGGTTTGTCAGTGAGAGACGCATTTATGATGCCTCCCACTAGGCATGCTTTACTGAAGGACAGTTTAGTAGATGTGTCTCCTGGAGAGTGTCTCTTATCAGAGATGTTTAAAGTAGGGGTAAGTAGCCTTTGCCTGATTTCCCTGCATCTTTGCCATGAATGCTTCGGCACCCAGACTGCAGTCAGCTGGCTTGACCCTTCAGCAGCTCAAACAATTAGAATTCGGGTTTGTGCAAAGCTTTGACTTCCTAAATTGTGCCATCTTCCCCTGAGACCTAGACTAAACATTAGAGAGAAAGCGCTTAAGTGAAATACCAAGGGATGGCACATCCTTGTGGCAGGAGTCGTAACAAGGATAAGTTCCCAGTGCAGGAAAGGGAATCCCTTCCTGAGGGATCCCTGGCTCTTTGCTGTTAGAGATGGTGGATCTTAATGGGAACAACTTTTTCTTTTAGCAAAGTTATTTTCTAGGACATGTTGGTTTTCTTCCTCTATACCAATGATATGATAAATTAATGACCTTTGTAGATAGAAGAATTGAAAAAATCCACAAGGAAAATATAACAACTTTGCCCAATATCAGAATTTCTTGATTTAGATCATGTTTTTAGAGTTTTGTTGCGGCTGCTCTAGAATGACAGGAGTAGCAAGCAGACTCCTGTTTGCATTTTGAGAGACAGACTGTGATTTTAAATTGTCACTTAATCTCTGTCCATTTCCTTTCCTTGTTTCTCTCTTCTGTGCCTGCAAGAAACAGAGAAAGTGAGTTTATTTTCAAGTTAAGCTGTAACGAATGACCCTGAGAGACTACACTAAGCATTCCTTAAACAGCTGAATTAATGCTGTGGCCACATGGACACAACGTGAATCCAGAGGAAGTGATGATACTGGGGACTCCTTTTCCCTGAGTCTCTGACAGCATACTCACTTCTAATTGTCATGGTTGTTTGCAGGATCATATGGTGAGAGAAGAAACTAGGAGTCTCACTCCAAAGCAGTGTGCTGTCTTGGATCTGGCACTGGATACGATCAAAGTAAGTCATTTCATTTCTGTCTCTCTTGTTCCCTTGCTCCGTCTCCAAATACTGTTTGGGAGGATGGAGGATAGTGCTTGTCCCAGCTCAAGAGATGGCAGCAGTCTGTTGCCGCTGTTAGAGCAATAAAGGCACTCCGTGGGTGATACTGGAAAGTTCATGTAAACCTAAATAGGTTCCGGAGCCAGCATACTGATATTTAAGTGCTTTGGAAGAGGAAAGCCATGAGCAGTTGGTATCTGTTGGACTAAGAGATGGCTGTGCAGAAGCTGTTTTGTGAAAAAAAAAAATCCAGCTCTTTTTGATCTGCACACACAGTATCACGTAAATGTTGATTACTGGCTGCAGTTGTTCCTCAGTATTCTTCCTGTTTCTTTTTCACTCTTAGCAATATTTCCATGCTGGTGGGAATGGTCTGAAGAAAACTTTCTTGGAGAAGAGTCCAGACCTGCAGTCACTTCGATACGCTCTCTCTCTGTACACTCAGACCACAGACACTCTCATCAAAACCTTTGTCCAGACTCAGACAGCTCAGGGTAAGACTCTTTTGTGCTGTTGGTGAGACTGAATGGAGCTATCTCCTCTCTTTTTCTAATTACTCTTTTTCATACTGCCAGTTTGTAGAGTGCTTTTGGCAGTAACGTTTCTGAAAACGTGACAGTTCAGAGCTTTTGAAACTGGGAAGAAGAGAAAGGGGGTTATTTCCCACTCAAAAACTACATTTTGAGAGAGCAGAAATAACTGAAACATAAGGCCTGGGGTGTTTGCGGTCTTTTTTTCTTCAGTCCCCACTTAAAGTCACGTTTCATGAATTAATGTGGGTGGGTGACTTGAGTGAAGTTTGAAGTTACTGTACTGAGACTTACATGGTGGTGTGAGAGACCATTTCAGCAAGACACCACCAGAGAAACTGGTCGGTGCCTGTGTCACAGGCCAGCAGCCCATGTAGTCCTGAGTAAGGCTGATAGACAACAATGTGACGAGTCACGGAGCTACACGCAGCCTGTAAGGGGAAAAAAACCTCTCAGGAGAGCAACAGAAGCACAGTTCTATCTGCAGACAGTACACAGTATGTGTGAGCTAAATGATTATAGATCACCACAATGCATTAGTAAGCTGATGGGATGTGTCGCTAGATTTCTTTGGTAGCTCTCTGGGACGGCACGGTAGTGGTGCTATTTCATTGATTTGGAAGGAGTAAACAGTTAATTGTCTTTCATTGCTTTCATGTAAACATCTACAGATTGTTGTACAGAATAGTTTGGTCTCTAGTTGGAGACCTTAACTGGCTGATTATAAATCTCACTAATCTCAGGAAGAGGGGACAGATGCCAGTAGAGGTTATGTCAAAACTCGAAACTGATGTTTAAGTTTTCAAGCTGGTACAACCTTTGTTATTGGACTACTACATCTCAACAGCAAAAGTCATACAACTCCATGAGGGTGTCTTTGCTTGGGGTCCTTCTTCCTTTAATCCTGCCAAGCCTATGAGAGCTGGCAGCCCCACAGACTGTACCAAGGCTGTCGTCATATTGTCACCGAGCTCTGAAGTCTAGGGGAAAGCGCTCCCTAGCAAACACTTTTTCCTTGCCTGAAAATGAGACTGCCTGGTACTGGCATTCCCCAACCAGTGGAGGAAGGACTGTGAATTCTTGAGCAAATGAAGGTTTGTTTTTAAAATGAAAATTTGAGTGTAGTTTCAGGGAACTGAATCATCCCTGCTTTTAGCTGCATGATATGTTCTTGGTTAGGTTGAAACGCACTGCATTAGAACTCTGAAGTTAACTACAGAGTCAGTACCTGTATTTGAGAGAATAGTCCTATAGCCGTGTCCCCACAGAGCAACGATGACATCCAGTGGCCAGACAGGCCAAAACCACTACACCCAGAAGGGACTCCAGGAGCTTGGCTGTTGCCATTAGAGTTACATGAATCACTTTTTAACAGGGAACTTGTGTGTGCACAGTGTGTTTTCAGTCTTTGCTGTTCAATGGCAAACGTTCCACGTTATATATCCAGGCCATGAACCGAAACTTTTTTTTTGTGGATCCTGTTATGTTGTGATGAGCAAAGATACAAGCATGTGTGCGGCACTGCTGTTCTACACTCCATGCTAAAGTCAAGAGTGTTTAAAACTAAAGGAAGAAGATGGCCCAATGAAGTTGCAAAGTGGCAAATTTAAAGCTGATATGAGGAAGCAGCTGCATGTGATGCATGATTTGACTATAAAACCTCACTGAGGGCAAGTGCATAGCAGATACACAAAGAGATAATTGAACATTATATAAGTGCAGCAGGAATATGCAGGGTTGCCGGAGAAGTGTGTGTGGGGGGAGTGTTTTTACTTTTTTTCAAGAAGCTAAGCAAGAATGAATCGCCAGCTGTAGGACGGAAGATGCAGTTGTTATAAAGTCATTGCTTATGTCTCGTAGCTGACTGACGACATTTCTTTGTGGCTTTGTCTGAGCCGCTTCAGGAGACAGGTACTGGGTATGGTAGGCCACTGAGCTGGTCCAAATCTGCATTTCTACATTAGTAGGCTTGAGAGCTCTGGACTCCGTTTGGGGAACAAAAAAACTTGAGCTATGCCCCCTAGTATCTGTAGATTCAATGATGAAATATTACTGAGGAAGTCATGACTTGCTCCTGCTGACATCTGCTTACCAGAGCTTTCTGACTGATGCTTCACTTTGCATAAGTCAAGCTTCCCACAAGCCAGTGGGAGGAAATGGCTGCATGCAGAACTACTTAAATGCTGTTTGCCTTTCGTACCTCACTGCTCAATGGTTGCCTCTTCCAGTTTGTGAGGTATCTGTTGCCCTCATTTTCTCTCTGAGCAGGCTTCTCTAGCACTGTGCTGTTAATCTGCTCCGCAAAGTTGGATCAGGGCTTGCGGTTTAGTTATGGCAGCACAAATTCTGTTATTTTTTTAACCCAGACAGCCCCTTACTCCCAAAGAGCCTTGCTTTCCAAAGCCTGTATGGGTGCAGAAGATGTAAGAAGATATTTTGTCTATTAAGAGCTAGAATGTTTGTCGTGTATTTGTTTAAGTGATGCCGCTAATTGGATTGTAATTCTTACTCTCCTCTCTTTATCCTCCTTGCTTCTTGCCTTTTGAATTCATGTCTCAGTGCATGATGGGAAAGGTATTAGGTTTACCGCTAATGAGGACGTTCTTCCTGATAAGGGTATGTTCAAGACTAATGTTGTTACCATAACGACATTAGCCAACTGCCTTGTTTCTGAAGTCATGCTCGGAAACCTTTTCCAGAGACCCATTCCACGTAGCTCCCTGTAGCAGTGAACTTTCACGGAGTGCTTGCATCCCACAGACAAAGCCACAGGTTGCGCGGTTTAGAAGTCACTTCCTTGCCTGAGAGCCTGTCCCCAAGCTTGAGATTTATTCACGGGATATGAAAGCTGTCTCGAAGATGGACTGTTTCTTGAGAGATGCTACAGACTTGTTCCCCTACCCTTTACCATGTGCTGTGTATTGCTGTTTCAAGTCCTAGACTTGCATGCCTATGATCTGCTGAGATGGGCTACTGTAATACGTGGTAATGTCTGATATGCACACGAGGCTATGGCTGAGCTTGAACCATCTGGCTTGAAGGGAGGGATAGCTAAAAGTCTCTGTGCTCAGGGGAGCCCTAAAAAATTATGTCATGTTGTGTTTCATCTCTCAATTTATTTTTTTCCTGTCCGAAATATTTTTGTTGTCTTAGGTGAAATACCATTGCAACCCATTGCTTGAGCTCAGTTCTGCAGTTTCACCTTCCACTACTGCAATACCAATAAGACTTTCATGTCAAGATTTAAATCTGTTTATCACTAAATGTGCAAGCGTGTGTATACACGCAGCTGTACATGTGGCTTTTTGTCTCTGAACATTTCAGTTAATAGAACAAGAATTTTGTATGGTAAGGTGGAGGAACAAAATATCTGACTTTTGTCTCCCACAAAGGTAATGGGATGATTCTGCTGTCCTTCATCTGAAGCATCAGTGTCTCCTTTATAAGCTGTTAATTACGCTGTAGATCAGTAAAATCGAGATCTGAGTGTTTGGCAGCTGATGTTTCCACAGATGTGGCCTGATAAAGTTGTCATATGCGCTGGCAATCTTGTCTGTTCCCGTGGAAAATGTTGACAGTGTAAGTGACAGACCTTCACCATCAGATGGGTCAGGCTGGTAATTCAGCCTACCAATTCTAAAGCTGTGTTTTTATATATGGAAATGAGGGAGCACTACCCTACTAACCAGGAAGAAAACAGCGCGTTCAAGATCCTCTACAAATGTTACAGCCTAGATACTGTTTATTGTACTCAAGAACCTACCCTAAGACAATAACTTGAGGTTCTGTTTTCTTAGCTCAGATACTTGTGTATGAATGTGACTTTCACTGCCTACAGTTCTGTGCCATGTAGTTCTCTTCAGAGAATTGCACAGATTAGCTCTCAACCTCTTGGTTTTTTAAATTAGTGTTTTGGCTGCCTGCAGACTGTTCTTATGAAAGTTGACATGTTAGATCTATCTAATCAAAATGTTTGTTTATTGGTGTCCTTCAAGCTGCTTATCTTGAATTTCAAAAGCACTGATTCTTTCACTTAGTAATGTCTTAGCCTCAAAACTGACAAAATAACACTGCTATTTGTAGGTACTCAATTACCCTGTAGGTATCCCAATTACAACAGCAATGCTAATTGTCAACCTGAGGTCAGACAGTTGTCAAAGAGAAAGTAAAATCAATCTTGCTATCTTATCAAAGACTTCATTTTCCATTTCCAGAGCAGCCTTCTTCTGTAACTTACATGACATTTTGACTTTCCTACCCAGAAAAATGTTATTTCCACATATCGCGTGATAATTATAATTACAAGTTAAGAAGTTGAGAACATCTTAATACACAAATTTTAAGGTTCATGGGATGTTTTCCTCTGCTGCGACATGTTATCTTCTCCTCTGTGAAGCTACATCTTGTTTTCTCCCTGGCTAATTGATGAAAGGAGATAAGTATGCAAGTTGAGTGCTTCTCTCTAATCATTTCTGATGCACAACAGTCAAGGAGTTCTCACTATCCTCCAAAGGGAAGCAGATAGCCAGTCGGGATGACAACTTTTATCTGATGAGCAACATGAAAAAAGATTCTTGGAGGGTGAGACTGCACTATGGCTCCCTGCAAATCACTAACATCTTAGTCTTTTTTTTTCCTTTAACTTCCTCTCTGGTGTGTTTTTTTGTTTTGTTGGTTTTTCTTTGTCCTCCCTTCTTCCCTGAGTGGACAGGAATGCCAATGCCCATCACTGGAATGCTTGCATGTACACGCAATAGCTTGGCAGGAACCTCTGAAATATCCTTGCTCTCTGTGAGGGCCCATTGTCGAGCCTCAGGTCTTTTAAATTATTTTAAAATTCTTACCAGTATTCTCCGCAGGCTGGATCTTCATGGTAGAGTGCAGAAAAAAATTGGCGTTTACGCGTGCTGGGCATGCAAACCTGATGTAATCTTGCATTAACGTTACATTATCGGTGTTGACTGAGAAGCTGGCTATGGAAGGTGTGCTGTGAAAATGCCGTGTTGTCTTGCTGAGGCCATAAACCAGAGATGGGTGCCAATAAACAATAATCCATGTGCGCACGGGGACGGGGGGGTGTCAATTTTCTTCCAACAGGCTCTGGTGTGGATGATCCTGTGGGTGAAGTGTCCATACAGATCGACCTGTACACCCACCCAGGAACTGGTGAACACAAGGTCACGGTGAAAGGTATGGTGAAGGACATGTTACTGCTCAGGCTCTGCAGCGATGTGGAGGCAAATCTCTGGCTGGTAATCATTCTGTTAGCTCAGGCGACGTGAAGCCAGAGTTGTTTTCTCTGTTTCACATAAGGAACGTGTAGAGAAACAGCAAAAGAGCTTGTCCAGCCAGTGACATGGCAATGTACACTCCTGTTGTTTATTGGCAACAATATGTGAAGTAAACAAAAACGAGGTGATGGCTCTCACCCGGCGCCGCAGTTTAGCCTGTGCTGCAGAGAGCAGAACAGCATGACAGGCTGATGTTGTAAAATTGATCTGCGTAAACCAAGGCATCCTAGAGCCAGTGAGAGTTCAGAGGCTCATTTCTGCCACCCTGAAGGCTATGCTGGTCCCTGAAGAGCTGCTCTGAAAATAACCAGTGATTCAGTGATTCATGCCAGGCTCGCTCTCCCTCCTTCATCTCCTTTGCTTGAATGCAGCCTGTTTAACTACTTTAATTTACCCTACAGATTTATATAAACAGCTCTTCAGGCCTCTCTTCTGGCTAGATCTACGCTGCAATGCAAAAACTGATTTTCACAGCTATTTCCTGTGCTCCAATCTGTTCCCTGCAGTGACCTGAGAGAGAATGAGAATTAAAGAGCTAATAATTCTGGGGTCTGGAACCACCCACAGCTCATGGGCTTTGTTTGTCTTACCTGCAGTGTCGTTTTCCTTTTCAAGAGAGGCCTTAACATCAACCCCTCAAATGCCCCTTTTTTGCCTCATCCCACACACAGACGTAAGCACTGAACTGGCAGGGCAGCCTGCTCAGAGCTACAGGAATGCCTATTTTTTTTGAACTAATTTCTTGACCACGCATATGGCAAAAATCTAGGTGCTGTCCCAAGTATCAATTTCCCTTCGTGGAACGTAAACTAAAGCAAAAAACCATATCTTTATATCAGAAAAAAAAGTCTTTCTCTTCTGTGTCAGGACACTAGCGTGTTCAGAGTTGGACTTTGTCCTCTGACACAAAAAACTGAGAGCAGAGCAGAGCGGAAGAGTGTCCAGAACAATGGGAACAAATGAGTATTTACTGTAAAACAGGTTGTAACTTGCTTCTGTCTTTTCCAGTTGTGGCAGCCAATGACCTGAAGTGGCAAACGTCTGGCATGTTCCGTCCATTTGTTGAAATCACCATGATTGGGCCCCATCAGAGTGACAAGAAGAGGAAGTTCACAACCAAGTCAAAGAGCAACAACTGGGCTCCCAAATACAATGAAACCTTTCACTTGTAAGTGTGAAAAATAGCCTAGGGTTCTGACGTGGCATGTGCAAGATAGTGCAGAGGACAAGGCAGGGTTTTCCAGTGTCCAGGAAGAGCCTGCTCAGGGCCCAGAGAGGGCATGAACAAGTAGCTTGGCCCAGTCTTTGGTGTCTTGACAGGAAAGGCTGGACTGTGGGAATTGATGCTGTGGGTGGGATGCCGAGGTCTGTTCTCTACCAGCAGTGTCCCTTGGCTACCTTCTGAAATGTGTTGTGTGGCCTTTGAACATATTTTACTGTGATCCATCATTTTGATGAACTTTATGTCTTTTATTGGTAGAGTTGAAGCTAAAAGTTCATTACATATTTTTAGTTCCTTTAATCTTAATGTGTGTTTTCATCCCAACTTGACCTGTGGGACATGCTTTCTGAACTTGTTTCCAAGGATACAGCCCTTGGAACTGGTAGTAAGCTGCACTGCTAAAATCGCAGTCTTTCTGAACGCTGAGTATTGATCTCTTCCTATTTGGCTTTTATTATTAAAAGGACATCTTCCTTCTTGGAAGGCTCAACAAAGGAAGCTACAGACTAGTGCTCACCCAGCTGCAGACTAAGAGTGAGAGGAAAAGAGATGACCAGCAAAAGACTGTAAACATCTTGGGAAAGAGGAACTGTCCGTGTAATTTTTGTTTGATGTGAGGAAAGGCAGGCTTCCTCTAAGTGAAGAGGTTTTGTCCCTTTTTTGTGTTTATTTTTCTGAGTTTTAGAAACATTAGAAAGGTTGGGGATGTATTTTTATTATCTTTTGCTTTAATGGAAGGTTCTGAACCCTTAACAAAGACTTCATCTAGTTAAAATATTAATTACTGAAATGAAGCAACCCTTAACAGAAGCAGAAATGTTTGAAGTCATTCTGAGTTGAAAATCTTGAGTTGAAAAGCTTTATTGTTCTTTGCTCCTCCCTTTTCACAGTTTAACATGCATGCAAAGGCAGCTTCATAAGGATTGTTCGTTTTTTTCTTTTTAAGTAGCTGCATTGTCTTTTTCACCTGTAAATCAGCAAAAATGCCTGTACACCATAGGTCTTGCATCTCTCTCTCTCTGAGCAGGGTTTTCTGTAGAAAAGACTTCTCTGTGTCTCATCAAAGCACTCTAGTCAGCTGCTGACACCTTCTTTTTGCAGAGGAATTTAGACATTTTGAGAAACTCTTAAGTAAACCCGTGTGTGTTTTATTTTTTTTTAGCATACTGGGGAACGAAGATGGCCCCGATGCCTACGAGCTCCAAGTCTGCGTGAAGGATTACTGCTTTGCTCGGGAGGACCGAGTGCTGGGGATAGCAGTGATGCAGCTCAGAGACATCGCAGACAAAGGGAGCTGTGCTTGCTGGTGCCCCCTCGGGCGCAGGATTCACATGGATGAGACTGGACTGACGGTCCTCAGGATTCTCTCACAAAGAACCAATGATGAAGTTGCCAGAGAATTTGTGAAGTTGAAATCTGAGTCCCGCTCCACAGAGGAAGGCACCTGAGCTGAGTTGTGTAGTGTTCCCTTTCCTCTTCTGCCTTGTGCCAATATGTGCAAGTGTTCAACAATTCTCTTTAATTAATTACAAAAGGATTTTTTTTTTTTAATGTTGTCTTTGTCAGCTCCAATAGCGCACGTGTGCTGTACAGGAAACAAATCCATCAATCTGATGTGAATTATTTATTTTTTAGTAGCTGGGTAAGACACCATAGAGAATGAGACAATCTCCTCTTATTTAAGATGCAAATTCTGCTTTGTGTATATAAATTATTTTATATCGGAGGCTGGGTATGCTGGGTTTTGCTGATATGCAGCACTGTGATTTTATCCTCTGAAGCTGGCAGATGCTAAAAAGGTTCTACATAATCACACTAGGATAAAAACATACAACTGTGTGGAAATTGGGAGAAGAACAACGATTGGGGGTTTTGGCAAAGCACAGTTATCTCATTGAATTTGTGTGCTGTGGAGCTACCAGGGGATATTCTGGGACAGATTATACCCATGTCCCAGTGTGATACGCAGGCACCTCAGCGTCTGCTTAAAAAAAAAAAGTTGTAAATTGCCCTGAAGATGCACATTGAGTGAATGTATGACCATGGATGTGCTGCTGTGAGCGTGGGTGAGGCCAGTGGGGTGAGCTGCAGAGAGGCCTAAGATTTCATAGCCAGAAGCTGCAAAGGCAGCACACCAGGAACAGGCTGCTGCTGCCTTGCCATTGGAATTAGATGGTGTGTCTCGGAGAATATAAATCCCCACATACTGCTGGGAATTCTGCATCACCACGGGGATGCTGTAAGCTGCTGAACTCCGCAACTCACACTTTGGCTACCGCGACCGACATGGTAAGGAAGGGGAACATCAGAGCCATGACAAATAACATGGCTGCTACACAGTTTTTGTTATTTTTTTTACATAGGATTGGATAATTTAATACTTGCAGGCTTTCTGTAGCATTTTGTTAACCTGGAGTAGCTGAGACCATTCCTCGCTATGATCCCAGAAATGATGGTTTGGCTTGGGAGAGAGCAACAGGTCTCCCCTCTGCAAGCCCTTGGTCTGGAGTGCTGGTCAAGAGGCAGCAGGCCCATCCAATTCTTCTGACCTTGAAGTCGCTGTTGGCTGTGCTGCGGTTGATCCATGCTGATTGTCATTAATCTGTGATTTAACGATACCATTGAAAATATTTTTGCACTGTCTTAAAGAAGCATCCTGGTTTTGTTTTCTTGCAAAACAAAACACTGTCCTGAGCAAAATGATTGCAGGGAGGTCAGAATTTCTGACTGAAAATTGATAAGCAGGAAGGTCTGGAGTAGCAGTTGCTCCTGAGGTAAGTTTGTTGGAGAGTTTTCGTTGTTTTGGGGATATTTTCGCTATTTCCAGCTGCCCTTGTGCTCTGGAAAGGGCAGCTGGAACAAGCCAGTCCTTGCCCATGAAGTACTGTAATCCTGTCAATAAATTCAAGGACTGCGTATTGAACGACTATTTTTTTTTCTATTTTCTCTGACACTTGTACAGCTGTATGATATGACTCCTGTATTTCATGGGCCTGCTCGTAGAGTTCTGAGATGGAACATCTGCTTTGTTCTTGTGCATGGTGTATTATAATAATGCTCTTCAAAACTCCACGCTATTTGTCATGATTTTGAATCATTGTACGTGCCATTGTTATGAGAACTGTTAGTACAGTCTTTAATAAAGTCTTTTAGCAGCATCTGGAGTTGTCTGATGAAGTGTAACTGGGTTTATTAAATCACATGGGGCAGAACTGCTACTCCATCTTTGCAAATTACTCGTGTGTGGCACATAGGTATTTCTCTGGTGCTGTGGATGCGCAGCAAGGAGTATGGGCCAGCAATTCACACCTCGTCCATGGTACCTCTGACTTTGACATCTTTCCCTGAAGTTCGTGGCTTCTGATAACACTGAGACATTACAGAAAAGCACAGAGAATAACTTCCTTTTCTTCTCCTGTCTGGCCTTTAAGTCAAGTTTCCTTTGTGCTGAGATTGGCTCCTGAAGATGCTGAATGGAAAGACTCAGGCAAGCAGTGGGACACTTTACAGGTAACACATAAAGAAAATAATTATTTACCAAACTTTATTCATAGCTTTCAGCCTGACATGAGCATTGATACTCTACAGATGGTATTAACAAGAGATCGGAGAATGAACTTTCTTGGTGTCAGGTACAATACTCCCCTCATCTTTGACGGGTGCAGACAAGCTTAAGTAACTCAGATTCAAATAAAGCGCTTCTCTGAATTTTTGTGATCTGAGAACAAGACCCCCTAAACCAAGTATTTCCTTAGGTGACACATACACAGCAATGCGGGTAACTCGGATAACTCACAGTCCAGCCTGTAGGAGTATTTCTGGCTTCATCATGGGAAAGTTACTGAGTTTGACAGCATATTGCATGTGATGTGTTGTTTAAACCACAGCTTTAAAGCCCCGCTTGGGTACCAAGGTAGAGGGTACGCAGGTTTCTGACTCATCAGTGTGCTTGCTTGTCGCTTCAGCAAGCGCCGCAGTGGAGAGAATCCAATAAAGAGCTATTCAAAGGAAGAGTGCTGGTCTGGCTGTTACTAGCAGAGCGAGGAACCCAAGGCTCCAGCCTAGTGCTTCTCCAACAAACCCAAGTTTGTGAGCTGGTTGATCACAGAATCAATTTCCATAAGCATTGCTGTGTAACATACTTGTCTAAAACCATGTGTCCATGTTGCCTCGTTTCTTGGATTTGCACCCATTGTGACCCTTTCAGTTTTTCTTTCCTGCCTGAAAAACCTTGCAGGCTCAAGCTACAAACACTCAGACATTTTCCAGCCAACCTATGACCAGGGGTTTGGAACAAGATGATCTTTAAGGTCCCTTCCAACCCAAACTATTCCATGATTCTGTGATTGTACTTGTGACAGCAGTACTGTGCTGTGCACATGGCTCTCTTCATGCTGTTTGAATACTTCTCAAAATGACAGTTGGATATAGGATATTGTTTTGGTTTGGCCTGGCCAGATTTCGGCGATGGGGGGGGAGCTGCAGGGTGGCTTCTGTAAGAAGCTGCTAGAAGCTCCCCAAGATTGATAGAGCCAATGCCAGCCGGCTACAAAGAGGGACCAGCCGCTGGCCAAGGCTGAGCCTATCAGTAAGGTGATAGCAGAGGAACGCCTCTGTGAAAAACATATGTAAGAACGGGAAAAAGAACTGCGCCATAACAGCTGGCACAGAGATGGAGGAGTGAGAATCTGTACAGACACCAAGGTCAGTGAAGAAGGAGAGGGGGGAGGATGAGCTCCAGGCGCCGGAGCAGAAGGAGTCCCCCGGGTCCGTGGTGAAGACCATGGTGAAGCGGGTTGTCCCCCTGCAGCCCATGGGCGAGGTGCAGAAGTCCACCGTGAGGATCACTGCGTAGATGTCCACCGAGGACTCCACGCCGTGTGGATGGATGCCTGAAAGGGGGCTGTAGCCCGTGGGCAGCCCGCATCAGAGCAAGTTGCTGCCGGAACCTGTAGCCCGTGGAAGAGAGGAATGCCCACGCTGGAGCAGGTTGGCCGGTGGGACTTTTGGGACGCTGCGGGTGGCTCACGCTGGAGCAGTTTCCCCCGAAGGACTGCGCCTCAGACTCACGAGGGGTGGGCTGCCCCTCGTGAGGTGTCTCCCGTTGGGCAGTTTGTGATGAATTGCCCTTCGTGGGACGACTCACGCGGAGAAGAGAGCGTGAAGCTTGTCTCCCGTGAGAGGGACCCCACAGTGGCCCTGGGGAAGAGTGAAGAGTCCTCCTCCGGAGTGAAGAAGCGGTGGAACCAACGTCGGATGAACTGACCACAGCCCCCATTCCCTGTCCCCCTGCGCCGCTCGGGGGGAGGAGGTGGGGAAACTGGGATTGATGTTAAGCCCGGGAAGAAGGGAGGGATGGGGGGAAGGTGTTCTGTTTAAGATCTGTTTGCTCTTTCTCACTTCTCACTACTCCTCTCTGATTAGTTCTCTTAATAAATGTACCTAATTTCCCCAAAACTGAGTCTGTTTTGCCCGGGACGGTAAATGAGGGTGATCTCCCTGTCCTTATCTCAAAACCTGAACCCTTGGAAATATTTTCTCCCCCTGTTCAGCAGTGAAGGGGGGAGTGAGTGAGCGGCTGTGTGGGTACCTGGCGGCTGGCCAGGGTCAACCCACTACAGATATAGACTGCATTTACCAAATATATATCATCATCATGGCTAGGCTTCGTGAATGAAGATATGGGAAGGGCTCTACCCACACTTGCTACAAGTGCGCTCATGGCTAAAAAGGCCGACGCGGGATTGGCAAGTCCGGTTGCAAAAGGCACAGCGGAAAGTCTCCTTAGGCGGTATTGGCGAGGCACGGTTCTTTCTGTGTTGTCTTTTCTCCTCGAGACTAGTTCTACGTGCATTCTCGAAGGAGGCAGCAGCGTTATGGATGGTGTGTCTCCACGTCGCCCGACTGGAGGCCAGAGTGGACCACTAATGGCAGTCAATATGGCCAAAACTGAGGTATTGTTTCAGAGAGTCCTTGTATCTCCTCTTTGGGGCTCCTCTGTTGCGGCAGCCGGTGACGAGTTCACCACAGAGCACAACCTTACGGAGGCGGTGATCCTCCATCCTGGAGAGTGCCCTGCCCAGCGTAGCTGCGTCCTCAGCAGCACGGCCCCAGTACTGGTGACCCCTGCCTGTTCAAGGACAATGACATTAGTCACACAGTCAGTCCAGTGGATGTTTAGGATTGTACGGAGGCAGCGCTGATGGAAGCATTTGAGGAGTCGCAGGTGGTGGCGGTAGATGACCCATGACTCAGACCCGTATAAAAGAGTAGACAGTACAATGACTCTGTAGACACTGATCTTTGTGCTTTCTTCAGGTGTTTATTGGACCAGACTCTTTTGTGGAGTTTTCCAAAAGCTCTGTATGCCTTTGCTGACCTGTTGTGTATCTCTTTGTCAATCTCACCATCCGAGGAAATGGTACTTCCCAGATAGTTGAACTGCTGGGCTGACTTGAGCTCTGATTTGCCTGTAGTGATGTGGGGATGATGGGAGACTTCCCGAGGTGCAGGTTGGTAAAGAACTTCTGTCTTCTTCAAGCTGATTTCCAGCCCAAAAAGCTCAGCAGCCTCTGCAAAGCAGGATGATGTTAAGTGCTGCAGAGCTGCTTCTGTGTGAGCAACAAGGGCGGCATCGTCAGCAAAAAGCTGAACAAGGTGATTTAGGGTCTTAGCGTGGGCCTTCAGTCGCCTTAGGTTGAATAGGTCACCATCGGTTTGATAACGGATGTAAATGCCGTTATCTTCATCGAGGTCTGCCGTGGCCCTTCGGAGCATCCTGCTGAAGAAGATTGAGAATAGAGTTGGTGTGAGAACGCAACCTTGTTTCACACCGTTGGTTATTGGGAAGGGCTCAGAGAGTGCATCGCCATGTCTGACTTGGCCGCGCTGATCCTCGTGTAACAGGATAATCATTCTGAGAAACTTGGGAGGACATCCTAATCGTTCCAAGATCTGCCACAGGCCTTTGCTGCTCATAGTGTCAAAAACTTTGGTGAGGTCAACGAAAGTTACATAGAATCCTTTGTTCTGTTCTCTGCACTTCTCTTGCAGCTGTCTGAGAACAAATACCATGTCTGTGGTACTCCTGTTGGCTCTGAAACCACACTGGCTTTCAGGTAGGAGTTCTTCTGAGATAGCTGGTACTAGTCTGTTCAAAAATATTCTTGCAAGGATTTTACCAGCAATAGAGAGCAAAGTAATACCTTGGTAATTTGGACAGTCTGATTTTTCTCCTTTCTTCTTGTACAGGGTGATGATGACTGCACTAGGCATCGCTCGGGTATGACGGACATCGCAAATACTGCTCTGGCGCACTAAGATGTAGTCAATGAGGTGCCAGTGCTTGGATCAATGATGCATCCAGGTTGTCTTCAAGCTGTCTTTCTGCTGAAAGATAGTGTTGGTGATGGTGAGCTGCTGCTTTGCACAAACCCTTCAGCAAGAGGCGACCATTGTCATTGCAGTTTCCAACACCATGCTTGCCTAGTACTCCTTTCCAGCCTTCAGAGTTCTTTCCTACTCTGGCGTTGAAGTCACCAAGGATTACGATCTTATCATCTGCAGGAACCTTTTGGGTGAGGCGGTGCAGGTCGGTGTAGAATTTGTCCTTTTCCACAGGGTCAGCTTGGAGAGTTGGGGCATATATGCTGAAGAGAACAACATGTTGCTTGTTGTGTAGTGGGTGGCGTAGGGAGATAATGCGATCGGAATGACCTGTTGGCAGGTTTTCAAGTTTGGAGGCGATGGAGTTTTTAATCATGAAACCAACTCCTGAAAGGTGTCTTTCAGTTTTGGGTTTGCCTGACCAATAGAGTGTGTAGCCAGCACTGTGTTCTTTGAAGCTTCCTTTCTCATGGAGATGAACTTCTCTGAGAGCAGCAATGTCAATGTTGAGTCGTGATAGTTCGTGGGCAAGTACAGCAGAACGACGCTCAGGACATCGACTATGCGCAGTATCAAGCATGGTTCTAATGTTCCAACATGCGAGTGTCAATCTGAACACACCTTTGGAGGCAGGTGTGTGCCTTTGTCTCTTTGTCTTTGTTCAACCACATCAGAAGATGCCCGTTGGCCGCGGTTAGCCAGGCGGGTGGAGGGTGGAAATGAGCTTTGGTTAGGCCACCTTTTCTAGGCCCCTCTCTGTGTGGAGAAAGCAGTGCTCTCCTTGAAAAAGGCTGCTTGGTCATTCAGGATGTTGCCGAACAAGACTGTCATCTTGGGGGTCAGTCTTGAGTGACCAATGTCCTGAACCGCCTGCATGCAGGCTAGGGTCTGCGGCTTCCAGTGCCCCTTATCACCTGCCAGTTTGCCCCTTGCCTGTCACTACAGGACTTTACAAATGTGGGTGTAACCTTCAAGCCTGCATAATGGATTTTTTAGGTGAGGCTCAGTGTGCGCAGAACTGGCCCCACCCTTTACTTCTAAGGTTCATCTGCCAGGGCCTAGCGAGCCTGGACAGTGACAGCAAAGTCGTCAGGACGTAGGTTTAGTTAGAGTACCCTTCTCTTAGATGGATGTCCTTACAGGGCTAAACGAGCTCCATCTGCCTAGGTTTGGAGTTAGAGTTGTCCTTCTCCTAGGATGGAGGCTAGCGAGCCCATCTTACCCGTGGACACGCTTAGTCTGACCCTTCACTTGAGACCTGTCTGGGGTGGGAGACTCTATAGGAGGCAAATGACACCGCCAGCATAGCTCACAACTTCATAAGGGCACGCAATCTTCTCCCCTGCGACAAGGGGGTGTCCATGGAGAAGACACATACATATATAATAATAAATATATTATTGATTAAATAGAATACATATTTTATAAATACATATGTTTTTATATATATACGTGTGTGTGTATATATATATATATATACTGCTGAAAGGTAGTGTTGGTGATGGTGATGGATTGTGTATATATATATATACAGGCACCTGCCTACTCTTCTGCCTCTGTTGGACTTGGATACATTTAGGAGTGACAATTTTGCTGAGGTAGTTGCAGTGTTGAGGTTCTGGCTTGCTCTTTTCTTGTAACTCATCATGATTTCTTGAGATTTTGAGGTTGCTGATGTGATGCTGGAGGATTTCCGTGGCATCCTGGTCTGAGGAGGAGCAGAGCAGGTATTCTGAGGGCTCTGCTGAGTCTAAAACCTATTTCATGATCATAGGTAACTACTGAGGGACAGGCTTCAAAGCAAACCTGGAGTCCCGTCTGTCATATTCTTTTTTTCAAAAAGAAGGTGCTCAGGGATAGGCAGATATTAAAAACCACCACAAAAGAACTCAGAGGGACCACCCATAGAGAAAAAGATGGCCTAAACCAGAAAATCCTGCACTAAGGTGTGTGAATATCCCTGGAGCAGGTTTCGGTAAACAAATGTGAGATGCAGGGAGGTGTTAATTCAGCTCAGCTCTTCCTGGCTTTGTCAAACTCTTATCTGTGATGACCCAGGAGGGGCTGTGAAGAATGACCCAGCTCTGAGTTATCCAAAATGACTAAACAGGGGACAAAGGAAACCTGAATGGAGCCCAAACCCAAGTAGCAAACATTTTGCCCTGAGTCTCCTTTCAACCACTACCTATTCTTGAGATATTTTAATTTGGCTTAGTAAACCATTTGTGTACTAGACATCGCAAAATTAGCAAACAAGTAGGGTGCTCAGACACAAATCTCACCCATGAAAAGATAAGGAGAAATCCCAGCACACCACCAAAGATAAATGTTCTAGATAGTCCCATTTCCTCAGGCATACCTCTGCCTCTTGACATCCCATCCTTGCAGGATAAAAACTGTAAGATTTTGGGTAGAATGGAGAGAAGTTCTTCCAACAATACAGCTCAACTCTAGGAGATCCTTCCCTGCCTCGGTGGAAATGTCAAATGAGGATATTTTCCTTGGGATTGAGAACCCTTACCTGAGAAAGGGTAAGTGAATAAGAAACAGGTGTGTGGTATTTCACGTGCTTTAAAATTGTGATTAAGGTACTCATATCTAGCACACTTCTAATTTGTACTAGTACATTTCTGGGCATCACTTAGTTTTGTAGTAGTGTATCCGGTGTATTGCTTTTTGAATTGCAACAGTGCATTCCTCCATCATATCCATAAAACCTCCAATAGCAATATATTGGGCCTGTGAGTCAAGTTCAAATAAATTGCTAGTTTGAACCTTGCAGTGAAGTCTCTCTCTCTGTCACGTATGGTCCCTGAAATTTCAGAGGGCTCAAACTCCTCTGGTTCCCAAGGAGGGATCACTTCCACGCTACACTTCTGAAAACACCAAAGTGTAGAACTGAAGGCTTGGCAGCAAGAGTCTATTAATCTGTGAAGGTGGAGGTTGGGTGACCGGAGAATAATGTTTAAAATATGTAACATATCTAAGAGATTTCTATGCATGATGGAAAAAGACATTTGGTGTCATGTGGAAACCAGCTGAATCTTACCATGGGGTGCAGCTGGGCAAACCTTGTTCTAGGGTCAAATCTGGCAGCTCACATCTAGGTGGTCTCGAAAGAAAGAAATTGCATATTATGTCAGTTGTGAACTCTTGGAGAAAGTGGAGGGCACTGAGGTTAGTGAAAGGACAACGAGGTGACATAATGGAAATAGGTGAGAAATACGAGAAGCCCACAAAGTCAGGGACTGGTAATGAGACATTCTTCTTAAAGGTAGGGAAGAGGGTTGCTAGAAAGGCTGTACATTGGAGCAGATGCAAAGAAATTATGCATGTAAGACTGAAAAGGGAGAGCACTGCTTATGAGCAGAAAATTAGCTCTTGCCTGGTTTAGCAAAACAAAGTTCAGCAGAGATGGCAAGGTTATTCAAATACCAGGCACTACTAAAGGGACTTCGTCATGATTAACAACGCTGTGGTGCAAGAACAAGTATTTCTAGATTGACCATAAATCGCAGGCAGCAACTGAGCAACTTTAAGCATAAAAGAACTGAGGTCCTGGAAGAAATCCTCCAGTGCCCACTCCCCTGGTTTAAAAGAGTAGCTGGGGGGGGGGGGGGGGGGGGGGGGAATTATACCACAGCCCCCTGAGAGGGCTTGGACCCACAGTATATATTCCACCTGGCATGAGGGAATGCCGCCAGCCTCATCAGCCATATTGCACATGTTCACAGGCGTATGTCAAGTTTTCTCTTGAAGTGAGGAAATGAGAGTGTAAGAGCAGAAAAGGAGGAAGATGACTTGTCTGGAGGAAATCCCAGGAGTAGCTTGACCTCCTCTGCTGTCTCCTCCCTCCCTGCTGCTGCCCAGAAATGAGGAAGCTGAATCCCATGCCTGAAGGGCCAGCTGCCTTCTCAAGTCTGTCCTAGTCACTCCCCAAACCCTTCCATTCTCCTGCTTCTTATCTCCATTCATCAATTTGCTAATCTCTTCCAGGAAGACTGATAAACTGCCCTCCCCACCTCTGCTCTTGAGTCTCTGCTGTCTCCTGTCACACACCCAGAGACATGTCCTTTCTTGTAATGCCCTTTGATCCCCATCACATGCTCACAAGCATGGTCATCCCTTCAAGCCCTGCTGTCTTGCTCCTCCAACTCATTTTTCTGACGATGTCACAGCCTTGAGTTGGACGCAGCTTTAGAATGGAATTTCCCCTAAGATCGAAAAAATCTGTTGAGTCCAAAAGCCAGGCTTTCTTTCTTTCCCTATTCTTAGACAATTACTTAATCTTTTCAAATAAAGTCTAGAAACAAAAGGATTGTTAACAGCTTTCTACCGTTCACCAAATCTCAGCAGGGTGACTGCTTTCTCTCTCAAGTTTGCTTTGAGTAAGGCTGATTTCCCAAGATGCAGCAACCTCTTGAACCTCCTCTTTTGAGTTCCTGCAGAAGGTCTCTCTGTCACCTGGGAGGTCTGGCAGGATGCCTGCTCCCTGCTCCTCCCACAAGCCCATCAGCATTTTCCACTGGCAGCCTGGAAGATTTTTTGAGAACTACTGACTGTTGCTTTTAAGATTAGGAGCAAACTGCTAGCATCAAAAGGTTTCCTCCTGGATGCTCGTCCACATTTTGAATGCTGCATGCTTGCTGTTCTGGTCCTCGCAGCTCAGGAGTGATCCATAGAAAGGGAAAAGGTTCAAAGAAGGGCAAAGATCATCAAAGGTTTGTGGTATCTGAATAAACTGGAACCCTGCAGCCTCAAAGAGCAATGACTAGAGTGGAATATAATAGAAATCTACAAAATCTGCTTTGCCTGGAAAAGGGTGGATATGACCAGCACTTGAGCATCTTTCTGAAGAAAAGAGTGGAGGCCATCAAATTAAATTGGATGGAAACAGGTTCAGAACAGAAGAAAACAGGTCCTCATGCAACCATTTATAAATTCGTGGAACTCTTTTTTGGGGACTCAAGGGGGACAAAAGGATAGCTTAGAACTCACTAATGAAAAATCATGGAGCCAAGAACATCCCTGAAGCTGAAAATTACCAGCACCATAAAGTGCATCAGAAGGAGTAACCTTATCTTGTTCTTACTCTTCTCTGGACAGCTGCTTGCAACCACTCTTGGGGGCAAGATTTGCATGAGATGGACTCCTGGTTTGAAACCACTCTGCTTTTCTCACAGACCCCACAAAAATCCCCACGGCAAGAATGATCACACCATCAGCAGAACTCACTTGCCTGCCTCCAGCATTCCATCTCCTCTCTCACTGCTCTCCCATCCCACCTTAAGTGAGTGTTGCTCCACTCTGCAGATGATTCCTGGATGGCACAGCAACAGCTGACCACTGCCTGCTGCTTGTTGTTTTTACAGTGATGTTCTCAGAACAGTCTTTTCCAAATCAGGACAGCCATTTCTACACTACACCAGCATATATATATATATATATATATATATATATGTATATGTATATGTATATGTATATGTATATGTATATGTATGTATATATACACACACATATACACACACACACACACACACATATATATATTTACATATATATATATATATAAAAATTTAAAACCCCTTTACTTATCCTTGAACTTAAACTGCAAATAACTCTTCACTAGACAACAGTGCTTTTATGAGTTGTTCTTTTTAGTATTTTTATTGCTTATTGGAACGAAACCCAGGATAACACCTCCTTTTATCATCTTTGTCACTATATGGTGACAAAACCTGTCAGTTGTCACATCTAGTAGTGCCATTTTTAATAACAGCTATTCACCAATTGCTGAGATGCTGCCTGAGGGAGCTGGGGTTCTTTAGCCTGCAGAAGAGGAGACTCAGGGGGGACCTTCTCACTCTCTACAACTGCCTGAAGGGAAGGTGTAGTCAGGTGGGGGTCGAGCTCTTCTCCCGGGCAGCGAGTGACGGGATGAGAAGGCACAGCCTGAAACTGCGTCAGGGAAGGTTTAGGTTGGATCTCAGGAAACCCTTCCTCACGGAGAGGGTGCTCAAGCATTGGGATGCACTGCCCAGGGAAGTGGTGGAGTCACGGTCCCTGGAGGTGTTTAAGGACAGGCTGGATGTGGCACCTTGTGCTGTGATCTAGCTTTTGCGATACTGTTGAGACATAGGCTGGACTTGATGATCTCAGAAGCCTTTTCCAGGCTCAGTAATTCTGTGATTCTTCCTGTAATGACAACTGTTAGCTGAAAGGATTTCTATCTGTTGGCTATAATTCAGGTAATAAATTGTCCAGAGAAGCTGTGGATGCCTCATCCCTTGAGGTGTTCAAGGCCAGGTTGGATGAGGCCTTGAGCAGCCTGGTCTAGCTGAGAGGCGTCCCTGCCCGTGACAGGGAGGTTGGATCAGATGATCTCAAAGGTCCCTTCCAGCCTAGGCCATTCTATGATTCTATGATCAACCCTACGTATCAGCCTATGGAGAGGTATGTTTGAGTTACATGAATTTTGCAAAAAAGAAAAAAAAAACAGCACCCATAGTGCCTGCTGTGCATATTTCTCCACCACCCCCCACCACGCCCCCACCTCGAGGTGCTCTTTCCCAAGACTCCCTGTTATTACCAGCTGGCATTTGGCAAACTGAGTAACATAAACCTTGTTTGCTAGCATCTTTAGAAGCAGAAAATATAAATTACTGTGATTTACCTCCTTCCTAATCACACCTAGAGGTACAGAGAGGTGTATCACTTCGGCAGCTGTGAGAGGAGATGAAGTCCCTTTAATTTAAGTTGCTGCTAAACATGGTCAGTTTATCCTTCTCTCAAGCACAGCAGCTTGTCAGGCTGCAGATCCTTATTTGGAATTGTTTTCATGTGTCTGGAGTCAAGCCGAGGTCAGGTCATCTGTTTCATCACGGGAGGAAGTTTCTGAGGATGACCATCACGGATGCAATAAACCCACACAATAGCAACCAAGGTTTTCTCTCAAAGCTTGGCAAAAGCAGTGGCTTGTTCCCATGTGTTTGCGTGTGTGTGTGTGTGTGTGTGTGTGTGTGTGTGTGTGTGTGTGTGTGTGTATGGGGGGGAGGGGGCATCAGTTTGAAGACACAAATACTTTCTATGTTTCAGAGATGTTTCTTCTTCAATTTTGAAACACTTTTCAACAAAACCGCTCACTCCCTCACAGATATCTCAACACTCACATGCTTCACGTGTGAAATCTTTGGGGCATTTTCTTCTTTGCTCCTCTTGTCCCCGCTGGAAGTAGCAAAACAGCCATCAGCTGGAGACTACAGCCAGTGCTGGACATAAAGATATTGTATTTCAGATGGTTTCTCCAAAACACTCTTTATTTAATCTGATAACATTGCATGAGCAATCCCCACACGTTTTTCTCCAGGGGGAGCTTGTAGTCCAGCCTAGATATTGAAACCAGTGAAAAACAACTAGAGAATAACTGTCTTTTTCAGCTAGCATCCCAATTAACTTGACTCTTGCCGTTACCCGCCTAATGAAGGAGGTGCAAAGGCTTCAGTCACCCAGGAGGTGCTGAATGCTATCAAATCCATTCTCTGAAAGTGAGAAGATACGGAGGAAACTAAATAAAAACCTCTGCCAGAGGAAGTTTCGCTTCACAGATTTTTAGGCCAGTGACTTTTTTCCTTGGGACCATCCTTGAAAAACAAATGTGACAAGCCCAGGGTGACAAGACAAACCTCTTCCACTGGACGATCGTGAGCTTACACATTAAATCAGATTTCCATTTTTCTGTACCAGCAGAAGCAAAGAGTTTTCCATGGTCATAAGCCAGTAGGTGCCAAATATGCTCCCCAGCAGTTGCCAGACAACTAGCATGGTGGCACTTGGTGATCACCTCTTTCACTTAGGTATGTTTTGGGCCCTTTCACAATAAAAAGATGTCTCTGTAAGTCATAAATGACCCTTGAACTTCATAGGTTTAGTGGTGCAAGCAAATGCTTTTCTCCACTACCAGAAAACAAAATGGAGCCTGATACTTTTTGCATGGGAAGTCCTTTTCTTCTCTGTCACAGAATCATAGAATCACAGACTCACAGAATGTATTGGGCTGGAAGGGACCTTTAAACATCATCTTGCCCGATCCCCCTGCAGTGAGCAGGGACATCTTTAACATCGTCAACATCAGGTTGCTTAGAGCCCCATTAAGACTGGCCTTGAATATCTCCAGGGATGGAGCCTCCACCACCTCTCTGTCCTTAACAAGTCATTTACTGGCTTTCTCTTGTATTTCATAACTTCACTTTTTTTTTTTTTTTTTTTGGTCCAGACAGCTAAGGTGAGTCATGCTTCTGTCTATGTTCAGTCTTTTGTTTCTGGCATTGAGAAATTCTGTAGGATTCACCTGTGCTGCCTGGAGTAACCATAACAATCAGGCATTTTACTGAAATCTGGAAATCGTTAGCTAATGTGCTTGAGGTTTGAACCAAAGAGAAACAGAGGGGGAGGACAAGAAGGGAATGTGCCTTGAGTATATCCCACTTAACAATTTTCTCTGCAGGGTGTGGGATGATGAGCTGGGAGATACAGAAATACGATTTGCTCCTTAACATTGACGCAGTTCCATCTCAAGTATCCATCTAGTGCCATCCCCAGACCAGCTCACCCTTGGCATTAGCTGACATCTGTTCTGCAGAGCACCATTCTTGTAATATTATGAGCATCCGTAAACCGAGTGCGTATGCTGTAGCCAATTTCGTCCATGCTGTGGGTTTCATTTGAGTCATGCAATGTGGTTTTAGAAGATTGACGGAAAAGCGTGACTTGGCACAAAGCATCACTAGGATGAGTTTTGAAAGCTATCCTCTCGAGCAATTAAAAGCCATCAACTTCTGTGACAGAAGAGCCCACGAGTTCTCTCATTGTTTACCTCCCCACCATCTGCCCAATTCACTACAGGTTATTACAGCCTTTTCCCATACTCCATCAAAGCGACAATGACTGCAGTGTGTATAACATCCACAGAATTAGAACCATGGAAGGACCAGTCAATCATTTCACCTAATCTACAACATTGCCCAGGCCATGGTGCATCACGTCAACTCCACATTGAGCTCAGGAGCTTTGACTGCATCCGTCACCTCTCCCAGGAAGATATGCTTCACCTGACTGCTAAAGCACTAAGAAATGGAGATCAGCTTTTAGTGTCTTGCTCTGTTGATTGGTGGTTTGGAAGTGTTTAGCTTCCTTGTGCTTGTCTGTTTGGCTTGAAGCTTTCAGACATTGGTTCTTACTTTATTACACATTTGTGACAGGAGGTCAAGTGTTCAGAGCCAGAGAAGATGAGTGGTTTGACTGGGGTTGTCTAGCTGCAGGTTTACCAGAAATCGTTATTTGCTGAAATGAACACACATAGACCCAATCAGCTTGGAATTAGGTCCAGAACAAAGAAGGAAGATAAGAAAGCATTGCCAGTTTTTATGCTTTGGTACTTCAGAAGCCTCCTGGAAGCATCAGGCAGTATTCTCCACCATCTCACTGAATAGCTGGTTAGAAACAATCTAAAACTAAATCTATGTTTCTTTCCCTCACCTTTCCCATGAAGCAGCAGGGACTGATCTAGTCCTTTCCTCATGGGCTATGGGTAGCACAAAGCTTCCCTTAATTATCTGACTGGTACATCTTGCTCAAATACTCAAGGACATATTGGTTAATGAATTTAGGTTCAAGCAGAAGTATTCTTTTAAGTCATGGGGTTATTCAGTTTAGAAAAGAGAAGGCTCTGGGGTGACCTAGTAGTGGCCTCCCAATACCTGAAGGCAGCCTACAGGAAAGCTGGAGAAGGGCGTTTTTACAAGGGCCTGTAGTGATAGGGCAAGGGGCAATGGCCTGAAACTGAAAGAGGGTAGATTTAGATTAGCTATTGGGAAGAAATTCTTTACCCTGAGGGTGGTGAAGCACTGGAACAGGTTGCCCAAGGAAGTTCTGGATGCCTCATCCCTGGAGGTGTTCAGGGCCAGGTTGGATGGGGCTTTGAGCAACCTGGGCTAGTGAGAGAAAGCCCACTAGCCCAAGCTGCACTCCAGCTCACATCAGGGGAGTTGATGAGGAAATAATCTTCAAGGTCCCTTCGAGCCTTAACCATTCTATGATTCTATGTGGGCTTGTGCTTCACTCAGCTCTTCTTCACAGCTTCAAATAACTTTCCAAGCTCCTTTGGCATCTCTGTCCTGAGCAATGCTTTTCCAGTCAAAGCGTCTTGACTGCTGGAGGCCTCTCAATTGATCCTGTCACCTACTTGTCCTAAACAGCAGGTCAGCCCTCTGAGGACTGAGATATTTTGTCAGTTAGTAGTTAGAGCTCTCACCACGTTCTTTTCTTCTGACCATACAGCTCTATAGAATAGGAATCCTAGACAGATTTTTTTTTTCCTATTAAAAACAAGCACTCTGGCCCTTCAGTGATTTCTTCCCATGTGGCTAGCATTGAAAATAATGAAGAAAATGCAACATATAGTCCTAGCACAATCAAGAAAAGAACATAGTTTACCTCTGCGGCAGAAACAATGCTGGAGGACTTGTGTTCCTTCTGGTTCGATTTGTCAGCCAGACTCGACAGGTCTCTGGAGGCCCTTATGGCTCTGTAGACCCCCACACTTTGTCCTTCATCACTCGCTCAAGGTCCTACCTTGAGTTAGGATCCTGCCTCATGAATGGTGATATTGCACACACTGGTGCTGTGCAGAAATACAAAGATGAGATCCTGCAAGTGTTTTCCTGGCACAGTGCCACTCCAAACAAGCACAGAGTTCTCTCTGCCAGGTTAACTGCACTGTTTTTCTTTGGAGCTGGCAGGAATATTGCTCCAGTACAGCACAATGAGGCCATTAATAGAGAACTTGGAACAAAGGCTCATGAGACATGGCAAAAAACACAAGAAACCATGATTGTCTTGGAAAAAATATTTTAAATGGGATGGTAGAAGCTTACTACATATGTAAGGTCATTGCTTAAATAGCATTAAGGTTGAAGCAGGACTCAAACTTGGGTTAATTTTCATGCTATCAAGCAAGCTGACTTTTCTGCCTCTTCATGAGTGCATGCAATGGTGGGACGGTCTGTGCAACCACAGCATGTGCCCCCGTGTTGCCTGCTTGTCATTAAATCCACCACCCAGAACAAAGGCTTGACTGAAAGGGCAGCCCCATAAGCATAACAGAATCCCAGCTCTCCTCAGAGAGAGTACATGGAAGAGTACATGGAAGGGTACATCTTCCTCCCATCATCTAGATCAATGGCTTTGCCCAAGTGTGCCATGCAGCCATCTGGAGTGTCCCCAAGGAGAAACACTATTTACTTGCTTTTCCTCCCAGTAGAAAGCAGGGCACGACACCCGGTGGTGAGAGGTTATCTATAAGGTCAAGATGCAGGAGTGTTTTATGGTTGGAGACTTGGAAAGGCTCCCAGGTGACGGGTTTAGGCACAGTCTTTGCGAACTGATCCCTGTAGTTAAATCAGGAAGGAGGAATCCAAGCCCGCAAAAGCTGTCTGTACTTTGCCAGTGTTTCAGAGCCCTGTCTACAGGGTTGTAGGACTGCTCTCGCTTAGTCATGGGCTTGCCAACTGGTTCAGGTAGCTGTTTCAAAGTGAAGTGCATGTACGTGTGTCTGAAGAAAAGCCAATATGTCTGATGGGTTGTATTTCACACTCTGGCTCCTGTAAGGAAAACCAAAG
Source organism: Trogon surrucura (assembly GCA_020746105.1). Classification (NCBI taxonomy): domain Eukaryota; kingdom Metazoa; phylum Chordata; class Aves; order Trogoniformes; family Trogonidae; genus Trogon; species Trogon surrucura. The sequence continues at coordinate 77,373,888 of CM036658.1, read as the reverse complement.
TCTCTCAAGAGAGTATTTCTCTTCAGATACAGTTCATAGAAGTTCACCGTAGAACCTGTCCCGAGAGAAAATACATCTTCTAGGGCTTGACAGCATCCAGAGGCAGTGGAGAGGGAAACTGGAACAGTAAATAGAAAATAACTTTCTCTCCCCTTTGAAGTCTCGCAGATGTGGTGCTGAAGCCAACCCTCTCGGAAAGCACAGCGCCTCGCTGGGTTGTAAATTCACATTCACTGGGGCTCCTTCAGAAATCATTTCCAGCTTCTGCGAGCAGAGAGTTGTGAGACATCAAAGCCTTAGGTAAGTAGGGCACCTATTATACCCGGCCTTTATCTTTTCTTGAGACAAGATGGGAGAGAGCAGGAAGTCCAATGATTTTGCAGAGCTAAACCATATGTTTATTTCGGTAGCTGGGGTATAATGCAGGCGTCTTCACAGCGTTTTTGAATTCACATCTCTCAATATCTGATGTCCCCAGTGTGCAAGGAACATACTCAGGCTCTCCAAAAGCGTGTAGGAAAAAGGGGAAACGATGCTAACAAGATAATTTCCTTGTTTAACTTACTCTCCTGTGATTTTAAACTCTATTTGGGTTGTCATTTTTGAAATTATTTCTCTTGCTCATATTTGTCAGATGCCTCTTTTCTAAAGTCTGAATATTGCTGGGGAAACCATAAGTTTTTAGGTATGTCTGTGATGCTGTCTTAACTCTTACTGTCCCCAGAGCAGAGCGGAAACCATGTGCTCAGAATAGAATATGTGAAAAGTCCTAGAAAAATATATAATTCCTGCTGATTTTCCCTCCCCAAACCTATTTCAGAGTCTTTGCAATATCAGGCACCTCTCGGGAAACATCAAATATTCACAAATTGTGAAGATACAAGATTTGCAGTAATGCAAATCCAGGTAGTATCCCACCATTCCTGGTGCAAAAAATGTGGATTTTCATGGCAAGGGAAAGCAGGTGTGACTAGGCATGAGACAATTAATTAACAGCTAATTTGTAAATTGACTGACTTTCAGTGAGAGTCATGTGTAGGAAGAGGATGTGTCGCAATGGGTCCTTGTACTGGATTTGCCTGGCAGGATTTCAGTGGTGAGGGGGCTGTAGGGGTGGCTTCTGCAAGAAGCTGCTAGGAGTATCCCCTAAGTCTGACAGAGCCAATGCCAGCCGGCTCCAAAGATGGACCCACCGCAGGCCGAGGCTGAGACTATCAGTGATGATAGGATAGGAACACCTCAGTGAAAACACATTTAAGAAACAGAGAAAGAAGAACACAACAACTGGCAGAGAGACAGAGGAGTGAGAATATGTGAAGACACCAAGGTCAGTGAAGAAGGGGCAGCAAGGAGAAGATGTGCTCCAGGTGCCGGAGCAGAGAGTCCCTTGGACCATGGTGAAGACCATGGTGAAGCAGGCTGTCCCTCTGCAGCCCATGGAGGTAACAGGGTGTAGATGTCCACCTGTAGCCCATGGAGGACCCCACGCTGGAGCGGGTGGATGCCTAACGGGGGCTGTGACCTGTGGGAAGCCTGCGCGGGAAGAGGTTGCGGCCAGGTCCTGTAGTCTGTGGGGAGACAGAAGCCCACGCTGAGCAGGTTGGCTGGCAGGATGTGATGCCAATTCTGTGATGCCGCATGGAACTCGTGCTGGAGCAGTTTGTCCCTGAAGGACTGCACCCCATGGAGAGACTCACGTTGGGGAAGATTGCCCCTCATGAGAGGACTCACACTGGAGAAAGGTGTGTGAAGTTTGTCTCCTGTGAGAGGGACCCCAGAATGGCCCTGGGGAAGAGTGAGGAGTCCTCCCCCGGAGGAAGAAGCAGCGATGGAGACAACATCAGACGAACTGACCGTAATCCCTATTCCCTGTCCCCCCGATGTCGCTCAGGGTTGAGGGGGTGGCTAAACTGGGATTGAATTTTTTCCAGGAGGAAGGAAGGGATGGGGGGAGAAGGTGTTATTCTCTTTTTAAGGTCTATATTTTATCTCTCACTACTCTTCTCTGATTTGTTCTTTAATAAATTTAACGAATTTCCCCTAAATCAAGTCTGTTTTGTCCAGTACAGTAGATGTGGGTGATCTCCCTGTCCTCATCTCAAACCATGGGCCCTTCAATATATTTTCTTCCCCTGTCTAGCAGAGAAGGAGGCTGACAGAGTGGCTGTGTGGGCACCTGGCCGCTGGCCAGGGTCAAACCACTGCAGTCCTTCCAGGGAGCAGCTTCTGAGGATGGAAACTGAGTCATTTGAAGCCACCGAGGTGAACACCAGGTGGGAATTTGACCAGTGGGATGCATTGTCACTCTCTGGATGCTGCAGATCAGTCTCGCTAAGGGCACTTGGCCGGACTGTGCAATGCTGCAGGTTGGAGATGTTCACCTCACCTGGAAAATTCAAACATTCAGACAAGTCCTTGACTAGCAGACAGTATTGTAGCTTTTATGCTGGGCTAGGAAATGACCTACCATATCTCGTTCCACAGGAGGAAGGTGAGTCTCATGTGCTCTGCTTCGCCTACCGTGCTTGCAGCATATTTTAATGGTAATCTTTTGTTATAACATGGCAAGCGCTATGTTTCTGGAAGTCCTTCACCAAAATTTCTCTTCTGCCAGAATGAGTAATGGTGTGTCTGAGTTTGCTTTTGTGGTGATTTGAACTCCTGTACACACCATTATTGAATCCCATTGCAATTGTATATGTGGTGTGTTCAGTAAAAGTATTTTGTGGTGTTTTAGAGCTCACTGACTAATTCAGGATGGATGATGCTAGACAGAGATATGTCTATGGTTGCTTGCAATAATATTTTAAATGCTTTCAGTTGCAGGAGGTTTTGTCTGTTAAACAGCTACGGGTTTTAATGCATGTTTTGTGATCTTTTATTTGTTTGCACAGTTAGGTGCGTGGGGTCAAATTCAAATTTATGATCCTGTTGTAAGTTCAAAGTCCTATAACGTTAACGAAGCTAACAATGGATCATGTTAATGATATTAACTTCAGTCACAGAAGAAGTGAGGTTTCCCTGAGCCAAAAGTTTGCACAAGCCATGGCATATCTCTAACCATAAGAGGTCTGAACACTCCATCCGTGCCTGTCGGAGGATGAGCTTCACCTTCACTCGAGCCAATTTAATTCTGTTACTGTTCTCATATTTTATATAGATGCTGCCTTTTAATGTTCTTGTCTCATAAATGTTCTCTGCATTTAACTGTTAATAAGACAATTCAGAAAGCTGAAAGTTTTCTCTCTGGCTATTCAGCCATGATTGAAACTTGCCTATTTCTCCAGAAACCTCAGAAATTGTCACTTTCAAGGTTATGTCACTGCTATTCTAACAAATTGCTGGGAAACAGACTTCTCAGGGCAGCCAAAGGGAATCTTCCTGAAATTCACTGGAAAGTGACAATGGTTAAAATGGAAACTTTGGTCAGGAGTTCTCACTAGGGCAGTGGGCTGTAAGGATTGTGTGACCATGTGGTGCTTTTAGCCCCAGATTGTCACACCCTTTCTCTACCTACACCTCCTATTTTTTATTTTCTATCATGGTACAAGCGTCAGGGAGTCTGTTTGCCTTTGACAAACAGACATGCCTTAGAACAAATCAAACTGGAGCTAACAACACCAGGGACGGCTGTCTGAATCCTAATCAGGAAAAACAGCCCCATTTCTACCGAGCTGTCCCTCCCTGGGGTCTTGTGCTATTCCTTCATATGTTTTGGAGTGAAAGGCTGTTTATAGCCTCATTATAGGGTGTTTAGCATTAAATGTCAGGAAGCATCTGCTGGCACATTTCTCAGTAGGAGACTTCTAAATTCTGCAAGTGAGTTTGTGTAGCTGTCGTGAATATACATGGGAGTTCCCTCCGGAGCTTTGAATCATGTCTTTGAAGGCAAGTTAACACTGCGTTGTTGCAAACAGGCTTCATAAAACAGGCTTCTCAGTAAATGGTCAGGCTGAATATTCAACAGTAGGTGTTCTCATCTTCAGGGACATCCACTTTCTGGCCCAAATTGTAGGCACCACTGTGAGATTTCTTTTGCTGGTGTTATTGCCAAGTGTGAAGACACACTTCCATGAGACACTGCTTTCATCTAGAGAACTGGCTTAAGAAACTAATCTGAGCTGGACCCTAGCATCACCATGGGTTGTGATAACACAAGACTGTGAGACTCTGTTTTGAACTCAGTTGTTGAAAAGATGTTAAAAAAAACCCAACCCAAAGCAACCAAACAACCAAAAAAAAAAAACCCAAGAAAAAAGAGGAGAGTTGGATAAGGAAACTGATCCAATAAAAATGCAAACAAACACACTGTTTGGGTTTGGTTTGGTTTGTTTTTTCCAAATCAGCTCTCAGTCTAAGGATAGAGACAAGCAGAAGCTTCTGAGGGTGTCTTTTGTGCTGAAGCCAATGGCTATGAGACTGCATTGATGGTTTGTGGCATAACCACTGCGTTTGCAGGGAGATTTGTAACCGGTCTGAGCTGCATTGTCCTTAACTCAAGGTGGCCGTTTCTCTTCACACCCCGCCAGCGCACGTTCTTGAACGTTCAGTTATGTACGGCAGATAACCTGTATGTAGCCTGCGCAGCAGGCCCTGGAGAATGAAGTTGGGCTGATCCTTGCTCAAAACATGAGTGGAATCATGTAGATGATGGACACACCACAGTTTTGGGACCAGTCTTCAGTTAGACTGGTTTTTTCCTTCTGTTTGGATAATCAAGAGGGACAAGCCCCAATATCTTCTTCGTCCATGAGTGTCATGGTAAACTTTCTTGTCTCGGGATGGTTGTTGTGCTTGTTGGCAGGACCAGTGTCCACAAGAAGTCGTGAGAGGTCTGGCCGTTGCCTTGCCTCTTTCCCAGCACATTACATCTATAGGAAGAACCCAAAACAGAGCAGGACATTTCTAAAGCAGAAACTGAGGATGAAGAAACACGCTCAGTAGCTCTCTACAAAGAGGCGCAGAATTCACAGAGGATGAGAAAAATAGTTTATTGGTCCCACTCATAGTCTAGAAGACAGGAGAGAGGGGAATACGTTGTATTTTCTAACAGGGACAAAAACTTTTGAAGGAAGTCCTCTGGAAGAGATCGTCTGGGAAAGAGCTGAGAGTTGTTAAAGGAAGGGCATATCATGTAAGCAGTTCTTGCAAAATGATCTTGCGTTAGGCAGCAGCATGTCTTTCTTTTCCCCTTAAAAAAATCACGTTATTCTTATACAGTAGCTTTTTAAACTCCAAAGGGAGTTCTTATGCTACGTAATCTTTAACCTCATGCTGTACTCTTAGTTCCAAATTGTTAACCGTTGTTAATTTGAAGTTATTTTTACTTTAGTGACCAAAACAGCAAGGACAGGAAAGAACTGTAATTTTGCGTGCCCTCCAAGACCTATTCTGAATGCTGTGTAAAAGCCTTCCTACCAGCTTGCTGACTCATAACTGTAGTGCTTGGAAGCAAAATGTCATCAGGAGAGGCTGTCTTATTACTACTGATATTAAACTTGAAATCTGGTCTATGTCGCACCTTTTTCCTTAAGAAGACATTCTTCTGTTTCAGTAATAGTACCATGAACTAATAAAAGAACTGGAAAGTGAGCAGAAACAAAGCATATTCATTTGTACCACCCAGAAATATGAGTATTGGCTTTTTTTTTTTTAAATAGTTTTACCAGGACTTTGGGGTAGCCTGCGCCTGTGTTATATGAGAGACATTTAGCAATTGTCACATACTGAGATGTCACTGGTGTGTTTCTAAACACCTTGTGGTCCCTCCATGCCTCCTACTTGGCCTCTTGAGGAAGTGAAGAATTATTATTCCCTTTTATGAATAAGAAAATAGAAGTTCAGCAGCGTTAACTGACTCATCCAGAATCTCTCAGAGGTGTGAGAAGGGATTTGAAGTCTCATTTCGGTGTTGCTCAGTCTGCTATCCTTCCCTCTTTAGATGTCCATGTGACCTTATTAGTCATAATCATGGCCCATTATCTACTGGGATAACTGTAAGTAAAATGCTGAGCTTTCACAGCCCTGTTTGCAATCCCATCTGCTGCAAGGAAAAACAAAGACTAGATTTAATTTGAAAAATGTTTTGGAGAACAGAGGTACTGATAAGTTTCTTTTCGTTAGCTGAGAACAAACAGCACAAAAAATCCCCAAACGGGCAAGATGGTTAAGGAGGTAGGAATCACTTTTTTAAAAGCCTTTCACTTCAGTAAGTTGGTATGTTGCAAGGAATGCAAAAAGATAATTTTGTTTCTTTGAAAAACAAAAAAAAAATTCCTAATTTATTTAAACCTGACAAAAATTCTGAATTTTTCAGGCAGACGATGTCATCACATCTAAAAGTAGGTAGCAAAAAAGGCCTACAGGAGCAAATCCAAACTTGTGAATTAGCACCGGAAGTTTTTATTATTGAATTGTAGGAAAATGTGCAATGTTGGTGTGGCTTGACAAATGCCATTATTTAGATTTTGGGTTTTTTAATCCTAACTTTTCGTATTACACCCTATCAGAGTTGTACTTAGGTTTGGGGTTTTTTTAGCTTGCTCCCTTGTCTAACTTAGAATTATCCCTGTAAACTTTTTTTTTTTAGGCCAAAGAGGTAATTGAAACAAACAACTTAAAAGCTGAAAATACGTGTTGCTTTTTTCACATAACCACAGCATCCAGAAGTCTGGATCAGGATCCTTTTGCACGTGGTGCCATAAGGCCCACAGATAATCCATTATCTCACAGAGGATCCACACATTTTATACGTCCTTGGGGGAGGTAACAAAGTGCCTGACCTTTGAGGAGGAATCTATTTTGTGACTGAAATCCTCCGTCTGATTGCTGCCCAAGGAAATCCACCTGTGGACTGCCGAAAGTTGGGCATGATGTCTCGTTTGCATCTCTCACTGCTGTTTCATCTGCAGCAGTGTGCACCAGCAAGTTCCTAAGGGTGCATTTCTCTCAGAGTCCTGCCTGTGGTATATAAAACCTTTGTAATAAACCTTTGCAATACCTGATGTCATCCCTGAGTCCAACGATCAAATGCGTTTTATTTACTCAGTGCTACCCGGTGCCATGTTCCACCCACAGCTTTGGGAACTTTGCCTTTTCTCTCGCAGAGCTTATCGAGCACATGAAGCACACCGAGACGTCCTGTAACTTCTCGATCGTGCTCGGTGTGCGCCTGCACAGGTTCACCTCCAGATCCTGGGAAGCGTGGTGTTCCTGAGGGAGCTTCGTGGGCCATCTGAGGAGCAGCCTGGAGGGCTCTGTGGAGAAACTGCCTAGGGATTTTAAAAGAAGTTGTGGCTCTTTGTATGGTGCTAGAACAATCGTTTCTCCTGGTCGTCACAAAAGCTTCAGGTAGAAAAGCAGACAAGAAACAGCCAGGTAGGATGATTCTTTCTTTTATTCCAGAAGAAAACTGTAAGAACTTGCGTAGGTGCCCAGATTTCATCCATTTCTTGATGTGTGTATTTTTCCTTTTCCATACTGGGTCCTTCTGCTGTTATTTCTTGATAACAAGTCGTGTCTAAGTTTTCTTTATATAGTGCCAGCTTTAGTGTGTCAGTGACAGCAAAGGGTAGAGTGAGTTGGGACCACTGCAGTGAAGCTTTAGCAAAGCTCTCCAAAGCCAGTGGGAAAGTGAATGCCCTTTTTATTGACTTTGGATCCGGGCCTCTCTTCTGTCCTTGTTTAAAATTTCTGAAGGGAGAGCGAGACTTCTCGTTCTCTGTGTGTTTAAATTCTAAAGGTGTTCCCAGCTCCCACTATCCTTGCTACTGGTGACTGCATTGGGAAAGGCATGAAACATGGGAACGTCTTGCCTGCATCAAAAAGGATTTTGTATCTCAACTGACTGTCTCTGGAGGAGCTGTGCTCCAGCTCAGACTGGTAAATTGGCAAGTTAATGAGTGTTGTTTTCTGCCCTGTTTTGTGCCAGGTGGTAAGTGGTCACACTACACTTAAAGCTGGAAGCTGTGAGGCTGGAATGAAGCTAGGAAAAGAGGAAATGGCCTCAAGTTGTGCCAGAGAAGGTTTAGATTGGATATTATGAAAATTTTTTTCACTAAAAAGGTTGTTCAGAAATGCAACAGGCTACCCAGGGAACTGATGGAGTCACCATACCTAGAGGTATTTAAAAGACTTGTAGAGGTGGTGCTTGGGGACATGATTTGTGGCGAACTTGGCACCACTAGGTTAACAGTTGGACTTGATGATCTTAATGGTCTTTTCTAATCATTTCTACTGGCATCCCTTGCTTAAGACTCTTACAGAGAAATCACAATATTAGGTTTCACCTGGTTATGCTTTTCTTATCATAGTTATTTTTGTTCCATTAAACTAGTCTGTGAAACACTGCAAAGAGGTGACACCAACTCATGGATGACTAAAGACTATATGAAGGCTGGGGATGGACTAGATGGAACACATCCAAAGTACTTTGTGTACTACAGAGGAAGATAGCCCTTCCCCCCCAATTCCTTGTTCAACTGACATATTTTCCATTTTCTCCCCATGTCTGACACTAGTTTGACTCTCAACTACAGAGTAAGACACTGTAGTATGTATTGAAGGAGGATTTTCACGGCAATGCATGGCTCTTCTCCCTCTGCCCGTGAAAACATGATTATTCAGGTATTCTGACACTGGCACAACTCACACAGGAGCCAGCAGGACATTTGCTAAGTGAAGCCATGGGGGCTAGAAACCTTTCTGTTTTAGCTAAAGTGAATTTGCTGCAGTAATCTTAATGCATATTTCTACAAATGATGAATGAGTTCAAAATCAGGAATGAAAGGAAAAGCTAAGGCCATACTGTCAGTGCTAGAGGCAATTTCTTGGTACCTCAGTGTTAACTTGGTTGCAAACCACCAGGGAAAAGTAATGCAGCAGATCACTTACATTAGAGAAGTAACTGTTTACTTCTTTTCAAGTGAATGGCTGATTTTTTTTCATTGTGATAAAAGGTCTCTGTGGATCTCTGTGTAGCGAAGTGTGTGACTTACTGCACGTTAGCTTTGGTTCTAGGAGTTAGCTTATTCATGATCTACGCATAGTTTAGCACTACTCGACCACTCCAAGCAAAAAAATAACTGGAAGGAAGGGAAGAGTGAACTAGGCTAATCTGCTGATATGAAGATAAATCACACTGTTTGCTGGCAGTATGACTCTCTTCAATTCATCCCGAAAAACTGCTTTCAATTTCTCTGGGAATAGTTCTTCACCATCATTGGACAAGACAGATCCCCAGGGTCAGACCAGCCAGTTGTTTGTCTGGGTCAGAGGGTCACCCCTGTGCTCGCTGGGACCACTTCAGCATGGCAATGTTCAGTCTGGATAGCTGTCTCGTCCCTTACACTCGCGGGTCCAGTCCAGGACCTATAAATGTTCACAAGTGCTCAGCATTAGCTCCAGGAGGAGAAGGATTAGGTTCTTGCAGGTGTGCAATCTGTTGAAGAGGTGATGATGAAAAGCCACCTGAGGCACCGAGACTCCTACAGCGGGAAGGCTTGGAGAGTTGAGTTCTGCTCTACTGTCTCTAGCTATATATATTTTTATTTATTTATTTATTAAATACATTTATCTATATTTAAAGCTGATTTTCATGTCTCAAAGTTTGAATTTTGAGCAACTCCACTCAAAGGTTGAGTTTTACCAGGCTTCCAATGCCACACCCCAAGCAGGAGCTTTGAAAGGAAGAATGCAGGTGGATCACCATTGATTAAAGACTTTGCTTTTCCTCCATATGGAGCATATGCTCCAGCAGCGGACAGCAGTGTGAGATGTTTAGACTGAGGGTTGAGCAACACTGTGGTGGATCTAAGGTTGAAGCTGGGTGCATGCCCTGCAGACAGGGCTGATAACTATTATCTGCAGATAAACAAGACTCCTTTTCCCTTTCCCTGACTCGCTCCAGGGGCCTGTGTAGCTACCTGTCTGCCTCCATATGTTATTCAGTGTTATGCTTTTATCCATTGCTTCTTTCCTACTCCATTGTTCGTGTGACCCTGAGTTCACCGGGACATGTGGCTACCATGGGCTGCATCTGGTTTACCTACTAGTTTAACATTAAGACCTTCGCTTTCTTGTCCCCTGCCCTTTGATAAGAGCTGTTGCCCTTTGATTAGAGCTGTTCCGTGCAATTTATACTCTTGTTGTCGTTGGGAATGTTGCCAGTGCTTTCCCCACCTGCCATTTCACTTCTTGGACAAACAAGATTTAGTTTGTTTTTCCATCTTAAATCTAAAACTTTGGCTTTACAGCAGTACAAAAGATTGATACAGGTGTGAGGGGAGTGAGAACAATGTTTTTGCTTAATTTATGCTTGGTTGCAACAGTGTGCTACCTTGCATCCCAATTACATTTCCTCTCCCTGCTGTTCCCTTCCAGGTCCCTCCACCCTTATTGCGGTGTCTTTGTAGTCTCTGGGGTAATGGTCCCTATCTCAAAGTGTTTCTTTGCAAGAGCTCTGGTTCTGCAATGCAGTGGAATGGCTGGAGTGGCTGCCCCTTGACAAAGCCATCCAAACTGTGGTGTATCTCCTCCTGAATAGCTGTAATTTGCAGGAAATGCCATATGAGCATAAACTGATACTGATGGTGATTTATTTGTAGGGCTGTAAACCATGACTACTCCGATTAACATCCTCTTCAGCTGTATCTGTGGCAAGACCAGCCAATGCCTCAGTTGCCTGTGACAGATTTTCCAAGTACTTTGGAAGAACTCCCAGGCTGTGCTCATAGCAATCATAGGCATCTACCTGCATGCATAGGAAACCAACCAGCTTCCAGAGCTTTTCATTACCATTATATACATCAGGCAGTGATTTTGTCTTTCAGTTTAGGTCTGACTGTAGGGCTGTTTCCCCTCATCCTAGTATGCTCCCAGTTACTATTTTTTTTCACCTTGCTTCTGCTTCCTGGGCTTCACTGCTCTGTAAGTGCCTTCCTTCTTTCTTCCTTTGAGTCTTCTCCTTCAAATGCTGCAATGGCCTCCAGAGAGGTTCCTTCTTGTTTCATTAATGAACAGAGGACTAGAAACATGAACGAAAAATAGGCAAACCTAACCAAAATTGCTGGACACTTGGTAGATGAGCTGCAGACTTGTCACAAGTTAGGGCTGGGCCAGCCACTGAACCCAAACAGATGCTCTCTAACCCTCTCTTCCTCCCCAATGGGAAGGAAAAGGGAATGAGGTAAAGAGACTTACAGAGTGGAAGAAGAAAACTAAAACAGCTTTAATGAATAAAGAAATAATAAAAATAGTGAACTATATACAAGCTTAGGATCGGGACCAAAGGCAGAAGATCAGACGGAGTCCTCCCTGGATGCCGGCTGGTGCAGAAGAGAGAAAAGCCCAGACATCTGTCTGTCTGTCTGTGCTGAGATGCACCTCAGTGCCACGCCCACCCCAAAGATAAATCCAATCTTCCTTTTCCTAAGAGAAATTACGACTTTCATTTGCTGACATGAATAATTTACTCTGTTATGATTACATGTGTTTTCTAGTATTTTGCTTCATTCCAGGGAACCTGACCAGATACTAACGGTCCTTTGAAGACATTTCCAGTTCACCCAAGTCCTGCAAATATTAGCTGTCAAACTAGCCTGAATGGTTACACAGGCAGCTGCACCCCTGGGGTACCAGTAGTCCAAAGTGGAGCTGGGTGACGGGCAGAGCACTTTAGAGCTCTGCTTTTGGGATGCGCCACATCTTGGATGAGGAGCGCTTTGTCAGCTGCCAAGATATAAGAATGTTAAAAATGCAGACTTGGAAGTAATGGAACATGGCACAGAAAAGGAGCTAAAATAACAAAACACACCCTGAAGATTATGCTTAAGAATACAGTTTCTCATTGGCTGCACTAGGGCTCATGTCTTTTCCACTTCTCTTCCTATTATTCTAAGTTGGGATGTCCCGTCATTATCTGAAGATTATCTGTCTCCTTGTGGTGAGGAAGCACTGAAAAGAGGTTGTGGTTTTATTTCTGTGCTGCACCAAGCTAGTGTGCAATGGGGTTTTTGCAGTTTTTTTAGTCCCTTGTTAAGAAAACACCTTTCTTTATTCCACCTGACTAGGCGTTTGGTGCTGCACAGTATCACTGAAACCTTACTTAATTCCCTTTACTCTCTCAGAGATTTTGATTAAGTTTTCTGTTGTGTGCCTTCATTCATTGCCTTCTGGAGATAGACCAGTAAAATCTCAATCATTTTCAGAAACATCAAACCCTGTCTCCTCTCATGGGGACCACAAGTAATTTTACTCTGCGAAGCAGTACCTGAAAGCCAAACAGGGTACGACAAATTCTAACGCTGAGAATAGGGTGCTTAATTCAAATACTTGCCTTCCCTTCCATATATCCCTTGATTTTAAGGGGATCTTCTGTGACACTCCATCACACCCCAACAGGAGAAACGGGCATCAATTAACCTCAATTAAAAGCTATGCCCCCAGCATCCTTGGGGCTGTGTGCACTGCTCTGTCCCTTTCTCACTGACTTCGCTGCCTTTTCCCCTCTGATGTTCTCCTAAATTGCTGGGGGAAGAACATTAATTAACTCTGCCATCACATCCTGAAGGCCCTGTGCACCCTTCCTTGCAGAGGGACTTGTGTGTACCTTCCATTTGGGTTAGCAGGAATTCACTGCCTAAACACCGACTGTCCACGTGCCCTGAGATGAGAACGATACAAGTCTCTGCCCTCAGCATCTAAATGCAGGAGAACACGCATGTTCTGTCAGGCACCTGGAGAAGAGCTGAAGGAATGATCTAACATAAAATAAATTTTCACTGAATGAAAGCGAAGGCTGATAGTGGCAGGGCCTGGACTGTCTGTGCTGTGGCTGTACTGGTGCAGTCACGGTTATATACAGCTCATTTACTGTCAGGGTGATGCTGCAACTGAAGTGCAAGCTGTTGATAAAAACTTCATGGGCTTTTCTCTGGGAATTCTCCAGAGGAATAAATGGGTTTGTGGCTATTTATGCCAGGCTGTATTAGTGCAGACATTTTAGATCTTTGGTTAATTAGCTAAAATTTTAAGTTCCAGAGGGAATCCAGATACTCTCTTCTCCATACACTAGGTTTCCTGGGCCTTTTTTTGTAAGATGGCTTCTTATTTTTTTCCCCGCTCCATCCTGACTATGCTCTTTTGCTACTAGGCAGAAATTTCTTTATTCTTCTCAGAGCTCAAAAAACTTGAGTTATGAGGGGTCAGTCATCAGTCCCAGTCACCAGCACTGGAACAGCATATTGCTCCTGTCCCCTGAGCTCCCCCTGATCTCTCTGAAGGAGTAATTGTACCACCATCTAGACAGCAAAAGCTATAATAGCACAATAAGCATCCAATGCAGAAAGTACTACTTTAAAATATACAAAAGAACATTGATACTAGGAAGAATTTCATGAAAAGCAGCAGGTTGCCTCCATATTTTTCCTGGCAAGATAGATGCGATTGTAACCTTGAAAAGGGACAGTAGAGATATACATGCACGTGGTGTATTTAATTTGGAGCTAAGGTTAAGAAGTGTTTATGAGCGTAATAGATGTAACATTACCTTTAAAGGAATTATCTCAGAATGCTACTGAGATTCTTGTATGAAAGATAATTGCTTGTTAGGGTAATATATATCGCAAACCATAAGGCTTTTGAAGAAATAAGTCCCAGATCTCTTGGGTGATGCTGTAGGGAATGCAGAAGCAATCTGCTGCCCAAAAATCCATGGACCTCCTGTCTCTCCACTCACGATTACTGCAGAAAACTGTGGAAACGGCAGTGGGAGACAGGGTTGCATAGTTGAATCATGAAACAGCCTGTCCAGCATGTCCGTGCCCCCTGCAATTACCATCTGGAAAAGCAAAGGGAGGACCCATTGCAGCCCTGTCCTCTTTTGCCTGCTGAACTATCCTGTCATATCTCTTCTTTAGGCACCCGTGCTTGCTCTCCGGTGGCAGTGGAGTTTACAGAGAGAGGACACAGGCTAAGCACAACTAGGATTAGAGCATCTCTGGGAGACTACGGAACATTAAACATTGTAGAACCATTATAAGGCCCAACGGGCGATGTTATACCCTGTCAAAGAGTGCCAGTTCTCCCATGAGTACAGCCTGTTTTTCCCAAATGTGCAGCTCGTGGGAAGACTCTGTAAATTGCTGATAGTTTTTTTGGGTCTGCATGGGTTGGATTTCCTCTGTGTGTTCAGTCACGGGGTCCCACTGAGGGGTATCCTAATTCCTCAGTGGTAGGAGCTGAGGTTTTTGATGTGTATCTGAGGAGTGTGCATGTGACAGTGTTTGAAGTGTCACCAGATAGAGGATATGTGTTTGTGACAGCTACTGCCTTGCAAATAGCAGCAGGAGGTCTTGTGTAATACCAGTGTAACAAAGGGAACTTTAGTCAGAGGCTCTTACAAGCTGGGCTGTTGCTTTGCCCTCAGCTATAGATTTTTCTATTCATGTAGGCACGATTAGCTTTTAACGAGCCCTCCCAAGCATCGTCCGCTCCCTGCGCCCCCGCCCCCGGAGAATCCACTTTGTTCACTGACAATGCTTAGGAAATACATGCTAAAAGCAGTGGGGACACATTTGGAGTTTGCTGAGGAAGCTGATCAATCCCTGTGCTTTCCCTGTGCAGATGGGCACATGCAGTGTCATAGGCAAGTGGAGAGAGGCAGATTTGTAGTTCAAGAACGTAATCCTGAGACAGGTGGATCTCCACCAGCTCCCAGTGATTTCTGTGTTCATCAGAATACCTAATTTCTCATGAGATCACAGCAAATGTTTCAGGTACTGGGAGACTTCCTGCCTTGAAACGTCCCTAACAGAGCAATGACATCTATGGCCCGAAGGGAGTTCATAACCACGGGATCAGAAATCTGGTGGGAAGCGGGCTTTGCGGACAAGATGATCTTGGGCTTCATTCCTTGTAGAACTGAGCTCAGCTTTATCTCCCCTTCAGTGTAATCTGAGTAGATGAACCCAGATGAAAGATCTTTGACTAAAAGATTTTGAGTTCTGCTCTGTCTCCTACGGGTTGCAAAGGGAAGAGTTGAGAGACACTATTTTAATTTCTGTTTTAAAATGTCAGGAGGTATCACATTTGCAGGTGTTGATGACAGGACAGTGAGATCAATGGTCAATAGAACAAGTTGCTGCTTTTGTAAAGGCAAGAAGCTGTGTCTTTGTGGATTTTCTTATGATTTTCCCCAGCTGATCACTATTTATAAGGATCTGGGTTACTGGGCAAGGGGCTCTGATAGAGAAAGGGAATTTCTAGCCATGCACCCTTCCTTCCTTGCTGTAGGTAAGTGGCACTCCACCAAATCCTGATCAGTATGAGTCATGTTATTCTGCACACACCCACTGAAAGTATTTTCTGACCATTTCCATTTGGCGTGTACTCTCAGCTGGTGGAGTAACCGGTGAGGTATAGGAATATTTCTATATGAACCTGCCGTGCTGAAGGTACACACTTCTTTTCAGATCACACACAGGGAGATGGATGCACATGAGCAGGAATCCAGAGCATCCTTTCAAATTGAGTTACTTTGGATTTCTACCAGTTTATCAGTTCCTTGGAAGAGCAATTAAAATAATTTGGCTGTGTAACTCCCAACGGGCCAGGACAACTCCAGAGGAACTGGTCGCTTTGTGACATTGCCTTCCTGTGTCCATTTCATTTTCCTCCCACAGTCTGGTCATGATAACAGGAACATGTAGGACTTCTTCGGCCCTTCCTCTGCAGCATCATGGTGTGCTTTCTGCTGCCAACTGGACAGTTTCATCTGCACCTCCTTTGCAGGGGTCAAGGACACTACCAGTACAATTCATCTTTCCTCACCCATGATACAGTATATTTTGGGACCTTTGGTCCTTTGGTATTCACTTTATGATTGTGCTGGTGTTTCCTGGATTGCAGCAATTTGAAAAATTGGATGTTCCTCCTACACTATATTTTTTAAATGGCTTTCTTATTTTTAATGATCAAGCATCAATGTCACAACCTTTTCCTTTCAGTCATTTATGTGTCCTGCACTGACTTTCAGCAGCAAGAGGGTGCAGAAAGTGTCTCAGAGCAAGGGTAATTGGGACAAGAGGCTCATCTGATCTCTTGTAGCCATTGCAGATGCAGCCCTTGTGGGTTTGTGAGGAAACCCTTCAGGATCACATAGAAAGGCTTTTCTGGAGTTGTGACTCCCACGGTTAATAAGAGCGATGTGCTTTTGTTGTTTTGGGAGCTGGAGATGAGGTTGGTTATGTGGAAAGGTTCCCTGCCCTAGTTCTGGGTGTAGGAGGAGCCCAGCTTGGCTCAATTGGCCATAACCACTTCTTCACAGTAAGAGGTACCAGCTGCAGTAGAGCAGGTAAAGCTTCAAACCTTCCAGTTCAGGAATTGCAGATTGCAGTTATGAGACAGTAAGTGAACAAAAAGGGCATCAGTGCTCTTCTCAAAGTATATACAGGGAAGCATCTAGGTTGACAGTAATTTTTAAAATAACATTGACATAGGGAGGCCTTCTTGCAAGGACTGGCATTTAGTTTAATTCTACACTGTGGGATGCTCCAGGGTGCATTTCTTTCCTGTTTCTCTCCTACCCTCTAGTTATCCTCTCCAGTTATTTGGGGACATGTTAAGCTGTTCAAAGCCTTACTAGGTCACAAGCCATGTTTGGGTCCTCTGTGTCCCAGAGAAGGTCCTCAGCTTTTTTGTTTGGAGGGAGAGTGGATCTGGTCTTGAGGGTGAGCTGAGGACATACCTTAAACGTCAGTTTCAGTAAGTCTTCAGTTTTGCATCTTAATCACAGTTGAATTACAGCACAGGTTGAATGACTGGAAGTCACTCTCCCACATACAGTCCTGGGTAAGGTCGTAATGGCATGAATTTAAATCCATCCCACCCAAAGCTAGACCTCTATGACCAGTGGACAATTGGGAAATAGGTTCAAGGATGAAGCACCATGGTTTGGAGGCAGCTGCCTGGCCAAGAAAACAGCTCATTTTTGGAAAGACGACAGACTGAATTTCTTCTTCCCACAGCTATAGGCCACAGCACACTCACTGCTGCCTTGCTGCAGCTGGTCATCTGAATCTCTGCCCAAACCATGCTGGCTGCAGTTGGGAGTTCAGACACCCAGGATAAATGTGCAACTTTTATGCAGGCACTGAAATTCAGACAACTGACATTACATGCTGAAGACCTCCCTGACATGTTCAGAAATTTGTGAAGGAGGATGCCAATGGTGTGATTATTGGGAAGATGCTGTCCAGGGACCAAAGTGTAAGGGAAGGACAAGAGACCTCAGCTCTGAGCTCATAACACTGAGTCACTCCTGATGATCTGAGTGCTTCCACATGTGCTGAGCCTCCCTACATGAACAGGTTCACTGAAGTCTGTGGGGAAACCATAGATGAGGGAAAAAATCGCTACCAATGTATGTAAGGTGGATTTCAGTGCCAAGAAAAATTATTGAAGAAACAGCTTATCCAATATTTTAAAGTCTAAAATGCCCCAAGGCCAGCTGATTTTAGGGTTGGGTCCACTGTCATGTTAAAGGAAGGAGATGAACATAACTCTAGGAAGAAAGAACAGACTGCGGCTGAAAGTGGTAGCAAGCAATTATAAAGACAATAACAAAGAAAGTGGAAGTAGTGTGGAATGTATCATTACTAGCTAACATATTAAAATGAGGGAAAAAAAGCAGAAGAAGGTCCTAAGAAGGAGGAAAATTCCAGAATTAAGAAAGAACCAGTTTTTTTTCCAAATATGTAGGACTGAAATTAACTCAAATCCTCTACTTTTGTTTGCAGGAGAAAACATATTGTGGCTGTTGCTGTCGTGGTGGGGTGTTAGCGGTTAGAACATGAAAAATGGTTGGTGTTGGGGAAATCCCTTCTTAAGTTAGATGCTTTTCACTCTGAAATCATCTGAAAATGACCTAGGTCTTGAGGTGGTTAGTCCTACGTGTCATTTCCTGTATTGGCTTTTTGCTGGATACTTTGTGCTGGATATTTTGTCCTGGATACTTTAGGAAACCAATTCAACGAATGTTGCCTCAGATAGGTGTAGCTTGGAAGAATAACACTGGAATCATCGAAAAAGGCGCATAGGCTCTTGCTCTTCCTTCAGAAATTGCTTATGGTGCCATAGAGTCATCTTCATTGCAGCCTTTATGAACAGTGGAGTTCTGCCTTTGCCGCATCTCGGGTCCTCCACAGCTTTCTCTTGACAGGACTTCAGAAAATTTAACCTTCCAGAAAACACACTTTGGCAAATCCTTGACTCTCATATTACTATAATTAATGCATTCAAGTGTCTGCAGGCACGTTTGAAATGAAGTCTGACAGCGTTCACGTAAATCCAGCTGGAAAACACAAAAGATGAAGGAAAAAACCACAGATAAATACATTTAGAAATTTTCTGTGTTAAACTTCCTCTTGCTGCGTGCAATAAATTGGCATGTTCCTGGTAGGTGTCACTGTCAATGCAACTTAGGGAAAGAATACAGTGATCTTAGAATAACTGCACTTCTCAGGAATAAGGAAGCAGGGGCTGAATTCAAGTTGTGGCTGGCCCAGGTTTAGTCTTACGGTGTTTCTGGCAGGTAAAAGGCCATGGACTGGCTTATAGGAGGACACTGTATTGTGAAAAGTCTCACAGCGAGGGGGAATAAAAGTGAGTATTTTGATTGTTGAAGGTGAGAGAACCAGTGGGAAAATTGGGAGATTTGTGAGAGCGCTGGGCCAGGGGGATTTGTGAGAAAGGACCCCCATGCCGACAGCAGTGAGGTAGGCAGGTGTCCCAGGGGCCAAGGCGAGGTTGTGATCTCAGGGATGAGCAAGCCCTGACGTTTGGATGCAGAAGTGATCCTCTGGCCAGCCAGAGGAAGCTCTGTGGTCGAGTTAGGCAATTGTGCTCTAACGAGGTTTTTGTCTGCAGGGTTTTTGCCTCACTACTACTGGAAAGTGGGTGAGGTGGAGCCCTGGGATCAGCTCGTAGGACTGTGTCTCTGGGTTTAAGGAGTCCTGACCGAGAGAAAGGGGCGGCTTCTGGGAAATGGATCCCTTACGGAGTTCATAATTTTTTAAAGCAATTTGATATGTTGGACCCTTTCACTCACTTGGTTTCCTTTTGAAAGCTTCCGCATCGGCAGGAGGTAGGTAAGGCGAGCAGCAGTCGCCTCAGGAACCAACTGGGGTGCCCCAAGCCTAGGTGCTCTGCTTTTCTCCCTCACTCTTTATCAGCTTGTTCTGCTGAAACATTTTATTTTTAAGGGAGCTACTACACTCTCCCTATCTACAGGAAACAGAATTTAAAAAAAAAAAAAAAAAAAAAAAAAAAGGAAGAATTTGGCAAGGAGCCAAGCCCAGTGACTGAAGTGAGAAGTAGGAAACTTGGAGTAAGTTTATTTACCAGGACACTGCATGGCAGAGCGGGTCCACGGTGGATTTTAAGTGGCTCGGAGACAAGCAGGCGATGTCCAAAGAAGCTTTGCTTGCTTAGATGAGTGTCCCGGCGCTGCGGCTACGAGAGAAGCTGTTGGTCTTGGGAGGGGACAAAGCTGCGTGTAAATGAGAAGAGAGGAGTGTACCGCAGTGCTATGGAGGGCAGCAACTTTGTTGTTGTGACTTTTACAAGCCTTCAAGGGTAAGATTTAATGCTTTCCTTCCACTTGTTTGTTTTCCCTCTCAGCTTTTGGGGGCAGAAATCTTCTCTTCTCCCCCCGCCCCAGACCCAAGAGCTTTGCAAAGCTTAAATCAAAGTGCTTTGGGGTTGAGCTTTTTTTTTTTCTTTTTTTTTTTCTTTTTTTTCCTGGGAGCGAGCTGATAGACTTCTGGGTGGAGTGAGCCGAGCTGTGCATGATTTCAAGCAGCAGCCGCCCGGGGAAGCTGCTATTGTTCGCATTGTTTCGGAGGGAGCCGACCGCAGCCTCCGTTTTCTGTTCGGGGACTCTCTCTGCCTCAGCTGTTGATCCGTAACTTGAGCGTCGCAACTAACTTACCCGAAGGAGCTGAATGCAAATTTTTGACTGCCATTCCGGTGTCAGTTTAAAGAGCGTTTTAATGAAGACAGATGGGGGATGTTGGATCATTACTTTAAAACGTGCCAGATAGCAGACTTAAGTCTGTTTCCCAGCAATTACAGCTAATTGCGTTGGCACGGTTGGAGGTTGGGGGTTGGAGCACGCAGTTTTGTGGGTTTCTCTATGTATAGCTTGAAACAGCACCAAAAAATAGCTGGAGGGCTAGCTCACCTCATCCACACCTCCTCGGGTATTTAAAAAGCTGGGGAGGTTTCGGGTACTTTCAAACTCTGCACTAGGCTAGTGAATTTAAACCTGAGTCACCACTCCTTTTGTAAACCCGGATGCCAAGAGTGGCCATTTATAGTTTCTTAAACGTATTCCAGGTTGGATTCTGGCAAATCTGATTTCAGACGCGGAAGAGTGTTGTTCTGGGATTAAAAACAGATGTTTTGGTTGTTTGTCCTGCAGCTCGATTTCTACTGGCAGACCAGGGAGTGGTACAACATGAGCTACTCCCTGTTTTGCTCTCGAGATGTTCAAACACAAGAAGATATAAAGATGGGTGGAGAAACACAAATACCAATATATTTCATATTAAAGTGTTAAATAATTAGTGTTACTTATTTCTAATGGCTGATAATTTTTGTGTTTGCCTTCCGTTGGGAAAAGCAAATGTATTGTACTATTTGGAGCCAAAAGTGGAACAATTTGACAGAAACAGTTAATACAACAGAAGTTTAGAGATGTCCCTTTCCAAACATGTCTTGCACATTGCAAGCTCAGTCCGTGCCAGATGTGCCAGGCCTTTACATGCCTGGGCATTAGCAAGCATTGCTCCAATAATGATACCCTTCTCTGTGATACCTGAAAGTGAACATGACTTTGGAGTGAACGTGACTCTGGAGTGAACGTGGCTCTCCTGACATATACACTACCTTAGCAGGTGTGCAGCTGAGGCATAGAGATAACACGGCATTTGAGGACCAAGGATGTTTTAAACCCTCAATATTTTCCCAGCTGTGCCTTCAAATCCAGTTTAAAGCAATGTGTGTTCAAAATTCAGGAACATAGCTGTGGTTCATTTTTCTTTACTCCATCAAGAACAGTAGGCAGCACAGACAGCCTTGAACCTTGCTTTTCATGATGCACAGTGCTTGGGACCTACCTTCTCATATACTGACTTACTGATTGGATATCTTGTACTTTAGCCTGGGGGGGGGGGCGGGGGGGGAAGTCTAAGACCTGTGGGTATTTGTGATTGTTGCATCTTCTGAACATACCGTAAAAAACCCCAAATTAATTTATAAATCTTGCAGATGTGCAAAAACTGACCTAACTTGGAAAGCTGGTGAGTGCAGGCACAATATGCTTTCTGAATTTTTACCTGGGCAGGGCTAAGTAAGCTTTTTAGGGTGTAGACATACCACAATATGTTTGGTGGCAAAGCTGACTGCAGAAACCTTGTTTTCCTGCCTAATCATCCTGGATGTTGGGTGCTTGCTTCTAGTATTACAGCACAATTTGATGCCCCCTCAGATGCCTGCCCTAGGTGATCCTGCTCTGGCAGGGGAGCTGGACCAGATCATCTTTTGAGGTCCCTTCCAACCCCTAACACTCTGTGATTCTATGATCTGCTACAACCACTGTTTGGGCAGGAATTTTGGTCGTACTGAACCGTAACCCACGATCTGGATTAAAATAACCCTTCCAAAAATGATTGTATTTAACATGGATCACTTCACAGAGTCTGGAAACAACATGATGGGAGCAGAAGCATCAAGTCTTTTTTAGTTCGTATTTATTATTGAACCTGAAGTATTGTGTAGCTACATCCAGAGAAACGGGGCCGAGAAATGGGGTCAAGAAATGAGCCATGTTTTCCGTCTGCAACATCTGTTCTCCATCTACCCGAGTCATGTCGTGTCTCTTCTCAGGTTGCTGCTCTTTGCTGTGGTGGTGGCAAGCACCTCCTTCCATCTTCAGCCTGCAACAGAGTCCTTAGCAAGCCATGGTTTTGGATTAGGCTCTAGCCCTCACAACCTGCCCCTCATGCAGGAGGAGCTTTGCATTTGTGTTGTCAAGCCAAATCTGCCTCTTGTCTCTCTTAAATAAGATTGAGCTTAGCTTACAAGAAAGCATCCCTTCCCTATTCAAGACCCATCAAAGTAGCTTCTTGCAGAAGAAATTAAAGTGCTCAGAGCCCATGGTTAAACTGTCAGTAACCATAAAGCAGGTGGATTGTTTTTGCAGAAGTGTAAGCCTTGGCTTTGTAGAGCACTGTAGGTACAAAAGCCTTCTATAGTGAGAAGCAATAATTTATTCATAGCTTATATTCCCAAATCCCCATAAATGAGGAACTGGGAATTTGAGTTTTAAATAATTTTTGCTATAAGCTTTGGAAACACGTCCTGTTCAGCAGAGCAGTGGGACCTGTGTGGTTACTCAAACACTGTGAGCCCCCGTTGATTACTGAACAGTGCAAGGTACCTGGAGTAAACAGAAATTAGAAATTAAAACAGAAAAAAAAGTGCAAAGCAAAACCAACAAAATAATTGAGTGGAAGATGGAACAACAACAAAAAAGTCCGTAAAGGCTGACAGAGATGGTAAAAGGCGACTTAGGAGATTGAAGTAGTGCTTCACTTTGTTTCTGAAAATAGCTGGTGTCAGGGAAAATGAAGGCAAACAGGAAATTGTCTTCTTTTTTTCTTGCTATAGAAAGTTCTTGTGTGTCTTATGGGTTTTCAATTAATTGAGGAATTGGAGGGTGTGAAAGTGTCTTATAGAAATTTGAGAAGTATTTCACACCACATGAAAATGAAGCATGAGAGAGATCTTTTTTTTTCCAGAAAGAGCAAAGGGAAATTAAAACCATAGCAGTGTACGTTGGTGATAGGAGACTGAAGACCCATCACTGCAATTTTGGAAGGAAAATTGAATCTCGGATTTAAAAACCAGAGAGATACGTAAATAAATATGAACAGGGATGTGAATTTTGATTACAGGTGGAATATGGGCGTAAAAACAAATAGCCTGAGGAAGATTATTATTAATAGGTACAGGTGCAAAGATGTTGGACCGTGCAGGCAGGACTGAGAGTTCAAAACACCCCACGAAAAGATCTGGGACTGAAAAGCAGGCAGAGCTAAGGTCAGCCAAGAGACCGCATCTGTCTGTAGAAGTTATGATAGCTAACACAAATGGGAGCAGTGCCTTGAGCACCTCCCAAAGGGACAACTCATTTTCTTAGGCTTTTTCTCACCCTTGCAGCTGATGTTCAGTGAACTCTCAGACTGAAAACAGTCTGGAAGTGTGAAGGTGTACTGGCACGGACCGGGGTGTGAGCAGGCAGAAGCTACGGCCAGCGTGAGAGTGGCTTGCTAGGTAAAGGAGTGTGAGGATTAGATGTGTGAGTCAATAACCAACCAGCAAAGGAAGGTATTTACTGTATTATGAAAATAAAAGGTACACCACAGTGCAATAGGGGTGTGTCGAGCCCTTAATGCCATCGTCTGTGTGCCCATTGAATACTGACACATTCTGAAATGACGTTGTGGTTTGGGGAAGCCAGGAACTGAGTTTTGCATAAAGGATCAGGTCAGCTTAGGAAGGGTTCATAAGTCCTAAGTAAGAAGCTATGTTAAATCTGCGTGGTGGAAGTGACATGCTGGAGAGGTAGTTGGATGTAGCAAAGTTATCACCCACATCTGCCCTAAAAGACAAGGTGTTATGGAAATGATGAGCCTGTAGAGATGTTTGTGCTGGCCGTGATGGTAACTTAAATCTTCTGCTGAGGGAAGATGCTCAATGAATGCAGTCCTCATCAAATGCACTGAGAAGCTGAAGGAATGCCCTCAACACCAAAATAGAGTATTGTTGCAGTCTTGTTGTCATGCTGTGGTCATGACGGAAACCAGTGATTAAAGAATCACAGTAATTAGCAAAAACCACATGTCAGAGATGAAGGAAGTTTCAGGTTTTTGTTTGTGAGACGTGGCTCTTTATTGTTTGTTTCATGTGATACAAACTGCTGAAAGAAGGCTTATAACCACACTCTCGTCTCTGCTCCCCCTCAAATATAAACATCCCTTTTTCTCCCTTTGCTGAAATTACATGCCTTGTCAATTGAGTACACAGCTGGGAGAGGTTTGGTAGCTGCACGTAGTTTTTCCAGAATGTTTAGCAAGTACAGCAAAATCCAGAGTTCAGCAGTATAGCCATGTGAAGATAATAACCAGCCAACCTTTTGCATCCTTGTGCTGCCAGTGGACAGTGATTACCTGATCTGAGGCTCCTGGTGTTCTAGGAAATCTGAGGATTTTACTTCTGGGTGTGCAGGCAGCGTGTCTCACTCCTCCCGCCTTGCTCTCAGTCCAAGTTAGGAGGGTTTTGTAAGACATAATAGCAATTCTAGAACATGGAAGAAATACATTGAAAATTATAGACTGAGATCAGTTAACGTTGAAAAGTGAGGTTGGTCAGCAGGGTTGAGAAAGCTTTAGGTTGTGACATAGTATATTGTATCTTTAAGTGCTTTAGCTCCATGGGCAGAGGGAATTTCGGGGAGAGAGTTGCCCAAGCATTGGTTCTGGTGAGCAGAAAGAGCTGGATCAACATGAGCAAGCAGAAAAAGCTTCATCATCAAGAATGGTGAACGCAGGAGGGTTCCTGAGCACTGTGGTGAGTGGCAGGGAACACCATGAGGAGGCTGCCCCGGGCTTGGGATGTGCAGCACTTAGCTGGCTGGCTGGCATTTACTTGCTGCTGTTTGCCTTATCTCAGGCTCATTGAATTGCAGTAGCTAAATATAGCTTTGCTTTAGCATCTGGAATAGAGATCTGTGCAGAAACGTTTGACCTATGCCATGACTGTAGAATTTTTCTTACAGTTTACTTTTGTTTTCTGAAAAGACATGAAGCCCTAGCTCACACCGAGCACAGTCTGATGGTGATTGATCATCAGGCTTGCATTCAGGCAGTGGCATAATGTGCATTCCCATTTGCATGTTTCCAAAATACAGCATATTTGCTATGCTTATCAGACACCCTTGCTCCTCGCAGACAGCATAGGATAAAGTGCAAAAACTTCATTCTGTCACCTGGAAAACTTGTTCCAGATAGATTGTGATGCCCTCAGATGTCTCAGCTTGGCTCCACTGGCCAGTTTAGCAAATGGTGCAACATTCCTGTTGATTCAGGCTTCTGGTCAGTCAGGCATGCCAGGCAGTTTTTGTTTTTCCCCTGCACATGGATCTTTGCAGGCTGTCAGCACCAAGATCACCATTAAGCCTTTTGAATAAACAGTCTGGTACTTGGAACACCAAAAGTTTCATTAGCAGGTTTTGATGTGATTTCATTTAATGCTCAATTCTTCCATTATCAGGATATATTCAGTGCCCTAAATGCATTTCTGGTACCTGTCTTTAAGCTTCTGGCCTAGGAATTTTGCAGCCAGTGGAGGAGAAATTCTACTTGGAGCTGTAGAGTCCAGCCCAAACACGAAGGGTGACCAGCAGATGACCAGCAGTGTCAGCCAGCACACGCTCAGCACAGGCAGATGTACAGGAAACAAGCATTTCCCACTGCTTCCTCCTCTTCAGGGAGACTGGTCTTTCTCTGTGTAGTCACATAGTTCCTCTGCATCTTAAGTATGAGCCCTGTGCATCTATTCCTCATTTGCGGATCAGGACAAATTAGTAGGGATGTGCTTTTCAGTCTCTCATCCACCAGCCCCTTCTTTGTGCCCTGTCAGGAGATGAACTGACGAAAATGTCCAAGGTAAGGTAGTCCACACTGATGGAGTACAACTTGCAAACCTGAGATGGCTCAGCATTTTGAAACATGTTATGTGATAAACTGCAGCAGTTGGCTGCGATGCTTATGAGTTTGTTTCTCCCATTTTATGGGCACAGAATTATATGCATTATATACGTTGTGCTGTGGATCTAGAAACCCCCATTGTGAATTACATTCTCTTTTCTCTTGCAGAACTTCCATGGAGTTGGACTAAAATAAAGTTTTGGGATGTCTCTGTTTGGATTGAAATTTGGAAAGAAGAAATTGAAAGGTGAGTGAAGTCTGGTAATGCCATTGTCGTGGGTGACAAACTAAGGAATGTAAATACAGTACTTGAGAGACCTTGAGATCATGTTTGGGAGCATGTCATGCCTGCAGAGCATGAGGATGAAGACACAATTTCTTTGGTTTTCCTGCATTTTTTACTAACTTAGAGAAGTGCTGTGGACTGCACACTAGCGAATGGTGAGATATCTGCAACAGAACGGGGTGTAAAATTTGTGCTCTGTCATGGCATATGACTGGTTTGGGGAAGTTGAGTTTCAGTGTTTTTTCTGCATGGATCTTTTAGGGGAGTGGGTGGATGAGCAATGCAGTTTATAAAATATGCTAGAAGCAAGTTAGTGTCAAGGACTGATGCAGTGTTTTGATGATGAGATGTGTTGATGGCAATGGCTAGGATATTCTCTTCAAAGAGAAGCAGGAAGAAAAGTGCAGAGATGAATCCTGACAGCACCCCAAAACCTGCTAAGGGGAACACTAACTCTGAAGGAGAAAAGAGAGCGTATATGATTGCCTCCCTGTGAGTTCCACGTGGCACCCAAATCAATGAGTGTGGAGATAGGGAGCAGCCATCCTTTGCAGCACAATCCTCACTGGATTTTGCAGCAGAAACCCCTGAAGAGATGCATGCCTGAAAGAAGTCTAGCAGGTGGGCTACAGGCTACTGGTGTATCCTTAAAGTGGGTCAGCTTCCTACAGCCTCTTAGGATGCATCTTCACCAGGCTTTGCAGTGGGAGCCGCTAAACTGAGTCTCGTGTTTTACGACTTCACCTCCAGGCCTGGGGTGTGATGTCTGGTCAGGAGTTCAGGTCCACATACGCTGTAAAGAGGGAAAAGCTCTAGTCTTTCTCTTCCAGGGTGTTCTTCCCTGTATTTCATGAATGCAGAGATTAGTGCCCTACTCATATTTTGACATGAAATAACTTTTTTTCCCAATCTCTCTAAGCTCAGAAGACTGAACAGCTTTTTCTCAAGGGTTTATTTTTGCAGTTGTGCTTCTACTTCCCCTTCCTGGCACAGAGCAGACCATGAGCCCTTCAACAGGGGCATCCATCTGCTGCTCTGATAGTCCCAGGAGAGGAGGTTGTGATTGCTCCCAGGGAAGGATCTCTGCCAGCCTGAGGTCTCTTTCTCCATCTTGACTTTGGATATGAGGGAGCACAGCCTTGCTTGTGAGCTGCCATCCAGCCAGGCCATCCTTGCTTGTAAAGCAGTAGCTGTTCTGATTATCAAAAAGATTATGTTGTTATATTAGGGAAAAATTGTGTTTTGACTGGCTCTGTATCTGGCTTTTAGCAGAGAGGATTTCAGTCTCCCTCTTCAACCAAACATCTGAGAAACTCAGATCTTCCTAGATATAAAAAAGACATACTTTATGGGGAAAAATAATTGATTTTCACATTTTATGTGCTTTTGATCACCAGTTCAAAACCAATGAATTCAAACTGGAGGAAATTCAGAGAAGGATAAGGGAAGCTGGGGCCATCAGGGAATGAGGAGCTCCATAACAGGAAGCTAAAAGAGCGTTTTTCCCTCCCGTTTTATTTTTAATTCTTTTGCCTTGCGGCCTGAGAGCTGAAAGGGTTATGATTGCTCCTTGCAGACACTGGAGTAAATGCCAGGGTTGAAGTGCTATTTTAATCCAACAGTTTATAAGCTTTTTTATTTGGAGAAGTTTGTAGGACTGTGTTGCCTGAGAGCAGTTCTGCACAGAATGTCCCGTGCACCCATCTAGGACTGCTCATGGAGAGACCAAATTTCTATTCCAAAAAACAAAGCTGGATGACAGATAACCTTACTGAAGAGCCATGCTTGTGGTATGACTTTCATGGGAGGGAACAGATTACCTCAGGATTCAGCTGCTGAAATTGGGATCGGGATTGCTCCCATGAGGACCACTATTATTTTACAGTTCCTCCCAAGCAAGACATGTCTGTTTCAGCGTGAACTGAGATAAAGGCAAAATTAGGAGATTTATTTTCAGGAAACATTACTGTTTCCACATGAGCTGAGGTGAAGTCAAAATAATTTTTTTTTCCAAGATAGGTATAGTTTAACAAGACTTGTTACATGGTCTAAGTTTCTTGGAAATAAAATTGATTTTTTTTTATATAGTTCCATGTTCTTTATTCATGGAATCAGGGATGTAGCTAAAACTCAGCTTCACAGAGCAGTACTGTGTGGTGTCACATCAAATACACAAAGACTTGGAGGAAACCAGTTCCTAGATGACTGAACCTTAGGGAAGCTCTTGAAGCTGAAGCGGGGAAATAGTCTCTTACATAGGCAGCAGTAGTGTTTCTGTGTAAAAAATGGCCAACACGTTTTACACTGAGGTTTAACCTAAAGTGAACATTGACGAAACAGTGAGAGAGTTGGGGCTGTTCAGCCTGGAGAAGAGAAGGCTCCTGTGAGACCTTATAGTGACCTTCCAGTACCTGAGCGGGGCTACTGGAAAGCTGGGGACAATGTCTTCAGCAGGGCCTGTTGTGACAGAACAAGACGTAATTGTTTTAAACTAAAAGAGAATAGATTTAGACTAGAAATAAGGAAGAAATTCTTTACAATGAGGGTGGTGAAACATGGGAACAGTTTGGTTTTGGAGGCTCCAAACCTGGAGGCATTCATGATCGCACTGGATGGGGCTCTGAGCAACCTGATCTAGTTAAGGATGTCCCTGCTCATTGCAGGGGGGTTTAATTAGATGACCTTTGAAGATCCCTTCCAACCCAATCCATTCTACAGTTCTATGATTCTATGAAACAGGGAAGAATGGGAGTACTTTTGGTTCACAGAGTGTGTGTGAACAAATAAGAATCATGCCTTGGTGATGGATGATGAATGTAGAATATCTGTCTTGATCCCATGGCAGCTTAACTCAGCACTAGGGCTTCATACCTCGAGGATGGGAATGGTCAAGCACTATCCATGAAACAAACAGAAGTAGAGAGCAAGGACGAACTCACCCACATAAATAACCTTTCCCCAAGGAGTGTACTTCCCCTTGATGGCAAGAGAAGTCACTGCTGCAGTTTCATCTCTGTAAGCCTGGCCTGGGTGCATGGTGAGAGGAAGAGGAAGGATGTGAACTGATCCGAAGGATGTGAACTGATCCAGGACTTCTGGACAGCTCCATTGGGTTTTCCCTCTTGATGACAGGGACAGCCTACTCTCCAGGGCAGCTGGCTTTTGAGCAACCTGTTTGTTGGGCGGAGCTTGGCAGGGGTGGCAGACCAGGACTGGCCCCATGGACATAAAGCTCGTCTGTCTTCAGGGACTCCCATCTTGATTGGTGGGAAGTGTCTTACCACAACAGACACTGGCAATGAAAAATATATTTATTTTTATACTATTTCCCATGAGGGAAATAACTGTGAATTGAAAAACTTCTCAAAGTTCATTTCAGAGCTCTATTTATTTTTATGATTTTTACATCATTTCCTATCACTGTGTATTGCTGTTATTAATAGCATGTGCAACTGTGTCAAGCTGTGGCATTACCAGCATGTCTAGGAGATGCTGTTTTCTAGTAAAGGAAATTACATGTGTCAGAGAGTCACTGCCAGACTAGTTTTTAAAATAAAACCAAATTTCTATTTCAGCTGCTTTGTTTGGCATGCTGATATTGGTTAAATTGTTGTGAATGTCTATTACAAAAAAAAACAACCCATAAACCAGGATACAAAGTAATACAGATTTCTAAACCAAATCTGAAAAAATATATCTATTTTAAAGTTAAAGTTTTCTGAAGTGAAGAAGGGACAATTTCAACTCCTAATGTATTTGGAAAATGCGTACTTTCCTTCTGAAGTGGACTGAAAACAAACAGAAAAAGATGTAGATGCTTATAGAAAAATAATCTGTTGCAAGGCGTTTTTGAGACATGGTGAGTCTCCACCCCTTGCCCAGAGCTAAGGAAGGTGGGTGAAACCTCGATGGAAGGAGGAAGTGAAGGAAAAAACAGAACTGGTGTTATTGCAGGAGGTGGGGAAAAGGGAGAGATGAGGCAATCTCTGCCCCTCCCCAGAATAACCTAGAAGGGAATATTTCCCGTTTTAAGGTTATCTAGCACTTCCTCCAGGCCCATGTCCCAAGAGTCCTGTTTGACCATGAGCGTTGTACATGCTGGGCAACTCTGAGGCATCCTTCTGGACATCTCTCCTCTTGCTTTCTCTTCCGTTACGGTAATAATATCAAATACTTTTTTTAAAAGGTCAAGATCTCCTATTGAACTTTATCTAAACATTAAAAATTTACCAGACTGGAGGCAAAAATCATTCCAGTTCACCCTCAAGACTTTTGATTTCAGACCTTGCAGCTACTGTATGAAAATGGAGGTGTGTCAGTATATCTCCTCAGTGGGCCCTCTGTTAGTGACGCCAGAAAAGAAAGCATTTTTCACTAACACCAAGGATGTATGAAATGTTTTACCTGTGTGGGAAATTCTGGTTGCCATGTGGTGTTTGTTTAGTGCTGGCAGGAGGCTGAGCCCGATGCCAAGCACCAAAGACACAATCTACAACTACAGAAGTCTTTTTCTTGCATTTTATTTCTTCAGAAGGAAGGAGAATTCTTGTTTTTTCAAGGCAAAAGGGCATACTAAAGAAGATATTCATTTACTAACGGAGAAACAGACAGGAGGGAATAGGGCTAAACCTATTTATGATGGTGTCTCTGAGTGCTCTTGCTGTAGGTTTTTTTAAATTAAATTCCTCACACTCAGTACAAGCGGCTCCATTTCAGAGATGAAAATGCATGTGATTGCCAGCATAAATCCTCTTCAGCCACGGCAGTCAGAGAGGCTCCCGTAGAAGACAGGGCATCTACACATTGAAAATGTCTGGGTTTGTAACATGGAGCCCTAGAGAGCCCCTCCTTTGAGTCAATAATAAAAACCCCACATTTGTTTACCAGGGAGCCAGGCATGGTCCCGCTCCAGTTAGGGCTTGGCTCTGACCTTCGCCTTTCCTGCTCCCATCCCACCGGGTTCTCAGAGCTCCTTCTGCCCCAACCACCCTGGCTGCACCCTTCCCGTCTCTGGCTGTGGTTCAGGGCAGGGATGGGGTTCGGTTTCATGACGGAACAGCTGGCACACCAGCACTGGGCAGGTTACGGCATTCATCTGACAGTGGGGTGATGTGGGTTCAGCTTTTGTCTGTGTCCCAGACAGGCTGTGAAAGGGATATACTTAATGAGCGTGAGCCTCAGACTTGTTGTACGGCTCTTCACTCACATATCCGCTGGCCCATATTAGATAGTAGAACTTGTTGGGTAAAGACCCCTGGCCTTGGGTTTGGGTGCAACTCTGATGCCAGCAAGGCACTGCTGTATTATTAATGTGAAATCCTGTGATACTGTTGCTGTGAAAAATAATCCTTTTACCTTCAACCCAACAGTAGGGATTCTACACAGGGACAGCGTCTGCAAATCTAGAAACTTGTTGCATGCCTTTTTCGTCTCTTGTGGTTGCAAAAAGGGGCAATTACTGCTTGAAGGTGAATGGAGATGCTGGCCATGAGCTTGTGTAATAACCTCCGTAGGGGCAGTGATTTTATTTGCATTACACAGTATACAATGACCTACCCCCTCCCATGGATTTGCGTATCAATAGACAGAGTAATTCTCTTTTTTTGGGGGAAGGACAGAGACACCAACTCACTGTGGCAGGTTATAGTTATTTGCACACATGGAGCAACAGTCCAGTGAAGACCAGAAACAAGGGCTAGAATTGCTCTGCCTTTGGAGAGGAGGCTGATCTCCTGGGTCCTGGATACGAGGTGGCACTTGTGCCATTGCCAAGAAGTGGTACCAAAAGCTGGATCACAGCGACAATGAGGTACCCAAAAGTAGAGTCAACGAGGGTAGGAGGCAGATGGAACAGGAAGAGATGGAGGGAGACACATCACGAGATTAGAAAGAAAAAACGTGCTGTGACTGGTGGAGTTCTTCTGGGACTGCTCATTGCCTGTTGCAGGAGATACCTGAATTATAGTCCTGGGAAGGTCAGATACGTGCCCTTGGGAGCAGAATAATCGTATTGCTGCTTTCATAACTTGATATTGGTAAGGTTAATTATTTTGCTAAGAGCCACTCAGCAAGGGAAGCCAGGGAGATGAGCCCAGCTGCTGGATGCCACATTTTGTAGCTGGTCCAGGGCAGTGTTTGTGCTCTTGAGGCCGCTTGTTTAAAAAGGATGGAGCAGAGATCATTATTTTTACAAAGTTTATGTTGTCTCTGCTCTGTTGTTGGGCTTAGTTACACGGGCACTCCCCTAGTTGGGCCGTGTTTGTTTCATGCATGAGGTATCAGGCCCTACTTTGTATATGACTTGGCAAAACCAGGCAGCCCTTAGCCTCCTGTTTCTTGGAGCCACAAGACCTAATATCTACAAAAGTTTTCCAAGAGCCTGTTGGAAGCATTGCTCTTGGCACATGCTCCTTAGCATAAACCAGAAAAAAATTCCAGGCTATCTGACCAGATCTTGAATCTAACCTGTTGCAGGACTTTTCCATGCAGCAGTCCTAAGTGGAGAAGACTGGTGGGCTGGCCAGTTACATTTATAGCTGATTTTTGACATGGGTTTAATTTTATTAAATACAGATGTTATTCTGTTGTTTAGCTCCTAAATCTGTCTGCCTGAGAAAACAGCCGCTTTCCCAGTGGCTTGGTCTCAGTGGTTAGACCAAGAACTGGGCACTAAGCCATATTTATGTACGCTGAGTTTCCACTGATGAATAATTTAAAATAGTTTTCAGTGGCAGTGAATGATAACTTGGAGCACAAATACCATTCCTTCTTTCAAACAATTTGTGACTGCAGTTTGCAGAAGCAGAAAGTTTGAGTTGCTTAGAGATATGACAAAGAAATAAAAGCTTCTCATCTGATAGCCCTTTGGGTTTCCTCTCCTTTTTTCCTCAGTGCTTTCAGAATCAACAGGGCATGATAAGACATGCATGCCTGGATCTACAACCAAAATAACCTGAGCTGTAATTTCCAGGAGAAGCTGGTGTAGTGCTCGACTCTCGGTAACTTTCTGTTTATTACAATCACTTCTGTCCAAAGAGTTCCAGAAACAAATAAGAATTGTCTGATCTACGAGCATTGAGAGCTGCTGGATTAGGAGGTACAGCATGGTCCTCTCTTGGTAAAAATAGATCACTGAGGCTGTGTTGTCCTGTGCATGTGGCCAGCGGTGGTTCTTCTCTGGTGTAGCTAGAGGACAGAAAGTTCTGCTCGCTGATGTTGTTGGATGAGGCTCCCTTCGCAATTCGTTGTGGTTGTTCTTGCTTTAACCCAAGGTACTGGCTGTTATCCAGTGAGGAAGTTGAAAATCTTGCCACTAGAAATTAGCCTCATGTTTTGGCCTTCAGGGACACTGCCTCTGAGAGGGATGGAGGCTATGCCAGGCCAGAGACTCTCCATTCAGTTTTGAACTGCGTTCAGAGCTATCTGGGGCCTTCAGAAAGGGGCTGTCCTAGAAAACCTTCCCTCAGGTAGCATACTGTCAGGCACAGGAGGACAATGTCTTGAGAGTGTTTCATTTGCAGCTGTTTTGTGTCCCATCACTAGACGTTTCTGTGCCATCCCTGAGCAGTTTGCAGATATTTGTGCATCTTGTGTAAAAGCTATTCCTCTTGGAGAGTGCATCTCTCACCAGTGAAAAGCCAGGCTCCTTTCCTCATTGGAGCAGATACATGTGTGGTTTCTTTCCAAGACCATCTGAGATCCTTGAGTTGAAACGTGCCAGGTGCCTCTTCTTGGAGGAGCTGCACAGATCCTGGGGGTGACTGGGGAAGAGAGATGGCTCCTCACTCCCCCAGAGAGCCTTGGGAAGAGCAGAGGAGCTTGCAGCGTGCCCAGTTGCTGTCACAGAAAGTCACTGAGGGCTTTCTGGCCTCTCAGAAGCTGCCATGTGACCCTCCAGGTTCTGCTGAGTGCCCTGCGTCTCATGTGCTGGCCAGGGAACAGATGGGAAAAGGCTCCAGCCCAGATTCGCACTTCTGGATGTCTCCATCCATCATGCCTTCCCATAACTCCTCTTGGTGAGGGAGCCGGGCTGGCTGCGAGTGGCACAGACAGTGCTATCTCTGGTGAGTGCTCAACCTCTCATCTCAGGGTGGCCACGGGTCTTCGGCTTGTGTGTGCTGCTCCACGTAAGTGTGAAGAGCTCTGCTGCTGCCTGCACATTCCCAGGACCAGCACGGGCTCTGACATCGTGGCTCTGCAGCTCAGTATGTCTTCAAGCTTTGGCTTTGTCCTGGTTTGAGTTGAACAGAACCAACTCTGTTCAGTGATTTTACTTTTCAGCTCAATCTCTCCTAAGAGGCTGCACTTTCTGAAGTTAGAAACATATTTTTGCAGACAGTGTCTGCTACTAGAAGTGATAGCACCTGATATTTACTGTTACTGCCCAGGATCAGGGTGCAGGAAGGCTTTTGCTTATAGTTGCTCCTGTAGTGACCAAGGTCACCGGTGGATCCTGTGTGCCTTGCTGGGGGTGATGAGAAGTAAGAGGGGTCACAAGGAAGTAAAAGGTTGCACCTCCGGGGAGTAATAGGCAGGACAGGTGACCAACAAGAGGATTCCATTCCACATACGTCATATTCAGTGTAAAACTGAGGCATTACAGGCATTAATCTCTCTTACTCAATGGCTGGCATGTGAAGAGGACTCCATCTGATCTTCTGCCTTTGGTCTGAATCCTGAGTTCCCAAATCCAGCTCCTGTATCCATCTCCCCTCTGCCACCGAGCCTGGGGCTTCCCCAGTGCCTCCTGTTCTGCAGCACCAGTGAGGAGTGCTGTCAGGGAGAGCTGAGTTCGATATCAGATGGGTGTATATTTGTATATAGTTCATTATTGTTATTGTTTGATTGAAGCTGGTTTAGTTTTCTTTTCCAGTCCACAAGGCTCTCTGTCTCATTCCGTTTCCCTTCCCATTTTGAGAGGGAGAGGGGTTAAAGAGCGTCTGTCAGCATTTAGTGGCTGACCCAGCCCTAACCCTCGAGAGTCAGCTATTCCTATTTACAGTAAAGCACTTTATCTCTTCCGTGGCCTTTATTCCAGGACTAGACTTTTTGCCCCCAGGGAGAGGATGGAGTAGCACTTACTGTATGGAAGGAAACATGAGGGCGTTGGGAAGTTCTTTTTTTAACAAAAAGCTTTATCTTTTGCCTGCTTTGATAATACTGGTGGCTGTCAGGAAAACTCCTGAAGGGGCACATTACACAATGGTCGAAATCCTGCAAGTCTGGACCTCTTGAGCTTTGCTTCTGTTTTCCTCTGGGACACCAGACAAGTGTGTCTGAGGAAAGTAGTAAAGGATTAAGCACTCTGAGGGTCTTGAGTGAAACCTCCGTGGTTGATCTGAATCACCCGGTCAGGGCAGGGAGGAGCTGATTCAAAAATGCCTGGCACAGCTAGGTGTGCCTGAAGAAAGGGAAAAGCACATTTACTTGCTAACATAGCTTTACATTTGTAATTAGAGGGTTTGATTAAAACAGCCCACAGACAGAGACAAAAAAAAAAAGGTGACCTGAAAAAGGGTTTAAAAAATAGGGAGGCTGTGTTATTTATAGGGTTATTGGCGGGAAAGAAGGAAGGATAGCAGTTCAATGCACTGAATAGCTTAAGCACTTGCTAATGCAAGACTGAATAAACAGGAAGAACTAGATGTCTTAACACATCATTTAATAAGTGTAATAGACATGTGCTGGGATAACTCATGAGGCTGGAATATTAATAGAAAAGAGTAAAGCTTATTCTGGTAGGGTAGCAGAAGTTTTCCTTGTATGTCCCTGCGCTCTGAGATCCAGTGTGAAGAAAGAGATGAACAAATATCTGAGTAATGCTACAAGGGTAAAGAACACAGAGACAGCAAATGAAGAATAACACTCTTCTGTGGGGAAAAAAAAACCAAAAAACAACCTTCTGAGAGCCAGAGCATGGTGGTGAATGAAGAATTCTAGCTATGCAGAGGCAGAGTTGGAGAGGAGTGTAGGGGAACACGACCTGTTCAGCTGGCACAGCCTTTCGATGCAGAGGTGGATAAATTTTTGGATGTAGAGAGGAAGCTGTCCCAGAAATGATCCGCTCCAACAGGGAGGAGCTGGCTGGCCCTGTGAAAGCAGGAGGGAGTGTAAACGGGAATGATTATGAAATAATGGCATGATACTTAGGAAAAAATTACAATACCAAAGTGATTAAAATGGACTTCAAGAAGGAAATCTTCAGTAAATATGAAGAACTAGTAACTGAGT
The DNA here is from genome assembly GCA_020746105.1 of Trogon surrucura. Taxonomy (NCBI): domain Eukaryota; kingdom Metazoa; phylum Chordata; class Aves; order Trogoniformes; family Trogonidae; genus Trogon; species Trogon surrucura. Next base: position 77,337,543 of record CM036658.1, on the reverse strand, counting down.
TCTCATAGGAAGTAAATCTGGGGTTGAGGGAGAACTAAGCAGAGCTGTTGTTTGCTTAAGTAGTCGATATTAAGGGCACAGGTATAAGTTATTACCTAAAGGTTGGATTAAATGATCTCTAAGGTCCCTTCCAGCCTAGGCCATTCTATGATTCTATGATTCAGCGAAAAGTTCAGAAAGATGAGTGAAATGGCAAAATCACAAGTTCCTCGTTCCCTTCAAGTGAGGAAGGATGCCTCCAGAAGGTGCAAAGCAGCTTGTTTTACCCAGCAAAGGTTCAAAGCAAGAAAAATATTAAGGACAAAGGGCAATAAAAGTTGTTGTGTAAGAGTTGTGATCTCTGAGGTTCTGTAACTCTTCTAGTCAGAGGATGATCAAAGATGGTTTATGCCCATAGTGCAAAAGAACTAGCAAATAACACTAGGAAATCTGTCTTTTTTTTGTGTGTTTAAAGACATGTAACATCATAACTGCCAGAAATACAGGAAAAGGTGGGGATGTTTTGGGCTGGAATAGAGAGAGAATGGGTTGATTAGGTAAAGTAGAGAATGGCCTGGGGCAATGCTGACTTTGAGAGTTTCTGGTGCACAGGTAGGTAAAGTTCAGAAGACTGCTAAGAGACCAAGCACAGCATCTATCCTGAAACAGAGGTAAAAGATAAAGCTGAGTAATTGTAGATATATTGGCTTCACTTCTTGGGTAAAGGTTAAAACAACCCACAAACCACTTCAAAGTAACTAGAATTGTGTGTGTGGGGAAGAGATGATTAACAGTCAGCAGTCCTGAAAAGCTGCATCAAACCCAGAGCACTAGTGAAAAAAGCCTTAGGTGGCTGTATCTCAACTGTCACTTCAGGTATTTTTTTTTAAATTTTTTTTGTATACTGGAGATGTATGTTCAAGACAAAATCACCATACGCTGAATGCCAGACTTTTCAGAACAAAAATACATTGACAATAGTTATCAATGACTGACTGTGAAACTTGCGAGATTCATTGGGGATGTATTGTGAGTCTGGTATTCAGTATTTTCTTCTACATCCTGGCTGGCAGAGTAAATCTGCAAATGGCACCATGATGGCAGGAGCTACAACAGCACTGAAAGACAGGATTAGAATTGACTAGTTGAAGAAATAGTCTGAAAAAGTTTGGATGCAGTTCAGCAAGGACAAAAAGATTTGCATTGCCTGATGAGGCATTGGCTCTGCCAGAAAGGATCTGTCAAAATGGATCATATACTGAAATGCCATCAGCTGCGTGCTGGTGGTACATAAGGATATTATTTTAAATTACTTCTAGGTGAATTCCCACGTCAGATATACATTGTCCACAAGATACGTAAAGTGTCTCTTAGGCTCCAGTCAGCTTCAGTAAGGCCTCAGCTGCAAACTGTGACCTATTTTAGCCACGGCACATCCCGACTGAGGTGGACTAGCTAGGAAACTCGCTGGAGAGCAGCAAGAATGATGCCACTTCTGACAGATTGACCCATAGGAAGTGACTAAAGAAACTGGAAATAGAAGACTACAGTGAGGCATAATGACCTTCAATATGGAATGAACTCATCTGGGCTGTGCATCCTTGGCAAGTAGCTGAGGGGGAGCAGAAGAGCACCTTTGACCAACCCAGGAGAAGATACAATTTCTTTAAATTGAAGAAATGAGTTTTAGGTTAAATAGTGGGTTAAAAACTCCGCCAGGTGAAGGACACTGCTGTTCTCGCATACATAGTCTGAAGAACAGCTCTCAATGGAGCTTCCTATGACAGGCATTGGGAACGACAGGTGCAACCCTGCCTTGAGGTAGAGGATAGATTTGGTGACTTTCTGAAATCCTTTCCAGTTTGGTTTTTTTTTTTAATTATTATTATTTCATGATAGCTTCAGTGGTGATATCCCACCTGTGGAATGATGCTAGCTTGTGCTGAAGGAAAGGCACTTGCAGTGGATTTCAGGACAAATAGATGGAGCTTGGCAGGAATAGTGAGCACCACTAGTTAAGTGGTAATTCTTACCCAGGAGAAGCTGAACAGTCTGTAAAACCAGTGCTGGCATTGCAGTGGGTTGTGAGTAGAGGAGACTTGGAGCATGGGCTTAGAGTGCCATGGTACCAGCCCACAGTGCTGCTCTATCAGTGTCACCAGCCTCTTCAATTCCCTGACATGGGGTGGTTGGCCAAGAGCACAGATTCCTGGTGACGTTAGCTTTTAGCAACCCTGCTTGCTTCACTCATATCTGTATTGACCCTGCTTGTCTTCAGACATGTCTGATGTGTTTCCTCTTCTTTACAGAGGAAGAGAGACAACTTCAAGCAAACAACCGGGATTTTAATCTGCAGTTTGAATATGCTGTAAGTAACCAGCACGTTGTTTCATGCAAATGCAGTTGCAGATGTAGCTACATCTGCTTCACATCTTGCATGTTGTTTCAGGGGGGTGACATGACTGCACACTAAGCTATGACTCTGCAAACAAGGTAAACATATGCCAGATGAACCGTCAGCGACAGTTCATTGCTGAGTCAACCACAGGGAGCTCTGCCTTTGGAGTCAGCCCTGCCAGGGTGCAGCTGAAAGAGATCTAATGCTGAAAGGGCATAACACAGTGACTTTACGTGCTTCCAGAAAATTGTGAGTCCAAAAGTTTGCAGGATCAGGCTCCAAGGCCTTCCAGTAATGGAATCTGGAGTTTTCTGTTGCAAATGTGTATCCATTTAAAGTAAAACATGAAAGGAAATGTGTCAGTTCCTCAGCTCTTACATTAAAATCCTCTCTGGCAGGAAGGTTTTGAATCTGGCCTTTGTGGCTTCCTGCCAGCTTTATTTCCAGCTCCTTAGCAGCCTACTTAGGTTCATGTTTTGCCATGAAATCTGTGACTTCAAGGAGCGCCATGACATGGGCTGGCTGTAACCCAAGTCTGCCAAGATATGGTGCCAGGGAGCCCAACTTGATTTCCAAAGCTTGTGGACTATTTGCTGATATGTGTGCATAGGAGGGGTAGCTCAGGTGCTAGATGTGTACTGCCTGGCTGCAGGGTCATCTCCTCCTTAAAGTGACCCTGAAGCTTCACTCTTTCAAAGTGTTTGTAGCTGCCTGCTGATATCAAAAAGAATTTTGTGAGTTTTTGTCCTCTGCATATTTGAATCCCAGTGGTGAAATTCATCCTTCAGTTTTAGTCAGGATGTCCTTTTGATTCTTGTTTTGGTTTAGGAACGTAACAGGTATTTTCTCAGTAAAAACTGGAAAAATTCAACATTTTGAGACACTGTAATTTCTCATGAGATAGAAAGTTGGACTTGCCAACACCTTAGACAGAAGATCTTGATGTAGCTGCTCTGTTGGCAACAGGAACTGGACGATTTTCAGTGGTTGCCTTTCACATATGGACTACTCAACAGAAATTAGAGACTTCCTAGGTCCAGAGATACTGCATGTCATGAGACACCTTGTAGTTAATACTCGTGAGGATCATGCAGCACAAATGGCTTGTCAAAGCTAGTGATCTGAGCTGGAAAATGCAGCTGATTTGCATAGAACCTGCCAGTAGAGAACTGGAGTGGGTATTGACACTACATGTGGATTTGTGATCTTTCATTGAATGATTTCCGTGTAGACTATGTGCAGCTGTGGGGCAGGGAGGCAAGAGGGTAGAGAGAGCAAGCAGCTCTTCTGTTTCTGAGCCTACTGCTGTGAAAAGCCATTCATAAGGCTAACTTTGCATGTCACCGCTTCCCACCTGATTGCTTAGATGCCCAAGAATTTGCAAATATCCAAAATTAAGGAGAGCACTGGAAGGTTTCCATGAGAGTCTATTGATTAGATGTAAAGAAGGAGCCAGCCAGAAATATATCTGTTGAAACTTGGCAGTGAGTTTCAGTAATCCTTCCCCTCATTTTAGACAGCTGTGGCTCATGATTTCTGGAGTCCAGTGCAGATGAGGCTTTGCAAATCTAGAAAATTGTCCAGAAGGAGGCAGGCTTTGACGTGGTGAGTGGATAGGGAGGCACTAAAAGACTTTAAGTGGTGGTACAAACACTACCCTAAAAGTATGAAACTGAACATCACATCCTGGATTGCTTATTTTCAATAACTCCTGGCAAAAGTTCAATTTATTAAACCCACATTGCCATAGTAATGGAAAAGAGTAACCTTGCTCGTAAGTTACTTCAAATTCCATACCATAGGTTGTTGGGTGCATCTGGAGATGCCAAAAAACGAGATAGTCTCCTGGTACCCTCCCGTCAACACATTCATGATACTCCTGCAAGTTAGCTCTTCCAGTCCTGTAGTCCACAGCAAGGGTCAAATCTGGGTTCCTTCCTCATGTTCAGATTTTTCTGAACTTGGTGGGGTTGCACTGCTAAACACAAGGATGGGGTCCAGCGGGACCAACACAGTCCAAATGCTGGAGGCTGCCCTGGGATGCTCAGCCACAGCAGCTATACGACTCAGTTGTCTCTCAGCATGTTGATACTTTCTGAATGGGAAAATTTCTGTCTCCTGCAGCCGTGGTCCTCCTCCAGCATGTCTTCCCACCCTCATGACCTGCCTACAAGCAAACAAAAGAAGCGTCTGAACTGTTTGTGTTTCATTGTGGTGCTCAATTCCTTCAGACTTGAGAATCGGAATAATAGGCATCCACATGTTGATCTGGGTTTTCTTTATAAATCCAGGAGGAGAGGAACTGTCTTCTGGCTCTTGGTCCCACAGAGAGGACCATTAGTTCTTGTCCTTCTGCACAGGAGTCTTGTCTTGATGCACAAGGAAAGTTTCACCAACAGCTGTTCCAGCCAGATAAAAGTGACACTGGGGAGAAGATGGAAGGAAACCCAGAAATATAACAAAGCTTAGAAAATATTTTGGACAGCGAAAGCCACGGGAGTGAGGTTTACTTTGCTTAGTAACTCAAGACCATTTTAGCCATAAAACCTATAGAACAGGTTCTTGTAACAAAGCAAGGTGAGGCGCTAAATGTTTCTTGAGGGTGAGGCCGTTGCTGAGAAAGGCCAGTGAGGAAAGAAAGGGAAAATGCAAACAGAGGCATAGTGTATTGTCTTGCTGCTGTGTTCGGGCTGTATGTTGCAGCTGGTGTGAATGTTTGAGCCTTTCACTAGAAAAGAGAGTTTCTATTATGTAGGTATAGATCAAAGGTAAAGAGATGCTTTGTCCTTGTTCAGTTTCAATGAGAAGAGGGAAGTGGGAAAGTACAATCAGGGCTGGGTGTGTTGTCCTTGAATAGTCGGTGGTAATTGTCCCTTCCTGGTACAAAGTCTACAGGATATCTGTGAAGGGAGAAGAGAGGAGCTGAGAAAGACTTGAAAACTCTGTTTTGTGTGGAGCATGACTTAAACTCTGGCAGCTGGTGAAAGCTGGCCTCCTGGTATGAAGCAAGACTCACAAATATGCTCAAACCAGCTTTGCAAGAACTTGATGCTGAACCGTGGAAAGCTGTAGCTGCCAATACATGCAAGGGCATGTCCAGATCCATCACACCTGGACTTGCAGGAGGCTTTGGAGGGCACATTCCCTTCCAGATCTCTTCAGAAAATAAGCAAGAGGCCAAACTGCACCATGACTCTGCCATGCTGCTCCAGCTATGGAGCCTCTATAGCTGAGCACCAGCTGTGTGGAAGTGTTGGAGAGTGTGGAGGGCAGGGTAGGATAAGGATAGGAGTGGATATGAGCTGCACATAGTGGAAATCTCCTTGACACAGAGGCTTCACGCTGAAGGTTTCAGAGGAGTTGCTGAATGCATATGAGGTGTGTCATGTAGTGGGCTGAAGACTGGGGTGGTCTCCATGTGTGTGAACAGAGGTAGTGCGGACTGAGAGGGAGAAAACTGAGGTGTCTCTTATCTGAAGAAACCTCTTCTAGTGGAGTTTGCTGTGATTAAATAATAGAAGGTGTCTGTGGTTAAGGGCAGCAGCTTGAAGCAGTGGCAGTGCTTGGGTAGGTCAGGATTCATTTGGACTTAGTGTGAAGACTGAGGCTGAGACTAGAGCTCTCACACTGGTTCAGCTGCAGACATCCTTGGCCTTATTCTGCACAGCAAGAACACGGTAGCTTAGAAAAATAAAACAAACTTTAAAACAAAGTGCTGTGCAGCTGACTGGAAGGGCTGAGTATGAAGGTACGTACTACCCACCAGCTCACAAAATTAGGAGTGACTCAGAAACCGAGTGTGCATGAGTGGCATGCAAAGGCATTTAGTGCAGCACAAAAATGAACTCAATATAGGTCAGTAAAAATGAAAAGTCAAGTTCTAATCCCATGTTTATTCACACCACAGACAGGAAGATCCTTTCTGACTTCAGCAGGAGATTTGTCTGTGTAAAAACTGAAATAAAGTGAAAAGCAGGGTGCCAGATGTGGTCCAGGAAGATTTTAGTGCTTTAGTCAGTGTTCTTACTCGAGGCTATTTGAGCTGGCTGCACTGTCCCCACTCTGTCTGCACTGTCCCTAGCACAGCTGCAGAGGGAACTGCCCCATGTGGGTCCACCACGATAGGATCTCTGTCTGCTAACACTCTGGAGAGGAAAATCTCTTCTGAAAGATTTTAATGTGTGCTCTGATCCCAACTCCTTTTTATTTCTTCACTTTCACGTTGGAATTCAGCACAGCTGCACTGAAACGTCACGAAGGGCTGTGAAAACAACTTTGAAACTGGCTTTCAGACAATAGCAGAGGAAATGCAGGGCCCATGAGTCAATGACAAATTCCATCTTGGATCAAGATCTAGGGTCAAACCAGCATCCTTTCTGCAGGACCAACAGTGAGGGGGCTGCTTCGATTCTGCTTTTGTTCTCCCTGGTCACCTAACAAATTCTCTAGTGAAACAGGAGGGATGTATATAAGCTTCCTATGGCAAATACGCAGTGCCCTGAGCTGGAGCAGCAGCTGGCCTCTTATCTCTTTAAACTTTAATGTGAGAGCAAGTGGCTCTAGTAGTGGGCTCAGACTCTACATGCTCTGCTTGCATGCATCCATCTGAGTGAGATGCCCGGTGGGTTATCCTCAGGTGGGATGGTCATTGTGGTCAGGATGGTGGGAATCGCTGCCCACTCTCCCTGTCTCAACCTCCAAATGTTTCCCAACAATCAGCTCAAGGCTGGAGGGAGTGCTGTCTGTTTATATAAATAGTGGTCTGAGTAGCTCCTGAAAGAATATCTACAGCAGCAACCTGCACTGCTCTTTCTGCATTAGGGAAGGTGTTAGCTGAAGACAGGACCACACCATGAGTCCAAGTTCCATCCAGGAGGCAGAACTGGGTAGGTCCATCTAGGCTGGAGACCGGTACTCCTACAGAGCTCAGACAAGGACTGAAGGCCCACAACTGGGCTTAAGTGAGTTCCTGAGACCTGGACAAGGGTTGTGGATGGAGAAGCCAGGTGAGGTCAAGGCCCTTAAGGCACGTTAGGGTCCCGAAAAGAACTGAAAGGTTAATCTGTGTCAGAAATGAGATGCAGTGATGTCCACAGTCTCCTTTGGACCAAGTTCCCCCCTCTTCATCTTAGCTTAGACCTTAGGAGGACAAAATTTGTACTGTACATGTTGGGAGACCGATTGTATGAGACCTTAATTAACAGGGTACAGTGGTTTGGAGTTTTGTCTTCTCTCCATGACTTGACAGTACTCTGCCTTTCCATTCACTTCTCCTCTCCTGGCAGCAGCATGAGGCACTGAAGGCAGTGTAGCTGAAGGAGACGATTAAGAGACAAGACCTTTAGACCCTATACTTGGCCTGTCTGTGGCATGAGATCATCAAGCCATGCCATCTCCATCTGCCTTCATGTCACCACAGCGATGATTAATGGCTCTGTGATGGGATGGCACCAGGCAGAAGGAACCACATAGGAAAACACAACCAGTGACTACATTTTCCTAGAGATTTTCCTGGAATACCCAACATGTGATGGGATCCTGGAACTCACTTCATTATTGCTGCCAAGAGGGGGTCAAAGGGTTACATATGTAATAAATTCCCAAAGAAGTTAAGAAGAAAAAAAAAAAGAAGGAAAAAAATAAGGGAATTAAGGACTGGATATAGAATCATAGAATCATAGAATCATAGAATGGCCAAGGCTGGAAGGGACCTTAGAGATCGTTTAATCCAACCTCCCTGTCATGGCCAGGGACGCCTCTCAACTAGATCAGGCACCCCATGAGGACCGAACGGGAATTGAACCTATGACCTTTGGTGTTTCATATAGATCTTTTTATTTCTGGTGTTTGGCAGGTCTTTTACTTCTGGGAGTCAGAATGAGATCTTTACATGGACCAAATGAACTCCATCAGCATCCTGTTGGTGTTTCTCAGCCTTCTCTTGAGTTGGGGCTGCTGCTCACCATCAGGAATAAGAACTTGGTAGACTTAGATCTGATGTGGTCTGACTATTCTCCCTATGAAAACAAATCCTCTGTGTCAACACATACCCTGTTAAATGAATTTATTAAATATGTCCTTGAGCACAGTCACAGCCCTATCGTCACATTTCTGCACATACCATCTGCGTGCTTTCAGATTGCACTGCTGCAGTTGAATAAAGTGACACTGAACTGACCTCCTGCCTCCTTGCAAGTCTTTATCAAAGCATCTGGGAAAGCCATTTCTGCTTCTAAGCTGTTGCATCGGCCTATTCCTTGTGCTACAGAGGTATCAGTGAAATTGCCAGGCGTCATGGCACAACACCTTCCTGAGAGTTCGCCAAGGTTTTGCTAAAATTTGATTTGGGCCAAGTTTTCCAGCTGCTAGAAATTAATACGTCACTGAGCCAGGGGTGTAAACTCAGATGGTCAATATCCTGCAATACTTTGCCTTTTCTCGGTATCACCTTCTAGCCCCTGCAATCTAGCTCTACAAGCAGTTAATGCCTCTTATTTCCAGTGACTTTTATGGTGAGGAGATGATTTGTTTGCTCAGTGAACAAAGGTAGGAACCATCTGCTGAGTGTTTGCCTGCGGTCGGACGTCACAGGCGGGCTTCTGACAACACCCCCAAAGCAACAGCTCATCCGCCAGATCTGGACTCGTGTAACTGTGGCGCGACAAGCACTATTCTTAGGGACAGCATTTTGGTGGAGTCACACCTCCAAAAAGTGTGAATCTAGCCCCTGAAAAGAGCAGATGAGAATAATCCCTCGCCCACAGACAGCGTTGCTCTGTGTCAAGCTTTGCATCTGGAGAGCTTGAGGCTGACAGTGGGTAACCACGCTCGAGCCTGTCCTTTTAAGACACAGGTCCACACAGGGGCTGCCCACAGTGAACCAGAAATCTAATGCAGATCTGGGAGTAAGCAATAAATCTCCCGATTCACATCCTTGTGCTTGCCCCGCAGAGCTGCTTCTCATAGATCTTCAATTTTCATAAATCTATAGGAGAACCAGATGCTCTTGTAGGACCTCTTAATACTTAATGACTGCTTTGAAGACGTTGCCCCTCCATCACTCTTCCCTCACTGAAGGCAGAGCATGGGAGAGGTAAGACAGGTCATGCATTAAAGGCATTGCTTGTTAAATGATGGCTGCACAGGGGCTGTTTAAAACACCTCGGTGCTGCAGAGTCCCGTAGTACCCTCCCACCCCAGAGTCAAGTTCTAGTACAGCTCTAAAGGACTTACAGGGCATGATGGTGCTAAGCATCACAGGCTAGAATAAGGTCAAGAGCAGAGGCCAACTGAGATTGCCCTGCAGTAAAACGAGAGCCTAAGCTGTCAAAGTATGCAGCTCTGGAGATTGCATGAGAACATACCTGTATCTTACACAGAACTTCAACTGCATCCGCGATGTGGGAATGCAGAGCTTTGAACAGGAAAAGCTGAAATATTTACTAGTTTGTTTTTATAATTTAATATTGATATTCCTTTAACCCCAGAGGGCCATGAACAAGTTACTTGTTGAATTAGAAATCTTCATAGTGATTATGAGGAATTCTTCTTTCTGGTCCTTAGGTTTAATTATAGATTCTAGACCAATGAAAAGATCCTCTATAATACTCTCTGTTCTTACCCTGAGGTCTGTAATGTCCCAGTGTCCCCCCCAAAATATGTGTCAAATACTACACAATCCTGAACGACCATGGAGAAAATAGTGAATGTCCAGATGCCGGCAGTTGAGCTTTTGAAAGCTATTATGTCTGGGGTTTTTTAGCATGCCTAATGGAAATAGGAAATAAAATGAATGGCTCTGGTTCATTCAGCGGTTTTCCTGACGTAGTTAATAGACAGAAATAGAAGGCAGGAATTGAAATTGAAACCACTCCCATTCTTTTCCTATCCCCCTCTGAGATTTTTGCAGGGAAAGATCTATAAACTTCATGTGAGTGTTTACTGAGTAGTTTTTCCCATGTTATACGTGACCCTCTGAAATCTGTTGACGCAGAAAGGTCAGATCTTACTTTTTCCTGCAGCTACTGTGTTCTCTTTTTTAAAGTAAGTTGCCGTGATACATTCCTTCAGATTAGTGGGCAATGAGCATCTTTAGACGCATTATTCATTAAAAAATCTGACAGACTGCCTCGTGGACACAGGCTTGTCAAGCAATTTGGTTCTCTCTATGTTGTGTTTGCAGAGGATGCTGTTATTCCATTGCTTCTATTTTAGGAGTGTCCATGGAGCCTGTGTGCAGCTCATATCCCACAGTGAAGAATTTTGAAATAAGCCAAATTTAACTATGTGTCATGACATTCAGAACACAGCAGAGTTAACCACAGCCAGAGGTGGCTAGATGATACTGGGAGACAGGCAATATTGTTTATATGATGGTCATTGAAAAACATCTTTTATTGCTGAGTGCAATTGATGGGAGGATTTGGCTAGCTCTGTTTCCATCTCTGCATTTTCAGACACTTATTTATGGGCTTGTACAAGGGATAAAACATGAAACTGATGCTGAAGGATGTTGCTGTACTTAGTCTATGGACACAGCAAAATCCAGTAACTGCCTAAAATGGAATAGCTTCCCACACACCTTTCTGTGGTAATCTGAATTGGCTGAATGGTGGAAACATGCTGCTTGTGTGTCAGTTTAGATGTTGAGATCCTGGCTTAATGCACATATTGGAAGTGGCCTGTGATTCATACTTAGTAGCTCCTGTTCTCCCATGAGCTTAACAACATCTAGAGGCTATTACAATACTACAGTCACCACTTTCTCTTCCGTTGAACCAGCAAATTTACCACTGAATGAATGTAGACTGTGTAATATCTGCTTCCTTGTGCTGTCACACCTTAGGTTCCCTGGGAGGGGGTCAATAGGCATCTTCTAGAGAGCTTCTAAGAGGGAAATTTTAGATGTGCCGGCAACAGGTGGCACGTGTCCTCCCAGGGCTAAACCTGAATGAGTGCTTAATCAACTCCATGTGAAGGGAAAGTCTAGCACACCTGAAAACTGAAAGTACAGCTCAAGCTGGTGTGCTCAGTGTAATGGATTGAGCCTGAATATGAGGTGCACAGAATTTGACCAGTGATGGAGAACTATGATCTTATTGCAATTACAGAGACGTGGTGGGACAGCTCACATAACTGGAATGTGGGCCTTGATGGTTATGTTCTCTTTAGGAAAGACAGGTTGATGAGGCGAGGTGGGGGAGTTGCTCTGTACGTGAGAGAGCAACTGGAGTGTATTCAGATCCATCGAGCAGCAGATGAGGAGCAAGTAGAGAGTTTATGGGTGAGAATTAAGGGGCAGGCTAGCTTAGGTGACACTGTGGTGGGTGTCTACTATAGACCACCTGATCAGGAGGTGGAAGTTGATGAGGCCTTTTACAGGCAGATGACAGCAGCCTCTCAGTCCCAGGCCCTGGTTCTCATGGGGGATTTCAACTACCCAGACGTTTGCTGGAAGTCCCACACAGCCAGCCATCCTCAGTCCAGGAGGTTCCTCCAGTGCATCGATGATAACTTTTTGATGCAAATGGTAGATGAGCCTACCAGGAGAGGAGCGCTGCTGGACCTTGTGTTCACCAACAAGGAAGGACTGGTTGAAGCAGTGAAGGTTGAGGGCAACCTTGGCTGCAGCGACCATGAGATGGTGGAGTTCAGGATCCTGTGCGGTAAAAACAGAATAGCAAGCAGGATCGCAACTCTGGACTTCAGAAGGGCCAACTTTGGCCTCTTCAAGCAATTACTGGGGGATACCCCGTGGGACAGGGAGCTGAAAGGTAAAGGGGCCCAAGACAGTTGGTTGGCATTCAAAGACCACTTCTTTGAAGCTCAGGATCAGTGCATCCCATCAGGTAGGAAATCAAGAAAGAGATCCAGGAGACCTGCTTGGTTAACCAGGGATCTGCTGGGCAGACTCAGGTGGAAGGGGAGGGTGTTTAAATTGTGGAAGGAAGGGCTGACCACTTGGGTGGAGTACAGGGCAGCTGTCAGGGAGTGCAGGGAGGCAATCAGAAAAGCTAAGGCCTCCTTGGAGTTAAAACTTGCAAGGGAGGTCGAAGACAACAGAAAGGGCTTCTTCAAATACATTGCTGACAAAACTAACACTAGAGGCAATGTAGGCCCTCTGTTGAATGAGGTGGGTGCCCTGGAGACAGAGGACAGAAAGAAGGCAGAGTTGCTGAATGCCTTCTTTGCCTCTGTCTACACTGTTGGAGACCGTCCTCAGGAGCCTCAGTCCCCTAAGGTCCCAGAGGAAGTCATGACAAAGGAGGAGTCTGCCCTGATTGATGAGGAGTGGGTTAAGGATCAGTTTGAACACTTGGACATTCATAAATCCATGGGCCCTGATGGGATGCACCCACGGGTGCTGAGGGAGCTGGCGGGAGTCATTGCTAGGCCACTCTCCATCATCTTTGGTAAGTCGTGGGTAACAGGTGAGGTGCCTGAAGACTGGAGGAAAGCGAATGTCACTCCAGTCTATAAGAAGGGCAGGAAGGATGACCCGAGTAACTACAGACCGGTCAGCCTCACCTCCATCCCTGGAAAGGTGATGGAACATCTTATCCTTGACACTGTCTCTAGGCATATCAAGGATAAGAAGGTTATTAGGGGCAGTCAGCATGGCTTTGCCAAGGGGAAGTCATGTTTGACCAACCTGATAGCCTTTTACGAAGACATAACTAGGTGGATGGATGGTGGCCATGCAGTGGACGTGGTCTACCTGGACATCAGCAAGGCCTTTGACACCGTCTCCCACAGCATCCTCATAGGTAAACTGAGGAAGTGTGGTCTGGATGACCAAGTAGTGAGGTGGGTCGAGAACTGGTTGAAGGGAAGAAGCCAGAGGGTTGTGGTCAATGGGGCCGAGTCTGGCTGGATGCCTGTGTCTAGTGGGGTCCCTCAGGGGTCAGTGCTTGGGCCGGTGCTGTTTAATATATTCATCAACGATCTGGATGAGGGATTAGAGAATGTTGTCAGCAAGTTTGCTGATGATACGAAGTTGGGGGGAGTGGTTGACACACCAGAAGGCTGTGCAGCCATTCAGAGAGACCTGGACAGGCTGGAGGGCTGGGCGGGGAGAAATCTGATGAAGTTTAATAAGGGCAAGTGTAGAGTTTTGCACTTGGGAAAAAATAACCCCATGTGCCAGTATAGGTTGGGGACTGCCCTGCTGGAGAGCAGTGCAGGGGAAAGGGACCTGGGGGTTCTAGTGGACAGCAGGATGACCATGAGCCAGCAGTGTGCCCTCGTGGCCAGGAAGGCCAATGGCATCCTGGGGTGTATTAGAAGGGGAGTAGCAAGTAGGTCAAGAGAGGTCCTCCTGCCCCTCTACTCTGCCCTGGTGAGGCCGCATCTGGAATATTGTGTCCAGTTCTGGGCCCCTCAGTTCAAGAAGGACAGGGAGCTGCTTGAGAGAGTCCAGCGTAGAGCCACAAAGATGGTGAAGGGAGTGGAGCATCTCCCTTATGAGGAAAGGCTGAAGGAGCTGGATCTCTTTAGCTTGGAGAAGAGGAGGCTGAGGGGTGACCTCATCAATGTTTATAAATATGTCAAGGGGGAATGTCAGGAGGATGGAGCCAGGCTCTTTTCAGCGGCGTCCACTGACAGGACAAGGGGCAATGGGTGGAAGCTGGAACACAGGAGGTTCCAGAAAAATATGAGGAAAAACTTTTTCACTGTGAGGGTGACTGAGCACTGGAACAGGCTGCCTAGGGAGGTTGTGGAATCTCCATCTCTTGAGACATTCAAAACCCGCCTGGACGCGTTCCTGTGCGCTCTAGTGTAGGTGATCCTGCTCTGGCAGGGGGGTTGGACTAGATGATCTTTGAGGTCCCTTCCAACCTTTAACATTCTGTGATTCTGTGATTCTGTGATCTTATCTTTCAGCAATGAAATACCTAGTTCTGTATTCTCGAGCTTGGGCCTTTCTTTGGTTTGAAGAAGACTGATAGAGGAGCAGCCATTGCTGGTGTCTGGAGGGTCCGTCTGCAATTGGAAAAGGAAACTGGAAATAGGGAACAAACTGCAACTCGCTTACTGAAATGGTGACTTCTCATATTAGTGTCTGTTTACACAACACTGCATTCAAGTGATCTTTGTGGAATAGAAACAAGCCACCTCTCTGAGTTCCTGAGTTAAGAGGCTGCTGAATCAGCTGAAAATAATGTCGTATCCTGCTCCCAGGAGGACCCATAGATCCTGTGGGTTGTCCACCCAAACAGAGTTTGAGGGTCTCAGACAAGTCATAGACAGTTGATCTAGTCTGTGTTTTTCAACACAGCTGTGTGGATGTTGCCAACAAAATTATTGCAATCTGGTTACCGTTTTTAATTCTATTTGTGCATTGTGTAAGTAGAAAGACTAATAATAAAGGAAAGACGCATCTTTCTTTGTGAGCAACTAAATGTACCTTCAGCTACCTGCAGTTGCACTGGCATAAACTGAGGATGATGTTTTCTCCGTTTGCCAAGAGGAATTCTCTGTGTTTATCCAGGCTTGGCATGATTGTGGGGGGAAAAAGGAAATGTTTGTTGAGCTTCTGTTGGAAACAATGCTATTGCTAAATATAAGCAAGTGAAAACACAGTTGAAATGGGTTGTGTTCTAATTTTTTTTCCTGTTTTACCAATCCTATTTATTTTCCTTTTTTTTCCCCCTACAGAACAATTCAATTAAAACATCAAAATACAACTTCTTCACTTTCCTGCCTCTCAACCTGTTTGAACAGTTTCAGCGAATAGCCAACGCTTACTTTCTTTTCTTGCTGATTTTGCAGGTATGGATTCACTGTACTGTTTCTAGCAGATTGCTCTGTCTGTTATCAAAGCCGATCTATGTATTGACAGTTGTTATAAAGTGCAAGCTATGAATTAGCATTGTACTAAACCTTAAAAGTAGACAGAAAGTAGGGCAGAAAAAAGCAATTTCCTCTCTTACCTTTGGGTATGAGGGTTTGAACTAAATGAAGAGAAAAAATTTAATTAAAGTTTTCAACAAAGCGTGTGCCTTTTTCATGCCCTGTCCTACTAACCCTTTGTGTCTACATCCAAACGCTCCCAGCTGTCCTCGGGTTTGCATTACTTGTTCCTCCTGTAGTACAAAAGGAAGTTGTCTCTTACCTGTAGGTTTAAAGGCAAATTCCATTGGCAGTCTCAAAGGAGACTGCAAGAGGAAGGGCAAATTTGTAACGTATATGGCTTGCCTGAGAAGGAAGGAGTTAACATCACGAAGGCACAAGATTGGGGCTAGTTTGCATAAAGCTGAATACTGCTGCTCCCTAACATGAGTGAGCTTGTCAGACTCTGGCCACCCCACCAAACCATGTGGGTTTGGGTTGCACTTCACCCATTGCTGCTGATAACACTGCTCTGAAAGCCAAACACACCGGAAAAAAATGATATCAGGATTTCTGCCCTTTTGAGCTTTACTAGAATATGGATAAATGCAGTGTACTCTGTTGTTCCTGAGTCCTACTGGAACATGTTATCGAGAAAACAGGGTATAATTTTGATTATGTTTCAAGTACGATGTTTTAGATTTGACCTTTTCAGTGCACACAAGTCTGCAAAATTACCTTTTTCAAGTGCTGTTTTTTCAATTTCAGCTCAAAAAAAAGCACAGGCAAAATTTTGTTAAGCCTGTAGCAAACCATGTACAGACTTCTTTGCTTATTTACAGAGAATGAATCTGGGAAATTTCAGCCCATGCGTATTTTTCAAGACACTAGTGAAAGTGCCTTTCCAGCTAAGTTAACAACACTGTGCCTGTGTTGTTGTACTCCACTCTAGCTATTTGTCTATCAAATTTGTAGCATTTCAAACTATTTGCCTGAAATTATTCCACTGTGTCTTTTGCTGAACCATTTAGGAGCTACTGTGTATAAAAGTATGCATTTTTTTCGGCCACCTGCATCAAGGTCAGCTAAAGAGGGCAGCCATTAGTCTTTTAATAGTCACATTAATTTTTTTCGCTCTTCTGCCCACTCGCTCCATCCCTGGGAGTATCTCTTCCTTCATTAGAAGAGGTGATGCGTGGCCTGTGGGGACTCTGCCTACATCCCAGCAGGACATGCATATTCCCAATTGGGTGAGAAGGTGCCAGTTACGTATCTCTGCAGCCCCCACATCTGAGCAGGGCTGTGTTTGCCTCTAAAATTCACTCCTCCTGGCTGTATCTGGGTGCAGCTGTAGTATCTGGGTTGTGACAGTGCAGGAGAAGGAGCAATCCCAAAGAGCAGCTCTCTGCCCTTAAGCAGCTGCTTTAGTGGCACAAACACGCATGGAGCTGACGCTGGTGAATCCACTCTGATGGACACAGTGATGCCAGTACCACATTGCTTCCGTCATTAGTCATGTTCTTGCAGATAAAGAGGAGAGCTGCATTGGGCTGAGACATCCATCTCTGCTTCACAGAAGGCAGGACAGAGTCACCTTCAACTCTTGGGTCTTCTCACTATGTGTCAGCTCTCCAGAGAAATCCACTGGGGACTTCTCAGTCCTAATGTCACAAACAACAAGAAAGAACAACGCACTGCACTTCCTGACACCTTGGTGTTTATATGCTAAATAACACCTTGTTTTGTAAGAAAAGCGTGGGTTCCCTGGCTGTCCCATATTTGTGGGGTCACACAGAAGTGACAGAGCTGTGTTTCTGTCTTTATTCTGTGTTCAGATGTCAGAGAAAAATGTCAGCTACAGCTTCCATGGAAAATAGTGTTTTGATTCTGTCCGTCTGGTGAACTGGCAGGAAGTTTCTTAACTCAGATTTTTTATTCCTACAGCTGATTCCTCAGGTTTCCTCGCTGTCCTGGTTTACAACGGTGGTGCCGCTAGTGCTGGTGCTGGCTGTATCAGGAGTCAAGGATGCTATCGATGATTTTGTAAGTCCTGCCTTGCTGACCTGTACTTTGGAGTTTGCCTGTGGTTCTTAGCATAATGACTAGAGGAAACCACTTAAAATAAACACAGCCTGTGGCAGGCAGTTGAAGAACTGGTCTGTGGTCAAGATTTCGCCTGAGATGAGATCACCAAACCTATGGATTATTACGTAAAAAGGAGCTAGAATTTCCAAATTGTTGAGCAGCCCAGTAACTCCATTGACTTTCTCTGAAATGGCATCTGTTTTCATCTTGCTATTTAATTTCTCTTGATGCTCTATGGAAACTCAGTGCAACTTCGCAAGCAGGCAGATGAAAGGTGCTGAGGAACATTCAGGGAGAAATGCCAGAATATCTGTGGCCACTTTCCATATCAGAGCAGAGCAATGGATTTCCCTGGGTACTTAGCTTGCAATCCTGTGGCGGCCAGGACCTCCACCAGTTGAGTCAGGACTGTGCTAATTGACATATAATCCCCTACCATTCTTCTACCCTTCAAGAGCAAGCTCCATGTTGCCTGTTGCTCTTTGTAGTTAGTAACGTCCCCTGTTACTAGTGAAAACATGGGCTCCACAATGACTCAGTTGTGACTCTACCTTGCCAGACCCATTCAGCCTGAAGTGTTAATGAACTGCCTACAGCTCTCGTGTGCTTGTTTTCCTGGAAATGTGCTTTAACATACCCATAACATATTTTCAGAATCGACACAAAAGTGACAAACATGTCAACAACCGCCCAGTCCAGGTCCTCATCAATGGCATGTAAGTCCTTTTCCTTTTGCTGCAATTTTGACTGGGAAGAGCATTCTATTAATAATAATTTATTTTTTTTCCCTGTGTGATTCCCAAGGACAACTAAACAATTTAAAATTTAATTGTCTTTCACACCATTAGTTCACCGTGCAGTTCTGGGCTATGTGTCTGATTAATGAACCCAAGACACAGTACTACAATCAGCGTAGTCATTATGGCAGTGACCTTGCACTGACAAAAAGTAAACTCTTTCTGTTCCTGGAAATATATATGTTTAAATAGATGATACTTTGAGAATTCTGTGTGATTTTACTCCTTACCCTGGAAGTGACAACCAAGGCTATCTTTCCATGTCTGTTTATGTTCACAGCATTTATTTCTGCATTAAGCAAAAGTAGGTATTATCAACAAGTTATTTAAATTCAGAAGCAGGAATAGCTTCCTCATACGTGTCATAACATTTTGAGCGTGTGTAGCAATTCTGAGTTAAATGTACTCAAAACTTTTCAGTGTGTGCTTTGGAAGTTGTACTCCTAGCACTGTTCTTTGCTGAAAAAATAAAACAAAAGAGAGAGAGAGAAAAAAAAGAAATAGCAGAGGCTTTGGCTTGTGTGGCAGACACATGTGCTGTTTACTTGCAGCTCCATGGAGTCCAGCTGTGCGTAGGACACAGCTGTAGAGAGCTGTGAAGTCTCCAATGATTTTTTTTCCATAATATAGGTAGCATATAGGTTGTGTAAACTTGAACAGATGACCAAACATTTAAAAATATAACTAGAAGCTGAAGAATAGGAACATGCTTTTTGTACTTTCTGCTAAGTAAACCAGTTTCTTAGTTTACTGTGTATTAGTTACTGTGTCTAGGAAACATAGACTGAAATAGAAATTTTCTAATATTTTGCCTTTGATCAAAAACCGGAAACCATAGGTCCTGCTCAACTCCAGCCAACACTGAAAAATCAAGGCTGAGCTGAACTCAAGCTTGAATGCCCAGTCCCATTTTGATTTAGCTCTTGACATTTCTTACCTCTAAATTCTGCCTTTAGACCTGTCGTGACCTGGTTACGTCGGCACGAGCAGTGTGTTGGTCTGTCCATATGCGTATCTTGCCTGGTGCTGTCAAGGCCACCACAGACTTAAGCTTAGCCAGGCATATGCACAGCCAGAGCACCTGCATGGACCTTCCTGACAGCCCCATCTGTTGCTCTGGCCTTTGGAACCACTTAGAAAAACTAACACAACTGGAGATTTTCCCAGGTATTTGGGAACTGTCACACGAAGTAGAGAATTTTTCTTTTTCTGAGGCAGTTGAGCCCTTGAGGAGGAGGAAGGGATTAGTCAACCCAGAGAGAAGGACAGTGCACATGGACTGTGAAATTATTGAGGGGTTTGGTCTCAACCCTGCATAGGTCTCCCCAACCACTGTTTTTTTTTTTTACTTTTTTTTTAATATTGTGGTGGTCCCTTAGCTTAGCATAGATCAGGCCACATCATGGCAGACCCTGCTCCACCTTATCAACAGCCCAAGTCCTCATGGCACCTACAGTCTGGCTTCAGGAGCAGAGCTGAGCATCCTACTTTCCCAAGTGCCATTTGCTTTATGTGCTTACTTACTAGGAGTTTTCTTGCAGGTTAAAGGATGAAAAATGGATGAATGTCCAAGTGGGGGATATAATAAAACTAGAAAACAACAACTTTGTGACGGTGAGTACATTCTTCTCTCCATCCTGCTCACAGCTAATCTCTGTAATTGCTCATATCACTCATAAGCAAATGAGTCAGTAGTGATGATAACTGCCTCAGAGACCTGCCGTGGGCAGAAACCACACGTAGCATTGCGGTGCCAGGCTCTCTGACCGCGTGGACTCATGCCAAGTCTGTCTGTTCATGTTCAGGCTGACCTACTGTTGCTCTCCAGCAGCGAACCACACAGCCTGACGTACATCGAGACAGCGGAACTGGATGGGTAAGTGAACCCGGCCCATGGCTGCAGTCACTGCTGCCAGGACGAGGCCAGCTCTTCTCTGCTGACCCGGCATGACGCAACCTTACCTGTAATATCACTTATAGCAACAGCTTCCTAGTAAATAGAATAAACTTTGGGTAGATATCTTGAAAAAGATATCTTCTGGTGGATATTTTTTGCTTCTTTCCATAAAAATATTATATGAAGAAGGGACTTTTTCCTTTTATTTTTACTGACAGTTCTCCTAACACTGAGAGTTAGTTTGAACTGTGTTCTTGCACTGTTCCAGGTCACTGGCAGAAGCTTTCTGTTTCTCATGTCTCCCTTAGTCTTTTCTCTTAGCCAGATTATCTGTGTGAGATAATCACAGGGAATAACTCCAATAATCTCCTTTGGACCGCTATACCATAACATTAACGCGTGCACTGCACACTCCAAAGGCTTCCAAATGTCGTTCACTCCAGGACACAATTGACCACAAGTCAGAGGGCTGCAACTAATTTGTATAAATTGGAATAAACTCAATCTGACCTCACCTTTATGACCCAATTTCCATTACCTTTTCTGCATTGCCTGGAGCTGGCATCAGGATGAAAACCTGAGCAAAACCAGAGAGATCAAAAAATTGCATCTCTCTCAATACGCTACAGACACCCCTCTGGACTTTCCCAGCCCAATTTCTGCTGAAAATAAGCTGGTAGTTTCCGTACATGCAAGTGCCAGGAGGCTCTGAACAAATGCAGTGTTTCTTTGACACTTCAAACTCTCCAGCTAGCTAGTCCCAGGGTTTGAGTGCGCTTCAGGACCAGAACACAATGGCAGAAGATCCGGAGCTCTCCTCTAGGCTCAGATACCTCAGAGATCAGCGTGGTGTAAGTGGCAAGGAGACAGTGAGCTGCTCAGGTTGCTGAGGTGCCTGGTTTTGCACTTTGCAGTGAAAATGAGAAGACAGATCCACCTTACCTCTCTTTGGTGTTGTGGCACCGTGGTACTATGTCCAGATTTCCTCTGCCTTCTATTTGGTACCATGGTACCATGTCCAGAATTTCTCTGCCTTGCCAGGGAAAAAAAAGGCCGACGATGGCGTGGTCCATCAGATGTCTAAGGAAAAAGACTGTGCTCAAGAACAGAAGTGATTTTCAGGGGCAGCTTTCAGTTCACATCGAACTTTCAGTTCCTGTTTTTCTCTGGTGTTATTTATTACAGTGAAACGAACCTGAAGGTGAAGCAGGCACTGACAGTCACTGCAGAGCTCGGAGAAGATCTTCAGAAACTGACAGAGTTCAATGGTGAGTCTACACGGAGAATTCGCTTTCTGGAGGATTTGCCCAAACCCCAGAGTCTGGAGAGTGCCTGGAAGTCTTCCTTTTAGGCTGTCCCCTTCTTCCTGATTGGAGTCCAGATCTCAAAATATTTTCACGCTGCTCTTTTACATTGATGCAACAATGCTGATGCATCGATTACATTGAGCTTCCGAGAAGCAGCAATTTCCAGGCATGGTGCAGATCTGAGGATTAACTCTGTGCACACAGGACAGGCGACTACTTCCCCTCCTGAAGCCTTGCTCTCCCAGCATTTCTATCCTGCAATAAAGACTGCATTTTAAGATATTTAAAGACAAGCAGTGTGGATGTGGTTAACGGGCAATGTATCCTTTCTTAGCACTGTTTTGTATATCAAATATAGAGTAGAATAGGATGGAATAGAATAGAATAGGATGGAATAGACTAGAATAGGATGGAATAGAATAGAATAGAATAGAATAGAATAGAATAGAATAGAATAGAATAGAATAGAATAGAATAGAATAGATTTCAGTTGGAAGGGGCCTACAGCGATCATCTAGTCCAACTGCCTGACCACTTCAGGGCTGACCAAAAGTTAAAGTATGTTGTTAAGGGCCTTGTCCAAATGCCTCTTAAACACTGACAGGCTTGGGGCACCAAACACCTCTCTAGGAAGCCTGTTTCAGGGTTTGACCACCCTCCTAGCAAATAAATGCTTTCTAATGTCCAGTTTAAACCTCTCCTGGTGCAGTTTTGACCCATTCCCACAAGTCATAGCCTGGACTTGATGATCTCGGAGGTCTTTTCCAGCCACAACACTTCTGTGATTCTGTTTCCTGTCACTGGGTACAACGTATTATACAGCAGCACATATATAGAAAGGAGTCAGACCTGTCAAAACCAGAATACTCCATGCTCACACATCATCTGTCAGCAGAGAGAGGATGGGGGAAACAAACGAAGCAGCGTTAGTTGTGCTCCGCAGTGCCCTGATGGCTTAGGTAGGAGGGCAGGATTATGGGAAGGGTTGGTATGGAAGGGGATGGCGTGTATGTTGCTGTCCTTGGCACATCTCTAGGACTGCAAGCTCTGAGTAAATATTTTTAGATAAAGAAGAAGAAGAGTTTTTAAAAGATTCAAAAAGAATTTTTTAAAAAAATCAAAAAGAATTTTTAAAAATGCAAAAAATTAAAAAAAAATTCTTTTTGAGATAACATGGTAAATAGATGATTCTTGGACAAAGGATGGTGACATGGCAGAGAGTTAGCACAGCTGGGACTGTCTCTGGTAGAGTCATCCAAAGGCTTTGCTTTGCTTACTTCACTGAGATTTTATGAAATAGTGTGTGTGGTCTTAGCTGAGTGTCAGCTCAGTACAACAGGATTTCTCTAAGTGATGACTGAGGTTCTCAGTGCTTTAGATCTTGAGAAATATGTTTATACAGGTGCAGTTAGATGCTTTATGTTAATAGTCAGAGTGGCATACCTTAATTATTTTCCTGAAGAGGCTACAATGTGTATCAATTAATAAGCAAAATCTTCATCTTAAGTAATTTTCCAAGCATTTTCTGTGCAATGATGCGTACTTGAAACTGCATAATTAAAAAAACATTTTAAAATGTTCTGGAAAAAACCTCTTTTTTAAAATCAAATATTTGTTTGTCTTTTATATCTCTATTTTAGTTATATTGTAAATAAAAGTGGCCTCTTTGTAATACTTAGAATGAATAAAATATTTCCCAGGATGATTTATATTTGGCAGAGTACTGGGAAGAGTGCCTGGAATCGGACCCAACCTTGCATTTCCCCAGCAAACCTCTGTAGAAGTATTTAAATATTTATGTAACTCTTTATCTAATTACTTCTTAAGACAGGAAGAGAGGAAAGGGTTGAGCAGCTAATACAGGCACTCAGTGGAATTCTTAATGTGAGTTATGAAGTTTGTTGACATGGCGATGGTTCAGATAAGGCAGATGGTTGCAAAATGCTGAACTTTATTTGATTTGGGAAACTGGGAGATGTGAAAGGAAACAATACTTTACAGTTACCTACTGCTGATCACGTGTAGGCTTGGCAGTATTTAACTCTTTCAGGTGAAAGGCATTCAGTTGTTCTCTTGCTCTTGATGGGAGGAGAGACAGGAGCCTTCCTGAGGTGTCTTTAGCTGTGGAGTTACTGGGGTCAGTGTCGGCATATTGGGTGAATCCCTAGAGCTTCTCACTTTTTTTCGCGATTGGTCTAAATCAGATGAATCTCTTCTGATCTCAAATCAGCAGATCAGTAAGCCAGACCAACCCGTTCGTTGAAAAGCAGATGTGAATGCTGGCACACAAGGTTCTCACATGAGCGCTGTCCCTCAGCCAGCACGAGGAGAGGCGCTGGTGGAGGATCTGGTGGAGTCTTGCCAGGACGGGCGATCATGCCCCATGTTGTCTCACCAAAGTCTCACTGTGCTGTGCTTCAGGTTGCCCTGCAAAGCCTCTGTTTAATTTGTGCTTTCCAGGGGGCTGTAAGGGCTGCAGTGAGACATGTCTGGTAACTGCAGACTTTTAGAAATTATGGGACTACATGTCTGATTGTTCTGGGATTTGCTAGATGATAAAACAGAAAAACAGCACAGTTGTTAGTATGAGCTCTGATGTCACGTATGTCACGTAATTTCGTAACCATTTCGTACGTCAAGTCTGGTGATTGGCTTGCCCTAGTGATTAGCTAGTTTACTCTGAAGTCCATCCTTAATTTTATAATTTGCGGTGGTGGAGACCGCCACAATACTTAAAGTTTTACTCTTCTAAACTGCTCTGGATTTTGTTTCCAGTCTCTTGAGCCTGGTGTGTTTTGGCTGAGAACAGCTGGAAGAGCTGTATTCTTTGCAAATCCTCGCCCTTATGTAGATATTTGCAGCCTGTGATCAAAATAACTTTAATGTTCCTGCTGATAAACTGAACAGACTGAACTCTTGGATTCCCTTTCAGTAAGGCGTACTTGTGTTTTCCAGTTCTTTTTGAGACATTCACAGGGCTTTGCTTTAAATCTTAGTCATCAGGAGCAAATGTTAATTTAAAATCATTTTTATACTAAAGTATCTGTGTTTACAGTTTTGTGTGAACACATTTTATTACAAGAAACAAAGTGTGGAAATAGAAACAGGCTTTCCAATCACTTACGGTGTCAGCCACATGGCCAAAGAAGGTAGCAGCATCTTTTTTCGTGTGCCACTGGGGCTTAAGTTATAAAACAGATGAAATTAAAAAACACTGAAAAAAGACACCACAGTTAATTACTTTTTTTTGCAGCCTTCAGGCTATGATTTTTCTCACTTGGGTGCCTGCAGTTTTAAAGAAAATGTAATAGGAATTATGCGAGGTCAGCACTTTTAGCTAAAGTTATCCGGTGACATCCTACCTCTGTGAACTTGCTGTGAAATGATTAAAAGTATGTTGCTGGTTCAACACTTCTTCTCACCTACATAAAAGCTATGGGAACTTTGTTTTGTACTCCGACAGTAAAAAAACTACTGTATTCAAAGAAGAGGATAAATCCAAGTTCGTTGTTGTTCATTGTGACATGAATATGGGAAAGGAGCAATACCCCAGAACACCAGTAAATACAGGATGCAGGATGGCAATGACGGGGTCAGGAGTGGACTGCAGCTACAGTGTGAAATACTCCCTGTCTTGGGAAGAGCTGAGAATGCAGCACTGACCACGACCTTTCTGGGACAAGATTTCCATTTTGTTTTTATCTTCCTTTTACAGGTGAAATCAAATGCGAGGCACCAAATAACAAACTGGACAAGTTCACAGGAACTCTGACTCTTCAAGGAGAGAAGTATGCCCTGGACAATGAGAAAATGTTGCTGAGAGGCTGTACTATTAGGAACACAGAATGGTGCTTTGGTCTCGTTATTTACGCTGGTAGGTAGAAAAACTGACGTGTGAATTGCAGAGCACAGAGGCACTAGTGTGGAGGTACCTCACACCTGGTGCACACAAAGGAACCAAATATTTTTCTCTTTGGAAATTAAGTCCCTTGGCTTAACTCTAGGCTGGAAATTACACATATTACAAGGGATTTTAATTTGAGATTTTTTTTGTAGTGGTCTGTAGGAGAAAAGTAGATTGCAAATGCTTCATGACAACATGTACTTCCATCTTGATTAAGTGCCTCAATAAGCTGAAGTAGCTTTTTATTTCAGAAAGGCATGCAGCAAGGTACATGAAAGAAGTCGTGATGAGTCAGTAAGAAAGAAGAATTAAATTGGTTTAAGAATAAAGCTGAATTAAACCCGCCTTTACTGGCCCACACTGGGTCAACTGGAGTCTTCCTCTTGCCAGGCTTGTTAAAAGTTTTTCATTCTTAAGTGTATTATATTAAAAATTCCACATAATTTCTACGTGATTTCAATCCCTATTAGAATACCAGAGTCATCAATAATATTATTGTAGACCATTAGATCTATGCTTTTTGTGGGCATAGACCTTCTGTTGTTTCTATGCTGGTGTAGACATGTGAGATGATGTATAATATGTCACCAATAACACAGCAGTATCAGATATGCTGTGAAAAGTAATTAAACCTGAGAGGTTTGACTGTTGAAAGAAGAGAGCAGGGTCAATATTCAGAATTAACGGCTTGGTGTGGCTCTCACCGTATCATCCAGGGCAGGCGACTTAACCTTTTTCAGCCTAAATTTGCCACTGGTTCTGTAAACTGCTCGTACATACCTACCAGAAAACCGTGATGGGTGTTTGTGCTGTAAAGCACAGTGGGGCCTCAGAGGTAATCAGCTGTAGAAGGGCTAATCTTTACTACTGAAATTTCATGAGTGTGTTTCATCTCCAGGGCCAGACACCAAACTAATGCAGAACAGTGGAAAAACAACTTTTAAACGGACGAGCATTGACAGGCTCATGAACGTCCTTGTGTTGGTGGTAAGTCTGATTAACGTGTCTTCATTTCTTCAGATGTATTCATCACTTCCAGATGCTCCACCTCTTTATCCACACAAAAGAGGGAATATCAGAAGTGACTAATGATAAAAAGAAAAATTACGTAATAATTTATTAGCAGCCTGAGTTCTGCAGCGCCTCTGCCAGCCCATCTTGAAAGCAAGGCCATTACATTGACAGCACTAAGGACATTTCTTCTGAGCTTTTAATTTGCTCTCCTCTCCCTTGCTCTGCATATTTTTTTGGTGAGAATCGCTTTGAAGACTGAAAATGCCTTTATTCTCTAGTAGTTTTGTCATCTGCTATTTAAATAAGCATTAGCAGTTCTCTCTCTTCCTCCTGATTTCTTGGTATCTCTGCTGATATCTGCACAAACTTGATAATGGAGTTTGTTAACTTACATGATGCCAGTTTCCATTAACACATTAGGGTAAAATATTAGACATGGTTTCATTAATACTCAGAAACTGGTGTTTTTAGCAGCTAGGATATTTGAGAACACTAATCATATATGGCAGACATTCCCCTCAAACTAGAAAACAGACCTGATTTGAGGGTTAAGTGGTTTTAACAAATGGCAAATACTTCCAGGCAGAGGTAATGGTTCTTTTACAGACTCTCCCAAAATTTTACCTTCCAAGTTCAAAGCCACTCAGGGACGGAAGACTCTGAGACTGCTTCACTCAGTATTGCTTGAAGTAAAGCTCTTTAGCTTCAGACTTTTATTTTCCTTTGGATACAAGTTCATCATGTCTTTTCATGCATGCTGCATGACCATGGTCCAGGTGCTGGACCAAGCCCTGGAGAAGGCACCCAACAGCAGCGTCACAGCAAGGCTATCCTGAGCTCTCCCTTGCCCTCCATGACTTCATGCTTCTGCAGCCCTGGGGTTTACAGCACAAATATCTCCAGGATGGCACTACTCTCCAACTTTGCCATTTCACAGTCACCTGCTTTTTTTTCCAGGATCCCAAAAGCTCTTTAGGTGGGTCCAGAGATGAGAGATGTTAGTGGACAGAGCCACATGTGCCTCTGTGAGACTGAAACTGTACCAAAGCAGCAACAGTCATCCCAACTCCCAGCTGTGAAGCAGTGTTCTTGTGAACATCACCATGTGTGTATTTGGGGTAAAGCAGTATCATAGCATAGAGAGACACTCCAAGGTCGTCTTCAAGCCCTCTTGATTCTTTGCTTACACTACTCTTCACCAAGTGAAAATCTTACCATCATCAGCTTGTTTTCCTCAGTGTTTTTTCCCATACACTTTAGGA
The DNA here is from genome assembly GCA_020746105.1 of Trogon surrucura. Lineage (NCBI taxonomy): Eukaryota > Metazoa > Chordata > Aves > Trogoniformes > Trogonidae > Trogon > Trogon surrucura. Next base: position 77,310,069 of record CM036658.1, on the reverse strand, counting down.
CACAGCAAAAAGAGACAAAGTGCTGACCTCTTACATTCAAAATTATGCAAGCATTTGAAAAACTTCATATTTTGCTACGTGTTCTGCTACGCTGTGCTCTAAGTGGAGAGGAGGATGGGCTGTGGGGGATCAGCAGGGCACAGGAATGGAGCAGAGAAAAACTGAACTGGGAACTCTGAATTTAGCATGCAATTAAGATTTGCCAAATCTCCTTTCACAAGTCAAGGGTCCCACCCAAAGGTTTCAGACTGCTTGGCCTCTTTTCATGAACACAAACAAGATGAATTTACCTCCTGGCTCTGCTTTGAAAAACGGAGCAAGTTGCAGCCAATTGCATCAGCCTCTGCCTGGATTCTTGGGCACTAATGCATCCAAGGATGTGTTTTTCTCCTTAAGACATTTTTTAAGGCACCTAACACTTTGGTGTCTAATTAAAGATCTGTCCTACCCTAAGCACCAGGCTTTCTGCACACCCAAGGGGATGTGGCAGCAGGTCCTTCCAGCTCACTGGATTGTCAAAGGTGACAAAAACATGGTTAGAAAAAGAAGGAGGATATTGTGCTCCTGAGTTTGGAAATACAAAGAAGCCACAGCTTGCTGTAAATAACTCATTTTAAGCGTAATGAAACTTGTTGCCTGTTGACACTGGCAAAAATATTTTGTGTTTAATTGTCCATAAAACTTCCAGGCACAAAGCAGTGTTTGAGGAGGGCTAGCCCAGGGAGACCTGGTTAAATGTCGCTCTGGTCTGTCAGATTATCACGAGTTAATCAGGAGTGAACCCTTCCACATGGCAACCATAGTTGTTTGGGTTTTTTTTTTCCACATTTGGAAGTGTTTCTCAGGGATCTGAGAGAGAAGTCAATGTTCCTACACTGGGGGGACAGCTACCAGCCCCAGGAGTGCTTCTTCCTCCAAAACTTTCTTTTTAGCAGGCTTGAGGGAGCACATTTTCAGAGAAATAGGGCTGTCACCTTAACCTCTTAAACAACACATTGCTTCAAATGCTGGAACAGAGCTTAAGTTACCAGTAAAGAAAGTGAGACAACTTGAATTCACTGTCCAAGAGGAAATGCTTGTTAAAATTCACCTCCTCTTTAGAAAAATCCTACTCAGTCCTGCAGAGGATCCTGCATGGGCAGGTGCCAGGAAGGGAGGATATTCACACTGGGAACATCCATGAGCATGCACAAGCCTACGATCAGGGCTTTTTTTCACATCCTTCTCTCGCAGAGCTGTGGTTATGATTACAACCCCCTGCACACAGTTGTTTCTCTGCACAGCAGTTAATTTCCGGGGCTGCCGCTAGCAGCTCGGTCTTTTGCCTCTGTCTCAAAGCATTCAGCACATCAGTAAACTTTGAGCACGAGTATTGCACACCAGCTGAGCTGTTAGGGACCACAGTCTTGACATGCCAAATGCACATAAAGCAAAAAATGAACATAAAGCAAGTGCAGTGGTAGACAGGAGCTGATGTGCTATGGGAAAGTTCAGCCACGATCTTGCCCTGTATTTCTGTTACCGGATCACACACTGAGTTTATTACATGGATATTCTACAAACTGACAATTTTTAACCTGTGAGGCAGTGAGGAATCATTCAGGGTACAGTGATAAGACAGAAGAGCCAGCTGGCTCTTCTAATTAATTTCTTTCACAACAGACAAGGTCTGCAGAGAGAAGTAGTGTCTTTCGCTTGACTGACAGAAATATCTACTAAAATAGATGGGCTTGTCTCTTTTCTGTATCTGTATCTATTGGTTTAATAAAAGACATTGCCTGTCCCTCGATTGTGCCTCTAATATATCCCTGAGTCTTGATTACAACAGCACAAATTGAAGTCTGCTTTTACCGCTGGCCACAGAGGTTTGAAAACATTGCACCACATTCCTTACCAGCAAGAAACATTGTCTCGTTTTCACAAGTGAAATAGTTTATTGGGCCTCCCACAATTACATAGAAAAACTACTACTGGTGTGGAAAATAAATGTGTTCCCTGAAACCCAGCCCAGCACCTTTACTTACTGCAGTCACTTTTTAGCAGATTTTTGGTATTAAAACTTGGACATGAAATTTTCACCAAGTGGGTAAATCGCTTCGTATAAGTATCCTGCTTCCTCTTCTAGGCTACCTCAGCAATATATATGTCAGCTTTACCAACAATGTTTCTATGCTTGTACCTCAATTACTGTTTTTTAAAACGGTTGATTACTCTTTTAATGTGGTTGTTACTGGGAGGCCTTGTATGTGATGGCCTAACTTATTGATATTTCTTCCCTAATGATTATACTTGCAAAAGTTTGTTTTTAATTGCTCTATTGTGTAGCCTATTGATTCCATATCTTCACATTTTTATTAGGACATTGGTTGTTTTAACTCAGATATTCGAAGTCTGTGTCAACAGAACTGATTTTACTACGGTAGAGCTTCCCAGTTTTCAAAGCATTGTTAAAAATTAACCTTACTGCTTAAGAGAATTTCTCAGTTAGACCCTCTAAGCTTTCATCTTTAAATTACCTAAACCCATTGGGCTGAAAATACTTCTTTTCAGCAGACAGAGCCAAACAGAGTTCCTTGTCACAGAATGTAATCCATCCTTTCCATCTGCTACATCAGATGGGGTAGATACTTCCTTCATCCTTCATTCTTGGAGGACTCTCTGTTGAACATGTCCAGTTTTCCCATACCTGTTCATGAGTTTACTGTTTTCTTTTCTTGATATTCTATATGACTCTTTGATATTCATGGTTGTATAGTTCCTTGCAGTTTATATTAATTTCTGTTAAATTCCCTTCTTCCCTTTCTTTTTGTATGCTTTTCCAAATAATTGTATTGCTGTATTTTTTTTATTCTTTTAATCAGAAATTACCTAGCTAATGTTTTTATTTCTATTCAGTGGTGTTCCTGGGCAAGTCCCAGTTTTCATGAAGATGTACCACTTTGAAATTCTCTTTCGTGTTGCTCTTCCCCTAGTTTCTCTAGGCTTCAGGAAATAGGCTTCCCTAAAGTCCAAGGATACGCATCACGTCAGTGTTACTTTCTGTTTGCTTGAAGGAAATATAATCAGATTGCGATGACAAGTACCAAGGCAACCACTAGTTCTGAGTCAGTGATTAACTCTCCTTTGACCATTAGAATGGTAACCAGTGTGGAATTCTAAATTGCACAGGGCTGGATTTTCCGTGTTACAAATTATCTTTTGTAGTTTTTCAGAAATGGTGAGGAAAACTCTGATATATCCAGCAGATGTCCGGGTGAAGTCCTCCAGGTAGTTTTTCATTCCCAAGTATGCAGCCAGGTGTTTGAGGACCTGCAGCTCAGCTTGCCTCTAGGGAGTTTTCATGTTCTGCAGCCAGCTGCCTATGAGCACCCTGGCTTAGATGTCTGCTTCAGACTTAAATCCCCATCTGTTTGAGGTCTTATGATTCCAAATTGTCAGACTCTGCACTGTATGATTTTGTTCTTGAGGTAAAAGTGTTAGAACTTTGCTGTTTCTCTTCTTTCACCCCTAGGAACATTTTCTTGTGACTCAAGCTGTACGAATCAATCTCATTATGGTTTTCTGAATAACCTGTATGTAATAAATTCCTTGTTTCTAAAACACAGTATTTTGGTGGATTTTTTTGCAGATCTTTGCATTTTTAGCACTGATGTGTCTTATCCTAGCCATTGGCAATGGCATCTGGGAATATGACAAAGGCTACTACTTCCAGGTCTATCTGCCCTGGGCAGAAGGCGTCAACTCTGCCTCCTACTCCGGCTTCCTCATGTTTTGGTCATACGTGATCATTCTAAACACAGTGGTGCCAATTTCACTCTATGTCAGGTATGTGCCAGAGCATCCTTTCTTGTTTCATCTTAGGGGAGGTTTAGCTTTTGCCCTAAGCTGAGGACAGCATTTTCCCTAGAAACAAATGCAACCCCCCATAGTGGGTACAACAACAGTGGTGCTTTTCATATTTCTGCTGCCTTTGGAGGTCTTTGTCAGGGTTAGCATGGGGACAGCAATGAGTCCTGGAAGAGGAGAGGATGATTTTGCATTTAAAGGGGAGGTGTAGGTTTAGAATGCTGTAAGAATAAGGCTGGAATCCTACTAAGGTTATCGTATTGCTCTCTCCCTCCTGCACTGCCCATCAGACAAAGTGAATAATGGCATGTTCTTTGAGGTGGTTGTAGGGCTTATGTGAGGAGTGGATGGCCAAGTAAGTAGGTGTAATCAGGTTGAAGATCCATAGCACCCGGTGCTATAGGAGCAGGGTGAACGTTGCCACTTCCCAGAGAATGTAGTGCTACATTGGCTGTTGCAGATAGGCAAGCAGGGATAAAGAGTAGGCAATGTGTCCATGTTGCTCTCAGAACCTTGAGGCTAGGGTGTAGACTGAGTAGACCTGTTTAATATTGAGCCTAACTCTTCAGGCAGCTTTGCTACTGAGACTCTCTTCTGTGCCGATAAATACAAGGAATTAATCCTGCTCCTGTCCAGTATGTCACACCAGCAGGAAAGTGGAAATTCATGTCCCATGTGAGATGACGGGGCTTCTTGGTTGTGTTGAGTTACATAATGACTCGCTGGGCTGTTTGGGCTGTGGCTGTGCTCAACCCCAGCACCAGGCTCAGCCCAGAGCCCTGCAGGAAACCACCCAAAACCTCTCAAATACGTTTATAAGAGGTTGCTGTAAAAATAAAGGGATTTGCTATAAACCTAACAGCGAGTTTCAGTGGGAATTCATTCAGCATTGATGACTAGAAGGCCATCTGAGGACAACAGGATGAGGACAGCCTGTCATTACCTTCAAAGTTGCCTTCTAATTGCAATCGCTAATGATGGTGCTGAAGATAAATATCTTGTACTTTAAACTAATGAATATTCCATCTCTTTCTGTTCCACCAGTGTAGAGATTATACGCTTGGGTAACAGCTTCTACATTGACTGGGACCGTAAAATGTATTACCCAGTGAACGACACACCTGCTCAGGCCCGTACCACTACACTCAATGAAGAACTGGGGCAGATCAAATACATTTTCTCAGACAAAACAGGAACTCTTACTCAGAATATCATGTGTTTCAACAAGTGCTCCATCAATGGCAAATCCTATGGTATGTTACTATTTGTCTGATTCTCCTAGTTTTATTCCTTTGTATGCTTCTTGGTACACAGAGACTAAATGTGATATCCAGAAGAAAGTGTCTTGTAAGAAACTGCTGTGATCAAGTGCAAGGCTGCCCATCAGAGATGCCTGGACAGCCCTGATTACATCATTTGCATATCTTAATATCATTTCTCTGTACCTTGTTTCCCCTTTTTACCATCCTTTTACCTACCTTTTTCTGCCCCAGTATCATTCCATCTAAAAAACCTGCACCTTATAACTTTTTCCTCATTGGTCTCAGTTCTAATTTATTTCTTTTTTCCTAATATCACTACCTAGGTAATATCAGCTTTTTATGGTATTGACGTGGTTACCCAGGTATTGCTAACCCTGCAAAACATAACACACAACTCACATAACAAACTTGCTCTTAACCACTTGTGAAATCAGTCATCCCTCATGGGGCTATCTGCAAATGTTGCCAGCCTCTCACAGTGTTAGCTCTCACATCAGAAATTCCTCATGTCATGAGTAGTGGTGTTCCACATACGGTTCAGGTAGCTGAACCTTCAGTTGGCACCTAGTCAAAGACCTGATTATTTGTCTCTAGTTCTGACATGCTTCACCTATCAGGAGAGAGAAAAGCTTATAAGGAATTGGGAGAAAATGGAATATAAAAGTTGATAGCTCTGTTATATACTAACAGTCATTGACTTAAAAGGCCCATTCAGTATGGGCTCAGGCAGATTTTCTTCATAATGCTCAAGAGGTGCTAGCAATTCCCAAACTGACTAGTTGATTACCATCATTATATTCCCCCAGAGAAATTAATCACTGTTGGTTTATTCATTGATTGATACTTATTTTGCTTATGTCAGACCTGATGCTGGACTAGTTTGCCAGAAAGCTTGTCTTTATTTTCTCAGTGCTGTTGGCTGGTCTAACAAAATAAGTTATTTCTTCCTATAAATCTTGGTTTGTGCGTATTTGGAGACCATTGTATCTCAAACAGCGCTATTATGCTAGCTGATATTTGTGCTGCTAAACAGTTTGAAAAATATTCAGTCTGTTCATTCATGTGTCCTTAGTTGACTTTTCCAAAGTGAACGACACCACTAACATAGACACAGGGTGTGGGTTTAAGAAATTAATGAGAAATATGAGGAAATAAGGCAGATAGTCTATTGCCTATTGGTTTCTAAGTGCTTAGCTTCTTCCTAGGAGTGTATTTCTTTGGATTTGCTGCTCAGGGGCATCTGAGAAAGCCATACCAGAAAAGATGAATTAGTTCTGCTGCCAGAGAAGGTAGTCTAGAGGCTTAAGCTTTCATTGGGAAGGCGGTGTCCAGAATTTTGCCTCTTGGTTACAGATCCCAGGGAATGAACTGATGTGCAGTTCTCAGGAAAGATGACTTCTGAGTTTCTTCTACACTCTAAGGGCTTTTTGCGAAGGTGTACCAGTAACTATAACTGACTTTGATCACACTTGAGGTTGCTGGTGCAAGTATGGATCTATCATTCGTGTTATTCACTGTATTTCAATGTTATTTCTACAAATTGTTCTATCTGTCTGGACTGCGAACAGTCCAGACCTTCCAAGTGAAGTTTTTCTTCAGGCAGAAGTTTCAATATTGTTTCCTGGAGATGATGTTTTCCATTTCAATGACCGGATCATCATTTCAGGGAAATTGAACAGGGGAGTGTCGTGGGTTGACCCTGGCCGGCTGCCAGGTACCCACACAGCCACTCACTCACTCCCCCCTTCACTGCTGAACAGGGGGAGAAAATATCTCCAAGGGCTCAGGGTTTGAGATAAGGACAGGGAGATCACCCTCATTTACCGTCCCGGGCAAAACAGACTCAGTTTTGGGGAAATTAGGTACATTTATTAAGAGAACTAATCAGAGAGGAGTAGTGAGAAATTAGAAAGAGCAAACAAATCTTAAACAGAACACCTTCCCCCCATCCCTCCCTTCTTCCCGGGCTTAACATCAATCCCGGTTTCTCCACCTCCTCCCCCCGAGCGGCGCAGGGGGACAGGGAATGGGGGTTACGGTCAGTTCATCCGACGTTGGTTTCACCGCTTCTTCACTCCGGGGGAGGACTCTTCACTCTTCCCGAGGGTCACTGTGGGGTCCCTCTCATGGGAGACAAGCTTCACGCTCTCTTCTCCGCGTGAGTCGTCCCACGAAGGGCAATTCACAAACTGCCCAACGTGAGACACCTCACGAGGGGCAGCCCACCCCTCGTGAGTCTGAGGCGCAGTCCTTCGGGAGAAACTGCTCCAGCGTGAGCCACTCGCAATGTCCCAAAAGTCCCACCGGCCAACCTGCTCCAGCGTGGGCATTCCTCTCTTCCACGGGCTACAGGTTCCGGCAGCGACTTGCTCTGATGCGGGCTGCCCACGGGCTACAGTCCCTTTTCAGGCAATCCACCCACACGGCGTGGAATCCTCGGTGGACATCTACGCGGTGATCCTCACGGTGGACCTCTGCACCTCGCCCATGGGCTGCAGGGGGACAACCCGCTTCACCATGGTCTTCACCACCGACCCAGGGGACTCTCTCTGCTCCGGCGCCTGGAGCTCATCCTCCCCCCACCTCCTTCTTCACTGACCTTGGTGTCTGCACAGATTCTCACTCCTCCATCTCTGTGCCAGCTGTTACGGCGCAGTTCTTTTTCCCATTCTTAAATATGTTTTTCACAGAGGCGTTCCTCTGCTATCACCTTACTGATAGGCTCAGCCTTGGCCAGCGGCTGGTCCCTCTTTGTAGCCGGCTGGCATTGGCTCTATCAATCTTGGGGAGCTTCTAGCAGCTTCTTACAGAAGCCACCCTGCAGCTCCCCCCCCCCGCTGCCGAAATCTGGCCAGGCCAAACCAAAACTACCTAGACTTGGGAAGAACGGGCTTCGACAACTCCTTCTCTGTGGTTGTCCAGGGACTGTTGAGAACACAGTGAGATCCAGAAGCTGGATTTTGTCTCACATTCCAAAGAGAAATTATAAGACAAGACTGTGTTGGGCTTGCTTAGCCAGATTTCAGTGGTGGTGGGGCTGTAAGGGTGACTTCTGCAAGAAGCTGCTAGAAGCTTCCACTAGGTCTGATAGAGCCAATGCCAGCCAGCTCCAAAGACAGATACATCACTGGCCAAGGCTGAGCCTATCAGCGATAGGATAGGAATGTCTCTGTGAAAACATATTTAAGAAAAGTGGAAAAAGAGAACCATGACACAAAACAACTGGCAGAGATACAGAGGAGTGAGAATACCTGAAGACACCAAGGTTGGTGAAGAGGGGTGGGAGGATGTGCTCTTGGTGCTGGAGCAGAGAGTCCCTCAGGTTGTGGTGAAGACCATGGTGAAGCAGGCTGTCCCACTACAGCCCATGGAAGTAACAGATGTCTGCCTGTGGCCTGCGGAGAACCCCACGCTGGAACAAGTGGATGCCTGAAGGGGGCTGTGGCCTCATGGGAAGCCCACACTGGAGCAGGCTCCTGGCAGAACCTGTAGCCCATGGAGAGAGAGAAGCCCACGCTGGAGCAGGTTGGCTGGCAGGACTTTTGTGATGCTGTGGGAGACTCACGCTGGAACAGTTTCCCCTGAAGGACTGCACCCCATGGAGAGACTCACGTTGGGGCAGTTTGTTGGGAACTGTCTCTCATGAGAGGACTCACATTGGAGAAAGTGTGTGAAGATTGTCTCCTGTGAGAGGGACCCCACAACGGCCCAGGGGGAGAGTGAGGAGTCCTCCCCCGGAGGAAGAAGCAGCAGTGGAGACATCAGATGAACTGACCACAACCCCCATTCCCTGTCCCCCTGCACCACTTGGGGGGAGGAGATGGATGAACTGAGGGTGATATTAAGCCCAAGAAGAATGGAGGCGTGGGGCAAAGGTGTTATTTTAAGATCTGTTTTTATTTCTCATTACTCATCTCTGATACTGATTATTAGATAAATTTAACTAATTTCCCCAAATCGAGTCTGTTTTGCCCGGGATGGTAGCCCACCCATCCTTATTTCAAACCATGGGCCCTTCGTTATATCTTCTCCCGCCATCTAGCTGAAAAGGCGGAGTGACAGAGCAGCTGTGGTGGGCACCTGACCACCAGCCAGGGTCAAACCGCTACAAAGTCATACCACTGAAAGCACCTTTGTTTCGTACCGAGCACTACTCTCCTTCTGGCTTCAGCTGGAGCCACGTCTTCTCTACCCAAATGCCAACCATTTCAATGGTAACTGCTTTGTGTTTCAAGCATCTATAAATCTCTGGATTTTGTCACAAATTGACATAGAAACTGACTGATGTGAATCATCAATCTCCAGTGTCCATGCTGAGATATTTATGCTTAATGGAGCTTTTTAATTAGATACTAACTTCAAAACATTTTAATCCATTTTTGTCTTAGCGAAGCTCAGAGACTGCGCTTACCCGGCGTTTGTGGCTATAACCTCAGTTTCTCTTGCTTGCAGGTGACGTCTATGATATGTCTGGACAAAGGATAGAAATAAATGAGGTAAGTGCTCAAGTCCTATCAGGCTCTGTGCCTCCAGTGAACCTGCCTGCCTAGTGGACACAATCCACCCAGACATAGTTCATGGTCTTAACACTGACAACAGGGATGTGTGCTCTTGCAGATGTCAGAGGATTGCCAGTGCTGAATTCCCTTCCAGTAAGCATAGTTTAAACCTGCAGATGGGGTAGCCTGAGTGCCTGCTATTCCCTCAGCTTCCCATAACATCCCAGGAACCAGCAGAATACTTATTGATTGATGTGTGTTGGAAATTTGGGCATTGGTGTATTTCATTATCCTTGGTGGTTAATAAAAGCCTTGATGGGGAATCAGTGAATTCAATTCATAACAACAATTCAGTTCATATCAACAAGAAAGTCACTGTTGAATTGCCCTAATGTCTGGACTTTGGAAAGTGTGAAAATGGGTGGCGTCTCCATTTCTCACTAGCCTCTACTTGCTGGCACAAACCCACGTCTTGGATTTCTAAAATGTCTGAAAGCTGCATGCAGTAATCCAAATAAGAAACAGCAAGATGATGATGAAAATCTCACTCCTCGTTCCAATGATTCACTTCCAGGCCATTTAGAACTTAACTTACCCACTGAAACTGGCTGTATGTGCAGAGTGCTCTGCCTTCAGACTGCCCTCGCTCCGGCAGCAAAACGTGAAGTGGTGACTTGCTGGGGAAGAGGTGCTGGTCACCTGCCAACTGGCTGCCCAGCAGATCCTCCTGCCCAGGACACTCACCAGAGCAGAGTCCTGCTGCACACACATCCACAGTGTTGCAATGCCTGGACCTTGCTGAACAGATGAGTGTGTATATGTGGTGGGTATGTGCTTTTACCGTAAGCGCTAAATGTCAGCTTGTAGAGGTCAAAAAGATGACTCCCATCCTGGAAACTCTGAGCTCATCGGAGATGGGGCGGGAGTCAGAATCATCCCAGGCAGGCTTGGCAGTGCATTCCTCCATGACACATCATGCTGTGAGCTTCTGGACATTTCTCCAGTACATCCCCCTCTGCTTGGAGCTCCTTTTTCTTAGACAAAATGGGCACTGCCTGTGGAGTCAAACCTATACATCACTTACCTGTCATGTTTTTTCCATATCAGGATTTTTTTCTTGCTTTGGGTGAACAGAATGGAGAACATAGCCTCTTGAATTGTTTTAAATTGGGCTTCCACATTCCCCTATCACAAGCAGCCATAGACATCAGGAGGATGATGCCTCCAGGCAGGCGTGTGTTGAAGGCAGGCAGTTCTTTGCTGTAGAAATCCTTTGGCATGGATCCTGTAGGAGCATTTGCTGTCATACAGAGAGGCATCTTTAGCTAATCAGGTTCTCAGCCTGAGTGCTGCTCTGAAAGGCATGTCAAGTGCCTGTCCCGTTCTGTGATTCAGTAGCTTTCATGACTTCCCACTTAGACTCACCAGTTTCTGTCACGAACAGCCCTGCAGGAGAGAGCCTTTTGTAAGTGTAAGGAAGGGAGAGGGGCTATGATGGGCAGGCATTGGTGTACAGGCATGTGACAGTTCCACAAATAACACCGAACCATATTTTTGCAGAACACAGAGAAGGTTGATTTCTCTTACAACCCGTTAGCTGACCCAAAGTTTGCCTTCTATGACCACAGTCTGGTTGAAGCTGTGAAGCTGAGTGATGTTCCAACGCACAGGTTCTTCCGGCTGCTCTCACTTTGTCACACAGTGATGCCAGAGGAGAAGAAAGAAGGTGAGGACTGCTGAAGGCACCAAACCGAATGGTTATGTTCACTCTGCACCACAGTATGTCTTCTCTCCACAGAAGGTGTTACCGGTTCTTTTGGTTCCCTGATTTCCTGTAGTACATGGCTACACAAACAGGACCTCTACTCCCTGTGTGTTCCTGTGGTGGAGCTGATACTGCTTCCAACACCACATCCCTGAAGTGTGGAAATTGCAGGTGCCACAGCTTTCCTGAGGTGGCAGATGCCTTACCCCACTCTTTCTCTACTCTGCACCAAGTCCCATAAAGCAAAGAGCAGAGAGCACTGGAGACTCAGTAGCTCTGCTCACACAGGGTTTCTGCAGGTACTGCGTCAGTCTCCTCAAATCCTAGTCAGTGTTTTAAAGGTTAGAACCATTAATTGACATATATAAAGTGAAAATACTGATGAGAAAAATATATGCAGATACAGAAAGAAGGGGTTAAAGCCAAGGAAGTTGACCTCTCAGTGAGATCTGCTGGACTCTAAAGAGTGTGATAAAAGACCCCAAAAGAGTCTAGGAGGCCTCTTGCACTAGCATGGAAGATGGGTTGATGGGACTTGATGGGGATGTGCAGACATCAGATGCTTTTTAGTGCTGCATCTCTGGGGATAGACAGAAAAGCAAAGGGTAACTGCTATATAATGTCTTTGGGTTTTTATTTGTTTATCCTCAGAAAAAAGGCAGAAACCACATTACTTTTTCTTTTCCTTACATGTCAGGTAACTTGGTTTATCAGGCTCAATCTCCTGATGAGGGAGCCCTTGTCACTGCTGCAAGAAACTTTGGATTTGTGTTCCGGGCTCGCACACCAGAGACCATCACCGTGGTGGAAATGGGAGAAACAAAAATCTACAAACTCCTGGCTATTCTCGATTTCAACAATGTTCGCAAGCGAATGTCTGTTATTGGTATGTTCCTTTTGTTCCCTTCTTTCCTTCCTGACTTTTTACGCTCTCATTTTGGCCCTCGTTCTGATGTGATGCCTTTTCCTAGGAGACTTCCTTTGCAATGTTTTCTGAATAGCTTTTACTTCCGAGCTCTTGAGATGGGGTGCCTTGGCTTTTCAATTACACAGCAACAGTGCTAGATAAATACTTAACTTAAGGAGGTGGGAGAAAATTTTAATACCTGGACCATAATGATGGAGCAACCTTCTGGAGACACTAAGCTTTTTACATATTTTACTTAGCTCATGACAATGCAAGAAAGGCCTTCCTTCTAATCAGCTTCGAAATTAGCAGTGAAATCTGAGAAAGAATGAGTAGAGAAGCTGACTTTCCCAAAATTAAAACGGAGAAATGATTCAAGAACCTTGTGTAGCTTGTATTAGCTCTACAACATCTTCAGATATTTCAGGAATTGCAATATCATAACTCTAGCAAGAGAGTGGTAGTACCTTTATTTGTAGGAGCAATAAGAGCAGCAGGACTAGTTCACTAAGAATAAATTATTCTTTGACTTTGAATGCAAATGTTCTGCCTGAAGTCCTGCCTGGTAGAACCACATAGTCGAACAGAGCATGTGCTCAGACCAATCAAATAAGGGTACAGGTGCCTGTGCTGCTCCTGCTAAGGTGGAAGGTGGTTGCATTTTCTTTTGTAAGCAAAGCTTGTCTTGATTCCTGGGATTCTGCCAAAACTGGATGGAGTCGGGACACCCCTAGAAACATTGCTTTGTTTTGATGGAAGTGCTGTATATCCTAGGTGCTTCAGACTGGGATTTGTAACAGTTGTTTTCCTCTTCCTCATAGTGCGGAGTCCAGAAGGTGACTTGACTTTGTACTGCAAGGGGGCTGACACCATTCTTTACGAACTGCTTCATTCATCCTGTGACTCTCTCAAAGAAGAGACCACAGAACACCTGAATGTAAGTGTTTCGTTCTGCACAACATCCCTGTAACTGATGGTTTCCTCCTCTTCAGCTACGGAAGTGTACGTTGTATTGAGACCAAGCACAGATTTCAGAAACAGCGCCTAAGCACTGAATTTTTTAATTATGGAGTGGATAGGGAAATCAATTTATAAAACCTTAGATCTCAAATTAGCTGCCTAAGCATGGGCACCAGGTACTATTTGAACTGCTCTAGAACATCTGGACACAGATAACAAATACAATGTAGGACATTCAGAAGACTTGTACTCCTCTGGAGTAGAAGCTGGAAGCCAGGCAGGATAGGTGAAACACCTGAAATGGTACAACACATCTGTGTTTTGGCAACTAAATTCCACCCAAGTCTGCTGTTACTCTACAACGTATGCACCCAACACATTCAAGTGCGTCTTGGATCAGAGTAACTCACGTGATCAGTAAAGGGCCACAGACCCCTTTACCTTCTTGAATACAATTAAGATGTGCAGTGATTACAGTTGGAGAGGTCTCAGTCAGAAGGGGTTGACCGAGCGCTGGGATGTACTCTTGTTGACCCCTCTTTTTTTCCCCAAATCATACAGGGTCATATCGACTGGGCAGCAAGGAAAATGTGTCACTCAAACTTACGGCCTTGATGGTGTGCAGTGGGAGGTTGTTACTCATATAAGAGGATGTTTTGCCCAATATTTACTCCCCGTTGTGATGTCAGATCCTGCTGGCAGGGTGCAGAGTACAAGATAACTGAAAATTTTGCCAGGAGGGTTGTGCAATAGCAAAAACATCCCTGCTCACTTCCTGTGGGAGAGAGAGAAAGCTGCTGGCAAAGGAGAGGGCAGAGCAGAGAGATTTCTGATGCACCTTTGCTTCAGTCCTGGGGCGACACCTCAGTTTTTGCAAAGGGATCTTTGTTATTCCACCAAACAGTGAGATCCATGGTGTCAATGATACATCTGCAGAAAGCACACTACCAGGGACTTGCTGAGATGTCATGACTGGCTGTGCTCCCTCTGCGCATTTCAGCCAGCATTTGTAGCCTAGAAATGTGGAACCCAGGTCCAAAATTCAAGGCTGTGTTCAGTGTTTATTTAGGTCTCACTATTCTGAAACTTTTGTTGAGAAATATGAGCCTGGGAAACAACTGCCTGGTTAATACAAAGCTTTAGAGCAGGAAACTAGGAAAGCCCTTTTGAATTTTTACTTTGTAAAGACCGTAGATGGCAATAATAAATAAAGTGTTTTGCATCTAGTTTTTAAGCAGTACCCCAAGGCTTGTGGTGTAAGGTGTGACTTTTTTTCCCACCTTTTCTTTGCTGGCTATAGGCAGAAAGATTTTACAGATAGGCATTTGCTTTCCAAGTGTCTTTTGTAAACCCAGGTGAGCAGATCATTCTTTGACCTATTCTGTCCCACCGCTGCCTTACAGGAGTTTGCGGGTGAAGGTCTGAGGACACTTGTGGTGGCCTATAAAAACTTGGATGAAGACTACTTTCAGGACTGGATCAAGCGTCACCATGAAGCAAGCACTGCCTTGGAAGGACGGGAAGATAAATTGTCAGAGTTATATGAAGAGATTGAAAAAGATCTAATGGTTGGTGTTTCAGGGAATCCGGGCCAAGCTCTGGGGGAGGCAGCGAGGATGGTGATTTGTCAATAAACAGCTCAGTATGACTTCAGTAAACATTGCTAAGCAAACAGCTCGGTGGGTTGTGTGATGGGAGCGGTTAAGAAAATGGCAGTCCTGGGTTTTCACTGGCACCTCCGTCAGGAGCCTGTAATCAGGGTGTCAGCCACCCGTGCAGGGGAATGGTTTTATTTTAACTCCCGTGGGTGTCAGAGTAGATTTCTTGTGATGAATTGACATACCACAGCCTGAGGGAGATGACGTGGACACAAATATTTCATAGCTATCCTTTGTGAGTGCAAATGGCTGATCTATATATTTCCTTGTCTTTGAAACTGCAGGCAGTGCATAATCCCCAGTGCCCCTCCGTTTTGGAGAGTGTCTTCTTTGTTCTTGCAGCCCTGGGCAGGAGTTGATGTCCATGAACATGTTTGTGTCAGTTTGAAATTGCGATCAGCTGTGATCTTCAAGCCCTTCTTCTCTCCCTGAATGTCGTTACAGCTTTTTGAAAGCCTGGGGGGAGGGGGTGTCTGCTGTGCTTCGGAGCGGTGAATACTGAATGGAAAGGGTATGCAGGATCTAAGGGGAAGCAATTCAGCTCTTGCACTCTTCCAGCAGTGTTTTTCTGAAATCCTGGGAGCCTCACTGCTCTGTTGCTCCTTCCTTTAGCTGTACAGTCAGGGTGCCAGCATGGCCTGAGAGGAAGCAGGTGTGAGTCAAGGAGGTGCTGACCTCTGAGAGTTGCGCAGTCCATGGGGCAGAGCCTCCTGCTCTGCTAGGTCTCATCAGAGTAGTGGAAAACCCTGCTCCTCCAGTCCAGAGAACACATTTATGCAAATGCTCAGCAGGTCATGTCCAAAGCAGGAAAGACATGGGAGTTTAGGAGGTTAAGGGGCCATCTGCTTTGCACGAAAGGTTTGTGAATCTCACAAACTGAGTAGAGAAAAGGTTGTGGGCTCGCAGCAGGTAGAAGCACGGCTAAGAGGAAAACATCAACCCTTCTCTGTACAGAAGTGACTTTACTTCCTGAAGGCCCTGTGGGGACAACAGAGGGTGAGTGTAGGACAGCCTGGCTTGTGACAGAGAATGGGTGTGAGAGCCAGACATTGAGGTGCTGGAGAGTGGCTACCAGCCTGGGAAGGTGCTTAGAACACAAGTCGTATGAGGAAAGGCTGAGGGATCTGGGGCTGTTTAGCCTAGAGAAGAGGAGATTGAGGGGAGACCTCATCGCTCTCTACAACTGCCTGAAGGGAGGTTGTAGAGAGGCAGGAGCTGGTCTGTTCTCCCTCATGGAAGTGGTAGGACAAGGGGAAATGGATCCACATTGCACCAGGGAAGGTTCAGGTTAGATGTTAGGAAGAATTTCGTTACTGAAAAGGTTGTCAGACATTGGAACAGGCTGCCCAGAAAGGTGGTTGAGTCACCGTCCCTGGAGGTGTTTAAGAGACAGGTGGATGTTGCACTGAGGGGCATTGTTTAGTAGGTTGATAGGGCTGGGACAGAGGCTGGACTAGATGATCTTTGAGGTCTCTTCCAGCTGAAACTATTCTATGATTCTATGATTCAAAGGAGGAAGATGGGTCTTGTGGAGGTGTAGAGGACTGTCAAGTGTCATAGTCTGGTTGATGGACAACAGCAGAAATCCCTGTGTGTGGCAGGCTCCTGCTAAGGGCCCTTAAAGGGAGTATGGATATGAGGACACAAGGGGATGGTAGATGGTTAGATTCAGGGAAAAGTAGTAAAAAACATTTTTTTATCATTGATTGATATAATAACTAAGGGAGATCCACAGCAGGAAGGATCACAACTGTTGCTCCAGCTGCTTTTGCACCAAGTAATGGGTACACAGGCAAAGGCCTGTCAACAACACTGCTCTGCCTTTCTGCAGCTCCGCAACAGCTGTGGGAAATGCAAGCCCTTCCTGGTCACAGCTGACACCAGTGTTTGTTTTTGGGCTTCCAGCTCAGACTCAGGCTGGCAGGTAAGAGCAGGAGATCCCAGGAGGTGGCTCTGTATGCAACAAGCATTTAAGCTCTCCATAGCCAGACCAGGGACTACTGTTTGAAAATGTGGACTGTGCTGTTTGGAGGACCCTATAGAGAAATTCTGTCAGAGCTGTTGTCTACATTGATAACACTCATAACTGATGAATGATGAACATCCCAGGAAGCCAAAAGGGCTCTTGGGCTTAAAGCCAACCTCTGAATTTAGTCTCTCAACAGCAGGAGGTAGGTGGTAGCAGATGCTGCCTAAACCTGAGCTAGCAGTGAATCCCTCATGTCCATTCGATGTTAGCTTAAAGCCACCAATTATCTCCAAAATGCAGGAAAAAACCAATAACTTTAAAAGAATGAAGGTTTGCATCCTGAGCGATCTGTGGTTTAGCTGGGTGACAATGTGCAGCAGGTATGGGGACAGGTCTGTTATGGGCTGGAAAGGTGTTTAGAAGCCAAATGACAGCTGCAGTACAATACAGCTGGGAGCAAGCTCCACACTAGAGGATGCATATGGAGATATGTGGGCATGGATCCACAGCTGTCTTTCTCCCTTAGTTAAAGCTCTGTCTGCTGTGAAGGGGGCCCAGGGAAGAACACAGGTCTGAAAACATATTGGCAAATAGTATCATGCATGTTCATGATCCATCTGATCCCGGGGTATTAGAGACTAGAACATGCACAGAATCAGGGCTCTACTCTGTACTGTAAATTTGCTGAGGAAGAATGAAAATCAGTACAACTTTATTCCTGGATTTCATTTGTGTTTGCTTGAGTAATTACCTGAATGTCTAATGCTTTCTCCTTTGCTAGCAATGGGAAGACTTACCCTTTCCCTGTCATTTTCTGTTAAGCTGCTAGGTGCCACAGCAATTGAGGACAAGTTACAAGATGGAGTCCCACAGACAATAGAGACTCTTGCCAAGGCCAACATTAAGATATGGGTTCTCACTGGAGACAAGCAAGGTAAAGGGCTCTGGATGTTTCTCTTCTCTCCCTCTGGTGTGATGGTTCTACTAAGACCCACGGTGTCATTCTTTCTCCTTTGAAAACTGCACAGAAGACAAGCTTACAGAGCTTTGCTTCATTGCCAGCTAGGCAAAAACTTCGGTTACCTGGAATTAGACCTGATAACTGTAGCTAGTTCCTGTTTTTAATTCCTGCCCTGAGGCTGAAAGAGGTGTGAAGGCAGCATCCTTTGCCTTTGGAGATGTGATGAGCATCTCACAGTACCTGTCATATTCTGGGAAAAGATGTGACTTTTCTACAGTTGACTGTCCTGGTGACCAAGGTGGAAAAAAATGTCCTGCTTTCCAGGAACTTTAATGCTGAAGTGGATGCTGGGTCTGTTTCAGTCTGGTCCTGGTATTAATAATGCAGAACAGAAATGGAGGAAACATAAGCTTTTAGAGAAAGCATAAGCTTTTAGAGAAAGCATCAAGTTGGAAACAATGGTAAACAGACGCCAAGTAATTCTTTTGGAGAAATAGTAACCTCATGGAAACAATGGTGTTTTAGGGAGACCAAAAGTGTTAAGAAATAATTTTATCCAAGAAGTGAGAAGGATATTTTTGAGAAAAAGGAAATATTTCATTTTATCATGTTCCAAATATAATAGTTTTGCTTATTTCCGCTTAATTTTTTTTTCCCCAGAAATGTCTAAACAAAATGCCTTGATACTCTTCCTCAGAAGATTTGGAGCTTTGCTGGGAGTAGAGGAAGGGAAAGTTAAATCCTGAAAAAAAATAAATTTGCACCAACTTAAATTTTTTTTTTGTTGCTCCAAAGGGTGTTTTAAGCTTTTTTGGTTTTGGTAGAATTCTTTTTTTCTCTGTCCTTGTGAACCCCGATTTGGGGAGATTTGCTACTGCGTCCAATAAGGTGACTCTCCTGCATCTATTAAACTGTCAACTCAGGAAGTCTCCAAGCTCTTTTGGTTGAGAATCAGAGCCTTTTTCATGTGTAAAAAGGCCACAGAGGTGGTGGGTGAGTCTGGAGCTGCTGAGAACATCTCTGCTTTATCCTTCCCAGAGACGGCAGTGAATATTGGTTACTCCTGCAACTTGTTGAATGATGACATGGAAGATGTTTTCATTATTGAAGGCAGCACAGCTGATGATGTACTTAATGAGCTGAGGTAAATATTTGAAATATACAGCTTCATTGCCGTGCACTGACACCGTTTGTATTTTGTATTACTCAACCTTTTTTTCCTGCAGGCTTTACTTGGTGCAGTTCATTCAGGGACCTTAGGTAAGGACTAGCTGGCACTCTGGAAGATCCAGCAGCTAAATACAATGTAGAAAACTCCTCCGAGGATAAACTCTGAAGCTTCTTGATCCAAGAGGTCAAATCTATATAAAAACGTAAGAAAGCAGAGTCAGGCAGGCACTTGACATTGGACAAGCAATCTGGAGCCACACCACCTTTGGCTCCAGGCTTAAGCTATGCTGTTGCTCTACTACCATTGCCATTCACCCACAGTCCAGTCCTTTGTTTGAATATGGTCCTTTCATAGCATTATCTGGAAATCTGCCTTCCTCCTTAGCCTGCTCAGTAGACACAAGTTCTAAGGTATAGCTGGAAAACAGGAGTTTTCCAGTCCTTTTCCCTAGAAAGAGGGAAAGTTTTCCAGTTCTTTTCCCTTGAAAGAGATGGGTGCCAGACAATATGCACAGAAAGTTGGGATGCCCTTTGCGATACGTTTCTTCATGACGCTCAGATAATTAATTTGACTTGAAATCAGCACAAATTTAACAGACACTTATGAGAGTTGATTAAGCGTGTGGACGATCTGCACAAACAGCAGCAGCTGAACTATGCATGTTTTTGTAGGGATACAGGGAAAATTGAACTAAAATATTAGAGGGAAGCATTGCTTTTTCATTTTCATGAAGTTGATTTAATAAAAACCACATATCTTTACAAACTCTTCATTATTATTCTGCTTTTTTTTTTTTTTTTTTCAGAAATGCAAGGAAAAAGATGAAGCCAGACTCCTTTTCAGACAGTGATGAAATCAATGTTCAGTTTGAAAAATCTTCAAAAAAACCAAAAATTATGCCCGATGAGCAAGCAAATGGGGTGTATGGTTTGGTCATCACTGGCCACAGCCTGGTAAGGAAGCTTCAGAGTCATGTTAGGGCTGTGTTTGCTGAAGAAGTGGATGTGACACACTGGAAGTTTGAAAACGCTTTAAAAAAAACTAGCTCTAGAGAGCTGGATTTGTTTTCCCTGTTTGAAGATTGGGTTCAGTGGTTATCTGAGACATCAAAGGTGATGAGGTTTTTAGAAGTTTTTAGGTGACTGGAACAGGGAAGAGAGTTGGGCCTGATGTTAGATGAACAAGAAGGGTAGAGTAGCTGGATCAATTTTCATTTCCAGAAAGATACTAGAAAAATAATCAGGCAGTTTATGGAGACAGCAAGACAGTAAGATAACATCAGACATGGGTTTCAAGTATGCCAAGAACACATTCTACTAAATATATCTGATAGCAGATATATTTAACAGATAGTATATATATCTTAGAAGTTAACTAATAAATTATGTGACTCTCTCTCCCATGATGTTCTTTCAAGCAAATTGAAGTAATACATTCTAGTTGAAATTGTTTAAGTGACAAATGCAAGAAAAGTATGGCTCTTAAGGGCTCACTAGTGATTTAAAACAACAGTTAAGTGGTCTCTGTAGGGGGCTATCCCACATCTATTTGATATTCAATGTTTTCACTAACTGCTTAAAAAGAGAGCAGATAACACCAGTCTGGGAGAAGCTGCATGCATGATGAAGCTCATGATTAGATTTGAAGACAATCTTAACAAATTAGAGAAATACTTTGGAAAAATGGAGAAGGCAATTCAGTAAGAACAAATGCCTTGTCTTCCACTTCTACATAATCAACGACACACACACAAAATCAGAGATAGGTATGTAAGAACACCAGCTGTAAGACCTGTGAAGAAAGCCTCCTGCTTCATTTGGCTTTGGTAAAGTCTTAGCTGAAATAATTCATTTGGGCCATTTTCTTTGAGAAAATATAGACCACCTGGAGAGAGTACAAAGAAAACTGGAAGAATAGTTATGCATGATCTGGAAAGCACAGGGGAAAACTGAGAGAGTTAGGATATCTGAGCCTGGAGAAAACTGATCAGGTAACATTCTTCAAACAGTAACAGGTAAACAAAATAATGGAATTAAACTGAGGTAAGAGTTATCACAGAATCACAGAATCACAGAATGTTAAAGGTTGGAAGGGACCTCAAAGATCATCTAGTCCAACCCCCCTGCCAGAGCAGGATCACCTACACTAGAGCGCACAGGAACGCGTCCAGGCGGGTTTTGAATGTCTCAAGAGATGGAGATTCCACAACCTCCCTAGGCAGCCTGTTCCAGTGCTCAGTCACCCTCACAGTGAAAAAGTTTTTCCTCATATTTTTCTGGAACCTCCTGTGTTCCAGCTTCCACCCATTGCCCCTTGTCCTGTCAGTGGACGCCGCTGAAAAGAGCCTGGCTCCATCCTCCTGACATTCCCCCTTGACATATTTATAAACATTGATGAGGTCACCCCTCAGCCTCCTCTTCTCCAAGCTAAAGAGATCCAGCTCCTTCAGCCTTTCCTCATAAGGGAGATGCTCCACTCCCTTCACCATCTTTGTGGCTCTACGCTGGACTCTCTCAAGCAGCTCCCTGTCCTTCTTGAACTGAGGGGCCCAGAACTGGACACAATATTCCAGATGCGGCCTCACCAGGGCAGAGTAGAGGGGCAGGAGGACCTCTCTTGATCTACTTGCTACTCCCCTTCTAATACACCCCAGGATGCCATTGGCCTTCTTGGCCACGAGGGCACACTGCTGGCTCATGGTCATCCTGCTGTCCACTAGAACCCCCAGGTCCCTTTCCCCTGCACTGCTCTCCAGCAGGGCAGTCCCCAACCTATATTGGCACATGGGGTTATTTTTTCCCAAGTGCAAAACTCTACACTTGCCCTTATTAAACTTCATAAGATTTCTCCCCGCCCAGCCCTCCAGCCTGTCCAGGTCTCTCTGAATGGCTGCACAGCCTTCTGGTGTGTCAACCACTCCCCCCAACTTCGTATCATCAGCAAACTTGCTGACAACATTCTCTAATCCCTCATCCAGATCATTGATGAATATATTAAACAGCACCGGCCCAAGCACTGACCCCTGAGGGACCCCACTAGACACAGGCATCCAGCCAGACTCGGCCCCATTGACCACAACCCTCTGGCTTCTTCCCTTCAACCAGTTCTCGACCCACCTCACTACTTGGTCATCCAGACCACACTTCCTCAGTTTACCTATGAGGATGCTGTGGGAGACGGTGTCAAAGGCCTTGCTGATGTCCAGGTAGACCACGTCCACTGCATAGCCACCATCCATCCACCTGGTTATGTCTTCGTAAAAGGCTATCAGGTTGGTCAAACATGACTTCCCCTTGGCAAAGCCATGCTGACTGCCCCTAATGACCTTCTTATCCTTGATATGCCTAGAGACAGTGTCAAGGATAAGATGTTCCATCACCTTTCCAGGGATGGAGGTGAGGCTGACCGGTCTGTAGTTACTCGGGTCATCCTTCCTGCCCTTCTTATAGACTGGAGTGACATTCGCTTTCCTCCAGTCTTCAGGCACCTCACCTGTTACCCACGACTTACCAAAGATGATGGAGAGTGGCCTAGCAATGACTCCCGCCAGCTCCCTCAGCACCCGTGGGTGCATCCCATCAGGGCCCATGGATTTATGAATGTCCAAGTGTTCAAACTGATCCTTAACCCACTCCTCATCAATCAGGGCAGACTCCTCCTTTGTCATGACTTCCTCTGGGGCCTTAGGGGACTGAGGCTCCTGAGGACGGTCTCCAACAGTGTAGACAGAGGCAAAGAAGGCATTCAGCAACTCTGCCTTCTTTCTGTCCTCTGTCTCCAGGGCACCCACCTCATTCAACAGAGGGCCTATGGGTGAAATGTTTTCCTGGTAAGAATCAAGAAGCACTGGTAAAGATTTTCCAGCTTCGGAAATTTTTTAGAACGGGTTAGAGAAAAATTTAGATACATTTCAACCTGTCTGAGAGGAAGGCTTAGTCTAGATCAAGTTTGTCTATTGTATTTTGCTTTCCCAGATTGTAGGGCAAGCAAGCAGGCAGACATGGACAGAGTGGGAAGCCACTGCCTTTTAGAGAAAGATGCTTCTGTTCCCTGTGGTTGCTCTCTCATTAGCAGTCCAGCAAATGTAACTCCCAGCTCTGTACCAGCATGGCAAATTATCATGAAAAAAACCCTCATCTTGCTCCATTTTTTGTCTTGTGTGCCAGGTATGTGGACCCTGGACTAGAAGGGATGCTTTCAGGCAGCGTTTACATTGTCAAGTGCCCTCTCTCTTTTGCACTCATCCCCTCTTCAACTCAAGGGCCTTAAGCCCCTTTAGATTCCCACCACAAAACAGACAAGACCTCTGTCAAGCTCAGTGCATCTGCATGGGTGAATCCTCTGACACCCCCACAGGCCGCAACTCCCTTGCCTGGAAAACCTGGCAAGGAGGTATGTCCCACAGAAAAGTTCAAACCTGGGCTGTGTGGGTGCAGCCATGGCTCTCTTCTGGGTATGGACCAAAAGGACAGTGTAGACAAATCTTTGTGTTGCTTATCCATTTATTTATTTATTTATATTAATTTAGAGCTTGAATAATGGTAATAGCAGGGATGCTGTTCCACTCAAACACAACATCTGTTCCGTTCCGTATCCCTACGTGGGGATGGCAGCACTGAAGCTATGTGTGCCTGTGGTCTTGCTTAAAAAAAAAAGTCAGTGAACAGAAGCACACCAGCATCTATAATGGCATCATTGTACATTTAATACACTACGCAGTAACATTTTGCTAGTGTTGTGCAGCGAGGATGTTGTGGAAAAAGCCATCTCTAACTGTGCCAACTAAAGCTAAACCACGAGAAGGTCTCTCTTGTTGAGCAAGCCTGCCTGCCACTGATGTGAGGGAAGCGGGGGTGCTGGTGACTCACAGCTCTCTGTTTCAAGAAGAAAGGGTGTCTGGCCTAAAGATCGTCTGCATTAACGCAGAAAGGGCAGTGGGCCTGCTGTAATGGCTCTGAGGAAGAGAGAGCCCTGCAGATTCCTTCCATGCATGTCTACTGAGAGGGGACATCAAAGAACACAGCCAAAAAGGATGATGATTTGAAAGAAATATGAAAAGCTGACACTGCTCCCTCCTCCTCATGCAGAGCTGGGGGGGTGACCAGACATCCAATTATCTCTCTGTTTCCCAAATAGAAATAACATGTCTGACTGATCTAAAAGGTCAGCACTCAGAGCGAAGCTACCTTCTCCCTGGCTTTGTGTTTTGCTCTGTCGTGCCCACCTGAGCTCAGCTTTTTCCATGTTTTGGTTTTTTTTGTTTGTTTTTTTTTTTTTTAATTAAGTACTCCCAAACTGAAATCTCTCCTGTTTATACCACACATCTTCCAGAGCTTAAAAATAAACCAAGAGGGATGAGCAGAGACTCGTATGGAGATACATGCATTTGTCTCAGGCCCAGCAGTACCTTCCTTTATTTAGTACTCCTGTTGTTCGGTAATTCTACTTGCACTGTCAGGTTCCATCAACTAGAGCACCTGTAGTGCAAGTCTGCTGGGAGGAAGGAGACAATCTCTTCTGAGGAAAGAGACAATCTCTTCTCAGTGGTGCCCAGCAATAGACCGAGAAATAATGGGTTGAAGTTAGAACACGGGAAGTTCCACCTCAACATAAAGAAAAATTTCTTTACTGTGAGGGTGACGGAGCCCTGGCACAGGCTGCCCAGGGAGGTTGTGGAGTCTCCTTCTCTGGAGACTTTCAAACTCGCCTGGAGGTGTTCCTGTGTGGCTGCCCTAGAGGATCCTGCTCTGGCAGGGGGTTGGACTAGATGATCTCTAGACGTCCCTTCTAACCCCGAACATTCTATGATTCAGTGATTCTATGAAATCCAGCTGTGGTGTGCCCAAAGCACAAGACTGTAGGTGCATGCCACATGGCATGATGTTGTGAGGTGTAGATGCTCTCTGCAACTGAATAGATGGACTCACATAGAGTATTCCATACCTTCCAAATGAAGAAATCATCTCAACTCTCATTTCCTTCCCTCTTTGTCGGGCCACGAGTTGTTGCTTGTCTGACCTGAACTCCTCATTGGTTCCTTTTTCTCAGGCTTACGCGCTGGAAGGGAATCTAGAGCTGGAGCTGGTGAGAACTGCCTGCTTGTGCAAAGTGGTGATCTGCTGCCGGGTGACTCCGCTGCAGAAGGCCCAGGTGGTGGAGCTGGTGAAGAAGTACAAGAAAGCTGTGACTCTGGCAATCGGAGACGGCGCCAATGATGTCAGCATGATAAAAAGTGAGTGATGGCCAACGGCCACCATACTCTGGCACACTGACCAGCCAAGGTATTTGCTGTCTGACGTGGCTTAGCATCAGGAACATGTATCCGAGTGTCTTCTGTACCACAAGGAGTTGTGGTACTAAGTGACTATGGTCCAAGTTTCGGCAGGTTGCTACAGAGCACTGTCACTATAGGCTGCTCATGTCTCCTGCCTTTCAGGACACACAGGAGGTCCCTCTGCTGTGCTCCTGCCACCTGGATCACAGGGACCTAAAGTCTCACTTATTGCCTGTTTCTCTACTTCTGCCTTAGAGCAGACAAAAGCCCACTGGGGCTGTGACATATTCTCCTCTGTGTCTGTGTGGCCACCTTCACAAGCGCAATGAAGAGAACAAACAAGTTTGTTTCAGTGATTTTCTGTTTCCATTGAGAAATAAAACCTTCATGCCTGTAAACAAACTGTATGACATTCCAAGGTGTTTTTTTTTAGCATTTCCATGTGGTAGGGCCTTTTGTCAATTATGTCCCTTCAGTTATAAATCACAGGCTTCTAGGACCCTTTGTCCTTCAGCATCATTTGATGCTGCATTACCGTAGTGAATTTGTGAAAAAAATCTCTCAACTAAGTATAATTAAATTAAGATTATTCAGAAGGGCCTATTGCTAATCTTCCTTGTGTTAATTTGCAGCAATTGATTAACTGGAGCCTTTTAATTAAGAAAGAAAAGGCTAAGTAGAGAGCTTCAAGGGAGATAAGTCAGGCAGTCAGCAAAGAAAGGATAAGCAAAGCTAAAGTGTACATGATAATTAGAAACTAACCCACTTCCCCCACAAGAGGGTTGAGGCTTTGGGATTTTATCAATTCAGTGTTCTGTGGAAACCTCTGAATCTAACCAAGCTCCAGCCATCAAGATTGTTCTCATTAGTAAAAGCTGTATAATTAGCTGTCACATTAAACTTATGTCCATGTTTAATAAACCCAAGTTACCATTAAAAAAGATGTGACTCTTCTATCTAATAATTTGATTGAACTAATAAAGCCCAGGAAAAGTAAAAAGGTTACAGTCTGCCTTGTAGCACCGTGTCTAAGAAGTCTATAAGCGGGCTGAAGATTCTCCTTGTCTGGAGTGATGTTTAAAGGCTGCTGGAAGGACATGCATGGATGTAAATATAAGTCACATGTAAATACAGAGGAAAGCTATCTTTTCATAACAGCAGCTGTTGCACAAAACAACATTTATGCTGCTGGAAAATGTTCAGAAAGAAAACATGAATTGTCATTGAGGGTGTAATTTCATTCAAGTAACAAAAGCCCAGCTACTGGAAACGTATCTACACAGCAAAAATCATAACTCTACTGAAAGAATTAGGGCCCCTCAAAATGTATTTTTTTAAAAAAAAAAACTTCTGACATTTTAGAAAAGCTGGGAGGTAATTAACACAATGTCCCTGAGGAGTCCCCAGTTCGCTGAGTGCAGGGAACTCTTCAAAAAAATGGGGTAATCAAAACTCAGGGTGTAATGACATGATCAATAACCTTCTTGTTGCAGCTGCCCACATCGGAGTTGGTATCAGCGGCCAGGAGGGGATGCAGGCAGTCTTGTCCAGTGACTTCTCCTTTGCACAGTTCCGTTACCTGCAGCGACTGCTCCTGGTCCACGGCCGGTGGTCCTACATCCGCATGTGCAAGTTCCTCAAATACTTCTTCTATAAGAATTTTGCTTTCACATTGGTGCATTTCTGGTATGGCTTCTTCTCTGGATTCTCAGCACAGGTAGGTCTGGTTTCTGTTTTCTCATGGGCGTGTGTAACATTTTCAAGCTAAGTATTTGGAAATATTTTAAAAGGGAATAAACTAAGCCATTCCCCCCACCCCACTGAACATCACGCAGGTCTGTCCTCTTCGGCTGTGTGAGTGTAAGGCAGGTAATGCTACCTTCATTGTGCTGCTGGTAGAGGCCAGGTGACTGAAGATATTTATGTACATTATGAAGCACATAGGTCCCTCATGGGACTTTCAGAAGTGTTGAAAGTGCCTCCAGCCATCAAACAAGGGTACAGGTCAGAGAGGACTGACCAGTTTGGCAGACCTGTGCTTGCCCTGCTGGCAGATTTGAAGCAAACAGTTTAATGCCAGGTATGATTCAGTAGCTTGCAAGAGGAGCAAATCTTCTGCAGGGGAAAAATCTGCTGTTAGATTAAGACAAACCAATCTCCAGCCCAAGCCAGCCCCAGGGAAGCACAGATAGGTATCAGGCAAGTGTTATCCCCAGGGCCAAGGTGCAGGGAGGGTCCCTGCCAGCTGGGTGTCCTCTGCACAGCTGCTCCCACCTGGCACCTCCAACCAAGATGCTCCAGTGTTTAACCATGCATACTTTCAAGGAAATGGAAAAGGCACCTTTTTACTAACTCCATGCTCTGTCTTCTGTTGTTTGCTTTTCAGACTGTCTACGATGAATGGTTCATTACACTTTACAATTTGGTATATACCTCCCTCCCGGTGCTAGGAATGAGCCTCTTTGATCAGGTACTGTTTCTATCACCACTCAGATTTTTTCTTATAGGGATTTTATTGCCAGGTGCTTTCAGCTGGTTCCAGGAAGCAAAAGCAGCTGGCTTTTTGGCTGTGGCAGCCCCTGAAATTGTTTCCTGCCACTGAGACCTGAGAGCACAAAAAAAGGATGAACCAAGGACGACATGGTGTATTATCCTGATCTGGCCCATGGGTTTCAGTGTGTGGTGAGACTTTCAGGGTAGGCTGTTGACTACAGGTAACAGATACCATTGCAACACTTCACTGAAGTAGGCACATCTTACTAGCTGTGTTCCTTAAACCTGACAAGTGACTTTTTAAAGACCACACAAAACAATGAATGAACTAGATCTCTGAAGCCAGGATTTCCAGGTTCAGCCTTTGTAATGGAAACCTTTCTGCAGTAATTTCACATACATATTTCTACCCCTTTATTACTGTTCATCAAGATACAGGAACAATAAAGCTGTTCCTACATTACTTTTACAAGTTAAATAAGTAGGAAATTGCTACTCTGCAGTGTTTCACAATGTACAGTTCTGCACACTTAAAGAATACAAGTCAGTAATCTCTGCCCTGTATGTGGACCCGGGGGAAGTGTTTTCTATCCTGTAGCTGCAAGGCAAGAATCCGGAGGGCAGGCCATGCCGTCTGCTTAAGATGAAATGTACCTTCTTTCTTGTGTTTTTTTTTTTTTTTTTCCCCAGCACTTGTCAGTTTTCTTCAGCACAAGAAAGGTGAAATTCAAAATGGAAAGTGGAAAATATGTCCAACTGGGTAGATGCCAACAAATCTGACATCTCCTCTCTACTTTCAGGATGTGGATGATCGTTGGAGCATACGTTTTCCTCAGCTGTATGTTCCTGGCCAGCAAAACCTCTACTTCAACAAAATGGTGTTTGTCACATGCATGTTGCAAGGGATTTACAGTTCCCTCATTCTCTTCTTCATCCCCTATGGGGCCATGTACAATACAATGAGAAGTGATGGGAAGGCTATTGCCGACTACCAGTCTTTTGCACTGATGGCCCAGACCTGCTTACTGATTGTGGTGTCTGTACAGGTAAGGCATCCCAGGTAACATTTTTGGGAATTAAATGTTTCTTTAATTAGCATCTAGAGGCCCACTTGGGATCTTAATAGAATTGTACTTGTTGCTGCATCTTGCATTCTTGCAAAAATAAAAATAAAAATCTCTTCAGAGCAGATTACTGTCCTCAGTTCAATAGGACAACAGTTTTGAATATAGAATCATAGAATTAATTCGTATGTTATGAAAGATCAGGGTGACAGAAAGGAAGAGTCTTTGCCTTGTGAAGTTTGCAGACAAATTTAGTAGACAACACTTTCAAAGATGGGAATAGGGAAGGACTCCTTTCAGTTTTATGGGAAGAATTTGAATCACAGGGCTATCTGTCTGCTATCAGGCAGTTATTTATAGGGTCTTCCTTATGGGGCTGTCTCTGTAGCCTGGCCCCATGCATGATGCAGATGCTAGGCCTACACTTGCTGGAAGAAGTAGCTAAGACTTGGGTGGTACAGAATTCAGATGGTACAAGCAGATTGAGAGAAATTTCGTAAAAGAAAACCAATCAATCACAGCTAATGGCTTCTGCTGTCTAAGGTCTTGCAGGCTCCTTCTTCCAACTTTCAATGCTAGATCACAGCTAGCATTGGGGATAAGAACGTAAGCAGGGATCATTTGAACCCAGAATCCTGTCTCCAGTACTCACCACTGGTGAATGTTTGAGAAGAGGGCAACAATGGGGCAAATGTAGTAATACTTGCCTTGAATTGTTTCCCAGCACCATATGACCTATGGTTTAGTATTTCTTGAGGCTTGAATGAATAACAGTTTTGGGGCAAGTGCACAACAAAGAGGACAAGCTGTGTGTGTTCAGCACTGATCTGTTAAGCAATTAAAGCACTGACAATAGCTCTATTGCTCCATTCTTTCAGATTGGCTTGGACACTTCTTACTGGACAGTTGTGAACCAGTTCTTCATCTGGGGCAGCCTTTCTGTTTACTTTGCTATCACCTTCACCATGTATAGTGATGGCATGTACCTGATCTTCACAGCCTCCTTTCCCTTTGTTGGTAAGCCCTGGGACAAATCTGGATTGCACTAAAAACGGACCTTAAACCTGTTGAGTATTTACAGTACATTTTATTGCCTCTAGAGATGCAATAACAGAATATATAGACTGTCTTTTTTTTACGAGAAATGCCAGGCTATTTCTGAGGGCTGCTAGGAATGCTTATTTTGAATCTTATTCATCCAGGTGAATGTATGCACATTCACATGCAGCCACAGGAAAGGTCCTTTAAACAAACCTACTTAGCTGGCTGGAATGCTTTTTCCTGCTCTTTTATATCCTACCTCCAGGTGTCCAGTTCTTACACACATTTAGGAGCATTTTGTTTGCAGAAGGATGCATATTCTCTTGTAAATAAGTTAACATGTTGGCATAGGAAAGCCTAGAAGTACAACATCCAGTTAGACATGAGAAAAATGCCACATGATTATAGTGAGCCTTCACACAGATTAAATGGTGAATTGCCAACAAAAAAAGATTCCAGTGATGACCAGGTCTTTGGAGTTAATCTATATAATCAGATTTCTGAACACATGCAAAAACTGAAGGGTAAGCAGGAGGAAGATGAAAGCTTATCAAAGTAATTCACATAGTTTTTAATAGCTCTGTGCATCCGTAGCGAATATTGATACAGCATCATTATGCGACTCTGCTTCTGAAATCCCAAAGCTTTTTGTCTGAAGTCTCAGATTGGTGCATTAATCAATGCCTCTATTTCTGGTTTAATTGTTAAGCCAAGACTTGTTCTGCCCATCTTCACTGAAACACCAAGGTGCTTGGCCATTTTAGAAATACATGAGATTCAAGTAAGTCAGTTATTGCAACGTATTTTCCAAGCAGGTGGTCACATCCACTGTAAGAAGGCTTTTAGTGTCAAAAATGCTGAGAGAAGACAAGTGTCTGTTCAGTTTTCAAAGACAGGTGGTAACTCACTTAACAGGATCTCTGTCTGCCACTCTGTTTGTGTTACATAGGTCAAATTAGCCATAATGCTGAGGGTCACTTAATATGGTCTCAGTCTGAAACCATTTTTAAGGAAAGTGTTTCTAGTCTCAACTCAGACAACTTGTTCACTTTAATTTCAATGGCATTGTATTACACCAGAATTTTGTCACCTGAAAACATTCAGCAACTTTACTGCCCACATCATTAAGCCTTGTAATGAGGGTTCTGCAGACTATTTGTTCTATCTTACATTCCTTCAGTTTTGGAAGAGCCAGAAGCAAGCACTTTGATTTCAAAGAAGGTGGCAGTGTCAAGCCAGCACAGGGCAGTTGCTCTGCCAATACACCCAGCAGGCTGTGCAGACACTCAAAGCAACATGTGCTCCTCTCATAAAGGGCTGCCATCCTGCCTTCTGCTGGGCAGTCAGTGAGCACTCCATATGCTTCAGGAGATTGATGCTGGGAAGTAAGAAAATAGCATTCTTCCTTTTCCACTAGAGTCCTGGCAAAAGGTGAGAGGGCTGGACTACTGCTGTAAAATGTCTTCTGAACACGTACGTCCACCTTTTGCAATCATTGACTCTAAAGAGATGAGGCATTCACTCTGACATCCTCGCTGAGTTGGTGCTGCAGTGCCTGGATGTTGCATTTTTCTTTGCTCATCTCAGTGATACTGGTATTGCTGTCCTCCCTACAGCAAGCTGGTTTCACTGCTGGAGATGGTGTCTGCTTTATATTTTGATCTGTTTGCCAAGTGCTTTGAAATCACATGGAGTGAAAGGTTCAGGTGAGAGGTGCTGCTTTTATGGTTTTAATCATGCTTTTGTTTTTCAGGTACAGCTCGAAACACCCTCAGCCAACCAAATGTGTGGCTAGCAATCTTCCTCAGCATCACCCTCTGTGTGCTGCCTGTAGTTGGCTTTCGATTCCTGAAGACTCAGTTAAAGCCAACTCCCAGCGACAAGGTAAGGAGATACCTTATTAAACCAGAAATCCTGCTTAATACCACCTAAGCTTACCATGGAGCCATACCGTATGGGCTTGGCATTGCTGGGGGTGTATGCCCCCTGCAGGGGCAAGTTCTGCCATCCATCTGTCCCCTAGACTCTTGGGAAGGAGGATGGAATTTGGGTTTTGGCATAATTCGAAACACCTGCACCTGGGACCAAGGCTGAGACTATTTAGATGTGGGTTAGACTGCCCTGCAGCAAGGAAGTTGCATTATTTTTAGGTTCAGGGTTTAAGAGCTGTGGCTCAGTGGCAAAGGAGTGGAGTGTTTCTCCTGCCCTACTGCCAGGCAGTTTTTAGCCTGGTAGCCCACAGTCCTTCACCCTCCATCCAGGTGCACGTTTGCTGGGGATTTTTTCACTTCGGAATTTGCTTTTTGGCCAATTGTTATATCCCTCCTCCGAAACTAGCTGCCCTCCCGTCCCCAGGAGTGTGAAGATACGGCCATTAGGGCAAGGAGAGGCTGGGAGAGACGAAGTCGGCAGGGAGCTCATAGCTCACTAAAGCTCTCGGACCAGTGCGAACACAGCTCCTCTGGCTGGCGTTCAAACAGGAGCATCTGCTAAATGCTGCTGCCACCTGGTGATTCCTTCTTCTTCCTGCACCGAGCTGTCAGAAACAAGTGTCTCTCAGCACAGGCCGCAAGCGCTTGCTCCTCAGTGCTGGCCCTCATCACCCTTGGGATGTCTGTGAAGCCCCCCAGGTGCTCCAGGACTGCTGGAGAACGAGGGAAAGGGAATTCTCAGACCCTGCAGAGAGGGTAGGTGGGTGCTAGGGAAGTCTGCTAGGAAGTAAGGTCCTCAGGACACAGTTAGAGGTGTGTAAAAACAGGCAGAGTGTACCTTTCAGTTGAGTACAATTCCAACACAGCTGTGGCCCAGAATCCCAGCCTGGGTTGAGCATCAGTCTCTAGTGCAGAGTCACTTTATTCTTCTACTTCCCCTGGGAAGTGAATTGTCGCAGAAGAGGAGTGTCGTGGTTTCCTGCTGTACGGAGATCCCCAGCTGGCAGTACGAGAGCAACTTAAATACAGACCTGATACTTAGAGAGGCCAAGCACGTATAGCTGCCACAGTCCCAAGCAGGAATGAGAGTGGTCCAGTGGCTGGGGATTCTGCCGAGCCCCTGGCATGCAGAACTGGCCTCTTGCCTGTGACAGACCTTTGGCAGAGCTTTGTTCATGGGTTGGTTTACACAGCATCAGGGCTGCTGGCGACAGATGTGATATACTTGCCCCAAAGCAGGAAAAGAATCTTTGCACGGAATTTAGCAGGGCTCATGGAAAGAGCTTTAAACTAGATTTGAAGGGGGAAAGGGAAAAAGCCAAATCACTACATATAAGCCACTAGATATAAGTCTCAGTGGAGGCAGGGGATGGAAATTCATGCATCAGCAAAGATGCAAGGGTTATTGATGCATTAGAAATCATGGAAGCACCTGAGAATGATTACATGGGAATTAGGGCCTCTCCTCTCAAAAAAGTGCTGGGATTGATAGCCCAACTGACATGCTTCTACACTAATGGGCAGCATGGGCAACAGCCAGGAGGAGCTGGAAGCCATTGTGAAACAGGAAATCTAGATATAGTTGCCATCATGGAAACATGGTGGGATGACTCACACAACTGGAGTGCTGCACTGGACAGGCAAGGAAGGAGAGGCGGTGAGATAGCCCTGTAGAGAGTGTTTTGACTGTCTAGAAGTTGATGATGGTGATGATAAAGTTGAGTGTATATGGGTAAGAATCAGGGGAAGGCCAACAAAGCAGACATCATGGTGGGAGTTTGTTATAGACCACCCAACCAGCATGAAAAAGTAGACAAAATATTCTATAAGCATATGGGAAAAGTCTCATGATGGCTAGCCATTGTTCTCGTGAGGGAATTTGACCTACCAGATGTCTGCTGGAAATAAAATACAGCAGAGAAGAAACAGTCCAGGAAGTTTCTGGAGCATGTGGAAGAGACCCTACTGACACAGCTGGTGTGTGAGCCAAGGAGGGAAGGTGCCTGCTGGACCTGATGATTGTGATCAGAGAAGTACTCTAATGATGTGATAGTTGAACGCTGACTTAGACATTTTGATCACAAAATGATAAGAGTTTTCAATTCTTCAAGAGTAAAGAAGGGGGGTCAGCAGATTTCTGCTTGGACTTTGGGAGGGTAGACTTCGATCTCTTCAGGAGCCTGGATGACAGAGTCCCTCAGGAGGCAGTCCTGAAGGGCAAAGGGGTCCCAGAGACCGAGCATTCTTCAAGAAGATTAAAGGCATAGGAGCAGGCCGTCCCCATGTGCTGAAAGATGAGCTGGTGGGTGAGAAGAACAGCCTGGCTGAACAGAGAGACTTGTCTGGAACTCCAGGAAATTAGGAGTTTATGATCTTTGGAGAAAGGGGCAGGACTCTCAGGAGGACTACAAGGATGTTGTGAAGTTATGCAGAGAGTAAATCAGAAGGGCCAAAGCCCAGCTAGAACTTCATTTGGCTACTGCTGTGAAGGGAAATAAAAATGTTTCTATAAATACACTAACAACAAAAGAAGGTCTAAGGAGAATTTCCATTCTTAATGGATGCCGGGGGAAAAGAGTGACACAGGATGAGGAAAAGCCTGCAGTACTTAATGCCTTTTTGCCTCTGTGTTTAACAGTAAACCCAGTTGTTCTCTGGGTTCCCAGCCCCCTGAGATATGATGGGGATCAGAATGAAGTCCTCTTAAACCAAGGGGAGATTGTTAGTGACCTGCTACACCAACTTAGACACACACAAGTACTATGGGGCCAGATGGGATACACCCAAGGGTACTGAGGGAGCTGGCAGAAGTGCTCACCAAACCACTTTCCATTGTTTCTCAGTAGTTCTGGCTAAATGAGGAGGTGCCAGTGCACTGGAGGTTACTAAATGTGGCACCCACCTGCAAAAAAGGTCTAGGAGGATCCAAGAAACTATGGTCTGTCAGTCTGACTTTGGTGCCAGGGAAGGTTATGGAGCAGATCATCTTGAGTGCTGTCATGTGGCACATACAGAACAACCAGGTGATCTAGCCCAGTCGGCATAGATTTATGAAAGGCAGGTCCTGCTTGACTAACCTGATCTCCTTCTGGGACAAGGTGATCTGCCTAGTGGATTAGGAAAAGGCTGTGGACATTGTCTATCTGGACTTTTGTAAAACCTTTGACTCCATCATTGTCCTGGAGAAACTGGCTGCTCATGGATTGGACGGGTGTATCCTCAGCTGGGTGAAAAACTGGCTGACTGGCCAGGCCCAAGGTGTGATGGTGAATGGAGCTAAATCCAGTTGTTGGCCGGTCACGAGTGGTGTTCCTCAGGGCTCAGTACTGAGGCCACTCCTGTTTAATGTCTTTATCAATGATGTGGAAGGGGAATTGAGTGTACCCCCAGTAAGTTTGCAGATGACATGAAGTTGGGTGGGAGTGTTGACAGAAAGGCGAGGGGGAACAGGGCAGTGCCCCTGTACTTGGCACTGGTGAGGCCACATCTTGAATCCTCTCTTCAGTTCTGAGCCCTTCGCTACAAGAAAGACATTGAGGACCTCGAATGTGTCCAAAGAAGGGTAATGAAGCTGATGAAAGGGCTCAGGAACAAGTCTTACGAGGGGCAGCTGAGGGAACTGGGGCTGTTTAGCCTGGAGAAAAAGAGGCTGAGGGAAGACCTTATTGCTACCTGAAAAAAAGTTGTAGCAAAGTAGGAGTTGGTCTCTTTGCCAAAGTAACAAGCGATAGAACAAGAGGAAAAAGCCCCAGGTTGCACCAGGGGAGATTTAGGTTGGATATTAGGAAAAATTTCTTCACCAAAGGGGCTGTCAAACATTGGAACAGGCTGCCCAGGGAAGTGGTGGAGTCACTGTGCCTGGAAGTATTTCAAAGATGTGTAGATGTGACTTTTAGGAACATGATTTAATGGTGGACCTGACAGTACTAGATTAACGGATAGGCTTAATAATCTTAAAGGTCTTTTCCAACCTAAACAATCCTACGATTCTATGACAGCCCCTTTCTGAAGAGATGCGTGTCCACAGATGACCTCAGTAGCCACGTGGAAGCAGAGAGCCCACTACCTGGAAATATGTGTATTATTTTTTCCTTTCTGCCAAAGAATATGAGAACTTCTTGATCACCATTCTTATAAAAAAACCAGGTTTTGCACATTGGAGATTCCCTTTAGTAGTCTGTTTTCTAGATTAAGTAGGACGATTTTTGAATGTTTCCTTACTTGTTTTCTGGATTTTTGTTGAGATTACTCTCACAATTTGGGTTATTTGACTAAAGGGCCTAAAAGAGCTGCAGTAATACCCCAACTGAAGCATCACAGAACTATGAAAAACAATACACTGAAATCATTCCCTCCCATTGCTTACAGGTCACAGTCCCATAAATGCCTTTTAAAACAACATTTCTGCCAGGCTGCTATCCTGTGCTGCCAGTTCAGTTCCTGCCCTGCAACCCTTCCTGCCACCCCTGTTTTGGCAATCTTAGCTTTGGACTCCTAACTGTTTCCTCTTCTTTGCTCCTCTTGTTCCGTACTTGTGAATAATTATACACTTCTCACTTTGTCCATCTTATTTTCCAATTTCAGGTCCTGCTCAAGATCAAAGAGGACAAAAAGCGGCCACCTCCACCC
This sequence comes from Trogon surrucura, assembly GCA_020746105.1. Taxonomy (NCBI): domain Eukaryota; kingdom Metazoa; phylum Chordata; class Aves; order Trogoniformes; family Trogonidae; genus Trogon; species Trogon surrucura. The sequence goes on along the minus strand of CM036658.1, from coordinate 77,273,639 downwards.
TCACCCAAGAGACGCCTGCGTCGGACCAGCACCCGTCGCTCCGGCTATGCCTTCTCCCATCAGCATGGCTTTGGAGCACTCATTATGTCTGGGAGAAACATGAGGCCAAAATCACCTTTTGCCACAACAGGAACTTTTTCACCAAATAGTGACAAGCATAAACATAAAGGACTGTAAGAAAAAGAAAAAGAAAAAAAAAAAAGGGCAAACCCCCCCAGCAAAACAAACCAAAGTAAAGGGCTGTCAGGAGAGGAGGCTGTGCTCCCTGCTAAGCACTGAGCCAGTGGCTGCCCAGAGCTCTGCCCTCTGGGCTACCAAATCTAGGACTTGGGCCTTTCCTTTCACCCACATGCGCCCTGACTCCAACTTCTCTTCCAAAGACGTGTGCTGTTGCCGGGCAAGGTGGGCAGGGTGATTTTTAGGGCTGCTGCATGGTATGCCAGAGTGCCTCCCTGAAACACAAGAGGACGTGCTGTGGAAGGCATCTCCTCTCCCTGAGATTGTTCATAATGCTATTTTTTTTTTTTCTCCCTGTAATTACATACCTCAGAGCAAAGAGAAATCCAGGCTGAGGAAAAGGCTGAATTGGCAGTGTCTTTCTCATTCACGTGCCTTTGTTTCCGTCATGAATCAAATCTGGGCTGTATTACTGGGGCCACAGTATTAACCCCAGGTGTGCCTTAAGTCCAGCCACACAACCTCCAAACCCACAAACTTTGTAACATGTGTAATTTTGTAGCCTTTTAATCATATACAGACACTTTGGAAGGCATGAGTTCAAAATAACCTCCTTCTAAACTAACCATTAATCCAGTTTCTCAAGAGATGGCCAGTGCCCAAACATCACCCTCTTCCCACATCTGCAGTCGAGACGTGCTGTAAGCTCAGAGACACCCCTAGCTGGGCAAGGGACAAGAACTTCACATCCATCAGCCTGCCCTGTTTTATCTGCATTGCAAATCTGCTCTTGTAAAAGACCATCATCCTCAGAATCCTCTCAAGTCCATTGACACTTAAAATAAAAGGGCAAAGGAAGCTCAGGCTCCCGTATGGATCAAGCCATAGAATCTATCCTCAAGAAGCCCATGTTATGGCTGGCATTCATCTGAGCTGCTAGCACCTGGAGGCTCTCCCACCGTAACAGGCTGAGGCACATGCACATCTGACTTGATGGAGATCACACAAGTGGTTCCGGACGCAGAGATGCTGTCTCACAGCTACCACAGGGTGTCCAGCCCCTCGCTCCGATGGTGCTCAGCGCCCTGTTGCCTCCCTCACCCTCGCTGATGAGTGGTGTGGTCAAGCTTTCGAGCTCAGGAGCCTCTGCAGAGTCTCTCTGAGCTCTCTAATGCTTTGTTTGGGAACAGTTTGTTCACCAGTCACGAGTTGCAGAGAGCTGACAATCCAATCAGCCTGGCTGCCAGCAGAGGGACCAGGGATGCACAGACACAGCCAAAGACACAGGCGTCCTGAGGGACTGGGATTTGCTCGCTCTGTTATTACACCAGATCCATAATCAGCAGGGTTACTGTGTGGAAGGCCAGCGTGGCAGCCCAAGAGTCTGTCCTGCCAGCTCTGCTGAGCTGTCTAAATGGAGCTTTTCTGTGCAGAGGACTAGGCGGCGTTGGCTGGGTTTTTTTTCCAGATCCTTTGTACAAATTCTGACTCCTCCTTTGTTTTGAATTGGACTTTTGTTTTTGGTTTTGTTTTTGTTTTTTTTGCACAGTAACCATCTGGTATTTATCAGGAGCTGTCTGTCTTGGGTCTCTGAGTGATCGATGGAGGCAGTGTATGACAGCAACAGGCCAGTGACATCCCCATTTCATCCGGCCTGCCTATAACACCTTGCTCCCTGTGGTCCAGGTTTCAGCAGTTGCTGTGTAACGTTGTTGAAGCTCTAGCACAAGGTTTCACCTCCCTTGGTTTAAATCAGCAGAGAAAAAAAACCTCTCTGTTGCACCTGCTACTATCTTGCAAACTGTAGTATTAAATTTCAGTCTAGCTGGTGCAAAACTAGAGCTGGGACTGGATCTCAGGAGCCAGGAGCTGCTTGCTAGGGAAGGAGCAAATTCTAATCCAGTGATCTCCACAGTAAGGAGATACCTAGGTAAAGTGACAGCCTGCACCCTGGCTGAGGAAGCTGCTGTAATAGCTGCTGCTGGTCACAGCCCTTTGATTTACCGTTCACTTTGCAGAGACAATCATGGCTTTCTGATGGAGACCGTGCCTTTCGCAATCAGCCACCCCAGGCTAGAGGAAAAAGGAGAATTTACGCAGGCAGGCGGACAACCCCACAATATTCAGACTGGGCCGTGGACCAGGAGTCCTATCAAAGCTGTTCGTAGTGCGTGATGCAGCAGGATGCAAGGCAGAGCAGCAGAGACAGAGCAAGGCAACTCTGAGACTGTGTCACTCTTCTCATATGGTTTACGTGCAAAGCACTCACCGTCTAGCTGAAGGGGATTTGCAAATGCTGTGTAGCATGTGCAGGGGATAATCGAGCTGTTGGTGAACTTGCGCCAGATACAAGTACTTCAGTGGTTTGACAAGATCAGCATTTGAAACGTATCAGTGATGTCTGTCATGCGTGACTCCTGATTTTATAAAATATTTTTTTTAAAAAATAAAAAACATTTGGGATTACTGATTCCTTGCCAGCCTATTAATTGAGTTCATAACCAGATGTGTATGCCGGTCCTGCATCAACTAAAGAGGCAGGACAGCTTGTGGGAGGATGAATCAGAGACAACAGCGCTTCTCATATGCTGACTGGGGTGGGGGAAAAACATAATAATAATAAAATAAATCCCAAACTTTGGATCCTATCACGGACGTTTTAAGAGGAAACGTCAGACATCCTTAGACAGAGGAGGCGGGGGGGGGGGGGGGGGGGGGGGGGGGAGCGGCGGGGGAAGGGCGGGTATCGCCGAGATCCCGCCCCGCCGCCCGGCGGTAAACAGCGGAGGGAAGCCGGGCCACGGTGAGGGGCGGCGAAGGGGGGGGGGGCGAAGGGAGAGGGAGGGGCCGTCCGGGGCGAGGGGGCAGGTGCATGAAGGGGGGCATGTGTGTGTGTGTCGGTATTTCTCGTGTGCGTGATGCTGCGGGGTACGGGGGGGCCGGGGGGGGGATGTGTGTGTGTGTGTCAGATCTCGTGTTGTGCAGTGCAGTGCCTGTAGATCGTAATTTAGCTTATGGAGCTTTTTGTGTTTGCTAGGCATACGAAAAATTCACTCCTGAAATGTATTTTCGTTTGTGCCGTTTTCGTCCTTATTGGGTAGTACAAAGGTTCGTGGTTTGAACGCTGTTGTATTGCCACCGGGCAGCAGTTAGAGGATCAGGAACGACAGTGCTTTGATGATAACCAGCAGTGATATTGTAGCTTTTCTTACACTGTAGCACAGAATCATAGAATCATAGAATCACAGAAAATATATTAAGGTTGGGAAAAACCTCTAAGATCATCAAGTCTTAACTGTCAACGCAGTACTGGCGTGACTACTAAACGATGTCCTGAAAAGAGAGAAGGGCTTAGAGCACCTCCACTCTTCTCTGAATCCAACAGCGTGACATGGAGAAACCTCTGCCACTAACAGAGTGGAGCGTAGAACCATAGTCTGATTTGGGCTGGAAGGGACCTTAAAGATCATCTAGTTCTAAACCCCTGCCATGGCAGGGACACCTTCGACAGGACCAAGTTGCTCAAAGCCCTGTCCAGCCTGGTCCTGATTGCTTCCAGGGAGGGAGGGGGCATCCACAACTTCTCTGGACAACCTGTGCCAGTGTCTCACCACCCTCATAGTAGAGGATTTCTTCCTTGCATCTAATCTAACTTTTTTCAGTTTAAAGCCATTACCCCTTGTCCTGTTACTACGCGTCCTTGTAAAAAAGTCCTCCTCATCAGGTACTTTTGGGCAGGGGCATCCTGAGGGTGTTTTAGGCAGCTGGCTGCAACACTTGCATTCCTGTTCAGCTTCCCAGTGGCTCTCACTTTATTGGTGTGCATCATCTCTTCCACTGACACGTAGCCTGGAAGTTATTATTTGAGAGGAGTTCCTAGAGAATAGGAGGGCAAGGGAGCGCTGCATACTTGCCCTAGGTTTTCCAGCTGGAGTGATCTTCAGTGAAGTCTGTTGTAAGAAAGGAGCCATATGAATAATGACCCCTACTAATTACCAGCTGGGAACAAAACCGGGAGCATAAGGGATTTCCTTGATGTCTGTGGGCAGAGGTACTGTTGTTCTAGAACCCTGTTGGACCACTGATAAAACTTGAGCCTAAAAGCGGCCATTGCAGCTGGAAACCTTCCTGTTCTGATTATTATTTTTTTTGTCCCCTTCTCATTTTCAGCCTAAACATGTTCACAGTGCATGTATTCTCTTGTTGTGCCAGCATTATCCTTTTGCTTCAGCAGTTTTGTTTGTCTCCTGTGATATATTTAGAGAGCAATCCTATCTGCTCTCTGCCTACATTTGGCTAGGCTAACAAAGACAGGCTCTTAAGTTTCTTCTTGTTTGATCAGTTTTCTGTTTCCCTTAGGCCCTTTCTGCACCTGTTCATTTGAATTTATCATTTTTAAATGAGGGTGACCAGAATTTTTAAATTTTTTTTGTATGGCACTCTTGTTGTCAGTGCCTGTACAACAGCGCTGGTGTTTCACTGCCTTGTCTAGACTGCATTTGCTTTTCTTAAAGCCTTACCATCTCTGTGATCCCTAACACAGCTTTAGTGGTTATTTTTCCCAGCTTTACTGCTAGTATGGACAGTTGTTAGCTATATTATGTTAGCTAAATACATACCTCTCATCTCTAACTGACCCATGCCTCATAAAGTGAGTAGAAGATGAAGTCATCATAGCACCACTGTGCGTGTCAATGCTTTAGACTGGTATCTTGTCCTCAGGGGCAAGCATTTTCCACGAGGGCTGGCAAGGGCTTTTTATTACACCTGCTTACATGTTGGCTAATGTAAATATGCTGGAGTAAGGGAGCTGTCATTCCTCCTCGCAGAGATGAGTTCCCAGCCTCAGCTCCCTGTCTGGCAGCCCACTCGAGCCCTGTCCCAGTGATGGGGGACTGGGCTGCTGCAGGGGTGGATATAGTGAACAGCTCAGAAGAAGGGCACGGGGCCCTGCTACCTGGGCTTGACCTGCAAGTGCTTCTGGCCATACCTGCAGCTGAGCTGCCCTTCAGTTTTTCCAAAGCTCGTCTTCTGCTGCCCTACTTTTTGTAATTCACTCAGAAGTAGAGAGTGTTTTTCTCTTGCCTGGCACCGTGGAGGAGCAGCTTCCCTCCCGTTGCTCCCAGCTTGAAGGGAACTGGTTGTCATAGCCCTGTCTCTTTCCCCAGCCTGACTCTCCAGCTGGGTGGAGCTGGCTGTACTGAGCTGTCGTCTCCCTGCCTTTCCGCACAGCGCCGAGCCCTCTGCCAGACTTTTCAGCTATAAATGGATCTGGCCTTTTCCAACATCCCCCCCACCCGCCCCTCCCGACACCAAGAGATGTTGCGGGAAATCGGAGCTGGGCCAGGCTTCCTCTGAATTAGGAAAACATACGATCTGGCTGCTGGCTTTTCATAGGTTCTCTGGAAGCATCATGCCTGGCTTTGGGGGAGCTTCTCTGTGCCCCAGCGAGAGCTGTACTGCTGGATTGCTTGTTTGCACTGTGAGAGTGGTCATTCACAGGCCTGAATACAAGGCTGGGGCAAACCTATAGGTGCTGTCTCCAGCCCAGTGCATCGCCCTACAAACAAAGCCCTGTCTGATCTGGGCGTTGCATCTCAAGGGAAGGCCAGTGTTTTTGTTACTGACTGCATCCTGCTTCCACATCCGTATTAGGCACTTAATAAAAGAAGCCTGGCTTTTGTACATAATGAACAGCCCAGTTTGCCTTCCTTAACTTCTGGGATTTATGGCAGAGATCCTGGGATCTTTTAAGCTTTATTGCATTCTCCGTCCCCTCATTCAGCAGGGAGCTGGGGCCTGAAGTATGCAGACCAAGGTGACTCAGGGAGTCAGTAGCTGCCCTGAATTTTAAACTGAAGTATTTTGTGTCACCTGGAGTAGAGTGCTACCTTCCATCATCCCTGCAGGCATCCAGGCCATTCATTCCAGGCAGACTACTGGTCTGTATTTAGAAAATTAAATTATACTCTTGTGTTGAAAAATTATAGTCTGAAAGACTCCTAGTTCATGAGCTTCATAGGAGCCACTGGGCCAGGTTCCAGTCTGGTGACCTTTTGCTGGCAGCAGTGGGTTTGCATCCTTTGGGCTTAGAGAGCAATAACTAAAGCAGCTGCTTCAAAGGCTTCCTTACCTCCTGGCAATTGTCCCTCAAAACCCTTCAGGCTGTAGATAAGGGAACATAGAATATTCAGAAGATGAAAGCCTGGTTTATGGTTGCCCAGAATTCTGCCTGCAGTTCGGCTTCTGGTTCAATTTGTGCTGTTGCAGCAGATACTGTCTCACACTTTTTCCCAGGATGTTCAGTATCCTGAGAATTCTCTACTCTATGTTTTGGTTGTGTTGCCTTTTGGATGGGCTGATGGAGCTGTTGACTGTGCAGTGCTTGGTAGTCTCTTCCTATGTGATCTGGAGAATCACAGAACCATAGAATGCACTGACTTGCAAGGGAGGTCCCTTGCAGTGAGCAGGGACATCTTCAACTAGATCAGGGTGCTCAGAGCCCCATCAAGCCTGACCTTGAATGTCTCCAGGGATGGAGCCTCCACCACCTCTCTGGGCAACCTGTGCCAGCGTCTCACCGCCCTCATAGTAAAGAACTTCTCCCTAATGTCTAATATAAATCTACCCTGATGTAGTTTAAAACTATTGCCCCTCATCCTATCGCTACATACCCGTGTAAACAATCCCTCCCCAGCTTTGCGGTAGCTCCCATCAGGCACTGGAAGGCCACTCTAGGGTCTCCCCAGAGCCTTCTCCAGGCTGAACAGCCCCAGCTCTCTCAGCCTGTCCTCATAGCAGAGGTGCTCCAGTCCTCTGATCACCTTTGTGGCCTCCTCTGGACCCACCCCAACAGGTCCATGTCCTTCTTGTGCTGAGGGCTCCAGAACTGGAAGACTGTACTACCCCAGACCAGGATATTACATAGGGCTTATGGTTCACTTCACTCTTCCACACACCATCAAGCTGCTGTGTGGCAGGTGTATCTGAGCTCTAAGAATAAATGGAATTTATTGTGTGTAGCTGTAGCTGCCTTGTCCTGTGGTAAGCTCTGCTGAAGCTGAGGCAGGGATCAGATCCTGCTGGTTTGCCAGCTCAGCTTGGAGTGCCTCAGGGTAAACTTGTCTGGGAGGAGTTTTTTCTGCTTGCTGTATCTCTCCCAGATGTTCAGGGAGGCAAGTTACCCCAGTTCTGCTTGGTTTTACACAGTCTACCTTCCACTGAACACTTGATTTCCAGTTCTTCACCAAAGCCCTGGACATACAGCAAAGTGTTTTCTGAGATTTGTTGTCTGCAGGTCTCTTTTCTTCTGATTCTGGAACATGAAACCTCGCTGGAGTTTTGCTTGTGATATTCACTGCTCATCTGAAGCCCATGGTTTCTCCTCCTCCTCCTCTTTCCATTTTTGTAAGTGCTTGCCTGGACTGCGAATATTGTTTTCCACAATTCATATCTGTTGTGGGTATTTGCTGAGTATCTTTGTAGCCCTAAAGCCCTGCCGTGGACTCTGTGCTTTTGACTGAGTCCCTAGTGAAGCTGTTGATGGGAGCGTGTGCCCATCACCCAGCACTGACAGGTTCCTTTAGGGATCCTTGACAGCATGATGATGGCACTAAATAGCAGTTACAGTTAATGCTGTATTTTCTTATCAGGTTCCTGGCACCTAGGAACTTTGAGGCTGGTAGGGAAGGGAAGATGAAATTGGTTTGGTTTGTCTACTTTGTGCACAGAGCCTTATATTGAGGGGATGAGAACAAATACGTGACCCGCATAGTCACAGAAAGTGACTGCTCAGCTTGTACCATGGTGTTAGTTGTGCTAACGGCATTGTCAGGGGTCGGGAGCAGGAGGAACCAGACACTGCGCCCTCCTCAAAACTGCTCCTCTCTGAACAGTATTCCCATGAACAGCTCTCGGGCTGCTGTCACCAATGCTCTGCTTACACCAGCTATTGCCAGTATCTGTCTGGCACAACCTGTAAAGGCTGCTGGTGGAGGAGATTGCCTTAGGATGCTTTCAGCTTCTCTGCTAGTTCAATTGCTTTGCATAAAAGTGTGCACTATGGTGGTGCTGTCTCCTGGGCAACTTGTCCATGCCCTCCACGAGAAGAACTTCTCATTGCCTGATTTCACAGTGGCTGTTTTGGACTGCACCAGGATCCTCCATGAATACTGGGGCAAGACACTGTTTCAGACGGTGCTGTGCGAGTGTGAATTTGTTCTGTTGTTAATCTCATCCCAGCAATGGGATGTGGAGTGTGGCCATGCTGTTGTTGCAATGGTTGTGCTACCATATATACGGCATTGGAACTGTGCCTGCCAGATCCTGTGGATCCTGGGACAGGTGTCGACTTGTGCGAGCAGAAGTTCAGGTACAGACCACGAGCATTAGAGCTCCACAGCTCCTTGCGTCAGGTGGTGGTGAGTTACCCCACTGAGGCAGAGCATTCCTGGTCACTGTGCTTAGAGCACTCCTTGTCAAATGTCATGCTTTGCAATGCAAACTAAAAGCTCTGGTACCTGCAGTGTCAAGGTCAAACAGGGATGTCTGTGGAACATATGCTGTGCAAAACGTCTAGCTATGGTTTGGAAGATGGAGTGAAGGCTACAATTTTCTGATGATTCTAAGTTAGGGCAGTTGGTTTAAAAACTGCTGTAAGAGTTAGGGCTGGGCTGGGCACTAAATGCTGACAGATGCTCTCTAACCTCCTCTCCCCTCCCCAAAATGGGAAGGAGTAGGGAATGAGGCAGAGAGACTTACGGATTAGGAAGGAAAACCAAAACAGCCTTAATAAAACAATAGCAAAAGAACTAACAAGGAAATAATAAAAATAAAGAACTATACACAAATATATATAGAGATCCGATATTGAACCTGACTCTCCTCCCCAGCAGCAATCCCCACTGATGCTGCAGAGCAGGCAGCACTGGGGAAGCCCCAGGCTCAGTGCCAGAGGGGAGCTGGATACAGGAGCTGGATTCGGGAACTCAGAAGTGGGATCAAAGGCAGATGATTGGACAGAGTCCTCCCTGGACGCTGGCCATTGCAGAAAAGACAAAAAGAGGCCTAAACCCTTATGATGCCTCAGTTCTATGTATATGACATATATGGAATGGAATACTCTTGTTTGTCACCTGACCTGTCTATTACCCCCTGGATGTGCAACCTTTTACTTCCTTGTGACCCCTCTTACTACCCAGCACTCCCAGCGTGCACAGGAGCCAGCAGTGGCCTTGGTCACTATAGGAATAAGTATAAGCAAGAGCCTTTCTGCATCCCAGTCCCAGGCAGTAACTGCAAACATCAGGTGTCATCACTTCTAGTAGCACACACTGTCTGCAAAACATGCCGCTGACTGCAGAATGTGCGGCCTCTTAGAAGAGACTGAGCTGAGAAGCAAAAATCACTGAGCAGAGTTGATTCTGTTTAGCTCAAACCAAGACAACTGCCTAAAGAGTTACAGGAGTGTCTTGCAAAACAATTAGTGTGATAAAAGAACATATGGGATTCCATGCTGATAAATGCCACGACTTCAAGCATGTAATGGTGATTTGTGAACGGTTTCTCACTGCCCAGAAGAAGCCCTTTGGAATCGCTGTACGTTGTTATCTAAGCACATCAGCTCAACGTTCAGCTGTAGCCAAAAAGGCAGACCTCATACTGGAAATAATAAATCAAAAACTGCTGGTATATATTCTTGTATATTTAGGTATAGAGTCATGTTTTGTCTGCATCTTGAGTACCACATGCACTCTGGTCACCCTCTCTCAGAAAGAGCGGCATAGACCTGGACATGACACAGAAAAGGAGAATGAGGATGATTAAGGGGCTTCTGTAGGAAGAGAGCTGAAACAAGGAAAAGTAGATGATAGTGGGAAAGCGTAAAGGCCTATAAAATAGCGTACAGCGAGGAGGAATTGAGTAAGGAGTGACCTTATTCAACTTTGCTATTTCTTACAGCACAGAGGAAGCACATCCAGCAAAATTATTTATTGGTCAGGAGGTTAAGGAAGTCCTTTTTCAACACAGTTGATTTGCAGAACACGTTGCTACGAGATGGCATGAAGGCTGAAAATACACACAGATTCCAAAAGGAACCAGACACCTCAATGGCTGAGATGTGTTTCAGCGGCTTTTCAGTGTGATGGTCAGGGTGCAGCCTCCTACTCTAGCAGTTCCTCGACTGCTGGTTGTTGCAGGCTGGAAGAGTGTGGCCTTAGGAGACATCGCTCCGTACTCTGGGATATATGTGTGATGGTGCCAAAATGTCAAGGATTGGGCACTAGACCAGAAGAATTCTTGGTGTGATCCAATATGGGTCGTGTCACAGTGGGGTGAAAATGAATTGATTTGGTTTTGGGCATTTCTGATCTAACAGCTATCCTGTGGGAGTTATGCACAGGCCACCGCAGACTTTCTTATATCTTTTATTAGAAAATCTGAAAGCACTTGCAGGAGGAAGGGACTGGTGTGGGCATAGCCCACTAGCTCAGCATGCCAGATGCTGTTGTGGTTGTGGCAGAATATGCCAGCTCAGTGGCTGCTGCCCAGCCGGCCAGGGGAGATGCCTGGCATTTGCTCTCTGGTTCTGCCTTTGCTCCCCCTTGGCTTCTGATTAGAGAACAAAATAGAACAAAATAGAACAAAATAGAACAAAATCTGGATTCTTAGAGCCTTTTTTCATATAACTGTGGGTGTTATTGTTACCCATCCAAATGTCTCGTCCTACGGACAAGGGGAAAGAGCAAGCTATTGCGAATTCTATTGTGAATTCCTCAATCTTTTCCAAGTCCTGTGTTGCAATTTCCTTCGCTAAATAGCAAAATGTCTCCAGTTCTCCCTCCTCTGAGAACTGAGAAGGGCTGAAAGTGCACTAACTTGAAAAATCTATTTGCTGATAATGGAGTGCCTTAGATGCTCATTTTAGGAGCAGTAGGAGGAGCCACTGTTACTTACTTCTTACCCTGTTAAACACTTACCAGAACAATATGGGTTTTTTTCGTGGAAGCTGGCAGAGGCTGTAGCAAAAGCAACCAGACGGTAGCTGGGCATATGATTTTTTTGTCTGCCATTCATCTTGCTGCAGGGCGATTCTTAACAGCTTAAGCCTGAGGTTGGGGTCACAGGTGAGATTCTGGGAACACTGGGCTAGGAATCCAGTCATATTTTTACCTCTGCCTCGTTCCTTGGAGCCAAGTCTGCACACTCATGAGGTCTAATGTTTGTGCCTCTTTAAGTGGGATGGATAAAGAGTTTAAAGCCCCTGTTGTGCTGCCGAGTTCCCGGCTCCCTGCAGAGGAAAAAAAAAAATTCTCCTGGCAGCCTCAAGCTGTTTTTAAACAAGACAAATGCCTGGGGTGCCTGTCTGCCAGAGCCTCCAGCCTGTACACCGAGTCCCTTTTTAGCACTCCTCTCCATGCGCCTATATCTGGCTCCAGTTCTTTTTCTCTGAGAACGTGAGCTCATCACTGTTTTGGTATTTCCAGTGATTCAGACTGGTCCGGGGCAGGGAGGAGTCATTCCTGATGCAGGCTGACAGGGTGTTTGTGCGTTACTGGAATTCCAGAGCGGTGCAGCCCCAGCCCTTCCGCTGCCTTGACAGCTCGGCTCAGGCTGGGCTGGTGCATTGCCTTCCCGCCTCGCGAGTGGCCTGGACACAGCTGTTGGAGGGACCAAAGCTCCGTTTTTTTGAGAGGTTAATGGGGATCCATGTCTTTGCAGCATACCTGCCCTGGTGAGGGTGAAGAAAGCTGTGTTGCTGTAGCTCGTACGCCTGGGAAAGCCACGACGAGTCTCTGCTTTATGGGTGGAGGAGGAGTCTCGCAGCATGCTTGTTACTGTTTACAGAGTGCCAGCATCCCGTAATGAACTTAACTTCACAACTTCTGCAGCAACTTGGTAAGTGCTGTGATCCTTATTTCACAGAGGGGGAAATGGGGCATCAAAGAGGGAGGTGGTCTGCTCGAGGTTTTATGCAGCTGAACCAGAACAGTAAACTCCTGTGAAGTGGTGTTGACTGTGCCCATCCTCTCCAGTAAGGGCTGGACTCCTCCAGTGGATGATGAAACAGGACAGTGGGCACAGACAGAGGTGCAGCAGGCTGTGTAAGGAGGAATGGCTCCCAAACTGAAATGGGGCCAGGCTGTACAGGTTGCTAAACCTCATTTTCAGTGGGTACCACTTTCTCCATATCTCCAGGCATTGTCAGAAAGCACAGGGGAGAGCTCATAGGCAGGTTTCCCCAGCCCAGGTCAGTGCTTAGGCTCCTGGGAGGCTGTGGATGCTGCAGGGCTGTCACTTACACCTTGACGGGATTGCTCTTGCTGCAGATGTGATGAGCGTAATCACAGCCTTGATCTAAACACTCTCAGCTGCCTTGTTTGAGCTTGAGTTGTTGTGAATGGCTTCTAAACCCTTTAGGATTGTCTGGCCGTTAGCCATTCCCTGGCTGAGACCAGTTTGGCTGCAGTAGCAACTTGGCAGAAGATACAGCTTCAGTGTTGCCTCTCTTCAGGAGAGACCTGTCCCAGTTTGTCATGAAAGTTCATCACATTTGGAGAAGCAGCCCCATCTCTGGAGCCCTCTTGCTCACATTCATCAACACTTGACGGTGAAGTGGTGGCTGTATTTTGTCTCAGACAGACCTGGGGAGCCACACCTGGTACTGGATTCACTGTTGCTACATTGGGAAGTTTTCCCTTTTTCTTGTTCAGGGGTACCTCAATGCCGGGTGACTTACCTCATCCTGAGGTCATCTGGGCTGGGCTGCGCTGGAGAATCTCTGCACTGTGGAGGGGGAAAGCATGAAGTGCCACTGTCACCTCAGGGAAAGGGTACCAGCATGTGCAGGGACAGGGGGTTTTAACTCTGATAAACTTGCTTTCCCAGTTATATGGAGGGGTAGTGGCTGTGCCACCAGTTTGCTGGAGAGAGAAGACAATAGACAACACAACCTGGTTGCTGTCCTTAACAAGGGAGCATTTCAGGCTGACTTGATGCCTACACTCTGGTGGGTATCACCAGGACATATGCACACCTGTTACTTTGGTGTCCCTGTGCTCTTCTTGAAGGTAGATTTTTAACAGCTCTCACTGAAGCGATTGGCCTAAGTCAACTTTTTTTCACACTTTTTCTTTTGAGGCTAGACAATATTCTTTTTCAAAGGAGGTCCTCACAGCCTCTACAAAGAAAATCTCAATTGTTTCAGAACTACACAAACTCCCTGTCCTTTGTCACTGGTTGTGCCCAGAAGTCAATGGTATGAGCTATGTGCCTGTCTGGTACCAGGCTTACTGAAAATAGGCTATGCTCACTGTGGTATGTGTCCTGAAACAGCTCCTTCTCAGCCTCTTCAGTGCTGATTTAATGGGCAGTGGCTGAAACTTATAAAACCCCTCTATGCTGACTGCAGTTGTGGGCACCACGGAGGCAAAGAAACTGCTTCTCTGCTGAGCTTGACCCTATCCCCCACCTTCTTTATTTGGTGTAAATCCACTTGTACTACAGCTTGTAAGTTATTCTGCAGTGGCAGGGAAGGAAGAATCCTAGGAGGAGGTGCCAAGGGTAGTGAACTGGAGAGAAGAGGGTAAGTCCCAAAGATGTGGAGCCCCTGAGCATGGGGAGAGGGCCTGGATATTGTGAACAGGCTCCTGCGCTGTGTTAGCTGGTGAGACACAGGGATGGAACAATGCTCTGATCAGCCTTTCCGCTGGGTGTGATGGGATGCCATAGCACTGTGCACCAGAGAAGGTGTGGGGCTGTCCAAGGTGGAAAATTGCTTATGTTTGCATTGCTGCTAGTGAGTGATGTGTATGGAGTTGTAGGAGCTGCTGGAGGGTGTGGAGTTCAGGGGGTCTCCCCTCACTGGTGGTCACTTCATCCCATGGGCTCCTCTCGCAAGCAGCTGCCCTCCCACCCTGCTGCCGCACGAACCCCATCGCTCTTGCTCCTTTCTGAGCTTGCTGTAAATGGCTCTTTGTAACACGAGCTGCATTTCTGCCATAGTCTTCTCCAGAGCGCCTCTGTATTTACACTGGGGCTTTCATTAGCAATCTGGCCCTGGCACTGCCAGCAGCCGGCCGCCCTCGCGCTTTTCTCCCACCCACATGCTCTGTGCCTGGGACCAGCACCCGGGCACTGCTCTGTGCCCAAAGAGATGCAGGTGACTGGCAGCAAGAGGAATCCGTGAGCCAGCTTGCATCTGGAAGAAGTGCCTTGTCATATTGCCCCTCGCCTGCCGTCTCGCAGCATTGAGGGAGCTGCTGGCAGAGACTGCCCGCAGAACAACTCGCTGATCACTGAGCCGATGCGAGGACAAGCGGGTTTTGCTTCGGATTTTTGCTGGCTCTGGATGCTGTGTTCTTCCTGCTGCTCTCATGCCATTGTTGCTGCACCTGGCTTCCAGCAGCACTGAGCTGAGCCTACCATCTGGGGAGATTGTATCTGGCAAGGTAGGACCTGGTCCCTTGCATTTGGTCTCCTAAAAGTAGGGTGGCCAATCCTGCCCCTGTGTGGAGAGCATGCTTGAAGGTGTACGTGGTTTTATTTTGCGTTGTTCTGTAGCTCTGATGAACCATCAGTCTGCTGCTCAGGCTGTAGCCTCTATTAAATGGAAAGAAAACATGTATATCCATTTTCTTTTTGCCTACACACTGGAAAATCAAACTGTCTCCCTTTCTGCTCCAGGATGGTGTGCTGGTGCTTCAGAGCTTGTCTGTCTTCTCTGTTCTCATGCAGTATCCTGTGCATGTTCTGCAGGTCATGTCACCTGCTTCTCCAGGAGACATGAAAGTAGAGAGCAATTGGGAGAAATGAAGAGAGAGAAGAAACTTGGCAGAAGACAAAAATCCAGGGACTTCAATAGGCATGGAAATGGCTTTAGAGAAGTTATTTTTACCCCAGAAAATTAAACAAGGGAAGAGCCTCCTTCCCCTGGATAGTCTCAAAAGGGCTTTTTTTTTCTTCTTCAGTCCCTTAGGGTAAACTGTTTTGATATGAAAAGGCCTGACACTGCTGTTGTCTGCAGGGGTGAAGGAGAGTCATTCTTTTTGGTCTGGTGCCTTCTTTCCAGCAAACTTCACTGCTATTTAACGATTCACCTTCCCCCATCATTGCACACCTTTACTGGGGGTGTGTGGGGAGAAGAGATGACCAAGAAACCCTACCCCTGCTGGGTTTCCCTGCAGTAGCCAAGGACAGATAAAATAGGAGGGTGGCAGCATTTTATTCTGACCCAGCTGGTGTTTAGGCACAACTGTTCCCTCTTTAGTCTACAGCAGCTGGGATGTGTCTGCCCCTGTACACACAGCCGTCCATCTTCCTTGCTGCTGTGGACAAGAGTCTCCTAAACAGGACAGACGAGGATATCAGGACTTGTGCAGGCGATGGTTTACTTCTGAGGACTGGATTAAACAGCAAGTTTTAGGACCCCCCCTATGTCCGTAGTTGCTAAGCTGTGAGGAGGGAGGGGGGTCCTCTAGCTTTCCCTCCTTAGCCTATCCTGCTGTTCTGCCAGTGGGTGTATAAATAGTGCCCACAGCATACTATTTTGGTGACAAGCTCTTCCCAGGATTCATCCAAAGAGTTATGTGAGCAAGTGTTAAAAATAACACTAAGCCCTGCCCAATTGCTGGCGTTGTTTCAGTCAAAGTGTTGAGAATCTTCTATAGAGAGCAGCCTTGGACCCCTGGGGCAGGGAGGCATCAGGAGGAGGGTCTGGCAGGGTTCTTAGTGTTTTTCTTTCCTTGCTGCCCTGCTGACCACAGAGGACCCTCAGGTTCAGCAGATGTGCTGGTCACCAAGAGGATGTGGGACTTTCACTTCTAATGAGATTATTTGCTACTGAACTTTCCTTGTATGTTCTGAGCATTATTGCTAGGTCTAATGAGAGGTTCAGGAAATTCCATGAAGGGTTAACTTGAGCTCTAATCTAGCCTGCTGCCAGGTCGCTGCCAGTGACCAGAGGTAGCTGCTTTGCTCAAAGTCTTGGGCTGTAGCACTGGCGTAGGTAGAGATGCTGGTCCTGCATTTGGTTTGTGCTGGTAGCTGGAAGTCAGTTTAGTTGTGGAAGGCATATTAAGTCTGTATGTTGAATTAACAGCTGTAGCTGTAGGCGTTCTCTCTATCCATATAAACATGGTATTTTTTCCAAAATTCTGCCCTTTTCATGATATGGTTGGTGCCTGAAACTGAAAACCAGACCACACTGCGGAGATTGCTGGGGAGCCATGTTCCTTGGGCTGCGTAGCCAGTGCAGGATGCACTGCTGCTGAGGAGCTGGAAGCTGCCGTTTGTTTCGCTCAGGCAGGGTTTTCGCTGTTGTTGGCCAAGTCCTGTGCTAGGTATGCAGTTCAGCCATTCTCATGCTGCTGCAGCATCAACCCCTGCTGTGTGCTGGAAAACAGGAGACTGCACTGGAAAGCAGTCCTTATGTTCAGTGTGTGAAGCCTAGAGCTCACAGAGATGCTTCTTGGATGACTGGATACTCAAAGAAGATCCATATGAGGACACAGATGTTCCCTCTTGCAGAGAGGTGATGTGGCTCCACCCTTGCCTGGTCTAATACGGGTTGTAGGAGAAGTCATCTGCTGTGGGAGTGGAGCAACCATCACTGTTAACACAGCTTAAAACGTGGAGCTGTGCACACAGAAGAAATGTCTTCCAGCTGCAAATTTGAGGGCAGTGGTTGGGCTTCCCTGTTTGTTCTGAGTTGAAAGCAGCAGTGTCCTGGACTGGGGAGACCACAAGTTCTCTTTCAGATGCTGGGGTTCAGGACTACAGCATTAATCCCTCTCTATAGCTTCTTGGCCTCTACATTTCTATCCCAATACATCTGTGCTAGTTTCTGGCTTTGTAGAGGAAAGGCAGATGCTCCTGCAGTCTCTGAGTACTTTATTTTC
Source organism: Trogon surrucura (assembly GCA_020746105.1). Lineage (NCBI taxonomy): Eukaryota > Metazoa > Chordata > Aves > Trogoniformes > Trogonidae > Trogon > Trogon surrucura. The sequence continues at coordinate 77,256,564 of CM036658.1, read as the reverse complement.
AGATGGGCTGGATTTACTTTAAGCTGATATAGAAAGTTGCTGTGGAAAGCAGCAGGTGAGCAAAAATTGCTATAAAGGTCACAGTTGCTGTTTCACACTCCATGCTTCAGCTCCTCTGATATGGTATTACGAGTCCTGGCAGATATTCCCAGGGATGGAGAGCAGGTCCTGTTAGAACATCACGACTGAGAACCTTCTAGAACATCATGTCTGAGAACCTTCTCCAGCTGTTGAACTGAGAATAAATGAGAGCAGATCACTTATCTTCTGTCTTGGAGTGTCGTACCTTGCGTGCTCATCCCTTGCTAACTCTCCTCCCCATCTCACGATTTGATTTAGCTGGTCTCTGTTCCTCGCTGTGTGTTGAGCAGCTAGGTTTGTGCACAGGATGGAATGCTTTCTTAAGTGAGTATTGAAAGCATAGACTTCAGATTTGTCCCAAGATGGAAATACTTCATGGAGATGAGAAGCATGTTTCTGTTTTTCCAGGAAGACGTACTAGCGAATCAGTCCTCCATCAGGAGCCTCCTCCTCCTCCATTCCTCGTCTCCTTCCTGCTCCTTTCCCATGTCCAGCCAACAAAGGAGCTCTCCTGAGTCATCATTATTGCTGCTTATTATTAGGCTTGAGACAAGGCTCTGTGTATCATCGTACATAACAGAGTTCCTGAGGGCCCTTTGAGGGCTCTTTCCACCCTGGCATGCTCTTGTTCCCCCAACTGGAATGTGTCTGGAGTGCATGGGGATGCATGATTTTATTTGTCGTCTCTAAGGACCTCTTGGCTGGATGTTTCTCAAGTGTTCTGTGTGGTGCCAGAGCCCCACACCATGGTTTCCAGCAGTTCCTGAAGTGCTGAGATGTCTCCACAGGGAGCCCAGCTCTCTTGTCTGCTTCACATGAGGTTGTTTCAGTCTGTTCAACACAAGCTAAGCTTGGCATGCTTGTCAGTCATCTCCTGTGACCTGCTTTGCCTTTGTGGCCTGCCTTGTTGCTGGGGCTTTGCCTCTGCCAGCTTTTATTTTCTGTTTGAATGAACATGGCAGGGCTTCCTCCCATGCACAGATCCCCTTTATCCGTATACCAACCTGAACAAAATTGTAGCACGTGGTGGACGGACCAGCACGTACTTCCCAGTTCTGGCTCTTTGTATCTGCCTGCATATGAGACAGATGCCTGTTGGTTGAACGAATCTTTTGGAGGAGGTAGACCTTGCACAACTGGCCGCATGGCAGCTAGGTGCTGCAGATTAGACTCTTTGTGCCTGTTAAATAGGCACCAATGAGCATGTACAGCCAAAAAGTTGTTTAATCATTGGGCTGACCTGACATGGAGGCCTCGAGTACAGCTGACGGATGATCCAGGACAGCCTGCTCTATTAGATGGGAAAAGGTTTATAATAACCAGAGAGAAGCTTAGAAGGGTTCTCAGCTGTGGTCAAGGATCAAGAAGACCAAATTCATGAGAAGAAGTCTCTTTGCTGGGGTGGATGGAAGGAGGAATGCACTGGCTGAAAGCTGGCGCTAAGCATATTCCATTTAGGAAAAAAAATGAACTATATGTTTTTTTTCGGAGCCAAGTGGACTAGCTACTGGATAAGCTGGCTTGGGATGCTTTTCCACTCTCAGGCTGTACCTGTAGGTTTGCTATGTCCTTCTAGGAGTAGGTTTCTGTTTCTCCAGGTATTGTGCCTCATAGAATAAACTGCTGTAGGCTTTTAATTCTGCATTAGAGGCTTCCTCCTCCTCTGAGTCAAACAGAAATCATGTGAGAATAAGACCTCCAGAAGCCATATAATTATGCCTTCCTTACTAAGGCATAGTGGACTCGGCCTATGCCATTCCTTGTGTCTCTTCATCTCATCTCTGTCTAGAATTTCCTAGTGACAGGGTCATTATTTGCTGCATCTTTGTTGGCAACATGAATGGTGGCATTGAGTGCACCCTCAGCAAGTTTGCCGACAACACCAAGCTGTGTGGTGCAGTCGACACACTGGAGGGAAGTGATGCCGTCCAGAGGAACCTTGACAGGCTTGAGGGGTGGGCCCAGGCCAACCTCATGGAGTTTAACAAGGCCAAGTGCAAGGTCCTGCACCTGAGTCAAGGCAATCCCAAGCAGAGGTACAGGCTGGGCAATGAGTGGGTTGAGAGCAGTCCTAGGGAGAAGGATTTGGGCATGTTGGTGGACGGTAAGATCAGCTTGAGCCAACAGTGTGTGCTTGCAGCCCAGAAAGCCAACTGTGTCCTGAGCTGCATCAAGAGAGGTGTCACCAGCAGGTCGAGGGAGGTGACTCTGCCCCTCTGCTCTGCCCTTGTGAGACCCCACCTGGAATACTGTGTCCAGCTCTGGAACCCCCAACACAAGAAAGACATGGAGCTGTTGGAGCGAGTCCAGAGGAGGGCTGCCAAGATGGTCAGAGGGCTGGAATGCCTCTCCTACGAGGACAGTGTGAGAGAGTTAGGCTTGTTCACCCTGGAAAAGAGAAGGCTTCAAGGAGACCTTATAACGGTCTTCCCGTACCTGAGGGGGGCTACAAGAAGGCTGAGGAGGGACTTTTTACAAGGGCCTGTAGCGACAGGACGAGGGGTAGTGGGTGGAAGCTGGAAGAGTGTAGATTGAGACTAGATACAAGGAAAAAGTTCTTTACTCTGAGGGTGGTGAGACACTGGAACAGGTTGCCCAGGGAGGTTGTGAATGCTCTATCCCTGGAAGTGGTCAAGACCAGGTTGAATGGAGCCTTGGGCAACCTGATCTAGTGCGAGATGTCCCTGCCATGGCAGGGGGGCTGGAACTAGATATTTGAGGTCTCTTCAAACCCAAATCATTCTGTGATTCTATGATCCCACATCTCAGCAGTCCAGGCTCTTCCTGCTGTTGGTGTCTCCTGATGCCATGGTGTACTGGGTTGGCCAATACCTGGAGGTGTGCAGTTTTTCAATTTCAAACCCAGTGAAAGAAATTACTTTCAATTTCTGACACAAAGGGCCTGGGTAAAACTAACAGGAATGCATACCTCTACCTGAATAAGACAAAGAGCTTTTGAGACAGAGAGGAGCATGCAAAATATTGAGAAAACTAATCGTATCTCCTGACAGCTGTGGTGGAGGAATAAATGGGTAGTTTTTGTCTGTTACACCTGATGTCTAGCCTAATCTTCCCTGTGTGCCCCTCAGGGAGCCTACTGCTGTTGTCAGGGCTGCAGAGAACAGCGTGTTCACGTGCTCTTGGCTGCAGCCTTTTATGCACTCAGAACTGCTTTCACATACCACCTAGTTTTATAAAGAGAACCTCTTTGCTTTGCAGTTTACTTTTTCCTCTTTTTCCTTGCTCTCTTTGAACTCTAAGCAGTTGGTCTGTATGGACGTGTCAATGAGGCATGTGCTAGTGTTGGGCAGAGAGGAAGGATTACTCCATGTCTTGCAAATGACATGCTTATTCGTACAGCCCTACATGCTGTTTGTCTGCTTCAAAGCAAAACGCCACTATTACTCAAGTTCAGCCTGTGATCTATGGTAACCACATATCCCTTCTGAATGAGCAGGTCACACATGCTGATTATGGGTGGGGATGTGCAATCTGTGCCATGTGAGGTGTTGTGGTAATTGTTATAATTTATGTCAATTTGCAGTTTGCTGTTTATATATAGACTTTATCCCTTCAGCTAACAGTGTTGGTTCTGTAGACTGCACGAACAAAGAGTGAAAAACAACCACTCCATCTGAGAGCCAGCAAGTTAGATGCAGAAATGGTGGTCGGAATCTCCAGGATTTAGGTACAACCCTGCATTACAGGAGCTTTTTAGGAAGAGTTTTCAGTGGTCCTGTTCATCCTTTGCAGCTTTTCTATGTGCCTACTGGGATGTGGGTGCTCAGCTCAGGCAGCCTCTGGGGTGGCATTGGAGTGCTATGCCTGCCAATATTGTGCTGTAGTATTGCTGCTTGTGGGTGGGTTTTGAGTGTACTGTCCATAGTCCCTTCTAATCACAGAGTGCTTTAACAGAAGCACAAACTGTTTAGACACTGCTTTATTTGCCACTAAAACATAGCCAGCTGGGGCAGAGCAGTGCCGAGTGTCCAGTTGGGGTGGTAAATGGAGAAACTTAGGTAAAAAAGTTAGTCTAAAAAGCCATAATTAGTATCATGTGTCTCTTAAATCAGCTGGTGGTTAAGTGCTCCCTGGGCTCTGTTGCAGAAGGTGGGGATGTTTGAGGACGAAGAGGTCTGCTGGGAACTCACACTGTAGTGCGTTGACAGATCTCGCTGTGACTTCTGCTGTTGCTCTGAGCAAGGATGGCAGGGAAGCGCTTTGGCATGCGCAGAGAGAGAGGTGAGTGGGGGTTTTCTGTTTGAAACCCAGAGCAGTTTTCATACTTGCTGTTGCCTTGGAAAACTGCAATATTTATGATTCAGTACTGAAGCAGGAGGGCAGGAGGCTTTTTCCGTTCTTGGATGTGGCCTCTTGTGTGTCCAGCAGTGATGTTTTTTTTCCTTCTGCTCTGCTTGCCCTTTTCCTGCTACATCCCTTCCACTGAGGTCTCAGGGAGCTGGTTTGCAGTGCAGTCACCCTCGCTTTGAATCAGCCAGGCAATGCCCCTGGCATGGGAAGGGAATGTCACTTTGGTGTACATCATCGGAACCATAAGCAGTCACCTTCCTTGAGCATTGCGTGCGGTGTACACAGCAATCCGTGGTTGTTCTTAGCATGTAGACAGTGAGTCATTTCAGGGCTGCCGATTCAGCTCAGCCCTGCAGCTTTTCAGCTGCTTAGTTGGAAATACGTGAATTTTATTTGAGGTCAGAATACAAAACAGTGAATACAAAAGAACTGCGGCTGCCAAATTTACCAGCTCCAATGTAGTATGTAATGTGGCAAATTAACGCTTTCCTCGTGGCAGTGGGGAACTGTTAAGTTATGGTGAAACTAATGGTTTGGTGCTTTAGAGGCAGTATTGATCCCCTTTTGAAAACTAGTTTTAATAGGCATGAAGCCAGTAACGCTTTAATATCCACTGTTGCCATGGGCTCAGAGCAATTGATTGTTAGATTAGAAGGCGTATTTTTTTTTGTTATAATACCCTTCCTGCTCCTTTTTCCAAGGCTTTAATTGGTGAAAGAGTTTATATTCCTAGGCAGTGTGTCATCAATATTTGAGTGAGTGTTTGAAGAAACAGGGTTGCTGTTAGAGCTGAGCTCCTGCATCTTAGACTCTGAAATCTCAGGCTGGATCAGTTATGTTCAGGCTTTGTTTTAATTCAAGGTTCTCTGTACTGCGTTATGAGCTTGGTTTATCAGATTGAAGCTAAGACTTCAGGCATCATTCGGGAGCTGCTCTGTCATTTGTGTCCTAATTTCCTTCTGCCTAAAAGTGTTCAGCTATTTCACTAAGTGTCAGAGCTAAAAGATGAGCACTGGGGTTGTAAAATTGGTTTTCCCTTCCCCACAGCCTTCTTGCTGATTCGCATCTCCTTGTTGCCTGTTTGTCCTGCTTGTGAAGTGTTGATAGTAGCACCTTCCTAGAAAATAAGTACGAATGTACTGGAATCTTGGCTTGGAAGAGACTGGAGGCAGACGGCTGGGTTTGTGTTTTAAGTACATGTCTCAGTATTGTAGAGGTATGTGAAGCTGAGCCCAGCCTCCTGGGGAGCCTTGCCAGCACTAGCCCTGTCTGGGAGTTGTGACTTTTTATGGAGCTTGTGAAAGCCTCTGTTTGTGGGCAGCTTCTTAGCAGTAGGAAGGATTTGACCTCAATACAGGAAGGTGGAAATCAAGGTAGTAGTTGGGAGGAAGGAACCACCTTGCCCCATATGCTTTTTCCAAAAGTGGCTTCAGGTGGTCAGCTGTCAGCTGGTAAGGAGGTGGAGCAGGTTAAGGTGGTGTCATATCCTTTTTTTTTTTTTTTCTCCAGGGGATTCAATAGGTCTGTTATATATATTCTTTTTTTTCTGTTTCTGAACTGAATTGATCTCTCAAGTGCTTGTCCTGCCTTCCCTTGAACTTGTGTGAATTTCTTCCACCCGTAATACCATTTGAGAACTAAAAAGCATCAAACAGACAAGGAGAGGGTCAGAGAAATGTTGAAGGAGGAACTGCTGGTCTGAAGGAAAATTGTTAGTTGCAAGTAGCCTCAAAATGGAAGCTATTTAATACATCAAATAATGCTCTGAGCATTAAGAAGTAACATTTTACTAGTGATGTTTCCTAAAGGCACAAAGCTAGAAAACATCATGAGAGGCAGTTCAGGGTTGTTTAGCAGGAAGAGCTTGGACATCCTTACAGAATAATACAGATGGGAATTGAATACTTCAGAATTGCCTTGCTGCATGCATGAGAAATAAGCAAAAATTTGAGCTCCAACTGGGAGCTCACTGGGGAAAGTGAAAGAGATGGGAGAAAACCCAGTCAATCAGCAACGTGCAAGATAACTTTGAACAGCTAGTATGATGCAGCTAAGATAAATGTGATCCAGTGTTACACTTTGGACAAAATATTTGTTGCAGGGATGGGAAAATCTTAATGTTTTAAGGCTTGGTGAGACCTTGCTTGGAAAACTGTGTACATTTCCAGTTGCTCTCTGAAGGCTGTATGCAAACTGGGTCAGGTCCAGAGAAGGGATAGTGGTATGATCAAAGAAATGAAGAGCCTACCTAATGTGAAGTGATTAAAGAACTCAGATGATATAACTTTAAACACAGACTGGATAAATGCTGACGTTAAAGTTCATTTTTGGAACATGAGTGAATAGAGGTGAGCTGTGCATGGATAAACACAAGCTGGAAATTCAGAGAATGTTCTTAAACATCAGAGGAATTAATTTTGGGAATTAACTCTGTTGGAAAACAGTCAGCAAACAGGAAATGTCCAAATTTATTTTTTTTTTTTAAAAAACCCAACAACTTTCTCTTCTCATTTTCTTATTTGGAAGTGTGACTCCTGCCTGAGGCTGCTAACTCTGAAGAAATCAGTATTGGTGGTCTGGGCAGGGCTTGCTGGGGCAGGATCATCATGGGGGGCTGGCGAATCCTGCTGCTGTGGATGTCTCTGCAGCTGGATAACCCCACAGACCCCTGTGCCTCTGTCCTCAGATCCTCTCGGAAGGCAGGCTCGGTGGGAGGGATCCGTTAGAGACCCCCTGAGGGTAAGCCTTGCCACTAAGCCAACGTGTGCTTTTCTCCATCTTCTCCAATTCTGATCCCTCATTCAAAACCTCCCATGTTTATTCCCACCAAATAGAGAAGTTGTCAAGCGCACGTTGGTAACGATCAGCCTGTATTGATCCCTGTTGTGTTTGAGAGGGGAATGTTGTTTGACCTTGAAAGGCAGGGCTTGCGGGGATGGGGAGTGATTTTGTTTTTTCTTTCTGAGGATTTTTATAAAGTTTTCAGCACCTCCTGCTTTCCTGACAGCCTCTGTATTCTGGTCCCCCTTGCTGCCATTGACCAGGATCATGCTCTTAGTTCAGCTCTGACCAACATCTCACTCTCTCTCTGGCATTACTGAAATGGCCTCGGTGGGGGTGGATGGAGTTGCCACGTCTTGGGGATTCAGATTTTTACCACGAGAAGAGCTGCTCCTGCCTTGCTTGTGACTGGTCCAGCGTGTGAGAAAGAGTGATGATGTCCATCCTTCCTGTGGCCATGCCACAAATGAGGTCACAATGCTCAAGAAGCTGTAGCCTAGGCATGTTGGTGCATGCTGTTGCACCTGCGGATAGCAAGGCACAGATTGTCCACTGTGGCAATGAGCTTGCTGCTGCAATCTTTCCATATGCCAGGTAGGCATGGACATGCTGCAGGTAATGAGGGCTAGGTCAAAATATCCACCTTTTCGGCAGAGGTGGCAGCAGCTCGCTGTGCTGGGTTACAGCCAAGAGCTGTGGTGGAGAGGCAGCAGCTCTGGTGCTGTCTGGCTGTTGCAAGGGTGAGCAGGTTGTGCTGGTACCATGCCTGATGTCAAGGGATGAGTAAAGACCTGTTCTTGCCTGCTGGTTGGTGTCATGGCTGCAGCCCAGGCAGCCGACTGGGATCTGGGGCTTAGCTGTTTCCATTTTATGGATCAATGGAGCAGATTTGCAGCAAATAGGTGAAGGGCTTGGGATGCTGGTGGATGATTTTGCTGTACAATTGCAGCACAAGTGGCAAGGTTTCTTCCTTCTTGTATATGGGAACATGCTGACCTTAGCAGCCAATTCCTGCATGGTATGTGAAAAAAGGAGCTCGAGGCCAAGACAGAAATGTGTTGTGGTATTTTCCACCTAGATTATCTATTTGTGTCTTGGTTGTGGTCAGCAAGCACTCCAGGTACATACATGGCTCTTGTCCTGTGTGAGTGAAGCACACGGGGCTCCCACAAAGCAGTGAGCTCACCTGCAGCCCAGCACTGGGAACGGGATGCACCTCCATACTGGAATTCATGGGTGGGAGAATGTGAGCTTTGAGTTCTCACACCCTTGGAGCAAGGGGGAAGGAGACAAGATGGTGAAAACGCTGCCTGACACCTGGGATGCCTGTGAGTAATGAGGATGACATTGCTTGATAAGCAGTTTTCTCCTGCCCAGCTGCATCCCACAGTGCTGAGGTGTGTGTACCTGCTGCTCCAGGCTGAGCAGGATGGGAACCCGCATTACGGTACGGGCAGACATGTTGTGGCACCTCCACCTCCCTCACCTTGCTTCTCTAAGGAGCTCAGTCACCAGCCTGCAGTATCCCTGCTCCCCTCCTTGCATGAGACTGTGGAGTCAGCCGTGCTCCCTTTCTTGCACCGACTCATCTCTGTGATCAAAGAGAAGTCATCTCCTAGAAGACAGTCCCCAAGAAAGAGCTTTCTTCTTCCTCATTAGTACCTGTACACTCTTACTCGCTATGATGCTTTGGGACAACCCGTCAGTTTTTCCTGCTGTTGCCAAGAAGGCAGATCCTGCGAGGGAGATGCAGCAAAGGGGGGCTTGCTGCAGTGGGGCAAGGCCGCGTGAGCTTGGGGTGGGGGGAATGTGCTGAACGTGTTCTGGGAAGGAGGATAGAAATGTTTGTGTTGGGAGCAGATATGTAAGTAGCAGTTTTTCTCAGGGAGACCCTTGTCTCCTGCATTGCTCTGTTTGGTTGTTAACAAAACAGCCCCCTGTCCCCATCTGCTGTGGTGTGCGTGTCTGCTGCACAAGGCAGGCATTGCTGTCAGCGAATTGGTTAATGCCAGCGTCCGGTGGCAGGGACAGGGATGCAGGCAAGCGCTCAGCCTGCCAGCATTTGTACCTCCTGGCGTCAGCATTGGCAATGCCCGTGGAGGGCTGGGGAGGGCACCGAAATATTTTCCATTCTCCTCTCTGCTGTGGGAACGAGTCTCCCGGGTAACAAATGTTCCTTGTTCTGCACAGAGCTCCACAGCAGAGACTCTGTCTCCTTCCTCGCTGCTGCTCCCCAACTATCCCAGCTGAACGGGCCGGAGACGGCTGCTTGAGCCTGCCTTAATTAGCGCTGACAGTACAATGGGACTGACCGTACGGGGGTCCAGGGGCTGCACGCTAATGGGAGTAGCGTAAATAGTCTCATTTACTGCAGCCTGGGTGCAGCAGAGCCCGGCAGGACTAGCTTTCTGCTTGCTGTAATGGCCAGGCGTGGAGGTACGTCCCTCACCCCCACGTCCTACCCAGGGCTTGTCCCAGCTGCTTAAATGTGACCAGGACTCGGTGTGGGTGCTGAGCACCCGAGGACAGGCACACAGCAGGCTGGGGAGCATGAAGTACCACAGATGGGGCAGATACATCGGCTTCTCGGGAAGGACCTGTGGAGCCTGAGGCTTGGCTGAGGGATCATTCCCAGTGTTTTGGAGGTGAGTAGCAGAGCTGCCTCTGCGATGCTGACTCCAGCGCGTTGCGACTGGGCTGCACAGCCCAGAGGCTGCCCAAGGCACTTTCTCTTTCCTCGCAGTAAGGGTCTCTCTGTGCTGGGAATATCGAGTTCCTGCCTTCAGAGCCCTTGGTGGGAGCCACCCAGCAGCCACTGGGTTTTCAGTCAGAAATCTGACTTGAATGTTACCTGAAGAGATATTTTAAAGGTTTATAGTGGTCTGGAATCCAAGACTATTGGCAGCCACTTCCAGTAATGAGTCTAACTTTTTTCTGGCATAGCTTTTTACCTTGGCCCATCCAGAGGCAGAAGCTTCTGCAAAGGGTTATATTGTCCAGGATGTTGTATTTCTTCCATTTGGTTGCTGCTTTGGGTGCATCATGGCACAGGGCAAAAACATAACACCGTTCTTCATTTCTTTGAACTGTGTGTCTGTGGGACATTTTTACCTCTTCTGTGACTTACCCACTCCCCATGGAGCCTTCCTTTAGGAGGTGGGGTTTGGTTCAGGCTTGTAGGGTTTGCTTTTTCCAGTGTGGATGGTCCGTTTTCTGAGCTCTGCTTAGCTAAATGCAGGGTGGTGGCTGTAGGCATGGGGCTGGATGACAAAGTCGCGAGAGTGTGAGTGATCCCTCTAGGATGGTTGTTTCAGGGCAGCTGCGCCAGTGCTAGAAACATCTTCCCTGGCACAGCGTGGAGCTCAGCTGAGTTTCTGGGGTGCACAGTCATGCCCAGACAGTTGTAGAAAAACAGGAGTAGCCACATGTGCCCCTTGGTGAAGCTGCCTCTGCCATGTCAGGATCTGCACTAACTTGCCTATGGAGCAGTTTGCAGCTGCCTCTGGTGAAAGTGGGATGATGGGCAGATCCTTTCACGTGGTCACAGTATAGTGAGAGAGCCTGGGCTTTTGCAGGTGGTGATCCGTTGTTTCAGGAAGGAGGATCTGCTGTGGATTGTTTTGCAGAGATGCTGGGATTTAGCCCAGGTTATGGGCAGCCCTCAGATCAAAAGCTGTAGTTAGTAGTTGCTGGGGTCTTGATTTTGAGATTCCCAGTGGCAGCAGGGACTGCAGCCTTCCTGTCTCTGCCGGGTGGGTTCGGCACTGGGGGAAGGGCTGGTGGCTGCATCTCGTTCCGGGGGTGGCTGCATTTCAAGAAGCTTCACGAAGCTTCTTGTACTTTTCCGGATCTCTCAGTTTACAAGTCCTCCCATCCTGCTTCTGCGTGTTGCTGTGCAGACTAGCATTTAACCTCCAAAGGTTTTAGCTGCCATTATCAACAGTAGGGACATAGCTCTCCAGTTCCTTTTGCTTTCCTTTGTGAAGCCAGGAGAAGAGGTCACACAGCCCCACAGTGTCTGAAACACATCACAGAATAAGATGGTGCAGCTCTGTTTTATGGCACACACTTCAGTCTTTTTATTTGTCCTCGTGGTGGTACCTTCCTGATTTCCCGGTTCCTGTAAGAATCAATCCTCCATCTTCCAGCTCCACTTTTCTCCCCTCCTCTCCTTCTCCACTCCCTCCCATCCCTTGCCTTGTCTGAGGTCCTGCAGGGACTGGTTGCAAGCCGGAGCGGCGGTGCTGTGGGCATGCTTGCTCCTTCACACGCAGCAACGTCACAGCAGCAGCAGGAGATGTGATTGCGCAGACCCTCTGCATTGCCAGGGATGCAGCTGTGAAAAAAAAAAAATGGGAAAAAAAAATTGACTCTGTGCTTACCACAGCATCATAGTGTGAGAGAGCACGGAGCCCGCTGGAATTCGAGTGCTCAGCAGTGCCGGAGCAGAGCGTGTTTAGTGAGAGGAGACAGGGAACTGAGGATCTCTGGAAAGGTGAGATGGGGAAATGATCGAGGTGGGCATTAGTCGTACTGATGGTTTTCAGGCCGTTCGTTGTCCTGCAGAGCGTCTGGTTTGTTGTTGCAGCGGTTGCCAGCTACCCGACGAGGCTTAAAAGATTTTAGGAGTGCTTTGTCTCTCCGGAGGCTGTGTTGCTTTGGAGCCGCTGTGATTGTAACGGGTGTAAGCGAGTGGGGAGGCTGGTGTTGCTGCGCAGAATGTGTGTTTGTCCGTTGTAGCTATGAAATAGCGGTTGTCGCGTCCAGGACTGGCTGTGCAGAGGAGAGCCGTGCTTCGCCCCGACAGTGCTGCTGCACAGCTCTCCATTGTGCCTGCCATGACAGCCGAGCCCACACGAATTGTTTTGGTCCCCCAGCTTACCACGGTCTCTGTGCATCCCCGGTGGTGATGCTGCTGTGCGGCTCAAAAGCTGTTTTGACAGACAGCGCTTCCATGAAAAGCCAGAAACAAAGGATGCAGACAGAGTAAAGGCTGCTGTCAGTGGGGCTTTTGGCTTCTTTTGTCTTTTTTTTTTTTTTTTTAAATACTAGTAAATCAATTGCTCAAAAGGCTTTAGGAAATAAAATGCTATGGCAGGTAAAACCCTGATCTTCTGCTAAGAGCTACAAGGGCTGTGTTCAGACTGGAGTCCTTTGTGCTGCCCAGGGCGTGTCTGTGCTGGCTGTGTAAATGGATGCTTTCTCCCTGCCTCTCTCCTTTCAGATAAGAAAGGTTATCTAGGTATGGAGAAATTGCTACATTTAATTACCGAAATGAGGGGTTCAGGCTGGGTACCAGTTACTAGAGCTTAATTACATGGTCTTGTTATAGCCAAATCCCTCTTTTCCCTTCCTTCTTCTTCCCTCCCCCACACTCTGCACAAATCCTTCCATCAAATTGCCTCTGCAAATGCGAAGGGAGAAGGGCTTGAACAAAGAGAAGGATGTATGTGGGATAGGGATGCAGATGCTGGAGAGGTGATGTTCAGGTTGACAGTCAGTGAGAACAGTAAGGCAGAGCTATAAAAGAATGAGATTTTGGTATATGTGTTAAAGTGACATGCCTGTAGGAGGATGTACACATTGGAATCTGGTAACAAAAGGAGATAAGCAAACAGCAGATGCAATCTTCTGGGGTTATGGAAGACTGAGCATGGGGGGTTACCATTGCAGGTGCTTTGGTGGGAATGTGGTGTTAATGTGACTTATATTAGCACTGACTGTTGAGGAACAGGGTCTAGAATGATGTGTGTTATAAGGGTGTATGGAATATGGGGAAAGTAGAGATCTGCTTTTTTAGCTCCAGACACCTAAAGCATTGCCAAAGAACGAGCTTGGCAGGTCTGACCTATTCACAAAAGCTTTCTGCAGTTTTTTGGTGACTAGCAATTCAAAAGAAGGCCTATCAAGAGCAACAGGATGGTAGGAAAAATGTAGAAAAAATGGTAAATATTTGGCAGAGCTGTAGAGGGACCTTGCAGCAGAAGAGGCAGATGTGAGGGGCATTGCAGAGCTGGTGAAACAGGAGGGCTTGGGTCAGAGACCATCGGTAGAGGGCACAGAGGAGGAGAGTCAGGGTTGTCATTGTCAGGGAATGTAAATGCGTTGTTTGTACTGTCATTCTCCAGCCGCTCACTGTGTTGCCAAAGGTGGTCAGTGCTGTGTGCAGCCTCCAGGGGTTTGTGGAGGTGGGAGTGATCCTCAGCACAGCCCTTTCTGCAGCAGTTTTCTGAAGGAACCATTTTGCTGCTGCAGGTTCTCAGTTGGTTGCCCCCTTCTCCATCCCTGTGGCGTGTCCAAGCTCTCCAGCCTTTACACCCTGTAGCGAAGATAAACCCAGTTTCAGTGCAGGGTCCTGGGTGGGAGGGAGAGGGCTTCTAGCATCATCACAGGGCAGAGTGCATTCTTCTTGCAGCTCTGTGACAGCGTCCTGGAAGCACCATAGGGCTGCAGCTCCTTCTCATCCCTGTCGCTCCCTGGAACTTGGCAACCCTCTCTGTCTCTGGGTCTCTGTCCCCTTCAGCCTGATGGGAGCAGGGAGCGGGGTGTGCTGCTGTAGTGGTGTACCAGACTGCGTTTGAGGAGCTGCTGCAGAACAGGCTTCTGCCAGAGCTTGGGCAAGGGGTCACAGCAGCACGTGGGCTGTATGGCAGAAAGGGACCTGAGGGTTCTAATCAATAAGCAGCTGAATATGAGCCAGCAGTGTGCCCAGGTGGCCAAGAAGGCCAACGGCATCCTGGCTTGTGTTAGAAATAGTGTGACCAGCAGGAATAGGGAGGTGATTGTCCTCCTGTACTCGGCAGTGGTGAGGCCACACCTTGTGTATTGTGTTCAGTTTTGGGCACCTCAATACAAGAGAGATGTTGAGGTGCTGGAGCAAGTGCAGAGGAGGGCAACAAAGCAGGTGAAGAGGCTGGAGAATAAATCTTATGAAGAACAATTGAAGGAGCTGGGCCTATTTAGTTTGAAGAAGAGGAGGCTAAGGGGAGACCTCATCACTCTCTACAACTACCTGAAGGGCCATTGTAGGGAGGTTAGTGCTGATCTTTTCTCACGAGTAATTAACGATAGAACAAGAGAGAGTGGCTTCAAACTACAACAGGGTAGGTTTAGACTGGACATTAGGAAAAACATTTTCATATAACAAGTAATCAGACATTGGTATAGGCTGCCCAGGGAGGTGGTTGAGTCACCATCCCTGGATGCCTTTAAAGGTTGTTTGATGTGATGTCGGGGGAGATGATTTAGGGTTGAGCTTTGTAGAGTAGGGTTAATGATTGGACTTGATGATCCCAAGGGTCTATTCCAACCTAAATTATTCTATGATTCTGTGATTCTTTGATATGCAACAGGACACACCTGTGCAGGATATGCATACTTGCGTTGGGGTGTGGAAGAAAAAAGTGTGTATAGTTTGTGTGTACAATGCTTGCCTAAAGGAATAAAATGAAGGTAATGCAGCCTCCGTTGCTGTGTGGGATGGGAATGCTCCCCAGGACACACAGGCTGTGCCTAGGTAGTAGGTGCTGCTTGTACAAGAGCATCTGTTAAGCAGTGAGAGTACCAGGGTAATCTCTGCCTTGAGAGCTTAAAAGATGGGCAAGAGCTTGTGGTGGCTGGAGCTGACCAAAGTGATTTACAGGAAGGAAATAAAATTGCTGCCATGTGTCTTCCTCGCTGCATCGATGCAGAGTGCTGGAGATGAAGTGCAGCTGGACATCTAGATCCAAGGGACCTTGACTTCTGTTACAGAAAGCACAGGTGGCCCAGGAGATTATGTCATGGACCAGGGTATGGCCTGCCCACAGCTCCACTACTGCTTCTCAGGTGTCTGAGACTGTGATGGCAAATAAAAAAGGAGTTCTCTGTCCCAGAAATCTTCGTTTTCTTCCAGTCTGATGCTCCTGGTGAACCAAGTTCTCACTCAGGTATTATTCCTGTCTGCCAGGCAGTAATCCATCTTTAGCAGTGCTATGTTTTGTTTTGCCTCATTTATTCATCTATTTCCCAGTCTTATTGTTCTTCCCCAATGTTTTCTGAGAGCCTTATGTAGTATTCAGGGCAGGTTGATAGATCTGACGTGTGTTACTTTCCTTCCTTTTCCAGAACAGGTACAGACTTCTTTTATTCGTCTGCCATACAGATTCCCTTCCTCACTTTCCTCCTGGGTATTTTTATTGAAAGCCCTGTTGCCAGCTGAAATCATGCAACTATTCTTTCATTGTTCTGGGATCAAGAATATCTTGTCCCTCTGACTTGAGTGCATTCATCTTCTTGAATTTCTTTCTGCTTCAACGTTCATTTCCTTTTCTGCATCTTCTTTCCTCATTATTATCTAACCTGTCATTGGCACAGCTTCAGTATTCTTCTTTTCTTTTTGCCAAAATAGCACCAAAGCTGCTGTTTTACTTACCTTTAATAGCCTTCTTGATGCGGTTATTTGTTCAGGTTGTCCTGGAGCCCCACTTTTCTATTTTCCTCACCTTGGTGATTCCAGATTTTTTTTTTTACTTATGATATTACACTCAGAATCTTTTCTGCAGTACTTCTCCAAGCTGTTTGTTTTGTTGCCTTTAAAACTGTTTTCCCTGATACGCCAGAGGTCTGCTCCTTAAAAGCATCTCATTAAACAGCTGTTTGTTTTTCCCCTTTTGTTTAATATCAACTGGGTCAGCTTGAGATACTCAGTTCAAAGCCACATCTATACTGTAGTTGCTGGGCGGTAACCCCTCTCAGTAGGCAAGATTGTGATGGACCTGGGCGCTGGTTAAACCAAAGAAAAGCAAGCAAAAAGTGAGAGACGTGGAGATCTGTGTGTCTGGGTGAGAAATGGAGGGTCAGAGGTGCTTATTTGTCGGCTCTGGAGTTGCAGGACAGTACTGGATGAGAAGATTTTGTCCCCATGTTTGTGGAAGCCATTGAAATCTGGCTGGTAATGGGAAAGGTCATTTGTCTTCTATCTGTGGTGCTTCATAGGGAGACTTCTGATGTGGATATAGTGCTTCTGGCAGTCCAGTCTGTAGGTCCAAGAGAGACAGAAGTTCATCCTGCTCTAGAGCTATGTGGAAGGCTGCAGAGTACTTGAAGTAGCCAAGGGAGCAGGTGAAATTCATAGCAGTGATCAGTGACAGCTGTGTTGGTAACAAGCCTTAGCAGAGATTTGTCATGTTATCTGCTGAGCAGGTTCCCTGCATGCCCTCGTCTGAAAGTTGGTTACTCTCCAAAGAGAAACAGGCTGTCAAAATGGCTCTAGTCCCTGACTCTGCTCCAGTTTTCTCTCCTGATGAAAATTATTTTAATGTTCATTTTCTGAAAGAAGTGGGTCAAAGCAGGGACATACCTGTTAATATGAGCACAAGAGCAGGTTAAGATGAGGACAAGAGCAGGCACATCCACAAACTCTTCCCCAGTAGAGTTGTGTTGCTGCCACAGGGTCATGTAGACAGTGTGGTTTTTTTCTATCCATCAGACACATGCGGATATTTCTTAGTGGACAAGGATGCTGGTAGTTATATCAGCAGGTAGGGAAAGAAAACACAACCAAACCCAAAAAGCACTACAGTTGTAAATGGGAGGGAGGCAGAAGGCAGAGCTGTAATGTAAGTGGCTGTGGTGTAGGTGATGGCAACTTCTGCCTCATGCTCACTCTCTGAGTTCGAACTCTTTGGGGTGAGACCATGTGCTGGGTTTTGTGCAGTGCTGAGGGTTTGGGGATGGCAGCACCTTTGAGTGATAAATAATCAATATTTGAGTGATGCTTGCAATGCTTTGTACTGGGACTTGGCAGATGATGGAAAACTGGCACCATGACCACCAAACTATCGCGCTGTTCCAGCACAAGATGCTCTTTTGACGTAGAGAGCAAGTGTCACTGCTCTATTGTGCCAATGGCACAGATACCTCAGAGTGATGACAGCTCAGAGTTCTTCCTGGCAAGAGGGGATTTTCTCCTCTGGGAGTTACAGGGGAAAGAAAAGTAGATCCTGTATGGAAGACCTTGGCAAATATACAGCAGATTTTCGCCTGATGCTTGCCTAAGACCCACTTTTAGGTCAGACTAGACTGTGTTCTGTTCTTGGGGAAAGGTGGGACATGTGGACAAGGGATGGGTGCTAGACTGGAAGAGTTTGCCTTCCGCTTGTTTCACAGATGCACAAGAGATTCACCTTGAGCATTCATGGCTCTGGCAAGAAATGAGTTTTTCATGAGAAGTCAGGTTGTGGTGTGAGGTTTGAGCTGATAAGTTGCTTAAGTGTGATGCAGTCAGCCTTGGGGAAAATCTGTGCTCCTGAGTGTTGGCTAGCACAGACTCAGTTCAGCAACAATTAGATCATCTCTCTCAGCTCCTTCTGCCCTTAGGGAAAGGGCTCTTCAGGTGTTACTCTTCAAGGGAGCAGGGAGTCCTTGCTCCCTACATAGTCAGACTAATCTCATGAGTTTAACTGTAGAACTGCACCTTATTCTTCGTAATCTGGCACCAGCTGCCATTGCTTCTGGAAAAGTGTGACCTAAATGCTTTCAGTGGGCAGGCTCTTTGCTGTTGTGCTGTGCCTCCATTGGTGCAAAACCAACCGTGTGCTTGCTTAGCCTCCTTTTGCCTAGCAAGTCCAGTTGTTTAGAGGGCCATCTCCTTTTGGTCCCTATCTGGGGTTCCCACGGCAAAGAGCAGGGTCATGTGCCTCGTGCTGCATAGTTGTGTGTCTTCTGTATAAGCTCAGATAGCATAGCTGTCCTCACAGATGTCCTTCTCATCAGGGAGAATGACCCATCTGGACCATTGTGCTAGTGCAATTTTCTGTTATTAGCAGTAAGGCTAGTTCCAGTGTCTCCTTATACAGTGTTTTTCCCCTGTAGTCCCACCCTCAGACCTTTTACCAGTAACTCATGTGGCAGAGTCGTAAGCCCACGTATGACAAGATCCAGTAGGAGGTATAGATAATTCATATTTCTGGTTCCAAGATATAGTTGACCCACATAGCATATCTTCCTTGGCTTTCTCATTCTAATGATTGATACTTGGAGTGACACATCTGCCTTGGGGTTTGGCTTACTCTGGTTGACCTCTCCTTCACCACTTGCTAGTATGTGAGTTGCTGTAGTCACTTCCAAGGGATTTCTTGCCTGAAAGGGTCCTTATTATGAGCAGTAATTGTAGCTTGACCCTTCAGAAGAATGGCAAGAGGATTTCAACATGAATCTGCACTTAACCATTTTCTACTGGCAACAAGCTGTTTTCTGTTGTCCACAGTCAGTGGCACGTAACCTAACCTACTGCTGAGATTTATGCTCCAGCCACAGGTCATAGTGCTTGAAATGGCCGTTGAGGAGAGCATCTGCCTTACCCAGATGTCTCCTCCTGTTTTCAGCTCCATGTCATATGCCTCATTTTCATTTCTGCAGGCACTTGCTATTTATAATTACTGTATTTATAAAGCACTCTGAAGGTGGTGACTACTTATTACAGTAAAGCCTGACAGCCTCTTTGTTCCCATGTGCTTCCCTCCCCTCTTTCTTCTTTTTGGAGAAGGACTGCGTCAAAGGAAAGGTGGGACTGCATGGAGCACAGAGGGGCCTCAGACGTCCCTAGAGGACTGTAGGCCCCAGTGCAGTAGGGCTGGCCAGTTCATGGCACAGTAACAGGGAAGGAGAGGAGGAGCTGCCGGAGACACTTATGTCCCAGCACTGACAAGCAATGGCATGAGGCTGGTTAATGCACAAAGGTGGCAATGCTCTAATCATATGTCGTCCAGTTTATGTTTGGCCATACCTTGTTGAGGCACAGAGTTGTCGGTCTGTTGGGATTTCTATTACCTGTGCTTCTGCTGGTGACTTTGCACAAGCTTCAGAGACCTCTAAAGAATGTTTCCATCTCCATAACTCTGCTTCTCCCATGCTTTGTGCTGCTGGCATGATTTGGTACTGTAGGATGGAGAAACACCCCAAACTGAAGCAATGGATTTCTGTTTGTCCCAGAGGCACTGGGGGGTGATTCTCCTCTGTGCCGGGATGTGCTCGACTGACACTATTTTGGTCTGCTGCTTTGTTGTCTGCTTTCGTCTTGGCATGAGTTGAGGTTGAAAAGAAAAACCACAACAACCTCTTGGCCTGCCCATCAAAACAAAAGGGGTATCTTCTTTCATGGAGGCAAGCCACTAGACCTCACTCATTTAATCAGACAAATTCACCGGGGAGAATATCCTTCAGCCCAGACCACAGTCACACATTGAAGACCCTCTTATCTCTTGGGGAACCAAAATAAAAATTTACATGGAGACATGGAAACCTCTCCTCACAAGTCTACACCAAGTATTTGTCAAACTTGAGGGAGCAAAGTCTCCCCGCTAAACCACTCTCCACAGACAGGTAAAAGAAACTCTTTTCCTCCGAGAACAGGTATGTAAGAAAAAACCCTGGTTTCTTCTAAGCCAGTCTTGTTGGAAACCCCAAATTTTTGAGCTTGATGCTAAGTTATGTAAATATATGTAATGGAAGATAGTCACAAAAGTACGCTTTGTCAGGTTCTAAATCATTAACCTGATTAAATCTAGTAAATTGATTCCACGTCATTAAACTGATGTTATTAAACTGCAAAAAGTACCTCCATGTCACCCTAGTCATAAAGGACTTTACTTGGGGAGTATTTACATATGGATGGTAAGGTACATAAGAAATAAAGTGGAAAATTATGGTATAGAGTATTCTCATGTTGATATAGAAAGCAGAGGACATCCCACTGCAAACTGGGAAGCTGTGTGCAGTTAGTCACCCTGGCTCAGAAGCATGATTGTGGAGTTGAAGGGAAGTGAGAAACTGCACAAGTCCTGGAAAACTCTTGTAAGAAGAGAGACTGAGGAAATGGGAAACTGTAGGGTCTGTACTAGGAAATAATGAATGGTCTAGGGAAAGTCGATAATGATATATGAGGTGCCCTGCTTGTAACATGGAAGTGTTCCAGGAAATTAAAAAGGATTATTTGAAACTGATAATAGGAATAATTTTCACATACTGTGATTAATTAGTTCATGAATCTTGCTGCCAAGCTTCAAAGCCAAGCAGTATTCCCAAATGATTTGGCATTTGTGTGAATAAGACAACCCAGTGTATTTATAGCATCTGTTCAGAAGTTGCAGAGTTTTGAAACTTCCTGGTTGAGCTGAGCCCATCACAGGGCTTAGAAGAGGCAAATTCTTCTTCACCACTTGTTGCAAGTACTTGTTCTTTTCTCCGAGACGTCGCGTACAGAAAGGATACAACAGCTTCAAGAAGAGAGGTGTCCAGATGTGAGTGTGTCCTAGTTGGGGAGATCTGGGAGCCTACAGTCTTAAGGTGTCTCCTCAGCCCTCTTGAACACCCTTGAAGTGATTAAAAGCAAAGTGGTTGTCCCTCCAGTAGACTTGGTGTATGCGTCTCCTGGGACTCCAGCCTACCCTTCCAGTATAGGGCCAAGGATCATCCCTATTTGGACTCCTGTCTTCTAGTGAATACGTCTATGCTTCCTCTGCAGCCCAGCAGGACTTTCCTCAGCAGAAGACCTTGGTTAATCCAGGGTTATCAGATTTAGTTAGTTAGACCCTTAATGCTCTGTTGAGCCCAGTCATTCCAAGCCTAATTAGCACATGAGCCGTCTTATGGAGCAATATCCTAAAATAAACTGTCCCGAATAGAGCTTTACAAACTGAGTTTGACTTGGGTATCCAGCCCCTGCAAGGGATAAGTTTCTCCTCTCAGAAGAAAAGTATGTGTAATCATTAGGAGTGCCTGGTCTGCTTCATAAGTATTTTATTAAGGCTCTGGCTTGCCTTTTGTTAGTTCTGTTGCATGGAAAATATTCTGTTACGTAAATTGATGCTGTGGTTTCATCCAGATCCCCTTGAGTTCTGATTTGCCACTGACCATGTGAACATAAAAACACACCCACACATCAGGAGGACACGTGGAGAGAGATTGGTGACCAGACCAAGGATATGGGAATACTCTTGTACGTGAGCAGAATGAGAAGCTTGGGACTGCCTAGAGGGCTGGCAAATGTAGTAGAAAATATGATACTCTCCCTGCCCTAGCCCAAGGACAAGCAGTGAAGTTAAATGCCTGCATTTTCAAAAGGACTGACAGATAACTACTACTGTGACATGTAATTTGGTCTGGAATTCATTGGTTCAGGAGGGTGCAAGTCCTAAAAGTTGCAATAATTAATTCAGGAAAAAAAAAGGGAGCACTCTAACTGATGTCAAGAGTATATAGCACTGTGGTTGTATGGGCTTCTAACTTTCTATGGGCAGTTTACAAACCCCATTTCTAGATGTAAACTATTCTCTTATGGAGGAGGCTTTGTGGCTGTAGTGGGGAAGAATGGAGCAGCTGATCACTCGTTTGCTCATGTTGGGGTTATTATACTTCATGCAGAGTATCTGAACTCTGCTGGAAAATGTGGAGGATGGAGCTTTACTCTGTGATTCTGTCCAGAGATGTCTGTGTTCCTGTGCTGAAACCAAAACTTCCCTCTAGCAACTGATCTATGAAGACCAGATATGTTCACGGGTCTGTTACATCTTTCTCTCATACTATTTCTGAACTACTGGCCCTTGATTTTGTCTTTCCTGAGGAATGCGTTCTTCATAGACTTCTTTTGGCCGGGCAGGTTGTATCAGGACCTGCTCTGAAGTGCTGAGTGTTTCCTGATCTTGCACTGTCTCGCTATGGTCCAAGGATTTGTTGCCTGTTCTGAAGCCTCTTGTCCCATCATCATGGGAATCAGTCTGCATTTTTCTTTTCACCAACCCTGAATTCTTCTGAAATGAGATTCAGACAGTTTTGGGGCATGATAGCAGGGGACCTGTTGTTTCAGTGACCTGACCAAAAAAGGGTCGAGAAGTGCAGAGTCAACAGTAACTAGGCAAATTCCCTTCTCAGACCTGTGCACTACAGGGTCCTTTTTTCCAGCTGCTTTCAGGCGACTGCAAAATCTGTGCTGCGGCCTAAAAGCAGCTGAATATCAGCAACGAAAGTCTATGTAATCTTGATGTCCTTCAGAGTGCAGGATAAACTTGATGCATTAGTCTAATTAGATGCTGCCTTTATTGGGCTGTTACTCAGCTTTTTTGTTTTGTAGCATGGTGCCATCCCCAAATCGGGGTGCTGCCAGACTCCTGACCATTGAATTACTTGTTGCATGTTCCTCCTTTGGAGAGACAGAAAATATCACAGAATCACAGGATTTTAGGGGTTGCAAGGGACCTTGAAAGGTCATCTACTCCAACCCCCCTGCGAGAGCAGGATCACCCAGACTAGGTCCCACAGAAACACATCCAGGCGGATTTTGAGTATCTCCGGAGGAGACTCCAAAACCTCCCTGGGCAGCCTGTGCCAGGGTTCTGTCACCCTCACAGTGAAAAAGTTTTTCCTAATGTTTTTGTGGAACCTCCTATGCTCCGTCTTGCACGTGTTGACCCTTGTCCTGTCGTTGGATGTCACTGAGAAGAGCCTGGTTCCTGACACTCCCCCTTGACATATTTATAAACATTTATGAGGTCACCCCTCAGCCTCCTCTTCTCCAAGCTAAAGAGACCGGGCTCCTTCAACCTTTCCTCATAAGAGAGATGTTCCACTCTTCCATGTACCCAGTTACTGCTTCTGGCCTTGGCAAAACTACCTGGAGCTAGGTAGAGTTAAAGATTCTTGTAGCTGTTGGGCATAGCTGCTGTGTGAAAAACCATTTAGATTTGCATTCTGAAGAGGAGTATCTGATAAAACGAGGGTGCTGCTGGGATGTTTTCTGTTTGTGTTTGGTTTTGAAGCTCCTGGTCTCGTTGCACGCAGTGTGTTTGAACTCCATGTAGGATTACGTCATTTAAAAACAACACAGCTCTGCAGATGGCAGGCATTCTGACTGTCTGACAGAACTGATGCCTGTCACTGCTACCTCATGTCGTACCTGCAGTGCTTCTCCTGTTTACTGGGACATGGCTACTTAGTCTTGGTAGCAAACCATTGCATTACCACTGTGTTCAAGTCTAAAAATAATCCTGCTGAGGCTTTTTGTCATCTCTGTTTATGGTGGCTTGTGGGATGATATTTCAATTCTTTCAAGAACTTGGTTTTCTCCCATAGCCATTATTGCTGCCTGTTCTGCTTTTACTGTGTTGCTGCCTAAGGTTGTACATCTGTAATCTGCAATCCCGGGAATGTTTGTTTTTCACTTGACAGTGTTTCCCATATACATGAAGCTCTGGGCAAAACAGACAGTAAACACAATTTTACAGCCTCTTGAACAGAGTTGCTGTAAGACTGAGTTTCTTATTTCTGAGGCTTTCCACAGTGGTCACAGATGCATTTGCCTTGCAGGGAGGGCCCAGAATTGTTTTGCAGTCATGATTCCTGCAACATGTGGTCTGGGCAGAAGTGAAATGCCAGTTTTAATCTGGGCAGGGAGGAAGCAACAGCGAAGGTATGCAACCATGGAGTGGCCAGAGTCTGTATGGATGTGCTGACCTGTACTGCAGTGAGATCTTACCGTGAAAACAGACCTTCTTATCCACTGTGAAGATTTTTTTTCCCTCTTAGGACTTAGTTCATCTCTCTTCCCCACGTCATGAAGGTGATTGGGGATCTAGGACTACTTGAGGTGGAGCTGTCCTCATCTGCTTTTGCTTTGTGCGTGTGAAACTTGCTTCTAAAATCCATCCATAAGCCTTGGATAGGCAGAGCCTCTCCTTTGCTATGATCTGGGTAACATCAAGTTGTCCGAAGCCAGATTCCAGTAAGTATTAGGGTAGAAAGTCCTGAGGGCCCAGTGGAAATGATTCATGATCTCTCATTGAGAGGTCTTTCCAAAATACAGCAGTTCTAGGGATGCTACAGCTCGCCAGAAGTTCCTTAAATCTCCAGTGCTGTCAAGACTATTTCCATCCATATAAAGCACCCATACCTTTTCCACCTCTTGCTGTCATCTTAGGAGGTCTGAGGAGGCTTTGTCCCTGCAGCACGCTCCTGAGCAAGGATGGCTGCTCGTTCACCATTGCATGCAGCCACCTAACAGGCTTACTGAGCAGCTTTGCTCTCTCGTATGCCTGCAGGCACAGGCAGGCACAGGTCAAGGAGCCAGCTTTGATTCATGAGTTTGCTGCTGACTCCCTCAGCAGGACACTTCATTCCCTGACCTCCTGGGGCTCTTGTGGTGGACAGTTTTAAGCTTCCAGGCACAGAAGTTGCTGGGAAATCCCTCAGTCTGCACTTCTGCTGATTTTGACTTTGCTTCACCCACTACTGCTGGCTACGTTTTTGCCGCTGCCCCAGCTGCAGCCTCTGATTCTTTGGGTCCTCAGTCGAGCAGGTCTGCAGAGGGAGTATGTTCATGAGGCAGCCCTACTTTGCAGCTAAGCCCTGGCCAAAGCTGTGCAGTTAAGCTTGGCCTCTTCAGCTACTGATTCTGCACAACGATTTCATTTGCTTACAGGATTTTCTTTTCTTTCTGCGTGGATTCTCAAGTCCTCTGGGAACCCTGCAGCAGCGAGGCTTCAGCACCCAGGCAGGTGCACGATTTGGAAATGAACTGTATAATTTCTGCTCATGTAAAATCTTCAGTGTGCTTTCAGAGTGCTCAGGCAGAAGGGTGCTATAGAAGCTTAGTCGCTCCTCCTGCTGCTGCTGTCACCAGAGTGTCTGTGATAAGAAAGGATTTACTGTGTCTGCAGTTTAATTCAACAGCAGTTTTGGTGTGATATTAACAGCTAGGAACATCGGAGTCGTCTTCTCCTCTGTGGATTTGCATGTAGTAATTAGGAGCATATGTGATGGGGGCTAGGACAGAGGACGGTGGGTGGGGAGAAGGAGGAGCAGGTTCCAGCCCAGATCCCTTCAGTGTATGGTTGTGAGTCACGGCCTATAAGTGGCTCCTGCCACATGCCAGATGATGAGTCACGGAGCAAGAGAGCACAGAAACTGGTTCAGTCACTGTCCAGCTCCTGTGTTAGCTGGTATAGATCTGCTGCTTGAGCTATTTCTGATGTCTTGTGTAACTCAAAAGGCCCAAAGCAGATGGAGCTTCTTTTCCTCTGACCAGGAAACAGTACCTGCCTCATGCCCATTGCGTCATCCACAGGAATACACAAACTACCTATTGCTTATTTTCATCTCACACACCCTCTCATCTCTGCTGGCAAACTCCTCACCTCTGACCTGCGCAGCTCCTTGCTGCCGTGAGCGCAAAGGCTGTGGTGGATCATCACGTGCTGCAGTTTCCATTTTGAACGTATCATAATCCTAATATAGTTCTGGGATGTAATGGTACGTTAGTCATGGCGTTAGTCAGGCTGTCCTCGAGACTGCTTGAAAAAGCCCTGGCCCAGGCAGCACCTCATTGTCGAAAGAAAAGGGAGGTTGTCTTTCCAGGAATCGCTGTTGGCTCAGCACCAGAAGAGGAGCCAGCCTGAGCTGTGGCAGAAACTTAGGAAGTATTTGGTCTTTCTATCTTGCTGCATCCCCCTTTAAATACTGAGTGCTAGAATATTCACCCGAGGACCAGGCAGACCACCCTGACTGTGGTGCCTGTTCCCCAAAGTAGGGAAGGAGAGCTGGAGGTTGAGGATTAATCAAACAACTAGTATTTCCTTTCATACTTTTTCTTCCATTAAACATTCTGGGTGGTTTACTAAGGCATTTAATGAAGACAGGAATTTGGCAGAGGTGTATTTGCCAGTCCCACCCTACAAAAACATACAGGCTTCTTCACCTCCATTGTCTTCTTACTCACCCTGATGGTTCAGACCTGTACCCAGGCCACTCATCCTGTGCCATCCTTTTCACTGATGCTGCTTCCTGAAGGCTCTCCAGCATCCTGAAATCTTCCTGTTAAGGTTCTTTTTTGGGGGTTTTTTTCAGTACTTTCGAGCAGTTTTTGGAGTGACAAAGATAAGGCAGGGATGAGCTGCATTACTGGGATACTGGAAACCAGTGATCCCTGAGATCCCCACACTATCTGAAGAGTGGCTTTCAGTTTGGATTCATCTCCCAGCTCTTCTGCCTGGATGTAGACTTACAAGGAGTAAACTGAATATGTCTCTCCCTGTGGAGCAAAGAGGAGATGTCTGCATTGTTCCGCTGTCTCCAAGTTCACTCAAACTGATGCTTTTTGCAGCATTTCTACTCGTCCCTGTTTCTAGAGCTGTGTGGCTTCTTCAGGCGTGTTAATGCAAACGGGCTGTGAGAGTCGGGGATTCCCGTGGAAAAACCCTCAAATAACAAGCAGCTCCAATACAATAGGAATTTTTGCTGGTTCATCTATGAAACTGAATGCTTAGCTTTTAACCCTGTTTTTCTATCTTTCACCTTTGAACGACATGATGGGTCTTGGTCTGTCTGAGGATGATGATGACAGCGAAACTGTAGCCATTCAAAAAGAGGCAGCAAGAACCCTCACAGTTAAAGGTTTCCATTGGGCACTCAATTTCATAGATTAAGCAACTGAGATTTGTAGAAACAGTAATCTACTCAGAAAAGCCACGCTTGAAAAAGCCAACATCACCTCCAGCTGACAGTTCTGATGATCTTGCTCCTGCGTCTTCATCCCCCACCCTGTATGTGCAATCTTCTTTCATTTAGATCACATTTCTTTCTTAAATCTCTGCAAGCCTCACCTGCTAGTGCATTAATACACTTTATAAGGAAACTTGTGTTGCTGCATGTCAAACCCCATCACCCCATATGTGCAACGGACAGTACTAAGCAGAGTGGGGTATTAAGCGATCAGTGGTGGAAATCCAAAAGCCTGGACAGAACAATAATAGATTGTGCAGTACACCTGGAGGTATGTGACCACCACACCTAATGCATCAGCACCTGGAGGCAGGGCTGGTGTTTGTACCAGCATCCTCTAATTGAAGCAAAGCTTCGTCCGACAGTTCGGAGCCAGTTCCTGTGGCTTCTGGGTCTTCTCAACACTATTGCAAAGGCAAGAGATTGTGCTCCAGAAGACATAGAGCTGCACTGACCACCCTTCAATGAGCACAGCTTCCTCAGTCTTTGAGGGTGCGACAGAAGAGGGATTTGGGAGCCTCCATGAAGTTCTGAGCCTGAAGCGCTCAGCTCTGCAAGGTGCTGCATGTCCCTGTTACCTGCAGCACGCTGCCTCCTTCCTCAAGCACAGACGTGGCTTGGCAGACAGCTCTCAGATCAGTGCTGAACCATCGTTTGCGCTCAGCACTCACCTTCTTGTACTTACCCGGAGCTTTGCTGCAGCTAAGCATTTTTTTGTCCTGCGTATCTATGCGTGGTGGTACAAGCAGTGATGAGCGACACCACACCACACCATAGGTGTCTCACAAAAAGCCACCCTTCTCTGCTCTGTGTTACCTTGACTAGAATGAAGCACCCACAGGTAATAAAATGTTTGGCTCACCTTCTCCAAGTAGTCTTTAGCACTTTAAGAAAGAGCTGACTGAATAAACAATCCGTACCTCACATGCAGTAGCAGGTAGTGTCGGTATGGAGAAGGCAAAAAAATTTGACGTTTGCAAATAAAATGGCTGTTGTACCAATGCATCTAGACCTGTGGTACTCCCTGTGTACCTCCCTGCCTTGCACTGCCACAACACGCTTTTTTGGGCAGCGATTGTAGCTAGATGCTGTGTTTGCTGATGTATATGTAAGACTGAGCAGGATTCAGCACACTATGGATTTGTTCCAGTACAGACTGCTTATCCACATCTGGAAATTTCGCCTTGCAGAGGTGTGTGAGGGCTTCACAAATTGCTGATCAAAGCCAGCGGAATCTGAAGCTACTCTGCTTGCTGGATTTTATGCCTCAGTGTCAATCCCAGCCTACCAGACTATGAATAAGGAGAGGGAGGATCCTTCTACAGTCTTCCAGAATCAGGGAGGGAGAGTCAAGGGAGAGTGCTCCAGTGTTGGGAAATGAATAATCCCTGTGCTGGCAGTGCCATTGCCAACCTCCCTCCCAAGAGAAAGAGGAGGGGTATCTGGGGCACACAAAAGAAGTCATGCATATCCCTAGGGAAGCTGTCAGAATGGCTCCCAGCAGGAGCTGGCTGCTTGCCTCCTGCAGTACCGGACCTCAGAGCCTTGTGCTGGGAACAGGCTGTGGGTGCGGGCAGAGTGGGCACCCATCTGCTGCACGCAGCATCTGTGACAGCCAGTGAATCACAGTCCACCCGGGGAGCCAGTGCTGCCTCTGAAACCGAATAGCTGGGGACAGTTGTGTGTTGTAGCCAGAGCTCTGGAGGGACAGCTGGGAAATGGCTGCATGTCAGCAATCTTGACATTTCACTGTCAAATGTCAAAGTGTGCCTGTGCGAGCCTTGTCCTCCCACAGTAGCTTCTGCACCAGTGTGAGGGGCAGGGCTTGTCAGCAGATGGGTGCTGGTGCTGGGAGCCGGCTCCGAGCAGCCATTTCCCAGAGACAGAGGAGAAGCAGTGCTTCAGCGGCGAAGTGTGCTGTCGTCATGGTCTGTACCTTCAAAATAATGTTTTTCAAGTGGTTGCGTTGTGGCAACACTCAAAATACAGCAAAGTCATATGGGGAGATGTGATCTAAGCATTAGAATCAGCTGCAAAGGCAGTGACAAGGACAGGGGAGGCCTGCATGAGCTGAGCAGCACTGGGAGACCAGCTTTTTCCCTGTAATGCTGGATGTGAGAGAGACAGGGTAAATAGAGGCTCCTGCTACTACATGTACTGTCAACGGCACGCAAAGTGCAGCTGGGGCACTGCCCCAGCTGTTGAACACCACTTCTAGCACGTGTGCGCGCGCGAGGCACAGAGTCGGGAGCTGCTGTCACCCAGCTTGGATCTTGAACAGTGTGACCTTGGGAATCCTGGATGTGAAAAGCCCCAGGAACCAGGCTGAGGACAGACTCATTCCTTCAGCCTCTGAGGAAGCGGCTGTGGGAAAGGAACCAGAGGCTGGTGAGACAAAGGAGTCGCTGAATGGGCTGTGCAGGGTGATACGGGCATTATGGGCACTATAGGTGGAGGACAGTATAGGGTTGCACAGCAGTTCAGCCGGGTATGGTCCAGGTGACCTCTCTGCTACAGAACCTAATGCAAGCTGAGACAGTGCAGCAGAAGCAGACATGAAAATGAGTGTGCCTGTCGTGCAGGTCTCATGATGATCTCTGTTAGAATCTACCAGAGGGCTTGTCTGTTTGCTAACACTGGTGTTAGCATTAATTTTTACATCATTGGATGTTTACTGTAAACAGAGGTCCATTTCCATTTTGTGTTTTCTTCCCTGCCAGCATCATTCTCTATCTGTGAGAAGGACTACTGTGCGTGGGAGGAAAGTAATTCTTTTGATCTTTGCTTTTTTAGCATCTTTTAATTGCTATTCGTATGCCATGAAGCTGGAAGAACTGAAGTTCCTGATCTTTCTGTGGAGCTGTCTCTTTGCTTACACTGTTGTTCTAACTTCACTTATTCCACATTTCTTAGTTTCCCTCCTGGGCTCCCATGTTCCTTTGCAGCTCTACTCCAAATCCATTTTCATCCCATTGCCACAGATGCTGGGGTAGGGTAGTCAAGGACAGATACTGTGAGTGCCACTTTCTGGACTATGAAGGTCAGTGATGGCAGCAGGATCAGTTCAGAGCAGGATCACAATATGTGGTGTCTGGGTGCTGTGAGTACTGAGGATGCCTTGGTGAGATATGGCGTATGGATTGCTGACCAAGAGTGTTTGAGCCAGGGT
This sequence comes from Trogon surrucura, assembly GCA_020746105.1. Lineage (NCBI taxonomy): Eukaryota > Metazoa > Chordata > Aves > Trogoniformes > Trogonidae > Trogon > Trogon surrucura. The sequence continues at coordinate 77,226,692 of CM036658.1, read as the reverse complement.
TTTCACAACAAGCAGTGGTTCTGTGAGAGCACTAGGTCATTTTTTAATCTCCCAGGATCATCCTGGATCACTGTTGTCTCTTGTGGTTTCTCCCTCTCCTTGCTGCTTTAGCTGCCCTCCCATGCACTTCTCTGTGTTGGCTTCTCTGATAGGTAGAAGGGAAGACAAGAGGGAAATCCTCTCCAGGCTGTCCTGGAGGCACATGGAGGCTGGACCTCTGAGTTAGGTGGGGAAGGTGGAATGAATATGTTCTCTGCTCACTCACATCAAATGCTGATGAACATCTTCCTCTAGCCTTATCAGAATCTGGTATGTACTGAACACTGAGGGAGTGGGGCTCTTCATGCCCTGTCTATACAGCTGCTGGGACTGTGGACTCTGGCAGTTGTACTGTTGTGAAGTGCCACAGATAATCATAGGATCGTAGAAGGTCAGAGAGACCTTAAAGACCATCTGGTTTCAACCCTCCAGCCGTAGGCAGGGACACCTCCCATTAGACCAGGTTACTCAAAGCCCCGTCCAGCCTGGCTTTGGACACTTCCAAAAAGGGGGCTTACACAATAATGTGACAAAGTGTCAAAGAACTGTAAACCAGGTACCCTATGCCGTAAGAGGAACCAGTTTGAGCTGAGACAAAAGGTCAGCAGAAGGCAATGGACCTATTTAACCATCAACAGTGCCTCCCCATGGTCCCACTGAAGTTACCTCCTCCTTTTCAGGTGAGAGGCACTTGTGCACATAAGTGGTTGCATGCTTTGACATGCTCCCCTGGCACCATTAAAAGAGCTCAGGACCTCTTGGGAGCTCCTGGATTTTGGAGAGGAATGGTTGTTCCTGGCTTCCTGTTGCGATCTGTTCCTGCTTTCCAGTCTCTGCCTGGAATTGTGTGTCTGTAACGTTGCGAAGTCTGGCAGTGTGGTTCACTGTTTGATTCTTAAATTCCTTTTAAGTTCGAGGTACCTGAAGGGAGGCAAAGATAATTTAATCCCTTATGAGAAGATGGATGGTTCTGCTCAGAGTGCAGCACTTCATTTCAGACCCTGTGCCATCTGCGTGTTTTCTCCAGTGCCATCTGCAGTGGGGTCTTCATTTGACCCAAAGCCTGTGCAGCCCCTTGGCCACTTTATTTTGAGAGTGCGAGTGTTGTCCCAGGAGTCTGCCGGGAGGGAGATGTGTTTGTCTTACATTGTGATACTTTCCCCGAAGAAGGACAGCTCAGGACCTTGTCCTGTGCAGACAAGGACCAGTCTGTTTGGTCCTCCTGAGCACATGAACTCTTCAGTCAAACCAAGGATACTTTAAATAGTCACTGCCTTTCCAGAGAGATGACTTCTTTTCTGGTTTTGTGTCTCTCTAGGTATCTGAATTCCCTCATGAGAAGTGTCCTCCCTGCCTCTCATGTGCAGCTCTATCTGTCCATGGGTAGCACCAGCTTAACTGATGTCCTGAAGAGCATTCCTCATCATGGATAGTCCACCCAAACTGACTGGTGAGACGCTGATTGTCCATCACATTCCCCTGGTCCATTGCCAGGTCCCTGATAGACAGTGCTGCTCCGTGAGCAAAAGGACCAACCCCTTCTGCCAGCCAGAGCTCAGCATTACACAGACCTCTGCCCTTCCAGACAGAGACCTTTCACAGACTGATTCCTTGGTGTACAGCAGCTTCCTCCAGACCTCTGAAACTTCAGCAGAGGCCTCAGACAACAAAGACGGCAAAGCGAGGGATTTGATTGTCCCTAGTGTCAGTAAGCGACACAACCCTTTCCTGCTGAGTGAGGGTGAAGATCTCAGCATCTTTGGGGATGACTTGGGTCAAAAATCTTTCCACCTTCACAACTCACTTGTTGCTGGCCAACCTCCCTTTCATCTGCACGAGCTGGCCTTGCCTCCTTTTCACCTCCACGACTCAAACCACATTGTGAAATCCTGGAACATGGCCAGCCGGTCCGGTATAGTAGATGGACAAGAGGACAAAATCAGCAGTGACGACGTCCAGAAGAGGAATAATGCGAACAGGTGCCACCAGGCCTCAGAACGCATGGAGCTGGATGAATGCAGCTGCCATCGTGGCAGCTCCTCCAGCTTCTCCTTCGACGTTGGTGACCAGGAGTGGAACCAGAACACAGGCGAATTGCTGAGGAATCAGGATGCCCTGCACAGCCGGACGTGCAGCTGTTCCAGCTCAGAGCTCCAGCACTGTCGCTGCTACAGTTCATCGAGTCAGTCTGAAGTGATTGACCAACAGATGGGATACATCAGTGACTCTTCCTGCAACAGCTCTGATGGGGTGCTGGTGAACTTCAGTGCTCTCTACAACAAAATGAATGGCCATCCTCAATCTAACCTGAATTCAGCCAACCTGTCCTGTGACTCTTCCTTCTGCAGCCACTCAGACACAGGAGCTTTTTACCTGGATTTGCATTCATCACCCACAGAATCCAAGATGTCTTGCGAGTCGCACCACCCAGAGAGTTCAGAGAAGGTGTGTGGGTGTCAACACTCCTCCTCGCCTGTCCTTGATGCTAACTGCAACTCCTACCACCTCCACTGTGAGCCTTGCACTTCGGAGAGCTCAGACCTCACTGCCTGCTTCCAGAGCCAAGCACGGCTCGTTGTGGCTACTCAAAATTACTACAAGTTAGTCACGTGCGACTTGTCTTCCCAGTCATCCCCCAGCCCAGCAGGATCTTCCATCACTAGCTGCTCGGAAGACCATACCAAAGGTAGCCCAGCTCAGCCCACTGAATACTATCTGTTTAGAAGGCCTGACCTGAGACAAGAAGAAGGCAGTGTGGAGTGCAGTGAAGAGGAGGCAAAGGGAGAGTCTACCCAGAACACAATTGAGGGTCAGGTGTACGTGAATGTGTCACCACCCAACCTCAACACAAGCCGGCAACGCTCCAGGAGCTATGATCAGAACCTGGACAGAAGTCCCAGCAGCAGGCTGGGCTCTTTGGAGCGCATGGTGAGCTGTCCAGTCAAGCTGAGTGAAAGTCCAGCAATACCCATCCAGAGTTCTCCCCCGAAGCGAGTGACATCTTTTGCTGAACTAGCTAAAGGCCGGAAAAAGAATGGCACCTCCCCACCACTCCGGTCCAGTGGTGATTCCTCCCTGGAGTTCTCCCCTATCCCCGAAACACAGCGGGATTGCCCAACCTTCCTTGAAGAAAGAGCTCGCCGCAGTCAGAGTCTTCCACCCATGCCCTTCATCCATCGCCTGAACCGGAGCTGCGAGGGCTTCTGTTTGAATCACACTTTTGGGGATAACCAGGCTTTGTGTTCCACCAAAGACTCGGTCTCCATTGAGAAGGTCCCCGGTGGGCATGGGGCAGGTGAGCAAGCCTCTCTCTCCCTGCTGATGGAGGCAGATGCCAGCTTCTCAGGTGGCTCTGCCAGTGGCCACGGACAGAGAGATGTTAGAGCCCGAGCGGACGGTAAGGACACAAACTAGACGGAGTGGAGAAGTAAAAATAAAGGCTGCTCTTTGGGGCATGAGGGGAGAAGCAAAGGAACCTGCATGGCAGTGGGAAACCAGTGCCTGTGCAGTTTGCTTCCTGGTCTACCACTCCCTGTGGCAAAGCCCTGCTGTGCTTATTCCACATCAGTACAAGTGTCTTGTCCTTGTGTTTCTAAAACCTCCTGAGGTTTTGTCCAAACCTCTCATATCATGTAAGGGAGGACATAGTGATAGCACTTAGTATCTGTGCAGCTTGAAGAATCATCTCCCTTCCAGGATGTTCTCAGTCCATGAAAATCACCTGCCTTTATGTCCTCAGACAGAGATATGAAGATGCTCAGCAGAGTCATGTTCTCAGCAGATGAAAGGAAGGGAGCCGTTTAGGAGCTTAAACCTTTTTTCTTTGGAGCTAGATGGGCCAGTGGTGGAGAGGGAAGAGGCATAGCCAGCAGTCTCCATTCAGTTTAGTGTCAGGGAGCTCACACTGTCTCTGCTGGCTTACAGCATGAGTCTTGGAGAGATTGGAGGAGTGTGTGTCTCTTCTGGAATATCCTGGTCATATTGTTGACAGTGGATTAGGTTGCAGCAAAGATTCTTATGGTGGGCAGTTGCCACAGTTCCCTCTGCAGAAAAGCCTGTAATATGTGAGTAGCTTTCCACCTTGTTATTGCCATACTTGTCCTGCTGAGGAAGCTATGCAACAGACCCACCAGAGGTGTGGACATTTCTCCAGCATGGCAGGAGACTTGTATCTCTGCCTAGACAGATCTTGAATCTGCTTCGCAGGTAAGAGCCTGTCTGAAATGCTTCTGACCAGACTGCTGCAATAGACAGCCCCTAACGTGCCAAGGACCAGACTGTCTCCTGCCCTGAAGATTTCTGGCAGGAGATGGGAAGAACATGTTGTTCATTGCCATGGCAAGTGTGGGAGAGACTTGGCCCTTGGAACAAGAGATTTTTTAGGTACTGTCCTGTTTGTTTGTTGTGTCTGTATCAGTGCAGGATGGCAGGGAAGGCAAGTCTCTACTGGGAGAAAGCAGCATGGGAACAACTCTCTTGGTTCGCAGAGAGAGTGTGTGGAAAGAGCAGGAGCTGCTCTGGGAGGAGGGGGCACATAGGAACTCGCAGAGCAAAATATCCCAACAGTTTCTGTATGCCATGCTGTGGCCCCTTCCTCTGCACTGTGACAGCACAGCAGGCATTAGCGCTGGGCAGAAAGCTCCTGCTTGCAGCTGGACATAGAGACAGAACTGCCTTGTTCCTGCCGAGGGCGGCCTGCAAGCCTAGAGGGTCTGAGAAGGGACTAGAGGGAAAACAAGCCCTGCTAAAGCCTGGCACACTCCACAGGCAGCAGGTAACACCAGGGCAGTGCTTGGGAAGAGTTCTTTGTCCCAGGATTTGCTGTGGGCTGGAGGAGTGTGGGGGGAAGCAAGGAAGAAGGTGCCACACTATGCTAGGGTGCAGCATGGCTGGTGATCAGGGATCCCAGTCAGCCCCATATGTGCATCCAGTGTTGTGTGTGTTCTGCACTGAATGTACAGTGTGTCACACTGCAGTTGTGTCCCCTGGGATGTTGTGGCCCCACCAGGAGCTGGAGGCATAGGAGATCAGCCCAGCACACTCCCTTAGGACATCCCTGTCCATCTTTTGCTGGAGCAGACCTTCACTTCCCAGGGTTGGAAGCTCTTCTTTTTCTGCTGTGGTGTGTGCTTTGTTTGGGAACATCCTGCATGGGTCTGGTACAGGCAGCGGGATGAAGGAAGTTCTGTGTTCAGAGCAGGAACAGTTACAGGAGAAAGAAGGGGGAGGAAGAAGGGGAAGCAAGCAGCCTTTCTGATTGCACCGTGTGTGCTGTGGGATGCAGAGCTGTCATGCTGTTGCATGCACTGCTTGTGCTCAACTGGGTGAGTTCTCAGCACAGGCGGAAGGGGACAGTCGTTTGGGATAAGGAATCTTGCCGTACTGTGGTGCATTGGGCCGTGTCTCTGTGGGACAGCCAGGGCAAAGACAGGTCAAGGGCAAGCACAGGAGGCCATGACTTTGCCCTCAGGGTGAGGGCTGGGGAAGTGGTGTGAAGCTGGTGACCCCACAAGGAGAGATAGCTCCTTGTGCAGCGTTTTACCCTTCCAGGCAGCTGGAAACTCTGAATTTGGGGCCACATATCTTTACCCTGCAAGCTCATGATGCGTGTAGCAGCTCAGACCAGAACAACTCTGCGTGTGTCTCTGGCATCTAGCTTATCCTCTTCCTCCTGCAGCTGAGAGCACGTTCCCTTTTGCCTGTGATCAGCCTGGCTGACGATGACTGTCCCCCTGCCCGTCCTAATGCTTTGTCCCTCTTTCTCTCCTCAAAGGTGGTGGCACAGACAGCAAGCCCGTGGTACGCTACAGCAAGGACCAGCGTCCCACGACTCTGCCCATCCAGCCCTTCGTTTTCCAGCACCATTTCAGTAAGCCACCCAAGGCCCGTGCTCTGCACAGCCATTTTGCCTCCAGCCTTTCTCAGCTCTACAGCTTGTCCAGCAACCGACCTGCCAGCCAGCAGATCTCCTCCAACTCCCAGTCCTCAGCCTCGGCCGCCTCAGCAGAGCAGGCAGCAGTGGCGGGGAGCCAAGCCCATGGCACGCTCCTGACCCAGCGCTCAGTGGATGGAGCTGCCTCCCGCAATGATGGCTGCGCTAAGAAGCCTGCCCCCGAGACAACCCGGCCGTCCCCACTGGGGAGTTACTCTCCTGTGCGATGCAACGTGCCTTTCTTTCAAAGCGAGGATTCCTCTTCCTCGCCCACCACAGAGAGAGCTGGAGAGAGTCAGCCACCCAGGAGCAGGTCCTGCCCCATCTCTGCCAACCTGCTTCCCACAAGGTCTTCCCCTGCTGTCAGTGCCATGCAGCCCTCTCAAGCCACCAAATCTGATGCCCTGAGGCAAAAGGAGAACCCCAAGCCAGTCCCCAGGAAGGAGGCACCGCTGGAGCCAAGCCCACTTCTCTCCGAGTACCGACTCCACAGTGTGTCCCTCCCACCCCTCTCAGTGGGTGGTTTGCCCATGAGCAGGGTAGGAGGCCAGACAGATCCTCACTGGAGAAGTGGCAGTGAGACCAGCAGCTCTGGTCCCCTGAGCAGCATGGGAATACGGCCCCTCAATGGTAGGTATCCACCCACCAGGACGTGCTAGTCTGGAACATCTCCAGCTCCCTGTCTCTGCTCCCTGTAGTACTACCCTCTCTTACAACCACAACTCAGGGCAAAATTGCATTTGGCGGTGCTGCAGTGTCCAACAGCCTCTACCATCACTTTGCCTGCAAAAGAAAGTCCTACACTTAGAGCATGTCCCTCCAGTCCCAACTCAGTGTGTCTCCAGAGAGGGTAGCATGGGGCTGCTGATCTTACAGCACCCCATGCCAGGTGCTTGCACCCCAAATCTGCTCCCTCTATGCCCGCAGCCATGACGCAACCCAGGCTCCTGCCCTGCTCTGCCAGGCTGTGGCCTCTGCCTCCCTCCGTGTATGTGTGCTAACGTCCTGAAACGCTACTGGACTTTTAACTAATGTGCTCTCTTTCTCTGTCCTTCCTCTTTCTCGTCTTTTCTCTCCCTGTTTCCTTTCCATATCCTCCCTTTTGCTCACCGCCTCCCATCTGGTGCTCACTGCCTGTGGCATCTTAGCGAACCACCTCTCTCCCCAAGCGCTGAAGTGGCGGGAGTACAGGCGAAGGAACCCCCTGGGCCTCGACCGCATTTCGGGGCTGCCCAGCTTAGCAGGCAGCCTAGACAGGAGGCAGCAAGAGCCTCGACTGAACCGGGGAAACCCCATCTTTGAGCTCCCTGGCACTCTCAACACCAGCCATTTCCACTGCAAGCTGAACGGTGCGCACCACCTTTCTGCTGGGGCTCTTGGGAGGTGACCTTAGGGCTCAGGTTTTGTATCCCTTGGGGCTCAGGTTCAGCCTGTCTTCATCACTGCTCTGCCTGCTCCAAGCAGGAGGGATGATGCATCTGCTCACAGAAGGTCCAAGGGTTTCAAGAGGAAGGTGAAAATTGCTTCACTGATGGATACAATCTGTATGGAGCCTCTCTTCTTCTCTACAAGCTGAGAGCAGTTAGGTCTAGCTTTGGGCTGGATTGAAGGGGAAAGTGAATGGCTCAAAAGCCTGTTCAGAGCTCAACAAGTACCCTTGCATGGTGTCCACCTTATAGTTTGTGTCTCACACAGGAGTTGTGGCCCTTGGAGATCTTGTGTTTGTGCTCCACAGTGTCTGCCCATCTGCCCCAACCCTGGCAGCATCGTAGGTGCTGGGCTGTAGTTTTCATGGAGCAGCTGGCAACACTGTAGGGCTCCATGGGGCTCCATGCTTTGCCCTTAAGGTCTTCCATGTCCTTTAAAACCTGTGCTGAAGGATTGAGAGGGGCAGGTTGCTTTTGGCTGAACCTTTGAGAGTCCTCTTGGAAGGGCAGTGTGGTCTGTCTGTGGAAGGGAGAGCGTTCTTCAGGACAGCCTCAGGTCATGAAGGGCATTCCCCAAAGTTCTACACCTCACTCTGCCTACTCAAACAGTTTCTCCATCCCTTCTTCATGAGAAGATGCCTAGTGCAGAGCTGGGGAATCAACCAGATGGAAGTTGAGCACATGAAAAAGCTCCTACAGAAGTCATCCGTTGGAAACAGAGGCCATTCCGTGGGACAGGCAGAATATATGTAGTTTGCTGCCTGTATGTGACACATAGGGATTCTCTCTATGCTCTACTTTTGACTCCCTGTGCTGGATCTGTCTGCACAGGAGCCCTGAGAGTCTGATCCAGCAAACACCAGTTCTCCCTAGCACCAGCCCATGAGGGTGAACCTCTCACAGAGTCTTCCAGTGCCCATGGGCCCCCAGTCAAGGTGGAGCCGGATGTTGGGTGGGCTGTGGGGTTGAACTGTACAGGCTCATGTTGCAAACCATTGCTGGGAGGGTAACAAGCCTGCAGCCTTGCTGTCACAGCCTTGGGCAGGCTAGGGTGAAGACTGCTACTGGTGCGGGGCACTTCTGGGAAAAGCAAACAAAGTGGAAGAGGCTTTGATATGAGGGCTTGGGGCTGATCCTTCTCCTTTGTCTTGGCTCTGCAGGACAGTCTATGAGGCAACTCCAGCTTACCTACACTGACTTCTTCCCTGACTACTTCTCGCTAGCAGAGAAACCCCCTGCTGAGTTCTGCCTCTCCCCAGATGGCAACACGGAGTCCATCTCCATCGACTTGCTGCAGAAGAAGGGTGAGTCCATGCATCTCGTGGCCGAGAGTGTGGTGTAGCGCAGCATAAGGTGAACGGTGCTTCTCTCTGTCTCGTTCTGTAGACGTAATGGTTTCTTTCCCTGCCCTTCTCTACTGCAGCATCATATCTCCTGGACTGATGATCATTTCCACAGCAGGTTCTTGTGTTCTCTGCACCCTGAAATGTGCCACAGAGTATGTTTGAACTGCTTGTCCCAAAAAGTACGAGTAGAAAGGATCTGAATTCCAAAAGGCAGGTCAGACAGGCACAGGAGTATGAACCTAAGGCAGAGCATGCTGCCACCCCATCTCAGTGTACAAGGGCAGATGTGTGTATCTGTTTGATGTTCCAGATGTGCTAGTCTGAGATTTTGTAATTTAGGTAAAAGGTCTGTTGGGTCCTACATGGTAAATTGTTTATAAAAAGGGGTGGGAGAAAGGATTCCAAAGCAGGACAAGATGTTCTGTGATGATACCCGTGCTAGAGGCAGGATTGGGGTCTGGGCTGACTCAGTATAATTTCAGAGGCAAGGGATATGCAGAAAGGTTCCCATACCTTTGCCAGCTATGTGTTGGTGTTTACCAGATGGCAGCTTTCCTCTCTATTACACTTCTGTTCTTGCATCACACTGACGCAGATGTCAGGGTGCCCACCACTGGTTTCTTACTGAAAGTCATTACATGGCTTGCCAAATGCATGGCTTCTGCCTTGCCACCCTGTAGAATGAGACCATCAAAAGACTCATTGCCTCAGACCTCATCTCTGCTCCCTCAAGGGATGGTGTGTGGAGGTAGTGATCCATGTCCCTTGGGAATATTGACAGGCTATCTTGTGCTTCAACCACTTCCAAACGTTTTCCTGCTGTCGGGCTGATAGGTGAGTGTTGGAACCATCAGGGACGGGTTTGTTGAGGAGTTAGGAGGGGCTCTGCATGTTTTTGGTGGAGAGAGCTGACATGGGCTTGAAATGCCCCTGCCTGATTTCTTCATGAAGTGTTTGGTCAGGATCTGTCCTAGAAGCCCCTCACATAGCTCTCTGACTCATTTTTTTCCTCCTAGGTCTGGTGAAGGCAATCAACACCGCTGTTGACCTGATTGTGGCTCACTTTGGAACTAGCAGGGATCCAGGGGTGAAGGTATGTCCTGCTTTCAACACCGTGAGTGACACGGAGAGGTTGGAGAAAAGATTGTCTCTCCATTCTCTTCCAGTCAAAAACTACAGGGTGTCTGATGGAGGTAGTAGTACCAAGAGCAGACCAAAGAGAGGCGGTGGTACGCCGTGCAGCAGATAGTAAATCTGTGACAGTTCTTGCTGCATGATGCTGGGGGAGCTAAAAGACTACATGGATTTAAGGGAAGATCAGAAAAACCTAGGGAAGGGAAGTTCATTGAGGTCTAATAAACACATAGGAATAATGTCCAACTTAGGTAGTCTCTGAGATGAAAGTAATTGTAGGCTATGAGAGTATTAAGGGCCAGTGTTATATATGTGTGCTCTGATTTGACTGTTTCTTATGTACTTACTCATGGCTCTTTATAAGAAAGAACACCAGACCAGCTGGACTTTTGCAGTACACCAGCTCTTTTTTCTCATACAGTGGAGAGTTGTGTCTCCCTGCTCCACATTCCATGATTCTGTCCTGAGATTGGTGCCTGGACACAATGCAGTGTCCCCAGACCCTTGATGTCTCACAGGGCTCCATAATGATTAAACACTACATCAGTCATTGCCTGTCTGGAGCAGGTGAGCATCCTTTCTAGCCGTTACCATGAACCCACTTGCTTCAGAATGCATCTAGATTGCCTGTGGGGCTGGTTGTCTTTGACCTGTGCTCCTTTCATCTCCCATTTCTGGAATAATACAGAAGCAGAGCAAGTTTGCTTCTATTTGTACCAGGCAATGTTTGCAGTCCCGTGACACCCAACATGTTTGTGCTGTGTTCTCTCAATGCTGAATGCTCTGCTTCAGTCAAGGGACTCTGGGGCAGCAATGTGACACTATTTGGATGTGACAGCTACCCCGGAGTGCCATCCCTGGGGAGAAACCTGACTGGGACAGATTCCAAGCCCATTTAGTCTTATCTCAGAGCCCAGGGTAATTTGCCCCTAATTAAAATTGTTGCTGATGCAGAGATTGCTGTGCAGCCATAACTGGAACTGTTGGGATTTCCAGAGCTTTTCAAGGCTTCTCTGTGAATTTCCTATTCTTTCATTGGTGGTTTGGGGAATAATGGCAGGATTCCTCCATTGCTTTACTTCCCAGATGGAGCTGTGCTTTTGGCCTGGGGTTTAATTCTGCATCAATGTGCCAAAGGCTGAGCATTCACCTGTCAAAAGGCAGCACCCATCCCTGATGCTCCCGCGCTCAATGGATCTGACAGGATTATTCCTGACCCAGAAGTTCAGTGTCAGTTCAGGCCCTTTGTGGACCTGTGCCAACTGGCCAGTATAATTCCAGTTCAGCTGGTAAAATCTGTGCTCTGAACACAGCTGCCTGGGACCACCAATGCGATGTGTAAGGGCTGGGGCTGACCCTATTAGATAGACCCCTCGGCAGCTCAAAGACCATATGCAGCAAAATATGTCCCCGCTCTGCTGATGCTGGGCTCTTACATGCTTCTTCACCTTAACCTGAGCTCTGTCCATCCATTTTTGCCCTCACCCTGTTTATTTATAGTAATCCCTAGGAATTATAGCTCGGCATGTCACTGAGTTAAGTGTTCCTTAACCCCTCGCTGCTGGTAGTTCCTATGTGGCTTGCTGCTTCCTGCTTCAAAAAATAGCAACACGAAAATCTACAGCAGCAGAAAAATCCCTTATTCTTTTCTTCCTCCAGCAGAGCAGCCTTGTTTTACTTGTAGGCAGAACCAGGCATCCCTCCTAGTGGGGGTGTCCTCTTCCCAAGTTATTGCGTGATCCCAGCCTGGAGCAGATCTTTCAGGAAGCTATCCAGGAGTGGTGTACGAGGCAGCAGGGGTCAAGAGGAAGAGCCTGCTTGTTCAAGGAGCTGCTGAGCATCATCGTAGCCTGGATGTTGCCTGCTGGGTGTCTGTAGTGGACAAGTGGGGCAGGACTGTTTGCATGCACCCGTACCATACAAAGCACTTACCAACACTCACCCTGTTACCTGTTGTCCCTTAGGCCAAACTTGGAAACAGCTCCGTAAGCCCTAATGTGGGGCATCTCATCCTGAAATACCTGTGCCCTGCTGTCCGGGACATTCTGAGTGACGGCCTCAAGGCTTATGTCCTGGACATGATCATTGGCCAGAGAAGGAACATCCCCTGGAGCGTGGTGGAGGCATCTACCCAGCTAGGTATGGAGATTGTGCAGTGATGCCTGTTGCTCTGCGATACTCCTGTGTTGTGGCTGTGAGATGCTGGAGAAGGATGACTGTAAGGATGGACGTGTGGAATAATACAGGTCTCCCTTCACAGAAGAGGGTTCGCCTTGACCTTTTCTTACAAGATGGGAGGGCCACTGCTCTATTCTCCCCAAATATTTGTTGTTGTTTCCCCTGAAATTTCCAAATTCCCCTGTAACAGGCCCTAGCAATGAAAAAAAGAAATGGAAAAAAAACCAAAAGAATGCCTCTTTCCCCCTTCTAAGTTCCCAGAGTGTTTCTAGACCTTCATCTTTAACCCCTATGGTATAAGGCAGAGTTGTGCTCTAGCCTAGTCTTTAAGAAAATTTGAACTCACAGCTCAAGCATGCCCACAGCACCTGCACTCTCTGCTAGTATCGGTCTGCACCGTGGATTGCAGCAGTGGCTGCCATCCAGGTTAACTCCTTTCTGAGGCTGCAGATGACAGGGCCACACTGATTTCTGCATCATGAAAAGCTTACGTCTAGGGCTGGGAAGCCTCCTACCCTGTTCGTGGCAAATCTCCAGCTCTGGGGTTATCTCTGTGATTGCAGACACCACAAATTATAACCACCGGCCACAATATTGTGATTACTTGCTGGTTTAGAGGCAAGGGCTGTGACTGCCCCTGAAGTGTGGGAGGCAGGTCATTGCAGTGTTAAAACTCTACCAAAGTTTTGGAGTGGCAGTCTGAGACAGACCACAACCAGTCTTTCTTGTGGAGCCTAACTTCTTGCACAGAGCAAGCTCATCTTGGTGTTCGGTGGAAAAGCAATGCACACAGAGGCACGGGCACCCAGCCAACGTCTGTCTTTGCATTGGTGCTCCTTCCTGTGTTGTCATTTTTGCTTTGCTGACTGCAACTAATCTGAACATTTTCCTTCTCTCCGTAGGCCCCTCTACCAAGTTGCTGCACAGCCTCTATAGCAAGATCAGCCAGTATGTGGAGCTCACCAACCATACCATGAGGTTCAACGCATTCATCTTTGGCCTCCTCAAGTAAGCAGGCTCCTTGGTGCTGACTGCATTTCACTGTCCAGGGCTGGCAGCAGGCACTGATCCTTGACTACAGGCAGGCACAGTTGCCAACTAAAAGACTTAGGAAACCTGGGAACCCACTCCCCAGCTGTAGGTGAGGGATGGAAGGTGCTGTGATTCTCAGGGAACTCTAGAAGGATCAAAATGTACCCTACCAGGCCAGCCTGTTTTAGCCCCAAAACGTTGGGTGGGAAGACTCTGTCTGACAAGGGTCATAAAAGATTAGATGTTAACATATGCATAAATTATTCCGGGAAATCCCTGCTTAAATCCCTGCTTTCTGGAGCTGCAGTGAATCCAAGGATATGAGGCTCTGAAGAAGAAATTTCCCTAGTCCAGGACTCAAGGCTGGCCCTTCTAGGTTGGGTAAGGAGTGTGCGCACTACACGCAGTGTTAAACCAAAGGCGACAGCAATGTCTTTTTACCAGTGAAGGGATGAGTGCTGCTAGGTTGACATTTCCCTGCTCCACTCCAGTGGTCAGCAAGAGCTCTGGTAGTGGAACAGAGTCCCCAAGACCTCCAAATATTGGAGGACTCTTACAGGCAGGAGCAAGCTCTGCCCTGCTCTCCCCACCCAGAGTGGCCCAGCCCTCCACTGCTGGCACAGGATAGAGGCATATTTTGGGCCAAGCCTGCAGTAATGGTCTTGTGTTTGTAGATGATTTGCCTCTTCCACGTGAGCCCTTCTCAGCAAAGCTAAGCTCTGCCAAGAACATAGGAGCTAAATGGTGAGGAAGCTTACTGGAAACGTGGTTGTTAGGGGTCGTGGTTGCATAATGCCTTGTGTAAAGCAAACTGGACAGCTCCATGACAACCTGGGTGGCTGTGGTCAGTGCGTCCTGATGGGAGTGAGCCGCTGTCCTTTCCCTAGGTCTTGAGGTTCACAGGCTCATGATATGTAAATTCACTTTTCCAGCCACACTCCTTTTTTTCAGAACAGCAAGGACAAGGTGAGGGGGTGAATTGATTTTCACTCTTTCTTTCTTTCCCTGGTTGTTTTCTCTTCCTGCAGTATCCGGTCCTTGGAATTCTGGTTCAACCACCTCTACAACCACGAAGGTAAGAGCCCGAGGGCTGTGGGCTGCAGTGTGGGCCAAATTCTGCACAGTGTAGAGCATAGGAAGGACACGTGTTTCTCTTCTTGGTCTCTCAGCCTAGGCTGCTCCCCTCTGCTCTGAGCTGAAGGACTAGACTATAAACAGTCCCAGTGCACCAGGGAAGTCCCAGGTGAAAATCCAAGCTCCGTGCAGCTCCTTGTACCTGAGCCTGGCCAGCCATGTCCCTCCCAGCTGCAGCTGGTACCCAGGGCTCTCACCTCCAACACAGATCCCTCAGTCTACCTGCAGGAGGCTGGATCTCATTCCCTGCAAACTTGTGTGTGTCCCTGCCCAGTGCCTGAGAGCTTTGTAAGGCTGGAAATGCGCATGCTTAGCTGAAACCCTTCGGGCATAGGAAATGGAAAGAAATGGAAAGGAAAACCTTCTGACAACCAAAAACTAGAGTTTACTGGATGTATCTGTTTTCTCAGCCAGAAATGTTTCCAGAGCGTGCAGATAACCCAGGAGCATGACCAAGCTGCTTGACTAGAAGCAGCATGACAAAGTGCTGAGCGCACAGTGAGACAGACACTCTCGACCTGCTGGAGCCCCTGAGAGTGCTGCTGGGTCAGCCCAAGCTCAGCCCCCTGCGCTGAAAGAAATCCAGCCCAGTGTCTTCTGGCAGGTTTTGGGGCTGACAGCAGACATTCCCCAGGTCTGCATGTGCAATCAGCACTTCTCACTGGAGCAGGCAGGAGAACAGACTTGCCTTTGTACTGAACAGTGTGGCAAGTGAAAGCATCCTGGTTTTCTAGAGCAGAAGACAACCATCTGTTTCAAGCCATCATTCAGAACTGGAAGTGTGAGCAAAAGCTAGGGCTGTCACAGTAATGAAGGCTTGGCAAAAGGGTTGGAGATAAGGTGCAAGTCCTGCCTGTGGTCTAATTTTGTTATCTCACTGGGGCCAAATGGCCACAAAGCCTGTTCACAGGTCTCTCCCTGGGAGTGAGACCTGACCACAAAGCTGGCGTTGCAGGTCAAACAAAGTGAAGGATGAATGCTGCAAGTAGAAATGCTAGTCTGTTTTCTGTTGGGATCCACATTTCAGCCTAGCCCAGCTCCTTATTCATCTCCAGGAGGTGGGGAAGAGAATTTTAATGTGTGCCAACCCTTTGACACTCTTTATTTGCACCCTACTGCCATGGCTTTTTGTGGCAGCAGTCGTCCTGGTGGATAGTCTGACAGGCAGATCTTGGCTGCAGGCATCACTGGAAGCAGGACCTGGACCAGTTTGCCCGGAGCATCTGATGCTTCCTGGCTCATTGCTGAGCTTCATGCTTCAGCCACAGGAGTGACCGAAAACTAGTGTCCAACTATTTTCAGCTTGGTGGCTCAGCCCTCTCCTCTAATTAATGTCTCTTTCCCTACAGATATCATCCTGGCACACTACCAGCCAGTGGGCTTCTTGTGCCTCTCTCACAGTGTGTGCCAGCCTCTTTTCGAAGAGCTCCTGCTCCTACTCCAGCCGCTCTCCCTGCTGCCCTTCAACCTAGACCTCCTTTTTGAGCACCACCTGATGCAGATGGGCAAAGAGCAGCAGCAGCAGAAGGAGCTGCTGCGTGTGAAGCAGGACCTGCTGCTTTCTGCGCACTCCACCCTGCAGCTGATGCGGACCCGGGGCAGCAGTGAGGATCCCGATGGCTGCAGCACCATCCCCGGAGCATGCAAAGTGGGTGCCAGAGATGGTGGCATCTCACCAGGCCACAACCCCCAGCAAGCCACGAGTGAGAGGGTCAAGGGAGTGGGGGCCTCCTGCGGAGATGGTGACAGGGAGGAAGAGCGGAGGAAGATGCAAGAGAGCACATGGGAAGGCAAGAAGGACAAGCAGGCAGGCTGGTGGTACCAGCTTATGCAAAGCTCTCAGATTTACATTGAGGGCTCAGCTGAAGGTTCAAAGTTCGTCCGCTATGAGAAGAAGGCTTTGAATGCTGTGCCCAGGTCAGCAGAGACCCGCAAGGCACCACCCCCTCGTGAAGGAGTGGTGGAGGGTGCAGAAGCTTGCCCCATCGCTGAGGCCACCTTGGAGGAAAGGCCCAAGGCTGCCAGCAAGCCAAGTCCTGAAGCTGTGGAAGAGCCTTTGGAAAAGCCCCAGCAGGTGCTGGTCAGTGAAGAGGTGAAGGAACGGAGCTGGCCCTTCTGGATGGGCAGCCCACCAGACTCGGTGCTTACAGAGCTGAAGCGCAGCAAGGAGAAGGAGACGGCGACTCAGCAAGGAGTGGGAGCAGCAGCAGCAGCCCCCCAAGAGGAGAGCAGCACCAGTGCATCAGAAGGCAGCCAGCCCATCAAGTGGGGGCACTTGTTTGGATCCAGGAAGGTGCAGAAAGAGCCCAGACAGCCTAACAGGTAGGGACAGGGACAGTTTGGGGCTGGAGAGGGATGATTAACCTCGGATTACAGCAGTGCAGGTGAGAGTCAGGCCAATAGCCAACTGCTGGGGTACACTGCAGTGGTACATCAAAGGCAGTGTGTGAACAGAGAGGTTTGTCAGCCCTGTCCAGCCCTGCCAGCCTGCCTTAACTCCTATCACATCACTATTCCCCTCTTTGCTCCTATCGTTATTCAGTTCACCTCACTGGCTTTCCTCTCCTGCCTGAGCTGTACTGCTGCTGTGGTTCCTAAGCCTCCTCTCTGGGGGAAGGGCTCTTGCTACACCTCCCCCATCACCACCTCATCCCTCCCAAAAGTGTGTAGTAAGTGAGAGCTGAACATAGAGCCATCCCTGTTGCACACAGTGGGTGAGAAGGAGGCGTAAAGTTGCCCCATGTAGCTGAGAGTTCTCCACATTGCCTCCCCACCTGCACCCTTCTTGCTTCAATGGCCACTGGAAATGTCTTTTGTAGCCTAGGCCATGCTGTCTCTGGATGATATTGAGCTCTTCTCACCGGGAAACAGCCTGGGGACCACAGCATGCTTTGTGCATAGAGCCAGACATCTCTGGCATGACCTTGCTATGAGGACAGCTGCTTCTTGCCCCCAGGTACACTTCCCTGCCACTACCTGCTTCTGTCTCCTTGCAGGTTGCCCTCTGGCTGGCTGAGCTTGGACAAGTCCGTGTTCCAGCTGGTGGCCCAGACGGTCGGGGCAAGCATGTGGCGAGAATCAGCTCCTGAGCCAGAGCCCCCCCGGCCAGAGCCACTTGAAGTGTCCCCTGTGGCACAGCCAGCCCGGAGGCTGTCTCCCAACCCTCCCTGGTGAGTGGCACCATGTGGCTGTCCTGCTGGTGCTGGGACACGCTGGGTTGGGGTTGGCACAGCTTTTCCCATTGCAGTTCTCCTGGCCCCTTTTGTGCCCATGGGCTAGGAGATGGTTTGGGGCAGTGATGCAGCTTGTGTGTCCATCCACCCCAGCTCTGCAGTCTGCAGGTAAGGGGCAGCTGGGACCCGGACTCGGGAGGGAGGCTGGGGGTGTTTTTCTCACTCCTCCGTACCTGCGGTGGTCCCTGGGCTTCAGCAGGGTGAGCATTCTGTGGTGAGCTAACCCTTGCTCCTTTCCCTCTGCCTACAGCGAGGTGAAAGCTCTGTGCCATCACATTGCCACTGAGGCAGGACAGCTGAGCTTCAACAAAGGCGATATCCTGCAGGTCGTCTCCAAGGTGGATGGTGACTGGCTGCAGTGCAGCCTCGGCTCCGAGAAGGGACTGGTGCCCATCATGTACGTCACCCACCCGGAGGACGAAGACTATTGATGTGGCTGGGAGGCCAAGCACAGTACCATGGGCTGCTGAGGCTCCTCTGCGGAAGCCCACCCTGCCAGAGGAACAGACACAGCTTCTTGCTAGTTTCTTATCTTTCTTGCCATTACAGAATACAGTAACCGTAGGTGGTTCCTTCTTGCTCCTCCTTGTGCAGCTGCCAAAGGCCAACTTGCCCCCCAGGGTCTTCTGCAAGCTGCACCTCGCATTGCCAGGCATTGCCGTGCATGCAGCCACAGTGGGGACCGCCTGAGCCCCCTCCACCCCACACCATCTCCAGCACTTGTAGGCCATGGACTAGTACATAGCAGGAACTCAAGCAGTCCCTACCAGGGCAGTGCAGCCCCACTGCCTGGCTCAGTTTCACACTGCGGGGTGTAGGATGCTGGCCGTCCCTTCCACGGGGGTGGCTGTGCACTCTGCAGCTGTCAGCATCCCTGGGCACCATCAGCCACAGGGGTGAGAGCACTGGGCAGCGGCAGGGTCTCTGCGAGCCTGGGATGATGGGTTGCATTGCGGCTTGATGAGGGTCTGCAAGGTAGCTTCCCCCTACGCTGGACCAGCCCTGTCCTGATGTGTTATAGTGGTACCAGGTGGTGGGTTTTGCTGGAACAAGTGGGGCTGTGCTCAGCCACAGCTGAAGAGGGGTGATGGGATACGTGTGTGTGAAGAGCAAAGGGGTGCGTGGGGTTGTGAGGAAGGCACATGGATGTTAAGTGTTACGTAGGAACAGGATGGGTTAGTGCCACCCTGTGTGTGGAGAGGGGTGCTTTGGGTATGGCCCCGTGCCCTCCAGGCTGAGCAGGGAGCCACTGCCTGGGAAGCCCTGGGGTGCTCAGTGGAGGGGGTTGGAGGGGAGGGGGTGAGGGCAGGGTCTCTGACTGGGCTAGGGATGCTTTTTTGGAGTTGGGGGCAGTGCTCCCAGCAGGTAGTTTGGGGGGGTGCTCCCAGAGGGAGCCAGGGAGGGAAGGATGGTGCTCCCCTTGACGTAGGGTTTCTGGTCTTGCTGAGCAGTGCTGTGGGGTGGGGGGGGTGGGGGTAGGGGGGTTATATGGGGATAAGTGTTGTGCACAAGCACAAGGGGCTGCTGGGGGTCCTCAGTAAAGGCAATGCCAGTCAACCCCTTCCTTGCCATGTTTATGCCGCCCGCTGAGTTGGGGATCTTCACCTGCCCGGTCAGGTAGGGAACAGTGTTAATGAAAGGCCATGCCAGTATTTGGTGCCTTGGCCGGGTTGACGCTGCTCATAGCATTGTGCCTGGGCTGGCTTCCCCATGGCAAGGGACCCTGGTCTTGCAATTTACCTCCTGCTTGTACATCGCTTAGCGGTCATTGCACCATATTTAATTTGTATTTCCCTGTTAGAACGAGTTGTCTCGCCTTTATTTATTTCTTTATTTATGATGCATATTAATAAAAAAGGTGCTGATTGAGCTTCCTGCTATGCAGCCTTGTGATTTCAGCCCTCTGCCTGGGAAGAGTCTGCAGGTTACCTCTGCTGGGACAGAGCACTGCAGGCTTCATCCTGCCTCCACCACAGCCAGCACCAGACCTTCAAAAGGAGATAGGTTGGCCCCACTTATCAAACCTGTCGATTCAGGCTGGCAGAGGCAACATCACTTCATGACATGGTGGTTTGTCTCTGAGAGGCAGTGTTGTTCGATGTTCTTTGTCTTTATTCCGTGTGCACCGTGGCAGGGAACCAAGCAGGTTTCAGAGAGTTCACACCATTTCCCTCTGACATTTGCTTCCCTAGGGTGCTCCAGGTGCTGTCAGTAAGGTGTCTGTAGATGAGGCCAGATGAAAACGTGTAACCCACTGGCAGCTGGAGGAAGCCCTGAGCAGCACAGGAAGGAGGTAGTGAGGGATGGGTTGGGGGGCTGGAACCCGAAGTCTGGGACAACCTGGCCATTAGGTTTAGTGGCTGTGGATCACTCACAAGGGCAGGCTCTGGGGCTTTTAAACTTAGACTCACACAAGCTTTGGACCTTCAAGTCCAACAGGAATGAGCTCCAAGAGCTCATCTCTTCCGTTTACACCTCAATGGCTCCCAGGAGAAGGGAAAAGCTCTACTTTAGGCTACAGCCTTTGCTGCATGGACTCCAAGCTAGAATTTGGTGCAACCATATGGACAAATGGTTTGCAGTGGTGAAGTAGTCAAAACAGGTGAAAAACAGATGAGAAATTAAGCAGCATAAGCCTCTAGCATCAAGAAGCACAGGGGCAGCCAGGGGCTGCTTTAATTAACCTCTCAGAGTGGGCAGCGGTCATGGCTGTTTACGAATTGCATGGAGCCAGGCTCTTCTCCCCATCTGCATGGGCTGGCCCAAATGCAGAAGGGAGACCATGTGCTGGCCAAAAGCACCGCGAGGTGCTGAGTCAGCTGCGGGGTGGGAGAGGGAATTTCCAGCTGCCTGCGCTGCCGGCACGAACATGGAGTGTCTTGCTAGGTGCTCGCTGATGGGACAGCCTTGGATGCAGAGAAGGCACAGCAGGGTGGTTAGGGTGTCAGAGGCTGGATTTGTCATTGCTGCTGTAGGGTTTGCAGCTGCTAAAGACTTCTTCACAGTCATCTGGCTAAACTCAAGCAGGTCCTGGTTGGTGGCTATCAAACTGAATCATAGAATCATGGAGTGGTTCAGGTTGGAAGGGGCCTTCAAGATCATCTGGTTCCAACCTCCTGCCATGGCCAAGGACACCTCTCACTAGACCAGGTTGCTCAAAGCCTGGTCCAGCCTGGCCTGCCAGGGAGGGGGCTTCCACAGCTTCTCTGGGCAACCTGTGCCAGTGCCTCACCACCCTGGCAGTGATGAATGTCTTCCTCACATCCAATCTAAGTCTGTGTTCCTTCATTTTAAAGCCATTGCCTCTTGCGCTATCACTACAGTCTTTGAAAAGAGTCCCTTCCCATCGTTCCTGTAGCACATTTTAGGTACTGGAACGCTGCTATAAGGTCTCTCCAGAACCTTCTCTTCTCCACGCTCAGCCCCAAATTTCTTAGCCTGTCCTCAGAGGGGAGGTGCTCCAGCCCTTCCCAACCTCCTGCCTACAGGCTGCTTAGGGCTGCCTCTACGTGTCCCTGCCCTCCACAGGCAGTCCCTGCCCTCCACAGAGCAGTCACGAGCCACAGCACCAGCACCCATGTCAGTGCCACTGCCCACCCCAGAACTGGTGCCCACCTCATATGTCCTGAGGTGCAGATCAAAGCCAGAGGCAGCTCTGGACCAGCAGCAAGATGCATGGTCAATCTTGTACGTTTCACATTGCCTGTGTGGGGTGCTGGAGCAGTGGCAACATCCTCCACTCCAGCTCCTTTCAGGCAGCTCTCAGCTGCTGCTCAATGCACTTGCTCCTGGCTTGCTTACAGGTCTCAGCATTGATCTTATCAAAGAAAGTCTGGGCTCTAGGGATGAAACGTGGGAGCAGAGCAGAGCTAAGCGAAGAGGAGCCCAGCCTCACGGTACAAGGATCTGCTTTGGAGTGTTGGCAGGTGGCTCCAGGACCCAGTGGTGAGGGAGATAAAGACATGGGGTCACAGCACAGCTTGGGGTGGATTAAGAGTGCAGTGGGAGTCCAGATAACTTGAGGGACATACACCAGCTGAAAGGCAGAGACCTGCTGGTACCAAGCACTAAGTGGTCCCGACAGGTTCCCTTGGACCTTCTCTTACCAGGTTGTTAGAACCTGGCTCATCTTCAGGGCAAAGGCTGTGACCATGGCCTGCCAGGGGTGCCTGCCAGGGCTAAAGCAATGCTGGCAGCTCTCAGAGGCTGGGAAGGGAGGAGCACCTGAGCACCAGCAAACTCCCAAGCGGTCTTGGAGACAGGCAGGGAGATCTGAGATGGAAATGCACATTTGTGCAGGACAGGTGGGGAGAGGTGGGACAGGGATGCACGTGGAGTCAGGACAGGCAGCCCCAGGATGAGCACAAGACCCTGGGGCTCTGGAGCGACAGCAAGAGATCTGTCTTCGGGGAGGAACCCTATGGCTGAGGCAGGATGTCACGAACAGCTTCCAAGGACAGACCTGCAAGCCATGACAGCCAGCACGACTCAGGGTAAAGCAGAGGGTGTCTCATGGAACAGACTGGGTAGCAGCCAGTATCAGGCCTGGCAGAGGAATGTGACTGTCACATCACCATGACTGTGTAGCATCTGACAGAGAACAAAGAAGCATTTACGTGGCAGTTTTTGAAGGCACTGAAAGCTGAGTGAGTGCGTGAGTGCAGTGGAAAACAGACTTGTGGTCTGCTGGGACTGTCCTTTCTCTTGCAAGGGCTGCAGGCAGCACTGAGCTTGAGGGCAGCAGAAGGGCAGGGGCCTGTGCAAGGCAACACAGGGGGGCGAGCAGGTGTCCAAAGGAAAGGCCCACATACTGGAGGAGAGGAGTGAATGCCTTTCTTTCTCATGTCCCTCCTGGCAGCTAGACCCAGTGCCCACCCTCCCAGCATCCAGCAAGCAGTGTCACATCCCCAAATCCTGTAAGGCTCCATGCAGCAGCTGTGCTATATAGGGCAGGGGGTGCCAGGATGGGGATGGACATGCGAGTGGATCTGACACCTCTTTGACCACTGCTTTGGGAACATAAAACTGCATGTGAGCTCATAGTAACCCCTGAGACCTCTGTGCACTCACAAAACAGCCAAACATCCAGCTCTCAGACTAGCCCACTTGCATCACAGCCTGCGGACCAGCCCTCTCACTGCACACTGGCTGTCACAGCCCAGGGTCACAGAGGCTGCTCCCCAGGTCCCTGGCTGGAGTGACTCCACTCGTGGCAGTAGCCTGGGAGTGCTGAGGCAGGACCAGAGACTGGAGCTCAGCCAGTTCCCTTTCAGATGGAGGAAGGACAGAGCTATGGTTGTGGCACTGTCCTGGGACTCCACACTGAAACGGGCACCCTCAGGGCAGACTTCCTTCGTCAGCCCCTTTGCTGGCTCTCTCTCTGGCTCAGTGCTCCCATCTGTACAATGAAACCCACAAGGTTTCCTCTGCATGAACATTTAGTTTCCCATGAGTGGCTTTTACGGCCCAGAGCTCCTGTTTCCCCTTGCTGTGGTGCTCACAGGGCAAAAGCCGGTCTCTGCGCACCAGCAATGTTTGGTCTGCAGGTAACAGCGCAGGGGACGGTTAGGTGAGAAGTGGCAATCCAGGTGCTGCTCCTGAAGAGCATCATGTGGGGTTCAAGTGCCAACTTCCAGCTGCAGGCAGGAGGCCTAGAGCATGCAGGACCCTCTTCTTCAAGTGATCCCAGCAGCTTCAGGAGTGGAACGCAGATATCTTTGCAACACAGACACACTGTCGGGAACAGGGATCCCAAACAAAAAGAGGAGGCAAGGTGTAGTGATGCTGCTGTTGGTCTTCAAGCATTGTGAAGGCTGGTTTGAAAGGCAGAGATAAGCAAGGTGGCAGTGTGTGGCTCCTCTGCATGTACTGCAAGGCCAGGGAGGAAGATGGGGAACTGGGGTCCGTGCAGGACTGGGCTGAGCATGTCCTCAGGAAAGGGCTGTTTGCTGGTGGCAGCCACAATATGTTTTGTTTCCATGACCCTGCGTCATCGTCAAAGACTGAAAAGTCCAGCGGCATCTTGTTCAGCTTCAGAAAAGAGGAAATGCTTGAAATGAGGAAACTGGGCTAAAATGAAGCTAAAAGAAGCAACATGGTCACACAGTGTCCAGCAAGCCTGTAAAGATTTAAGGCAGCCTTTCAGGGTATCAAAAGGTAGAGAGGAGCCAGCAGGGCCAGCCTCCAGGGCCAGAGGTTATCTGAAACAGAGACACCCCTTCAAAGAGCTGAAGTCATGTCTAGTTGACAAAAAATAGTATCAGGCAGGTTAAGATGTAAAAGCTCAATAAGATTAAAAAAAAAAAAGAGTGAAGTACAGCCGGTAGAAGCAGCCAGCAGCCCTTTTCGCAAACACTTTAAGAGCTTCAAATCTGCCACAAAGTCTGCAGGGTTGGCGGGAGAACATGTCCTCACAGCACAAGAGTGACATCCCCCAGGGTGGCAAGATTTCTGCAAAAAGTGTCTCAAATGTCAGTGCACTGCCAGGTTGGTGGCAAAATGGGACATGTGTGTGGCAGCCTGCCTGGACCCTGGCATAGCAGCAGGACATGGCTCCCTGCTTACAACCCACTGAAATACACCCTGCCCAGATCTGCTGCGCCAGATCTGCCGGGTGTGCAACAGGGTGACATGGGGGAGGCAATGGGATCTGCCAAACCAAGAAGCCCAGAGACACCTGCATCCTATGTTGTTGCAAACAAGACAAAGTTGTCTTCGTGGCTTTGGATTTTCCTTGTGTGACCACAGCATGCAGCTGCTCAACCCACTGGGGAATGTGGCACTGGCTTGCAACACTCCTTCTGTCCTCTGTGCAAGAGCCTGGGTTATGCTCAAAGCTGGATTTTTCTAGTATGAATCAAGATCAAGAGTGAGAGAGTGTGAGAGCTTCCTGGCACCTGCTTTGGTCACAGTTCCTCCATGGCTTTGGAGGTTTCAGGTGGGGTAATGAAGGGCTTTCAGAGATGCCATATACTGCTAACATAGGAACTGACAACCATTGTGCTGACAGTGGCACACAGAGGGGACATGATTTTTATTATGCCTTTTTTAGTTTATGGAATTTCCCTACTCAAAGATCCTCTGACTAAGGAGCCTATTCCTACTGATACAGTTTGGTTTTGCAGCCCTCTATTAATTTCTTAAAAGACCCAGAAGCACCAAAGGGCAGGGAGAGGTGATGTCTGAGTTGCTGCTGTTTCTGTTGTTTCCCCTTACCCCACAAAATCCCCTGCAGAGGGGGCTGTTGGCCCTGCCAGTTCTGTTGCAAGAAGGGATGAAACACAAAGTAGAAGAGGCTGAAACTGCCTTTCTGATTACAGGAGGGGACAAGGAAAGGGGCCAGGCAGATCTCAGCTCTGTCCCTGAGAGGTAAGTGGTGGCTAAAGCATGTGCCCTCAAGCACCATAACTGCAGGGCGGCAAAAAAACCCCCAAAACAGGAGACTTCCACCGCATTTTATTCAGGGTCTGATGTTTGGGGTGGCTGTGAGGGGGATCTACTCAAAGAGGGCCACTGCACACTGCCCTGCTTGATACTGCTGAATAAAAGTGTTGTGGGGTGTGCAAACCAATCAAAGGTGTGCATGAGCAGAAAGCAGAGCCTGATCCCCGGTTTGGGAGTATTGGGACTCGCAGAAGAGCACAATAAAGAGGAAGGCCAGCCTCAGAGAAGATTTCAGGGCTTGTTTTTCTCCCAGCCCTGTGTTTCAGCTGGAATGAGGACCAAGCACATCCAGCAAGGCCTGCTGGGGAAGCTGGAGCACAAATTCAGGGACTCATGATGCAGGACACCTCTGATGGTGGGATCTGCTGCTGTGGCCAGTGCCACCATCCTCCGGCTACACAGACAGACTCATCGGCATCCCCTTCCCTGCCCACTGCCATGCCTGTGCCACCTTCTCACGCCTTCATGGTCCCTCCCCGCACATGTTGGCAGCACAGCCTGCAGCAGCACTTGGGCTCCAAGTCACCAGGGCTCTCATCAGCTTGTTCTTGAGAATCTGCTCTCAGCCCAGCCAAAACCTTGGCTTTCCTGCCCATGGCATGCACTGCCAGGTAGCTAAGACCATTGGCACACTTCAGAAATCATTTTTATCCCAGTCCTTATCAGGCAGTAACAACGAAAGAGTTGTCCTGATGTAATCTGTGCTTGACTTTACTGTGTGAGTGTGGAACCTACATCTCCCTACAAAACCACAGCCATGAACCAGAACAGCTCACAAGTGCTTCTGGAACTGTTGAGATCTGTGGTGGGAGGGGAGGCAAGCCAATTGTTGTGGCTGGTAGCTGCTCCTGCCAGAAAGCCTGAAAACTGTGGTTCTCAGACAAGAGACTAGAGAGCGACAAGATTGCAAAAAGGGTGTGAATTTACCCTGGTTCACAAAAGAGAAGAACGAAAGCGGTGCTGACACTGGTGGAGGTTCCCTCTCCAATGAGGAAGCCTCTTGCACCATCTGTGATTTCTCTGTGTGGCTGTTTCCTTTCGGTGCTCGCACTTGCAGTCAGGCGAGTGTGCTGTAAGGTAGCCCACAGGGCTGGGACCTCAGTCCTGCCCTGGGAAGTTAAGCAAACCATGGCCCTGCAATGGACATTCCTCCTGCTCCTCACACCTCTGCTGGCAGCGCAGGAGCTGGGAGAGCTGGACCCCAACAACTCCAGAGAACCCCATGAAACAGGTAAGAAGTGCTGGCTCCTCTCCCTGCAAGAGAATTTTTTGTTGCCTTCCTGCGACAAGGCTGCTGTGTATCTTTACAAGGTGTAGGATGCAGTAGCTGTATTAGAGAGCACCGGAGCCGATGTCCCTATTAGGGCTCAAGATATTCGGGCATCAGCTGGGTTGCAATGGTGTGAAGCTCTGTCTGGGGATGGAGGGCAGCAAACCTCAGTGTTCCAGGAAGGCCTCTGCAGGGGCTGTAACGTTCCTCCACAGAGCGGACAAGGTCCATGGGAGCATGATGTGGCCATCTCTCTTTGCACTGTGTGCAGGTGCCGTACTCTCATTGTGGTGGAGATGAGTGCTGGTGCCCAGCAAAGAACTGGGGAAACCTAAACCGAGATCCTGTAGGCTCAGGAGACCCTGGAGAGCAGTATTGTACTGGGATTGCCCTTTAGCGGGCTTTCTTGGTGCCTTTCTGAGTGCCCCCATGTCTCCGCTGGGCTCTTCCTACTCACCCTCACCCCAGCAGAGTCAGTGAGTGGGTATCTGCAGGCCCTCCCAGGAAGCTCCATTGTCTGGGTTTTGAGCTGTGGTCCAGGGGCTGTGCCTTGCTCTGCAGCCATCTGAATTGGAGTATTTCTCTAAAACAAACTTGAGGGAACTGGGTGACAAAAATCATTAAACTGGCATCTAATCATTTTGGCCCAATCCACTGCAGGGATGTATCTGGGCTGACACACTCTAGAGAAACCGGCTGGTCTAGACAATAAGACCAGGTTCTTTAGTTGCTGATATGAAGTGATGGCAGGATCTGTACTGTGTGATATGGACCACAGGAGCCCATTCCCAGCGGAAATGTTGTGCCCCTGTGGCTGCAGGGAGAGTGAGAACAGCACACTCACTCAAAAAAACCCCAGAAAACAAAAAGGGCTAAATCTGCAATGGAGGTTATCTTTCTGCTCAGAGAGGGTTTGTCTTGGCTGTATCTCCTGCTGGTGCTGTCCTCCCACACCAGCATGTGCAGCTATGCCAAAGCATTGCATGCCTGTCCAGCATGTTGTCACAGTGCACACTAAGGCCAGGACCTGGTTGTACCATGCAGGGTAGGACACAGCAGAGACATGGTGGCCAGCAGATTCTTTATGTGCTCTGCACATCTTGGTCACCCAGCCATCTCAGAGGAGTCTGGGGCTGCCTGTGACAGAGATGATATTGCTGAGTTTGTGCCTTGGTGTTTGTGAAAAGAGGAACTAAGGCAAAAAAACATTTGGCAACCGCACCCAGCAGCCCTGCCTGCATTCTCCACACGTGGGCTCATCCCACCACAGAACTTGTGCCAAGGTCCCCACTTGGTGGATTGGAGGCCTTTTCTCACTGGCCAACAGGACAAGTATGATAGCCAGGGTGGGGCTGGAGAGTCCCTCCCAGCCCCATTAGTGTGGAAGGGGTCTCTATGATGCAAACAGCTGCAGTGGGGCAGGGTAAAGCTGTTGGGCAGAGATGAGGGACATGGAGAGAGAACATGATCCAAGTATCCCATTTCCCAGGGGTCCCTGAGCATCGACCATGACCCTGCAAGATGCAGGGTAAAATCAGGGAGGGTGAACGTCTCAATGGGGACACTGGACAAGCTGCTGCCACTGCACATTGCTGTTGCCTTCCAGGCACTCACAAAGTGCCCCCATGCTGGGGGGACCAGGATGCTAGGCAGTTTAGGGCTGTCCCCATTCAACAGGGCTCCTACATTCCCAAATTGCTGGTCCAGCTTCTCCATCACACACACACACTCCTCAATGTTGAGCACTGGCAGCACCTGTTCCTGAAAAGCTGCAGGCGTGGCGGCAATTTTGGGGAAGTGACATGGGACACAGGGCAGATCCCTCACTGGGGAAAGTGAGGCACAATGGCAGAGCCATGTCCCAGCACTGGGCAGGAGGAGAGGGCAGAGGCGGTGCTGGCAGGAACCTCGGGGAAGAGCAGAGCACCTGCAGGCAGAGGATGTGGTCGGCGCGTGTGGTACGTGCAACACTGACGCTCTGTTCACCCCGGCACTGGGTGCTGAGCAGGCAGCATTGTCTCATTGTCTTGTTGTCACTTCATTGTCTGGCTGTGCTGCTCTTACAGGGTTTTTCTCCCCTCTAAGATGCTGCACCTCTGCATAAGCCTTATGCCCTTACAGTCCCAGCATGCCTGGAAGGCAGGTGGAGAAGCTTCTAGGGGATGTTTCCCTTCCAGGGGCAGACCCTGTTGTCGAGACTGGCCATGGCCCCTTTCCCATCAGCTTTGCTTGACATTAAGCAGTGATTTAGCAGCAGCTGACAAGCAGAATAGCTGACTAGAACAATAGCTGCAATGCCCAGTGAGTGGGAGTGTGCTAGGTAAAATAAGGCCACATTCAATCTGGAAGGTTTTGTGTCAGTGGGACTCAAATTTCAAACAGTGCCTGGAGTGAATCCTTTGGGAACACCTGTGAGAGAACCTTGGGGCTTGACACCCTCAGGGCTGTGAACTGTGTGCTCCACCATGCTCCCACTTCCCACTGCCAGAGTACAGATTCAGGAAACAAGTATTTCACCTCCTGTTCTTGAAACTCTGTGTCCTTTCGCATGGCTGAGCAGTTGAGGCTGAAGTATCACCATTTCCCCAGTCTGCCCATGGTGCCATACTCAGTGACCTGCTTTGCCACCTCCTTTGTCTGGCACTGCTCTCACGCAGAGCATCCCGAGGTCTCTCTGCCCCTTCCCCACTCTCACACTGCCCCTCGTTCTTGAAGATCCACTTGGTAGCTTTGATTGCTAGCGATGAGTACAGAGATGTTTTAAGACCTCTGCATGCCTTCTCTGTGGTTTGCAGTACCACTCTCCACTGGTGGAAATGCTGGTTGCTTTTCTTAGCTCCTCTCAGCAGGCACATGGCATCAAAAGCAGCAAGACTCCATCACGATTTGTGGTTGCCTCTGTCAGCTGCTGAGCTGCCATGGGAAAAGTGTTGAACTTTGTCTGCTGCTCCTTAGATTTCACCTTGTCTTTCATTCTTCTTGTATGGGACAATAAAACACAAGAAAGTACATCTTTTGCTGGTAAGCAAAGGGCTGGACTCAGGAGCCTGACCTGAATTACCAGCATAGCTGCTTCTCTTTTCTCCTGATCCTCCCTGACATCTGCTTCTGGGGCATGCTGGGGCTTTGCTTTGCCTGCCAGACTCCTAACTGCTTTGCAGCAGGGACAGGCAGTTCAGATATTTCTATAAAATGCTCTCTATATTCAAGGGTATTAGGCAATATTAACAAGGAGGGTATTCATTTAATAGCATCAGCTGAAAATAAACCCTAACAGTTAATCTCTGACTATATGAGGCAAATAAACTAACCTTTTGTTACCACTCCTGCCTAGGCATTCAGCATTCTCCATTTTGCAGTGAGCACACATTGCATGTTATAAGAGGTGCCTGTTTGGTCACATCTACAGTATATTTTCCATGCTGAAATTTCACTTGCCTCAGCCTCTTTCCTTCAGTTGGGGGTGGAGGACCTGTGGGCGGCTCTCTGCATGTCACAGTGCAGGGTAAAAAACAGTGTTTGATGACTAGTTTCTTTACTCTCCGGATGCTGTTAGTCCCGATAAGGCTAGAAGCTGAGCATTTCTTTCCCCCTTTCTCTCTCAGCACCCTGCCTTCTCCAGCAGTGCCCTGCTCTCTCCATCTTCTTTGTACCAGAGGCGGAGATATGACACCCTCTGACAGACATGTGCCACACGCCTTCCCATGGCCACCACCAAAGCACACAAACAGCCATGTTGGGTTAAAGTAAAAGCTCTTTTCCCATGCCAAATGTTATGGAGTGTAAGAAAGAGGGCGAGGACAGAGATGTCCCTCCCCAGCATAGGCATCTCCCCTGCAGCCAGCAGCTGTGGATTATAATTTCTTTCAATGAGTTTCAAGTTGTAATCACACTCCAGATGGGCTTTTTGGAGAAGTGAGGCTGAAATGGATTGCATTCAGCAGTGTTCTAGAGACAAAGACAGGCACGGACTGAAAGAGTCTTCTCTTTCCCCTCCAATGGGGAAGCAGAGACTTCTAGGCTTTTGCTCTCAAGCAGCCATCAGAAAGGCCTTGAGGAAGGCCTCTGAGTCGCTGCAGGTGCCTGAACGCAGATGGTGTCAGGTGCTGTAACACCCTGCGTGTCTTCAGCTCCTCTGCAGCAGCAGGAGTGCGGGTGGGAGGAAAGTTCTGGAGGGGCTGTGATGGCACGGTCACTGCCAGAAGGATGCTCTGCGTGCAGAAGGCAAATGGGCTTTGGCAGCCTCTCAGGCTGTCTTGCTGGTGTACACTACCCCCCTGCAAGGCAATCAAGCTCATTTTGACATATCCATCCCTCTGTCAGACAGCATTAATTCCCAGGCTAGTTTCTGAGGCTGGCGCACTTCCCTACAGAAGAGCTCTCTAGGCTCTGGTTCTTCTGAGGATGGGGATGAGCAGTGGGATCTCCCTGCCTTTTCTGATCTCTCCCACACAGTTCTCAGGCTCTGTCCAGCACGGTCAATCCCCATTTTGGGTCTGCATCAGCCCCTGCCTGACCGAGGCGAGCATGGCAGGGCCACATTTGGCAGGGTAATGTGCACAGGGGAGCCTACAGGGAAGAAAAAAGACCACACCTAGAGCTCAGAGGTCTCAGAAAGGAAAGGATCACAGAATTGCAGAATCACAGAATGCTAGGGATTGGAAGGGGCCTCAAAAGATCATCTAGTCCAGCCCCCCTGCCAGAGCAGGATCACCTACAGCAGAGCGCACAGGAACGCGTCCAGGCGGGTTTTGAATGTCTCCAGGGAAGGAGACTCCACAACCTCCCTGGGCAGCCTGTGCCAGGGCTCTGTCACCCTCATAGTGAAAGTTTTTTCTAATATTTTTGTGGAACCTCCTATGTTCCAGCTTGTACCCATTGCTCCTTGTCCTGTCACTGGACAACCCTGGGAAGAGCCTGGCTTCATCCTCCCGACACACCCCCTTGACATATTTATAAACATGAATGAGGTCACCCCTCAGCCTCGTCTTCTCCAAGCTAAAGAGACCCAGCTCCTTCAGCCTTTCCTCATAAGGGAGATGTTCCACTCCCTTCAACGTATTTGTGGCTCTGCACTGGACTCTCTGAGTTGCAGAGGACATACATTCCACTGGTGCTTGCAGTCGGGTACAAGGAGAGAGCAAGAGGGTTTGCACATGAAGGGCAGACATGGCCACGGACACACTGCTGGCACTTGCAGAAGCACATTTCAGCCATTTGCCCTTCCCTGATGCTGCACTGGAAACCTGATCACAGCAGCATCTCACCTCCCCCTCCTAGCAAACACAAAAGGACTGCGGAAGTCCTGGAGCAAAAACCGCATCTCTGTCAGGCCCTGAGAAAATGAAAAGAGAAAAGACACTGACATCACAGAATCACAGAATCACAGAATGTCAGGGATTGGAAGGGACCTCGAAAGATCATCAAGTCCAATCCCCCTGCCAGAGCAGGAATGCCTAGATTATGCTGCACAGGAACGTGTCCAGGCAGGTCTTGAATGTCTCCAGAGAAGGAGACTCCACAACCTCTCTGGGCAGCCTGTGCCAGTGCTCCATCACCCTCACTGAGAAGAAGTTTCTTCTCGAGTTTAAGCGGAACCTCTTATGTTCCAGTTTCAGCCCATTACCCCTTGTCCTATCAGTGGTTGTCACCGAGAAGAGCCTGGCTCCATCCTCGTGACACTCACCCTTGATATATTTGTAAACATTAATGAGGTCACCCCTCAGTCTCCTCTTCTCCAAACTAAAGAGACCCAGCTCCTTCAGCCTTTCCTCATAAGGGAGATGTTCCACCTCCTACACCATCTTTGTGGCTCTGCGCTGGACTCTCTCCAGCACTTCCCTGTCTTTCTTGAACTGAGGGGCCCAGAACTGGACACAGTATTCCAGATGGGGTCTCACCAGGGCAGAGTAGAGGGGAAGGAGAACCTCTCTTGACATACTAACCACCCCCCTTCTATTACACCCCAGGATGCCATTGGCCTTCCTGGCCACAAGGGCACAGTGCTGGCTCATGGTCATCCTGCTGTCCACCAAGACTCCCAGGTCCCTTTCCCCTGCGCTGCTCTCTAATAAGTCATTCCCCAACTTATACTGGAACCTGGGGTTTTTCCTACCCAGATGCAAGACTCTACATTTACCCTTGTTATATTTCATTAAATTTTTCCCTGCCCAGCCCTCCAGCCTGTCCAGGTCTCGCTGAATGGCAGCACAGCCTTCTGGTGTGTCAGCCACTCCTCCCAGCTTGGTGTCATCAGCAAACTTGCTGATAGTACTCTCTAGTCCCTCATCCAAGTCATCGATGAATATATTGGCAAAGGATTCAGGATGATAACTGCCCAAGTTTAAGAGAAGTGATTCACTGGAGTCCTTAGGAAGGTAGCCTACCTGGTCAGAAGCTTAGGGCTAAGTGTCAACAATAATTAGCATAAAGCTGCAGATGCCTAACTTCAGCGTGCAGAAGGTTTACCTTTTAGTAAAAAAAAATGACATAAATTTTAATCAAAGACTAATTCCTCTTTCTAATACAGTGAATATGAACTGTATTACACATCTAAAGCAGCAACTGGGAGATGTGACATTTGAAAATGCACCAATAACCCTGGCCTCTGTAAGGGAAGCACCATACAAGCCCATAAACCTCTAGAGAGATTAATTTACAGTTGTATCAGCAGCGAATGCTTTGCTACATGGAAGGCACTAACAGGGAGAGCTGGGAACAAGGCAGGGCTCTGGCATACAACTGCAACCACCGCTGCCAGCAGAGCATTGGTGTTTGTACGAAGACAATCTGTCCCAGATATTTCTTGAAATCTGCACCTGTGTCAGCAGATTGCACATGAAGGCGAATTTCTCTTTTCCTCTTCTTCCTGCCCAGCAGGTTGCTGGGTCCTGCATCACTGTGGGGACTCTAACAGCTACCAGGAGTTGTGGAAGCTTAAATAAAAGGAAAAGCAATGAGCTCCCTTTGCACTGAAGGTCTTGACTGCGGCAGGCTGGTAGAGGCCAGCCGTGCCCATGAGCACATACAGCACCTATGAGTCCTTGGTTTGTCCCCACTGGAGAGCTCTCATTCCCTCAAACCACTCCTGGCTTGAGATTAAGTCCCGCAAACCTCTTTTCAAGCAATGATTGCACAGGTTTCTGCTGTGACTCTTGAGCTGGAGAGATCCACATCAATGAATGAACTTTGTACAGGCATGATGCTGGGCTCTGACATGCAAAAAATAGGCACTGGAAATGCCTTCACAAGTACTTCTCACCTGCCTAAAAGAAGTGCTGCTCATTCTGCCAGTCTGACAGTATTTTATTCTATTTATTTGGCCTGAGCTTTACTCTGACTCAGATGATGCAGCTGTTGTGGTCTGTTGCCTGCTGCACAAGGAGTTCAGATCAATCATGGTTTCAGAGTGAGTCCTAATGCCATTTGGGTGTGTTGGGGAACAGTGCAAACTCACTCTGTTTGCCTGGCTGCACCCCAATGACAGCGGAATTTGTTGATTGAAGTGAGCTCACAGGGAGTTATGTTTCATATTCTGTGAAAATTAGCACCTGGTCAGAGGGTAGAGATGCACATTAGTGCCCTGCAGAGACACAGCAGCACTCCTGTCTAGAACCTCATGGAAAATTAATATGAAGATTTGCTTCCATCAGTCACCCAAACTAGTTGTATTTTGCAACAAAACATGCAGCTCATTAAATATGTAGCTGCAGTCCCCTGCCAACCCAGATGTGGGGGTGTTCCCCTCCTGGGCGGGGATGGGAGGGATATGTCACAGGAGGTACCCAGTCCTAGGAGCCAGAAGGTATTTTGGGAAGTGGATGGAGAATCTAGTGAGTGTAACCTGCAGAGCAAAAGCAAATTGGCAACTTCAGCGGGCTTTCTGCTGCGATTAATTGTGCCTGCAGGTGTGAGCAGGCAATGTCCAGCAGGGTGATGGAGATGCAGGTGAGTGGTGCCAGCAGAATCTCACTGGGTCTGATGCACTCCCACAGCCCCGTCTTTGGGAGGGAGAGCCCAGGGAAGAGCAGCATCCACCGTTTTCCTAGATCCCAACGGCTGGGATCGCTCTGCAGCACAGGGGTGGGCAGGGGCCTGCAGGCAATTCTCCCGCACTGCACCTGAGAGTGCAAGGAGGGTCAATGCACCTCGGTGCTGAGGCCTTATCCTGAGAGATGCTCACCCCTGCCACCCCTCTGAAGTGAGGGGGACCAGCACCCCTCTGGACAGAGCCCCTCACCACCAAGGAGGCTGCCAGAGCCCAGAGATGCTCAGGGCTCCCTCACAGCCTTTGCCCACAGGAAGATGTGACGCTCCCTCTGACTGGGACCCCAGGCTGCAGTTCACCCCGAACCAGAGCAGCTACGCCTTGAACGACTGGGTGCAGCTGAGCTGTGCTGAGGAGTACGTGCCATCATCCCCATGGATCAGATGCGTTTCCAGCGGGAACCAGACCCTGTGGAACGGGACGGTCACCTGCAAGGGTAAGCACAGTCCCGCATTGCTCTGACCTCTGGGTGCTCAGCTGGTGGCAGACCCTCCATGACATGGTCGTGCTTCAGTCTCATCTGGAACAGGAGGCCTGAATGTTTAGACCCAGGCATGTTTAGTCTGAGGATCTTGCAGCAAGCAGCTGCTGTGGTCTGTGCTCCTAAGGAGGGGTTCAAAGGCAGGAACAAGGGTCCCGACACTGGAGGCTACTGTAAGCTCCGTGTTTTCAAACAATGCCTGGGCATATGGCTGATGTGGTGGGTCGGTGCTTGGGGTGGCCTGCTGCAACCTTCAACACTGCTATAGGATGAAAGAAAGGCATCTGGAGTTGAATGTAGTAACCAAAGGAACTGGACAGCGTCAAAATCAGGGCAATAGACCTCACAGCAGGCCTCTTCCCATCCTGCCTAACCTGTTCCTTCTCCTCTGTGCAGAGAGATGCCGGCAGCCCCAGTGGGATTTGGAGATCCACTTTAGCCCAGAGCAAAGTTTTTATGAGCTCAATGAAGAGGTGACACTCAGCTGCTTTGTGAAGGATGCTCCTCCCCTTGCTGTGATCAGATGTGCCAAAAGGACATCTGCAGATTGGGAGGATGCTTGGGAGGTGAAGAATACTATGGGAACATGGCAGAGGGTGACAGAGAACCTGACCTGCGCCACAGGTAAGTGAGGGAGCAGTAGATCTCCCATGCTACACGTGCTTCTCTCCAAGGAGTGGCGCTAGGCATCCTGCCATGTCTGTGAGACACCTTGGCCACAGCTCACAGACAGACCCCACCTGAGAGTAGTGTCCAAGATGGGGAGGGACAGAAGCCTTCAGTGTGGGACAGGTTTTCTCCCTGTCCCTGCGTCTCTTCCCAGTCTATTCCTGAGTGGCAGGCCATGGGGAATTTGGGGGAGGCTGTATGGTTCTCCTCAGCTCACCTCTGTCCCAGTGTTCTACATCACCACCTGGCCCAGGCACACATTCCTTTCCTGTATGTGAGGATTCTTGGGTTTTCTTGTGATGCCAGATGCTGACAACACAGCCAGTCATGGCAAAGCCTCAGTCCCCCTCCTGCCTGAGCATCTCCTGTCCCCAAGAAGGACTCTCAAACTTTCTCCCTAACAGGAAAGTGCCAAAAACTCCAACGGGATAAAAAACTTCAATTTGCATCAAATGAAAGACACAAACAATCAAATAAAGAACAGATGATGACCTGCAATGGAAATCTCAAGCCATACTTCCCCAAGGTCATATGTGCAAGAGCATTACATCGAGTGGTTTATGGAAAATCAAACTATAGATATGCCTGGTGGGGCAGGAAGAGCACAGGTGCCTGGATGCGTATTAATGGGACCATAGGGTGTATTGGTAAGTGAGGCAGCAGCAGCTCATCCGTATGCTCTCTCTACCTTCACCTATGATAGCTGGACATCACATTGCCCAGTTGAGCTGTAGGCCTGCCACCGTCCCCCCTTAGTGCTGTGTTGCCTGGGCAAACTGTGGGACAATCCAGATAAGAGACAAGACAGTGCCAGTCAGGCAAACAGGCAGCAGTGCTTCCTGGGCAGGCCAAGTGTGGGGCTTTGCAGATGGGTGCTAGGGCCTGGGGCAGGATCCAGGACCAGTAAAGAGGTGGCCACAGAGGTACCTTGGTCCTTACTGTACCTCCAGGTGCAACCCTGGTATGCACAAGTCTGCTGGTCCCCCTGCCTGCCTGTGCAGGTGAAGGACCATGTGGACATCATCTGCAGCCCCACGAGTTGAAGTGGAGGGAACTGAAGGGAGCATAGGTACACAAGCAGAGACCTCGCACAAGGTCTTGGGTAGATGGGTGTGTCACATTCCCTGTTGCTGTGGCAGCTGAATGGATTACTGAGAATTTTCTTCCTACCATCTAACAGTGTCCCAGTTCACCACAACCCTCCCCAGCTAATACCTATATTCACCTCTGCCAGAAATGTGCCAAAGACCTCTGTGGGATCCAAGACTCCAGCTGGAACCAGACCAAGAGAATTACAAGGACAAGGAAGCGATGTTAAGATGTCCTCGTGGTTTCCAGCCATCTTTCACCGAAATCAAATGTTCAAGTGAAGCACAGCACAACGGTACTGGAAAAATAGAAGTTTGGCTCGGAAGGGATGGCAAGGGTGACTGGATCCCCATTCAGTCCGACGTGGAGTGTTTTGGTAAGGGAGCCATGAGGAACTCTCCCAGCTGCCTTTCTCTGCCCCAAACTGAATCACAGAATCACATAATCATACAATCACAGAATCATGGAATCATATAATCATGCAATCATAGAATCATAGAATAGTAGACTAGTTTGGGTTGGAGGGGACCTTAAAGACCATCTAGTTCCAACCCCCTGTCATGCACAGGGACACTTTCCACTAGACTAGGTTGCTCAAAGCTCCATCCAGCCTCGCCTTGAACAGTTCCAGGGATGAGGCTTATACAGCTTCTTTGGACAGCCTGTTCCAGTGCCTTACCACCCACACAGTAAAGATTTTATTCCTGATATCTAATCTAAATCAACTTTCTTGCAGTCCAAAACAGTTACTCTTCCTACTTTAACTACACTCCCTGATAGAGTCCCTCCCCAGCTTTTCTGTAGCCTCTTCAGGTACTGGAATGCCGCTATAAGGTCTCCCCGGAGATCTCCTCTCCTCTTCCCCAGGATGAACAGTCATGACTCTCTCAGCCTGTCCTCACAGGGGAAGTGGTCCAACTCCCCGATCATCATTGTGGTCTCCTCTGGACTCACTTCAGCAGGTCCATGTCCTTTCTGTGTTACAGCCTCAGAGCTGGACACAACATTGCAAACTGGGTCTCACGAGGGCAAAGTAGAGGGTCAGAATCCGCTCCCTTGACTTGCTGACCATGCTTCTCTTGATGCAGCCCAGGATGCAACTGGCTTTCTGGGCTGTGAGTGCACATTGCTGGTTCATGTTCAGTTCTTCATCTACACTCAGAAGTTCTTCTCCACAAGGCTGCTCTCAATCCACTTGTCTCCCAGACTATGTTTGTGCTTGGGATTGACCTGACTCAGGTGCAGGACCTGGCACCTGGCCCTGTTGAACTCCATGAGGTTGGCATGGGCCCACCTCTCAAGACTGTCCAGGTGCCTCTGGATGCCATCCTTGCCCTTCAACCTTTCAACCACATCACACAGCTTGGTGTCATCAGCAAACTAGCTGAGGGTGCACTTGATCCCACTATCCATGTTACCAACAAAGATGTTAAAGAGCACTGGTCCCAATTCCGACCCCTGAGGAATGACCCTCGAAGGTCCCTCTGGAGTCTCCTCTCCTCTCCTCTCCTCTCCTCTCCTCTCCTCTCCTCTCCTCTCCTCTCCTCTCCTCTCCTCTCCTCTCCTCTCCTCTCCTCTCCTCTCCTCTCCTCTCCTCTCCTCTCCTCTCCTCTCCTCTCCTCTCCTCTCCTCTCCTCTCCTCTCCTCTCCTGAGGTGCTTCAGCCCATGGATCATCTTTGTGGCCCTACTCTGAACTGAAGAGTTCCAACAGATCTGTGTCCTTCTTATGGTGGGGACACCAGAAGTGGATGCAGTATTCAAGGTGGGGTCTCACAAGAGCAGAGTAAAGGGGGAGAGTCACCTTTGCTGATCTGCTGGCCACACTCCTCTTAATGCACCCCAGGACAAGGTTGCCAGCAGTGTGCCCAGGTGGCCAAGAAGGCATCAAGAATAGTGTCACCAGCAGGACAAGGGAAGAGATTGTCCCCCTATACTTGGCACTCATGAAGCCACACCTTGAATCCCATGTTCTGTCTAGGGCATCGCAGTGTAAGAAAGACACGGAGGTGCTGGAGTGTGTCCAGAGATGGGCAATGAAGCTGGTCAAGGGTCTTGAGAATAACTCTTACGAGGAGTGGCCAAGAGACTTGGAGTTGTTTAGTCTGAAGAGAAGGAGGCTGAAAGGAGGCCTCATAACTTTTAACTGCTACCTGAAAGGAGGTAGTAAAGAGGTGGGTGTTGGTCTCTTCTCACAAATTACAATGGATAGGACAAGAGGAAACAGTATCAAGTTATCCCAGGGGAGATTTTGTTTAGACATTAGGAAAAGCTTCTACTCTGAAAGGGTTATCAAAGACTGGAACGGGCTGCTCAGGGAAGTGGTTGAATCACCATCCTTGGATGTATTGGAAAACTGTCTAGATATGGTGCCCAGGAACGTGATTTAGAAGTCATCCTGGCAGAGTTAGAGAATGGTTGGACTTGATGGTCTTAAATGTCTTTTCCAACCAAAACGATGCTCTTATCCAGGCATTGCTTTATCAATTCCTCCAGTCCATGTCTCTCCAATTTAGAGGCAAGGATGTGTGCGGGACAGTGCCAAAGTCTTTGTACAAACCCAGGTATATGACGCCGGTTGCTCTTCCCGTATCCACTGATAGTGTAGCCCCATCACAGAAAGCCACCAGATTCGTCAGGCGTGATTTGCCCTTAGTGAATGATTGCTGATATCTCACCACCCAACCCTGAGACAGCTTGTCACCTTCCACCCCAACTAACACTTATATTCATCTCTGCCAGAAATATGCCAAAGACCCCAGCGACATCCAAGACTCCAGATGGAACCAGACCAAGAGAATTACAAGAAGAACCAGAAAGTGATGCTGAGATGTCCTCCTGGCTTCCAGCCATCCTTCACTGAAGTCAAATGCTCGGGTGAAGTTCACCACAACAGTTCTGGGACAACTGTATTCAGAGAAGTTTGGCTTGGAAGGGATGGCAGAGGAGACTGGATCCCTATTCAGTCCAACATGGAGTGTTTTGGTAAGGGAACCATCATCAGCAGGATAGTCTTTTGCAGAGTTAGGATGCTGGAAATGTGTCTTGGTGAGAGTCAGCATACTAAGGTCCTATTTTTTTGCCTTGCGGGCAGTGCTGTGAGGTATGATGACTGTGGAAGTAACTCCTGCAAGGCCAAGATGAAATGTGTCCCACTGTGCTGTCCCATGGTACCAAAGGATGACTGCAATGACAGACCTCAAGTGTGTGAGGGCAGAGGGAACCTTCTGTTGCTCCTTGTTAGCTGTGATGTAGCCCAGCTGGGGAAACACTCTCCGGTGCTTCCCTCTGTTCCCCCCACCAAGTTCTGATGTTTGAATGAGCGAAGGCAGTTGTGTCACTGGAGGAATTGTCCCAAAAAGGTCAAAAGCAGCTTCATATTACACACGGTGTCCTAGAGTTCCATTTCTCACTGTACTCTCAGGGAAAATGAAGCTTTCCCCTGCGGCTGGTGCAGAGCAG
Organism: Trogon surrucura; assembly: GCA_020746105.1. Taxonomy (NCBI): domain Eukaryota; kingdom Metazoa; phylum Chordata; class Aves; order Trogoniformes; family Trogonidae; genus Trogon; species Trogon surrucura. The sequence goes on along the minus strand of CM036658.1, from coordinate 77,186,778 downwards.
GAAAGGGTTAGGTCTTCCTAAGACCTGCATCTCGTGGACTGTAGATGCTGGGATGCACAGACACTGCAGTTCTGACTCAGTGAGGAAAATTGTCTTGAGCAGTAGTAGCCCACACATCCAACCCATGCTCATCCCTGGCCAGACTCCTCCTGCTCCCCTAGCAGAGAGCTCAAATGTTTCGGCCCCTCGCCTTCCCTCCACCCAGCTGCTGGCCAGCAGAGCTGTCTGACATCAGCACAGCTGCCAGGCTGCAAGGGGAAGGAAGGGAGTGACCATCTTGCAATATTTCCTTCACAGAGGTCTTCCAGGTTGTCCCTGGGACCTTGGAGACTTCCAGCACCAGCATCAAACTGAACTGGACCTGCAGGCACCCTGACACTTGCTGGCACATGCGGGCTACGTGCCATCTGGCAGGGCCTCCATCCCCTCCCTGTGAGGCCGTGGAGGTGAAGGGAGAGGAGAGGCTACATGGCCAGGAGGGGACATTTACCTGTCCCCCTCTGCAACCCTTCACTGAATATAATGTCACTATCTCACTGCCACCCAGCACGAGCCTTTTCACGTTGTTGATCAGGACAGAGCCAACAGGTATGTGTGCACAAGGACGTGAGAAAAGGGGCAGTCCTGGGCTGTGTCATAAATGAGGGAGGTGGGTAACTGTTCCCTTCACCCAGCAGCTCAACCTGATCATCTGCTCCTTGCAGTGATGGTCCTGGGACTGGGGCTTCTCAGAGCCTGTAGGCCTCTGGGGAAGGGACTGTGCAGGACCCCTGAGCAGGGCACATCCCATCCTCACCCCACCATTGCTACTGCTGCAGGACACGCAGCCTTAATGGGGGACAAGTCCTGGCCTCATTGTGTGATCCCATCCTCCTGCACTTTCAGTACCAGACAAACCAGAGAATCTGTGGCTGGATCCCAGCATGAGATCCCTCAAATGGAATGCGCTGCCCTCCTGCAGAGGAGAGATCATTGGATACCAGGTACCAGGGGATTATGGATAGGCTGTGGTGGCCCTCATCTTGTCAGACACCTCCCTGCCTGGACCTCTGGGAGAGAGCATGGATGGGAAAGTCATGATGATCTGATGCAGAGAACAGAAGTTCTGGGCCCCTCTTGTGGGGGATGTCAACACAGTGTCTGCAGTGTTGCCATACCATACCATGACCTAGCCTCAGGCTCATTACACAGATACACACCTCTTCAGACAAACACCCTCCCTCTTGCCATCAGCTCTTCATAGAGGCTTGATCCTTTGCTCATATCTTGACTGTTGGCTCCAAATTCCTGTCTCCTCCTCTTGTATGTTTTGAGGTGCACGTGTGGGCTCAAGACTTGTGGCTCTCCAGGAGCCTTCCACGACTGGGGCAGGCACAGGGAAGGGGAGGCTTGCGGGGGTGCTTTGCTCTGCCTTGCCTTTGCTCTGCTCTGTGGGCAGGTTGCAGAGGGCAGGTGGGAGCTGCTGCTGCTGTCCCCTGTCCCCAGTTGAACATCACGACCAGGAGCGCCCAGGACGGCAGCTTCCTGCAGATGGAGCGGCTGTGGCTGAGCAGCTCCGCCACCGAGCACCCGCTGGCAGTGCACAGCCCCGGCAGCAGCTACGTGGTGACGATGCGGGGACTCACGGCTGCCGGAGCCGGGGCCGCATCGCTGTGGGAGTTTCAGACCAAGAGCTCGGGTGAGGCTCGCTGCGTCCCGCCTCCCCCGGGTGGCCCTGGCTGTCGTGCCGCCTGCCGGTGCTCATCGCCTGGCTCTGCCCCTCCAGACACCCCGCAGGCCCTCGACAGCAACTGCCGCAGCGCCGGTGACACCTCCCCGTCCCAAGGGACGGCCGTGCTCCCCCTGCGCCCCATCACCCTTCCCCCCGGGGCAGAGAGGTGAGTGCAGCCCCCGGCACTTCTGCTCTCCACAGCCCCGAGAACCCTGTGGGGGTTCCCCACAGGCAGGGCCTGTCCGCAGCCATCCCCACCCCACTCCCCCTGCCCCTGTTCCCCCATCCCCTTCACCTCCCGGCCTCGCAGGGAGCACCAGCTCATCGTGGTCATGACACACAACGGCACGGCGCTGGAAGACACCTGCTCGGGGCAGCTGCAGCCCTTCAACGCCAGCCGGCAGCCCGCAGCCTACGTGGCTGCTGTGCTCAACCTCAGCACCCCCGCGGACTTTGTGCTGGGCGATGGGACCCACGGGCAGGGCTACCACAACGCTGCCCTCCGCCCGGGAGGGCGCTACACGGCTCTGCTTCGCCTCGTCCGCCGCTCCCAGCAGGTACCCGCTGCAGGGGGATCCTGCTTTCTGGGGACGCTCCTGCACCCTGTGCTGAGAGCTCGGAAGTCCTGGTGGGACACTGAGTGTGTCCTTGGGGTCCTCGGCCACTGCTGGGGCATTCGATGTCTGCAGGTGGGGAGACATCTGCCCCTGCCCCAGGTGGGCAGTGGGGCAGCGGTGGCCTGAGCTCTCCCCTCATCTCCTCCAACAGGCAGAGATGTTCACCTGCATCTGCTACAGCCTCTCTGTTGGTAAGTGGGCTCCGCTGCCCCTGTGCCCGAGGGTTTCTCCTGCATCTTCTCTTTTCGCAGCCCGGCAATTTCCCGTGGACAGGAGCCAGCTGAGTGCTGGAGCGGCAAGATCTCATCGTCCTACTTCCATCTTTGTGCAAGTTCTCTGGATCTTGTGGCTATGTTAGATAGGCCTTGGGCATCCTCAGGCCACTTGGGCAGTTGTGGCAGCAATGCATCTGGACACTGTACATCATCCCTGCCCCCATCACATTTTGCATGTTAATCCTAGTGCTCCCCGGGTGTGTGTATAACCCCAGAAATGCAATTACCTCACCAAGGTCTGGCCACGCTTGGGGCAGTGGGGGAGACAGGGTATATGCTGGAGGGTATCACGCCAAGCAAGCACATACCCTTTCTGCACCAGCTTAGCTGGTCTTCAGTAGAGAGCCTGTGGTGGGAGGTGAGGGAAGCTTCTTTTTGGCCTATGCCCATCTGAAATCTCCTGACACCTGGTTGAGGCTGTGTGGGAGCCTGAGTCTGTGCTGTGCTGGTCGCAGGGCAGGAGTTGGTGCCTCAGCAGAACAGGATGCCCGTGGTTATGGCAGTAGCGCTGGTCATTGCACTCCTGGCTCTGGGGATTTTGCTGCTCTTTGTGCTCTTCAGGTCAGTACCTGCCTCACCTCTCCTGCTCTCTGTGAGACATCCAGCATCATGCAGTGCCAGGGAGTATCCAGGTGGACCCCGAGACAAGGAAATGTGGGAGGCAGGGCTGTTACATGGGCAACAGCCCCTCCTCTGTCTCTCTTTTCTGCTGGTCTATGGGTCTTATTTACTGTTTTGCAGGCGAGAAAATGGCATTTCAAAAACCTTGGAGAACAACAGTACTATTCCCCTACGAGCATGTCATGGAGGTGCAGTATGAGCAGATGCCCTGCATGCCTTGCCTGGATAGGCTGTTTGCTAAAAGCACATGTGGGGTGCTTGCAGGCTGTGAACAAGGATATCAGAGCTGGCTGGCATTGGGAAAGAGACACCTCCCAGAAGAAAGGGACCTTTTTGAGGAAGGACAATCTAGGGTTTGGTGGGGTCGTCCTGAGCACCTCAATGCCATATCAGTCCCAGCTGCAGAGCTCCAAGGCCAGCTTGGAGCTTGGGTGCATGCTAAACTCCTCGTCTCCATAGGTGCGTACAAACTGAACACAGAGATCCCCGTGGAGGAACTGCTGGATGCTCTGAAGAGTTTTAAGAGGGAAGAAATAGAGGCAGAGCAAACAGAGGATGAATCAGTCTACAGGCATGGTGCTGGGCGTCTGAGAGAGTATCAGGTCTGGTTGAGCTTTGCTTTTCCACCTGGCTGCACTCTCCACCCAGCCCTCACCCCTTCCCTGGGTGTGTGATGCAGTTGGCATCAGTCAACCCCAGAACATGTGCAAATGATGAGTGGGCTTTTCTTCTTCTTCAGCGACTGTCCTCCACTTTGTTGCATCCCTGTGACACTGGGAAGGAGCTCTGTAATCAGAGCAAGAACCGCTACAAGAGCATCCTCCCATGTAAGCAGAGTTACAGAATCACAGAATCACAGAATCACAAAATGTTAGGAGTTGGAACAGACCTCAAAAGATCATCTAAGTAGAGCTCTCCAGCAGTTGGGACAGACACTTGGAGGTGGATAGGTAGTACCGATTGCTGGGCTGGTGCAGGTGCCCCTCCAGCTCTTCTGCAATACTGACCTTCTCATCTCATCCTCTGTGGCCACTGAAACACCGGAGAATTCTCCAAAATTATGTTGGCTGTTCCATATCCAGTTGGAGGATCCTTGTTCTGCTCCTCATATCTCCCCACAAGCTTATTCATTCATCGTGTTCCTGTTGCTGTTGTTAGTTGTTGCTGAACACTGGCAAGCCCCATCCAGAGGTGGCTATCTGTGGGAAAGCAGAAGGAGTAGCCCACTTTCTACCAAAACTTAAAACTCCTCTGGGCCTCACATAGTCTGGACATTTGACCATTGCATTAGCAGTCTTCCCCAAGAACACACTGCATTTTCTGCTGTGCTGTATCACATTTTGTCTCATCAGCTGTTCTTTACCCCTGAACACGTCCTGAGGCCTGGAGTGCTGTTGAGAAGGGAGCACACAGTCCCGGACTTTACTAAATTACATCCCTACTCCTTAAACAGTGACTTCATTTTTGCCCCAGAGACAGTCCACTGACTCACACCTTCCTTCTCTTTCAGATGATCACTGCCGTGTGGTGCTGCAGCCCTCTGACATGGGAAATGGCTACATCAATGCCAGCTACGTGGATGTAGGTAGAGAGGAACTGCTGCTCTGGACAGGGTAGAGGCATCTGGGTGGAGTAGGAGGGTTGCATGGCTGCGCTGGGTGAGGACAGTCCTGCTCACATGGGTGGCCACAAGATCTGGCACTTGCTGCCCTCAAGTGCTGGCAGATCTTCGGATGTCACTTTCTTTGTGTCCTCTCTGAGCTGCCTGGAGTGCTCTGGGTTTGTGCGCAGTTCTCAGCTCTAGCAAAAGAGACCCATGTGAGCGGACAGGAGCTGAGATGTAGACCCTGGGTACCCACCCTCCCTGCTGCCCAGGGGTGGTGCTGTGGGACATGCTGTGCTAAAGGCTCTGGGCTCTGGTGCCTGTGGGGATGGGTCTTTTATTCCCTGTTAAAAGTTTAACTTGTGATCAGAGCTGTTTGAACCTCTCCCTCACAGAGCTACCGGAGTCCACGTTTCTTCATTGCAGCTCAAGGTGGGTGCTCTCAGCCTTCATTCTCAGGAGTTGCCAGTCGCTACCCCAAGCACTTCGGGGAGTGGGGAACAGGGACAGCAACCTATGAGCTGTTAATGGTTCAGTCCAAGGCCCTGTACTTCCTGGATATCTGTCCCGGACAGTGTTTATGGCTGCTGCAGAGCATCGAAGGCCTCAGTGACAGTTTGGCAGTGGCTAGCTGTAGCTGGTCCCTGCACTTCACTACCTGAGGACATGGTCCTTCCACCCACAAGCCTGGTTTGTTCCCTTTGGTGACTAGTATGACAGGGAAACACTTGCAAACAACTAACACATCCATGCCCAGTGCACCTGGAGACAAGCTCCTTCCAAACGTGCAAAGCAGAGATGGGTTTTTCTGCTCTGTGCAGTGTGTGATGAGGAGGTCTCAGGCTACTTACAAAGATGAAGAAATGCTCTTCAGGAAACAAAACCCTGAATATAAGAGCGGCTCCCAGTCATCTCGAGGGTCTGTATGGGGAAGCTCCTGAAGCAGCAGTGATTCCCTGATGTATCCTGCCCCTCCTCTTTCTTGTCCCAATTTCTAACATAGTTGACGAAGCCAAGCTGCCCAGCACTCCTTGCAAGATGCTACTCTGCCCAGGCTGTGCAGTGTTACTCCCCAAGCAGAGGGAAGCCCGGGGCTGCTCATAGTCTGGGTATATCTGAGTTGTCCCTGGGAGCACCTGCACTTGTATGGCTTGGGCACCAGCATAGGGCTCTCCTCTTCTTCCTCAAGGCCCCTTGCCTGGGACAGTGGTGGATTTCTGGCAGATGGTCTGGCAGGAGAAGACCTCGGTTATTGTGATGCTGACAGGCTTAGTGGAGCAGAACAAGGTAGAGAAAACCTCTTGGCCAGTGCTCAGCTTGGGTCTCCCCAGAGCCCAGGCTTCCTTGCCCGCCTTGCTCTGTTGTGCTCCCAGTGCAGCTCTCAGTGAGGGCAGAGAGCGGCTCCACAGCACTGCTGGCTTGCAACACGATCATCCTGAGTTTGTTAGTGCTTAATGGTCTCACTGCTGTTGACAGATCAAGTGCGAGCAGTATTGGCCAGAGCAGGAGCAGGTTTATGGGGATTTCACCGTGACGCTCAACAACACCAGGACCACCACAGGTCTTGTCACACGCATCTTCTGCCTGCAGAAGGTAAGCTGAGATAGGGATGCACAATGCTTTTGAATTTCATCAGCTGGTAGGAGCTGTTGGCCAAGAGATGCTGTGGTGAGCCCTGCCAGGTCCCCAGCACTAGCAGGTCAGCATTGCCATGAGTGGATGCCATGCCAGGACATTGATCCTAGGTTTTGGTGCCAGGCAAAGGCAATTAGTGAGTTCCAGTGGTCACCCAGGCTGAATCTGGACTGATGATGCACATGTGCAGATTGTGAATCCTTGAAGGCTTGGATGAGGTGATCACAAAAGGTATAAGAGCAGTTAAAGGGTATAAAATGGTATCTTTGCACACTCAGAATTACGGATCAGGTGCCTATGTGTCACCTGAACCAGCCTGCAGAGGGTCCACATTGAAGCTCCATGGTCACTTACATCTTCTGAACCTGAAAAAAATTTATGACTTAAAATAACTTACATAATGGAATTTCTCAAGGTGAGTACTTCTACTGAAGTTATGCATCAGATAGTAAGCAGAAATTGAAGGAGGTGCAAGGAGGAGAAAAGAAGTACAATATAAAGAAATTACAGTTACGCATATTCTTGTATTTTCTTCTCTTGCTCAGAGCAAAGGTAAAGCTTGAAACACTGGGACATAGCTGATCGTTAGTTCCGGCCAAGTGAATGTGGTATTTGGAGTAAAATACATCATGGGCTGGTGACAAAAGTGACTACATTCACATCAGAGCAGTACCAGGTTTAGGAAATACGTTTTTTTGGGGAAGAGCTTTTTTATGGTTATGAAAACACTTTGTAATTTTTAGGGGGTTTTTTGTCCTCTGGGGTCCAAGCTGCATTTACTGTTCTGAGTTCTGTTCACAGCACTGGGAAGCAGAGAACAAAATTAATTGCGCGGCTGCGTGCTGGGCGAATTTGACCTTTGCTGTCTGAAGCGCTATAGCAGAGCAGTCATTGTGGTGGGGGTGCTTAGGTGAACACTGTATGCTAGTGCCCCTTCCCCCTACACCCTGAAGTGTTTTTTTTCCAGTTTCCTACTCCTCATCATGCAATTACTTGAAGCAAGTTTCCCAGTTGGTTCCTGCTCTCTGCTCCCAGCTGTGCCTCCCTCTTTGCAGGCAGGCTGTGCTCTCCCAAGGGTGGTGGAGCAGTTTCACTACCTGCTGTGGCCAGACCATGGGATCCCTCAAAACTCTGCCCAGCTCCTGTGCTTAGTGGAGGTGGTGAACAAGAGGGGGTTGGAAGCGCCTGCAGGACCCGTGCTGGTGCACTGCAGGTACTGGGCTGGGAGCACTTGAGTGCTGGAGCAAAGCTGGCTGGGGCAGCACTAACTTCCCCCCTCCAATTTTCTGTGTCCTCAGTGCAGGGATTGGGCGCACAGGTACCTTCATTGCCCTGGATTTCCTTCTGAAGATGGGGAAGGCGGAAGGGAAGGTGGATGTGTTCTGCTGCGTGCAGAGGCTGCGGGAGCAGCGGGTCAGCATGGTGCAGACCCAGGTAAGGAGTGTTACCTGCTCCCACACATTGTCAGGTTGCAGATGTGGCATGCAAAGCCATGCTGGCCATGTTGTTCATGATCTAGCCACAGGGACTGCAGCTGCCAGGTGGTGGAGACCACAGGATCTTGTTTTCAATCCTATGGCCGGACCTAGTCATGATCCATATTACCCTGAGAACCTCTGAGATGTCATCAGTGTTCATATGCACTGATGATCCTGGTATGGAAGAGCTGTCTTGTAAGGAATGAGCACAAATAAGAGTCTGTGTGACCCTCAGGATACCTGCCCTCGTGACATCTTCTGGTCAGCAGTGTCCTGACCTACAGACTACACCCCCAAGATCTGCTCAGTGCTGGCACCTGTTGGAGGAAACTAGGTTGAGCAGAACCTTCCAGAGGCTCGTTAAGAAGGACTAACTAGTTCATGGGTTTTCTGGGTTTCCTCACCCAGAGCAGAGGTCTGGCCTGAGAGGGAGCATTAAACCACATGAAGATGGTCTTGTCTGGGTTGTCGCAGTCGCTGACTGTTTCTCATAGCTAGGCTACCTACACAGGGTCCTACAGGAGCAAGGTGAAGGGTGGGCCTGGCTCATTCCTGGCACCTGTCAATGCCAATGGGCTGGTGGTCTGGAGTCCTAGAACTCCTCACGGAGCTCCTCCAGAATGCACAGCTGACCTGTGCCCTCATGCAGGAGCAGTACACCTTTCTGTACGAGGTGCTGCTTGAAGGCTTGCTCTGCGGAAGCACTGGGGTCCCCGTGGAGAGCATCACCAGCCATGTCCGCTGCCTTCAAGAGTGTGAGGCCTCAAGGCACAACAATGTCCTTGAGAAGGAGTTCAAGGTACCTCCAGGATGTGATGCGCTGGGTTGGTGCTTTGGGGGCTGGTCTGTGGTTCCTCCCCCCTACTGCTTCCCTCTCCAGCTGTGAGATATCTCTAGGGTGGCTGAAGAAGGGAAGGAGCTGACAGCCAGGACTTTCTTGGCTGAATCATCCCTACAGGCCCTGCAGAAGTTTTCTGAGTTGTTCCAGCTCGTGCCGTGCAGAGAAGCAGAGAAACCCAGCAACCAGCCCAAGAACCGCAAGCCAGGAATCCTGCCAGGTACTGCTGTTAGGATGACCCAGCACCTGAGAGAAGCTTAGGGGGCTGCTGCTGCCCTGCTGCTTCCCTCCCCAGCACCGTGCCACTGGCAGTTTCTGCCCAAGGTCCAGTTGTCATTTTTTCTGGTTGGTAATAAATACGGATTAAGCCATGGGAGCAATACTCCATCCCTGCTTCCTTCTGGGCTTGTTGGAGGCATGCATTCCTGAGATACACATGGGATAAACATGTCCCTTGGCCTAATCTTTCCCAGTGGAGGAATACAGATAAGACATCAGGGAGCAATGCGGAGGAGTGTGGACCTGCTCTACCTCCATGCCTCTGCCCATGGGGTTTTGGCAGCTCTGTGCAGTCATTGCTGGGGGGCTGCTGCTGCCTGTTCATCCAAGCCTCTGACCCCACCGCTTGCAGGGAAAGCCCCATGCCTCTGTGTGGGGAGAGGATGGATCATCATTTCTCTCTCTGCCCCTTGCCTCCGCAGCTGATTCCTGCCGACCCATCCTGATGTCCTCGCTGAACGCAGACGGCTCGCCAGGCTACATCAACGCTGTGTTTGCCAACGTAAGGGTCCATCCACAGCACAGGGGTTGAGAGATGCTGAGAGTAGCAGAGATCCCCCCCTCCCACTGGATCTATTGCTCAGGGCAGGGGTAGACCATGCCACCCTGGTTTGAGGTGTCCCAGCCCCGGGGCTTCTTCACGCTGACTACCGTCCCAGCAGGCTGAGGCCATGCTGCCAGGAGATGGCCCCCGTGATCAGTCTAAGCCCTGCTCTCACGGGCAGCTGAGGAGGCTGCTGCACAGCTCCTGGCTTTTGCCTGCTGGGAGCAGAGCCCGTGTATGATGAGCTGAGGGGTAAGCAGGGTGCAAGCCTACCCTGAGCAGGGCTGCGGTCCTCTGATTTTCCTCGGGCTCTGCCCTTGTCCTGCAAAGCCCTGGCTGCAGGGGAGCAGGGAGCAGTTCCTGCGGTCAGAGGAACTCCCAAGGGGTCGGATTCTGTGACCTTTTCCTCTCTCACAGCTCGGTGTGTTTTGCAGACATACACCAAGGAGGACAGGCTCATCATAACCCAGCTGCCTTTTGCCACCACAGTGGTGGATTTCTGGTCTCTGGTCTGGGATTACACCTGCACGTCGGTGGTTGTACTGAACCAGCTCCAGGAGCTGGACAAGGTCAGCAGCCCATCAGCTCCCCTCTCCTGGCTCCCCGTGGGTCTGGGCAATGTGCTTTCTGCCTTTGCCCCTGTGTGGCTCTTCTCCCAGGAGCCCTGCTTGCTGCAGAAGCCCACTGCAAGCTTGTGGACTTCACCCACGAAAGCCCCGAGGACAGCCCTGTCACCATGGCAATACAGTGGTGGGGTGTCCCCTGGTCTCACAGCAATGGAGCATCCTTCAGGTGCCCAGGTGGCCTCTCTGCAGGAGTGCTACTTTTCTGGATGCAGCACTGTGCGTTGGCCTCGAGCGAACAGCAGGCAGAGCACCCACGTTCATGCTGGGGCTTGTGGGTGAGGGTCTGGTGTGAGTACGGCCATGCAGGTTGGGGCTGTGTGTGATTACACACATGTCTCCCCCTCCACAGACATACGTGGAGTTCTGGCCCACCCAGGATGAAGCTGCCTATGGCCGTTTCCATGTCCGTCTGATCTTAGAGGAGCCTGGAGTTGGCTTCACAGCTTGGACACTTGCCCTCACCAACAGGCAGCAGGTGGGTTCTTTGTACAGAAATGGCAAAGTCCTTTGGGAACAGATTTTGCAAGAGCTGAGAAGACCAGCTGGACTGGCATCAGCCTGATCCTCATGTGATGCTCAGTCTTATCTTATGCTCCATCCATCTGCTAGTCTCAGAGCACTCAGTGGAGGAGTCAAAGTCTGGGACTGGTCCATTGCAATGTGGAGCTGCTCCCTTGATCCAGACTAAGCTAGCCTGACACACACTATCCCTCCCTCCCCTCCATAAAGCCAGTGGGATTCTTCTCTGCCCAACCCATTGTTTTTCTTCCCCACTAGCCCAAGAAACCTGCACTGGAAGTCCAGTTCTGGCAACTGAAGGACTGGCCCATGCAAGAGCGTCTTCCCCCTAATCCTGCCACCATCATCAGCCTGCTCGGAAAGGTGGAGACACATCATCGTCAGAGCCAAGATGGACACATCCTTGTCACCTGCTGGTGCGTGATGTCTCTCGAAGAGGAACCACAGCACAAAGATTCATGGCACAAAGCTGGCTCAGCCCCAGCTGTGTCTGTGAATTTCAGTCACAACTCTATCTTGGGTGTGCGTATGTGCCTAAATTCATTTATGTTCAGGGAGGAAGGCTTCCCTGATGAGGATGGCTGGGTGCAGGACCTGTTGACAAGATCATACTGAGACCCTGCATGTCTAGTGGGACGCTTCTGAGGCTCAGCCCTGCCAAGTGATCCCAGAGAAAGTGACTCTCCTCTTGCTCTCATCCACAGGGATGGTGCCAGCCGTAGCGGGGTCTTCTGTGCTGCTAGTTTCCTGTGTGAGCAGATCCAAAGTGAGGGACTGGTGGATGTATCCCAGGCTGTGAGGATGATCAAGAAGCGGAGGAGACAGATGATTAAAGATGTGGTAGGTGCTGACTTCAAACCCAGCTGGGCTGGCAACACCAGAGCACCTAGGCTGTCCCTAGCACTTCTGTGCTCAGATCATCCTGGGACTATCAGGGGCAGATGGGACCACTGAAAACCCTGTTTTCTGCTGCTGAGACATACCCACTCACTCATGGGAAGGTTCTGCAGAACTACATGGGCACCAAAGCATCCTTTGGCCTGAGTTGCTCATTTTGATCCACCTGACCTGCTCAGCAGGAGACTGCATTTGTGAGTGCTCATGTGCCTGTCCTGCACCCACTTCACCACTCAGACTGGCTGCTAGAGGCCATCCCAGGGTAAGCATCCCAGATGTGAGTGAGCAGCAGACACTTCAACACTTCATGCTATAGGTGCTGGCTCTCCTTCTGAGACCAGCTGTCTCCAGCATTGGTGTACCCCAGCCCTCAGCTACTGGAGTACACAGCTGTGATCCTTCAGAGTGGGAAGGTGGGCTCAAACCAGCAGGAGAGCAAGCTGTACCTGTGCCTGGCTTGCTCAGGAAGCTGTTAGCAATCAAGGTGGCCTTCCACTGCAGGTGTTGCTGTACCAGGTTCTTATGTGCATCTTTCTGTCCACAGGAGCAGTATGGACTCTGCTATGAACTAGCCCTCAGTTACTTGAATTCATTTGAAACCTATGGGAATTTCAAGTAGAGACGTGGCCACACCTCTGGCCAGAACTTTGACTCTCTTGACAGCCCTCCATCAGTAACAGCGGAAAATAGAAAAGACAAGAACAGTGTGCACAGCCCTGACATGCATTACTTCCCTGAAAAGCCAGCCCTCCTCTGTGACTGGGAAAACCAGGCTGGACTGTTTCCGAATTGTGATCAGGCTCTGAAGCAGGAACCTGACCCTATGTCCAGAGTTTGCATAGGAACTTACCTGGAATCACAGCCTGCATAAGTAAATCAGAGCAGAGGACCAAGTCTTGACCTGTCTGTGTTACGGACGAAAAAACCAGCTGTCCCATCCAGACTCCCTTGACCCTTCAGGAAGCTCCATCAACATCTAAACTGCATTTTGTCAGAGGAGCATCCAACCGCTGTAAGATCCACTGGGCTCAAGAGCACACGCTATCTCTCCTCCTGTGGGAGAAGCATGAAGCCCAAGGCCAACAAAAGCCACTCCTGCAGGACCAGCCTGGTCCTTCCCAACCCATACAACCCTCTCCTGGAACTTGATCTTTGTGATGCTGATCCAGGTGCCACAGCCCTCCCACCTCCCAAGAGGCTCCCTCACCAGCCTGTCTGGCTCCCCATGGCAATCCCAGGTTGTAACAGCTCAGTTTAGATACTTTGGATGTAGTTCTGGCAGGGGCTGCTGCACCACAGAGACTGGTTCTGCCTTTACTGCTCAAGGGAAAAGGGCCTCAGAACTGGGACTGATGGCACAGCTCTGTTGTGTGTCTCACCAATAAAGACTTTGTGCTGGCCATGGTGGTTGTTACCTCTGATCTCCAGTTTTCTTCCAGGTTTGACCTGGCACAGGGGCTGCAAAAGAGTTGAGACCACACAAGTCCCTCACCTCTGGCCACAGCATAGGCACAGAACATACTCCTGCCCAAGATGTGCATTGAGGGGCATTACCCGTCACTGATTTCCACCATGCACCCCATCCAAACTCACTTGAGAGCTACTCAGCATAGCCATGGGAGTGGGAAGTGTTGTCAGGTACCACTCAGGGACAGGGGATCACAGCAGACCTGCTCATGGCCTCTGCTCAACAAGATGCAGTTAGTTCCATGCAGAGTGATGTGACCCTGCAAAGTCAATGAAGGGACCAGGCAGGAGCTGTGGTGGGGCAGGCAGCCTTTATTTGTTGTCCAGGCAGAGCAGGCAGAGTCACAAAGGCAGTCCAGTCAGGCCAGGCTGCAGCAGAGCCAGGGTTTGGCCAAATATAAGCAGAGAGAAGTATGAGAGGGGTTGGGAACCCAGGACATGGCAGGACCATGGACTGTCCCTCAGCCTGAGACTGTGTGAGTCAGGAACTGGGAAATCTGGTGTACAGTTCCTGCTTCCAGGAAAGCAAAACTGAAAGCAAAGCCTAAAAAAATGGAACTACAGAAAGTCACCTTAGAACAGCAGTAAGCAAAACTGGGAGGTGTAGGGGGTGAGGAAGGAAAAAGCTCACAGTCCTCCTTGGCCTTCTGTTCTCCTCTTGCTCTGCTGAACTGGAAGGGACCCCTGGCATTGGTCAGTCACAGGAGAACCAGGGGCCCAGTAGCTGTCAGCACTGAGCAGAGGTCATCCTCCCCATCTTCTCCACTCCCTCACTCCTCTGAATGGGCAAATGGGAAGAAATGTCACCAAAGAGAATGAGCAGATATTTCTCCAGAGGATCAGTCTCTCCTTCCATATTCCACTCAGCCCTACAACCCTTTCTGTGACGGTGGTCCAAGAAATTGCATTTTCCTACCTTTCCTCCTTTAGCAATCCTCCTTAGCTTTGCCTGGCAAAGACCTCCCTCTCCTGGAAAAGCAAAGAGGAGTCCTGAGTAAGAGACTGGCACTGCCCATGGCCCTGCTAAACTTCTCTCCTTCCTACTCACCTGGAAAGCATGAACCACAGGACCCCTGCAGACACGAGGAGAAGGGCCAGCAGCACAACCACCCCAATCACAGTTCCAAGCCATGGCCCTGGAGGCTGCTCTGCAACTGACACATAGACAGGAATGGGAGCCCCAGCCTGGGGCACGTTTTGCTAATGGCCTCAATGCTGGCAAAGGGTATGTCCAAGTCTGCAGGCCTGTGTCTTGGATTAGGAGGTTTCTTCTGGGATGTGGAATCATCCCATTTATGGGAAACAAAAGGCTTCCTATACCCCAAACAAAACCCTGCCACTCCAGTGCTCAGCCGGTAGAAAGGGTATGTGCTTGCTTGGTGTGATACCCTCCAGCATATACCCTGTCTCCCCCACTGCCCCAAGCGTGGCCAGACCTTGGTGAGGTAATTGCATTTCTGGGGTTATACACACACCCGGGGAGCACTAGGATTAACATGCAAAATGTGACGGGGGCAGGGATGATGTACAGTGTCCAGATGCATTGCTGCCACAACTGCCCAAGTGGCCTGAGGATGCCCAAGACCTATCTAACATAGCCACAAGATCCAGAGAACTTGCACAAAGATGGAAGTAGGACGATGAGATCTTGCCGCTCCAGCACTCAGCTGGCTCCTGTCCACGGGAAATTGCCGGGCTGCGAAAAGAGAAGATGCAGGAGAAACCCTCGGGCACAGGGGCAGCGGAGCCCACTTACCAACAGAGAGGCTGTAGCAGATGCAGGTGAACATCTCTGCCTGTTGGAGGAGATGAGGGGAGAGCTCAGGCCACCGCTGCCCCACTGCCCACCTGGGGCAGGGGCAGATGTCTCCCCACCTGCAGACATCGAATGCCCCAGCAGTGGCCGAGGACCCCAAGGACACACTCAGTGTCCCACCAGGACTTCCGAGCTCTCAGCACAGGGTGCAGGAGCGTCCCCAGAAAGCAGGATCCCCCTGCAGAGGGTACCTGCTGGGAGCGGCGGACGAGGCGAAGCAGAGCCGTGTAGCGCCCTCCCGGGCGGAGGGCAGCGTTGTGGTAGCCCTGCCCGTGGGTCCCATCGCCCAGCACAAAGTCCGCGGGGGTGCTGAGGTTGAGCACAGCAGCCACGTAGGCTGCGGGCTGCCGGCTGGCGTTGAAGGGCTGCAGCTGCCCCGAGCAGGCGTCTTCCAGCGCCGTGCCGTTGTGTGTCATGACCACGATGAGCTGGTGCTCCCTGCGAGGCCGGGAGGTGAAGGGGATGGGGGAACAGGGGCAGGGGGAGTGGGGTGGGGATGGCTGCGGACAGGTCCTGCCTGTGGGGAACCCCCATCGGGGCTGCGGAGAGCAGAAGTGCCGGGGACTGCACTCACCTCTCTGCCCCGGGGGGAAGGGCGATGGGGCGCAGGGGGAGCACGGCCGTCCCTTGGGACGGGGAGGTGTCACCGGCGCTGCGGCAGTTGCTGTCGAGGGCCTGCGGGGTGTCTGGAGGGGCAGAGCCAGGCGATGAGCACCGGCAGGCGGCACGACAGCCAGGGCCACCCGGGGGAGGCGGGACGCAGCGAGCCTCACCCGAGCTCTTGGTCTGAAACTCCCACAGCGATGCGGCCCCGGCTCCGGCAGCCGTGAGTCCCCGCATCGTCACCACGTAGCTGCTGCCGGGGCTGTGCACTGCCAGCGGGTGCTCGGTGGCGGAGCTGCTCAGCCACAGCCGCTCCATCTGCAGGAAGCTGCCGTCCTGGGCGCTCCTGGTCGTGATGTTCAACTGGGGACAGGGGACAGCAGCAGCAGCTCCCACCTGCCCTCTGCAACCTGCCCACAGAGCAGAGCAAAGGCAAGGCAGAGCAAAGCACCCCCGCAAGCCTCCCCTTCCCTGTGCCTGCCCCAGTCGTGGAAGGCTCCTGGAGAGCCACAAGTCTTGAGCCCACACGTGCACCTCAAAACATACAAGAGGAGGAGACAGGAATTTGGAGCCAACAGTCAAGATATGAGCAAAGGATCAAGCCTCTATGAAGAGCTGATGGCAAGAGGGAGGGTGTTTGTCTGAAGAGGTGTGTATCTGTGTAATGAACCTGAGGCTAGGTCATGGTATGGTATGGCAACACTGCAGACACTGTGTTGACATCCCCCACAAGAGGGGCCCTGAACTTCTCTTTCCTCACATGCAAGGCTGGTTTCTGAAGGTTTTGTCTACATAAAAGAGGGAAGGCAGAGTTCTCACAAAGCATACGGACCTAGGATCCCCATTTGCCAAGGCAACATCTGAATTTCTCATGAGATCCTGGAAAATCCCCACTGCTGTTGGGGTCTTTATGGAAACAGCATCTTGGGAGTGTGCAATAAAAGAGCTAACAGAAAGCAGAAAAAACTTTTCATAAATAGACTTGCTGGGAGCAGTGAATGTGGTGTAACAGACCCACAAGGAATGCCTTCAGGGTCTCTGTTTCCAGTTTCCCCAGATAAGAGTTAAGGGGGGCACGAAGTACCAACATGTTGGGTTCTGGTCACCTCACAGAGAGATCTGTCCTCAAAGAGCACGTAGGGTGTGCTAGTAAGGGTCCCACTCACTCAGTGCTCAAAATAGGGCTGCACCTTGAGAAGAGCCACAAACCCACAGACAAGAGGGGTGCTTCTAACCATGCACTACAGAAAACTCAAAGGAAGGATGCGATTCTTGCACAAGAAGGGGTATTTTCAGAGGACGATTCAAACCACAGGCTTCTCTGTGGCAGGAACTAAAAACAAGCACGCAAGAGGCGCAGGAAACCATGGCAGGCCACACCAGCAGACACGTCACCAGGTGTTGCAGACTGAGCTACAAAGTTTGCCAAACCCCTGAGGGGGCTCAGGAAGGAACCCTATAGGGCAGGTAGCACCCACCACCTCTCTGGGCAACTACACAATATGACAAATGTCAAGGGTGAGACAGAAAATGCTCATACTTGTCACAGCTAGATATTGAACTAGAATGGCTGGAAACTACGGGTCATCACAGCTTTGCTGTCCCTGCTCCCCCCAGGCGGGGAGGTGCGTGGTAAGGAAGGACAGCACAGGCTATCCATGGTCCCCTGGTACCTGGTATCCGATGATCTCCCCTTTGCAGGAGGGCAGCGCATTCCACTTGAGGGACCCAGTGCTGGGATCCAGCCACAGCTTCTCCAGTTTGTCTGGCACTGGAAGCACAAGGGGCCAGTGAGGAGGGTCTGAGCCCAGAGCAGGGTGCCTGCAGCTCCTGGCCCAGGGAACAGGCTAAAAAGGGACCCCCTTCAAGCAGGACTTGTCCCCCACTAAGGGTGTGTGTGCTGCAGCAGTAGCAATGGTGGGGTGAGGAGGGGATGTGCCCTGCTCAGGGGTCCTGCACAGTCCCTTCCCCAGAGGCCTACAGGCTCCAAATAACCCCAGTCCCAGGACCATCACTGCAAGGAGCAGATGATCAGGTTGAGCTGCTGGGTGAAGGGAACAGATACCCACCTCCCTCATTTGTGACACAGCCCAGGACTGCCCCTTTTCTCACGTCCTTGTGCACACATACCTGTTGGCTCTGTCCTGATCAACCATGTGAAAAGGATCGTGCTGGGTGGCAGCAAGATGGTGACATTGTATTCCATGAAGGGTTGCAGAGGGGGACAGGTAAATGTCCCCTCCTGGCCATGTAGCATCTCCTCTCCCTTCACCTCCACGGCCTCACAGGGAGGGGGTGGAGGCCCTGCCAGATGGCACGTAGCCCGCATGTGCCAGCAAGTGTCAGGGTGCCTGCAGGTCCAGTTCAGTTTGATGCTGGTGCTGGAAGTCTCCAAGGTCCCAGGGACAACCTGGAAGACCTCTGTGAAGGAAATATTGCAAGATGGTTACTCCCTTCCTTCCCCTTGCAGCCTGGCAGCTGTGCTGATGTCAGACAGCTCTGCTGGCCAGCAGCTGGGTGGAGGGAAGGCGAGGGGCCGAAACATTTGAGCTCTCTGCTAGGGGAGCAGGAGGAGTCTGGCCAGGGATGAGCATGGGTGGATGTGTGGGCTACTACTGCTCAAGAAAATTTTCCTCACTGAGTCAGAACTGCAGTGTCTGTGTGTCCCAGCATCTCTACAGTCCACAAGATGCAGGTCTTAGGAAGACCTAACCCTTTCCTGCTCTGCACCATCCGCAGCGGAAAGCTTCGTTTTGTCTGAGAGTACAGTGAGAAATGGAGCTCCAGGGCACCGTACGGAGTAATACTGCTACACCACATCCCTAGGAAACTGACGAGGAGAAAAAGCCAGGAGGAGCAGGAGCTCAAGGGGCTCATACTATGCACAAAGCTGGCATAGTGACTGATGGACCAGCATTTGACTCTGGTGTCTTGTGACATCACCTAAGAAGCTAGGGCTAGTTCATGCTTTAGGAACCTGACACATAAATTCAGGAAAGCACCCAAGGGAACTAACTGAGACACCCTGAAACCTTTGATCATTCATGGAACTTTTCCCAGGGGTGAGTCATGGGGAGAAGCATCCCCTTGCCCTCCCACAGACATTCCCACCCTACCCATGCTTACAGCTGCCTGCAGGGAAGAGCCCCAAGTCACTCTTGCCGGAAGCCATCTTGCTGTGGTCCAGATCTCAGGCCACTCAGTGAGCTCGGGAGCAGCAAAGGATTATTGTTTTCAAAACTTCAGAGACCTCTCACTGTCTTCTCAAATAAGCCCATTATTACCCTGCTCTCCCTTGGAGGGGATCTCAGTGCCCCACACTGTGAGAAGATTGTGCCAAGCCTGTGCCCACCATGACACAGAGCCTGGAGGGTACCAGCCTACAGGCAGCAAGCTATGATGCTCACTGCTGCACGGTCTGAGAGGACACAGACAGCAGAGCCTTCTGATCCCTCTACCACAATGGTGATGCCATGCAGACCATAAACTCACCACATACAGCTCTCCCATGCTTCTCTCCGTTATGCACATGCTCTTGTCAGAAGCCCTCAGGGAGAGCCTTATCGCCCACATCTTCTGCAAGGACCTCGTACCCAATTATGAACTGTAGGTTGGACTCAGGGCAGGCTCAGGGTTTGCCTCAACACTGCCTTCAGTAGCATCTACCATTTCCCCAGAGAGGTAGAGAGCCTAAAACCTCCTGTTCATGAACAGCCTGCCTTCCTCTGCTCAGTAGGGGGAGAGCAGGGCAGTCAGAAGATCTCCTGATGTCTCTCTTACCCAAGCACCCCACACTGGACCGAATGCGGATCCATTTGCCTCTGCTGTCCCTTCCGAGCCAAACTTCTCTGTATACAGGTATCCCAAGAGTGATGGACTGGACTTCTGCTGAACATTTGACGCGAGTGAAGGACGGCTGGAAACCCTCAGGGCAGCTCAGCATCACTTCTTCATTCTTCTTGTAGTTATTCTGGTCTGGTGCCAGCTGAAGTCCTGAGCCCCACCAAGGCCTTTGGCACATTTCTGTCAAAAGTGAAAGTGGGTGTTAGTTGAGCTGGGAGGTGATAAGGTGGGGCATGGGAAAGAAATGCCCAGCAATCCATCCAGCCCTTTAAGGGAGACAGAAGGTAACATGTCCATCTGCTAGTATGTGACCTCCAAGTTGTTGGGAAGGGCGATGTCCTTATGCACCCAAAGCGTGAATGATCACCATTCATGAATCTCCCCCTTCCACCCTTGTGTCCAGTGACATTATTTTTCCTTCTTTACAGCCCACAGCAGGGATGTTCCCAGGACAATTATCCCTGCACTGGGAGACTCCCCCCAGCCACTCGTTCAGATATGCCACCACCCCAGCTCAGGTTGCCTTTGATGGGCTTTTGCACCACCAGCCCTGCTGCGATGGATGTCTCTTCAGCCATAGCTCATGCCTCCCAAAGGGATCAGAGCTGCCCCTGTCATGCTTTTGTGGTCCCTGTGCAGACTCAGTCCCTTGGGTACTCTCCTCCTGCCCCACGCCACCATGCAGCAGGACATGGGAATGAGCAATGTTTTCACCATTTACATCCCGAGTTTATCATGGCCCCTGCCCCTTTTCCCTGCCATGAGCCCTCCTCCATTCTCCAGATCCCCTCCTCACCACATGCACCATCCTCTGCACTGAGCAGGCACAGCCTGTCCCAGCAGTTTGCTGAGTGCTGTGGGGGAAGGCTTTGTGACACTGATTCCTACAGGCAAGGATGCTGGCACCTCGGGAGGAGCACTTCTCTGTTCCAGCCTCTCAAGGGGCTCTGGGAGGCTTCAAAATATTTAAAATACAATATTCCTTCTCCTTAAGGGGTGGAGAAGGGATCTGAGAAGATTCAGACCATTTTAGAGTCATAGAACACATTAGTTTGAAAGGGACCTTTAAAGGTCATCCAATCCAACTCCCCTGCAGTGAGCAGGGACATCTTTAACTGATCAGAGTGCTCAGAGCCCCATTGAGTCTGACACTGAATGCCTCCAGGGATGGAGCTTCCACCACCTCTCTAGGCAGTATTTCACCACCCTCATAGTAAAGAACTTCTGAACAGCCATGAAATACAGACATGTTGGTGAAAAAGCCACTCATGGTCAAAGTTTGCTCTCAAACCACTGTGGTTGCAGAAGGCAAGGGATGCCCAGCTGAGCACTACAATCAGCAGCTGTGTCCCACTGACACACAGCTGTGACCTGCCCCCTGCCCAGGCACCTGGACACTCCACACACACAAAAACATCCAAACAGCAAAGTGGCAGCAATTTCCCTTTTTCTCTGCTCTTGGCAGGTGCATTGTCCCTCAGGCCACCTGGAAATGGCATTGCCCTGGTTTTCACTGGGATAGAATCATAGAATCAAATTTCTATTCAGGAAACCTGCATTTTTGAGAAGGCTGCAGCACCTGATTCAGGGATAACAAAGTTGATAATACACTTTGGTTTCATTTATGGCCAGCCATGGTATGCAGGTGTTCAAGATCTTTAGTATTTTTTAGTTAGTCAGGTGCTAAAGCCAGGAGGAGTGAAAGCCAGGGCAGCTGGCCCAAGGTGGATAACAGAAGTATTCCAGGAAGTTTTCAAAGAATAGTTTCTTCTCCTCAATGGGCACCATCCCTGCAGGGCCTCACGTGTCATTCTGCTCCTGAAGTCAACTCTCCTGTTTACTGTGACCATCATGCTCTCACTAGAGCTGTGGTGCTCACAGTGCTGAACATCCAGCATTCAGTTCTGGGAGTGCCCAGCTCACAACCACTGCATGGGCTGAGTATAACTATGCACTTTATGTTAGTAGTAATAGTAGTAGTAGTAGTAGTAGTGATACTACTAGTACTAATAGTATTAGTATTAATTTTTTAATACCTGTTTCCATTTCAACCCATGGGTTTCCTTGCCTTTTCCCAACTCTCCTTCTCAGTGGTGGGGGGGTGGGGGTGTGTGGTGTCGTTGTGTTACAGAACAGCTGACTAAATGAAGACAAATATGCAAAGAAGGTAGTAATCCTGCTCCCTGAAGACCCCTCCTCCTATTTGCAATGCACAGATTCATGCCTGCAGAGAACAACCTGATGGTCATGCAAAGCATGATCCATCCCCAGCCGTCCAGCCCAGTCCCATGCTTCCCACCGCATCCACAGTGTACCCACACCACACCTTATCTTCTGACCCTGGGGTGTCTCAGAGATAGGGGCACCCCAGGGGATGCAGCCCTCAGGGGTACCCCTCAGGCTCCAGACCAGGGCTGCAGGCACTAAAGATGCACATCAAGCTTCCAAGAGAAGAAGTAGCAAAATCTCTTCAAGGAAGAGATGGAACCACTTCTTACCTGTTTCCCCGTGCTCTCCTTGGACTTTGAGATCAGGTTCTTCCTGGCCCTGTGCTGCCAGTAGAGAGACAAGGACCAGAAGAATCCTGGTCAGGGCCATGCTAGCGTGGAGTCCTCCAGCGGAACTGAAATCTCAACACTACCCACTGCCTTTATGCCCAGGCATCAGTAACTGACTGCAAGACTTGCAACCACAGGAACGAAACAGACACATGGGGAAGTCTCATGAGATGCAGGAGGCTTCCTCTTTGGGGAGGGAACCTTCCATAAATGTCAATGGTGCCACATTTTGCTGCTTTTATCCTCCAGGGGCATCCAGGCTCTGATACTCAGGAGAAGAACCCCTGTCCGCGAGATCCCAGAGTTCCCCCCCAAACCCTCCTAGTGGCCAGAGTGCATTCAAGAAGCACTGTTCACATTTCTGAGGCCATACCCATGTGATTCCCAATGCCACTGCATGAGTTTTAGAGTTGTGATGAGTCCCCCCTCAACGACCACAGGACATGCACTGCCTCTGAGAAAACATAGAGTGCTGGCAAGAAGCAGGGATAGGAATGGGGACATGAACTGCAAGGAGTACCTTAAGGCCTGAAACAGTCCTTGGCCCTTTTGAAAGATGCCCTCAATCCATACCAGCTCTCCACCTTTCCTCTTCCTCCATTCCCAGCTACCTCTTCCTCCTCCCCCTCAGTCTGGCAAGACTCTCCTCTGTCCTCAACTGTGCAGACCACCCTGTCCTTCTGACATGTGGAATAAAGACTCTATAACCCAGAAGGTTATAAAGTAGGTGTGTTTATTCACAGCTGGGTGCACAGCGGAATATATTTCTCTGAAAACATGCACACCTGAATGATGCAGCTACCTTGATTATATGCAGTAAAAGTTACATATTCATTAGACATCTATACATATCCATGAACTATTCAAAAAAAAAGCACTCAATTCTGGGGATCGGCAGCTGCTCCTCTTGACGCTTGCACAGTGCCTCCTGGTGGTCTTGGGCAGGAGTCTTCAAGGATGAAGGCTGTGTGTCTTCCTCACAATGAACTTTTTACCTTCGTCCCAAAACTAGTTGTTCTCAGCACTTTTCGCAAGGAATTTTGTCGTCAAATTACACAAGGGGCTTCGTCACCAGATGGTCCTTGTTAGATACCCTTACCACTAGTGTCCTTGTCAATTTGTTTTTGTTTTACAACGGGTATTGAACAGCCTCATCCTTCTCATCCTGGGGCCCTCTGATTGATTGCGTCCTAACAAGCCTGAGAGGTTGCTTCTCTCATCCTTGTGGCCTTTGGAGGTTGCTTCCCACTTGATGCTATTTTCCCCTATCACTCCAGTGACAGTTCAGTGCCTGAGAAAGGCCTCAGAGCAACTAAACCATCCCCCTTGCTCCTTAGCAGCTCCTGCTTTTTCCTCTTCTTCCAGAACATTCCATGGACCCATTTGGGATGTCTCAGATCATAAAGGGCTGGGTGATTCAATGTGGGGGCTGCAGAGGAGCAATGACCATGCTTGTCCCTCAACTTTGACTGCAGGACATGCACAGGACGCACTCCTGCCCATGATGAATGGGGGCACCACCATCTCCCACTGGTTTCCAACACTGCCCCATCCAAAAACATGCCAGAGCTTTCCAGCACAGCCCTGAAGGCCTGGGGAAGCCATGAGCCACAGCTCCAGACCTGCTCATGGCCTCCCCTCAACAAGGTGCAGTTACCTCAGCACATCCCACAGGGAACATGACCCCAAAAGGGCAATGAGAGGATGACACAGGACCTGTGGTGGGGCAGTGGCCTCCAAACCATGAGCCTTCATTGGTTGTCCGGACAGAGTCATGGCAGAAGCACAAGGCCAGAGCATGACTGGATATGGGGAGCAGCTCCATCAGGCACGTAGGTCACAGCAAGGAAAGTCTATACAAGGAGATGCTTTACTCCCCAGCCCATTGAAGGTACCACAATGGTGGTCAGACAGCTCGTATGAAGGACTGTCAAAAGGCATCTTTACTGACACACACAGGTCATCTCAGGTTAAAAGAAGCAGCCTGGGGAAGAGAGTGATCAAGTGCTCCGTCACCCATCAGTGTGCTCCTGGCCTTGGAGAGACTTAAATAGGTCCCTCAACCTCCAGTCTGCACCGAGCACTGGTATCTCTTGGTGAGGGAAAGGCAGGGTCTGCCAGAGATCAAGGAGATCCCGAAGATAGCAGCATTGGGCCAGTCAGCTGCACCTCACAAAACGAGAAACAAGCACTAGGACACACAGAGGAGGGGTACAGATCAACCCAGAGGCTAGGCCAACTGAGGCCATGCTACTTGCAAGATGGGAAGGAGGGAAGGTAGGAAGATGAAGCATTGCTCTGGGAGCACACAGTTTCTTAGATGTGCTTCCTCGGGGCTGTCAGGGACTGTAAAAGCCTAATCCAAGCTCCTCCATGAAGATTCATAGGGACAGGGTTTTCACACACAGAATAGGGAGGAATCACAGTGAGGTGGGAGCTGTCAAGGGGCAGGCAGCCCCTGCAAATCAGAACAATTTATTCGTTGTTCAGATACAGCAGCACAGCTGCGAGGGCAGTGTGGTTGGGCCAGACTGAAGAAGAGGCCAGGGTGTAGATGTATAAAGGATATGGAGTGGATGTATAAAGGATATGGCTGGGACCCAGCAAGCTGCTTCAGTGTTGGAGGACACTTGCAGGCACCAGAGTGAGGGTGGGACAGCTTTGCCAGAGCACTGGAGGACTAACAGAACAAATCCTCTCTGGTATAGGTGGTTCATCCCAGGCCTTGGGCTGCTCCTGCTCTGTGACACAAGATGCTGGAACGTGATGAAAGAGGAAATTTGAGGGGGAACAATAACCCAGCACAAGCTATATGAGGTCCTACGTCTAGCCCGAGAAAACCAAGCCTTGAGTAAGAATGGCAAGTGCCATCAGCACTGTGCTTCAGACATCTGCCACATCTTCTCCTCTCCTTCACTTCTGTGACTGTCTCCTGCAGACTCCAGGACAGGTGAAGGCTGGAGCAATGGTTCCCCAGCCTGGCCAGCTTTACCTGTGGAGACCAAGGACATTCAGGGCAGATGCTACTGTGTGTCCTCAGCAGTGTGGGGAGCTCATACCACTACAGCTGCCACTCTCCACCCCATCTCCATCATGCCAGGGAACACAGGGCACTCCATGTCCTACCTTCTGCTTCTTCTGGTCGAAGAGTCCCCTTGATCACACAGTAATTATCCAAGTTCTCATAGGTCTGGAGTTCTGCTAGGATAACAGAAACAGTCTGAGGGACGCAGGGGCTGTGGGACAAGGAGCGGGGCAGACCCAGGTGGACAGCAGCTGGAGGAGGATCTCAGCTGGCATAGCAGGTCTGGGACATGCTGCGCTGGCAGGTCAGCCAGAGCCAGCAGGGCTAGCTGCAGTCACCCCAGGATGACAATGGGCTCTCTTGCAGTAGACCTGCTCTCCCCCCGGATCCAACCCCAGCCCTACAGCTGTCCCTGTGATGGGGACCTTACCTGTATAGTGGTCCTCCTCGGCTTTGCTGGGCAAGGTCTTCTTTTTCCTGGGAAGACAAAGGGCAGTCCTTAAGAGACAGGCTGACATGACCCAGGGCCCTGCTGAACCCGGCAGCAGAGGCATGGAGGGCTCTGCACATCCTTCCCCTGTGCCTCTCATGAGCTGGCAGGCATTGCTTGTCAATACCCATGGCAGCAGTGGTGGTAACAGCAACAAGGGGAGGAATCTTTCAGCACACACGGCCCCTGCCTCAGCTCTGAGGAAGATGCTTTATGAGCCCCAGACAGGAGCCCTACGTCCAAGCTGTGGTAGGACCAGCCAGCTGCACCCTCCATGCCCAGAGAAGGGTGAGAGCAGCTGGGGGAACCTCCCCTCCATCCCCAGCCACCCACAGCACAGCATGGCCTAAGGCAGAGCAGCAACTCCAAGTCTCATGTGCCTACTCACCTGGACCGCACGAACCACAGGATCCCTGTAGACAGAGGCACCAGCAAAACCACCACCACCACCACTACTGTGATGGCTGATACAGGCCACATGCCCAGGGATTGCCCTGCAACTAACACACAGCCGGGAGTGGGTGCCACAGCCTGGACCACACACCAGCAATGGCCCCAACTTTGGCATTGGGTGTGTTCAGGCTCTGCTGTGCTGGCTGCTGCAGGGACAGGCAGCAAGGAGCAGCCTTCCTCTGCCTCCATGTCTGCTGGGCAGGGCAGGGCAGGGCAGAGGGAGGCTCTGGAAGAGAGGTACTTGCCCCATCTCCTAGACACAACCAGAGGGTCTAGAAGCCCAGTAAACCAGCAAGAGGACACACAGACCAGGGTCAGTAGCTCTAGCACTGTTTGACTTTGACCCCCCGTGTGCAGGGATGGGTGTCATCTTCTTTAGTGGAAGTACAGAGGTCCCAGCTCTGCTCCCACATGTATGAACAAGGGGTGAAGCAATTCAGCTGCTCTGGAGACCAGGCGATGCACCCCCTCAGGGCAGGACTCACCCAGCCCTGTGGCCCCCCCTGCTCCATTGGGTTCTCAGTGTGACCACACTCTCTGCTTCCCTCTTAATGGGGATGGGGTGGGTGCAAACACAGCTCTGGAATCTGCTCCAGGTTCAGCACTCTCTCCCAGGGAAGCCACCTCCACCAGACTGGGGGCGGAATAACCATTACCCGAGATGTAGGTTTGAAATTCCAGCAGTGATGCAGCCCCGGCACCAGCTGCCGTGAGGCCCTGCACTGTCACCGTGTATTTGCTTCCAAGTGTCTGAAGTGGCGTGTACTGAGTGACGGACTCATTCACCAACACCTGCATGAATTCGAGGAAGACATCATCGTGCGCTCTCCTGGCCGTGATGTTCAGCTAGAGGAAGAATAGGGATCTGGTGGGGAGCAGCACCGACCTCCCACTCTGCAGAGAGGGTCTGCTGCTGCTGACTGGGAGCAGAAGGGGAACTCACTCCACCAGAAACACCAGCAGTGTAGAGCTGGTGGGCCTGCTGCAGAGAGCTTCAGGCAGGGAGAGCCTGAAGAGAGCCTGGCAAGGTGAGGGCCACCACAGGCTGTCCGTGGTTCCCTGGTACCTGGTATCCGATGATCTCCCCTTTGCAGGAGGGCAGTGCATTCCATTTGAGGGACCCCGTGCTGGGATCCAGCCACAGATTCTCTGGTTTGTCTGGCACTGAAAGCACAGGAGGATGGGATCACACAATGAGGCCAGGACTTGTCCCCCATTAAGGCTGCGTGTCCTGCAGCAGTAGCAATGGTGGGGTGAGGATGGGATGTGCCCTGCTCAGGGGTCCTGCACAGTCCCTTCCCCAGAGCCCCATAGGCTCTGAGAAGCCCCAGTCCCAGGACCATCACTGCAAGGAGCAGATGGTCAGGATGAGCTGCTGGGTGAAGGGCACCTTTACATTTCTGGTGAACAAACCTATTTCCTTTGTCCTGATGAGCCGTGTGTACAGGATTGTGCTGGGTGGCAACGAGATGGTGACACTGTAGACAGTGAAGGGTTGCAGAGGGGGACAGGCAAATGTTCCCTTCCAGCCGTGTAGCTTCTCCTCTCCCTTCACTTCCTTAGCTTTACAGGGAGGGGAGGAAAGCTCTTCCAGCCGGCACCTGGCCCAAATGTGCTGGCAGACATCAGGCAGCCTGCAGGTCCAGTTCAGTTTGATGCTGGTGCTGGAAATCTCCAGGGTCCCAGGGACAACCTGGAGAATGTCTGTAAAGGGAACATTGCAAAAGGGTCACTTCCTTCACTTCCTTTCCTGGCTTTGCAGTCAGCACTGGAACAGGCTGCCCAGAGAGGTTATGGAGTCTCCTTCTCTGGGGACTTTCAAAACCCACCTTGATGTGTTCCTGTGTGGCTGCCCTGGGGGATCCTGCTCTGGCAGGGGGGTTGGACTAGATGATCTCTAGAGGTCCTTTTCAACCCCTAACATTCTGTGATTCTGTGATTCATCACCTCCACCATTCCCTCACTAGCCTGTCCTCAGCACAGCTTGGACAAGGCCATCCCGTCTTCTCCCAGACTATGCTCAGACACTGCCTGCACCTTCCCCCTGCCCCTGGATCATTGCCTGGGGTTCTCTGAGTGCTGCAGTGACTGTGGGAGGGTAAGATTAAGTACTCATGGCCTCTCTGCTGCTGCCACTCTGGGGCTAGCAATTGACTTGGTGATAGGTCCCTTTTATACCGGCAATGATTTAGCCACAAATCCAGGAGCCAGAGCAGGGCCCTGCCCTCCTGCTCTTTGTCTATCATGCTCTTCTCCACGCAGACCTATCTATCTGATCTGGGCACACTGCTTGGTGACCTATGGAAAGTGGTGATGACTTTTCCCTCTCAGGGCTGTGCAGGGTGCCCAAGCTTGAAACAGTGTAGACCCAAACCTGGGATGGATCAGCAGCAACTTTCTCTGGAGCGAACCCCCCTGACCACCCTGAGTACAGGTCACTAATTCTGTGGACACATGCAGCACTGCTTTCCTTACATGGGGACAACAGATTGAGAGCTCTGTGAGAGTGGCTGGTTCACTCACTTACCCACACAGGTCACATTCCCATCCATACGGTGCCAGTGTCCTGTGCCATTCCTCACAAACCAGACACTGTGAGGAATCGTAGAGCCTTCCCTTGGGTTCAGCTTCACACATTTGATCTCCATGGGGGGAGGCCAGTGCCCCTCAGGGCATCTCATTTTCACCACTTCATTTGGGTTGAAGGTTCTCTGTTCTTGGTCAAAGATGAACCTGGGGTCCCACTGGGGCTTCCGGCATTTCTCTGAACCAACAAGATGGGAAGGTGTTAGCAGGGTGGCCCCACAGGGAATGACAGGTGACAGAGCAGAGAATCCCCTTCCTGGGCACAGAAGGGTGGAGCTTTAGAACACCATATAGACCATCTCTCCCACACTATGTCCTCAGCAAGGGGATGAGGACAAGAAGGGCCTCACACTCTGTGAAAGGCCAGGAGGAGCTGGAGTTCCAGGAACGGAGGGGGCTCCCACTATGCACAAAACCTGCACAGAAACTCCTGTACCAGCACTTGACTCTGGTGCCCTCCCCATCCCTCAAGGAGGACAAGAAGACCAGGACTCCTCCTGAGAATGTAATAAATCCTGAAAGATGGCTGCTGCAGTGATGGCATGAAGCAGACACTGAGAGGGCAGCCCAGCACATGAGGATGATGCCAGTCCTTCACCCTGTCTGCACAGGCTAAGAGGATGCAGGGACCAGAGTCCTGTGATCCCTCAGATCCTGGCATGGTACTTTTGGCTGCCTGTGCCACAAATGCCTGCCAGACATACAGCCTTGTAGCCCCCATCTTCTCTGCAGATGCTCTTTCCAGAAGTCCTCAAGGAAACACGTCACGCACACTTCTTCACCAGGAACCTCCCAGCCACCTGTGAACCACAGTCTGGAGATCTGCACACCAGGATACTTGCCCTAGGCCAGCATGGACATCTCTGGCCACTGTCCACCCTGATCCCACAACCCC
This sequence comes from Trogon surrucura, assembly GCA_020746105.1. Classification (NCBI taxonomy): domain Eukaryota; kingdom Metazoa; phylum Chordata; class Aves; order Trogoniformes; family Trogonidae; genus Trogon; species Trogon surrucura. Next base: position 77,157,399 of record CM036658.1, on the reverse strand, counting down.
CTCCTGCCAGGACCCTCAGAGGCTGAGCCTGCACCAATCCCCTCCCCAGCAAAGCTCCCGTGGAGCCCAAGGCAAGCACGGGGCAACTGGGAGACTGCCTCTGCACTGCCTTCAGCAGCACCTACCATTTCTCCAGGCAGATAGAGAGCCTGAAACTTCCTGTGCACTCACAGCCTGCCTTTCCTTGCTCAGGGAGGGCAGACAAGGGCAGTTAGGAGAGCTCCTGATACATTTCTTACCCAAGCACTCCACACTGGATGTGGGCTGGATGTTCATCCATCTGCCTCTGCTGTTCCTTCCACTCCAAGCTTCTCTGTATACGGGTTTCCCATTACTGATGGACAGGACTTTTCCTGTACATTTGGCATGGGTGAAGGTTGGATGGAAACCCTGGGGACAGCTCAGCATCACTTCTTCATTCTTCTTGTAATCATTCTGGTCTGGTGCCAGCTGGAGCCCTCGGCCCCAGCGAGGCCTTCGGCAAGTTTCTGGCAGAAGTGAAAGTGGGTGTTAGTTGGGATGGGAGGTTTCAAGGAGCAGCAAGGGTATGTGGTGGGGTATGAACATTCCCTCCAATCCCTGAAGGGGCAGGGAAAGTGACACATCCCTCTGTCAGGATGTGACAACTCAGCAAGGCTTGTTGGGATGGAGATTTCCTTGTGGGTGGTGTCAGCTGGGCATGGGACCTGCCCAGCCAGGTGATGGATGAAGATGTGCCAGTATTCAGTGAAGGAATGGTCTCAAAACCAAGGAGACCTAAGTGGCCCCAACCAGGCACCAGAAGCACATCCCTGGCCACAGTGGTGATGGTAGAAGCTCAAAGATGAGTGAGTTGGGGCAGGATTTGTCCATGGAGCTCAATAAGAGGCACCTCCTTACACTCTGCTTACCAATGCACACTATGTTTCCCTCAATGCGGATCCAGGCATGACTGCTTTTCCTCCCCAGCCACGTATGTCTGTTTAGGAATCCAGAATAATTCAACATCTGAGCTGCCCCTGCACATTTGACACGAGTGAAGGATGGCTGGAAACCATTACTGCAGCTCAGAGTCACTTCTTCATCCTTTTCGTACTGCTCACGGCCTGGTGCCATCTGGAGTCTTGGGTCCCACCAAACAGGCCTTTGGCATGTTCCTGCCAGAGGTAAAGTTGTTGGAGGAGCATTTTTGGGAGGTGATGAAGGAGGCTTGGGACAACTGCCTCCTCCCTATGACTCTGACTTCTCACCCTGACACACGCAAGAGTCCCTCTGCACCCACTGTATGCCCAGGCAGTGTTCACGGGCACAGGAGGTATCAATACCTCTGTCTCTGTGGCTCCCACACCTCCCCTGGATTCCATTCACCCTTAGGGTGCTTGAGACCCCATTCTCTTGTCCCCCCTCATGCCCAGGTGAGCTCCACAGCAATGAAAGCCCTCCCGAGCAGGGGTCACCTAAACCCCAGGGAAGCTTCCCAGGGAAACAAGCAGTGCAAAATCCCAAAACCTCAAGCAGAACCCCTCCAAATATTTCTCCTCCTCCCAGATGAACAGCTGCAGCTTTCCCTGTGGAGGCAGGAGACACTGGCCAGGAAGAGTTCCTGCCTTTGAATCCTTCCCTGGGAGCACAGAAGCTGCCTGCTGCAAGGCGCTCAGACTAAACATGCTGTGGTACTGCCAGGACAGGACAGAAAGGTGAGGCATCCAGGCCTCCTGTTCCAGATGAGACTGAAGCATGACCATGTCATGGAGGGTCTGCTGCTAGCCGAGCACCCAGGGGTCAGAGCAATGCGGGACTGTGCTTACCCTTGCAGGTGACCGTCCCGTTCCACAGGGTCTGGTTCCCGCTGGAAACGCATCTGATCCATGGGGATGATGGCACGTACTCCTCAGCACAGCTCAGCTGCACCCAGTCGTTCAAGGCGTAGCTGCTCTGGTTTGGGGTGAACTGCAGCCTGGGGTCCCAGTCAGAGGGAGCGTCACATCTTCCTGTGGGCAAAGGCTGTGAGGGAGCCCTGAGCATCTCTGGGCTCTGGCAGCCTCCTTGGTGGTGAGGGGCTCTGTCCAGAGGGGTGCTGGTCCCCCTCACTTCAGAGGGGTGGCAGGGGTGAGCATCTCTCAGGATAAGGCCTCAGCACCGAGGTGCATTGACCCTCCTTGCACTCTCAGGTGCAGTGCGGGAGAATTGCCTGCAGGCCCCTGCCCACCCCTGTGCTGCAGAGCGATCCCAGCTGTTGGGATCTAGGAAAACGGTGGATGCTGCTCTTCCCTGGGCTCTCCCTCCCAAAGAAAGGGGCTGTGGGAGTGCATCAGACCCAGAGAGATCCTGCTACCAATGCACACCCTCCCAGCTTTGCTCCATGATGCAGCTGCCAGCACCAACAGCCTGCCCTCAGACCTCCATGTCTGTGTTCACAGCACTGGTCACAAAGCTCATAATTAACACCACGCACGCAGCTTTTTCTGTGAACTTCACCCAAAATGAGCCTGCCTTTTCTTGCTCTGGTAAACATGTCACGTAGACTTGCTCACCCTATGAAAACTGCGTCCATGAGCAGGCAACGGGGCAGGAGTTTGCCTCCCCTAAATTACAATGGAAGATCTCTCTTTAGCCACACGAGCCTCTGCAACTGCCCGCTTCCTGCCAGCCAGCACTCACGGGGCTACACTTCCTTACACTGGAATGGTGGCATCACCACATTTCCCTTATCTAGTAGCATGTTTTCGTGCCATCATCTCAATCTACACCCTGGCCATCCACCACAAATGACAGCAGCTGCCACCCACATCCTTTGAGAATATATGTGTTGTCCAGAAGCTTCCTAACTTCTTCCTCTGCAGTTGGATCCCTACCAGCACCCTCAGATCACACACTTCACTGTGACAACCAAAAGTCTTGATGACTTTTGATTCAGTCAGAGCCTTTTTAGGTATACCTGGCACACACATTCACCCTCCCATCACTAAAGCCCCCTGAAGCAACTCACAGTGCCTCACACTCCTGCCCCAGGGTGACATCCAGGATCCTTCCCACCCCAGAGCATCTGGGCTACCTGCCCAGCACCAAGCATTTGACCATGCAGTATGGAGGAGACCACCCTGCTGCAGGAAAATCAACCATGCTTCAAAGAAAAGATTTCCACTTGTGTGGAAGAACTTTTTTCCTATTGATACTTGTCAGGAAACAAGGCTGACTGTCCTGTAGGTGCTCTACCCTCTGAAAGGCCAGGCAGAAACATCCTTACACAGGAAAAAGACAGGGCGTGCAGTGAGAGCACAGCCTGGTTCAGTAAGGAGGCTGATGGTGACCTGACAGTGACAACCAGACTACACACCTACTGGAGCAGAAATAAACAAGAGCTGGTGAGGAAAGCAGCTGGCAAGGCCAAGGCTCAAGCGGAGACATAGCAAGCAGGAGCAATGGGAGCACGAGGCTGGCTTGTGCAAAATTCAGTAGGGAGAGGAAGGTGAGCAAAACTGGGCCATAGGCAATGTTAGCAAGTAACATGAGCCATTGTTGTTGAGAAAATGCATGTGGCTTATTCAGATGTTCATGGCTATCCCTGAACAGCAATGATGTGGGACACAAAGAGAAAGTGAAAAAAGCACACGCCTTTGACAAACATGATTCTTTGATGACACTTAAGGATTGCTGACTGCTGCAAAAGCCCTTTTGGGTGCCTGGCTTGCTACCAGGGCTTTATTCATGACAGAGCTGGAGGTAAGCACTGCCGCTGCCTTCAGCTCTGCTGGGCTACCCATAATCCAGACTCCAATAGCCTCTGGTGCTGCAGACACCAGCAACACGGCGGAGGGTAAGGGTCAGAACCTTAGTTCAGTGCCTCACACCTTTTCTGCAGACATAGATCCAAGAAATCTTCTCCAGACACTCCAAGGCAATGCTTTTACAGAGCCCACCACAGTCTCCTCCGTCTGGCACTCCTCAGGCCAAGGAGGGAGAGCTGTGTCTATCAACTGGATTTGTCAGGGATGGGTGTAGGGAATGGGAGAAAGGGGCAGGAGATGATGTTGAATCGAGGGCAACAGGCTCCATCCTGCTCTCAATAGCTGAGGGCTGCCCATTGCTGGAAGGGCGGCATCCCTGCAGCCACCAACGATGGGTAACATGACTCACGACCCATCCGACAATTTGGCAAGGCACTTCTGCTCCCATTTCCCTGCGGAGAGAATGACTCATATCTCAAGCCCCCTAGACCCTGGCGCAAAGAGTAGCCACTTCTGATGTGCCCCACGGAGACCTCAATAGGTACCGGCAACCACAGAGCACAGCACAGAGTCTCTGTTGGAAAGCCCACATTCTCCATGGGAAGAGACCATCAGACACCCAGGAGGTGCCCCCTAGCCCTCCTGGCATGGAGAAAGAACAGAACAATGCTGTAAAGAATGGCCACCCTGAGCTACAGATCCCTCAACCCCAGGGACTATAGGAGGGTGCAAGCATCACAGCTAACACAGGGATTCATGTCACAGCTTCCCCACATCTCCTTGAACACCGACACCTCCTTGCCCTGCAATAGGGATGCCGACCCGATTTCCCCAGGAAGGCTATCAGTGCTCTGGTTGCCCTGGCTCCTTCTGTCCACCGTGCAGCAAGAACCATGGACGTCCTTCTCCCGGGGACACTGCCCACTCCCTGAAGGGACACCACGGCTCCCGCTCTCACAGAGGCTTTCCCTGTGCACTGAGGTTTGCTGCTCTCCATCCCCAGACAGAACTTCATCCCACCACAACCCAATGAGTGCCTGAGAGTCTCAAGATTGATGCAGATACAAACTTCAGCCTCCCCAATACAGCCTCTGTGTCGAACAGGGTAGAGCCACATAATAAATATACAGGTAGAGGAGCAGCAAAACCTTTTCTATAGGAGAGAGGTGCAAGGCACTCTTACCTGCTTCCTTGGCTGCTCCCTGATTCTCAGGATCATGGTCCTTTTGTCCCCATGCAAGCAGCAGAAGGGCAAGGACCAGGAGAAAGGCCAAATCCAGCCCTCTCAGGGCCATGCTGGAACAGGATTTCCAGGTAGGAGTCAGTCTGAGCTGCTCAGGAGAGGCATCTGTGTAACTCAGTGCAGGAGAGGTGCGGACACAGAAATGAAACAGCCACGCAGAGAAATCACATGCAGTACAAGAAGCTTCCTCTTTGGAAAGAGAGCGTCCCACCGGCTGCAGGGCTGCTCCTCGCCCATCTGCCCACAGGCAGCAGGTCCAGGCTTGGCAGGGTCTCCTGGGTGCCTTGGTTCAGCCTTTTTGCTGGCTACCTCAGGCCTGTGTACCCCTGCTCCTGCAAGCACACCCAAAAAACTTCTCAGGTCTGCACCACTCCTCTCTCCATCCAGATCCACAGATAGATGTCAATGAAAACCTACCTGGTTCACATGCCCAAGCCAACTGCAAGGTGATCTCTTCATGCATCTCTTTTGCCTTTAAATCTCTGTGCTTATTGCCTGGAACTGACCTAGATGCAACAATCTTGCTGTTGAATCCCACCAACTCCTTCCAGATCTGACAGCCTCCTGAACCAGCCAGTTGTAGCTCATTTCCCTTCTTCCCCAAACCTTTCCTGCTACCCGGCTCTGAGCTCCACTTTCTCAGTGCCTTGTAGGATGTGAAGCACCCCAATGCAGGCAGTGCACACAGTACTGGAGGTAAGAGGGTCTTCCTGGAGCTGGATGGAGGAGACTTGTCCCTCGTTAGGCCAGGCAAGATCTTCGGGTATGTGAGCAAATTCCCTGGATGCACCTCATTTTGGGCCATAAGCCCAAGTCTGCCTCACACTCCTCCAATCTCCTGTCCCTGAAGGTGTCACCGCTAAGCTCTTCTCTGAGCCCTTATCCAGCTCACACAGGATTGTATAGCCTCAAGCTTCCATGAGTCCTGGATCCTTGTGCTGTTGCAGCTCTCCTGGGCATCTCCCTTTTCAACTCAGTGATTTATACAGTCCATCTCTCTCTGATTCCCTGGGCAGAGGAGTATGGTTGCTCTATGGTTCAATACAGTCAGTGTCTGGGAATGGGTGCTGTCACCCAGGATGCTCTACACCACCTGAATGGGAGGAGTTGGCCCAGATCTCCATGGAAGATCCTTTCCCAGGAACCAGGATCTTTAGAACTACCATCTGCAGAACCACAAGATAGTGGTTGATGTATCTACTTGCAGTGCTCCAGTAGAGCAGCAACACTGAGGAGTTTCTGAAAGTTAGATCTCTTCAGGAACATCAGGACATTACGTCCAGCTGTCTCACATACAGCTATTGTGAGACTAATGGGGTAATGTCTTCCAGGAAGCTTGCAGCAAGACAGTGAATAGTACTGAGTCATGTCCTCCCTGTTTCCTTGGCAGTTTTCTGGGCTTTGGGAACCTGGCTTTTCCTGTCCCTATGCAGACAGAAAAGTTGCTAGCACTCAGGAGAATGTCCCAAGCCAGCACTCACTGGGTAATGTCCTCATAAAACCCCAGCATTAGGTGTAAGCGCTCTCATTGCCTCTCTTTGCCATATGAAAGAAGCAAAAAAAAAGTGAAAGAAAACAGCCAAGCTTCAAAAACACACACTTGCTGCAAGAGGCTTTGTATTGCAGCCGATGTCAGCATATCTTTTCTTTTCCCCTATCCTATAGTGAGGCCTAGCAATCTGTGTTTGCCTTCTTCCTCCTTAGAAATTCATCATTTTTTTTGAGATTGGGTCTTGGTGCATAGCATACACTAGAAAAACACTGAAGAAATACTGAAAGTCTCAGCAGTATGCCTAGCTCTTGCACAGTTTAACATTAGGGCTGGTAGTTCGATTGCTGATGCCTTACTTCAGCAGGAGCCACACAGTAGGGTGCAAACAAGAGGCTTCCAAGGGACTATCAAGTCACGCTGCAACTCATGAATCCAAACTTGACATGGCATGATCAACAGGAGGTGATGAGCTCCAGTTCCATGAGACCACTCACTCCACTTCCAAGAGTGCATCACGTGTGAGTTGTGCGTGTTCTCTAGCCCTTGCAGCAGGACTGTCTCACAGAATCTTCTCAACACATCTTAGATGCATTCTAATGCAGATTTCCTCCTGCAGCGCACAGTGAATGTATACATTTTTGCACGTAATAAAGCCAGCCAGCCACATACCTTCCTCTCAACCGGGCTGAGGCCCCAAGGCAGTCAATTTCAATCCCTGTAAACATAATTGATGGGCTGTTTCCTAAAGGTCCGGTTCAATCCTCGATAAACTGCCCAGACTCAAAGCTTCGGACTGAAGAGAGAAAAACCCAAACCACCTGCAATTTACAATTAGTTTTATTTCTGACAGGGAAGAACATTCAGAGCTCAGGACCATCCACAAAACCACAAGGAAATGAGAAGTAGCTGTGGCTTTTGAGAAGCAGTCTTCTTTGTGGAAAGCACTGCTGACATATCCACCACATTCCCCTACAGTAAAGTCTACTCCTGTGTCAGACCTCACAAAAAACAGATATATTTTTGGTACTTATCTCCATCCTTACCCCATCCCTGTCCCTGAGGAAGCCCAATGTGGGGCATACCTGCAGATCACCAGCTGTGGTGAGGAGGGTCAGCTGAAGCCAGGCTGGGATGTAATCTCACAGGTGCTGGGTCAGAGTCAGAACTGGGGAGGGTAACCCAGTCAGATCCCAGCCCCGGGATGGCCAGGCAGGACTCTGCTCCCTGCACAGCAGGGTGTGATCTGTGGGGCTTGCTCCCCACACACAGCTTCTTCTCCAGGACACAGCATCTGCATCAGTGAGGGCTGCATCCTGTGCTGTCAGAGCCCAGAGGCTCTTCTGACAGGGAAAGCTGGAAAATGCCCTCAGCATCCTCGCTAGACCTCAGTCCCTAGCCCTGCTGTGGGGTCTTCCTCACCCCTTCAGCAACTTTCCCAACACCACCATCCCTGAACCTTCTTCCACAGAGGGATTTTGCAGTGTCAGTAGCGGAACAAAGGCCAGTGTGCGGTGCCACTCTGAACTTAGTAACCCTCCAGCCCTTTCCTTGAGGTAAGAGTGAAATCCAGATATCCTGGTCCCCTACAGCATATCTCCTCCAGAACTTGGGGGAGAACCTATAGGCAGAAGGAGGGTAAGAGGAACCCAAATAGTGCAAGGGTGCAGAGGGATTTCTCCTGAGTGACAGCTTGGTCATTAATGGGTTATCACAGTGTACTGGGTTTGACTGGTGGGATTTCAGTGGTGAGGGGGCTGTAGGGATGGCTTCTGGAGGAAGCTGCTAGAATTATCCTCTAAGTCCGATAGAGCCAATGCCAGCCGGCTCCAAAAACGGACCCACTGCTGGCCAAGGCTGAGACTATCAGTGATGATAGGATAGGAACACCTCAGCGAAAACACATTTAAGAAACAGAGAAAGAAGGAGAGCGCCACACAACTGGCAGAGAGATAGAGGAGTGAGAATATGTGAAGACACCAAGGTCAGTGAAGAGGAGGATGTCTCGAGGCACCAGAGTAGAGAGTGCCTCAGGACGTGGTGAAGACCATGGTGAGGCAGGCTGTCCCCCTGCAGCCCGTGGAGGTTACGGGTGTAGACGTCCACTTGCTGCCCATGCAGGATCCCAGGCTGGAACGGGTGGATGCCTGAAGGGGGCTGTAGTCAAAGAATCACAGAATCACAGACTCACAGAATCACCGAATGTTAGGTGTTGGAAGGGACCTCAAAGGATCATATTGTCCAACCCCCCTGCCAGAGCAGGATCACATACAGGTTTTTTCTAATGTTGAGGTGGAACCTCCTATGCTCCAGCTTGTACCCATTGCCCTCTGTCCTGTCATTGGATATCACTGAAAAGAGCCTGGCTCCATCCTCCTGACACTCCGCCTTGACATATTTATAAACATTTATGAGGTCACCCCTCAGCCTCCTCTTCTCCAAGCTAAAGAGACCCAGCTCCTTCAGCCTTTCCTCATAAGGGAGATGTTCCACTTCCTACACCATCTTTGTGGCTCTGCGCTGGACTCTCTCGAGCAGTTCCCTGTCCTTCTTGAGCTGAGGGGCCCAGAACTGGACACAATATTCCAGATGTGACCTCACCAGGGCAGAGTAAAGGGGCAGGAGGACCCCTCTTGACCTTTTAGCTACTTCCCTTCTAATACACCCCAGGATGCCATTGGCCTTCCTGGCCACGAGGGCACACTGCTGGCTCATGGTCATCCTGCTGTCCACTAGAACCCCCTGGTCCCTCTGCCCTACGCTGCTCTTCAGCAGGTCAGTCCCCAACTTATACTGGTACAAGGGTTTTTTCTATCCCAGGAGCAAGACTCTGCACTTGTCATTGTTGTATTTCATGAAGTTTCTAACCACTCAATTCTTCAACTTGTCCAGGACTCATGTAATGGCCCCACAGCCTTCTGATGTGTCAGCCACTCCTGCCAGTTTTGTGTCATCAGCAAACTTGCTGACAGTGTACTTTGCTCCCTCATCCAGGTCATTGATGATTATAGTGAATAGTACTGGTCCCAGTATCCACCCCTGAGGGACTTCACTAGATACAGGCCTCCAGCTAGACTCTGTGCCATTGACCACAACTCTCTGATTTCTTCGCTTCAACCAGTTCACTATCCACCTCATTACCCGATCATTCAGACCACACTTACTCAATTTAGCTATGAGGATGCTGTGCAAGTCCCATGGGAAGCCCATGCTGGAGCAGGTCTCTACCATAGCCTGAAGCCTGTGGAAAGACAGAAGCCCATGCCAGAGTGCCAGAGCAGGCTGGCTGGCAGGACTTTTGTGATGCCACAGGGGACTCGTTCGTGCTGGAGCAGTTTCCCCCTGAAGGACTGCACCCCAGGAAGAGACTCACGTTGGGGCAGCTTGTGATGAACTCTGATGAACTCTGATGAACTCTGCTGAGAGGACTCACGTTGGAGAAAGTGTGTGAAGATTGTCTCTTGTGAGAGAGATCCCACAATGGCCCAGGGGAAGAGTGAGGAGTCCTCCCCCAGAGAAAGAAGGAGCAGTGGAGACAACATCAGATGAACTGACCACAACCCCCATTCCCTGTCCTCCTGCACCACTTGAGGGGAGGAGGTGGATAAATTGGGATTGATGTTAAGCCCAGGAAGAAGAGAGGGGTGGGAGGAAGGTGGGTTTTTTTAATTTTTTAAGCTCTGTTTTATTTCTCATTACTCTCCTCTGATTTGATCTTCAATAAATTTAACTAATTTTCCTCCAACTGAGTCTGTTTTACCCGGGATGCTAGATCTCCCTGTCCTTGTCTTGGGCCATGGGCCCTTCATTGTATTTTCTCCCCCTGTCTGGTGGAGAACAGTAGGGTGATAGAGTAGCTATGTAGGCACCTGGCCACCGTCCAGGGTCAAACCACCACACACAGTCTGCATTGGACACAGCAAAATATTTGGGAGATCTGTAGGGCACTGACCTGGGAGAAGGGGTGGCACTGGGGCACCTTTGCTGTCACTGTTGTCACCAGCAGCCAGAACAGGGACTCCCTCCTGTGGCACTGTCCACCCAAAGCTGCCGTCTCTGCTCACAAGGAGGCTTACGGAGCCACCAGGTCTGCCTGTGAGCTGGCCTCCCCCGTGACAGCTGGGCTGATAGTGGAGATGTGACAGGGTGGAGGTGTGCCAGGAGGACACTCCCGGGTGCTGGGCAGAGCCAAGGCAGGTGCTGAGGTCTGTACAACCATCCCTCCCCTCTGCTGTGGCTGCTACAGCAACTTCTTTCCAGGGGAGGGAGCAGCACCTGCTGCCTGCTCTCCACAGCAAACATCTCCCCGCCTTTCTGAGTCCATCTGTGCATGTCCCCCTGCCATCCTGCTCTCCACAGAAACATGGACCCAAGCCAAGCAAGACTCTCTTCCCTGGCGTTGCTGTTTCAATGTATGTCTCTCTGCAGTGACAGCCAGCCCACGGCCCCCCACCCAGCCCTTCTGGCCTTGTGTTGCAGCCCACACCTACCTCAAATACACCCCCCGCCCCGCTTCGCTCTCAGACTGCAACCCTCTCCCATCTGGCTGAGTGCTTGCTGACCACACAGAAAGATATTCTTAGCACATAAAATTGGACATAAGCAGTTTGCAGCTGGGAGTAGGGTGGAGTAAGACTGGAGAGACACGGGACACTGCCTTTTGATTTGAGGAAGATGTGCTCAGAAACGGGGTTTCCAGCTCTGACCGCCGAGCAGTTCCACATCTGGTTCAGCCACTCCTGCTCCCATCCCCAGAGCCGTGTTCAGCATGTCCCACCCTGGTTCTTGGACAGGGAACCTAGTTAAGCTCAGGAGGTGGGAATTGTAACATTTGGAGCAGCATCTCAAGCCAGACTAGCTTCTCCCCAAACCCTGCTGCTTTCAGGTGCTGCTCTCAGGGCAGACTCTCCGTAACAAGATTAATTGTTCTGACCTGCTCTTTGATGCCCTGTGTTTCATATTCACTTCCTCTCATCTGCCCTCTGTCATATTTTTCCTGTGGTCTCTCTCACTGCCTGAGTGGAGCATCTCTACCTCCTAGACCAACCCTTCGCCCTGAAACTCCTTCATTGTACAAGTCTCTCTGCACTGCTCCTGTTCAAATGCTCCACCCAGCGCCATGCACTGGCCCCACACGTCAGAGCTCTCTTTCACAGGCAGCTGATGGAGTGCGTTTGGGGGAGTCATGAGTCTTTGCTTCCATACAGGGGTCTTAAATAAAGAGCTTGGCATTTCCCCTTTTCAGTCGTCAGCCTGTACAGCTTCCAGAAGAAAGCAAATCCTGAGGAACTGCCTATGTCCCCCAGTGTAGCTGGGAACAGAGAAGTGCCCAAAAATATCCTGAGCCCAGAAAGAAACAGATGAAGAGGGAAGAAGAAGCCAGGCAGCTGTTTCACCAGTGAAATGGAGCCAGTGGCATGGTGGAGGACGTCAGGTGGCACAGTTGGTGGTGTTAGCTGATTTTCTGTGGGCTTCACAGCCCCATCATCCTGCCTGATGCTGCAACAGTGATTCCTCAGAGGAGGCATCGCTGGTGCCAGGAGGACCTTGATCTGGCACGGCTGCTTTCTGACCCATCCTAGGATGCCTGGCCATGCCCTGGCCATGCCATGAGCAGATTGCTGTGCCTCCACAAAGCAGCTTCCCTCATACACGGAGCACTGAGAAGCCAAGGTCTGGGCTGGGGCCGTACTCACCACTATCCTCAGCATGTGGTCCTGCAGAACTCCGCGATAAGCCTGCTGGCTTCCTCCAGCCTCTGATCAAGGTTTGTTGTGGCATGATGCTGTTCCCCAGAAAAGCTGGGCAGGTGGAGGAGAAGAAGGTAGGAGTACACTGCGTTCTGATAAGTCAGTGAGAGTGGTAGGAATGGCACAGTGCCCAGAGTCCAGAGAGCAGCAGCCCTTTGTTTTATAAATACGTGCATAAAGTCACATGTATTTCAAGCCCAGGATCAAGCCAAGGGGAAGATCCTGAGCAGACTGACAGCTGTGCCACAGCTGACCTGGGGGAAAAGTGAAAGTCTCATCTCATGCAACAACCTCCCATGGGGAATCTCCACTTATCTTGGCTTATTCCCCCTTGGCCAGCAGAAATCCCATAGAGCCCAGGGCCATGAGGTAAGCAGGCTGAGGAGGCAGGATTCCAGGTGGCAGGCAGTGGGAAAGGAGTGTGGATGCTGCTTCACTCCCACCACAGAGCAAGTCAAGTCTCTGGCCAGCACTGGGAGAGGGACAACAGCCTCCCCCCTTGGAGCTTGGCAAGACGGTGCCTGCAATTATTGCGTGAAAAGGCCTGTGGCTGTGAGATTCTGTTTCAGACTGTTTCAGAGCCCTGTTAAGGGCTTGCGCTGAGACAATTTGCAAGATAACAAAGAATAGGTGATTTATTAAAGCTACAGATAAAAGATTCGGATCTGTCATTGATAAATTCGCTCTCTGCAACAGCGCTAATATATAACAGTAGTGCTAGCAAAATACTTCCCCTGGTATTTCTCACAAAAAAAGTGAAAGCACAATTCTTACCAAGAAAGTGTCCCTGTCTTGGGTGAAGGAGATGGACCACTGTCACCGGCTGCCTCTTCTGGGTTTGTTCTCTCCCTCCGTCGACACACTCCCTCCATGCTCCTTATACACTATCTCCCCCCTCCCAGGGTGACATTAGGTATGATTTGAGTGAAGAGTGGGTGATTATAGCCATATAGGTATATTGAAGCAAAAAATTCCATTCTGGGCGTTGTGGCCTTCCGAATTCTGTTTTGAAGCAACTTATCTGTTTGCAGGATGGTGTTGACATCATTAGTCTCCATGTGGCCTTGCTCTTCAGCCAAAACAGGGCATCCTGGCACAAGAAGATTCCCTCCTTGGGCTGGTTCTCACTGTGCAGGCCTTCTTGATCTCCATCCCCACTGTCTGCACAACAGATAAGGGGACATCTGCATTCTGCAAGTCTTAAAATATTCTGTAAGTTTGAAATATCGCAGCGATAGTCCTTCTTCACGAGAGTCAAGGACATCCACATGAGTGCTCCTGAATGTCCCATGAAGAAGGACTCGCCATTCATCATGGTGTGACTTACACCCCAGGCGCTGGACTGGTGCTGACACACTTGGCTCACCCACTGCCTGCAGCACCAGGTCTCTCCTGGTTGTAATTACGCCAGGAGACCAGTTTGTCCAGTGCTGGCGCAATCAGCCACCACAGAACAAGAGCTCAGCGGGGTGGGGTGACCAGCCACCCATGACACAGGTGGACAGAAATTAGGCCAAGGTAATCAAAGGTATTAATGTTGTGGTGGCAGGCAGGCACTGCCTGGGAACAGGGCTCCAGCGTGCAGGGCACAGCAGGATCAAAGCCCTGACCCATCCGTCTCAGCTCTACCAGAGCTCACCGCAGCCATCAGAGATCCCAGGTCTAGGCAGCACTACCACTGCTCATCCTAGATCAAGTCTCATTTGCTCCTGCTGCTGCTGTCCTGCGACCATCAACATCACACGTTAGCCACTAGCATAGCTAAGTAGGACTCACTTTACTTCCTTTTTTTTTACCCACTGTGCGGTCCAAGGCTGCTGTGTGTAGCCAGGCCTCATGTTGCAGAGAGGTCCCCATGTAGAATACCACCATACTTCCTTCTTTTGCCCTTGACAGACTCTGGCACACTTTGCCTGTGCCAGACTCATCTAGGTATGCCAGGATTCAGGAAGGTTTTTTGGCCCAGGTTCCCATGGACCATGCAGATGCACTTCCTTTGAGGTCAGGGTGACTTGACTCACAGGAGAGCGCTGTCAGTACTGCCCATGTTGCTTGCTGAACCTACTCAGATTTTCAACAGCCAGGAGAAGTAACAAAGAGCTGTGAGTGAATTGGCTGCAAGCAATGGCACAATGGTGAGTTTCACATCAAACGCAGCGCATCTCCCCACACTCTAGGACATGCTCCAGCCTGTGCTGCCTCAGCCTGCCCTGCCTGGACAGAGTCTGGGCAGGGCACAGGGACAAGGGAGAGGACTGGGAAGTGCCCCCAGTTGCAGGGCGCTCCCGACCTTGCTGATGCACAGAGAACTGATGCTCCGCTTTCCAGCCCTTCAGACACGTGTACAGAGCATCATCACTGTCCACACATGGCTGTGACGTCAGTGACCTCCAGGCAAAAACCTCCCACAGACATCCAGAGCCCAGCATCATCACCCTGCTCCTCTGTTCCTCGGCACAGAGAGGGGAAGCCAAAGGGGAAGGCAGCAGCCGTAGGACAGGCACACGGCTCGACTCTCCTCTACCTAGATGTGGCTATGTCCATGCTTCCTCCTGGAAATGGCCCTGGTCCATGACCTCCCTTGAACCTGTCTCACTTAGTATAGGCCAAAACTGTGTCAGGGAACCAACCGAGCGGTGTTGATGATTACAGGACCATGCTCAGACCAAGGAGTTACTCAGAGAGGTGTAGACTGAATGACTGCTGTCTCAAGGGTGGGGAGCACCTTGAAGTACCTACCTCTTGTTCGGGCATCTGGGAGAATAAGCAGGGCTCCACAGTCTCTGCTTGGGGGCAGAAGAGCAGAAGGGGCTGGGAGCATCTCCCTCATCCATGTGGCTGTGACCAAGGTGGGTGCCCTTCCCAAACACAACTTCATAGTTTGCAGGGGAACAGTTCTCCAGCCTGATGTATTGCTTTCCTCTGGAAGGTTTTCTTTTTGTCGGCTCTGGGATGAGTAAGGAAGCCAGGGCAAGGCGGAGGATGTTGGTTAGGTAATGTGGGATCTCTGGGGTGGGCTGTGCCTGTGTGTCTGTTATGTGGGATCTCTGGCAGGCACTGTGCTGAGCTATGCATGCCCTCACCAGCAGTTCCCTCCACATTGCTGTGGTGCTTCTGAGTTCCACCCTGCAGACACACCAAGTTGTGCAGATCAAAGGGCAGTGATGAACCACAGGTGAAGGCTCTTCCCCAAAGCCACAGACCAGGACTCACTGGGTGCTTTCAGTCCTGCTCCCTTGCTCTGCTCTCCTGCAGCTGGTGCTATGGGTTACTGGGCTGCTCCCACCATCACAGCCGAGGACAGTCCTGGACCTGTTCTGACATGGTCCCACTTAGCCCACCACTGCAGCCACACCAGGCTTTTGGCATATCTACTCCTGACTTACAATTGACAGAACCACAAGCACCTGAGGGATGCTGTGCTGCAGCTGGCAAGTACCACTAAAAGCCTGGCAAGAGGTAGGATGTGGAGCAACGTTGGAAGAGCCTCCGGAGTGTGGAGTTGCTGAGAGCACCATTTCCCAGGGCCAGGTCAAGAGGACAAAGAGGAGCCATTACCTGCTGGGCAGCCTTGGAGGATGGAAACACGGCAAGTATTGGGAGATAAGCTGTTTGAGTCAAGAGCAGTGCAGAAGATGCTGGAGGTGGTAGCATTGCTTCTGCCTGTTTGGCACAAGGTGACCAACTCTTGGTGAGCAGTGAAGATCTCTGCAGTGCTGATTCACCAGGTGTAGTGGTCATGTGGCTGCATGCCACAGCACCATGGGTCACAGTTCGTGCACAGGTCTGTCCCTCCTTTTCATAGAATCACAGAATGTGTTGAATTGGAAGAGACCTTTAAAGATCATTTAGTCCAACCCTCCTGCAGTGAGCAAGGACATCTTGAATTAGATCAGGTCGCTCAGAGCCGCATCAAGCCTGACCTTGAATGCCTCCAGGAATGGAGCCTCCACCACCTCTCAGCAAACTGTTCCAGTGTTTCACCACCCTCAGAGTAAGGAACTTCTTCCTAACATCTAATTTAAATCCATTCTGCTCTAGTTTAAAACCATTGCCCCTCGTCCCATTGCTACATATTCTTGTAAAAAGTCCCTGCCCAGCTTTCCTATATCCCCCTTCAGGTACTGAAAGACTGCTATAAGATCCCCCCAGAGCCTTCTCCAGCACGGGCTGTCTCATAAGCAGGGAGCTGAGGAATGTGCAGAACATGGGCACATGCAGAGGTCTGCTGGGTGGTGTGTGGTAATGTGATGAAAAAGCAAAGGTTGTCTGGAGAAACTAGAGGAGAGGACACTTAGGACAAACAGGTTGTACTTGCATTCTGGAAGAAAGCACCAAAGGGAATCATTGGATTCAGTCAATGCTTCTTGTCTTGCTTACCTTTGGGTCTGCACCATCCCTCCAGGCTGGAAACTCCTCCTGCAAGGAAGACTTGTGCCTGGTCTGGCACAGCTTCACACACTCACTTCCCACAGCCATCTCTGGATCCTCTGCAGAGACAGAAATTGATTTTCCTGACTGTTTGCAGAGAAGTATGGATGGGCTCTTGCACACAGCTACAGGAGGGGATTGCTCCAGTTCTGGATCCTAGTAGAGCAAGCCTTCCATCAGGGCTGGTTACAGTCAGGTCATCCCAAGCAGCTCTGTGCTGCAAGGACCCAGCACCACAGGTGCTGGCATGGAATAGTCATGGGGCTGAAGCAAGCACTGGGCTTTCTGTACGGAAGTCCTCTTGCATCCCTCACTGCCCTGCATACAGCTTGGCCACCCTGCATCCCTTACAGGACATCCCCAGACCCTGCACTTCTCCAGCAACCCCCCTGGGCCTGCCTGGGTGATTCACCATCTCCATCAGAAGATGTTTGTTGATCCCTGAGCCTTGTCCTCATGAGAGTTGGAGAATGCAGAGCCCAGACAGAGAAGGGCAAAGAAGACAAAGCCCCACTTCTTTCCTCCTTGCAGTTCCACAGGAGCAGAGCATGGCCAGAGAGACCTTCCTGCTCTTCCTCAGCAGGGCTTGAGGAGCTTAACTCAGGGTTTGCTGCAGGCTCAGCACAGCCTGGCTTTGTATCCGGCTGTCCAGAGTGTACTTGCCTGCACCATGGGAGGGATTTGGGGCACGAGGAACTTTTAGCCATGCCTCAGCTCAATGCTGCTGTGCCAGGCAGGAACTCAGTGTGGTGGAAATAGCACAGCAGAGTTACCAGTGATGATGAAAGAAGGGATTGTAAATCCTGCAGCAGCAATTTCCACAGTCAAGGCCATCTCCAGTGCTTTAATTTATCCATTACAACTTAATTGGATGTAAACCCAGTCACTGCTAAGCCGCAGAAGACCTGAACAGGCAGTGGTCCTGAGCTTCTTTTGGCAAGATGCCTTGCCAGGACTCTCCATCTCTGCTGCGGTGCCTTGACCCTCAGGGGGCTAATGCTCACATGGACTCAGCAGAAAGGAAGAGGCAATGTTTGCTCTCCTCCTGGCCCCCGGTGAGCTGGCTTTGCTCCTTTGAGCAGCTCCCTGCACCATTGAGGAGTGGGTCACTGAGCTGTGTATGTATCAGGGTGCTTAGATTTTGGGTACCAGGGCTGAGCCCCAGCATGCAGGAAAGACATCCGCTGCCATCCCAGTAGCTGCAGCTGGCCACTGTGGTGGAAGGGCAGAGCCTGCAGCCTCCTGTCCCCACACGCAGATGCTGGTCTCTGCCCTCTGTGCCCATCACAGGAAGCCTGTGAAGCTGCTCCTGTCATTCTGTCAGGCTGTTGTCAGTCGGATGGACACGTGATGCTGGAGAAGCCTGAGAATGTGGCCCATTGCACAGCGTGGTTCCTCACGGCTGCAGTGGCCTCCCATTACCCTGGCAGGTGGAGACACCGGCCTGGAGCAGTACTGGTGAGGAAAGGTGTGGCTCAGACCTCATGAGATAGGGACTGGCAGAACCCTGTCCCCAGGCTCTGCCTCCCTACATGTAGGAAAATTGCCTTGCACAGACCCACTCCCTTCTGTGGACCTGGAAGAACAGAAATACCATGCATTTTTAGCGGGATGGGCAGAGCACTGCTCCCACTGTAAAGAAGTCAGGGGCTCAGTTCACCTGCTGTAACCCACAGGGTTATTCTCCCTCCTGTGACAAGGAAGAAAACCCAGGGCTCATGGTCCATGGTGTTTACGCTGTGTTTGGTGGCACCTGGAGCGAAGCAAGCACTGGCCAAAAAATGCTGCACCAGGAGACACTCAACATGGCTGCTTTTCCCAGCAGGGAAAACAGCTGGAGTGGTGCCAGGCATGTGAAGCCGGCCGTACCTCACTGGGAAAAAGTTGGAACAATGCACTCACCACAGCAGGGCAACACAGGAGGGTTGTGGCAGTGCCCGCGGGAGGCAGCTGGGGCAGGGCTGGGCCAACACAGGCAGGTGGATGCCAAGCAGAGCAGCAGCAAAATAGTTGGGATGGAGCAAGGGCAGATCCTGGACAGGACAGATCAGCCTTGGAGCAAGGAAAAGGCCTGGGGGTGAGCTGGGAGCAGCAGGAAATCAGGGAGAGGTGGAAGGGCTCATGCAAAGGAGAAACATGAGGGGTGTGACAGGCAGTGAGCATAGTGTCCCTGTGAGGCTGCATTTCTCTACTCCCCTGGAGGACAGATCCCACAGTCCTCGAAATACTGTCCAGGCAGGGCTGGGTGCACAGAAGGAATCAGAGCCACATATCCACAGCACCCGTCCAGCCTGGTGATGGCTGTGAGGAGAGATCGGAGCCTGTGCCAGTGGAGCCTACACTGGCAGCAGCTGCTTGTCACGGAGAGTTGGAGCCACAACACTGTACGGACTGGGGCTAGGGGGAAGGGATGCCCTCCAGAGGGATCTGGAGAGACTGGAGATGTGGACCTGTGCAAAGTGTGCGTGAAGTTCAACAAGGGCAAGTGCAAGGCCCTTCACAATGGGCTGGGGCAATCCCAAGCACAAATACAGGCTGTGGGATGAGTGGATTGAGAGCAGCCCTGCAGAAAAGGACTTCGGGGTGTTGATGGATGAAAAATAGAATGTGAGGCACCAATGTGTGCTCGCAGCCCAGAAAGCCAATTGCATCCTGGGATTCATCAAAAGAAGCTGGCCAGCAGTTCAAGGGACAGCATTCTGCCCCTCTGCTCTGCTGTAATGAGACCCAGCCTGCAATACTGTGTTCAGCTCTAGGGCCCCCATATAAGAAAGGCCTGAATCTGCTCCAACAGGTCCAAAGGAGGCCACAAAGGTGGTGAGGGGACTAGAGAAACTCCCTTATGGGGACAGGCTGAGATAGTTGGGGCTGTTCAGCCTGGAGAAGAAAAGGCTCTGGAGATACCTTATAGTGGCCTTCCAGTACTTACAAGGGGCTACAGGAGAGCTGAGGAGGGATTGTAGTGATAGGACAAAGAGTAACGGTTTCAAAAGGAAAGAAGGTAGATTTAGAGTAGATGTAAAGAAGAAATTCCTTACTCTGAGAGTGGTCAGACACTGGAACAGGTTGCCCAGAGAAGCTATGAAAGTCCCCTTCCTGGAAGTGTTCAAGGCCAGGCTGGATGAAGCATTGAGCAACTGGGTCTAGTGTGAGGTGTCTCTGCAAATGGCAGGGAGGTTGGAACCAGTTGGATTTAAGGTCCTTTCCAACCCAAATCAATCTATGATTCTATGTGGGGAGATCAGGTCCCCAAACCACCGGTCCACCCTCTCAGCAACTGGGGAGGATGAGGAGAAAGATCGTCCTGCAGCCACGAGGAGCATCCAGGCGGGACCCGGAGAAGAACGAGTCCCATGTCTCCAAGGAGCCCCCAGGCAGGGCCCGGGATGGGGAAGGATCTGAGCCGTGATGTGTGTCCGAGCCGTGTACCAGCATCTCAGCTTCCCACGACCCTCACAGAGACCCCCGCCTGGCACCAGCAGCCCGCAAGGGACACCGGCCGGGCGTGCGACATCCCCTCCACCCGCCGCCGGTGCGGGGCGGGGGTGCGAGGCTCCGGCAGGGCGGTGGCGGCGGCGGCGGCGGGGGCGGATCCCAAGGAGTTAAAGGTCTGTCCCCGCCCCGGTCCCGCCCCGCCGGTGCCAGCGCTCGGGGCGGCCGAGGCGCAGCGGCGGGGGGTCGGGGCTCCGCCGGTTCTGCCGCCGGGCCATGAACGCCGTGCTCTCCGCCCCGCTCCGCCGCCGCCGCCGCCGCTAGCATCGCCCCGGGGACCGGTGGAGGAGGGGCGGGAGGGGCGGTGTGGAGAAGCGGCGGCGGGGAGGGGGGAAGGCAGGCGGCGGCGTCCCGGCGGCGGGGCTGGCCGGGGATGTGAATGGCGCTGAGGGTGTTCGGCGGGATCGACATGGAACGGGAGAAGCTGCCGCGGCGGCCCGGGGAGGGCGAAGGGGAGGCGGCGGGGCCCTCGCCGGGCTGCGGGCGGTTGCGGCCCTCTTCGTACCGGGCGCTGCGCAGCGCCGTCTCCACCCTGGCCCGCATCGACGACTTCTACTGCGAGAAGATCGGTGCCGGCTTCTTCTCCGAGGTCTTCAAGGTGCGCGGGGGCGGGAGGCATCCCGCGGGTTTGGGCATCCCCTCCCGGGAAACCGCGGCTCGCACGCATCCCTGGCCGGGCCCTCGGTGGGGTGCCGAGGGGGGGGGTGTCTGCTCCCTCCCCCCGGCCCTAGCAGCTAGGCGATGTCGAGGCGGGGCGGTGCCGGTGCGTCGGGGAGCCGGGATGCCGGGGAGCCCGGTTCCCGACCCCGGGGGTGTTGTTCTTCCATCCCTCCGTGCAGGGGGAGGGGAGCGCCGGCTCTGTTTACAGCCCGGGAAGGCTGAGCACTCCCGAAGCGCTGCGGCGTGTCGCCTGGGGGGTCAGGGCGCCGGTGGGATGGTGAGCAGACCGGCCCCGGGGACCACCGTCAATAGCCCGTAGCTCCGAAGCCATCGTTGGCCCAGAGGGTGTGCCTGTGGCAGGGGGATTCAGGCCGTGTTTGCAGCCAGTCCGAGGTGATTTCCAGCATTAGTGGGCCTCCCTCAGTGTTCAATGGGCAGGTGGATGTGCAGTGTGTCCCATGGGAGCCTCACGAAGGTGACTGGCCCTGAGAGGGGGCTGTGATGCTGTAGAGCGGTGCAGGAGCTGGCTCCCGTTTGGGACCCCAGAGCTTTCTTTGTACTCTGTCCTCTCTGGGACTGCCTGAGTGGGGATGTCCATGTGTGACCAAGACCCTGGTTAGGGGTGCACAGATGCTGGGGGCAAAGGGGGTAAGCTCAGGGTCTCAACAATGTGGCAGAGGTGAGTGGTGCCCTGCCAGCCCATGCACAGCTGCCAAGGAAATGGCCAAGGCCACCTCTCCCCATCCGGGGGAGGATGGGGTTATGTGTGCACGTGTTGTTTTTGTCCTTGGCATCACTTAAGATACCACAAACTGTTGGGCAAGGGCTACCCTTAAGCCATGCTTCTAATGGCTTCACCCTCCTTAAAGAGTAGTTTTGGGCTGGGTGCGACCCCCACCACCTCCCACCGTGGTTGCTGTGGTCCCAGGCAGCACTGCGCTGTGTCCCCTGCATGGGACCTCGCTCCCACGTGCAGCACAGATGGGCATCCATGTCCCAGGAATGGCCAGTAGGACCTTGGGGTCCCTCTCCAGCCCTGCCACTGTTCCCCACTCAGCAGGGAGACCCCAAAACCTGGCTTCTCTGCAGCCACAGGAGAGGTGGCCTGTGAGGGACTGAGGTGGACATACAGAGGGGTTCCTTTCCTCCCTCCTGCCCCTGCGGAGCTGTGGCCTTTCCACTGGCTGGGTTTCTGCTATTGATCTCTGGCTTGAAGCACGCAGCAGCACCTCGGAGCAGAGGGAGGCATTTAATAATGTCAGGCATGGATATGGCTCTTTAATAATGGATGCTCCCGTGTCTTGGCCAGGCCACAGTTTCTTCTTGCCATTTTGTTTCTGTTTTCCCAGGCCCTGTGGGAGCCACAAAATCCTCCTTCTCCTGTCCGTTGTTCATAATCTTGTGGGGCCACTTGCATGTAGGATTTGTGGGACCAGCATAGGTTGTGGGATAGGAATGGGATCAGACAGCAGGAGCTGACATGTGTGTGCCAGAGAGGAGACAGAGGCAGGAGGGGGCCACAGGGGTTTTCTCATGCAGTAAGTTGTGTGCAGGAGCTCAGCAGGATGGTGGGGCAGGCCTGAGATCTGAGGTGGGGTTTGACTGCCTAAGCTTGGCAGGGCGACACAGGATCTGTTTTCCTCCCGCTTCCCTTGTTCCTGCTGTCTTCCATGGCCATGGGCACTTACAGCTCCCTCCTCTGTGTGGCTGCTGGGCCTCCTTCCAGCCTTGATGGGCACGGAGAATGACAAGGAGGTGTCCTGGACATCTCTGTCCCTACACAGGTAGCCGAACAGCTGAGACAGGTCCAGGCAGGATACTGGAGTATCAACATAGGTGTCTGACTCTCTTCCTAGAGTTAATACGAAAGGTGTGTCTAAGCTCTGGTGTCCCAAGCTAGCCCCTGGATTTATCCCACTTCAGCCGAGTGCTTCTCTTGGAAAGGCTGTCCAGAGTGAACAGGAGACACCTGTGATGAAAAACTGCCCTTTTCCCCAGGGGTTATTCCCAGGTTATTCCCCACTGTGCTGCAGAGATGGACGGGCTGGTTCTCATTGCCTTTCCCTGTGTGATTTCAGAGGTGTCAGGCCCACCCATTTTCTCAGGTACACAGACCATGTAGCAAGCCACTTCTCCATCTTCAGTAGACTGAGCAGATTGAGGCAGGTGTGTTTGTCCTGGATGTTTTCTCCAACCCCTAAACCACTGTCACATCTTTTCCCCAAATCACTCTTTTACTTCCCCACATGCAGTCTGCAGCAGATGTGGGGGCTTTCCTCTCCTGGGGGCTGTATCCTGAGGTCTTCCCTCATCCGGCTCTTCATCTTATGCTCCGCACATCCTCTTGGAGATGCTGCTTCCCAGATCACAGTCCTTCGGTGTGCTTGACCCAGCACCCCATTTCCTTGGTGCCAGCGTGGGAATTAGTGGTTCCCAGCAGGGACAGAGCTCAGGAGAGGGCTTTGGCACGGCTGCCACCCGCCCGTCTCTGCTGGCTTCCCCGCTAACCTTTGAGATTCTGTATTTACTCCCAATTTACCTGCGCAACTGATGACACAGCTCCCTCTTATCAGCTGCCCTTTGTCGATGGACCTTGCCTTGTTTTACAGAGAAGGGTGGAGCAGTGTGACACAGGTGGGGAAACTAAGGCAGACAGGGAGGAAGTGAATTTGCCAAGGTCAGCCAGCCTTGGTCAGGCCAGGGGCAGCCCTGGCCCTGCTGTCACTGCTTGGGAGCCCCAGCCACTGGAAAGGCGTGATGCAAACTAGCTGGGGACCCACTGGCGCAGGCCGTACTTGTGGTGAGGGCTGGCAATGATCCTGCACTGCCCCAGCTCCTGGTGTGCCCGCGGTACTTCTCCTGGCAGCACGGGAGGTGAGGGTTGCGGATGCTCGAGTGTTCATCAGGAGCGGGTACTGCGGGCACTGCTCCTTCCACTTCCCTGGAGGAAGTCTTGTCTTTATCAATCCTGCCTTTTGTGTGTGACATGTGGGTTTTTCCAGTCCCACCCAGTAAAAGGCCTGTTGTGCTACTGGGTTTCCTGCGAGGTCAGACACAGCCGTTGCTGGTGGCTGTGGGATTACTGGCAATGTTTCTACCCCCTTACCTGCCCTCCCGTTTTCCCCACTGGGCTCCCTGGGATGAGGGGTGCAGGATGATGTCCCTGCATGACTGTGCCTTGCCTGTGCCAGACAAGGGGACGTGTGCTCAGTGGGGCTATGTACCAGCCTGTCCCCATCATGGGGTGCAGGGGGTCTGTCTGCTTAGACCCCCTGGTTGTGGGGGTGGAATGGCGAGGGGGGTGTTTTCACCCCATGTCTAGACGGGAGCGCTGGCTGTGGGGAGGGAGCAGGCCGTCTGCTTGCTCTGATTAGCATGCTCTTTAAATAAGACTCTTAATTTCCGCTGTTAAAAGAGCTCAGATCCCTTGTGCCCAGGCTGGGGCCGAAGCCAACCCTGTCCCATCCCCCAGCCCCACATGCTGGCAACAGATGGGATGGGCACCAACACACCACAGCACCCTGGCTCAGCTGCAATACCCCCATGAACACCCAATGGAGGGGCCGTGTGGGCTACTGGGGGGTCATCGGTGAGGAGCGAGGGCTCTCCGGGTTCCTGGGTGGAGGCCGACAGCTTGTCCTCCCCCCCTCGCCCCAGCTCGCTGAGCTCAGCTCCAGGGAATGCGCTGGGATTCCTGGGCACCCTGCCAGAGCACTGAGAGGCGAGAGGGAACGCCGTCATGCTGCCCGCTGCCTTCCCCGGGTGGCAGAGGGGAAGGGAACCCCCTGAGCAAGGGGCTGCATCCCGCCTGGGGTTATGTCTTGCTCCCGCTTCGGGAGGGCGGCCAAGGCTCTGTGCTGGTGCTGGCACCTCGTCTCCTGGGGTCCTTGAGGGAAATCCTGGGGAAGGGGATTTCACCAAATCTTCCCTCCCCGAGGCCGCCTCTCCTCCAGGATTAAGGCGTTAGGCACCGTGCTGCTGCACCAGGACCTAACCCAGCCTGTTGCAATGGCAGGAGGCTTATTAACGAGGAATTAAGCCACGGGCATGTCCCAGCTATGTGGAGCTGAGCAAGTGCCCACCGGGGGCTGGTCCCCGATGCAGGGGTGCTGCGGCTGGTGGGGATCCAACCAGCCCCACAGCACACGGCCACCGAGTGCCAGCTCTGTGCATGCCACCCGGCATTCCCGCCGTGGGTGCGTGGTGCCGAAGCCTCACCGCCCACGCGTCGAGCCAGGTCTCGGCGCCTGACAGCTGCCAGTGCCAGCCAAACCGACCGAGCGAGTCCTGCCAGCCCTACACAGCGTGGGAAGGGGAAGGCAGCAATGCTGCTGGGCGAGCTGGGCCAGGAGTGCTGGGCTTTGCTGGCAGCACCCAGCACCAGAGGCTTGGTATGGCTGATGGAGGTCACGCTGGCCTCTTCCAGGCTCTGGCTCCTTTGGTCCCTGGCTATGGAAGGAGCTGAAGGGGCAAAGGGAGATTCTGCCCATCCTGCTTTTGCCAGGGAGGCCCCGTCCTTAAAGCCTGCACAGCTGGGTTGGGAGCCTCATTTCTGTCTGGTGCTCCCTCCAGCTGCAACACATGCAGAAGAGGGGTGGAGGGAAGGCAGCAATGGTGGGGACGCCCCTTCCCCTGCCCAATGATGCAGGTGTGGGCAGGGAGCCTGAGGACACAGGGATGGGGCTGGCAGTGGTGCTGGGCGCTGCAGGGCAGCGATGGGCTGGGGTGAGCAGGGTGGAGGGAATGGGGAGGACCTGAGGTGCTGTTAGATGGGGTGCCCTGGGTGCACACAGTGCTAGAGGAGCCATGCTATGCCCAGCAGGGACTGTGCTATCAACCTGAGCACAGGAGCTCTGCGAGGAGGAGGTATGAGGAAACCCGTCCTCTCTTCTCCCCACAGGGTGGTGGGGGCCGTGATGGGGACCCACAGTGGTGGGTGTCTGGGAAGTCCTCTCCAAGCTCATGAGGGATTCATCCTGATCTCTGCTCCACGTGGCCTGTGCCTGCAGGCCAGTAGGGCCAACTGGCTGCATGTGGCTGGAGGGATGCCCATGGAACGGGCAGGTGGCTGCTGAATTATTCAGAACCACTCCATGAACTCAACGAGCTGGTAGTGGCATGGCAGGAGTGCGCAGGCTAAGCTATTGCCACCCCGTTCTACTCTGCCATGTGGAGGGGGTTTTACAAAGCACTAATTTTCCCTCAGGCTCTTTAGTGAAGAATAGCTGCTGCCCATCCCCTGGACATTGGGTGCTGGATGGTTCCCCATCTCAGTGTACACGCCAGGACAACTGCTTCCCGAAGTGATGCCAACTATGGGGTGGGAAGGGAGCCACAGAGAGCCCAACAAGCCAGCTTCTTTCCGTCGTGATGAGAACAGGGTCCAAGCTGTGAGCGAGATGGGAGGCACCAGGAACCCTGCCTACATTCAGCCCCCCTGTGTTTTGCCTGGGAAGATTGTCCCTGAGGTGTGTGGGGCAGGCCAGGGGCTGGCACTAGCATAGCAGCCTCGAAGAACATCTACTAAAAAGGAGAAGAGCAGTGAGCTGACGGCAGCGCTGAGGAATGCCTGCGCCTCCACGCGCAGCTCGTTGTGCACCGGGGGGCGGCAGGGATCTGCCAAGTTGCTCCCCCTGTCAGTGGCTAATGTGGCAGGGGCACCTGCACCCACTCGGGAGGGGACACTTGGCACCAATTCGGTGAGGTGCTGGGGCAGGGGATCCCATGCTTGTCTCTCAACTCGCATGTGCCAGAGGGCTGCAGAAGGACGGGGGTGTCCGTGCTTGGCCATGCTCCCAGCTGCTGTTCCTGGCGGGTGGCCAGGCCCCCCAGCTTGCATGACAGCATCGGGCTGGGGCCAGCTAAATATACAACCTCATCTGAGTGTCGCACCCCACCAGGCTGGGCTCAGGCACAGGGTCAGTGTTGGCCACCCCTAGGGCTGGCTTGGAGGACAATGTGCCTCCTCTGTCCTCCACTCTCGGCTAGTAGAATCTGGCTTGGTACTGACCCATAAAAGCCATCCCTGCTGTACCCCAAACCTGCACCCACCTGTGCTTGCTGCAGGGTTGGGGGTCACAGCTTGCAGAAGCTGCTATTGTCTCTCTGAGAGGGCCAGACAGTGTAGTGGTGCGTAGTGGGGGGCGGGCATGACAAGTGGGGTGCCCTGGGGAGGATGGGGATGTGCATCATCAACTCTGGGGGTCCTTAGAGTGCTGCTGTGCCAGGAGAGCCTCCTCTGTGGTAATCCCTGGCATTCCCCATGCCTTGGGAGTGTGAGGTGCTCGACTTCTGTCTCTAGGGCTGAGGTGCAATACATGGGGCTCAGCCTCCCTTCCACCCCCTTCCAGGTGCGGCACCGCCAGTCGGGCCAGATCATGGTGCTGAAGATGAACAAGCTGACCAGCAACCGCAGCAACATGCTGCGGGAGGTGCAGTTGATGAACCGCCTCTCGCATCCCAACATCCTCAGGTAGGACCTTCCCTTCAACTGTTGTCCCCATTGTCCCCTTTTATGCTGTCCTGGGGGGTTTAAAGCTACCACTGGCACTGGATGAGCTCCTGGGGCTGCCATGGCCACTCTCAGGTGTTCTCTCTCTCTGTCTCTTACAGGTTCATGGGGGTGTGTGTGCACCAGGGACAGCTGCACGCCCTGACAGAGGTGAGAGCGGGTCCACAGCCCTGAGTCCTGGGGTTCCTGCAGGTGTTGGCAGGACACAGTAATGGCTGTAGAGATGCTCACGCAAGGCCCTACTTGGGGGGCTTTTCCGTGGGGTGTTTGGGAGATGCGTTGACATGAGAGTTGGGCATCCAGCATTACGAGAGGGAGGGGGTTGCAGCGATGCAATGGCCTGTCTGTTCCCATCAGTACATCAACGGTGGGAACCTGGAGCAGCTGCTGGACAGCCCTGTGCCCCTCTCCTGGTCCGTGCGTGTCAAGCTGGCCCTCGACATCGCCTGTGGTCTGCACTACCTGCACTCCAAGGGCATCTTCCACCGTGACCTCACTTCCAAGGTACGGGATGCTCCAAGACATCCCATTGCCCTCATTGTCCCATACCCGTGTTACTGGCCCCACGTGGCCAGCTGGGGACCAGTAGGCTGCACTGTGCTGGGGCATCCTGAAAGCAGTGGCTGGTGAGGCTGTGCTGATGTGGTTGGTGTCACAGAGATCTCCTGTGTCCCCAGAACTGCCTGGTGCGCTGTGAGGCCAATGGCTACACAGCTGTGGTGGGTGACTTTGGCTTGGCGGAGAAGATCCCAATGTACAGGTGCGTGGGCAGCGTCCCTCCCCGTCATTGCAGTGGGGTGTTTCTAGCCCACTTGGAGCAGGAGCTGGGGAGGGATGGACATTTGGGGTGCACTACAGAGGCAGTGGGGGATTCGTGGGACAGTTGCACACGTTTGGAACTGTCTAGAAGGAGACAGAGAAGGGGAAGATGTGAGTGGGGAGAGGTGAGTTTGTGGGGTGCATGGAGGACAGTTAGCCTGGGAGGGGAGATGGAGGTGTTAATTTTGACTGCCTCAGTGGAAGGATGAGTGGTTGGGCAGGGACAGGGGACTGTGGGCAGTGCCTCATGTTCCCACCATGTCCCCCAGCGAGGACAGCGAGAAGGAACCTCTGGCAGTGGTGGGCTCGCCGTACTGGATGGCACCTGAGGTGTTGCGAGGGGAGATCTATGATGAGAAGGTGAGGCTCTGTGGCTGCTGTGCGTGGGGCTTTATCCAGGCTTATGCCACCACTAGTTTGCGGGATTTACAGTCCTGGAGGTGTTTGGGCACACAGAGGGAAGGAACTGGACACCTCTTGGTTGGTGAGGGCCCCTGGTGTGACTCCACAGGGAGGTGGGTGCTGTGGGTTCACAGAATGGTGGGCACATCACATCAGGGCTGCTGGACCCCTCCATGACTCCCTGTTCTCTACAGGCCGATGTGTTTTCCTATGGTATCGTGCTGTGCGAGACCATCGCTCGCATCCCTGCTGACCCTGACTATCTGCCCCGCACTGAGGTGACTCCCTGGGATGGGCACAGGGGATGGGAGGGTGGCAGGCAACATCACCCGAGCTGGGACCACTTCACCAAATGAGGGGGAAAAGTCCCCCTATGCTGGACAAAGCCCCATGTGCAGGATCTGCCCTGCATCTCAGGCAGGGGTGCTGCATCCCAAATGCTGCCCAGGGAGGGGTGCTCTCTGCCAATAACCTGTCCTTAGAGTCCATAGTTGGCCTGGGTGGGAGAAGTGGACAGTGGGATTCAGGCAGGGAGCAGGAGGGACCTATGTTCCAGCATTCCCCAGCCTTGCCCCAACTTGGGCAGTACCCCAGGGTCCTCTCATGGTGTGCCTCAGCCGGGATGTTGCCCAGGTCGGCGGTCCTGAGTGGCATGTAGTCAGTGAGGGGAGGGTGAACAGGCGATCCTGGTTCCTCCAAGCCATGTGATACCCCAGAGAACCCAGCCTCACTCTTCCTCCTTTTTACCTGGCGCAGGACTTTGGCCTGGACATCATCAGTTTCAGCACCATGGTGGAAATTGACTGCCCGGTGGCCTTCCTCCAGCTTGCTTTCCACTGCTGCAGTGTGAGCTTCCATCTCCACCGCCCTTCCCTGCTGGCACAGCCAGGCAGGACAGGCAGCCTTGCCTGCAGAGGAAAAGAGGCAGGGACCTGTCTTTGCTGGGCTGGGCTGCCTAGGGGGCCATAGACCTGATGGGGAACCTCTCCTGCCCTTAGATGGACCCCACCTCACGGCCCTCGTTCCTGGAAATCACGCTGTGCCTGGAGAGCATCTTGCACCAGCTGGACGCTGATGACGCAGGAGTCACCCTCTTTGACAGTGGGGAGAGCCTGCCCACACCTGGGACGGCAGCCACGCTCAACGGTACGTGGGTGCGCCGGGGATGGGCCGTAGCTGGGTGCAAGGAAGGTGGATGTGGGATGTCCCATTCTACCCCAGCAGCTATAGGGGAAGGAGTTGCATGAGATTTGCAGGCTGGAGTCAGTCACGGTTCCTCTCTCAGGGTGCAATCCTGTGTTGTTGGGTGCCTGGCACCCCATGGCATCTTCTGGCGGCTGGTGACCCACTCCTGTTCCTGTGCCTAGGGGTGGCCAGGAATGCATCCAGGCATGCTGAGCAGTCACCCCTGCGTGAGCTGGGGACACAGCACCTGCAGCCGGACCAGCGCCTGTGCCGCAGCCAGTCTGACATGTTTTCCCCCAAATTACCTGCCTTGCTGCGGATGCCGGAGACTTGTGGTGGGACCAGGACCAAGGAGACGTCTCCTCGTGTCAATCCCTTCTCCCAACGTGAGGACCTGAAGGGGGGAAAGATCAAGCTCTTCGACACACCGAGCAAGTCGGTCATCTCGCTCACGTTTGACCTGCCGCCCCCCACCTCTCTCCAGCTCACCACCCCTGTGACGCCCGAGCCCGCCATGGAGGTGCAGTGCGACTTCTCAGCCCCCACCGCTGCCCCCCGCAAGTGCCAATCGCTGCCTGCCTCCCCTGAGCTGCCCCACCGGGGGAACCTGGCGCTGGGTGTGGGGTCCACCTGTCCTTCTTATGATCCCCAGATCCCTACTCTCCTTCCATCCCCCGCTTTGGGGCAAGCCTCTCTTCCCAGCCCTGCGGTGGAGGGGTGGATGGACTGCCACTCCGACAGCCCCGAGCAGTCCCCGCCACTGCCATCCGCCAACAACAACTTCATCCGCACGGCATCCTTGGGCACACAGCACTGGCAGCCGGAGCTGCAAGCTCCCGACAGGCAGCTCTTCAACAACAACCATGTGGTGGTTAGCAAGCCCTTGCCTTGGGGTAACAGGCTGGAGCATGGATTCTCCGAGCTCAGCATCCCCTGCGTTGCGACTCTGGAGCAGACGGAGCGTGCTGCCATGCTGCCCGGGCACGGCTCCGGCGTTGTGCTGGAGCAGGACGAGGTGCTGCCCTGCCCCGGCTGCTGCCTGGGCCCGTTCAGTTTCACCTCCGTCTGTCACCGGCCAGCACCCAGCCCGCCCCGCTACCAAAACCTCAACTACGAAGCCAAGAGCCTTCTCTATCACGATGGGGACCACCACCAGAAAGCCCCGGAGCTGGTGCTGGTGGAGCCCAGCTTGAAGCTGCCGGAAGCTCAGTCCTAGTGCCAGGCGCCCCACCCCGGGGAGCGGGTCAGCACCAGCCGCCCCTTGGAACCCTCCTCAGCCGCGGTGCTAAGCGGGCGCGGGAGCCCCTGCGTGTTCCTGCAGTCTGTCCTCGCTCGCCCCGTGCTTTGCAGCCACCGATGGCCACAGGCGCTCGGTCGCACTTCCCGCTGGGATTGGCCTCGGGGAAGGGGTCTGTGTCTGCCGGGAGCCCGGGGAGGCGAGCTGCGTCCTTGCTGAGGGCAGAAGTGCAATAACACCCCTTTCTCGAGCACGTTCAGGCGCTGCCCCGGACGGTAGGGCTGGTCCCCCGCGGGGCCCCCGGGGCTCAAACGCTGGATGCAGGACCCTCCCCCTCCCTTCCCCAAGAGCTCACCCTTCCGTGGGCGCTCGTGGAGGGGCGTGCGATGAGTCCGCTCTCCCCGGGAGAGCCAGGAGTCTGGACTGAGGGCAGAGGGGTCACTGTGTGTTTGTGTGTTTTAGGGGATATTTACGGGACTGGTGGGTGTCCCACGCTTGCCTATGAGCGTGAGGAGCACAGCCAGTCCCCAACACGGGGAGAGGTGTGCAGGGAGCCGGGGAAGAGACAATGCCCACGGTACCATGCACAGGGAGGGTTGCCAGTACTAGCATTACCCTTGTCCTCCCAACACCAAGGTCTGGGTGCTGAGCCAACACTGTGTCTTGTGTGTCCCCCACCTTCACGCAGGGGTGCTGGTGGAGGGACCAGGCTGCCGTGCTGGCACTGGAGGCAAGGGGCTGGTGGGTGGCACAGCCAGATTGCCTGACCGTTGGCAAGGATGGGAGCCGGCTTTCCTCTCTCCCCACACAATGCACTGGTGTAATGCAGACCTCCCGTGTTTTTTATTATAATTAATAATTGCTAGTAATATATACCCAGCTTATTTAAAGTGTTCAATAAAATCTGAATGTCCCAGCAGTTCAGGTTTTCCGTCTCTTGAATGCACATCTGGTGCGGAGGGGAGCCCCAAAAGGTTTTACAGGCTTGCCTGGGGCTTCTTGGAAGCCCCTCGGGGACTACAAGCCAGCCTGGCTCAGCCCAAGATCTCAATGCCCCCAAAGTGGCCATCTTAGCTGAAATGGTCTAATTCCCATTTATTATTTAGGTTCTTTGGGTTCATGCCCTTGAGTCCATGTTTGTGGTGGTACACAAGAAAACAGCAGGCAAGCTGTGTCTCTTTATTGCCACAAAGTGGGTTCAGCCAGCAGACGAGACAGAAGACTGACATGTGCCATCTCCAGAAAGCCTGCCTTTAACACGCTTTTGCTCTTCAAGCAAGCTAATTCACGTCACAATTGATAAACTGTATATGGCACACATGACCCTGTAATAAACTGAGAGTGTTTTTGCCTGGCTGAACATGACTTCCTCAGCTCTTTCTGGCTGCAATGCTACGTCGTAGGTACAGGGCTATTTTGCTTAATCTTTGCATGTGCACATGTGTAGTAACTATTTATAAGGTCCTGATGGCTTGTATCACAAAGTGTCAGTCCATGCAAGTGCCAGAGTTGCTTTTGAAAGGCGCCATCACACCACACAATCCTAAAGGTTATTGCTCTACTTTCTAATTAGCAAGAAAGAATATCCCCAACAGCCAGTACAGGCTCTGGCTGCTTCAGTCACAGCTTTGGTCCTTTGGCATCAAGGCTTTGCCGAGGCTGTTGCTTGCTGGGTTTTCTGAAAGTTGTTGCCGAGCTACTTCTGCGATGGGGTCAGGTGAAAATTACCTGCTGTGGGGAGGGGACCCAGCCAGCCGTGCAGCTGTTCAATCACCAAATCCCACATCCCTGTATGCCAGCACTGAAGCTCGTTTCATGATGGGGCTGTTGCTTGGCCACAGTGCTGAGCTTTAGGGCTTGTTCCTCTCTGTGGCTGGGTCCTGGCTCCCCATTGCACACCAGCCCCTATGCTCAGAAAGAGCCATGCAGGTGTGGGGCTGAGCTGTGGCACCCATACCGCTCTGCTGAAGCACATCATCTGGGGGAAAATTGCCACTTCCACCATCTCCTTCAGCCTGCATGATGCTGGAACATCACTGGGAAGGCCCTGGGCAGAGTGTGGGCAGGGGTCTGTGAGAGGGAAGGGGGTTGCTTGCATGTGTGGGACGTCTCAGACAGGGGTGCAGCAAGGCTGAAGCGGAGGCGGTGCAGGGTGCAGGTGCTGCAAGGGAAGGAGAGAGTGAGGGTGAGGTGCTTCCCAGCCTCCACTGCACGTGGTGGGGCTCGGAAAGCAGCTTGCAAAGGGGTTTTCCCCCATCTTGCCCCTTGGCCACAACACATCTTGCATGGGGTCTCTTGAGATACCACAGACTGTTGGCTCCCGTAGCAGCAAAAGGATGGAGATAGGCTCCACCCAGCACAGGAAGGTAGCTGAATCCCTCTCCCTTTCCAAGGGACAGGATCAACATGTCTCACACAGAGGCCCAGGCTCCCCGCTTTCCTCCGTACACACCCCAGGGCTTGTCAGAGCCTGGTGTGGGGACACTCACCACAGCGGTGCTGGAGCCAGCAGCCATCATCACTCGAAACGGGAGCTCGGCCCCGGCACCTTCTCGCAGATCCAGAGGTGCAGGTCACTGGGACCCGAGCACTGGGCGGGTTTGATGTTCCCGCGGCTGATTACGGCACAG
Source organism: Trogon surrucura (assembly GCA_020746105.1). Taxonomy (NCBI): domain Eukaryota; kingdom Metazoa; phylum Chordata; class Aves; order Trogoniformes; family Trogonidae; genus Trogon; species Trogon surrucura. Next base: position 77,123,843 of record CM036658.1, on the reverse strand, counting down.
GAGCCATTTGACTTCGATTGCCACGGCCTGGATGGGGAAACAACACATCAGGGGGCTGCCACTGCCCTGTCCACCACCCGCTGGTGGGGCAGCTGCGGGTGCCTCTTCTACACTCCCAGAGGAGAAGATGAATGTTACAGTTGAAGCGGGGGATCCCCTAATCCTCCCCTATCAATGTCACAGGCTGAAGCCTCAGATGACATATCCCTGCCCTTCACCTGAGAAACTCCTCTGCAAAAGCTTAGTGTTCGCTGCGACTCCCCTTAGCCTCCCTGCTGCTTGAATCTCAGCCTTGCTGCTTTTGTCCCTGGGGAAGAATGAGAACATTCCAGTCCTTCCTAAGGGCATGCAGATGGCCTGACGACCAACTCCATGGCTGTGGGGCTACAGTGGGGTGCAGCTCCCCATGTCAGGACTGAGGATGGAGAGGAAGGCAGCAGGCAGGGGCTGGGTACCCAGCACTCAGTCAGACGAGTCTGTTCCTCCCCACTACTCTCAGAGGAAGCAGTGGTGAGCTGGGGACAGGGTACACATGGTGGGGAGGAGCCTGGGACCTTCTTTGAGTGGGGACATTTGATTTCCCCTCAATGAGGAAGCAGGGAGGCACATGGGGGATAGAGGTGGTGCTTGAATGCATTGTCTAGACCCCAAATAAAACTTGTGGTTTCTTTTGTCCTCTCTCACTACCTCCGCTTGCATGTGCCTCCACACGTGCCTCCACACCAGAAGTCCTGACTTTGCATTTGCCAGACCTCTAAGCATCTCATCACATCACTGCGCCCACTTCCCTACAGCCTCGGCTGCATTGATGCTCCTTGCTCCCCAGTTATTGTGTCTGGGACTGTCTACCAGTGGGATTTAAAACGCTTCACAAAGCTGCGCTGGAGGAGAAGGGGTTTTGGCAAGAGGCCGTACTGCCACGTACCTTTCATAAAGGGAGCCATCCACCCAGAACCAGGCATCTGAGATCCCGTCACCCTCTGGGTCCTCTTCCTCCAGCCAGCCATATTCATACCAGGGGAAGCTGCCCTTCTGCAGCCCGATCCAGTATGGGATGTCCGCATTCTTCAGGAAGGTCTGGGGAAGGACAAGAAAGGGCCATTTAGTGGCTTTTCCATGGTACCTATGTGCTGCAGCACTTGCAGGGTCATCTCCCCAAGGAGACCCCGGGGCTGGAGCTCCTTGGGGCAGGACAGCTGAGCAGTCCTGGTGTCCTGCTCCAGCTCGGACATCATCCAGGGGTGCCAGAACCTCTCTGCCTCATGTCCATCACCAGCTGTATGCTCCAGAGATCAGTTTTGCACCTTTGAATATTTTGGCAGACCAGAGGCCCCCAGAACAGTGCTGCCCACCCTGGGGAGCACAGGGCTGGACACACCAGCTGCTGCCCTCAGCTCCCCCAACACCCTACCGGCACAGTCCAGCGACTCCAGGATTTGGTGACCAGGAGCTGAGAATATTTCCTCTCGCACTCATCTCTGCTGTCTTCCCATGTCTTCTTCTCCGACGAGATGAAGAGGCACTTGCCCCTGTACAGCAGCCAGCCCGAAGGGCAGCAGTCTGGGAGCAGGGACACAGCTTAGGTACTTGCTCAGCCATCAGATGCCCTCGGGGGACACTGGGAACAGCCCCACAACTTCCCAGCAGACATCACAGGCTCAGCCTCTGCACCAAGCATAGCTTCAACCTCTGGACCATCCCATCCCCATGATGTGGCCAAAAAAACCAGTGCTCATGGCCCTGGGGCAACCCATCGCTGCTCCACCATCACCCTACCTATTGCCGTGCAGGAGCGCAAGATGGCCACGGTGCTCTCGCTGTTGTTGAGCTTCCCCTGTACCTCCTGCATCTCCTTCTCCATCTTCCCCAGGACCCCCATGATGCGACCCAGCTCGATGTCCAGGCTCCCCAGCTCCAGCCGGCTGCTGTTGCCCTCCCGCCACGCTCGCTGCAGCTCCGCTCTGGCCCAAGCCAATTCCAGCCGCGCCTGCTCCAGGCTCGTCTCCCTCGCTGTCACCTCCTGCGAGAGGCGGCCCTGCTCGGCCGCATGCTCCCGGGAGGTGTCCTGCAGCCTGTGGGTGACCTGCCAGTCTGGGGACAGGGTGGGAGAGCTGGGGCATGGGGATGGGGCAGCCCGGGTGGTGGGATGTGAGGCTGACCTTGCTCGGGAGGTGGGATGGGCAAGGTAAAGTAAGGAAGTGTCCATGCTGGATGGGAAAGGATGCGGAACGCAAGACAGGGAGGTCAGGAGCTGAGTAAGATTTGACACGGGAGAGCAGGGCCAGGCAGGACAGGGTGTAGGATTGGACAGAGACAAGGAGAGTGCAGCAATAGCTGGCTGGGCAAAGCCTGGAAGGGAAAGGAGCAGAAGCAGAGAACAAGGTGGGGAAGTTGGGTGATGGGAGGCACCCATGAAGTTCAAAGGATACAAGCCAGTTTGTGGCAGAGAGGGCAGAGGGACCCAGCCATGAGCAGTGTGTGCATGCATGCCTCCAATTCATGTCTCTCATCCAGCACACCCATGCCAGCCCAGCTGTCTCCCTCTCCCTGTACTGCCCAGCCATCCCCAGACCCAAAACTACCCTCCCCTCTGACTCACAGCAGATTCCCAGTGCCACAGTGGCCACCAGCAACAGCAGGCAGGTTGCCAGCAGCACCACATGGGTGCACCACTGCCGGGACCAGGGTCCTGCAAGACACAACCAGCCACAGGCATCACCTGGTGAGATGGGAAACCTCTGGCATCCCCCAGACATCCTGCCTGCAGGCAGCAAAGTGGCAGCACGATGGCACAGTGTGTGTGCTTCCCCGCTTCACGGATGGGAATGGGACCACCCCGAAACAGCAGCCACTACCCATGCCAGGACCTCCCCGAGACCCCTGGGCTCCAGCTGGGCACTCACCTGGGCTGGGCTGGGCCTGGCCCCCATCCCCATCCTGCCCCACCGGTGGCGGCTGCATGTTCTCATAGGGGCTCTCTGTACCGTCCATGCCAAGGGCTGTTGGAGAAAGCCAGTGGAGAACAACTGAGTCCACAGAGCTGAGAGTGATGGGTACAGCATGGAAGGAGTCCTGTGGGCTCTCACCTGCCTCCAATGACTGGCTGGCCACGCTCCGGCTCCCCATCACCTTGGCAAACCTCAGGTCAGCATAAACCACGCTCTGGGCCATGTGGGCAAGCCCTAAGCTCTGCTGGCTCTAACCTTGCCCTTGGGATGCTTCTCTGGGATGGTCCTGCTCCTCGGTGATTGCAGTGCCTACAAAGAAGTGCAGCCAGTGTCTGCAGAAGCAGAAGTTTGCTCTGAACTGTAGCAGATGGGACCAGCGAGGCACGGCTGCAGGGACCAGCACCCTCTCATTGGTCCCAGCACCACCAGCCTGTCCCCTCCCACACCTCAAAAGTGCTCACGGTTCCTCTGGACATGCAGCAGCACTGGGGCAGCATGGCCTGAGGTCAGAGTGGTGGCAGAGAGAGGATGAACCCCAATCTTTGAGCCAAGGGAGTGACGAGAGAGAGCAGGGCTAGCCTGGATGCGCATCTTAGGGGTGCAACGGAAGATTGGCAGGAAGGACTTGCTCAAGCTCAAGTGACTTGCACCAGAGGTGTTGGAAAACACGTATATCACACTGGATTGCTGCTTGGGCTTGTGTGCTCAACAAGCAGCACACCTGCACTTAGGTAACAGAGGTCTGGGATAGATGTGGGGCCATCTCTCAGACTCCTGCTCTGCAAAGCTATCATCTGAGTCCTGGGAACTCAGCAGAGCAGCAGGTAAAATATAACAAAGCAGTGAGGTAAATACCACACACTTTCTAACAAGGAGAAATCTCCTTATGCCTGTGTTGCCACTTGCCATGCTGCTCATATGATTGCTGCCTGTGTGCCTCCATTTAGGTGCTGCTGCAAGGATACTCCAGATTTCCAGTTAGAGAAAATCAATCTATTCTTTGCGTTTCAGCTGTGGCCTGTGGTTGTTCCTGTGTCCTGCCTGTTTCTGCCCACACACACACTACCCCAGGGACAGCCCTGTGGAGGGCTAGAGGTCTTCATAGATGCAAATTTCCCCTCCTGGCTTCTGTGAATAGGAATTTCCCAATGATGTAGCTTATGCTGCTGGCTCTTGTCTTCTTTCTGGTCCCCTCCTAGAAGATCCCAGCTTCAGGATTCCTCCAAACTTCTTCCCCACCTCCACAGAGAGTTGCATAGTGCAATGACACCTGTTTTACCTTCCTTTCCCCACACCACAACCCCAGCACTCACAGCTTCTTTTCCTCAGTCCCACCCTCCAGCCTCTCAGCATCTCAGTGATCTCCACTGAAGTGCATCCAGAGCAAGACAGATTTCAGAAGGGATGCTGAATTGAGGACCAGCTGGGCACATCCCAACACAGCCAGTTCCTGAGGCAGGACTGGAGATGTACAGGGGTGCTGGTGGAGCACAACAATGCATGGCCACTCTCCACCATCTCTGCAAGAGCAAGGGAAGAATTTCATCACTGAAGAAAGGCAAAAATCACATCCAGCTTCAAAGGAGGTTTGGAAAGCTAGATGTCTAGCAGCTTCCAGTCAATCCCCAGGAAACTGGGGCACATCCTCCTGGGCACACAGTGGTTCGGGCCCAAGGACGACATGAGTGGTAGCTGGGGGGAGCCCAGTGGGATTTACCTAGGCCTGACTTGTCTGCCTGCTGCTGTGGGAGCACTGGGCTGAGGACACAAGGAGAGCAATGGGGAGCATTTATCATGACCTGGCATACAGTCCTCTGTAGTCCCTTTTCTGGCAGAGTTGGGAGATGTGGCCAGAAGGGGAGAATATCAAGAGCTCACACTGCAACGTGGAAACTTCCTTTAGGCACTAGGGCAAACATTTCTGCACAGCACTGATGCTGAAACCCCGGAACAGAGCACAGAATGAGGTGTCCTGGCTTGGGCTGGAACAGAACCAATTCTGTTCAGTGATTTGAATTTTCAGCTCAGTCTCTTCTAAGCGGTTGCGCTTTCTGAAGTTAACAGTGTGTTTTTGCAGACAGTGTCTGCTACTAGAAGTGATAACACTTGATGTTTACGGTAGCTACCAAGGACTGGTATGCAGAAAGGTTCTTGCTTATACTTGCTCCTACAGACGCCGAGGTCACTACGAAACCTTGTGTAATACATTAGGAAGCTGGGAAGTCAAATGTCGCACCTCTGTGGAGGAGGGGACAGGACAGTGACCCAAAACTGACCAACAAATGATTCTGTTCCATACACATCATATTCAGTATAAAGTTGAGGGATCACAAAGCTTAATGACCAGTGTTTGAGGAGGATTCTGCCCATTCTGCCTTTGATCCCCACCTGTGAGTTCCTGCATCCAGTTCCCAAATCCAGCATCAGTGGTCATTCACTGAAGGAGTTGAGATTTTGATTTTGTATATATTTCTACATATTTCATCATTTAAATTATTTTCATATTAGTATTGTCATTGTTTCCTTAAAGCTCTTTTAGGTCTCTTTTCCAGTCTATAAATATCTCTCCCTTATTCCCTTTCACTTCCCCTTTGGGAGGGGAGAGGGGTTAATAATGAGCATCTGTCATTCATCTAGTGGCCAGACCAGCTTCAACCTTTGAAAGAGGTGGGACCCCTGTCCTGGATGTGGACAGCCCGAGAGCCACCTGCTCCTGTGTGGAAGCTGGACCCTGACCCAGGGGTCTGAGTTCATTCTCAGTAGGCTGAGTCCTGCAGCCCTGCCAAGCTCCCCACCCCCAAGGTGCACCACCCTCTCCAGGGACCCTGAGCAGTTTCGGGGTGTGGAAGACAACAGAGTGGTGGTGCTGGGGCCAATGGCAGAGTGCTGTGGCTGTGCTTTCTGTTCCTCTCTGCTGAACGGTGCAGCAAATTTTGGGTTCTGCAGAAACAAGTCACACTTCTTCTCCTTTGCAGCCCTGAAAGACCACCCAACCACGGTGGACCAAGAGCTCTCAGGGGCACCAGAGCAGCCAGGCACATGGCCCAGAGCGTGGTCTATGCTGACCTGAAGTTTGCCACGGCTCCCCCAGCCACTGACCCTGCCAGTCCCACAGCCCATGATGAGGATGACAGCCCCTACGAGAACGTGCCGCTGGGGACGGTGACCACAGCACCCAGGCCCGGTGAGAGCTCGGCCACAGCCACGGCCACGGGGATGCCCCAGTGCAGGGTGGGCAGCGGGTGGGGGCCGTGGGGCCATGGAGTGTTGCCCATGGGCTCTCCTCTCTTGCAGGGCGCTGGCCTCGGCGACGGCGTGTCCCTGTGGGGCTGCTGGCAGCCAGCCTGCTGCTGCTGCTGGTGGCCACTGTGGCCCTGGGAGCTTGCTGTGAGTTGAGGCAGGGGCTGTGGGGTGGGGGGTGATTGGGGAGGGAGGCATCAGCAGCAGCGTTAGGTGGGGAGGGGGTACCAGGAGAGGGTTTGGGGCTGGGTGAGGGCTGAGCTACTCAGGGGCTGTCAGGGAGGGAGGATGCAGGGGCTGGTGGTCCAGGGCTGATGCTTCTTGCCTTGTGCTTCCATCCCTCAGCCTTCACTGCCTTCCGCTGCCTTCCGCTGCCTTCCATTGCCTCCTACTGCCTTCCCATTGCCTTTCCATTCCCTCCCACTGCCTTTCCATCACATTCCCACTGCCTCCCAGTGTCTCCTTCACTGCTTACAACTACCTCCATTTACCTTCCCATCACTTTACTGTTACCTTCCGGTGCCTTTCTGTTGCCATCCCATTACCTTCCATTTCCTTCCTATTGCCTCACATCCTCTCCTTGTTGCCTCCCCGTCGCTTCCCATCACATTTCTCTTGCCTTCCCATTGCCTTCCCATTGTCTCCCACTGCCTCCCAGCGCCATCCCACCCCTTACCTCCACTGGGGCTTGCTTTCCCTGACCTATGGCACCCCCAGGACACAGACAGACACTCTTTTCCCACTCTTTTCCTTGCAAGGACCATGCCCCCCCCAGGCAGGGCCAACCCCACATTCCACCACCCGGGCTGCCCCATCCCCATGCCCCAGCTCTCCCACCCTGTCCCCAGACTGGCAGGTCACCCGCAGGCTGCAGGACACCTCCCGGGAGCATGCGGCCGAGCAGGGCCGCCTCTCGCAGGAGGTGATGGCGAGGGAGCAGAGTCTGGAGCAGGCACAACTGGAGCTGGCATGGGCCAGAGCGGAGCTGCAGCGAGCGTGGCGGGAGGGCAACAGCAGCCGGCTGGAGCTGGGGAGCCTGGATGTCGAGCTGGGTCACACCAGGCAAGAGCTGGCAGTGATGAAGGAGCAGCTCAGAGCCAGTGAGAGCAACGCGAGCAGGCTGCGCGCCTGCGTGAATACAGGTGGGGCCGTGGCGGGGTGCTGGGAATGGGCAGTGATGCTGCTGGGCAGATGTGGGGGATGACCACAACGGGCCTGGACCCCTTGAGCATCCATGGGAAAGCGAGTGCCTGAGCCGTGCCTCCATCCCCAGAGTGCTGTCCCGAAGGCTGGGTGCTCTACAGGAGCAAGTGCCTCTTCATCTCGGTGATGAAGAAGACCTGGCGGGAGAGCTATGATGACTGCAGGAGGAGATCCGCTCGACTGCTGACCCAAGGCAACTGGCCATCGTGGACGGTGCCGGTACAGAGCTGGGGGGCCTGTGGCAGACCAGGAGTGTGGGAGGGGGCTGGTGGGGCTGGGCAAAGCTCTCTGGGGTTGGCAGCAGCAGCCCGTGTGGAGTTGCTGGAGTGACACCGTGAGCCATGGATTCCCAACCTGGCAGGTTGTGGGGAAGGAGCACGGCCCCGGCCTCCAGGGGTGCCAGGTAGGTGCTATGCATGGGCCAGGCCATTGACAACTTCCCCCCTCCCCTGCAGTTTTTGCAGGCCAGTGGTGCCACATATTGGGTTGGAGAGGGACACCAAAATCAAGACGACAAAGCTAGGTTACTGAGTAAGACTAAATGGTAAGTTCCATCTTGGCCACGTACATCACTTCTACTTTCAGCAGCCATGGGCAGAGGTGCTGGTCACTGACTGGGTGTCTGTTCTGGCCATGGCATTCGTGCTGGGGCATGGGTAGTGCTCTGACCTTCCTGACCAGGCTAAGGGGCTCTGGGGCTGTAGCTGCATGCAGGGCACTGTGGGGCTGGCACTGGGCTGGGGGCAGTGGTGGTGGCACCTCTCACATGCTCCTTTCCTTCTAGGTCCTCAGTGTCCTGTGCACAAACATCTCAGGGGGAAATAGGTGAATCCGCCTGCTATAATTATTTTCCATGGATCTGTGAAAAACTCCCAAATCTGAGCCGCCTACCCGACGTCCGCTTTTCTCTCCTGACCAAGGGTTGAACTCTGAGACACCCTGTCCATCACAGAACTGAGTTGGGGATGCACAGCAAAGGCACCCTTCCTCTCCTGCACAGCTACATCGCTTGTGCACCGTTGTCTCCTCCACTTTGCAAAGCTCTGGGGATGCAGTTTGGGAAAGAAGGTGTCTGCATTTAAAACAAGTCTTATAGAAAAGAGACTGTATTCCTGTGTTTCGCACTCATGCCTGTGCTTACACTTCCAGCCGCATCTCCTGTGACCCAGAGTGGGGATACTGGTACGGAGCCCTCCATTGAGGCTGATTTGGGCTGTGCCTTTTGCACGTTGTGAAGCTATGTGTGATGGCACCATTGGTGTTCCCCAAACCGCCCCCTTTGAGGAGACTTTTTGTTTTGCTGGCTTGCCTCTGTCACTGACTGCTGCTGGCTCCTGTCCTGCCCCTTTCTCTTCCCTCCATCACTTGCCTTTGACCACAGCCTGTCTTGGAACTGAGCTTTGTTTTCCCAGATGGAGAAGAGCCTTGGTCCCAGGAAGAGGAAGGAGAATGTCTTCCTGGGTGTGTGAGGGTCCAAGCCCAGGGAGGATGTGCTGGTGGATGCGGAAAGCCAGGAAGGATTCACCAAGGGCAAACGATACCTGTCTGACCTGCTGCTTTGGAAACATTGGCCTGTGGAGGAGGGGAGAGCAACGGGGGCCATTTATTATGAATCTTTGAGGATTGGGACATGGTTTCTCATGGTTTCCTTGCTGGCAGAGTGGGGAAGTGTGGCCAGGAGTAGAAGGAGGTAGGTGGAGAAGGATGGCAGGAGGGCTGCAAGGAGGTGCCAGTGCGCTCCTGTGCGCTCTGCTGTAGGTGGTCCTGCTCTGGCAGGGGGGGTTGGACTAGATGATCTTTGAGGTCCCTTCCAACCTCTAACATTCCGTGATTCTGTGATGCCCTTGTCCAACTGGTGACATATCTGCAGGGTCAATGCTTGGGCTAATGCTCCTTGAAGCCTTCACTGGTGCCCTGTATGGTGGGATGGGGATGGCCTTAGCTAGCTGAGGAGGAATAGTAAACTGGATGGTAGTGGGTATACTGAAGGGTAAGATTGGTTTTCAGAGGGGCCTGGAGAAATCAAATGATGGGAGCCTGCTGACATTGGATGGGGAAAGGCTGAGTTCTGCAACTGGGAGGGAAGAAAAATCCTCATGTGTTGAGATGGGCAAGCAAGCAGCCATGCTGAATAGGCCTGCAGGATACATGAACCAGAGGCTGGACAGGATTCAGCAGTGTGTCCTCATGGGGTGAAGTCGAGTGACACTCTGAGCAGCAGTGGCTGGAGCTCAGGGATGCAGTGGCAGGGAGTCTATTCCTCTGTGGGCACTGGAGACACCACGTCTGGGCTCCCAGAAACAAGTCAGGCACAGCAAGTTCCTGTTTTGCATGACTGCTGAGATCTCAGGGGACCTTCTGCTGTCCTGTCCCAGCCTCCCAGCCTTGCCATGCCATGGGCTGGTTTCCACACCTCATCTCCCAGAAGTTGCCCGCATCCAGCTTAGCAAAGTGGTCCCCACCTCATCCTCCTCTCTGCAGAAACACCGAGTGACGCTGGGTGTCGGCACCACCCCTGCACTCCTCTGCGCATAACAGCCAGGTCAGTGACAGGGATCCCTCATCACACCGCTGGCAGCTGAGATCCCACCACTGTCTTAAGGATCTTTCCTCCACGATGGCAGGGGTTTCCCCTTTCCCTTGTGTCCCTGGGCCTCTCCAGCGCTCCCTTCTTCAAGGCTCCTCACTGCACCCCCATTTCTGCCCATGACCTCAGGGGTCCCTCACTTGCCTTCCATGATGTCAGGGATCATCAATGTACCCCCAGATCCCACATGGCCTCAGAGGCCCCTTATTCACCCCCTCATAATCTCAGGGCTCTTCACTGCACCCCTTTTCCTCACACAGTCTCAGAGTTTCCTCCTTCACTTCCCCACCGTCTCAGGGCTCCCCAGTGCTCCCCCATTTCTCACTCGGTCTCAGGGCACCCCAGCAGCTTCTCATGCTGATGGCATCACTGCTGCACCCTCCCCAGGCAAGGATCAGCCCAAAGTCCTGGGCAGGTGATGGAGGCATGAGAAAGGGCAGGATGGGATTTGTTGATGCAGGGGAAAAGGACGGACAGTAAATCCACAGGACTCCCTGAAGAGACATGCAGAACTCTGGTGCAAGGTGATATAAGTTTACTCATGCAGGACTGGAATAAGGTCTGTTTCTCATGAGCCTTGCTTTAGGATTCAGACACACTTTCCCAGTGCTTTGCTGGGGTGCAGCCCCAGCTGTGGTCCCCAGGCCCTGTGATGCAGTGGGGTGGCAGCAGAGTCAGTCCTTGATGGGGAGAGGAAGGAGGGTCTCAAAAGTGCTGCCCAGATTTGGGGGCTGCTCACAGATCCATTGGTATGTTTTTGAGCATTTTGAACTCGTTATCAACTTGCCAGTTGATAGCACGCAGTCTGCAAAACGGCTGTACCTGGGAAGGAGGGTATATCTCAAAGGGGAAGTGACAGCATGTTCACCATGGACACAGCATCCTTGCCATGTACACTTCTTCCCACAGGTCCCAGTGTGCTGGGACAGGCAGGGCGACTGGCACTGGGACCGGTTTGAGGAAGGGCCACGTTCCTCCCCTCCAGCTTTCCCATCAGCCACCTGAATACCTGACAGCGCACCCCGCAGCTGGGCTTTGCCCAGAAACACCTCCCTTGGGCACTGCTCATGGAATCATCAGCCCCTTTGCAAGAGAGGTCCCATAAGGGTGAAACATCACCTTCCCAGCATGGATAAAAGGCAGAGGATTGTGCCAAGGACTGCTGCCCTTACACGTAGTCCTGCTTGGTGTTCTGCCACTTCGTGCCAGGAGAATACTGTGTTCCAATCCAGTATGTGGCATCACCAGCCTGCAAAAACTGCAGGGGAGGGAGGAAGATGTCAACGGCCTGGCCCATGCATAGCACCTACCTGGCACCCCTGGAGGCCGGGGCCGTGCTCCTTCCCTGCAACCTGCCAAGTTGGGAATCCATGGCTCACGGTGTCACTCCAGCAACTCCACACGGGCTGCTGCTGCCAACCCCAGAGGGCTTTGCCCAGCCCCACCAGCCCCCTCCCACACTCCTGGTCTGCCACAGGCCTCCCAGCTCTGTACCGGCACTGTCCACGATGGCCAGTTGCCTTGGGTCAGCAGTCGAGCGGATCTCCTCCTGCAGTCATCATAGCTCTCCCACCAGGTCTTCTTCATCACCGAGATGAAGAGGCACTTGCTCCTGTAGAGCACCCAGCCTTCGGGACAGCACTCTGGGGATGGAGGCACGGCTCAGGCACTCGCTTTCCCATGGATGCTCAAGGGGTCCAGGCCCGTTGTGGTCATCCCCCACATCTGCCCAGCAGCATCACTGCCCATTCCCAGCACCCCGCCACGGCCCCACCTGTATTCACGCAGGCGCGCAGCCTGCTCGCGTTGCTCTCACTGGCTCTGAGCTGCTCCTTCATCACTGCCAGCTCTTGCCTGGTGTGACCCAGCTCGACATCCAGGCTCCCCAGCTCCAGCCGGCTGCTGTTGCCCTCCCGCCACGCTCGCTGCAGCTCCGCTCTGGCCCATGCCAGCTCCAGTTGTGCCTGCTCCAGACTCTGCTCCCTCGCCATCACCTCCTGCGAGAGGCAGCCCTGCTCGGCCGCATGCTCCCGGGAGGTGTCCTGCAGCCTGCGGGTGACCTGCCAGTCTGGGGACAGGGTGGGAGAGCTGGGGCATGGGGATGGGGCAGCCCGGGTGGTGGAATGTGGGGTTGGCCCTGCCTGGGGGGGGCATGGTCCTTGCAAGGAAAAGAGTGGGAAAAGAGTGTCTGTCTGTGTCCTGGGGGTGCCATAGGTCAGGGAAAGCAAGCCCCAGTGGAGGTAAGGGGTGGGATGGCGCTGGGAGGCCGTGGGAGACAATGGGAAGGCAATGGGAAGGCAAGAGAAATGTGATGGGAAGCGATGGGGAGGCAACAGGGAAAGGATGGGAGGCAATGGGGAGAGGATGTGAGGCAATGGGGAGAGGATGTGAGGCAATAGGAAGGAAATGGAAGGTAATGCGATGGCAACAGAAAGGCACCGGAAAGTAACACTAAAGTGATGGGAAGGCAAATGGAGACAGTCGTAAGCAGTGGAGAAGAAACTGGGAGGCAGTGGGAAGGTGATGGAAAGGCAGTGGGAGGGAATGGAAAGGCAATGGGAAGGCAGTAGGAGGCAATGGAAGGCAGCGGAAGGCAGTGAAGGCTGAGGGATGGAAGCACAAGGCAAGAAGCATCAGCCCTGGACCACCAGCCCCTGCATCCTCCCTCCCTGACAGCCCCTGAGTAGCTCAGCCCTCACCCAGCCCCAAACCCTCTCCTGGTGCCCCCTCCCCACCTAACGCTGCTGCTGACGCCTCCCTCCCCAATCACCCCCCACCCCACAGCCCCTGCCCCAACTCACAGCAAGCTCCCAGGGCCACAGTGGCCACCAGCAGCAGCAGTAGGCTGGCTGCCAGCAGCCCCACAGGGACACGCCGTCGCCGAGGCCAGCGCCCTGCAAGAGAGGAGAGCCCATGGGCAACACTCCATGGCCCCACGGCCCCCACCCGCTGCCCACCCTGCACTGGGGCATCCCCGTGGCCGTGGCTGTGGCCAAGCTCTCACCGGGCCTGGGCGCTGTGGTCACCGTCCCCAGCGGCACGTTCTCGTAGGGGCTGTCATCCTCATCATGGGCTGTGGGACTGGCAGGGTCGGTGGCTGGGGGAGCTGTGGCAAACTTCAGGTCAGCATAGAGCACGGTCTGGGCCATGCCAGTCGGCAGCAGTCTGGGGACCGGGTCCTTGCCCTGTGTCACGTAGTCAGGTGGTGGAACCACTTCATCATGTACAGAAAAGCAGAAACTGTTGCTTTGTTTGCTAAAAGTCATTTTATTTCTGAGGTCACTCTCAATCTGGGGGGGTGAATGAGTTCCATCCCAGGCAACATGCTCTGCATCCACCCGCACAGGTTGTGAGGAGTCCTGAGAACCCCGTGTACTGGCCACCACAGGTCCATGCTGCCCCATGCATCACCATGTCCCTCCACAGCCCCTGCTCAGGAGATGGGATGCAGTGACCATGGGAACTTGCTCCTCCACTGTCCTGGGTTTAGCTAAAAACCCAGTCCTGTTTAGTGATTTTTACTTTCCAGTTTAGTGTCTTCTCAAAGGCTGCACGTTCTGAAGTCAGCAGCGTGTTTTTGCAGACAGTGTGTGCTACTGACAGTGATAACACCTGATGTTTACAGTCACTGCCTGGGACTGGTATGCAGAAAGGGTCTTGCTTATACTTATTCCTGTAGTGACCAAGGCCACTGCTGGCTCTTGTGTGCCACGCTGGGGGTGCTGGGTAGTAAGAGGGGGGCACAAGGAAGTAAAAGGTGGCACCTCCGGCGTGTAATAGACAGGACAGGTGACCAACGAGAGTATTCCATCCCATATACGTCATATTTAGTATAAATTGAGTGATCACGAGAGTTTCGTCCCTTTTGCCCTTTTTTGGTCTTTTTGCCCTTTTGTTCGCCCTTCTTTTCCTGCAACAGCCGGTGTCCAGAGAGGACTCCATCTGACCTCCTGATTTTGATCCGGATCCTGAGTTACCGAATCCAGCTCCCTGCATCCAGCTCCTGCCACCGCTGAGCCTGGGGTTTCCCCAGTGCCTCCAGCTCTGCAGCACCAGTGGTGATTTCTATCGGGGGAGGGAGTCGGGTTTGATATCGGGCTACTATCTATAGTTGTATATAGTTCTTTACTTTTATCTTTTTACTATTATTATCTATTATTTTCATTAAAGCTGTTCTAGTTTTTTCTCTTCTCTCATCCGTAAGTCTCTCTGCCTCATTCCCTTTTCTCTTCCCGTTTGGGGGGGGGAAGAGGGGGTTAGAGAGCGTCTGTCCGTGTTAGTGGCCGGCCCAACCCTAACCCGTGACATCCACATGTACCAGGAGGGACTCCCAGGCATGTCCATGCTGGAGCTGCATACTGCTGGCACAACCCAGGTGGTCTATATCGAAACCATAACAGCCCTCAGGACCAAACCCCTCCAAGACAAGTTCCAGCAGGTCTTTTAGGCTCTGGCACATCACCCAGCCTCAAAGCAAGGTAAGGGCATTTGCTGTGACCTCAGACTAGGCAGGCACTGGGAGACAAGCTGCTGCCCACCCTAAGCTCTCCATGGGTGCAGGGAGACATGGGAGCTACCTTTCCCAAGAAACATAAACCCAGGGCAGCCACCACAATCAGAAAGCCCAGAGCTTTGGAGTGACCTGCTCCAGCCTGCACAGGAACTGCTCCACGCTGCCATCAGGACATGAGGACTCTCAGGTTGATGCTGGCTCCTGGTCGCTTCCTTCAGTCATGCAGCAGCTACCATTTCACATCAGGCAGCGATGCAACCAAGCCAGTGAGCTGATGGATGCACCTCCATCCCACCACCCTTGTCCCACTAAGCCAGCCACAGCATTTGAGTACCAGAGTTTATTGGCAAAATGCAGAAATCAAGGCAGGTAAAGAGGTCTGAGCGAGGAGGTGGCAGTGCCCAGGGATGCCCATGCAATGGTGTCTGGCAGTGAACAGGGTGGTGGGACAGGGTGGAGGTCCACACGGTCATCAGGGCCCCACACAGGTGTAGGTGATATTTCCCCAACGGAATGCAGGGGATGATGATCGAAGCCACTGCAGGGTGGCTGCGCTCTGCTCGCAGACCCAACCAAGGGCTTCCCCACACAGACCGCCTGACAGCCCCGAGGCTGACACCCTGCCACAGGCCACAAAGCTGCTGGTGGAGCGCTGGACTGGGAAGACCCTGCAGGGACAGAGCAAGATGAGATGGAAGGGGCAGGAAGGTCTGGGGTCAATCCCATCAGTAGCTTCTCCAGACAGGGTGCAGAGGCTGCACAGAGATGCTGTGGGGGCAAAGCTTGCCCTCCCCATGGAGCACCATCCCCTGTCACCCTCCTCCCAATTAGGACACTGTGTCCTAGGAAAATTAGTACTCTGATTCTCCCCAACCCTGCCTTTTTGACATGCAGCCCCTCAGCCCCATCATGCACGCAGTATCCCCAGGTCCCTCCAGGTCCCTGGCAGAGCCCAGAAGCAAGCAAAGCCTAAGAACCTTCTTTCGGTTCCCCAGCCCTTCACCCAAGGCAGGGTTTGGGCACCAGGATCAGGCCCCTGAAATCTTCCTTAAAACTCCCCAGTGCGGACCTGGGAAGATGAGAGGTGGCCAAAATGTGAAGCACACCCCCATGTACCAGCAGGTCTGCCTGTTCCCCCCAATACCTCCCCAAGCCCTGATGCTGGACCCTCAGCAACCCTTGGCTGGGGACAGACAGCCTCACCCCTTCAGCATGGTGCCATCGAGCCACTTCCAGTCAGACCTCAGGCCATCTTGCTTCAGTCCCACATGGAAGACCTCCATGTTGGCTGTGCGCATCAGGAAAGCCTAGAGTAGGAGAGGATCCGTGTGGGTCATCTAGGGGGAGACCCAGTCCCACCCTTCTCAGGCATCATCGGTTCCCCGCCTGGAGGCTTGGCTGGGCTTTATGCATGTAAGCCAGAGTCAACAAGAGGAGACAATGCTGGTGATGGCTTGATGACTGCTGAGGGACCTTGAGGTGGTCACCAACACAGCCCCTGTGCCAGCAAGGAGCTGGACAGGCCAAGGTGGGTGCACTCACCAAAGTGGTGTTGGCTCGGATGGTGACCAGCTGTGCTCCTCTGGAGCAGCAGTCCTCTCTGCTCTGCTGCCAGCTCCTTTTGGCAGAGGAGAAGTAGTAGCACTGCCCTGCATCCCAGAGCCACCCAGTCGGGCAGAACTGGCATCGCCCTGCACACCAGAAACTCAGCCTGTGGAAGCAGCCAGAATGGGGCAGCCAGAAGGGGCTGTCCCCAGCCCAAGCGACAGAAGGGTGAAAAGGGGTAGCCAGGGTACCAACCAACCCAGTGTCCTCCTGTGGTTACCCTGTGCAGAGCACCCTCTGCTCACCCTTACTTTAGAGTCCAGCTCCCCATATCCCAGCCCAGCTCCCCAGCTGGGGAGATGAGCTGGTTACACATAGGTACTGGCATTGGGCAAAGAGGTTAGGGCAGATGAGTCATGGAGTGGAGTTCCAGGTTTGGGGCTGTGATACAAACATCAATTGCAAAATACAGGCAGTCAAAACTTCAGCTTCACCAGAGACTGGTCAAAAGAAAGCACCTAATGCCATCTGGCATGTGGAAGCTCATGGCAGCCACAAGCTCAGTGCTGGTGTCATGCCTAGGTGACACTGAACCACGCTGGGGTGATCTCTTAGAAGAGAGGGGTCCCAGCAGTGCAGACAGATCAGTAGCACTGAGGCAGCTCTCCATGCCATAAGCCAGGAGACAGGCAGCAGGGGTGAAGGAAGATTTCAGGAGAGCACGTTCTGGTGTAGGGACAGATCTTGTCTCTTGAAAGGAGCAGCCAGGCCCTCTCCAAACCTCACCCAAGAGCCTGACAGGCTCTCCTACCTTGCAGTGCCTGCTGTACATAGCTGGGACTCTCCTCCATGCTCTGGGTGCAGCTTGCCTGTTGTCCTAAATCTACAGAAAAAGATCACAGGAGTGTTCTTGCCAACCGTGGGGTCCTGCTCCCAGGAGCACCCAGTGCCCTCTCCCATGGGACAACACCCATGGCTGCAGCTGAGGGTGTCCTCCAATTCAGATGACCCGTCACCCAAGCTCGCCAAGGTTCCTTGTGGCTTTTGCTGTGCTTGAGAACCCACCATGCAGCAGACTTTCGGGGAAAGTGCTTCTGCCTTTCAGTTTCAGTGTCACCATTCTCCCGCCTGTCTTCAGTTTGTTGCCATGTGACAGAGCGGGATGCCCCAGCCCCAGCCCCAAGCCCAAGATGTTCCCCTGTCTTCCTCTCCAAGCCGCGCAAGTGAGATCTTGCTTCACCAATTTTCCTGCTTGCCCCAGAACCCAAAATGTCCTTGGCCCCAAGCAGGAGGGCCCAGCTCTGTCAGCAAGCTGCAGCTCTGTCTGTAGTTACACGAGTCCTGTGGAGCAAAGTCCAAGACTCTGGCCAGAGATGTCCAGGCACAAGCAGGTACTCACAGTGGAAGCTCAAGCCAGCGAGGATGATCTGCGCCAACAGGAGCATCAAGGAGAGAAGGGACAGGCTGAGGGCTGCCCAGCACCAGGACAGCCGCACCGGCTGCTGAGGACCTGAGAAATAGAGTTAACCTGGGCCCTGGGGGCTTGGTGGGAGCAGTGGGGGACCCCCAGTCGGGAAAGGCCTGTGAACCCCAAGCAGGGTCTCAGGAGATGGCAGGAGAGCCCAGAAAAACTGAGGGAGAGCCCGTTGTCAGCACCTTGGCCCTTCTAAAAATTGTCTCCCTGCAGACAGCGCTTGGCACAGGGCAGGGAGAGCAGAGCAGTGGGTGCCCCTGTGTGCCATGGCACTGGGGTCCAGCGAGCACCCCCTGCCCTTGCATCCTTCTTGCCTCCCCAAGAGCAGGCAGTCTGCAATGGGGCTGGAGAGCAGATGCTTGGGGGAGAGTACCCAAAAGGAGGGAGCAGGGGAAGCAGGGCTGGGGGAACAGCCCTGCAAAGGTCAAGGGGTACATAGGGCAGGGGACCCACCAGGAGAGCCAGGGTACTGGGGCAGGAAGTAGCATGCCATTACCTGGTGGGGGGGTAAAGCGCAGATCGGCATATGTGACCCCCTCTTCCATCCCTCCCTCGGTCTCTCGCTCTGCGCCCCATCAGGAAGTGGCAGCCCCCTGCCAGCCCCCTCTGGCAGCTGGCTGTGACACGAAATGGAAAGTGTCACTTCCTGGCGGCGTCCCCAGAGGCACCACCTGGGTCACACGTCTGGGGGGTCAGGGTGCTGCCAGTGAGCACAGCAAGGGGGAAGCCCCAGCCAGGCCTTCCCCCACGCTTTCCCAGCGCAAGGGAACCCCACACCTCTGGCCTTGGGGCAGCGAGCGGTGGCGGTAACTGCTAGCTCAGATACGGGGCCAGGGCTGGGCTGGGCAGCCATGTTGAGGCTGCTTCCCCTGTCCCAACCTCTCAGCACTCAGTAGATCTGTCCTAGGGACTGTGCAGGGGAGCTGAGCATCCTTGGGGCACAGTGCACAGGGCCCTGCCCACATCCCCAGGTTGCATGCCCTCAGAGCAGAAAGATCATGGGGAGTTCACCCAGACACAGTTTCTGCCGCTTTTTTTTTTGGCACAGAGTAGCACCTCAGACCAGGAAAGCTGGGAGAATGGGGTACACTCCTTCCTCTCCCAGAGCCTTGAGGGTTGATGGTCATCCCTACCTTGCCCTCCATGGCAGGAGGCAGAGCCTGCCCAGCCCCCCCAGGGGTGATCCTGCCCTGCCTGCTCATGTCCACCCCCACAGCTGGGCAGGGGCGAGCAGGCATCGACTCCTGGGTCATGGCTGGCATAGAAAGGGCATGTGCAGCCTCTTTCTGGGGCCACATATGCTCCATGAGACTCCTGGGAGCTCCTGGTGCAGTGCCACATGCAGCTCAATGTGGATCCCAGCAGGGTCCAGGCGCAGATCCCCGTCCGGTCTCCAGTGCAGCTCCCAGCTCTGTGTGTAGCTCCAGGTGCAGCTCCCAGTGGTCCTGGTGCAGCTCCAGAGCAACTCCTGCTGCACCCTCGGTAGCACACAGCCGAGTCCCGGAGCTGAGCTCTGTCCCATCTCAGCCTCACCGGTGGACGAGGGCTGAGCTTTCCCCTGGCACCCGCCTTTGGCTCCTCATGCCAGTAGCATGTCACAGCAGCCAGCCTGGACGGAGGCAGAGATCAGAAGCCCCCTGTCACTGGTGGGGAATTCAGCGGAGGTCGCCTTGTTCATGCACTCCATGTCACAACTCAACGCAGCTCAGTGGCAGGAGGTCTCCCGGGGGATCGAGGTGGCCAGCTACAAGCACAGTGTGGCCCAGTGCAGCCACAAGTGGAGAGCATTCAAGAAGGCTTGCAACTCGGAGCAGGAGAGGCTCCAGAGGGAAGGATACTGCTCTCCCCACATGTCCCTGCACTACAAAGCCATGAAAATAATCTGGAAGATGGCAGGCAGCCCAGCAAGAGGAGGATGCCAGATGGGTGCTGGGGGATGGGCTGGTGGGCTTGTTAGGGTGACTGAATGAGGGATGCTGGGGGAGCACTGGTGCTGTGGGGCAGCCCAGGGTCTGCCAATGAGCTCTTTCTCTTCCTCTAGACCTGGCGAGTCAGCCCCCCAGGAACTGCAGGTCAACCCTTTCTGTCCATTTTCAGTCCTCAGAGGAGCTGCAAGGCACCCGTTGCCCCCAGGTTTTTGAAGTTCTTTTCTGCACCTCTCACCCTTCTTTTGCAGAGCACAACATTAGTGAGGACACCTTGCGCATTCTTCTGCCTCCAAAGGACAAGGAGCCAGGGACCTCTAAGCAAGGATCTGCACAGCTGCACAGCCACAGCTCCAGCCCAAGCCCACACCGTCACGATCAGAACAAGAGACTTGGAAGTCCAGGAGAGGTACCATGACAAGTGCTTCACAGGGGCGCTTGCTAATGGGGGTGTTGGGAGTTCTCCCTTCAGACAATTTGGCTCCCAGCCAGTCTCAGAGCATGAGAGGGTGGCTGGGACGGGGCAAGAGGAGGTCCTCAGCTCTGACCCAGCCTGGCAAGGCTGCCCAAAGGAAAGTTGCAAGGCTCAAGGTCTCTAAAGAATGGTGACCCTGATCCATCCCAGGTGGCTCTCCAGCTGTACGGCATGTGACTCCCCCTCCTTCTTCAAGTCCTGGCTCCCTGCCTTCCCCAGTAACACCATAAAGCTTTAGATGAGTTAGGATAGGGTGCGAGGGGTAGAGGTGCCTGCAGCTCCCCAGCCCTACAACCCACCCAGGGGCTACTGTGCACACTCCCAGGTGGTTTGATAGTGAGGTCATGGAGGATATGTCCCTGGGTCTGATCTGCATGGGTGTATCCCTCACTGGGGTATTGCATCCTGCCTCCCTAAATTCGCCCTGCAGTTTAAAGTGGATGTGGGTTTCTCCTTCATTTACAGCCCTAATCGATTATGTAGCCTTGCTACATGCTGCTATGCAGCCAAATGTCTTGTAGCCCAAAGATGGCTGCACTGCAGCAGTGGGTAAGTGACTCCTGCTTTTGTCCCTACCTCATGAAACACTCTGGGGCCTTGCAGGGCGATGTGGAGCTGTGCCTAGGGCATGTCAGGCTGTGGGGCTGGCTGTGGCAAACTGAGCTGGTGACAATCCCCCAGTAGGTCCCATCACATGGTGCATCTCTCCTTTCTGCTCTTTTCCAGCAGCCAGCAAGGATGTCTCCAGAATGTTGCCTTCTGCCCCTGAAGTGCCACATGAGTCTTTGCTCCCGCCCGCAGTGCCCTCCCGAGCTCTGCAATGGGGTCAGACTGAACATATGGCTCTGGCTGCTCCCTTCATGCCAAGCCATCGTGGCAGATTTTCCTGGTGAGATGTCCCTCAGAAGAGGACATCAAGTGTTGCCAGCTGCCGCTGCAGACTCAGGCTCCCCCAGGATGGCTGCCATAAGCAGCAAGCAGGTGGCAGTGAGTAAGGAGGCATTGGGCACAGACATGCACGTTGGATCCTCCTTGCAGCATCCCAATAGCCTCACAAGGCTCTTGGAGCTGTGAGGAGTGTTTGCTGCCACTGACTCTCCTCTCTCTGCAGGCTCTACCGTGACAGGCATGCTCCAGAACATCCAAGAGGTGCTGGTCTGGATCCTGCAGCTCCTGCAGGAGCAGCAGGTGCTGCTGGAGTATCTGACGGACAACACAGTCTCCCAGCTCCACACCCTGTCACACAGCCTGGTGAAGATAGGTGAGATCCTGAGACAGGTGCTGTACTTGCTGCAGACCCAGTGTGGCTGCAATGTCTCACACACAAATGTTTTGGAGGGGGATGACAGGGTACTCCATCAATGCCCCACACACCCCAGGGGGTCACAAACAGAAGTCTCAGGTGTCCTCTGCTGCTAGCTACACCCCACAGCGAGTCCCACTCTCCCAGTTCACAGGAGTGTCAGCTTCTCTGCACAGCTGGCTCAGAGTTCTTCATGGCAGAAGCCCCAAATATTTTTGAAGTTTGTAAGAGATATTTTGTAAAATTAAAAATATCTTTTCTCTCTGCAACAACAGTTGACCAATTCTTTCCTCCTCTCTGGGGCATGTTCCCCTTCTCACTTTCGAGATGAGAAGAAGAGGAACTCAGCTATTTACAGCCTCCTAGAAAGTCCCGGGCCATACACCGTGGGGCAGATGTACTTTCTTTGCCCCTGCCCATTCCCCGGCAGCTTCCAGCTGCACCTGGGTCCAGCAAGACCTCGGCCTGGAGAACGTGCTGCTGGGGCTGGGGAGGGCAGGGACCACAGAGGGGGCACAGGCTGAGTCTTTCTGCAAGGGAAGGAGACAGGCTGGATGATACTGAGCAGCACTGGGGCTACGGAGGCAACACGTGCTGCAGCCATGGTCCCTTGGTCATCAGGTCTTTGGTTGATCACTTCCAAACAGTGAACTGGGGCTGTCACAGCCGGTGCTGTGGACTTGCAGCAACGCCTTCAAGAGCCCTCTCCCACTCCCAGGCATCAGGGACGTGGATCCACACCAGGCATTGGTAGTTGCCGACATGCCAACTCAATGAAATTCAATAAGGCCAAATGCCAGGTCCTGCACTTCAGCCACAACAGCCCCCAGCAGCACTACAGGCTTGGGAGGAGTGGCTGGAGAGCTGCCAGTCAGAGAGGGACCTGGGGGTGTTGATGGACAGCCGGCTGAACAGGAGCCAGCAGTGTGCCCAGGTGGCCAGGACGGCCAACGGAACCCTGGCCTGGATGAGGAATGGTGCAGTGAGCAGGAGCAGGGAGGTGATCATGCCCCTGTACTCAGCTTTGATGAGGCCTCACCTCGAGTACTGGGTCCAGTTTTGGGCCCTCACTACAAGAGGGACATTGAGGTGCTGGAGAGGGTACAGAGATGGGCTACCATGCTGATGAAGGGCTTAGAACAGTCTTATGAGGAAAGGCTGAGGGATCTGGGGCTGTTTGGCCTAGAGAAGAGGAGATTGAGGGGAGACCTCATCGCTCTCTACAACTACCTGAAGGGAGGTTGTAGAGAGGCAGGAGCTGGTCTGTTCTCCCGCGCAGAGAGTGATAGGATGCGGGGAAATGGATCCACATTGCACCAGGGAAGGTTCGGGTTAGATATTAGGAAGAACTTCTTTACTGAAAGGGTTGTCAGGCATTGGAACAGGCTGCCCAGGGAGGTGGTTGAGTCACCATCCCTGGAGGTGCTTAAGAGACAGGTGGATGTTGCATTGGGGGACATAGTTTAGTAGGTTGATGGGGCTGGGACAAAGGCTGGACTCGATGATCTTCAAGATCTCTCCCAGCTGAAACTATTCTATGATTCTATGATTCTATGCACTGCACGTTGTCGGTACCCTGCTGTGATCCTCATCGTTCCAAAGTGCTCCCCACCTTGCCCCTTGCCATCCTACCAAGCTCCCAAACAGAGGCTGCAACCTCCTCTCTCCAGCCCTGGGACACCGTGGCACCCATTCCCTGAGCCCTGGGGGTGCTGGGGCGGGCTGTTCTCCCACACAGGAAGGGTGCAGGTCCCTGGCAGGAGGTAAAGTGCAGTGAGGGGTGCCCCAGGACGGGGAGTAGTAGGGAGGCTGGGGAGACAGCAGGGCCTGCAGTGGGATGCTCTGGGTGTTGCAGATCAGTAGTGCCAGATTTAGGGCTGGGACAGCCAAAAAATGACTGACAGACATTCTCTATTAATCCCTCTCCCTCTTCAAAGGGGAAGGGAGAGGGGAATAAGGCAGAGAGATTCACAGACTGGAAAACTAAAACAGCTTTATTAAGACAGTAACAGTACTAATAAGAAAATAATCAAAACAAGGAAATAATGGAATATATACAGAACCAATATGAAACCAAACTATCTCCCTCCCCATGATGGGCCCAAGGCCGCAGCTGTGTTGAGGAGTAAACACTTCCCAATAATACCAGATAAGGAGGAAATGAACATGTCACAAGGCACCTTGTAATCTTTCCTTTGGGAGGTTGGTCAGGTTTGGATCAACTGTTCCGTCCATTCCTTCCCACAGGTGCAATCTTTTTAACATCTTTGCCACCCTTTAGCTTCCCAAAACTCCAACACACTACACAAAATTATCAGTGACCTTGTTTTCTACAGGAGCAATTATAAGGAAGAGCCTTTCTGAATATCAGTCCTTGGTAGTAAGGATAAAGATCCAAGTGTTATCACTTCTAGTAGCAGGCACTGTATGAGAAAACACGCGGTTTACTTCAGAGGATGTAGGCTCTCAGAAGATACCAAGCTGAAATGTAAAATCATTGAACAGAATTGTTTGTTTAGCTCAGATAGGTGCAGATGGAGACAGTAGCATGCAGCGCCGGGAGCTGGGAGGGCTAGACTAAGTCTGCAGTGGGGGTGCACTGAGGGTCCACTGGGGTTGCCTTAGGGTTGCAGTGGAGGTGCAGTGGGGTTGCAGTCGGGGTGCACTGGGATTGCAGTAGAGATGCACTGGGGTTGCAGTAAGGTTGCAGTGGGGGTGCAATGGAGATGCAGTAGAGATGCACTGGGGGTGCACTGGGATTGCAGTAAGGTTGCAGTGGGGGTGCAATGGAGATGCAGTAGAGTTGCAGTGGGGGTGCACTGGGATTGCAGTAAGGTTGCAGTGGGGGTGCAATGGAGATGCAGTAGAGTTGCAGTGGGGGACACTGGGGTTGTGCAGTGAGGTTGCGCTAGGGGTGCAGTGAGGCGCAGTGTGAGCACGCCGGGGTGCAGCAGAGGGGCGGTGGGGGTGCGAAATGGTCACAAGGGGGCGGCGGAGGGGTCGCAGGCCGCGGGGCGCATCACGATTCACCTGTCAGGTGGGCCGGGCCAGGCTAGAGTGACAGCTCGCCAGCCAATAGAAGATCAGGGAGTAGCTGCAGGAGTGGGGCCAGACCAAGACCCGCCTGACAGTCAGGGGTGTGGCCGAGGAGTGCTCTTACCCAATCGCAGAGAGGCTGGGGCGGAGCAAAGGTGGCTCGGCCAATCATGCAGTGTGGAGGGCCGGGCCGAGTACGAGAGGGCTTCCCCGTGACGTCACGGAGGGGATCCCCCTGCGGGACAGCCTCGCAACTCCAGAGAACGGGGAGGAGGGGGCGCGTGGGGAGTGGCTTGGAACCCAGCCCGCGCCCTGGGATCGGGGCGTTGGTGCACCCCCACTCCTCACTGAGCCCCCCAGAACAGAGGGTCACCCCCTCGGTACAAACGGGGCGATCTTCCCCCTCCGGGGTCTGCTTCACCCCTCTTCCCGGTGCGGGGGTGCGTGGGGTGGGCGTGACTGGATGGCACAGCTGTGAGGCTGCGGCGTGTCTGCCAGGGACATGCTGTGGCGCTCGCCCTGCACCCTTCATTTGCCCAGCAGCACCTCAATCAGTACGGCTTAGGGGTGCCCCTTGCCCCTCCCACCCCCAGCTTGGTCACGGGGGCGGTGCCAGAAGGGCAGACACGGACTCCAGCCTCTTTCCAGCCAGCCCTCAGCCCCCGGACGCAGCCGCCGTGTGGTTTCGGCGAGGAGAACTGGAGCTGGCACTCAGGGGACATGTGTGGGGAAGGCTCTGAGATGAACAAAACCTGTTCCTGAAAAAACTCTTGTGCCTGGTGAGAAACCGCCCCCCCCCGCTCCAGTTTGCAGGGCTGAGCTCACAGCCAAGAGAACACGGGGCAAGCCTGGGGAGAGAAAGGCAGGCTCCTTTGCGGGGGGCGTGTAATGCCTTCTCCAGGTTGGAAACGGAGCAGCAGGTCTCAGCAGGATTTCAAATGCTGCCGTCTGGTGGCCTAGAGATCGTGAGGGTCCTGCTCTGGACAGCCGGGATATACGGTTTCTTCCCCCTCCATTCCGGACAACAGTTTGCAAAAGGACAGCTGCAGCACACCAATAGCCATGTGAACCCCAGCGGAACTAAGGCAGACCCGTGGGGGCAGCAGGGAGGACTTTTGCCTGGATTTATCCTATGCTGGAACAAGTCAAAGCTGCACCAATTTCCTGATCCTCTCCTTCCCTCCGCATGGCCTGCCCCAGCCCACAGCCTTTGCATAATGCTTGGAGGAACTGAAATAATGAAATTATTTTATCTGCCAGTGGAGCAGATAGTGAGCCTTTATCCCTGTATCCCGCTTTCAGCTGTGTCCTGGAGGCCTCTGTGCCTTTCAGAGCCTAGTCCTGTCCCACAGAGCAAAGGTACCAGTAAATGTGACCCAAACAACTGTCCCAAAAGTAAATTTGAGCTGTTTGCTGTGGTTGCCTGCTCTGGCCACTCAGCCCTGCATCTTCTCTACTGCACCACCCACTGCTCTTCCCTTTCCTGCCCCAAAGGGTGCCCCAAGCCCTGGGGTGACCTGGTGCAGGGCACACAGACACCCTGGCCAAGGCTCACCCTGCAGCCCAGCTCTGATGGCCATCTTCCTAAAGCCCCAAAAGCGCTAGATATTGGCATTAGGAACAGTTATCTGGTTCTTGAGCCTTGCAAAATCCTTCTCACAAACTCCAGATGCTGAAGGAGAGGTTTGCCATGGGATAAATCAGGATGCAGCATGACTCCTGCCGGCACCCTGCACACTCACCAGTTTTACCTCTTCACGCCTCTACCTGTGCCAGTGGGTGACATTTGCAACTCAGTTCTTTCTCCCAGGCTGCTGAGCTCCTGACCTACTGCCAGACATGGGTCTGCAGCCTTTGCCAGCATTGTATCCAGAGAGACGGAAACCTTCAAGCACAAAAGCACACCTGTCAGCCTCTGGGCACTTCTCTATTGCAATTCCTTTTGAAATCATAACCTTTTTCAATGGAATTGGAGTCACTTCCACCAGCAACCCTTAACTCTTCATACATAGGCCAGAAGATAATGATGGAGTGTTTGGGTTTGCGGTCATGCCCTGAAGGTCTCACATGCTTACATCCCCTCAAACAACACCCATCTGGGATACAGTGCAGGATGGATTAGGCAGAAGTATAGCTTTGAAACCCAGAGCTGAGTGAAGCGGGAGAGGGTGTCTTAAGCACAAGGAGAGGAAACTGCTTTGAAGTGTGTCAGGATGTTTATCTTGATGTCAAAAGCCCTAGTTCACTTTTTTAATGGAGCGGCTCCCTCCTTTGAAGTGGATCCTCCTTGTGTTGCGCCTGCCTGTGGCTCAGGGAGATCCTGCACGGGCTTCGCCCTCATCAGATGTTAATTTTTCTCATGTGATTTGCCTGAAAAAAGATCTCTGTGTTGCAGCAGACAGGGTAAGATAGAAATGAAAAATCAGGGATGAGGACAGCTAAGCTGCATTCAGGTGATGGATTCAGATGGACTTTTGAAGGCAGCCCAGAAATGGAGCACACCTGGGACCTGAGACTGAATTTTGGTGGAAGGCAGGGTTCAGGGAGATACTCAGTGTTCAGGAGCCCTTGGTACCTCCCCGCAGCAGGGATAGCACCTCAATCTCAGTGTGTACTAGCACATCTGGAATCCCTCAAGAGGAATTGGGTGTTGCTCCAGGCCCTCCCTGACCAAAGAGGGAGGAAGCCTCCAGTTCAGATTATCCATCTTCCACACAGGAGATGCCTTCATTAGTTAATTAGAACAACAATCCACATCGGCTTCTCTGGGATTTGTAGCCATGCTGGCAGGAGATTTGCTGACTACAGGCAAACCCTGGGGTAAAGCTACTTGGGAGGACACAGGGCTCTGAGCCCACGGGGACTTACCTTCTGCTCAGCCAGGAGCCTCTGAATTGTATTTGTTCCAAGACCATTTAATTTTAGCCAAAATATGCCTTCTCCAAATGTGGAGCCCCGGCTTTTAGCCCTGGAGGTGGTGAAGCATCTTTATATAAAGTAAGAATAAACTGTAATATTCCCCTTGGTGTAGGCACCACTCACACTCCAACAGTAGAATTCAATGTGATTTCTTTAATACAGCTTCCTTTGAGAGCACTGTTCATACATAACAACATATTGCCAAGCACTTGGCTCTCTCGAGGGAAATTTTAGCAGTGGTATTTGAGTGGGGGGAAATGGTTTTTATGAGAAAACTTTAATCCACAAGCCATAAAGCGAACAGTGGCTTTGCATCCCATGGAAAACGTTTTCAGCCTCTGCTAACATGGTTTTATCTTCCTCTGCAGGCTTGCTTCTTAAGATAAATTTATCCAGGATTGCATTTGGTGTAACAGTTTGATTTCTGTTGGTGCGAGGCTGATTTCTCACGAGAGTAACTGCCTTAATTTCCTAACCACTTGACAGCGATCACAGTTGCACTTTCTACTTGTAGACTTTGTTCTTGCAATCACAGCCTGTGTGAGATCCTTCCCCTGCTCGCTGGCAGCAACGCACAGAGGTTGATCCTCTAGCAGAATCTGTCTGTGTTGGAATGTGGGCCCTGGATGCCTGCTCTGGGGCTAGAAATATTTGTCTTTCTTGTCCTAGAACAAAAGGCAAAGGCTTGCAGGACACGTGGGTTTTACCTCAAGATTTATCCAAAGGATAAATCCAGGTTGCAGTGCTCTGGTGCACCCTTGGACATCCCCGAAATCTCATTGCTGCAACAGCACCTCAAAGTTGGCATTTCAAAATGATTTGCTATTTTACGCTATTGCCAAGGTCTTCCCCAAAGCCTTTTTGGGGTTTTTTTTTTCTCTAGTTTCCATGTAACTTTATCCTCTTTCCTGTGCTCTTCATTTTGACACGTTCCCCTCCTTGAGGAATGACCTTTCCCACCGACTCACCCACTCCACTCTTCTCCTCAGCCATGCTGGACCTGCAAATCTCGTTAAAGGATGCATTCATTTACTGTAAGTCTCCAGCATGCTGCTCTGAGCAATTCTTATGCTGTCTGCAGGCTCTCTGCCCTCCTGGCTGCTCTATTAATTTCTTTTAGCAAGCTCTCTGATTTCTATGCAGTTCCCTTGATGAAGTTAAGCATGGCCCAAGTGGCTTTTCCACTCGGTAGAGCAGCTCTTCAGCAGCCCTTTCTTAATTTGCCAGGGATAAAGTCTTGAGCCCGGCTCCTCCACAGGTTCTCCCCACTAGCCTCTCCAAGAAACTCAACGGTGTCTAAAAATCATGGTGCTTTGTATCGCCACCACATTTTCCTGGTCACTCGTGTCATGGTGTCTCCCTTCCCCATCTGCTGCTCCCCTCTGGCCATGGTAGCTTCTGTGTGTCCCTTCACAGAGTCCCCCTGCAATGCTCTGGTCCCTGCAGCTACAGCTAAGCCATTTGCCCCTCATCCCTATGTCCCCTGCACCCGAACTCTCATGCAAAAGCTAGGCATCCCCTGACACCAAGCTGCTTTCATTTTCAGAAGCTGTGATGTAACAAGATATTGCTGGGGTAATGTTGGCTCCTGATGCCCCAGGTCCATTTCCAACCCCCTTGCCCCTGCTCCGGGATGGCTTTTCCATCATCAGCTCTGTGCCAGTTGCATGGGATAGGTACCCATGGCATGGTACCGAGGGGACATAGAGAGATGCTCTGTGGCAGAAATAATGAAGGAGTGTGTGCTGGGGCTCTTTCTGTAGATGTATGTCCAGCCTGTGGGTGCCTGGCTTCTTCCACTTGGTCCTCGCCCAACACCCTGCACACTGGGGCTAAAGCTTTGAGGCGTCCTCCCTGACCTGGGATGAGGGCTGAGGATGGCAGCGGGAGGGTGAGATGACAACAGGCTAAAGGTTGGAGAAGGAGGAGGGGTGAGCCAGCAGGCTCTTCGTGGGTTGCTCTGGGAGAAACGGGGCCCCTGTGCATGCTTGGAGCTGGTCTCTACAGGGTTGGCCGTGGTGGAGCCACTGTTTGCAGGGCTGACGGACGGCCAGGGAAAGAGCAGGACCGGCGACTCCAGCAACCATGATCTGAGCAGCGGTGACAGCTGTGGGTGATGGATGGGTCTGCACGGGGAGAGCGGTCGAGGTTTGCTACTCTGATGAGAAAATCATCGAGTGGCTGCAGGGCACACCAGGCAAATTGCAAAAGAAGAGAGCAGCCAGGCCATTCTCCCAGCCTTTCATCATCCCCAGAGCACCACAGTGATAGCTGTGCCCAGGCAGGAAGCAAGCTCTGGCTGCACCCACAGCAGGATTTATGTTGGCTGTGGTGGAAAGACTTCATCTCTCCAGGGTCCTGCAGCAGAGCAATCAGAAGGGAGTCAAGAACCTCCCACGGCAACAGTGGGGGATCTGCTGCCTCTGGCTATGGGTTTTCATGAGGGTGCAGGGAGAAAATGCTGAGGTGGTGACAGAGGAGGGTTGCACATCCCTCCCTACTTTCCTGTCCCTGCACCCTGCAGAGATAATGCCATCCTCGGGGTCTCATTGTACGGGGACCACCAGTTCCCCAGGCAACTGAGCCAACGGCATCTGCAGCCACACTGTCACACACACCTTGCAGCCCCCAGGGCTCACAGGTGCATGGCACCCTCCCATATTCAGAGAGACCCTGAAGGCTGGGACATCTCGCCATCCCCCATCCGTTGCTGCCCACTCAGGCGTGCACAGGCAAGGAGAGGGGGAGGAGGGGTGAGTGGATCCTGACTACACGCCCTCAGCCCGCTGCAGGGCTCAATAATTCAGGCCCGACACATTAAAGTTGCATGGCGTGCAACCGCCGTCTGCAGCGACAGACTGCGTCAGGGCTGCTGTCTGGTGAGTCTGGCTCATCAGACATGGGAGGGCAAGGGGGAGCAGGCAGTGGGCAATGAGCAGAGCATTCCCACAGCGGGAGTTAGGGGGTGGAGGAAGTTATGGGGGCAGACATGGTCCTGGCTTTTGGGACACCCACTTCCAGGGACTATTTGTCAGAGCAGGGAATGCTGGCCCAATGGCACTGACAACCCAGCAGGTAGGATGGGGCTAGGATACAGGAGGCTGAGCTGCAGTGATGCTGTCCTCAGAGGCACCCCATTCTCCTGAATCACCTGTGTCCCCTGCAGCCTCTCTGACAGGACAGAGGCCACAAAGGCTTTTGCCGCCCAGGGAAACTGGCCAAAGCCCTTCCCAGCTGTGTTTGTCCCTATGTCCCTGCAGCCACTTAGCATGGCTCGAACTCCCCCCACCCCTTCCCAGCACCGAGGAAGTGAAGTTCTTCACGGCTGTCCGGGGAGTCAGTTGCCATGGGGATGTCAGATATACCTGGTTGTTATAGGGACACTGTTGCCATGGTTATGTGGTTGCTGTGCCTGGCAGAGGCAGGAATGGAGCATCAGAAAGGCTGTTTTCACTGGGTCAGAGGAAAGTCACAGATATCCCAGCTCTCTGAGCAGGAAGAGAAGGCAGAGTCTAATCTTCACTCACAGCATGTCCCCAAGGGTCACCATGGAGGCCATGGGGAGTGCACCAACAAAGCTCACTCAGTCCCATAGAGATGAACACGATGCTCCTGACTCCACAGTAAAGCAGAGATGGCTGAAGGCATGCAAAGTCTTCCATGGGGTGTCCCAGCACGCTCCCAGTCAGGCTTGGTGGAAGACACAGTGCTGCACACCCTCTGCTGAGTATCCCAGAAGGCAGAGCATCTTTACCATGCTTGGTGCCAGGAGCACTGAGCAAAAACCTTTTGGTCCTGCAAAACTGTGTGTCCTGTACTTGCATCACATGACAATGCTCCCTTGAGGTGAGCCAGCCTCCTGGGCAGGGGGATGGATTTCTGTCCCCCTGGGCCAGGGGAATGTGAAAGGGGGAGAGGGACTCCCAGCTCTCAGAGAGCAGCCTATGGACCCAGAGGGGTGCACTGGGCTGGAAAAGAATGCCTGGATCCCCTCCAGCTCTGCTTGGCTGATCTCCCTCCCCAGCAGCACAATCAGCTGCTTGGCCTGTCCTTGAGATGAAAAATGCAGTCACAGGTTTCATTAAAACGAGAGGGAGCGCTGAGCTGCCCTGGCAGCCCAGAGAAATGGAGAACAGTGGAGCTCATTGCATGGCTCCTCCAGGCTTCCCCAAGCAGCTCTGCTGGCTAAAATCCCTGTCCACCTCAGTCAGGACACCTCAGGGGTTCAGACCTGCCTGTGACACCCCACGGTGTCTGCTGCAGGGCAAGCTGAGGGCTGAGCAACTCCTTGCAAGAGGAACATGCATCCCACCACACACTCGTTATGTTCTGTTATTGTAGGATAGACAAAAGTTTGGCAAAGAGTGGGCTTGTGCTTCATCCCTACAGCAGTGGGCCACGGGATGAGGGAGGGTTAAGAACACTCCACAAAGCACTGATGTCTCCACAAAATCGGGGTGCATTTGTGCTGGCTCACCTGCCAAGCTGATGTGGATGCCAGGGTAGCACTAGCCCCATGCATTGACTCTGGAGTGTTGCTGGTGTAAAAACTAAAGCTGAACTCATTCTCTGAGGATGGCTACTGCTGGGGCAATGCAATTAGATTTGGTTAAGTGAATAACTTTTTAAATTAAAAAACTAATCCTTAATCAGCTTCCTGGCTGGAACAGACAGAGAATTTTATGTGGCAGAGATAAGGCTCTCGGGTAAGCTCTCGGGTGTAGGAGTGTGGTCCCCTAGCTCCCTTGCACTGTGACCGAGGCTCCTGCCCAGCACACCTCCATGCCAGCCTGGCTTCCCACAGCCGTCACACCCCACAAAGCCCAGAAACACAGGCAGCAAAGCCCTGAACCCACTGCTGCCACCATAGACCTCACCAGCTCACCCTTCCTTCTGCTTTGCCCACCCTATTTCTGCCCTCCCCTCCAACCACCCCCACAGCTCTCTGAGCCCACCTAGCTCTGGCCAGCTGGGGCTCAGCTCCCAAGCAGCAGGTTTAATTAGATTGCAATCCTATTACATAGCTGCCTGCCTGTCCGTGGTTGCTAATCCTGTTAAGCATCCAATAAATCTCTCTGTGCCGGGCTCTGTCCCTGGGATACACGAAGGGGGGCTGCTGGAGGGTGCGCTCTGTTGAGACAGGAGGAAGGCGACAGGTTTCACCCCTGAAGACCCCTGTGGGGCTCATTGAGAAGGGTCTAGGGGGTTGGAGCAGTCACCAAAGTGGGTGAGAAGGGGCAGTGGGTTTTCCCCTCTCCTCTCTGGTCCATCTTGCCCGCTCTGAGTTGCAGGAGCGATGTCCTTGAGCCACACACACAGCCTGGGTGTTTGCCGCCACAGCACAGTCATTACTGGATCCAGAGGGTGCTGAGCCCACGGGTCTGTGGGGCAGGTTGAGGAACAGGGGATGAGACAGGGCTGTCCCAATCAGATGAGGGATAACACTCTATGCAATGCCTGATGCTTTGTGCCCTGCAGAGACAGGGCAGCTTCTCATGGCTGGTGGCAATAACAGTAACACAGGGTCAGTGCTCCACTGCTCCTGGGTGGGTGCACCCACCTGTGGGGCACAGAGGGGGCCTGCTCCAGGCAACGGGGTGACAGTGACAGGCTCCTGGGTTTGTGGCCTTTGCAGGAATTGCATCACCATGGCATCCAGCATCGGCACCGCTCCCCAGCAGCAGCCACCCAGAGGTCTACAGGCATCCCTTGGTCCTGCCAGGTTTCAGGGGACACCAGCTGTCCTGGCGCAACACAGCTGCCCATGGGTCAGGCATTACAGCTGTTCTGTGAGAGCACAGTGCCACAGCTAAGTCATAAGTCTACAGCCCCAAGACTCCCAACCTCTTGCCGGCCACCTTGTTCTACGCTGGAGATGTATCAGGCTCAGAGCAGCTCACTGCAGAGTAGCAGCTCTTGCTGTGGACCACAGAGTAAGAGCCAGAGACCATCACCATTCCACTCTGTGCACCCAGCCACATCGCTCAGACACCTCCACAGCCCAGCAAAGAGAGGAATGTGGCCCCAGCTCAACCTTGAACCCCCCCAGTTCTGCACCAGACTGAGCCGCAACAAATGCCAGAGAGAAGTTCAACCAGGCTGTAATTGCAAGAACAGGGCAGCACGGGCAGCTGTGTGCCCACCTAGAGGAGTCCTGGCACTCCCGGAGGACATGCGACCAATGAATAGAACAGGTCCCACGGGGCTGCTGTCCATGCTGGAGGAGTCCAGCTGCTGTCGGCATCAGCTGGTACAAATGCTGTTGATGGAGGCCACGGCAGGGTCGACGAGCCCCAGCTCCTCCTGTTCGTTGATGCAGAGCTGGTACCCGCAGCCTTTGCGCCGGGGCAGCGGACCCAAGCGCCCACTGGTCTTGGCGCGGGGTGGCAGCAAGAAGCCGACACTGCCGGCGATGAGCAGGTGCCAGATGCTGTGGATGTAGAAGTAGTTCTCTTCCGTCTCCACAAAGGCATAGAGCAACACGGCAGCTGCTGCGATCAGCGCTCCAGGGCAGAGGTAGAAAGCCCAGCGCTTCCAGGTCGGCGGGTAGCAGTGGCGACGACGGATGGTGCGAGCCGTCTGCGGTGGGGAAAGCAGGGACTGAAAGAAGCAGCACCAGCAGGAACAGGCACAGGCCTGTGTCACAGTGCCCCATCCCCCAGGAGCTGGGTCGGGGGTTTCATGTGGAAGGGTGAAGGCATCAGACGGGAGATGCTGGTGGGTG
This sequence comes from Trogon surrucura, assembly GCA_020746105.1. Lineage (NCBI taxonomy): Eukaryota > Metazoa > Chordata > Aves > Trogoniformes > Trogonidae > Trogon > Trogon surrucura. The sequence continues at coordinate 77,089,951 of CM036658.1, read as the reverse complement.
AGTGGGGCTAGATGACTGGGTAGGTTGCTGAGCACAGCTCAGAGTAAAAGGACAGGGACAGCATCTCCTTACCCAGGCAATGGCCATGATCCCTAAGGCAAAGAGGCTGGGCCCCAGCAGGTTCCAGAGCCCGTGCCGGTCCATTTGCAGAGCCATGGAGAGGAGCATTGCCCCCAGCAGGTACAGCACCTGGGGGGCAGCGAGGCACTAGTCAGGATCTGTCCCTTCCATGCCCACCCCGCAATCCCCCGCACTTGCCTGTTTGACCACAGGCTGGAGTCGGGCCATGGCGATAACGGTCACCCAGACAGACATGAGAGAGCCCAGAAAGTCACAGAACTGCAGCACGTCGTACTCCATGATGCAGAACACCACGATGCCTGGCTGGTCGCAGGCATGGTAAAACTGGGGCAAGAGGGGAAAGTGTGTGAGAACCGCTCCACACTGCTCCAGTTCCTCTCCTGCCCCCCAGCCACCCCCACCCCATGCTCACAGTGGAGAAGAACATGGTGAAGATGTAGACAGCAGCTTCAAGGAGATAGTGGCTGCGAACGGCGATTGCCACGGGAGGCACGAACATGACATTGCTGAGGCACAGCAGCAGTGTGGAGAGGAGCTGGAAACCATAGGAGAAAGCCTCGGCGTTGTCAGTGCAGCCCCAGCCGTTCCAGCCTGTGGCCGGGGAGAGCTGCTGTCACCCCTAAAGCACTCTCAGGGGCTGGGGAGGGAGTGGGGAAGCCCCTTTCCAGCACCCTGTGGAGAGTGGTTGTGGATGGACTAATGGGGTACACAACCCTGAGGAAGAAGGATGGTGGGGGGTGTCCCTGGGTGCAGTGGGCACTGTGGGGCAGCTCTCACCAGCTTTGCACTCGCAGGCAGCATACAGGTAGTTGTTGGTGCGCAGCAGCTTGCACTGGCCATAGATGCCGCAGTCGTTGATGCAGGGTGAGAGGTAGGCACGCAGGTACACTTCAGCCGTCACGTTGATGCAGGGCTCAAACCTGCAGCACAGGAGAAAGGGGTCAGCCCTTACCCTACATCCCTTGAGCAGCTCCTGCCAGAGACACTCGTACTTGATAGGTGGTGGGAAACCCAGGGACTGGGCAAACAGAGAAATGAGCAGCTTTGATGCTATGTATGATAGCTAAGAGCTGGGTGCCAAAGATCTTGTGTGCCGCAATTGTCTGTGCCCAGCTGGGTCAGCAGGAGGAATGTGGCCACACTTAGACCCACTTTGCCTTTAGTCATGCACTCAGATGGCTGCTATTTTATTTGAATTTTGCTATGAAAACACCGTGCCCTGCAATGCCCATGTGTAACCATGTCAGGGAAGGACCAACTTGCAAGCAGCAAGTCCGTGTGAACTAGAATTGCAGCAGAGTGGGTCAGAGCAGGCTCAGCACCCCATTGTCCCATGCCACCCACACACAAGGCTCTGGTCACACCCAGCATTCTGCAGCTCCAGATGGAAACGCAGAGACGGGCAGGGACTGAGAGATGTATGGCATTTGCGAGGTGACATGCACTTCCTAAACCGTGAGACAGAAGGAAGAGCCACAGGGACCCACAGATGGTCAGGCAGGCACAGGATAGAGGTGCTTGTGCCCACGCAGGCACTTGCAGGGTGACACAGAGCCTGTGAAGCCATGTGCACCCACATGAGTCGTGACATGCAGGGGCCAGGCACACCCACAGACCCACAGCACACGCAGATGCAGGTCATGGCTGGGACATCCTCTCTGGGAGCACAGGGAGGGGACATGTGGGGCTCTTACCCATGCTCTGTGGCACAGAGCGAGCGCAGGCTCAGGTACCAGCTGCCCGTCTGGGGGTAAGGGATCCGCAGGCGGCTGAGGCTAGCCGTGGTGTTGACAGAGAGCAGGAAGCCTGCCAGGGACTCTGTGGGCCAGGAGCACTCCAGATGAGCCCGGCAGGAGGCAGCCCCTTCCCTTAGGCAGAGGTAGGATGGGGACAGAGCACCCTGTGCCAGATGCCACCATAGTCTCTGCTGTCTCCCACCCTGCCTGTCGCCACACCCGTGGAGGTGGGGAGGGGTGTGTGATCCCACCACCCATGGCAGGATGGAGATGCATAGACCAACCTACCCGTCTCACAGGTGACCGATGCGTTGTCAGCAGAAGTCAGTGGGACTTCATGGTTCAGACACCCAAACACTGTCACATTCTCACCACACAGGGAGCTCTGTCAGCAGAGGAAGAGATGTCTCTAAACTAGATGTCCCCTGCTGTGACAGCATGCAGGTCATGGCACACCACCTAGCAATGCTCTAACCCACTGCCCATCACCCAAGAACACCCCAAATCCAGACCATCTTCCTGCTTTTGGAGCACTCTAATCTGTGCTCCATCACCCAAGAGATCTCAAACCATGGCCCATGACCCAAGAGACCCCCACATCGCATTCCTCACCCTGCTGTAGTATTGACATCACCCACCTCCCAGCCCATCCCCCTCAGGCTGTCATGCCCTGTCCAGGGCACAGCATGGCCGTCTTACCACATTGAGCCGCAGCTCCAGGTTGAGGACCCCACCACTGTCCAGCACTGGTAGAAGGTTGATGACGAAGACAGCAGGGCGGTCGGGTGGCACTGACACATTGGGCCCAAAGAAGATGTAGAAGTGGACAGAGAAGGTGTCCAGTTCATTGCGCAGCGTGGGGCGGACCGGCCAGCACTGTTCACCAGCAGGTGAGGCAACAGGTATTGGGACTGGGTGCTTCGTGCCATTGGGGCTGGTGGGTGGAGGGCTGTCTCCCAGCACCAGCCCTCCGGCTGAGCCAAAGGAGTGGGGCATGTTCATGGAGGCGCTGGAGGGCAGGAAGGGTGGCCGGGCCAGGCTGGGTCGTGAGCAGTCTGCCGGGTAAAGTCATTAGCATGGGCACCACACAGGTCCTCCACCCTGCTTACTTCTTGCCTCCCTGTTTTGCTCAAGTCTCCATCTGCAACTCAACCCCAACACCTCCCAGTGTCCCCAGCTCTGCTCCTAGTTGGGACTAGATCCTTTACGCCCTCATACCAGTCACCCAAGAAGAGTCAAGACCATGCCCCCCACCCACACCTCCCCATGCATCCTCACCTGTGAGCTGCACGGTGACTTGGAAGGAGATGGTGCCCGGCACCCCAGGGTGTCTCTCCACCAGCACGTAGTACCAGTGCTGCCAGAAGGGCAGGTCCAGTGCCAGCTGGCAGGGAGAGTGCTCCCGACAGTCCAGCGCCGTGGAGTTGTGCAGAGGCGGGGCTTTGGCCCTCGCCCGTAGCCAGAGCGGGCAGCCCTCAGCCCCACGGCACCGCAGCACCTCCACCAGCACTCGTGAGGTGTAGCTGGGCACAAACACCCTGCGCAACAGTGGCGTCAGGTCCTGCCCTTCAGCATGGACCAACGGGGCTGGGGAAGCAAGCCCATAGGGATGGGGCACCCTCAGCAGCCCACCTTGGGGATGCCCCCTCCTTAGGAGATCCCCTCATACTTACTTGTAGAGGCAGGAGCGGTTGTGGGGGCCCATACTCTGCTCGGTGACGTAGCCAGGGTACAGCACAGCAATGTTCACCAGGCGCTGCACGATGAGCTGCGGCTGGAAGAGATACTGACACTCCTCGTAGAGCCCCTGCACCAGTGCAAGACAATCAAGATGCGGCAGGGGACACAGGGCAGCATCCCCAGGCGAGTCACCTGCCTCGGGCACTGCCAGCCCAGAACAGTCAGACCTCAGCAGAGCCCTGTAATGAGCCCTGCCGCCTCACAGTTTCCCCCAACCCAAGCCCTTCACCTTGACAGAGATCTTGCCCTCATCTTTGGGAAGGTGGGCAGCCAGGAACCAGTCCCCAGGCAGGGGGCTGGTGACGTTGAACACCCCTGTGGTGCGGTTGGGCAGGGTCCAGGTGAGGGTCAGTGCGAAGGAGCCGGGGACAGCCGTGTCCCTGGGGAAGTGCGTGTGCAGCGGGTTAATGACGGAGGGAGCCCCTGAGCGAAAATACCTGCAGGAGACACGGCAGTTAGCAGGGTGCAGGCTGGGCATCAAGGAAGGATCAGCATGTCCTACATGTTGGGGTCTGTCCTCTGTGCTAAAAGGCATCATGGGAAGCCATCTGTACGCTGGGACCTGACTGGAGACTGTCAGCTTTGCTAGGTGGGTGTTGAAGAAAAACTGTTCACATACAGGATGCACAAAAGAGCGTAGCCTGCTACAGTCCTAGGAAGATGAATCACAAGGAGTGAGTGTGCATGTGTGTGTGTGTGTGCATGTACATGAGTGTATGCACGTTGAGGGGAAATAACGGAAGATTGGTGAGGAGGATTGTAAACACGCTCAAGTGACTTGCAGCTGGGTTGCTGGAAAACACATATATCATTGTAATTGTTTTCCGTCCTTGTGTTTTAGACCAGTAGAACATCTGTGCTCAGATAACGCAGGTCTGTGATAGAGTCACCTTATCGAACATGCTCGAGATTCCTGCCCTGCTGTGGGAGAGATCCAAGCACAATGGAAAGTTACACCTGCAAAAATCCCTGATACACATGTTGAAGCAACAGGTTCAAAAACTTTTTTTGCTCTTCAGCAAAAACTGAGCTTTGCTGGTGCCTGCATTCTCATTCATGTGCCTCCACTCAGGTGCTGCTGTGCAGATCCCCTGGGGTTCATGAGGTAACAAAAATAATTTACTTTGCACTCCATTCATTGCTTTGTGGTTGTTCCTGTGTCCCATCTGTGTCAGTTCACACAGTGTGCATGCATCTGTGCAGATGTGCGTACCTACATATGCATATTTATGCATGAGTGCTCCTTTGAGTGTGTGCATGCGTATGCATAATATGCATATGGGAAGCCTGGCATATGAGGAAAGGCTGAGAGAATTGGGTTTGTTCAGCTTTGCGAAAAGAAGGCTTAGGAGAGATCTTATCACCATGTTCCAGTATTTAAAGGTTGGCTACAAAGAAGATGGAGACTCTCTTTTTACAAGGAGTCACTTGGAAAAGATGAGGGGTAATAGGTACAAGTTACTTCTGGGGAGGTTCCAACAGGACACAAAAGGAAAATCGTTCACAATGAGAACAATCAGTCATAGGAGTAATCTCCCAGGTCCCTTCCAACCTGATCTTCTATGGTTCTATGATTCTGCGTACGTGGGCATGTGCAAGCTAGAAGCAGACAAGAGCAGGAGGGCTCCTGGGCAAGTTCAGGCAGGAGACAGCAGGAGCAGGCAGAGGCAGGTAGGGAGGGAACAGGCAAGGCAGGCTTCTTACTCACACAGTGATGCTACGGTCTGGGCATTGATCCCCAAAAGTGCCACCCTGCTCCTTGAAGGTGATGAGGTTCCAGACGGCGATGACAGTGTCCTCAGGGATGTTGAAGTGGAAGAGCTCAATGCTGGCAAAGGAGCGGAAGGGGCTGAGCTTGCGTGGTGTGCGGGTGAAGTAGTCAGTCACAAAGAGTCCATCTGCAGAAGAGATGCAAGGGACTCTCAGCGGGCTGGAAGTTGGAGAGGGGAAGTGGGATGCAACACCCTTCCTGAGACAGACACACCCATCCAGGCTCTGAATATGTCCCAAAGCCAGCAGCCCAGAGGCAGGAGGGGCTGGGGCTGTGCCATTTCAGTGAGTCTCTAGGGCCGGTGTCAGCCCAGCTGCATCTCCCAGCCCTGGCACAGTCTGTGTCGTGCTTTGTTCAGCACTGCCTCGAGCACAGTTCTGCACACTGTGAGCACTCATCCTCCAGTGCCTTCGGAGCCTTCAGCCTGACCTGCTCAGGCTCTATGCAGATGCAGTCTGCCTCTTTCAACTCAGCCTCCTCTTCAGTGAGGACCTGCTGCCTGCATTTTACATGTAATGAAGGGACATATCTCATAGCTCCAGCCATGCCTCAATAGGCCAGCTCCCATGGGGACACAGATTCCACCCTCCTCTGCCTGCCAAGGAGGCTCTGCACAGAGCCCATCATAAAAAACAGAGTCCTTCCCTAGAGCCACGAGAAGAAGGAGCGGGCAGTGTACTTCCCTCACAGCTCCGCAGCTCTCCTGTGGTTTGCGGAGGAGAAATGGCACACATATGCGTGCACATATGCACACGTGGGCGTTGTCTGCGGGCACAGCAAACCGGAGGCATGCACACCTACATGCATGGATGCACATGGCTGTGCACAGCCCCATCACTGCAAGACACTTCTTGCAAGCCCATGGCAGGCACCAAAGCCACCTCCACCGGAACAACTGTCCGACAGTTTGTTTTCCAGGGATTTCCAAAAGCCCCAGTGGCAGAGGGTCAGCCACTTGTTCAGCACGGTAGAGACAAAGGAGATCTTGTCTCCAGTCAACAGCTGTAACTTCACTCCATCATTGTCACAACTCCCCAGAGACAGGCTGGGAGACCCATCCACTGTTCCCCAGAGATGCACCAAGAATAAGGTGAACCTTCACTTAAGCTGCCAGCAGGGAAATTCCAGCATAGCAGCTGGAAGCAGGGCTGTGCCCAGGACTCGTCCAGTGGCAAGTGGAATAAACTGAGAAGGGCTGGTATTTCGCACATGTGCTTGTGTGCACGTGTGTGTTCGCTGCGTGTGTGCAGCCCGGAGGGCTGTACACTGACATGCATCTGCTCCCTTGCCTGGAACAAAGGCAGCTCCCTCTTCCCTTCACTTCCAGCTGACACAAGCCAAGCATGCAATACTTGTCTCAGTGCAAGAGCACCCAATCCCAATTTCCCTACCATGAATCACCAAGCCACTCCACAGCTCCCATCCCCATGTGGAGAAAATGACCTGCCAGGGGACCCCAGGGAGAAAAGATTGTTGAATGTAACTCTAGGAGATGGCAAGGCAGGGGGGAAGCATTCAGAGCTCTCCCTTCCTAACATGGTTCCCCCCATACCCTTTCGCCTGTAAGCTGGCTGCAGGCAGAATCGCAGTCAAAAGCCCTGTGATGGTGTGGCCAGAGCACAGGGAGGGTTGCCGAAGCAGGATGTCCTCTCCATGGAAGCGGGGGAGGAGAAGGAGGAAAGCGAGTGTCCCTCTGCCTTAGACCAGCAGCCAGACCCGCGGGACTCCCCTAGCCCGGGACCCAGGGCCCCCGGTTGCAGCCGCCGGTCAACACATCGGACAGCTCCGTCGCTCTTCAGCACCGCGGACAGCTCCCGCCGCTCCCCACAGTGGCTCCGCGGCCCCGGCAGCCCCCGGCCCGTTGATCACCCCTCTTCTCCCCATTATATGCCCTCTCCAAGCCCCTGGGTACGCTCCCGCACCCCTGTCGGCCACCAAGTCAGTCCCCCGCGCCCCATGGCCCGCTCATTGCCCCACACGTCCCCCGGCGCCTCGCTGCGCCCAGGTCCCCCTCCCTGCGGGACGTCCACCCCCGCTGCCCCACCGCACGCACACAGCCCCGCGCCTGCCCCCTCCCGGGGTGTTCACTGCGTACGCGCTGCCTGCGTCCTGCCGGCACGCACAACCCCTGCCCCTCTTGCACATCCATCCCCGTGCCCTTTTGCGTGGGTACTCCATGCCCCACGGCATGTCCATCCTCACGCCCCACTGCACGCACATCCTTGCGCCCCGCTGCGTAGGCAGCCGGTACCCAAATGCACGTGCGTCCCCATGCCCCGTTACGCAACACCCCACTCACCGCACACGCACCTCCCCGTCTTCTGCCCCACCGCACACGCACCCCACACCCAGCTGGGGACACCTCTGCGCCCTGTTGCCTATGGGTCAGGAACCCCCCCGTGAGTGCACCCTATCCCTTGCCGCACTGACTCACCGTGTCCCACCGTACGTGCACCCCGCACCTCTTACCAGGCGGAGGCTGCGCCCCACTGCACACATGCACCCCTGTGATCTGTTCCCGCCCACTCCCCCGCTTCATCACGCGCACGCCCCACATCCCATTGCTTCTGCAGCTCATACCCACCGCTACCTCAACTCCCTGCCCCACCATATCGGCACCCTGTACCCCAATGCACACGCACAGCCCCACACAAACACACGGCCCGCGGACCTCCGACCCACCGCACACACCCACCTCACGGCACACGCACCCCTGTACCCCACTGCGCGCCTACCTCACCCCCGTGCACCCCTTGACGTGCATCTCGGGGGGCGCACGCACCCTATCCGTGTGCCTTCCTGTGCCCTATTCCGTACGCATCCCTCTGCCCCGTTGCGTCTCTGACTCAAACCCGTAGCATGGGCCCCCTTACCACCAGCACCCCCGGCATCGCGGCACTCACCGGCGGGCGGCGGCAGGAGGAGGAGCGGCAGGAGCATCAGGGGGAGGCGGAGGAGGGGGGCGAGCGGCCGCCGCTGCCCGCCGCCCCCGCCGCCCCGCCGGCCCATGCCGCCGCCACCGCCGCCGCGCCGGCTGCCGTGGGGTGCGCGCCCACAGCAGCCCCTCCGCGCACCCGCGCCCATGACGTCACCCGCCCCGCCCCCACCGAGGCCGGCCCTGCTCCACCATTGGCCACCACGAGCGTCACTCGCCGGTGGCAGCGACTGCGCCCTCCCTCCGGTCCATCTCGAGCCACCCGATTCCTCCGGGATGGCCCCGGACATCTGCTCGGGACACCGGGGCCGGCGAGGACTTGTCTGGGGAAGGGGACATGGGGGTAGGGGAGAGGGACTTGGGGCTGGGGACGAGGGCGTAGGGCGTAGGGCTAAGGGAGAGGGAGGTGGAGCTGGAAGGCAGGGACATGGGGCTGGGAACAGGGTTATGAAGCTGGGGATGGGGGCATGGCGCTGGGGGCCAGGAATATAGGCTGGAGACAGGGACAATGGCTGGGGACAGAAACACGGGGCTGGGGACAGGGGACACGGGGCTGGGATGTAGGTGGCAATGGGGCCAGGCTACTGGCACAGGACAAAGGCAAAAGGGGCCGTGGGGCTGGGACACAGGGGCCATGGAAATGGGATGTAGGGGGACTAAAACGTTGGGTGCAAACGGCGCTTTGTGGAGAGGGGATGGGAGGCAGCTAGGGCTACCCATGTGGGCTGCTTAATGGGAGTCGGTGGTTTGCTAACAGTGGCTACCATCTTACTATTACTTACAACTATGTCTTACCATTTTCCTACAGAGGAGGTATCAGGGAGAGGGGGTCTGGGCTGCAGGGATGAGAACATTCCAACTGGAAATGGTCTGATCATGCTTCCCCATACTCGCTTGACATCATCCCCATGCTCCCCTGACATCATCCCCAAACTCCCCTGGCTCCACTGTCCTCCCCAGCCATGGCACAGGCTGACGGATTACTTGTGGGCGCTGCACCGATCCCGGGCGGTGCTCTGTCCTGTGCCAGCCCCTCTCCCACCCCATGCCCTCGTCATGGAGCATCCTGAAATCTGTGGAGGGAACCTCCTTCGATTCCGCCGGGCATGCAGCCCTGCTCCAGGCACGGCTGGTGGATCCCCTCGTCTCGGGACACAGCTGGTAGTCCCTGGTAAAGGGAGGTACGAGGCTCGCGTTCCCTCCAGGAGCAACCTGTTCCCACTCTGACTCGGAAGCGTACGGGGAGAACCTGTCTCACCTCCTCGCCCCGCCCCCCCCCGGATGTTCCCCAAAGGCTCCAGGGTCCCACAGGAGCTCCATGCGCCGGACCCCTGAGAGACACGGTGGGTACCCATAGGACTGTTCACGGCGAGCCTGCAGCCACCTCAGGAGGAGGAAGAAGCACAGGGGCGTGGGGTGGTGGTGTCTCTCCGAGGCCACCCCGTCGTGATGTCAGACGGGAGGGGCAGGGGGACACTGGAAAGTCCTACATCCTCCAACCCGCCAGTAGCTGTCCTCTAGCCTCACGTTCCGCAGATATCTGGGGGCTGCCTCACGGCGCCACCTCGGAAAGGGGTGCGTGGGCGTGCCCCTCGGCCAGGCGGCACCGGAGACAGGCGAGGCACGGAGGGTTCCCCCTCCGCTACCCCGGGGCGAAAAAGAGAAGGATAACGCTCGCTTCCCTCCCGTCCCGCCTCTGTGGTGCGGTCCCCGTCAGTCTCCCATTCCGGTCCCAATGGGTCCCGCGTTCCGGTCCCGTCTCCGTTCCCTCTGCTCCCTTCCGATCCCGCCGGCGGAGCCGCGTTTGCTCCTCCGACCGCCAGGGGGCGCTACATCCCGCGCCTCCATGCGGTCGTCGCCTCTCTGTGGTCCCTCTCCGATCTCGGGCGCTGATTGCCGAGCGGAGACGGCAGAGCGCGACGCTGCGGAGACGTCACTTCCCGTGGCGCCGCCGGTCCAGCAAGGGTAACCAGCGGCGGGCCGGGCCCAGCCGCGCTTCCCCCGCGGCCATGGAGTTCCCCACCGCTCTCTTCCCTTCCTACTTCAGCGCCGGCCCGCCCCGGGAGGGGTGCGGCCCCGCTCCGGCCGCCGGATGGGGCGAGCACGGGCAGGTGCTGGAGGCCGGTGCCGGCCGCCGCCAGGTGAGGCCGCGGCGCAGCCCGCCCTGCCCGGGGGAGCCTGCCGGGGAGGGGCCACTCTCACCGCCCTCCTCTTCTCCCCTCAGGCCCGGACGGCGTTCGTACCGCACCGCGGCGGGACGGGCGAGAGCTGGGAGCCCGCAGACGCCGCTGCCGTGCCCCTCCTGCCTCCCAACGCGAGTGAGCGCCGCGGGAGGGCGAGGGAGGGAGGATGTGCTGCCGGGAGTGGGGCGGGGGAGCATCCCATTCCACCTCTGCGGCCTCCCGCCTTGCTGCCTGGTGGCGCGAGGTCCCTGCCTACTCTCCTGGGCTGGCACAGGGAGTTTCAGCAGCTCTCCCCGGGGGAAGGCACGGGGACAGGCAAGCTGTTGCCCCGTGGTACTGAAGCGGTGTTTGGTACTTGTGTGGTACTGGCCAGCCCCTGCCCTCTCCCCACAGGCTGCTGGATTCCCTCAGTTGCACCCGAGGACATCCTTTATCGTGGTGTTCTGCGAAGGAAGGTCCGGGCAGGCAAGTCTGGAGCCACCCTCGACTTCACCAAGCAGGTAGGGCCTGGGGCACCATGTCCCACCGAGAACATGGCAGGATGGCGCAGGATGCCTGCACGTCCCAGCCCCTCCCTGTCCTTCACACACAGCTGGGCCATTTCTTCGTGGATCACCCAGAAGATGCGTTTGGTTCCCTGGGGCAGCTGCTGCACCAGAATTTCTACCTGGGGAACTCCAAGCTGAGGGTCAGTGTCTGTATGGGGGTGACAGTGCCATCCCCCACTGCAGCTGCAAGTCCCACTGCCCCTTCTCCTTCTGCAGAGACAGGCTCAAGACAGTACCATCCAGATGACAGCCCTGATGGAGAAGATTGACCGTTGGGAGGCCAAGCGGTAAGTGTCCCCATGTGCCCTGCCCTGGAGAGGGCTAGCAAGGGCTCTTGCTCTGTTCCCTAATCTGACGCTATCTCTGCCCCTGCAGTGCCTGCCCCCGGCTGCATCTCATCCCCCGCCTCCGCTGGTTCACCCACCTCTGCCGTGACTGGCTCTTCGAGGTGCCACTGGGGCTGCTGGCAGACTGCGTGCATGAGGAGCTGCTGCTGCAGTGGGCCGGCCTGCTCTTTGATGACAGCCCTACAGGGGGAGCCCTGGCCTGGCTGCCCCCTGAAAACGTGGGGACACATGTGGGCCGCCTGGTGTTCCCTGGAGGGCAGGCCATGAACCACCTCTGTATCCTTCCCCACAGGGTGTCTGTGGGGAGGGAAGCGGGGATCATGTTGCACTGGCCTTAACTGGCATCCCAGATTTCCAGGACATAGTACTGGAGGAGCTGCCCCGTGCCCGGGGCTCCCCAGCACAGTTTGAGCTCAATGGACACATCCGGCAAGTGGCTGCTGCCCGGGTGGATGGGGAAGGTGAGCCAGCCCCAAGATTCGTACCCCGGGATCCATACCTCAGGCTGGGCAGAGTGTGGGGTGGAGGGACATTAGGAACAACTGGGATGCTGCTATCTTATGTGCTGCTTCCTGTCCCCTGGCAGATTTCATTGGTGTGCGCTCAGACTATCACTGTGGTCTTTGGAAGGTGCCGGGCAGGACAGCGGCAGCCCCCAGCCCGCTGCAAGTCATCCGCACCAGCGTGCCTGTCTCCTGCCTCACTGTCAGGTAGGTGCTGGGGGAACAAAGCTTTGCAAGGAGGGCGGTCTGCAGCCCTCCCTGCTGTGGCAGATACTCTTTCCCCCATGGTGATACTATGCCCCCAATCCCACAGCCCCCACCTCCCCGGGGAGCTGGCCGTCTGCACCCAGAGTGGAGCTGTCTACCTCTGGAGCGTCGAGACAGGGTGAGATGGGGCACTCAAGAGCCAGGCTGGGGCTCACATCAGACTTCTGGGTTTCATGGCGGTGGGGTGGCCCAAGAGAGAGAAGTGATTCTACCCTGCATGAGTGCTGCTTTCTCCCCACAGGCTGCAGCGGCTCCGCAATGACCCTGAGACCATGTTTTTCCGGGACCACTCACCCTGGCGTTGGAGTGACTTCACTGCCCACCCACGGTTGCTGAGCTGTGCCGATCGCACTGGCATGCAGTGCCTGGACACCCGGGTAAGCTGGGAAGAGGGGCATGGGTCCAGTGGTGGGCAGGGGAGAGGGTTCTCTAGCCCAGGGTGCTGACAGCATGCCACTACACTGCTGCAGGCCCCCGAGAGATGTCACTTTGACTTGTTCAAGGTGGGCGAGGAAGCCAGCTGCCAGCAGGGCGAGCGGGTGATGCTACCTATGTACCTGGGCAGGGCTCACCCCTCCCAGCACCTCGTCACAACCCAGGTGAGTCCCCCCACCCTTGCAGAGGACAGCTAGGAGCTGTGGGAGGAGGATGCCTCGGCACAGCCCTGGCTTCCAGCACCCATGGGACGGGAAGATCCCCCAGCTGAGGTGGGCTGCCACAGCATATTGAAGTGAGCCCCCCTGAGCCATACCTCCCGTCCCAGTTCTCTGTGTACGTGCTGGATGAGCGGTTGCCGATGGTGCCTGTGCTGAAGTGGGCACATATGATGAAGGCGCCCCCCCTCTTTGCCCACGTGACGCCAGGGGGTCCCAGGAGGAGCCATAAAGTGCTGCTTGGCGCATCCCACACCCAGGAGCTGTTGCTGCTGCAATACCGAGGTGAGAGATGATGCTTTGCATGTGCCGCAGCACTGGGGCTTCTCTGTGCCCACATCCTTCCTGCTGGTACCAGCTACTGCCCCAGCATTGGTACTTGCCAGCCAATTCTTTGTGTCTCCTTCTGTAGGGGGCAGCCAGTCAGCCTGCCAGCTGGCAGGGACTCCACAGAAGCTGCACAGCATTGCTGGCTGCCTGCAGCACCTGCCTGCCCAGCTCCCACACCACCACCAACTGCTTCAGGAACGCCTTGGTGCCCCGGCTGCTGGTGGGTGTCCTGTTCAGCCCTGAGGTGTGGGTCCAGAGCAGGAGAGAACCTGGGCTGGGAGGGGGTTGGGGTATAATCCTTGCCTTGCCCTGGGAAGAAGAGTGATGGTTGAAAAGGCAAAAGCAAAGCCCCCGTATAAGAGATTAGTGTCCTAGAAAAGGATGTGGGGGGCATGAGCCAGCAGTGTGTGTGGCCATAGCAGCAGTGGAGGCAGCCCCCACTGCTGGCCAGGCCTCACGAAAGGCCCCAGGGCCAGGACCCCAGTGACAGTACCTCCTGTGTCCCCACAGGACTGGCAGCTGCTCTGCAGGAAGACAGACAGCGGGAGTCCCTGCTGGTTTTCCAGCTCTCTGAGGCTGGGGACGTTTTCTATCAGAAGCTGACCCACAAGGCAGTGCAGGCCTCTGCACCCACTGCAAGGGACGAGGCCACAGCAGCCCCAGGCTCTTCCCCTCTCTTCGAGGCTCCAGTCAGCAGCCCACTGGACTTGGGCAGTGAGGAAGAGGAGGAGGAAGAGCAAACCTTCTACTTGTCCAACCTGGAGGTGATTATCAATGAAGAGGAGGAGGAGGAAGAAGAGGAGGTTGCTGCCACACCAGCAGCCCCTGAGGAAGCTGAGCTCCCCCAAGAACCCTGCACCAGCCCCCAGCCTGCTCCGGCAGTGCCCAGCCCAGCTGCAGCCTTAAGATACCGCCGCTGGCTGAAGGCTCTTTCTAAGGGCTACGTGGACCTCCCCCGGCACGCCTGGCCCCCCACCTTCAGCCAGAAGCGCCTGTTTACCCGCAAAGAGCTGGAGAGGCCAGCAGATCCCAGCGCCCTGCAGCAGCAGGCGCACCAGCAGCTTCGGCAGGCCATGTGGGGAGGGAGCTGCATCCAGCGCTGGGAGCCCCCGGTCCTCCAACTCCCACCACTACCACAGCCTCTGGAGCCAGAAAGGGGCCCGGACCCCCTGAGCACCCGTCTGACAGCGGCTTGGTCCGGGGACTGGGCACAATGGTGGGAAGAGAGGACAAGTTTCAATCTGGCGCAGAGGCAGCGGGTGCTGCGGGAGCGGCGACGGCGGCAGAAGCGAGCCCGCGGCCGGCGCAGCCTTTCGGCCAGCTTCACCTCCTCGCTCACCTATCAGTCCGAGCTGTCGGAGCTGAGCGATACGGGCGCCCCGCCGCCGCTGCCGCCCTCCCCTGTCCTCCCCGGAGAAGCAATCAGGAGACCCCCAGCATCACCGGTACCGGATGAAGCCCTGCTGTCCTCCCAGACCCTGCGCTGCCGCGGCATCCCCAAGGAGCGGCGGAAGACGCTGCGGGACTACCTGTCGGTGTGGGCCGAGGGTCCCCCCGAGCCGCCGGAGCGCCCCAGCAGCCAGGACAGCCAGCCCTGCATCCCTTCCTCCCAGAGCCAGCTCTCCACCGTCTCCTCCTCCTCCTCCGCCCAGCGGCCCCGCCGCAAGCGGCCGCGCATGGGCTTCTGAGCTCCGCCCCCGTCAGTAAACCCCGCCCCGCGGCCGTAAGCCCCGCCCCGCCCGGCCTCTGCTCTCTGATTGGCGCCGGAGGGGGGAGGGAGGGGAATCGGAAGGGGGTGGGGGGAGTGTGACTGAAGGGGGGACGGAGCCAATGGAGTTGCGGGGTATGGGCGTGGCCCGCGTGGCGGTGATGGCGGCGGTGCTTGCGCGGGGCCTGGCGCGCGGCTGGGCGGCGCGCGCAGTGCTGCGCGCGGGGCAGGTGGGCGAGCGGGGCGGGGACCGGGAGGGGGACGGGCAGGGGGCGGCGGAGGGAGAGGGGGCAGCGGGCGGGGGCGGCCCCGGCCGGGTCTTCCCGCTGGGTGCTGCTTCTGTCCCCGGGCAAGGTCCACCGGCGGGCGTGAGCCCCGGGCGTGCGCACGGCCGCGTTACGCCGGAGCACCCGTGTACGCCCCCCCGCCCCCGCTCCGCCGTGCAACACCACCAGGCACCCGCTCCACGTGCAGCCGCCCTGTGACCCCATGTGCAATTCTGTCACCGTTACGTACACCCCCCTCCGTGACCCCCATATGCACCCTCATCGCCCCTGTGTGCACCCCCACATGACCCCCACATCCAACACCGTCGCCCCCATAGGCACCCCATGTTTCCCCCACATGCATCCGCATGACCCCCATGTGCACCCCACGTACACCCCCCATTGCCCTTGTGTGTGTCGTTGCTGGTCCCTGCCACCTCAGGCCATGGGTTTCCTGTCCCTGTGGGAGTTGGGCCCTGACCCTCTGGTGTCCAGGTCCCCCCCCAGCGCTGCATGGCGGTGGCTGGTGGGCAGGATGGGGAGGTTGGCGCAGCGCAGCGGGCGGCGGCGGGCGGCGGGCAGCCCACCATCTTCAGCAAGATCATCGATCGCAGCGTGCCAGCCACCATCCTCTATGAAGATGACAAGGTAGGGCGTATCTTCCCACTTGGGGTGTGGGGAGAGGTTGGGGGAGCGGTTATGGGCCCAGGGCTCATCTGGCTCCCCACATTGCCCCCTGCAGTGCCTGGTGTTCCGCGATGTGGCCCCACAAGCCCCCGTCCACTTCCTGGTGATCCCCAAACACCCCATCCCCCGGATCAGCTGCGTGGGGCCCCAGGACACTGAGGTGAGTCTGGGGAGGGATTCGCTGGGATGTTGTTGGGGTGAGATGGGGGTCAGTGGTGACCCTCCCATGTGTGTCTTCTCCGCTCCCTGTCCCGCAGCTCCTGGGGCACTTGCTGGTCGTGGCGGCACGCACAGCACAGGCAGAAGGGCTGGCTGATGGCTACCGGCTGGGTGAGTTGAGGATCCCCCAGCCCTGCCGTGGGTGGGGTGGCTAAGGATGGGGTTTTTTTGGAGGGGGGTGTCCTGACTACCTGTCTTTGTCACGACAGTGATCAATGACGGGAAGCACGGCGCCCAGTCCGTCTACCACCTGCACCTCCACGTGCTGGGGGGGCGGCAGATGGGCTGGCCCCCTGGCTGAGCCCCCCCTGCGTTATCCATTGCCTCCCTAATAAAGCACCTCCTTGGTGGTGGCTTCAGTGGCTCTGTGTCAGGGTGACCATCCTTGGGGGGGGCAACGTGGGACAGCAGTGGTTTTGAGTGTCACAGCAGCGGGTGGAACTTTGTGCCCTGCTTCTTGGAGGACGGGGGTCTGGGCTCCCTGCGTCCCAGACTGCCTTTTCAAGATGGGATGGAGCAAGAGTTTTTTTGGAGGGTGCACACATCCTACAGTCTCAGGCATGAGGGGAGTCCACCGGGTGTCCTGAGGGCGTCGTTTAGCTGGGGAACATCCTCGAGCTGGCAGCACCCCATGCCTTGGGCTGCCTGTCCAGCCCTGCTGCCACGGCACAGCTCCAGCCCGTGCGCGCCCCCCACCCTGCCCCTGGGTACTGCCCATGCACCCCCGTGTTGCTGCCACAGCCCCACACCGGGGGCTTCTCTGCTTGCAAAAGTGAGATAATCGAGCTAAATTGAACTGAAAGTGCTAACTGCCCGTGTTCTCCTACCCACCGCAGAGGGCCCTGGCTGAGAGCTCCCCAGGGGGCTTCACAGCCCTGAGTGTGACCCTCCCCTGTTACCACTCAGCCCAAAATGAACACCCCAGGGCCGCTGCATGTACATGCCACAGTGCAAAACATTGTCTCGTGCAACCCTGCCGTGACACGTTGCGTCACACACCCCACATACATCCTCCCTGCCCCTCCACCACCTCAAGTGTGCAAAACATGGGAAGCACAGCCAGCCTCAGACACGTATGTTTGCACACACGGATCCATGCCTGCTCGTTGTTGTGTCCACCCTGTGAGGGGTGCACAGGCATGGCAGGGGTCTCACGCGTGTGGCAGCCAGCACGTGAGGCACGCAGCAGGAACCCCCACTCTATGCTCCCTGTGTTGTGCCTCTCATTCAGACGCAAGCCGTGACTATATTTGTCGATGGGCTGGCGGGGGGGCCCGGTGCTGGCACG
The DNA here is from genome assembly GCA_020746105.1 of Trogon surrucura. NCBI lineage: Eukaryota > Metazoa > Chordata > Aves > Trogoniformes > Trogonidae > Trogon > Trogon surrucura. The sequence goes on along the minus strand of CM036658.1, from coordinate 77,072,689 downwards.
GTGCACAGCCCACCTGGCACTGCCGTCGGGGCCGCCTGGGCCCCCGCCAGCCGCCCCGGGGACCGCAGCCCCGCCGGGGAGAATGGCTGCTCTGTTCAGCCTCCGGCTCGCTGGCGCTGACGGGGAGGCCACCCCCCACCCCAGCTCCAGGAGAATCATGGGGCTGTGGCAGAGCTTGGTTGCTTCTCCCCTCCTCCCGGTATAGCATAGAGAATGTTTTTGGGGTGCAAATGAACCTTAAAAATTTTGGATGCTGCTGCTTCCACAGACGTGCTCAAGCTTCAGCCCAGGCTGCGGCCGCTCTTGGATGTGGGACAGCCCTGCCTCATGGCTGCGGACCCCGAAGAGGGGGTTGCTAGGGACTCCAAAGAGGGGACAGAGATCCCCAGTGGATCACCCCGCAGCAGTTACTTGGAGTGGTCTCCCTCCCTAGGGATACCATGCTCGGCACAGGGTGAGCACTGGCACGCGAGGTCAGTGGACAGACGCTTGCACTCGTGTTTCCTCCTGTGCCAAGTTTATTTTGTCAGTCCCGGGGCAGCACAGTGGTCACAGCCCCATGGGGTTGGGCCGGGAAGGGGGGGCAGCGGGGGGAACCGATGGCTGTTTTCATTCTTCAGCAGAAGACTATCACAAATGACGCAAGTTCCTAAAAGAGCCGGGCAGGGGGGCAGCGGAGGATGTGTCAGCCAACAAGAGGCAGCTGGATGTGCTCCAGCAGCTCCAAGGCTGCTGGCCCACAGCAATGCTGACAGGATGGAGCCCCACGGCAATGCCCCATATGCCACCCCAGAGTGTTTTGCCCCTGGTGAGTGCACAGCCCAGGGCTGGCCTTACTGGAGTCCATGTCCCATGCTGTACTGTGGTGCCTTTAGTGTCTTTTTGGTGTTCCTTAGGCACTCATGCTGCCCAGACAGGCTATTGGCTGCTCTGGGGACAAGCCCACGTGTGTCTTGCTGGGAATTCAGGGACAGTCCCAAGAAGACCTCCCTGGGATGCAAGCTGGAGCAGAGTGCCCAGGCTGCCACCCCCCCTCTCAGCACAAACTGGGCTATGGGTGCACCTCCGGGGCCAGCCTTGGGCTCAGGGCAGAGTGCAGGGGCATGACCAGCAGCATGCACCCCAGCACTCTGACAGCGAGCATCCAGACCTTGGGGCACTCAGCCTCCAGTGGCAGCAGGGCTGATGAGGCCCCAGCACAGGGGGGCCCTTTGCCGAACCTGAGCTCCAGGGCACGTCTCTCCCTCCCCGCTGCAGCTGCGCGGCAGATGGGCTCCAAGTAGCCCCTGCTTGGCCCTCAGCCCAGTGCCCGGAGGGAGGAGCGGTCCCCATTGGGGGCCCCAGCTGGCCAAGACCAGAGGGGCCAAGCACATACCCATCCAGGAATAACAAGAGGCCCCAGCACCGAAGGCACGGTGGCCCCAGCAGAGCACACCGCAGAGCGCTGGAATAACAGCCCTTGCGCCGGAACGCTATCAAAGGGCCCTTCTTCTGGCCGGCAGCCGCTGGAACGGGGGCCGGGCAGACTGGCGAGGGCTGGTGGTGACGGGAAGCTGCTCCACGACTGCGGGCAAGCCGGCTGCGCCCAGCCAGGCACAGAGCCCGTCCCGCCCCATCGCCTTGGGACAGCTGTGGGTCCCTGGGGCAGATGCGACACGCCCCGAGGGCCACGCCTGAATGGCCGGGGGGAAGGTGACTTGGCCCAAGTGATGGGGTGTCCCCAACATGGCCAGTGCAGGGTAAGTCCTTCCAGCCGCCACAGCAGGGACAAGCTGTCCTTGCCCAGGCATGGTGCACAACCGTGCCTCCTCTCGAGAGCCTCTGGGGCCACCCCTGCCCCCCAGGTCGGGCCACACGGCTCCTCCATGGCCCCCGATGGTGGCGGCTCCAAGGCCTCGGGGTGGGGGGACGGGGACTCCGGGGGGCGGTAACAGCCCCGCAGCAGGCGCTGCTTCACCCCTCGCTGCCCCTGGCCACGCCCACTTACCATGGCCACGCCCCTCTCCCGAGCCGTTGGCAACCGGCCACGCCCCTCGCCACGCCCGTTTGCCCCCAGCCCACGCCCTCTTGCCCCTCTCCCCTCTAACCCTGCCCCCCCTGGCCCCACCCCTGGGCGGGGTCTCCTCCAATGGGAGGTGCCCACGCACCCGGCACCATCAGCTTGCGGCCTCGGCGAGTGTTTACTGACTCCATGGAGACGAAGCAGCTTCACCTCTCCCCTGCGCAGGCGCCGAGACCCCCCGACGGTGGGACGGGGGCACCGCGGGGGGGAGGGCAGAAAGGGGGGGTGGTAAGGGATATATGCGCTTAGGTTGACACTCCAGGGAGATATTTTGGGAGGCAGCAGTCTGGGTGGGTTGAGGGCGGGGGGGGGGGAGCCTGGGGTGTATTAAGGGGGGCATTAGAAGGTTGAGGCAGAGGGGGTCACACCTGGAGAGGAGGTAGGGGGAGAGCCCAGGCAGGGCTGTTGGAGGGTGCAGAACCCGGGAGAGCGTATGGAGGGAGGGGGGCACAGAGGGACAGAATGTGGGCTGGGGACACAGAGGTGGGCATATTTTGCTAGGTGGGTGGAGGGTGTGAGGGGGAAGAAGGGACTTACAGAGGGGGAGAGCCCACCGGAGCACAGACCCAGCAGCAGACACTGCTTCCACCCCCCGAAAAGGGAGAAGGGTCCCTTCTCCCTCACCCGGGGGCTGGTGACACGGCAGTGGAGCCACGGTCCCAGGCCTCAGGGTCTTGCCCATGCTGGTGGGGTTTGGGGACATGGCAGGCAAGGGCAGGGGGTGTTTAAGGAGGCATCGTGTCCCCTGCCCCTCCACATTCCCGCAGGGACTGTCCCCACCTACAGGGTGGCTCTGACGTGCCTCCTGTGGGCCTTGGGGTCATGGGTCCAGAGTGATGTTCTCCTGTCCGAGGCACCCATGGAGAAGCACCCGTGCCGCAGGCAGACGACGACAGCCATGATGGAGATACTCCAGGAGATGCCAGCCACAGCTGAGGTGCCCCAGGAGATGATGTTGGCCACGGCCGAGCTGCTCACCGAAGTCCCGACAGATGTCCCCAGCACAGTGCTATCAGCTGAGGCTGGGACAGATCTCGGCGGGGTCAAGCTGCCACCCTGCCCCACGTTGGGGATGTGCCCTGGTGAGGTGCCCCTCATTCCAGTGCTGGTGCCACCTACCTCCCCGCCGACACCAGGAAAGCATCCCAGTGGGTCAGTGCCCCGGGGCAGCTGCTTGATCCACAACTGGCAGGAGGAGGTAACTCCCCAACCATGGCCTGGGGGGGAAGCCGTAAGGTGAAATGCCCCTCAAAATCCGCCCCACACACCGATCCCATGAAGCCCACTGCTCGTGGGCAGCCCCCCTCTCTTCTAATAGCTGCTCTTAGCTGAGGACTCTGAACGACCTTGAGCCCAGCAGGATGGGAAGGGCATGAGATTCAGTCACACAAAAAGCACAGGCAGGCATGTGCGGAGCGATGGCAAGGCTTTGGGAGGAGAGCTGGGAGCTGGGTGTTGCAGCCCATTGTGGGGATGTGGAGAAGCCTGCTTGGGAAAGCCAGGCTGGGTTTGGGGAGCATGGACCAAGCTGTGCCACAGCCTGAGGACCCCGTGGCTTGTTCAAGTGCCATAAGAATGCTTGCCCATCCATGGGGGCAACGAGGGGGTCAAGGTGGCCATCCGAGGCCAGCTCACCCCTGGCAGGCAGGAGGGGTCAGGCCTGGCAAGCCACAGGTGCCCCACCTCCAGCTTTCCCAGAGAGCCAGCTGGAAGGACCATCCCCTCTCTTTTTCCAGCTTGTGCCTCTGTGGTTTCTCCCAGGGCTTGCGTTGGGCACCTGTCTGCATGGCGTGGCTTTAGGTACTGGACACCATGGGACCTAAAAGCCAGGAGTGGGCATAGGGTGCTGAAGGTTGGGCTCCTGTCCCCTTCCTGCAGCTCCCACCTTCTGTCTCCAGAGAGCCACGAACCACCTGGATGCCGTGCTGGATCAGGAGCCAGGCAGCAAAGGCTTCATCTATCGGCATGGCCACCACAGGCTGCTGACCCACCAGCTCTTCTCCTGGCCCGCCAACAGCACCACGATGAAGGACGCATACCGCCCACCACACAGAGCCCTGCTGCTAGGGCGAGGTGAGGCTGAGCCCTGCCCAAGCTGCACACTCCCCAAACAGGCAGCAAGGGCATCTTAACTTGTGGAGCTGATGGCACCTTCCCCTGCACAGGGCAACGGCAGGCCATGCTGGAGTGCATGCTCTACCAGAAATACAGGCAAGCCTGCACACCTGCGTGCCACTCACCCTTGGACCCATGCTCAGGAGGAGGGGACCCTGCCTGGGATGGTGGGGGACACCAGAGCTGAGGCTGTTGGGTCTGCTTTGCCAGCAGGAAAGAGATGCTGGAAGAGATCTCCGCTGCTCAGATGCCCATGGTCTGCACCACACACCGGGATGACCACAACAGGGGCTGCCAGTTCACGCCACCACCTGCCACCCAGGTACAAGAAGAGGACAGTCCCCCTGCCCCAACCTTGCAGCAGGCCCCAGGGAGCCCGCAAAGCTCCTGTCTCCCCTCCAGATATACTGTGTGCTCCACTACACTGTTACATTGCCTCCACTTTCAGCCCCACAACTACCACACGGAGCAGCCCTGCAGCTTCTGGCTGGAGCAAGCCCGGAAACTGCCTGTAAGCACCCCCCAGCACCCCACCCTGCCAGCACCCTGGGGGCTCAGCTGCTGACAGACATCTCTACACTTCCCTCCCCTCCAGGCTGTCACCAGCATCCGCAGCGGGGACAGTCCCTTTCGGAGGAATGCAGCCTTCTCCACTCCCATCACCGAGTCCCTAGGGCCGCCCTTGCACTCTGCCCTCCCCAGCAGCCGGCTCCAGCCATACAAGCAATAAAGAGCAGAAGGGCACAGGTGATGCCAGCATCTTCGCCACCTCGGTGTCACCCTCAGGCTGGGCATTTGGAGAGGGAGCACTCTGTCCCTGGCATCACAATCCCCATCGGGCCATGCAGTGCAGATGTGGGGACACCCTCCAGCCCCTCCGCAAGTCACTGGCGCCTCAAAATGTGCTATGGCTCCAAGCCTCCCTCCTTGGGCATAGAGTAAGAGCAGCTGCACAGCCCTATTCCCCTGGGATGTGCTCTGTCCCAGTGGGTGATGTGCAGCCCCCCTCCCCGTCCCCAGGCACAGGTGGGTTCCAGTAAAGAGGCATTGGTGGCGCGGCCGGAGTATGAGCTCAGAGGAACGCGCTGCAGCCTTCACGCCAAAGCAAACCCCACTGAGGCCACTCTGACTTCCCAGCACTGCCCCGAGCTCTCGCCAGCCACTGCTGCAGCCACCCGGCACCAGTTCCCCGTGCCCAGATCCCCCACCACAGCCAGACCCCTGTGGTACAATGCTTGTGGATGCTCCAGGCAGCCGTCCACAGCACAGGCTGAGCTCAATGCCAGGGTCCTGCCAGCCCCCCCACCCTGCTTGGCACTCCAGGGCAGAGCAAAGCAGAGGTCAGGGTCTGGAGGGATTTGGGGAAGTTTATATTTCAACAAAATAGTTTGCAGCGACTCCTATATTTACACCAGGGGAAGGGGTATTTACATGACCCGGTAGGACTATATACAGGGGAGGGGAAGATTGGGGAGGGAGGAGCCGCAGCATCAAAGCCTACCCTGGCCAAGGGGTCAGTCCCAGCAGGATCCCCTGTTTCCCCCTTTCACTCCCCCCCCTGAAAGGGAGTGACATGGGTGCAACTTCTGCTGGGGGCCAGGTACTAAAGAAAGGCAAAGTGCCCTGCGGGGCAGCCAGGCCCCGGGAGCAGCTCAGATCCAGCTGAGCCACAGGAAAAAGGGCAGGGAGGGCAGGAAGGTGGGGGGATATGGGGCTCCCTCTCAGGCTGGATCAGGGCTGGTTACCCTCTTCCAGCAGACGCTGTGAGGGAAGGTGGGCTTTGCTGGTGTCGAAGGAGGGGGGCAGGCAGTTTGGTGGCCACTTGCCATTCCCCGTGCCTGAGCCCTGCTGAAACAGGGGGGCTGCGGTGGTGGTAGGGGGCTGTGGTGACAAGGGTGCCGGTGCATCCTGGGACACCCGGTGCTGGGAGGTGTGGTGCTCCCACACGGACTGGGGGCTCTGCCACTGCTGCCAGGGTCAGATGACTTTGGAGTCTTTCCTCTCACCCAGCAGCCAGTAGGTCCGCATCTTCCCCTTGCCCTGGGGGGCCAGAGGTGGTCAGTGAGACCCCCAGCCCCAGTGCTGCTCCTTGGGTGCCAACACCAGCACCAAGGGGGATGAGGGGTCCCAGCCCTGACCCACCCACCCATCACATGCCCCTGCTGGCACCCCACCATTGTCCCCACACCCTCACCTTCATCTCCACGTCCCCACGCAGCTCCAGATCAAAGCAGCCGAACTCATCCAAAACCTCCTTGGTGGTGGATGAGACATGGATCTTCAGGGCTGGGTGGCACAAAGGAGTAAAAGGAACATGACTGAGTCTGTGAGTGGGGCACAGCCTGCAGTGTTGCTGGACTCCAGCTGCCAGCCCCACGGCTCACCCTGGCCATTGGACTCCATGCGGGACGCAGTGTTCACCGTGTCTCCGAACAGGCAGTACCGTGGCATTTTCAGACCCACGACTCCGGCGCACACAGGACCTGTGGGCACAGAGAGAGGTCCAGGGCTGCTGCAGGGTGGGCAAGCATGCTTTCTCCATCACCAGCCACAGCACGGGGGCTCACCGGTGTGTATGCCAATGCGCAGGTGGAGCTGGTCATTGGGCCGGTGACGGATCTTGAAGGTTTTGACGGCCTCAAGCAGGGCCAGGGCCATGCGGACGATCTCACGGGCGTGCAGCTTCCCGTTGCGCACCGGCAGCCCCGACACCACCATGTAGGCATCCCCAATGGTCTCCACCTGTGAGGTCAGGGGAAGCAGGTAGACACCAGCCCGCCTCACTTCGGGGGGGTGTTGCGTTTGCTTACCCCCACCCCTCACCTTGTAGACGTCAAAGTTGTCGATGATGGCATCAAAGCAAGTGTAGAGATCATTCAGCAGTGTTACGACCTGGATGAAGCAAGGGTGCATGTGGGGCTGGGAGTGGACATGTCCCCTCAGTCCCAGGGATGGCATTGCCAGGCTATGAGACCCCCGACAGCCCTGCAGAGGGTCTGACCCCTGCCAAGTGCTGCTCTCACCTGCATGGGGGTGCTCTCTGCTGAGAGGGCAGTGAAGCCCACGATGTCACTGAAGTAGATGGTGACACTGTCAAAAGCCTCAGCCCGAACTGTCTCACCCCGCTTCAGCTGCTCCGCCACAGAGCTGGCGACAACGGGAGAGATGTCAGTGGGCTCTCACAACAAAACCCCTATTCCCCCTGTGCCCCTTGCCCTACACCAGCATGAAGAGCTAGTAGGGGTCCCAAATGCTTCCACAGTAGCAGGTGTAGAGTGACCCCAAGCCAATCTCAAGACCCACCCATCCCCATCTCTCCCCCTCTCACTGAGGTAAAATCTGGTAGAGGAGGTTCTCCGCCTTGCGCTTTTCCTCCAGGTAGGCTTGTGTCCGCTCCTCCACCAGCTTCTCCAAGTTGTTGGCGTACTGCTCCATGCGTGACAGCAGGTTGTCCAGGATACTGGTGCTGCCCTCCCTGCCGGGATGCAGGCAGCTGCGTACTGCAGGAAGAGGTGTTCCCCCAACCACCGGCCCTGTGGTCCTACCCAGGACCACCTTCCCCGCTCGCCAGCCACCCACTTGTTGAATCTACGGATGAAGATCTTGATCTGGCCGAAGTCAGGGCGCTCAGCCGGCTCCTGTGCCCAGCAGCGCTCCATCAGCACTGCCAGCTCCTCGCTGTGCACCCCGATGTCGATGGAGGGGCGGAAGAAGGGCTTCTGACTGTTACGCACCTTCTGCACGATCTCTGCCAGGGCAGGAGGGTGGCAGAGCAGTGAGCACCGTACCTCCCCAGTGGTGACGGGACCACCCCACACCCACCCCACACCCTTACCTTTCGGGCTCAGGTCCATGCCCTCAATGTAGAAAGGCCCGTTGCGCAGGGCAACCTCCTGCACAATGATGCCGAAGCTGTAGACATCAGCTTTCTGCATGCCAGGAGTGGGCAGTCGACCCTTCTGAAGCAGTTCTGGAGCTGTCCACAGTTTCTCTGGTGGGACACAGCCACAGAGTGGTAAGACAGGGCCACCCCAGCCCCCTGGTCCCCATGAGCAGGGACTCACTGGCATAGAGAGCATGCGTGTCCTCGCTGTCGCAGGATGAGCGGAAGCTGGCCAGCCCGTAGTCAGTGATTTTCAGGACAAAACGGCTGTCTACCACGCAGTTGGATGACTTCAGGCTGCCATGGTGGCCGATGATGCTGTTGTGCAGGAAGGCCATTCCCTGGGACAGACAGACATGGTAAGGCTGGCACCCCTCAGCCATCTTCCCCAACCCTCAAGCCCCTTCCTTGGGTACCTTGATGATGTCATTGATGAGGGAGTAGCGAAACATCCAGTCCAGGTTGATGCTCTCATTCTCCAGGACATCCTAGGGCAGCACATTGAGTGGACCCAGCCAAGCACCCAGGGGATGGTGGCAGTGACACCAGCCTCACCAAGCACTTAGCTGCAGCAGGACTCTGCAGCACCCACTCCCTCCCCTCTACCAGCTTCTGACGCCTGCTTGGGCAGCTCTGCTGTGACTTGTGCAGCTCAGGTGGCCACCGACATGTACAGCCCTGTCCTCAATGCCCAGCTGCATCACCAAGGGTGTCCAAGTGTCACCCACAGAGCTCCCAAGCACTCCTACCTGTAGGCTGCCCCGCGGGCAATATTCGGTGACAATGCAGATGTTGGGGGGGTCGATGCACGCCCCAATGAAACGCGTCAGGTGGTTAAACTGGATGTCCCGCATCTGGAGGTGGAAGTGGAGCCAAGATAGTTTTGAGGTCAGAGAGGATGGGCTGCTGCTCCCACCAAGCCCCCACCACTGCCAGGACCACCCCCAAGCAGAATGCACACCCTAGCCCAGACCCCAAACCTACATGTTTCAGCTCGAAGAGCACCTGCCTCGTCAGCTCTATGCGCTTCTTGTTGATGTGCTTGATGGCCACCACATTGCCCTGGGGTGCCAGGGAGAGGGAAGAGGTCAGTACCCACTGGGCAGATTCAGGGAGGGGAGGAATGTGCCAGCATTCCACGGAGTCTTGGTGGGATGCTGGCACTTTGGTGGGATGCTGATACTCCCCTTGGTGGTAGCCAAGGGGGAGCACCCCAACAGGGCTCGGGGGGTTTCAAGGGGCAGGGTTCAGCTCTCCCCACGCTGACCTTGAAGTGGCCGGTGTTGGCGAAGATCTGGTACTTGCCATGGGTGGTCATCAGGGAGCCATAGCTGGAGCCACGCTGCAGGGAAGGAGGGGGTTAGGGATGGCGACCCTGGGGTGGAGGGTGACAGGGACCAATGGAACAGGGCAGGGACACTGAGGGTATGTAGGGGATGGTGCAGGACAAGTTCTGAAGTGTGAGGACAAGCTCTGCATGATCTGTAGGGAGAGTGAAGCCTATAGGATGAGGTACGGTGGGCTGCAGGGGATGGAGGGCCACATAGGGGTGTGATGAGGCATGGTGATCCGTAGGGGAGGTGTAGGAGATGGATCAAGAGTGGATCTACAGGGGATGGAGCGTCATGCAGGGGACAGATGAAGTGTGGCTCTATAGGGGACGGAGGGCTATGTAGGGATAGAGGGCTGGGTAGGGGGTGGATGCAATGGGGATGTGGCTCTGTAGGGGACAGAAGACCATGCAGGGGATCAATAAGGGAAATGTTGTCCAGAGAGAGGGAGGCACAGGGGCAGGAGGCGGTGGTGGCCAAGGGCTGGCAGCTCTCACCAGCGACAGGGTGAGCCGGCTGCCCGCTGCCTTGTGGTACCGCTCGGGGCTCCCAAATTGCAGTTCGTCCCAGCGGATCCTCCAGAGCATGCTGGCAAGCTCCTTCTCCAGCATCAGCTTCCTGGTGGGCACATGGGGGTCAGGCCCCCATAGCCCCCATGCCCTGCCCACCCTTCATGCCAGGCTGTGCCCAAGCAGAGCCTCCCCTCATTCCTGACTGACCGGAAGATGAGGAAGCTGGAGATGCCAAACATGACGAATGTGAGGCCGGTGCCCAAAGCCACGATGGCCAGCATGGAGAGGGGGGCTGCAGGCAGAAGAGGATGTCAGTATGACCTTATTTGCCACATGTGCCAGATGGCCGTGCACCCACAGGGAAGGGTGCTGGGGACTGAGGGACTAGGGGACCCAGCACACCCACTTTTATCACAGGACGGATCATCCACATCAAAGACGCAGGGCGGGTTGTCCAAGGGGGGGGCCCCCTTCACCCAGGGGATAGGTCGTCCCAGCCAGTGAATCTGCTTCTCCACACCTGAGTAGTGTCCCACCACCTACAGCAGACAGAGCTGAGCCCTCTCCAGCCCCCAGCATCCCATCCCCCAGCCTTGGCTGCTGGCAAGATCCTGGTGCCAGCCCCCACCTCATACTGCCCGTTCTCGGGGTCGGCCATGGCCCATAGGTTGAAGTCAGTGTCCCGGTCGTTGTTGCTGTCCATGCTGACCAGCCCCGTCACTCCTGCGGGAGAAGTGAGACCCAAGGTGGGATGGGGACCGGGCGTCACCACCTCTGAGGCAGCTGCAGCCCAGCTGCCCCCTTTCCCACCATTACCCTGGAACTTGCGGTCCCTCATCTTCTCGATGATACGGGTGGCATTTTTCTTAGAGCCACCCTCTCGAAGAGTCTCGTTCAGCACCATGGCATACAGCAGCATCCCGTCATAGAAACACCCCGCCACCAGGTTCATCTGCCGAGGTGGGGGGGTTAGACCACAGCACACTCGCAACCACGCTCACAGGAACACCCCAACTCCAGGAACCCTCCCACCAGGGCCAGACACCCATCCATAGCCCCACACTAGGGCCAACACACATCCGGTAGTGCCCGTGGCTGTTCCCACCAGGGATGGCCCCTCCGGTATTGCCCTCAGCTGTGTCCCACCCTCTTCATCGTGGTGAGGTGCCACAACCCCAGGCAGAGGGTCCCCATGATGCAGGGGGTCTCACTCACCAAGGAGTAGTTGAGCTGCACCCCGAATTTCTGCTTAGCCCGTAGGATGAGCTGGGTTTGGAAGTGCTGGTACTCGGGATTTTGGGGCTCATAGTAGGTGATCACCAGCACCATCTGCAAAAGAGCACAGCATCCTGGTTCACACACCAGGCTGGGGAGGTCCCTGTCCCCAGGAAGGTGGGTGCAGCTCACCTGGAAAGCCTCCCGCAGCGCCGAGTCCTGGCCCGGGCTCTGCTGCCAGGGCTTGAAGGGGTCTCGAGCAGAGTCACCCCGCAGGCTCTCCCCGAAGACATCCAGGTAGAAGAAGACGTAGTCGCCGTTGGTGAGGTTCTCCCGCTGTGCCAGCTGCATGATCTGCCGCAGCATCTCCGGTGGCCCGCAGAGATACACCACTGCCAGCAAGACATGGGGTGTCATGGTGGGGTGATGCCACCCCATCCCACCCCAGGGCACTCCAGCCAGGTGTGGGGTGGGATGCTTTCCCTTGGACTGATGGGGCAGAGCAATTCCAGAGGGTTTGGTGGCTGCAGGAAGGAGGAGGAGGAGGAGGAGGTGGCAGCAGTGCTCAGCTCACCTCCTTCTCATGACACATGACCCACAACCACAAAACCCACTCATCCTCACCACCCTCATCGGTCCTGACCCACTCTTGCCTATCAGCCACCTTGGGTTGGAGGGGAAAAAGAGAACAGGGGAGCTTTTCCTCCAAAATAAGAGGCAGATGCCTCACACACAGACCCTGTGCACCCTGCTCCAGCACCCACATGCTCCCCGCTCTGGCAAAAGCCACCCAGGGGATGTTTTCCCCCGGCATCACCTCCCCAGATGCCCCCCGCCAGACCCAGCCAGGAACTGGTGAGGCCAGGAGAGGCGTCAGAGCCGTGTGCCGGAGGCCTCTGGGGAGGCCGGGTTGGGGAACGAGACAAACCCATGTTTGGGTTTGCGGCCGGCCAGCCGCGCGGCAGGAATGCGCAGGTTCCTGGATTCCAGCACCTTCCGCGGCCGCCGACGCTAATTGGAAACAGAGTATCACGCTGTTGTGACCCATGGTGCATCAAGGGGGTGCCCGGGCCCCAGTCGGCTGCCCCATGTGCCTCCCTCCACTGCCAGGAGGGCTCAAACAGCCCCGATGGGATGCCCACCTGGGTGGCGCGTGGCCGGCGGCATGAGGCTGGCACAGGAGAGCCACTGGCTGTGAGGACAGGCGCCCGAGAGTGTTCGAAATCCCCCTGAGCAGGGGCCCTCCTTGTCCTTGCTGAGGATCCTGCCACTGTCTCCTCCCTCCCCCCGGAAAACCAGGGCCCCCGCTCCAGCCAGCCTGGCTGGGAATCCGGGATTGAGCAACAGAGGGCGGTGGCGGGGGGGGGGTGCTGGAGGAATGTCATGCTCGGGCGCTGGCCCTGGGTGCGCATGAAGCCCCCGTGAATTTGGAGTGTGGGGAGGGGACTGGGGACAGCGAGGAAGCCCCTCCACTCTGGGATGGGGTCCTGGCTGCTGGAGAGACAGGGTCACCCATGGGTCCTGTGGGGCTGCCCGTGGGTTGGAGAAGAAACCCAGCACAGACACCTCCGGCATGGGAGACCCACAGAGGCATGGGGGGCTGCCCCTCCGCACAGGAGAGAGGGAAATGGCAGCAGCTTGGGCTGCGCAGAAGCAGGGGTCTGAAATGGTTTCCTCTGAGAGCTGTGATACCTCAAATAAACACTCCTGGCTTCCTCCCTTCCCTAATCCCGCACCGAGAAGTATGCTGTCCCCAAACCTCTCACCCAGGACAGGCAGCTCAGCATCTCCCTGCCATGCAGAGGCTGAGGGTCCCCCTGTGGGGGTGCAGCATGGGACCCTCCCCACCCCATAGCAGGCGCCAGGAAAAAAGGAAAAAAAAAAAACAAACCAACAAAAAACCCAGCCCATGGCTCTCCCTGGGCTGGGGAGCCTCAACAGCTGGTGGCAGATGGTGGGACACCCCAGGCAGACGGTCCCAAGACAGCAGCAGTGCCAAAAGCCTGTCTGGTCAAAGGCCACCGAGCAAGGGGATCAATGGCGCCTGGACGGCTCCCCGGGGACAGGCTGCAGAAGTTGCGCAGAAAGGAAGGGTCAACCCTCAGGGGTCTCCGTGACAGCAGCAGCTGCTTCCAGCCAGCAGCCTCCCACCTGGCTATCAGCACCCCTGCCTGGTCACCCTTTCCCCAGGGGGCAGTAAGTGGCCAAAGGCAGCCTCGTCATCACTGGGGACAGGGGGAACGGGGTCCTGCGAGGCTGGGGTACATGCAGCCCATAGGCGTTTATTCAGAAGGCAGAACACACAGCCCCAGCACTGAACATGCAGACAAAGTGGCAAGATGCTGCCTGACCCCTGCGTGACAGGAGATAACCCCAAAGACAGAGTGAATCGCTCTGGCAGCAAATCCCTGCAATTCCCAATTTTGAGCAGCTGCATCACCACAGGGAACTGCAGGGCAGAGACCCTCACCTTGGCCAAGCAACTGCCCCATGCCCAGGGGGATTGCGGGGGTGAGGAGCAAATGCACTCCCCTTCTGGCAGCAGCACCCAGCCATCTCCCCAGGCAGGGGACCTGGGTTTTGCAGGCAGATGCTCCAGTAATTCCCTCAACCACAGCTCTAATTATATCAGCGCTTTTGCAAGTGGCAGGAGAGACGTGGACCCCTGCACGTCACCCAGGCACCAGTGAGAGGGACAATGCTAAGCGGGAGGCAGCCATATAGGGGACAGGAAGATGCACCCACATCCCCCCACACCTGCTCTTTAGAGCCACAAACGTCAGGGATTGGCAGCATCAAGGGGGGCACACAGTGGGGCAGGGAAGTGACTTCCACCAGAAAAGTACTACCAACCTCATGCCCACCACCTGGGAGAAGGAAGGTGACACCAAGAGTGGTGACCAAAGCTCCTGCTTCCCTTGCCATTCCAGGCCATGTAGGGGTGGACATCCCTGGGACAGCCAGGTAGGGTCCCCACTCCCTGCCTGACACCCTTGGGTTAGGAAAGTACCTAACATTGGCATCGTAGCCCTGAGCAGCCATCCCTGTAGGGCCAAGCGCTCAGCCTCACGCACTGGCCCCACCTCTAGGCTGTGGCCAAATGGGCCCAGACTCCCCCAGATCCCAGCTCTGAGGGCCTCAAGTCTCTGACCATGCCTGACTTCCTCCCGCAGCCACCACAACACCCTGCCTGCATCAAGAGGGATTGATTCCCATTGGAGTGATTTACGGTATCAAGCCAGAAACATTGACAGGAATCACTGATTTTAGTCTTTTACCCTACATGGTCCTTTGCTCCCACTCCACATGAAGCTCCACACCCCATGGCTGGTGACAGCACACTCAGGCGACTTCCACCCCAGTCCCTTGGCCAAGCAAGTGAGAGTGGCAGCTACAAGCTGCTCAGCTCCTCCAGCCCACCATGGGATGCCCAGCCCCATGGACATAGCCCCACCGGCCTCAGTTCTGGAGGAACTGAGTCCAGCATCTCAAAACACCCCAGCCATGCTCCCTCAGCTTGGTCCCACGTAGCCTCAATCATGTCCCCCACTGGCCCATCTGGCTCCACTCATCCCAGCTCAATGTCCTCCTTAATGACACAGCATCTCAGGATCCATTAAGAAGCATCACGGAGTAGCTGGCTCTGGGATCGATATACCCCGCTCATCAATAATGGAAGAGCATCAGGCTGCCCTTGCTCTCCAGCTGCCTCCGTAAGCCCCTCCATTTCCTCCTGCTCCCAATATAGCTGCTCTCCTGGGGCACTCAGAAGGCATGGAACTGATTTATCCCTCCATCTGCAGGGAGAGGCCATCCCCAGTCCTACCCCTGGGGTGCGAAGGGGGTGGGCACAGCCTGGGGCACCCAAGTACCAGGCTGGCGGAGCTCTGCCTGAGCATGGCACAGCCTCGGTGTGTCAGCACCAGGCTGGTCTGGGCACGTAACCACAGCTGATGCCGCCCTTCAGACCGCCACATCCACACCATCACCTTCAGCCTCCAAGGAGGTGGCTGGGTCCCACCTGCCCCTGGGAACACCTTTATCCTGTAAATGCAGAGTGTTAGGGTGACCCCAGCACCTCTCACACCAAGCGTCCCACCAAGGCGAGGATCTGCCCTGGCTCTCCCTCAGCACAAGGTGACCAGCCTGGGAGGAAGGGAGGGGGACCCTGTGGCCCCCTACTCTGCCCCGGACCACACCACTGGCACCGGGGTGGCCTGGAAGTCCTGGGTTCTGCTGTGTTCTTTGCGCACTCCCCTCCCCATGCAGGTCCCACTGCTTCCCCTGCCCCACTGCGACAAAATGTGCCCACCCCTGGCCATACCCTATGTACAACTCACTTTGCCTATCCCTCTTCAGGCCCCATGTAGGTCCCACTGTGCTTCCAGCCCCTTCCTGTGCCCCACAAGGGCCCCACTATGTCCCTGTCCCCTTGCCGTGCCAAACATGGATCTTGCTCTGCCCACCCCCTGCTGAACCCTACATGGGTCCTTCCATGTCCTTGGCCCCTTGCTGTGCCCCACATAGGTCCTTGTGTGTCCTCAGCCCCTCACTGCACCCCACAGGCCCCACTGTGTCCTCAGACCCTTACAGTGCCCCACAAAGGTGCCACCGCCTCCTTGGCCTGTTCCTGCACCCCATATGGACCCTACTAGGTGGCCACTCCGTTGCTGTACCCCACATGGATCTCAGTGGCCCCTGAACCCCTTGCTGTGCCCCACACGGGTCTCACCATGCTCCCAGTCTCCCAGTCCCTTGCTGTATCCTACACAGGTCCCATTGTGTCCCTGTCTCCTCGCTGCATCCCAGACAGGTTCCACTGCACCCCCCAGCCCCCCACTGTACCCTTTGTGTGCCACACAGCACCCTTGTTCCCCTCATTGTGCCCCACACAGATCCTACCGCATCCTCAGCCCCTCTCTGCGCTCCACACGGGTCCCACCGCACCCCTGTCCCCTCACTGCGCCCCACGCGGGTCCCACGGCATCCTCAGCCCCTCGCTGTGCCCCATGGAAGATTTTGACTCCTCCCCGAGCCCTGCGCAGCTCCCCCGCACGGTCCCCCCTCCCGCCCCCCAGCTCCTCGGGCGCTCAGCCCTGTCCCCCGCGGGGTCCTCCCATGCCCTCCCCCCAACCCCCCCACGCCGCGTCGCCCCACGCACCGCGCCCGTTGGCCTTGATGAAGTGCACGGCGGTGTCGGGGCCACCCTCGTCGGGGGAGTAGATATGGTGTCGGACAGTGAGGTTGCTGCCGTCCTGCAGCTCCTGGTAGACACCCTCGACGGTGAAGTAGTAGGGTCGGTCGTCGGTCTTGCGGTCCACGTAGAGGAGGACGGCGCGGGTGCTCCAGTTGAAGTGGGCATGGAGGTGGGAGACGAAGGCACCCAGTTTAGGGGCCGAGGGCCCGGTACGCACCGTCGTGCTATAATGCTCCCGTTTGCGGCTGAATCCCGCCGCCACCGCCCCGCCGGTGATGAGCGGCAGCCGCCAATGCGAGGCGAAGCGACCCACGGAAGCGGCGGGATAGACGCAGCCCGGCCCAAAAAGGACGTCGGGGTCGTGGTAGAGCTTCAGGTCCACGGCGTTGAGCGGTGCCACGTACTCGGAGCAAGCGCCCTCCAGCTCCGAGCTCATGAACTCGACGCGCACCGAGAAGGGCCGCGGCAAGAGCGGCGGCTCCCCCCGCTCCAGTGCTTCCAGCGCCAGGCTCAGCGCCGGCCCCACGCGTGGCCAAGCCCATGCGTAACTCACGTTGCGTTCCGGCAGTACCACCGCCACCGTCAAGTTGGCGACCGTCCCGTCGGAGGTCGTCGCCCGTCGCCCCGAGCCTCCTCCTCCTCCCGCCGCCGCCGCCGCCGCCGGCACCGGCACCGGCACCGGCACCGGCAGCAGCAGCAGCAGCATCGGCAGCAGCAGCAGCGGCAGCCGCGGAGCCATGGGCCGCGCTGGCTCCTCCGCCCCAGCCGCCGCCCGCGGCTCCTGAGCCCCCGCCGCGCCCCCGCCCCGCCGCCTGCGCCCTCCCCCGGGCGGCGGCACCGCCCCGGGGCCGGCCAGCGCCCTCTGCCGCCGTTCTGCGACCGGACGGACCGCACGGGGATGGGGACGGGGACGGGGATGGGGATGAGGACGGGGACGGGAATGAGGACGAGGACGGGGTAGAGGATGGGGATAGGGATGGGGATGGGGACGGGAATGGGAAATAGGGGGAAGTGTCCCCAAGTGAGGAGGGCTAATGGCAGGAGGAGGGAATTGGGGACAGGGGTGCACCGGTTCCGAGGGAGAGTCAGCGGGAGGGTGGTCACCTTCTGGTGCCTGATGGAAGGGTTAGGGAAGGGTCCTCTGCTCGGGAGGGGTTACAGAGGGATCTCTTCGGTTCCAGCAGCCCCTGTTTGGCAGGGATTGAGGAGGGGTGCCTGGATTCTGAGGGGGGTTGAGGTACATGTGGGTTTGGAGTGTCGTCAGTGAGTGCAAGATTGAGGAAAAGGTACTTCGGTTCTTCAAGGGGTGGGGGACAGGACAGTGAGGAAAGGTTGGTAGAGGGCATCAACCTTCTGGGATGGCCCACTGGCTGGAGATTGGGGAGGGGGGAACCTCATCTTGAGGGTCTCCAGTAGGAGTTGGTGAAGGCCTTGGCAATGGGGTGCTGCTGGGTACATGATGGGACCTCGGCAAAGGGTTGCCCTGTGAGAGATGTCCCCACTGGGGGAGGTGAGGAGAAAAATGAGGAGGTACATGGCCATGGGGTGCAGCCACCTGGTAAGGAAATGCACAGCTGGGGTGGGTGTAACACCACCAGGGATTTCAGGTGTAGATTGCAGGGGGAGTCAGGTCCTGGGAAAGGGTGCCCGAGATCTGAGTGGCCTCTTTAGGGGGTCACCCAGTGCCCTGGGTGTGCACTGGGAGCAAGAGCAGGAGGTCAAGGGGGTCCTTGCGAATTTGGGATTTGGCAGGGCAGCAACTGGGCAGTCAAGCCCTGAGAAGCAGAATACTCTGGGGATCCAGATGTCCCCCCAGCTGTGGAAAGTGCAAATAAGAAGAAGTGGCACAGGGATCTGGTGTCTCTGCTGCCTGTTCCTGCTTGACATGTGATCTGGCCGGGGTGGGCAAGCAGGAGGGAGGCGGGTACTGAGTCGGGAGAATGTCACAGGTTGGAGGCAGCAGGCATGTCACTACTGAGGGTTTTAAGGCTGTGGGGCATAAGTCTGTGGGGAGTTAGGAGCATGGGGGACTGTGAGAGGAGCAGGGAGCCCTACGCAACATCCCCTGCAGGAGCCCCACGAAGCTGGGATAACAGGGACAGAGCAAGACTGCCAGTTCCCCCCGTTATTTGGGGAAGAACCCGGGAGACGCCAGCCTCGGCTGCCGCAGGGGGCTGCCCAAGCCTGAAGGGACACAGAGGTGCCCTGAGTTTCGAGAGGGGAGCCTCAGTGGGAAAGGAGGGGGGGCTCGTCGAGGCCAGCATGCCTGCGGTGCATTCCTCGCATTCCCAGCCTGCTGCCTGCTCCCATCGGAAGGAGGGAAGGGGTGGGGGCGTGTCGACACCCCCTGCCCCACGACTCGAAGCTGTGGGGGGCTGCATACGTGTGTGGGGCAGAGTGGGGAGCACGAGAGGGAGTCCAGTGTCTGCACGGGGGATCCCTCAGGTTTTGCTGGTACCCCTGACCCCATAAAGCCCCAGGGGGAAGGGAGGTGTGAGAGGACGCTGCGCCGAGCGGCGGGCAGGGATTTCCGCCCCCTCCTGGGGTTTGGGGCAGGACACGAGAAGAGCAGAGCTGCGGCGATGGCACCCCAGAGTTTCCCCAATCATAAGTCCCTCCGCTGCTGGGGCTGCCAAGTTTCACGGGTTGTCTCCCAGTCCCGGCAGGTTTCCCCACCGCGAATGACATGTCCTTTCCACCATGGCAGGGTCATGGAGCTCGGCTTTTCCAGCCCAGCACAACCCGAGCCGGGGGGATTGAGTTGCTGGCTATAAATACCCAGGTTGGGCCGCGGCACGGAGCCGGCATCAGTGCCTGCAGCCTTTCTGCCGCCGATCGAAATCCAACCGGCAGCTGGGAAAGGGAAAGCTGAAAGGGTCTGGAAGAGCCTTCCCATGGGGCACGGGGCTGGTCGTGGTGGGTTGATGATGGTCCTGCCAGGGATTACTGCCTCTGCAAAACTGCCCCTGCTGCTGGAGGCTCACGGGGTGCTGATGGTGCCAGGTCCTGTGCCCCCACGCCAGGCAGCCCAGGCCCTGGGCTTGTGTCCTGAGCCATGGTGGCAGCTCCGAGGTTTAGGCTGGCTTCATTCGGTTGCACTGGACAGGGTGGAGCAGCTTGTATGGGAAAAACCTTCTCTGATCTGTCCCCTCTCCCAGTGACTTGTCTGGAAGGTCGTGATGCTCTCTGAGGACCTGCCGCGGGCAGGATGCAGCCAGCAGAGACAAGGACTCCACAAATAAAAGAAGTATTAAAAAAGATATGTTGGGGAGACAAAAAAAACAGAGGGGGGGTGGAGGCAGCGCTGAGAGGTGAGCGGGGAGATTGTCACCAGGCGGAATGAGGTGTGTGGGGGGGTGCCCTGTGCGGGGGGGCGGTGTTTGCTTGTGCATGCCAGCAGAGGGGGCCTGCTCACCGCTGTCGGCGCGATGTGTACACCGCACACCGGTACAATCGGGGACACCAGCTGTAAGTTGTGCCCGCAGCCCCTCGGAAGCGCGGGCAGCCGGAGGGCACGTCGGGAGGATGCCCCGGCTCTGAGCCTCCTGTCGGACCCGGACATCCCCCAACAAATGCACATGGGGGGAAAGGAACTGAGGTGGGGGTGGGGTCTCTCAGGGCTTGGTACCCTTGTTCTCCCTTCAGCCTTGGGCACATGGCTGTGGGGCTCACTAGGCTTTAGAGTTTCTGTAACTCCATTCCACTTTCTCCATCCTGTGGCCTCACCTCGAGTTTCCGTCTTTCTGCTCTTGGCATCCCATGTCTTGGAGGTGACAAGTTTTCTTCCCACGGGCTGTGCCCCCTGCCCTCGTTCTGGTGGTCTGTGGTAGCCTGTGGTGGTCCATGGTGGTCTGTGGCAGCACACGGCAGTCCATGGAGGTCCATGATGACCTGTAGTGAGTTGTGGTGGTCCATGGTGGTCTGAGTTGGTCCATGAAGGTTTACAGTGGTCCATGATAATCCATGGTGGTCCATGGTCAAACATCCTAGAGTATACTGGTCCACGGCAGTCCACGGAGTTCCACAGTGATCTACAGTGGACTCTGGTGGTTCGTGGTGGTCCGCGACTATTCATAGCAGTTCATGGTGGCCCGTGGTAGCCCATGGCGGTCCTCACACTGCAGCAGAGTACGGCATGCACCAAAGGCATAGTCATACCTGTCTGACCTGGGGAACTCGTGCACATGAGGTTCTCATCTTGTTTTCCACATTCCCAGCAAGAGAAATCAAGCCTCAGGTCCCCAAAGCTGATGAGTGTTTAATTGCTAAAAACTGTTTTTCTACCTCCTGGAGTGCAGCAATGCAAGCGAGCCGGGCTGCAGGACTCTGCCAAGTGCCTTCACCTCTGCACCAAGAGTGTGGCCAGAAACCTGTCAGCCTCAGGAGGTGACCGTAAAGAGCCTGGCAAGTGTCACAAGTGGGTGCCTGTGACACGATCAACTCTGCCAGAAGCAGGTAGAGTTGTGCAGCCATTGCCATGCCAGGTCACATATAGCACTGGGTCATGAGGAGGCCTAACACGGACAGGCAGCAACTCCATCCTGCTGGAGGCTAGGGACTGTAAATGAGGTTGCAAAATGGGCACACATTAAGAGAGCAGGGATGGAGAAGACACCACTGAGGGTCTCCATCTCCACCCAAGTGGTAGCCAGGGTCCTGCTGGGTTCTCCATTCCCAGTGCTGGCAGAGCCATCCCATCCTGAATGGAAGAGGAACATCTCCAGAGAGTTGGGGTGGGTATGAAAGGCACAGAGATATGTGGAGGCATATGAGGTGGCCTTTGCCTGTATGGGCTTCTTGTGATCCTGCTGTCCAGGAAACCCGAAGGGCTCCTTGTTTGGATTTGGGATTTGTGTGCAAAGAGTGGTAAAAATTGAGCAGAAGCAAATCTTTTAAAGAGAAAAATGTGTGTAATGTGACAGCTGTGTCATCTCCCTGGTTGAGGGCAGGGGGTGCCCCAGTGTGTTTGTGGGGAGATCCCACACCTCTTCATGTCCTAGACCTGTGGTGGCATCCTATGAGTGTCCTTACAGGGCACTGAGACGGGACATGTCAGCCACGATTTCCTTCAGGTGGGCACTACCTGTGCCAAGCTGGGGGCTGCACTGCTTTCACGTCCATCTGCTCCAAGACTCCCAGGTTGGATATGAGGGGCCCTGGCCCCATCCTTGTCTTCCACCATGATGCCACCAGTCATCAGTGGGGATGACCCTCAGGCTTTTCCTCTAGCATGTCCCTAAAGGAAGGTAACACCCCAGCGTGCTCCTGTGGGTGCCAACCAACAGTCTGCAATGCACCGGGGTGGTGAAGGATGCAGAGGGGATCCGTCTTTCTGGTCTCAGAGGCAGACAAATTTGTGGGATCCATCTAGGACCTAGAAAGACTCAGCATCGCATGGGGCTCTCCCTATCTGTGCATCCCACCGAAGCGTGGCGCCCAGGATACATCTCCAGCACATCCCAGAGAGGTTACACACCAGGTTCAGAACCAGTGGGCTGGCAAAGCCCCTCCGTCATGGGGTACCTGGACTCCTGACGTCCCCAACAGGTCCCCAGGCCTGACAGGCTCATGGCACTTTTTCGGCTGATGCGGCTCCTGCGTGGCCTAGGAATGATCTCCCAGGGTTATTTCTGACTCACAGGACAGGAAACGTTTTGGGGTTTAAGCTGAGCTGAATAATGTGCTCATTTCCTTGTGCCAACTACAAAGCACCTGCTCCAGGGGATTTATGGAGTGCCGGCCTCTCGCACTCCCTGTGCGGCTGCCCGTCCGGATGTTTTTATTTTCCTGGGATGGTCAGCGAGTGCCAAGGCCTGTTTTCCTAAACATCCCATGCCCTCACGGCATGTTTTCTTGAGAGGGGCCCAGGCAGAGCCATGGGCAGCAGCACACATAAGGTGCTGGGGTATTTGGGGTTTTGGGGTGCCAGAGTGTGTGCCAGCATCCTGCCGGAGCTGAGGACAGTGGAGATGTGTGGTTAAACCATGGGTGCCAAAACCTGGTCTGGCACATGGCAACCACAGATAGGATAAATCGTTCATGAACGTGCTGAATGATCAATATGGGGTGGGCAAGGGAAGATGAGACCATGTGAGAAATGGCAAGAGGGCAAGGGATGTTGTGGGAGACAGTGTGGGGTTGCCCAGATCATGGAGCCCTGCTTGCCACTAGATGCAGGGAGAAGCCTTCCAGTCTGGGGTAGACAGAGCCTATTCCATAACAGGGGACCCTCAGACAACACCCCACAGCAGACCTCATCCCACAGCCAGGATCCTACAGACCGCATCTCGCTGCGGGCTGGGTCCCACTGCTGGGGACCCTCAGACACCTCCCAGCCCAGGCTGATGGATCCCCTGCAAAACACTGAGCCCAATTCATGGGGTGGAAACAGCTCTCCCCTCTGAGGAGAGTCAGCATGTGGGTGCCGAGGCCAGGGACACCTGTGGGAGATTCAGGAGATGGTAGCAAAACTCCCAGCTCAAGCTCCTCTGGTGATACCGAGCTCCATCCAGTGGGCAGCCAGCCTGCAGAGTAAGGTAACGTCAAGGTTTTCATCATGTCCCCTCTGTTTTGTCCCCTCTTTGGAGCAGCACTCTCATTGCTCTAATCTTGGTGGGGTCAGCTCTGGTCCCCAGACTCCAGGAGTTTTCTCATCTGACTTACCAGCTGCAGGACAAAGGATGGAGTGAGCCAGCTGTCACTCCCTCTGTCCGGTCCTGTCCTCCTTCTCAGCTCCTGGTTGTCCAGCTCTTTCTGACCCCCCTGCTCACCTCAACCCAGAGTCTGGCCATTCCAGTGAGTCAGGGCATTCAGGAGAGTGGAGATAGCTGAGAGCTGGCATCCACCTGTACCCCACCTGCACCCTGCATGTTCAAGGTGCTGGATGGGAAATGTCTACATCTCACAGGCACCCCAGGGCCCGAGGCAGCACCAGAGCAACTTGAAACGGTGATACCCATGATAAGCTGCCATTGTTCCCTTTTTGGTGGCTTTTATGTGTGTGTGTGTGTTGAGGTTTTTTTGGGGGGTGGTTGATTTTTGTTTTTTCTTCTGTTTAGAGAGAAAATAAAGCACTTGTGGGGACCAGAAGTCAAGTTCCCGGTGCCTAAAACAGCAATCGCAGCACTTCCTCGGATTTATGGTGTTTGCTTTCACAATGCCAACCGGGATCCTGTTTGCTTCCTGCTCTGCAGCTGCAGTCCCAGCTGAAGGCTCAGGAGGTTCAGATTTTATAACACTCCAGGATCCTGTTGATGGCAACTTGTCCAGTATCATTTATTACTTCTGTGCCTCCTGCAAGGCTGGGGTAGGCTGTTGTCACCCCATCCCAGCACCCATCAACTTGGGTTCTCCCCCCTGCCCATCCACAGGGGCTTGAAGAGTGGCTCTGTAGAGGCAGCACCCAGCTTTCACTGGGAGAGGAGGCCAGCAGTGCTGTGCCCTCTGTGAGGTGCATCACCCAGCTCTTCTTGGGCACAGTTGAAGTCTGAGAGCCAAGGCAGGCAGGAGCAGCTGGGTTATGCCAGCTGAGACACTGATACGATCTTCTGTGGGCATGCTCAAGGATGGTGATGGCTCCTCACTGGCATGCCTGGACATGCAGTCAGCCTCTGCTGTTGTCCTCTGTCTGGCAAAGTGGCTGAACTTGCAGAGAAGCACTTCTTCCAGCCCCTACAGCCCTTCTGCATCTCTTTCCCAGTTCTTGGTTGTCCCACTGAGAAGTAAGCACCAAAACTGTCTGTCCCCTTCATTCTCTGGGGCAAAACCTCCTCCAGGGTGCACCAGTTAGCATGGCCAGAGACAATGTCAGCTCCTCCAGCCACAGCATCCCTGGGGTACCTGAGCTGAAGTTCTCAAGCATCAAGTCCAACGCTAGCTGCTGCTCTCCAAGCTATAAGCCCCATCCTGTACAAGACAAACCACGGACCCTCCATGGGGGTTTATGCTGGGGCCAGCCAGGTGCCCAGGGCTGCAAAAATGGGCGAAGGAGAGCAGCTAGGAGGGGCAGAAGTGGGACTGACAGGCTGTGGGGGACCACCAGCCCTGTCCCACAGTGCGTAGCCACAGTGTGAAAGGTATTTTGCGGCCTGTGTCCCTCTGCAATGTGCCAAGGGGTGTTCTGACCCACTTTCCTGCTCCTCCGAATTACTGAATGAAATGTTTTCATGGAATACCCAAAGTCCAGAACTGGGCTGATAGCCTTACCTGTCTCTTCAGGAAACCGGAATGGCTACAGAAATACAAGGAGTGTCTCCCTTTGTCCTCGATGCAGCAGGGGCAATCCCCCTCCACACAGCCGAGAGATGCTCTCACATCAAATTTTCAGCACCCTTCTGGAAGCCTGGCCAAGTCACACAGGCTTCCAGATGAAACCCATCGCTTTTGTTTAACATTTGCTGTACTTGGTGATGAAACGATGATGGATTATTTCATTGTGGTTACTAGCGTGCCAGACTTCTTTTTCCAAACACACAATAGGAATATTCATTTGCTGCTCTGACGAACGCTTTTATCCTCCTTATATAGTAACAACTCTGCACCAAAGGGTGAGTTTCATTTGTCACTGATACACTTTGCTATGCCAGCTCATGGCCCCACAGTCAGGTTGTTTGGAGGTGCCCTGAGCTTCTCTGATTTATTACCAACCTTTTCCAACTAATCCCACTGTCTCTGTTATCTGCTTATCCCACCCAGAGGGTCACAGCATTGTCCAGGGCACTATGAGAGGGCTGGGGTAACTCACCAAGGGGGAAAGGGGATTCAAATGTCAGGGCTGGACTTTGAGGCAAGAGCACAAGATGCAGGATGGGGCTGCAATGGGGCTGCGAGGGGCCCCAGAGCACCAGACGGAGGGTCTATGCCTTCAAATCTAAAGGTGGTGAATCCAAAACGGATAAGAGGAAGAAGTTTTTTTTTCTCACTTCATGCTTAATTAGACTGACACAGGAAAATACTCAGGCCAAAATTTAGCAGGATTCAAGGAAGGATTGGGCATTTATGGGGATAACAAAAATATCCAGCTATGACAGTGGGTGCCAACACAAATTCTGGAAGGGACATTAAACCTCACGCGTCAGGGTATAAACTCTTCCCAAACTCTCAGAAAGTAGGGAGTTTAATGTGGGGGCAGGCAACCCACAAATGCCACTGCTGCCATTGCTACCTTTCTGCCAGCACAGCCCAGCACTGGCGGAGCCATGGGTTGGTCTGTCCCTGGAGCCACGTTTCCTGCTACCAGCAGTACCTCTGACAAGTGCTGCAAATTGCCCTTGGCAATTAAGCCCTTTGCTTCTAGATCTCCAGGGCTGTGTGACTCGCAGGGCTCTGACCTCCCCTCCATTTCACTCTTCCCCTTGCTTTGCCAGCTCTTAACAACCTTATCAATTCAACCCAGAGGCAGCCTCTCCGGGAAAGAGTCTGTGCTGATCATGGGCGCATCCCTGGGTGGTGTGGCATCTTCCCGCAACTTCTTGCTGCCAGCCAAGCCTTTCACTTCCCCCTCATGTCACTTGTTGCCCAAACATGCCTTCGTCTCCTGAGTTCATTCCTCCTGCTCCCTACTACTTCTGGGGCTGGTCTCCAGCCTCTGAAGGGGGCTGCTCATCTCCAGCATCTCATGAGTGCATGGCAATGCTTTGTGGGCACTGCTCAGATGAGCCCTGGGTCACAGCTCAGGCAGAGCCTTCCCCACCTGCTCTGCATCAGAAGCAATCGCTGTATTGCCTGCTTTTGTCCAAAAAGTGCTGTCAACCCCAGCCCGTGTGTGGCCACGAGCCTGTCAGGGCTACAGCCCAGGCTGGGGTGAAGCTACAATTTTGTGGTACCCAGGAGCTGAGCACAAGCATCTCCATCCCTGCTGACGATGGTGCCACTGCATCCCACACTTGTTAACAGGATGCCTGTGCCGCTCTGTTCCTTGAGAGGTGGGATGTTCCTGAAACCTTTGCTATTGTAAAAGATCAGGGATGGTTCAACGTGACCAGAGGAGAGCCTGGAGCTTTCTTGGTTGGGGTCCAGGGTCTCCCGTGCTCACCACTTCTGCTCTCACCACCCTGCCGAAGGCAACGCCGCTGGGGTCTCTTGGATCTCTCCTCACTGCGGAACCTTGCACCCAGAGGGGCTTCCAACTGGAGACATTTCTGGAGGGCATGAATCAGCTTTTCACAGCTTGTTAAAAATCTTGATCCTACCTCTTGTTTTCATGCCTTTCAAATCAGGAAATGAGTTTTACAACTTTTCCAGTGGGGCACAGCTGGTGGCCAGGGTCGTAAAGCTGAACTTTATAAATATCTCTTGTTGGGACCAGGGGAAGAGCATTAAAGAGGCAGAGAGAGAAAGAGAGAGAGAGAAACGGAAAGGAACAAAGACAGTAGAGAAGCGAGGCAATCTCCGCAAAGAAGCCCAGCTCAAAGCCAGCCATGGCCATGCAAGCGCAGAAGATGGGGTGTGCTTGGGGCAGACTTTGCCTGCTGCTCTCACTCCTCCTCCAGCTGCCGGTTTCCCAGGCCAAATGCTATTTCCAGGCTAAAGGTAAGCAGGGAGATGAGATGGGAAGCGGTTGATGGGAAGAGGAGGCCCCAGCTTTTTCCCCAGGGTGCCGGGGCTCTGCCCAGTGTGCCGCTGAAATGCAGAAGGGACTGCACTGAGCTCAGGAGCATGATCATGGGCCAGTGATGAGTGGAAGGAGTAGTCTATAAACCACAGAACAGCTCCCCAGGGTTCTGCCTGAGAAACAGATCACTGGGCCACGAAGAGCTCCTGGCAGGAGCCTGGCTGGGGCTCAGTGTGCAGGACTAGCAGCAAATAGGAGGAGGGATGCCTGTTTTTCCTCTACTGCCTCATTCAAGGGCTGCAGAGATGTGCAGATCCTGACCGGTGCTGCATATGCCCTCTCCACGGAAGCAAGAGCCACCTGTCTCTGTTGGAGATAGTGAGGAGAGCTGTAGGGCACGGCCAGGAGTGGAGGGATGGGAGCATTGCCCTTGGCAGATGCCTGGGCATCCCTTATCTGCAGTGTGGTGAAGAGGCCACCAAGTACCTCCAGGGTACGTCGGAGCTCATGATGTACCCCGTCGCCTCTTTCAGTGCACAGGGGTGCCAGAAAAGCTCCCACATACCCCAGTGCCGGTCTATGTGTGCTCATCACCACCGTTTCCTTTGCAGCTCTCTGTGAGTACGAGGGGAAGAAGTTCTCCCTGGGAGAGTCATGGCTGAGCACCAACTGCCTGCTCTGCACCTGCCTGCACCCCATCGGCGTGGGCTGCTGCGAGACGTGAGTGGGGGCAGAGGGGTGCTGGGGGTGGGCTACCACCGGTAGTGCTGCCCTGCCGTGGCACCTCCACGCCTGCAGCGGGCAGGAGGTTCTGTGGCTCTGGTGGCTGCAAACACAACGGCACAAATCTCAGAGTCCTGGGGAGGGGGAGGCGGGGCACCCGGCCCTGGGAGATAAGTGGCAGGAGCCCACCACAATATTGAGGGAGGGTGGTGGGCTGAGCTGCGGAGATGAGGCAAGATGCTCAGACATGGTGGGAGCTGTGGTCCAGCCCAGTAGATACCCCAGATGGGGGGGGCTGGCAGCAGAGGAAGCTGCCCGGCCCTGCTTCAGCATCCCCTGGCACAAACCAGGGGAAACTGACAGCACCATGCCCTCTCTGACAGCACCCAGCACCCCATCGACTTCCCTGACTGGTGTGAAGCCCACTACGACTCGCAGACCTGCCAGATCTCGGTGGTGCAGAAGGCCAACCCCAGCCTGCCTTGCGTGAAGAGCATGGAGCATGAGTGGGGGTCGGCTGGCACTCCTGAGCCACTGAGGAACAAGGTGCTGGGCGTGGGGCTGAGAAGATAGAGGCTTCTCAGCACCCCATGACCCCTTGGCATCATCTTCCCTCCTCCAGAGCACATCTCCTGCATGCTCCAGACCTGCCCCATCCCATAGAAACATCACTGCTGCCATCTTCGAGAGAAACCACTATTCACACATTATGGTACTGAGTTAATATTTACACCCTAGCGCTGCCATGGTACAGCTTTGCTTTTGCCTTCAGCTTCCTGAACCGAACCTGGCCCCCCTCCCTGTGAGATGCCTTGCACACTGTGGGAATGTAGATCCAATGGGATCTCCACCCAGATGGGCAGAAAACCCTGCAGAAAAGGGCAGAAACCCAAATAATCCTTCATCATGGCAGTCTTTGACTTCCACACCCAGCCTCAAGCTAAGGAGCAACGTCCTCCCTCCCAAACCCCATCCCCCAGCACAGCAGCCACTGCGAGCTCCCTGGGGAGCACCAAAGCCCTTTTGTGAAGGACTCACGCACCCCAGCCACCCCTTTCCCTGCCCCAGAGCGCAAGGGGCACAACCCACCTCTGAAACCACTAGCTCCCCTGCTCCTGCAGCTCCCAGGGCTGGAGGGGATCCCCGGCGCTGCAAGCCAGCCCTGGGCAACACTGCAACAGAGCCAGCCTGGGGCAGGCAGCAGAATGGGGGGAAAGCACTAGAAGATGTCCCCAGGGGGTGGCCCCCACATCCCAGCTGCAGGGGAGCAGGGGCAAGGAGCTGGGTGCCCTGCTTGGGTTCAGGAAGATGAAGCAATCTGCCACGTGCCAGGGTGGAGCCGGCCACCCTGGCAGCCTGCCCCAGTTGGTGCCATGCCTGTGCTGTGCAGAGCCTTGTGTAGATGTTTCTGTTCTTGCAATAAAGGTATTCAACAAAGAGGTCTCTGGCCTGTGGCCTGTGTCATGCAGGGCAGGCTGCATCCATGACTGGGAATGGAGTAGGAAAAAGGCTCTTTGGAAAGGTTGAGTTTTGCACATTGAGATGTTTATTAGATCTCCATACAAAGAGAAAAACTCTTTGGAAGGTCTGGTAGAAAAGAGGAACTGACCGTTGCGCACGGCAGCCTCCATCCCAGCTCCTGAGCGCACAGCATGCATTCACTCCAGCTCCCGACAAGGATCCTGAGGCCAGCAGGATGCCTTGGTGACGAGGAGCATAGGCAGAGAACTTCTCAGGCACTCAGTGCTTCTCAGTTTTGGACCACCACCACATTGCCGCATATCACATGTGCCAGCAGTGCAGGGCCAGTCTGCTGGGCCCTGAGTCCTCTGGGTGAGGGCAGTGGGGGCACTGGGCTGTGTGCGTGAGATGCCCCTCGCAAGGGGCAGGATGCACACCAGGGCAGGAGAACCTCACCCAGATGTCAGATCTCTGCTTGCAGGGGTCCCTCTGAAGGGGTAGGGCTTGAAGGCTGGTATGGGGCTTCACTGGAAGAACTCCTTTCTCCTTCTCCTGGGCTGGGCCTTTCCCTCTTGGAAGCCACTCACATCGAGCACCTCCCTAGGAGGCAGATTACTTTTTGGTGAGCACCGGGACTTGCACCTTCACCCAGGCAGAAGGGGTCTAGTTCCCAGCTGCAGGCTGTAGCAGAAGACACCACAAAAAGCACAGTGCCCCTCCACCCTCAAGTGGGACAGACTTGCCCAATGCCCACCTGGGCATCACAGATGAACCCAAAGGGACGTTGGGATGTGGACCCTGCAGCACGCACCGGTGACAGTCCTGCCCACCATTCCCACCACGGCACATGCTTGCAGCACCACTAGTCCCCTGCCAGCTGTGCACCCTTCAGATGGTGATGGAGTTAGTGCTGGAGAACTGAGATACGTAGGAAGCCAGGATGGGGTTGGTGGGAAGAACTTTGATGGGTAAGTCCCAGCTGAAAGTGTCCACTTCCATCTGCTCCACCCCAGTCCAGGTGACGGCCTCTGACTGGCTCCCACGAACCACACAATTCCCCGCTGACTCCCTGGAAGTCACAAATTCAAAGTGCAGCCTCCACTTCAGGGACACTGTGGGAGAGAGAGGGGGTCAACAGACAATACCACAAAAGACAGGGATAGCAGCTGTCCCAGTGCTGGCTGTCCTGGCAAGGGGACATGCAAATAAACCCCCTCACAAAGGCCAGCTCCCACCCACAGGACACAGCCCTACCGAGCCAGGGCAAGGCTGGGGACGTCACAGTCCTCCTGTGGAGATGAGCAGGGGTGGGTCCCTTGCCCGCTGGCCACTAACCGATGTTGGTGGTGAATCCCGGGGTAGAGCTGAGCGGGATGGGCAGGCTGAAGCTGCTCTGGGCCGTGTGCAGGCAGGACTCCTGATGCCGGGCATGCGTGCTGAAGGAGACAGGTTGCCCTCGCCGGCGCTGGAACTCCTCTTGAATGCTCTCCTCCGTCTGCAGGCTCACTGAGAACTGTAAGGCAATCGGCAGGGTGCTCAGTCTCACAGCCTCACATAGCCCTGGTGCAAACCCCCAGGGTACTCTGTTCCCCAAACAAGCTCAGAACTGGAGCTTTTCCCCACCTCACACCCCAAGATCCCACTACAAACCCTCAGGAGAAACCCCATAGCACCCAGTGTCCCCCCTCTACCACACTTGAAACCCCTGCCTCTCCCTACAGCAACCCCAAAGCCAGCACTGACCTGCAGACATGGGATGTCTCCTTCGGAGAAGTTAAAGGTCCCAATGACATCCTCTCCAATCTTATACACTGTCTTAAAGATGCAGAATGTCCCCACCTTCCCACGAGTGTTGCTGATGTTATACAGGTCTGCGGAGCAAGAAGAGTGGGGCAAAAGGATTGTAGCAGAATAGAGGCTCGGTTCAGTGCAGAGCTCTGGATCAATTTGCAGAGCCCAGCAGACATGACCCCATGCTTGCTGCTTGGGTATAAAGGACAGTCCCTGGAGGCAGCATTCCCTTTGCAAAATGCCTGCAGCAAGCAAGAGCAAACCACACACCAGCTGCAATATGCTGGGGAGAGGTCTCTCTGGCCGAGGTAGGAAGAGCCTGAGACTGGCCAGGAGGAACCCATGAGGAATGGACCCAATGGGCCCCAACGGAGCTGCTCCATGGCTGCAGCCAGAGCTCCTCTTTGCCAGTGAGTGATTTTTGCAGTGAGGGAGAGCTGTGCTTCATGCCCAGCTTGGGAGAGCAGGTTTGAGCAGGAAGTATGACCTACGCAGGCTGCGTCGGGAAGTGGCCACCATGAGCAGTTCTGTTGCCAGGTCTGCCAGGCGAGAGTCTTTCTTCAAGCCCTCCTCCTCCTCCAGGAAGGGGTTTGAGGGCGCAACGGCCTCATCCTGTGGGAACTGGTAATCCTTGAGCCCTGAGGAGAAGGTGAGAGCATCAGTGGGCAAGGGTGCAGCTAAGCCTGTGCCTGCAGGGAGGGCAGCATGCAGCCTTACCGTGCAGCACGAGGACACGGAAAGGTACACGCAAGAGCTTGATGGGGGAGTTGACACGCTGGCAGCCGATGGTCAGCTTGTACACGTACTTCACTGACTGTCCCCGGAAAGAGGGAGGGCCATCTATGGGCAGCGTCTCACAGTATGAATCTGCAAGGAGAGCAGAAAAGGTTGCTTTACAAGGCCAAAAGGAAGCTCCCGGAGCTGCTGCCTGCAGGCTCCCTGCACTGAGCGTTAGGACCAGCAGTGGTGCTCAGCTAGGGTCAGTGCCTAGTGCTTTCTGCCACGTCCTCTTTCCCGTAGCAGGCCAAGCATGTCCTCAGCTTCCCTGCACCAGAGCCTTCCTACTCGCATCACATGCACCATCATCCAGACATTGCTTCCAGCACATACAACCACACACAAAAACTCTGCTCAAAAGAATGTGAAAGATGTAAAATCCAGGAATACAAACACATGAGAGCTAAACTTACTCATCACAAGTTCAACCTGAATTTGCCTCTGCACACTCGCTTTGCACATCGCTTTCCCGATGCAGTTGCACTCTGCGGTTTCCCCAGGGCTCGGCCCCATGCAGCAGAGAGGTGCCAATCAGCACCTCACACTTCTTTTGATATTCACTTTACAGAAACCCCAAACTCAGCAACAAAAATTAGCTTCTTCCTGTGTTTTTCTCTGAAGCACCGGATCTACACGACAAAGAAACAATTAGACCTTCACAACAACCTGTGGTGTACCCCCCTTGACAAACTGATGACTTAGACCACAAAGCCTCTGACTCCAAGACCTCTGAGATGCTGAGGCCTGGCTCTACACCACATTCAGTCCTCCCAAAGTCCCTTGGCCACCACACAAACCCCAAAGCTTCTTGACGCAGCATGAACGCTTCTGCAGCTTTCCCAAACCGCACACTGTACAACAAGAAAGGCGCAAATAGGGAACTGTGGAAAGTCTCCACCTCTCTGGCTTGCCCACTGTAATGCAGATACACCCTGCCAGAGGAAGGGCAGCATCCTGCTATGAAACCACAGATCCTTCCCCATGTCTGGCACATCCTAAACATTCAGGCTTAGATTAAAAGCCAGGGTTACATTTTAAATATAACTCCGAGATTTAAAGGAACAGGACTAGAAGGAAGTAAAAAGGCCATGCTAGTGCATAGGGCCCACAGGCTGTCACACCTTAAAGCACAAGGCTGTCCTGCTGGACTGGGGTGCTATGAATCATCCTGACAGGGAAGAAAATCAGGTATTTCTACGGAAGGATGCAAAAGCCTGTAGCCTCCTGCACCAGGCTTAACAAGAGTGATAACAAAGACCTTCATGTCCAGTAAGGATAACCTGAGCAGAGACCACCACTGCCTGAGGACGACAGGTGGTTTGCTATCTGGTCCAGGAATGCTGAAACTCAGCAAGTCCCAGCTTCCGTGCATATTCCAGAAGGGAGCACATTCTTGGTGCTACACACGCCTTCCTCACCCACCTGCTGCACCTGCTGGCTGGGCTCCTGACCCGTGCCCAGGATGCTTCCATTTCCTCCCCGCTCTGTGATCTACCAAATATTTGAAGGTATTACACAACAAGAGAGGAGGCTAAAACAGCCACAGAAATTACTTGAGGGCTTGAGAAAATGTTCTATGGTGACAAATTTAAAGAGCTGAGTCTGGGCAGTGTGTCAAAGGGATGGGAGGTGAGTCAACTTCAACATATAGGCACCATAACAAGGGGAAGATACTGGGGAATAAGCTGGTCGGCAACTAAAACCAAGGTCTTTTATCAAGAGACAGCCTGACACAACATCAGTCATGTGCCAGCTCTGGCTACGTAACACAGTACTTTGCTGAAGCAGAACTAAGATTTCTTGGGGTTTTTTTTGCCTTTCCAAACTGTGCAGGAAAACTCAAAACTTCTGAAAAACAGGAAATGAAGAATTAAGATACACACCCACACGGCCTTAACTCTGCCTCCACGGAGCTGGCAGGAGCCCCCAGGAATGATCTGCAAGCTTGCCAGCTACAGTCTCGCGTGAGCGAAGCAGCCCCACAGGCGGACAGCAGCGGTGTGAGCAGCCTGGCAAAGCCGAGGCTGTGATACGGGGGTTTCAGTGCTAAAATGCCCAGTCCCACACACAGCAGCATCGCAGGCAGCACATTCAGTGTGGTGCAACAGACGCACGTAACGGACAGCCGGGGGAAAGGCTGTAATGTATGGCCAAAGAACCTCAAAGTGTAGATGAGTCTCTGTCCTTCCTACGGAAGCCCAACACAGATGCAGGTTGCTTGTGCCAGCGTCACCCAGCAGCAGAGTGGACACACACACGTACACACAAAATACACCATCACTGGTAAGGACAGACTACATTAGCTTAGTTGGGAGCTGAACCCTCTTAACTCACCGTCCCCACCTGAAGGTTGGGCTGTCATTGATCTGCTCTCCCAGAGACTGTTAAACCTGCCTGAGATGCGCTAGAAAAAGGCAAGACCCCCAGCTTCCTGGGAATGGATGCTCCAGCCTCACAACAGCCAGCAGCGAGGAGCACAGGAGAACCCAGGTGAGCCTCAGGCCAGCTGAGATTTCTGCTTCTTTCTCCTCCTCTCTGGCATGACCACTGTCAGAAAGCTCAGGGGACCTTGCCACCAATGCAGGAGGGCCAGGCCTTTTCCCCTACATGCTGCTGGAGAGCAGTAAGCCTGAGTGGTAAGTCTGTAGAACAGTAAGTCGGTAATTAAAGGTGCTCAGGCAAGTCTTTGTAGTTTAGGAGACAGAGCCCCAGACAGCGCTGCCCCACCCGCTAACCACCTAGCCAAGTCAGATGAGTTTCACACCGTCTGCCTTTCAGTCCAGTCAGGTCCCTCCAAGCCTAGAAAGACAGGAGACACCAACCAGCCTCAAAACCAGCACATCTCAGCCCTCTGCTCCTTGGTCTCACTTGCAGCTCTGCCCTCACCTCCCCAGGGCTCAAGGCTCCAGCAGAGC
The DNA here is from genome assembly GCA_020746105.1 of Trogon surrucura. Classification (NCBI taxonomy): domain Eukaryota; kingdom Metazoa; phylum Chordata; class Aves; order Trogoniformes; family Trogonidae; genus Trogon; species Trogon surrucura. The sequence goes on along the minus strand of CM036658.1, from coordinate 77,038,155 downwards.
CCACCACAGGCACTGCCTCTCTCCTCCCTTTGCTCTGTGGCTTGAGAAGTGTCTGCCAACCATTTCCAGAAGATTCTCAGGACAATCTGAGGGAGTGCAGCCTGCAATGCCTGACCTTACGCTGCTGCTAGATCACAGACAGCTGGAACACAAACGAGATCTGACATGAACTGACCTGCTAGATCACATGGCCACGGACCAAAATACAACAGCACATGTCGTATCTTAGCAGCTGTCTACTCAGGTAGAAGAAGCTGCCTGGAACAACAAAAATGAGTTGCAGCAAATTCCTTGTGAAAAGGATGGAAATTTCTCTAAACAACAAAAGAGAAAGTAGTGACAAAGGAGAGCTTTAAGGGGAACCAGTGGAAGGACACTGTTTGAGGGCTTTGGAGAAGTGGAGTGCTCTGAGCAGAGAAGAGAAGCGCTCACTTTTACAGCAAGAAAACTAGAACAGGCAGAAGACTCCAGGACAGCCACCACCTGAAGGGTAAGCTCAGACCTTTGGAGGATGCTAGCCTAAATCCTGAGAATACTCCAGTGTGGATGAAGAAATAAAGGCAGGGAAATGCAGTTGTCTTAACTGCTCCTTAAGCTGCAGCCAAGTATTTCAAAATGTTTTATGCCTTGCAGCTACACAACAGACCTGCAAGAAAGGACACTGGCCAGGGGCAGGACTGAGGGACACACTGCAGTACGCAACCCTCACACAGCGGAGAACAGAAGCTGCGTGATGCTCCCACCAAAGCACCTCGCCTTCCACGAGCACCAAGGTCTCCCACTTGCAGCACTCAGGTCTGCAAAGCCAGCTTTGGGAGTGGGACTCCTCATAGGCAAGCTCTCTGAGGGAGGAAGAGAAGACAGGACTCACAGGACTTTGACTCTCCAGGATCCAGTCGCAAGTCACAGAAGAGAATCTTTGGTGGGGTGGACAGGATACACTGACCACGCTCTCCTGGAAGAGAAGAAGAACCACATGAAGAAGAACCTTGGGCTATGCCCAGCCCAGCTGGCCTTACTGTCATGGGGAGGAAAGGGTATGATAGGGGGCCGAGGAGGAAACATATCAGATCATGAGACATTCCCAAAACAGCTGGACAGACAATGCTCTTGTTTCACTCCAAGTCTGTGCCGCTCTGCTCTCAGTATTGACAAGGTCTGGCAGCAGCCATCACCAGGGAATCACACAAGGAAAACAACACGGACTTCCCACTTGCTGCCCTCAACACACATTACAGTCTGATGATTCCTGCTCCCCATGTTCTCATCGCCTCTTCCCCGGGTTACAGAAGTGGCACTCACCTCTGTTGGGGACGAAGACTGTCTCGTTCTCTGCCTGCACATCATGTTTGTTGCCATCCGAGGGAGGAAGCGCTACCCGGTTCTCGCTGGCATGAAACTGGCAGTGGATCTGGGCACTGGCCCACGCTAGCATCTCGCTGTGAGCAAAGAAGAGTAACACTGGTGTCTACACTTTAAACCTGGATTACAGCAAGCATGAATTGGGAGAAGAGCAGCTCTTGCTGCTCAGCATCATGCAGGACTGCTTTTCCGGAGGAAAGACAGCCTTGCTTCAATGCCACTGAAGCCACTCTTACAGCCCCCACTTCGAACAAGCCTTCAGAGCAACCTTGAGCTGGGGTGCTAACCCAAAGCCGCTTCCACCCCAGCTCCTGAGAGCAGTTTCACCCAAGGGCCAGCTCTGTGGCCTGAGGGCTCTTGTTTAGGGACAACATTTGCAGTCTGCGACACAGCAGCTTGGGTACAGCACAGACACGGAACAAGACCCCTTCCCAAGAAGCCCGCTGTATACATGTGGCAGAAGACAGAAAAGCAGTGTAGGTTGACAGATGCTATTTCCATGGGCATAGAGACAAGGTGGCCCGTGCAGAACCTCACAGAGGTCTTCCAGCAAACATGCTGAGGTCAAGCGTCCCGAGATCCAGTCCAAAGTCTTACTCACTCAGTCTCCTTCCTTATCACCCTCAGCTTGGAACTGGCCACAGACCGTACTCCTGAGAGGACGCCTCTAAGATGTCACACATGGGCAGGCCTGGCAGAGGGCTTTTAACCATGAAGAGCTAAATCCAAAGCCAGAAGTGACATGCAGAGCAGCCCTGGGAGGCACCTCTGGTAATAACGCAACCATCAGCAAAACTGGCAAATTCAAAAGCAAAAAATATCCGCAATCTGGGTTCAGCCACCCCTGTCCACAGCACTCAGCTGTCACGAGCTCGAAACTCCTCAGGACAGGCAGGATACAGACACGTTCCCTCCCCACAGCACCGTCCCTCTCAAGAACATCAAATCCTCATTGCATCAGACTGGAGAAGGACCTATCTTCTCCTCCTGATGCTAGGGATTTGCTGACAGCTAAAGGGGGGCAAGGCCATCATTCCGCCCCCTCTCTGTACAGCCGCAAGAATTAAATTGCATCCAGCGCGGAAAAGAGCCTCATGTTTTGAACTCTGCTACAACTTCAGCCATTACACAGCACATTTACCATGGCATTACTGACACCTTTCAGTTTCCAAAACACTCATCTATTTTTATTTCAAGAGCAATCTTTTTAGTTTAGCCAGTGCATCCTTCCTCTGGTGTTTTCTAACATCATGATCTGATTAGTAAGCACTGACACCAGAGTTTGAGGTGGCACAGGGATTTTCTGCAGCACATGGATATCTCTTGATGTGACACATCAGAGCAGCTAAACGTCCAGACAAACCAGAGAAAAAGGCGTGATGCATTCGTTAGAGCTGACTAACAATGCACTATTTGATCTTTTGTATGTGCTGGCTGCCTTTACCCAAACACGCATTGGTGACTCTACTGTTACCTCTAACCCCACAACTGTAATCCCGTACCTTCAAAAGTATCAGCATGGCTTTTCCATGAGGGCTGTTTTAAAGTTTTGTGTCTTAACATATCTCCTATATGGAAACAGAGAAATGCTCTTGCTTAAGAAACAATGTTAACCAATTTTATATAAGCTTAACATAATTACAATACCTTCACACAGTGTATTTTTAATCTTTTTTAATTTTTATTTTCTTTCATTTTTCCCAGTATTGCCCAACAATATGCCACTGGAACATTCTCATTGTTTTAAACAGACGCCCAAACAAAATTTGCATGTGCATTCCTATCGGCAGACCTGGCTTGTCCAACCAGCAGGATGCAGGAGGATCCTGCGTTGGTGCTGAGGTCATTTCCCGCCTCTCTTACCTGTCCCTACAACTCCTGCAGCCCACAAGGGCTGTGCTCCACACAGCCTTTGGGTAGAAGAGCTTTGCTTCCTGTAGGCCTCGTACACCACAATCAAATTAAATTTCTGCCAGTTACGTACTGCCCTTTAGTTCTGTCCCGACGTTTGAAATGTATGGCTTTCAGTCCCTCTACTTGTGCTGCAGCTTTTGGCAGTCCTGAAAGATTCTCATCCCCAACGTGTCCATCTGTCTGTTGCAGTGACTGTGCTTTGATCTGGCTCCTACCTTTACACAACCCAGGGCCTCCATTGCCAGGCCACCAACCTATTTGGTGTTGCCACTTGTATGACTTAGCCAGGTCTCATCAGTTTGATCACCTGCTTTATTATTTTAAAAGCTGTCTTTTCCTACAGACCAAAGCACACCTGAAGCTCCCATAACTGAACTGCAAAACTCCAACACTGCTCCAACTCATATGCTTGCAGTCCCACATGCTTCGGAACCGGGGAAAACAGCACCGTCACCGCACAAGACAAAACTCCGAAAAGCTATACACTTATGCCACAGCTGAATTTGAAAGCTGAATTCAGCAGGCAAGAGGAACCAGGCAGAAAAGATGGAAAGTTACAGAAGGCAATAAACAAAGAAGACCCGCAGTAGTAATAAAAGAGACTGCTCTGCTGCTGCTGAGACTGCAAGTACTGGAAATGAGTCCACCAGAACTATCAGGTGTGAAGTGTGTACTGGTGTTGAGAAGGTGCTGAACGTGACAGGGTTGGAAACAGACACTTCCCAGGAAGGCCTTAAGATGAGAAAGCACTCTCCAGCTTGTGGAGAATCAGACAAGGCCACACACTCAGCGGACATGGAGGATTGAGGTGACTACTTAGGATGTGGAGTCATCCCCTGTGAGCCAATATAGGAAGCTCCCATCTTCCCATGTTACCTCAATACGTATTTTGGGCATGGTTAATCACAAGGAGATATGCAGTGCTCAGAGGCTGGGCCACAGAAAATGCTCCTACAGAAGGCTGCCTCTTTCTGCTGCCAGGCAGTGCTCACCCCTTTGCCTGCCAGCTCTGGAGCCAGGGATCACACTGATATGTCAAGGTTCTGCTGGACAGAGAGAGCTCCTTTCCTACATGTAGGAAAAAATGATGTTATCTGGATGTTGCCCTGTAAGACGTCACAGAATCATGGAATGGTTTGGATTGGAAGGCACCTTGAAGATCATCTAGTTCCAACCCCACTGCCACGGGCAGGGACACATTCCAAATGGCCTGGCTGCTCAAAGCCCAACCTGGCCTTGAACACTGTCAACCTGGTGTAACTAGATATCCCACTCTGACAGCCAGTTTCGCTTCAATTTCTGCTAGCAGCCCTGTACTGAAAGCTCACACGAGGGGCAGCCATGAGCATCTCTAACTGCATGCTTTTCTCCTCACCTCCTTCTTGGGGGCAGAAAACCTGAACAAGCCCCTTGGTTTAGCGATGGCGCAAAGCACCTCGGGCAGGGAAGTCACCAGTGGCTGAGCTGGCACCATTGCCCCACAACCCAGCCATGACTACATCTGGCTGCTCTGGCGGGAAAGGGAGGCCATTCCCTCGGGAAGGACCCGGTCAGCTCCGCCACTTGGAGACTTCAGACACCGAAGGGCCCCACTGGCACAAGGCTGCTGCTGCGTTACCTGCTGGCGGAGGTCGACGAGGCCGATAAGGGGTTGGTGAAGGTGATCACACACTCCAGCACCTCTCCTGCCAGGAAGACGGGCCCGCGGCCCAGCTTGGCCAGCACCTCGATCATGGCTCGGACAGCCCCTCCCACAAACCTACCTACAAAAAAACCACACAAAAACACAACAGTGGGCACGGGGAGAAGGAGAACGACAGCAGCCAGGCCGGGCACAGGCAACAGACACCCACACACACACCTTCAGCCCCACAACGACGTGAGCGGAGGCCGGACACAGTGCAGGGCTGGGGGGGGGGGTGGAGGGGGGGTGCGGGTGAGAGGGCGAGACTCGCCGCCAGCAGCCCGGGGGCTAAGGGGCGGCCCCGACCGCAAGCACGCAAATGTAAACGCTCACCGGACGGGCCGAGGACACCGGATCGCTCGCAACTCCACACCTCCTGCCCCGCGCAGGCCCCCTCGACCCTGCTCACCGCTCCCGCGCAGGCACCGCGCAGCTCCGGGCCCCGCTTCCCCCTCAGCCGCCCGGCAACTCTCCCGGACCGATCGGCGAGGCTCGGGGCCCCCTCGGAAACACTCGGGAAGCGCTCGGGGCCCGCTCGGAAAGGCTCGGGCAGGGCTCGGGACCCGTTCGGAAACGCTCGGGCAGAGCTCGGGACCCGCTCGGAAAACTCTGAGGCGCCGTTCGGGAAGTCTCGGGCCGACGCTCGGGAACTCTCGGGCGACGCTCGGGAAATCTCGGCCGCCGCTCGGGAAGTCTCGGCGGCCGCTCGGCAGCGCTCGTCCGGTGGCCCCGGGGATCGCAGGTGGCGCCGGCGGCGGGGCGGGTTCGGGGTTCCGGACGCGCTCGGCGGGCGCGCGTGGCGCCGTGCCCTCGGGGCGCGGGGCGGGGCGGAGCGGGGCGGGGCGGGGCGCCCGGTGAAGAGGGCGCGCGGGGTGCGGGGCAGGGTACGGCGGGCGATGGCGGCGGAGGAGGAGGAGGCGGCGGCGGGGGGTCCGCTGCTGCGGCGGTACGAGGGCTCGGCGCGGGGCCGCGGCGTGGCGGCAGCTGGCTGGCGTGTCTGCTTGGCGCACCGCTTCGAGGAGCCGCGGAAGCCCTACGGGGCCGGCGACGTGCCGCTCCGCGACGTCCTGCAGCACATCGGCCTCGCCTTGCGGTACGGGGACGGCGCGGGGGCGGGGCGGTGGTGGTGGGGGTGGTGGGGGGTGGTGGGGAGTGGAAGCGGGGACCGGGAACACCCCGAGAGCGTGTGTTTGTGGGGAGGGGAGAAGAGACGGGAGGTGAACTGGGGATAGGGCGCGGGAGCGCCCTCCCCGCCGCGTGTGAGCCCCTCGGTGCGGTGGGCGGCTCGCCCCCGAGGAGACACCGGCGGTGCGTCCCGGTGCACGGCGGACCGCGGAAGGCCTCCGGCCGGTGGGAGCGGCTCTCCTGCTCCCGAGTTGCCCGCCCCCAGCGGCACTGGGAGCACTGGTGCGAACTGGCCGAAGCTGGTTTAGGGGTAGCACCCAACGCTCGGGCTCCCCAAAACCGAACGGGAGCTGAGGGGTATTTGGACGTCGCTTCTGGGCGTTGCGGGGGATGGCGGGGGGGGGATGGGTTGGACCCCGTGTCCCACCCCGGGGCCTGCCCATCACCACCGCGTCCTCCCCTCCGGTGTCAGGTGCGCGGCTCCACTTGCATAAGGCGCCTTTGGGCAGACGGAGATCAAACCCCTGGGTTAACCGGGAGGATTTTGAAATGCAGTTTTGGGAATGGTGAGGTTTCACCTGGCTTCTTGTTATGGTCAACTGGAAGTGACCGGGGAAGAATGCTCCTGGGAAACAAGAGTGTTCTATTTTAACCTTTGGAACTGCTGCCCGGCTGCTGACGGTGTTTGTGTACCTGTCGGACTGAGCACTGAAACCGATGATGGCATGATTTATTTCCTTGTCCTTGCTTTAGATCTCCTGCTTCGGTTTTATGAGCCTTTTTTAATTTTTTTTTTACTCTCTCTGCTCAATGTCCTTGGAGGTCGCTGCTTGCAAAGCCTGATGAAGGGGCAGATAGAGAACTGCTTCGGGGTGCACGGCATGCCAGCCTGGTCTGAGACATCCCGATGCGAGACCAGTGCACCAGGGAAGGGAGAGCATGAGTCGAGCGCAGGAGATAAAAGGCTGCTGGAAAAGCTGCTGTGGCAGGTTGAGGATGAGCTGAGCACGTGGGAAAGCGTGAAGTTTTTTGTGGGGTAAGCAGGGAGGCCTCTGTGCTGGTTTGGGGAGGCTGCTCCTGGCCTCTTCTCTGTGGGGTCTAAGAGCAGAAGTGGCTTGTGTCAGTCCTAGAAGAAGATTTTAAAGCTTGAAAGCAAGAAGCTGGAAGTCAAACTGCTGCCTTTTCCCCTGTTTCAGGAGGTAATTTGGTTGTCATCTTAAAAGTACTAGTGAAGGGCATAGCAAGGAAACTCCAGCCTAGAGAGCAGAGGAGGCGAAGGGCCAGGGTGGCGAGAAGTACCTGTGTGAGTTTGAATTAAAACCCTTTGGGAAGCTCCAAGTGTTGGCAGGCACCCATGCGTCTGCCCGGTAGAGGCAGCCAGGTGATGGAAACCGGGGTGCTGGTGCTAGAAGAGGAGCCTGGAGTTCAGTCCTGTGGCGTGGCAGCTGGATCTGAACCTCTGGAGCCTTATAGATTGGCATGCCCTCTCCCAAATGACCCTCGATGAGCCTCACATCTCTCGCAAGGTCACCCATGTCAGGGATGCTCTCGAAGTTTGATATGGCTTCATATGTCAAGTGCAAAGTCACCTGATGCAGACACTCGTCTGGCAGCACCTTGAGGTTGCTGCATGTCTGCAGCTGAGGAAGTTGACCTGCAGAGCAGCCACCTCATCCTGGATTGAGATGGTGTTGTGTTGAGTTAAACCTCTGGCTGATTGGTGTCCTCTGCTGCAGCACCAGCCCCTGTTGCTGGTGGCATGGCCAAGGATTGATGACAGTCCTGGGGTGAGATTTTTTTCTAACTGGGAGTTATTGGGGTAACACCTTCGTGGGCACACCCGCAGCTGCAAATTTGGAAATAACGTTTTGGGCTGTGGATAGCTGACAGGGCAGGAGGAGAGTGTGGAAACATTTCCTCAGAGGTGGCTGGTGTGCCCTGGGAAGAGGGTCATGGCATGGATCCGGAACAGCTGGGTGATGTCTGGACAGGTTTTAATTCCGCTGCCAATTTAAAGGGAAAGAAATGCCCTCCAGCCCTGGCAGAGCTTTAGGTTCTGCAGAACACAAAGACTTTCTCCTGGTTATTTTGCAGCCCCGGCAAAGCCGTTAATAACCAGCAATTGGGCATCAACCACCTTCTCCTCATGGCTCGTGAGAGGAAGCTGGCAGGGGAAGAGTTTGCTGTTGAGATGGCAGAACAGCTTGGGCAGTGCCTGATTGTAAATCTCAAGCCTTTCCCACTGTGTGCTCCTGGAAAAACAACTTTTTGAAATCCCTCTGTTCCAAGGAGCTGGGATGCCCCACTGTGCTGTGCCACAGCCGCTTTGCCTGGGTGCCTTATTTCCCATCACCAGAAACCTGCTGAGGAAGCAGCTGGATTGGTTCCCTGATGCTGGGTAAAAAAAGAAAAAAAAAATTTCCTTGAGAGAGAGCACGCTGCCAAAACCTCACCTCAGTGGCATAAATCCAGGGCTGTCTCAGCTGGGAGAAGAGCAGTTGCAGCAGATGTAGCTGAAAGATAGAGACAGGGCCTGATTCAGGGTGGTTGTGCAGGACAGGCTGGTTCTCATGGTGCTTTGGACTTCTGCTGGCAAAATGTCCTTAAAAAGTCAAACATGAAGGTGGTTATGTAGGAATAGAAAGCGGGATCTGCAGTCGGGTCCTGTGAGACTGCAGCCTAAAAAATGTTACCCTGAGAAGGATTTGGGGATATGTTGGTGAATAAAGATGAACGTCCAGTGGCCACATGGCCAGAAGGGCAAGTGTGGGTTGTTTTTGTTGTGGAGGAGCAGGGGTTGTCATGGAATAGCCTCTCCCCCTTGCTCCTCTGGGTGTGCGTGTTGGAGGATTAGTGCTCCTCACAAGGGCACTGCAACCCTTGAGCCGTCGGAGTGAGACAGGCCGTGTGCTCCCAGCTAGGGTGGTTTTCACCTCTGGCAGTGCAGTACAGGTGCCGACAGGTAACTCGGGGATGTTTCCCACTTCGGCGTCTCCCTTGCCCTGCTCTGCTGCCCACCTGGCACCTGGGTCCCGGGAGCCCCTGGTTGGATCTTGCCTGTCTGTTCGTCGGAGGAAGTTCAGCAGCTTCTTCTAGTCTGGTAGCTGATTTCCGTATGCTAATTGTCTCTGTATGGAAGATTTAACTCGAGGCGGTTCATTAGAAAAAGCCGGTCCTTTACAAGCGCCAACTTGGAGCCCAGCCCTGCTCCTTTTGCGCAGAGTCGTGCCGGCACACCCAGGTGCAGGTGTGCCCCTGTTTGGGTGTCTCTAGATTTCCAGGCCTTTGGGTGAGAAATTATCTGATGGGCAGTGCCCAACTGCGCAGCCAGCGTGGGAGCGGAGGCGAGTCCCTGGGATCCTGCTGGCGAACATCACCTCCTCCAGGGCAAGGCTGCCCTGTGCCATCTGCCCACAGGCATGTGGCACTGGGATGTGACAGGGCTGTGTGTGGTAGTGGGGAATGTCCGTGAAGCAGCATATGACTACTTTGGGCTTGGACTTTCACTTTCAGACCTTCCTTAGCAGGGCATCCTCTAGACCTGGAGATGGTGGTGATCCTTGTGTGCATTCCCATTCCTACTCAGTGACACTGAAGGGACAGTGATGCCTGCTCATGTCTTCTTTCATACCTCTCTTTCTCTTGCAGATATTTCAAGTGGTGGTACAAGAAGACACGCATAGAGAAGAAATCTGCCTTCATTGACCTCTTGTGTGCCGTTCCTCTGCAGCAAATCTATGGTCAGCCTCCGGTTCGGGTGTGGGGGTAGTGCAATGCCCGATGTGCTGGGTAGGCAGGGATTCATGTGAGTCCGTGAAGGTACAAGAGGCAGGGGAGTGTGTCAAGGAGCTTCCAGGTTGTGGGCATTGCTGAGGGGCCCCCAGAGCTGCATGAAGGATTATGGACTGGTTTGGATTGGAAGGGACTTCAAAGATCATCTAGTTCCAACCCTCCTGCTATGGGCAGGGACACCTCCCACTAGAGCAGGTTACTCAAAGCCCCGTCCAGCCTGGCCTTGAACACTTCCAGGGAGGAGGCTTCCACAGCTTCTCTGGGCAGCCTATGCCAGTGTCTCACTGTTCTCATAGTGAAGAATTTCTTCGTAATATCTAAATCTACCCTCTTTCAGTTGGAAACTGTTACTCCTCACCGTATCACTACACTCCCTGATAAAGGGTTCCTCCCCAGCTTTCATGTAGCCCCTTCAAGTACTGGAAGACTGCTATGAGCTCTCTCTGGAACCTTCTCTTCTCCAGGCTGAGCAGCCCCAACAGCCTGTAGTCACAGGGAATGCACTCCAGCCCTCTGATCATCTTTATGGTCTCCTCTACTCAAGCAGGTCCATGGGGTTTTTTTATGTTGCTGGTGAACACAACACTGCAGGTGAAGTCTCACACAAGCAGAGAGAGAGAATCATCTCCCTCCACCTGCTGGCCACACTCCTTCTGATGCAACTGGCTTTCTTAGCTGCGAGTGCGTGTTGCTGGCCCATGTTCAGTTTTTCATCCACCAACACCACTGTGCCCTTCTCTGCAGAGCTGCTCTCAGTCCACTCAACGCCCAGCATATATCTGTGCTTGCGATTGCTCTGACCTAGGACTTTGCACTTGACTTTTTTGAACTTCCTGATGTTGGCATGGGCCCGCCTCTCCAGCCTATCCAGGTTCCTCTGGATGGCATCCCTGCCCTCCACTGTGTCAACCGCACCACACAGCTTGGTGTCATTGGCAAGCTAGCTGAGGGTGCACTTGATCCTACTGTCAGTGCTGCCAACAAAGATGTTTTACCAGTCCCGATACCGGTCCCTGAGGAACACCACTTGTCACTGGTCTCCACTCAGATGTTGAACCACTCGCCATAACTCTGAGTGCAACCATACGGCCAATTCCGTATCCATTGGGAGATTGTCGTGGGTTGACCCTGGCCGGCCGCCAGGTACCCACACAGTCGCTCACTCACTCCCCCCTTCACTGCTGAACAGGGGGAGAAAATATTTCCAAGGGCTCAGGGTTTGAGATAAGGACAGGGAGATCACCCTCATTTACTGTCCCAGGCAAAACAGACTCAGTTTTGGGGAAATTAGGTACATTTATTTAAAAGAACTAATCAGAGAGGAGTAGTGAGAAGTGAGAAAGAGCAAACAGATCTTAAACAGAACACCTTCCCCCCATCCCTCCCTTCTTCCTGGGCTTAACATCAATCCCAGTTTCTCCACCTCCTCCCCCCGAGCGGCGCAGGGGGACAGGGAGTGGGGGTTGCGATCAGTTCATCCGACGTTGGTTTCTCCGCTTCTTCACTCTGGGGGAGGACTCTTCACTCTTCCCCAGGGCCATTGTGGGGTCCCTCTCACGGGAGACAAGCTTCACGCTCCCTTCTCCGCGTGAGTCGTCCCACGAAGGGCAATTCATCACAAACTGCCCAACGGGAGACACCTCACGAGGGACAGCCCACCCCTCGTGAGTCTGAGGCGCAGTCCTTCGGGGGAAACTGCTCCAGCGTGAGCCACCCGCAGCGTCCCAAAGGTCCCACCGGCCAACCTGCTCCAGCGTGGGCATTCCTCTCTTCCACGGGTTCCGGCAGCAACTTGCTCTGATGCAGGCTGCCCATGGGCTACAGCCCCCTTTCAGGCCTCCACCCACACGGCGTGGAGTCCTCGGTGGACATCTACGTGGTGATCCTCACGGTGGACCTCTGCACCTCGCCCATGGGCTGCAGGGGGACAACCCGCTTCACCATGGTCTTCACCACCGACCCGGGGGACTCTCTCTGCTCCAGCGCCTGGAGCTCATCCTCCCCCCCCTCCTTCTTCACTGACCTTGGTGTCTGCACAGATTCTCACTCCTCCATCTCTGTGCCAGCTGTTATGGCGCAGTTCTTTTCCCCATTCTTAAATATGTTTTTCACAGAGGCGTTCCTCTGCTATCACCTTACTGATAGGCTCAGCCTTGGCCAGCGGCGGGTCCCTCTTTGTAACCGGCTGCCATTGGCTCTATCAATCTTGGGGAGCTTCTAGCAGCTTCTTACAGAAGCCACCCTGCAGCTTCCCCCCCGCCGCCAAAATCCGGCCAGGCCAAACCAAAACAGAGATCCATCCATCAAATCTTTGTCTCTCCAATTTAGAGACAAGGATGTTATTTGAATGCTGTTAAATGCTTTGCACTCTGACCCAGAGGATGTTATAGAAGAATCCAGGAAGACCCTCCTGCTGAGTTGTGAGGTTCAGACTGGACCCCCTTGCTTTCTGAACTTCTTCACAGAGAAGAATCTAAGTGTGGCTGGATCCAGTGATAGAACCATAGAGTGGTGTTGGGCTGGAAGGAACCTTTAAAGGTCATCTAGTCCAACCCCTTGCAGTGAGCAGGGATATCCTTAACTACATCAGGTTGCTCAGAACTCCATCAAGCCTGACCTTCAATATCTCCAGGGTTGGAGCCTCCACCACCTCTTGGGCAACCTGTTCCAGTGTTTCACCACCCTCATTGTCTCATCAGTCTTAGCCCCTGACTGTAGAGAGGAGTTTGGACCTGAGATTCTGCCACGGAGTTGGTTTATCTCAGCTCGAGCTTGGTCCCTCCAGGAGGGACCCTGAACAAGGAAATCTCTTGGCAGTTGCACCCTTACAATCTAAGTTTGCCTCCTCTCACATGATGGTTCGATCCAATAATATTATTTGTTGCTGGGGCCTTCTTATTCCTCACTGTATTCTTTTCCTGTCTCTAAGCTGGTTATACCTTTTCTTATCTTGAGGATGCAGCTTCTGTTGAGAATGAGGCTACTCTGTTTTTCACAGGATACAGCTTTCGCTGACGAGTGTGGCTATTTTATTTTTCACAGAATGCAATTCCTCCTTTCATGTAATTAAGTTCAGGTTTGACATAAGTTCAAAACTTGTGGCCTAAAGATTTAGCATGAGTAGCCAGATTTGCTAAAAAACTTATGTTAAATGAACAGTATACCAAATAGAGTGATGTATCTAAAGTTTGCTTACGTGAGTTAAACAACCAGTATTCCTTAACACAGGTTAAGCAAAGGCACTCATGGTAAGCAAAGAAAGCCAAGATTCAGTCAATCCTAATTTCAAGCCAAGTAAACCATTTTAATCTCCAACAGAGGAACGGGGGTGCTGATTTCTGGTGTCTTTGCCAGGGTGTCCGCTAGGTGGGATCGGAGGAGGCACCATCACCCGTGGCTGGCGGGGTGAGTTCTGCCGCTGGCAGCTGAACCCTGGCATTTATCACTATGAAACGGTCATCGCCGACCAGGTAGGCACGTTGGGCTCTACGAGGGGTGCAAGCGGTGCTGCGGCAGCCTGAGTGGCTGAGGCACCTGCTTTTGAGCTCATCTCATCCCCTCTGCGTGCTCCTCTCTTCCCCAGTTCACGGTGTGCCTGCGTTGCAAGGGGCAGACGGTTTACCAGCAGGTCTTGTCCGTGGAGAGACCCAGCACTCTGCAGGGCTGGAATTGGGGCTACTGTGGCCACTACGCTTTCTACCACGCCCTGTACCCCCGTGCCTGGATGGTCTATGAGCTGCCGGGGCAAAACGTGGTGCTCACTTGCCGCCAAGTCTCTCCCGTCATACCTCATGACTATAAGGTAAGGAGGCGATGAATCTGGGGTGGTTGCAGCCTGTGCCATGGGAGGGGGATCGCAGCGGCAGCGCGGCTCCTGTGGAGTGAGTCGGCAGGGATGTGGTTGTGCTGCCTGCGTGGGAGAGGGAAAGGACTGGCACAGCAGAGACAGGGCTGTACAGTGTGGTGCTACATGTGTCCCATTTTGGTGGCAGAAACTTGGAGCTGATGAGTTTTTGACCCCAAGAGTTGCCAATGTGTCGAGGGATGCTGCAGTAGAGGATCCTGTTCCTTGTTCTTCCCACCCAGCTCAGCATTGGCTGAAGACAGCCAGGCTTGCTACCTTGTTAGTGTTCTTCCACAGCCTGGTCTTTTCTGTCCCAAGAACCTCTCCTTGGTGTCAGCTGCCGGGTGTGTAGCAGCGAGACCATGGAAGGCTTTGCCCCTACTGGGGCTGTTGGTGCTGGAAGGTTCATCGCTTTTTCCTTGTGTTTAGCATTGGCAGCCACTCCTTTCCCCTCTGACCTTTGCTTTGACTCTTTGTATTGCTTGTTCCCTGCCTTTGGTTTTTGTCCAATGACCATCCCAGCTCCTGTCCACGTGGAATGACAAGTCCAGAGTTGTGGCCTTCCTGCCCAGAGGATCTGGTGGTAGTGTTTTGGGAAACCCTCAGCCTGTATTTGTGTATTGATGAGTCAGCTGCAGGTTCACAAGAGTGTTTCAGTTACCTTTTGCCTGCCATCTCCAAGGGAAGAGCTGCTTCTTATCTGGGCTTTCCCAGCTGGGTTTTCCCAACGTTTCCAGCATGTCCCAGGCAGGAGAAACCCCCGCAGCAATGTGGAAGCTCAGGATGGCAGCAAAGAATGCCGTGCCGCTCCCGCATGCCGTTCCTGCTCACTCCCAGCCCCGGGCGAGGGCGGCAGACTGCACTGCTCGCATGCCTGACCTTCCTCTTACCCCGGTGAAGCACGTGAGCCTGTATCAGCCTGTTGAGCAGATGGGTGGTGAGACATCCATCTGAGGCTTAAACGCTGCTTTCCATCTGTGTGTTACCCGATGTGGTGTTTGCTAGCCCAGAGCTTGTGATGTGAATTTCGTATTGCCTGTCTCCCCCCAAATTCCTCTGCTTCTGCTGCTGCTCCCTGGCTTGGCAACAGACTCCGAGCTGTTCCTGGTGCTCTTGCTCTCTCTGCATCCCCTGTGGTCTCCCCATCAGTGGGAGAAGTGGTGCTCTGGCAGCTAACCATGGAGCACCAGCCCTATATGCACTGTTGTCTGTCTCTGCCAGGACTCCAGCTTGCCAGTCGGAGTGTTCATCTGGGAAGTAGAGAATGGGAAAGAAGAGGACGTGGAAGTCTCCATCATGTTCAGCATGCAGAATGGCACAGGAACGAAAGAGGACAGGAGAGGAGGGCACTGGAATGAGCCCTTCATCTTTGAGAAGGAGGGTGAGCGGGTTGCTGGAGTCCTGCTGCACCACTGCACGCCGGTGAACCCCTTCACCCTCGCCATCTCTGCCCGGGAGAAGGTAAAGGGCTGGCACCAGTGGAGTAGCTTCTGCTCGTGGGGGTTGTACAGCCCTGCTGGATGTGGATGGGGCTGCTTCCAGGCAGCTGGTGAAGGATGGGTGTGATACTGGGTTGTGGTCAGCACCAGTCCTATGTGCTTGTCTGACCTCTGGAGCAGAAGTGGGGACGTGACTTCTCTCCTTGGGGTGGGTGCCATCAGAGAAGCTATGGATGAAGCTTGCAGGACAGCCTGTGAGGAGGTTTGGAATTAGTATTGCTGGGCAGCATGCAGGGTGTGACTGTGGAGTCCCAGAGTTTTTGGTGGAAGGGGCCATGCACCTGCTCCTCAAAAGTGCCTGATGATGCTTTTCCTCTCCCCAGGCTGGCACAGGAGTGACCCACATCACGGCATTCAGTCCCGCGGGATCGGGTAGAGAGGTGTGGCAGGACCTTCTGCAGGACGGCAGGCTGGATTCCCCTGCTGGTGAGTCCCTCTGTCCTCTGTGGGACAATTGGAGGGTGAACGGGTGGTGGTCAAACTGGTCGCAGGGGCGCCCAGGCAAGGGTGGATTTCCCTTCCTCTGGCCACCTCTGTGCCATCGCAAAAAGTTCTCGGTGATGCTATGTCTCGCTCCCAGCTTTAGGCTGCATTAAGATTTTCCATTGCTTGTCGTGCTGTCCTATTGCTTTTCCAGAAGATGTTTGTGTCATTTTGGGGCTGTTCTCAGCTGTATTAGTTGCACGTGCCAGTATCTTGTTAGTCTGTGTAAGGTTACACTCTTAGTTGACATTTCTGCTAAGTAGCCAGGGTGATATCCAACCACTTCCCCTGAGTTCCTGTTGCCAAACTCCCATCAGTTTTGTTCTATCAGGCTTTTAGCAGTCCTTGGGATTTGGTGCTGCCGTCACTTCTTGTCCTCTTGTTACTGTGTAAGTTCCCTTATGGTCTCTGGTGTTCCCGTGATACTTCTGCATCACCCTTAGTTGTCTGCTGGTTCGCCTGGCAGAAGCCTTGGGGCAGAGTGGTGTCTCCCAGGCTTTGCTGCTAGCCACTTGTTGCGATAAAAGGTGACTAATGTCTCTGCCAGCTCTTGAACAAGATGATGCTGACAAACTGGTGATGCTGACATTGGGCCTTTACAAGATTTCTTGAAGCTTAAATTACGTAAATAAAATGTTTACATAAATATTTCTGGAAAACTAAGTTTCCTGCCTAGATGACCTCAGAGCTTTCCAGGCTATTGGAATGTGGTTTTCCTTCATGCATGAGAGCCATTATCATAGACAGGATCTGTGCATCTGTTAAAAATGTTGTTTTGATGAGTTTAACCGGTACACATGTCAGAACCAGCACATGTTTTTCCAGCTGCCTCAGGGCTTTTCGTAAATGTGGGCACAGTTCAAGCACCCTGCAAAAAGCTGGAAACAGTGACTGTCGCTAGAAAGTCACAGGGTCCCTGAGTGCCATGCAGTTACAAAGTCATGGGATACTCTGTCCTTTCCACTTGTACCTGGTGGCTTTTCCTGCCTGATTTATTCCTCTGCTTTGATGACTTCCTCCACCTATGGCAGGTATTTTTTTCCTACCTGCAAAAAACAGTTACTCAGTGTGAGGTAATGTAATTCCTGTAAACCATGGGGATGTACCCTCCAGGTCACGAGGTGGCTGGGGCATGCCTGAATAATCTCATGCCCCTCAGGTGCATGGGATCATCAAGCCCCTCCCCATAGGGCTTCCTTGATCACTTATGAATATTTTTGTTTGTCCCGGCAGGTAAAAGCAGCCCGACAGAGAAGGGGGAGGTGACAGCAGCAGCAGTGTGTGCCAGCTGTAGGGTGCCTGCTCGGGGGCACAAGACATTGGAGCTGGCCTTGGCTTGGGGCATGCCCCGTGTTCACTTTGGCTCCAGGGAGAAGCTACACCTCAGGTGGGTGGGTTGTCTCCAGTGAGACTTGGCTCATGTCCCCGAAACCCCCTTCTCCCAGCCTCCAGGCTGGAGTACCACCTGGGGAGCCTTGGGCCACCTACTCCTGTGGCTGTGGCCCTGCCAGGTCACATGGGGGACCCTTTCCCTAACCGCTGCTCCTCAACCTCCCTGCATCAGCAGTTGTGTTATTCTGATGCTCACCATAGTCCAGCCCCTCTCCTATGGCCAGGTGGGCTTTCAAGCCTGAGCCCACGGCATACTCACCAAAACGCCGCTCGGCAGGCGGTACACCCGTTTTTTTGGCAGTGGAGATGATGCTGTTCCTGCCCTGTCGCATTATGCCCTGACACACTACAAGGAGTGGGAGAGGAAGATCGAAGCATGGCAGAAGCCTATCCTGGAGAACAGGTAGGGTGGATGCAAGCACCTTGCTGCTGGCCTCCTGAGGCTGCTGAGAGCAGGAGCTTCACCTGCTTGGCTGCACTTGTTTATTTTTTTTTTTTTTCTTTTTTTCCCTCTTGCCTGCAGCCAGCTGCCTTCCTGGTACAAGTCGGCCCTCTTCAATGAGCTGTACTTCATGACGGACGGGGGTACCATCTGGGTGGAGGTGCCCCCAGACTGCTGTGCTGAGGACCTGCAGGGGCCGGCAGGGGCTGGCCTTTCACACCTCCTCCCTGTCCTGCGGGAGTACGGAAGGTTTGCTTATTTGGAAGGTAACTTGCAGGGATGAGATGGATGGCCCCAACACAATCCCTCTCCTTCACTGCCACCAGGTGGTTTTAACCTGCCCTTGGGATGCTTCTCACACCCTGATGAGTAGGGAGCAGAGTTATTCCCAGGAAAACCCCTTGTAGAACCATGTCCTGTAGGATATGTCGTGACATCTTCAGACCCCTGGGTGCTATACAGAGGGAATAAAAACCACTTCTGACAGGAGCCCCTTGCTGTGCTGGGAAAGAACCCACTCTCCTGGGCCATGTGGGAGGGAGGACCTACCTCTCTTTTCCCTTTCCTGTGGCATGTCTGCCATCCCTCACTGTCTCCCTGGTCCTTCCAGGCCAGGAGTACCGAATGTACAACACCTATGATGTCCACTTCTACGCCTCCTTTGCTCTCATCATGCTGTGGCCCAAGCTGCAGATCAGCCTGCAGTATGACATTGGTGAGTGACCCAGGAGAACTTGGCTCAGGAGACGCTGGCTTGGTGCTTGCTAATGTGCCATAGAAATCTATGCCGTGGAGCCAACATCCCACTCCAGCTCTTCTGCTGGGCCCAGGACTTGCAAACCCCCACTGTTGCTGCCTCTCAGTATCTCTCTGCCCAGCACTGGGATGCCGCCTTGCCTCACTGGAGGCTGGCCTGGGGAAGTCCTTGGTCTTACCATTTCTCTCCATGCCCTTTGCAGAGGAGAAGCATGGAGCTGTTTGCAGACCCTGACGCTTTGGGCGGACTTGGAGGTGGCTCAGTGGTGGCCTGACCAGTGGTGAAGCACAGACCTTTGCTGGGCTGTGGGAGGGCTGAGCCCACGGGGGTTCCCTCCCAGCCCTTGCTTAAGGCGGTGGCAAGAGTTGCATGTCCTTTGCTGAGGGGAAACTGAAAGCACCCTGGTGTCCTCTTAGCTCTTTGCAGAAGGCTGTGATCTTGTACCCAGAGCCCCAAAGGGCAGCCTGGTGTGCTGGTGGCCGTGCCTGTTCTTGGAGCTTGCTGCTGCAATGCCTGCTGCTTTTCTTATTTCTCTTGCTCTGTGTCCTCTCCAGCTGTCACTGTGGTGAATGAGGATGTCCAGCCCAGGCAGTACTTGATGTGTGGTCAGACAGCCCAGGTCAAGCTGAAGAATGTGGTGCCACACGACATTGGGGATCCAGGTGATGGGTCTGGCTGGGCCTTCTGGGGAGCAGAGGGGGTGCAGGGCTGCTCACTTAGCTTTTTCAAGGTAGTTAACACCCAAGCATCGAGAAAGAGGTGTAATGCATGGAATACACTGTTTGTTTTCTGGGAATGAAAAGCTTGGATGGTTTGGGGTGGTGTTGAAGACCACAGCACATGGAGCTTGTACAAGGGAGACAAGGGGAAGCTGAGTCATAGCTGGAAGGCTGTTCTTGATCAACATGGCAGAGGGTGCAACATACTTTAGTGCTATTTGATCACAGCACCCTTTGGACCCTGCTGCTGGGTAGGAGAGGGGACATTTGTTGCTTCCTGGCCTGCTGCATCCACTCTGTCCTTTCGTAGATGACGAGCCATGGCAGCGTGTCAACGCCTATCTGATGCACGACACAGCCGACTGGAAGGACCTCAACCTGAAGTTTGTGCTCCAGGTGTACCGTGACTACTACCTGACACACGACTCCCTGTACTTGCGGGACATGTGGCCAGTCTGCCAGGTACTGGGAGAAGATCAGACAGTGGGGCATCCACCTTCCCCGTTTCTCTTGGGAGCCGTGCGACATCCGAAGAGGATAGGTGCTCCCAAGGAGAATGTGAGGGGCTACCAGGGTGCATGTCGTGCCTCTCCTGCAGGCTGTGATGGAGTCAGAGCTGAAGTTTGACACGGATAACGATGGGCTGATTGAAAACGGTGGCTTTGCTGACCAGACCTATGACGCATGGGTGGTAAATGGACCCAGGTGAGCGAGAGAGGTGGGTGTTGGAGATGGGAGTGTGTGTAGTGGGGAGGTAGCTCAGAGGTGGGACCATGGTCCCCATCTGTTGTGGGAGTTTTGTGCAGCCTGTGGAGTGTCCCACGTTGCTGATGCTTCTCTCCTTTGGCTCTGGCAGTGCCTACTGTGGCGGGCTGTGGCTGGCAGCTGTCTGCATGATGTGCAAGATGGCAGAGGTGCTCGGGGATGCTGAGATCCAGCAGAAATACTCTGACATCCTCAGCAAGGGCAAGGAGGCGTTTGAGAGGATGCTCTGGAACGGTGGGTGCTCAACAGTGGGGCACCGTGCTTGGCTAGCCAAGAGTCCCTTTGGAAGGGGATGGCTCCTTCTTGGGCCAGGGAGCCTTACAGGCATTGTGGGAAGGAGAGGAGATGCCGTTCCCCGAAGCAGAGGGCAAGGAGCAGGTACTGGGGAGAGAACAGTATGGTCTGGGAAAGGAAAGACCCTTCTGGAAGAAGCTGCTGTGCTCCTGCCTCGCAGGTAGAAGTGTAGGGACAGCACACATGAGCCAAGGTCCTAAACTATCAATTTTAAACTACATCCCTGCTTTTTCCAGGAAAATACTACAACTATGACAGCAGTGGGAGTGATACGTCCAGCAGCATCATGTCAGACCAGTGTGCTGGGCAGTGGTTTCTAGGGGCTTGTGGCCTGGACCAAGGGGAGTTTGAGGTAAGAGAAGGGGCAGCCTGGTGTGGGTTGGGGTGAGATGGGACCTATAGTAGGTCCACCTGCCAGGATCAGCTGCAGGGCTGGCAGGTGGTGTGGATTACACATTCATGGCTGGTGTGAGCACCCACAACGGTGCCTGCTTGGGTGGAGGCTGTTGGATGCACATCAGTGCAACTCACCTTAAATCAAAATCTGCTCTTGGAGAGGCTGTGCAGCAGGGGTGTTTAACCATAGTCAGATCTGGCACACCTGGAGGAAAGTCCCACCAGGGTTTGCCCTTGGCAAGGTGCTGTTTGTTTAAAAATGAGAGAGAAGGGTGTATGAAACTTTTACATGTATTTTGCTGCCCAATTTAAAGTCCAAAATGAGTGTCTAAGGGAACCTAGGGCTTATTTGGAGCCCTAAAGTCTGTTGCCAGAGAATTGACTGGAGACTCGTCTTGTCTGATGGGAGGGTGAGAGCAGCTGCTGGTGGTGCAATACCTGGACGAGAGCTGGGAAGTGGAGAGCCATTGTAGGGGTTATTTGTGACTCATAGATAGTTTTCAGACCCAGGCTCCCTGTGGTGGTGATGGACAGTCGTATGCTTTGACCGACTGAAGAAAGGAATGGCTCTTGGCTCTATGAGGGCAACAGACTTCTGGTCCTATGGGAGGGGAACTTTGTGTGACCTTTTCTGGGAGCAGCTTGTGCTGAACACTCTGGCATGTAGCAAGAAATGGGTGCCCGGTCATGCCTTCTTGCGTAACTTCATATCTTTTTTCATGAGTTTGTTAAAAAAAACAAACAAGCAACCCTAGAACTAATTACCTAGAACTAAACTAAACTTGCCTAGAACTAAACTGCCTTCCCATACATGAAAGGAACGTACAGGAAGGCTGGAGAGGGACTTACTACAAGAGTGTCCAGCAATAGGACAAGGGGAAATGGATTTAAATTGAAGGAGAATGGGTTTCGATTGAATCTTAGAAAGAAATTCTTCAGTATGAGGATGGCAAGAATCTGGAAGAGGTTGTGGATGCCCCCTCCCTGGAGGTGTTCAAGGCCAGGTTGGATGAGGCCTTGAGCAGCCTGATCTAGTTGAGAGGCGTCCCTGCCTGTGACAGGGAGGTTGTATTAGGTGATCTTTTAAGGTCCCTTCCAACCTAGGCCATTCTGTGATTCTATGATTTATCCTAGTGCGAGTCCCTAGAGCATGGGCCATTGGGACTGTGCCTGGGACTCCAGGCAGGATCTGGTGCAGACCTCATGCAGTAAATATCCAAATATCCCTTTTGAGGGGCAAACAGTAAACCTGGTAGAGTCTGGAAACTTCCCTTGCCTTTCCATAGCTTCAGATTTTTGTTGATGGTGGCACTCTGCTGTCTAGCGAGCTTTGAGCTCACTGGAAATGGCACTGGTGAACTTCTCACTTCTGTTACTACTACCATCAAGGTTTTTTCCCCATGTGTTTTGATCCCTTGCTGGCAGCACTCCTGTTCATAACCTCATTAACACACTCCTGCTGCGTGCACACGTTGGTAATGAAATGTGAAGTAAGGAAAGCCACAGCCCTAAGGAAACTGTGCCCCAAAACGCTCTGCCATAGATGACTGCTTCACACCACCCCTCTGCTGACTCTTGCTCCCTAACAACCCTTGAGCTTATGTCCAGTGCCATATCACAAAAAAAACCTGTGTGAGATGCTTGGCTTTAGTGTAGATAAAAAGGGGTCTACTGCCTTTCCACTGAGTCTACCAGAGGTCTCTGGTTGGACTGCCCAGCCTCCCTTGGCAAGATCCTGCCTGGTGTCATCACACTTTCTGCTTTCCCTGGCCTGGGCTGCACCAGAAAGATCTGGCACATCCCCAGGCTGCACTGAGCCAGGAGATGCCTGGCTTTTCCCTTTCTTGCAAGTAGGTGTCACGGCTGCTCCATGCTGTCGATCCTGCTCTTGGTCACTCTGCAAAGCTCTTGTTATGGTTTTCTCCCTGTAAGGTGGATGTGGGATGGAGGTGAGCCAGCCCTCCACTTCCAAAATCACAAAATCTGCTTTTCTTGCTGAGGCAATGACTTCTGTGGCACTGACACCTCCTATTTTTATTGCCAATGGTGAAAGCAGTGCAAAGCTTTATTTACTCTCAACTGTGCACAGAGGCTTTTAATCCTAGTTCAGTCCTTCCTGTGTTGCTGCTCCACTGCTTTTTATTTGACTGGCAGGTGGTTTCATGCTCAGGTGAAGTTGGTTGAGGTGTTGTTTTGGGGTTTGCGGTTTGTTTTTTTTCTTTTGGTTTGTGGGATTTCGTGGTTGGTTGGTTTTTTCCTTTTTTGGCAAGAACTTATTCAGCATGATATTTCAGTCTTGTTCTTGTAACTGTTTTGAGTTCTTGCCCTTAGTTTGTTGAACAACTTTTTTTTTTTTTCTCCTGTGTCGGAAGGGAGAGGCTTTTACTTCCTCCTGGTAATCTCCTGATATGGCTGTTTATCCAGCGAGCGCCATTGACCTTTCACAAGCCTTTAATTTTCATTTGGGATGAAAGTTTCAAATCCCTCATAACAGACACAGAAAACTATTAGGCATCCTGTGCATTTCAGTCTAACCTTTTCAGCCCCAGGCTGCCCCTTCTCTCACCTCAGAGTCCCCTCGCTCGAGGCCGCAGACTCTTGCATCACCACTTGATGACAAAATAGGAAGGATTAAAGTTCTTCCGAAATCATTCAATTTCCACTAAGATGATGCTGGATTTTCTTGTTGTTTGTTTCTAAGGCTCCCAGAATTTACTCAGACAAAGCTCCTGGTATCCACAACATTCACTTTGCGGATGCAAGATGCATTCTCATGTCATCAGACTGGTTTAGCCATAACAGTTCCCTTTGGCAGGAAGATACCTCCAGCTTCACTGATACCAGAGCATCCTTTGGCCACCTGTGGCCAGTGTCCCATCTGCTGTAGCACTGCAGTGCCTCTTGTAGCTGGTGCAAAGAGGCTGAGAGAGCAGTACAGCTGTACAGTTGGTCTGAGAAACGAGTAGTGGTGACCATAAACCAAGATGAGGATGATGTGGCTGGCCAGGTCCCCAAAGCAAACTCCCAAGAGATGTGGGGGTGTGGCTGTTTGTGGGGACACACTAGTTGCATGAGCAGTCAGCCTCCCAAGGAGGAAGGTGCAGTGAACTTCATCATCTCTTCTGTTGAGCAACTGCATCTTTTCCAGGAAAGAGATTTTTAAACTTCATCCTGGTATGTTCCTGAAATGGTTATTTCCCCTTTTTCTCATGGAAGGCTTAACCCTGCTCCCTGGAAACACAGCCTGAGGGGTCTGCTTGAGCACTGAGCCCTAAGCCCTCTCTCTGTCTCCACACAGGTCTTCCCCAAGAGTCATGTTGTCAGTGCGCTCAAGACCATCTTTGAGAAGAACGTCATGAGCTTTGCTGGTGGCACCATGGGAGCAGTGAATGGCATGAGACCTGACGGGGTGCCCGACACCTCCAGCGTGCAGTCCAACGAGGTGTGGATTGGCGTGGTCTATGCCTTGGCTGCCACCATGATCCAGGAGGTGAGTGGTGATGCTGCACCCCTCAGCACACGTTGTCTCCATGTTGCTCCGTGGACAAGCTGATGGTCATTTTCTGTCTGCCACAGGGGCTAGTGGAGGAGGGCTTTCGTACGGCAGAGGGCTGCTACCGGACGGTTTGGGAGCGGCTGGGCATGGCTTTCCAGACACCAGAGGCCTATCGTGAGAAGAAAGTCTACCGTTCACTGGCGTACATGCGGCCCCTTAGCATCTGGAGCATGCAGCTGGCCCTGGAGCGCAGAGCCGGACAGGCCCCAGCACCCGAGCACCCCCATCAGGTCTCCATCCACCCCTGAGCCTGGTGCCACTGAGCAGGGCAACCGGTGCACCCACTGGGGGGCTGAGGGGGCCTCAACTGTCAGGCAGGGAACCTTCCCTTCCCTCTCTTTGATAATACACGCATTGCTGTTTTCCTTCCCTACCTCCACTACATGCCCTCCACCTCAGGGGGCTTCCAGCCACCAATGCTGAGCATGAGAGGGGACCAGAGGTGCACGTGATGCCTCCTCGGAGAGAAGAGCGGTGGGATAAGGAGGTGCTGCTGGAGCCTGTGCCTCCCCTTCCCCATCACTCAGGGCTCTGATAGCCTGCAGGACCCCCAGCCATCCTCCGCTAGAGGTGGTTCCTTGTCCAGGAGCACAGGAGACCGCAGTCAGCGGGCTGGGTAAGGTGGGAGCTGGCCTGCAGGGCAAAAGGAAAAAACGTATTGGTGCATGTATGCGTGAGGATGTTGAACTGGTGCACGCAGGCACATGGATGCTGTAGTTGTCCCTCCATTGTACGATGCTGCAAAGAGAGGCTGGCTCTGCCCCAGGGCACCAACCCCAGGAGAGCCTGTGACAGATACAATCCACAGGGGTGCCCCAGCTCCCCGACAGTGACAATCGGAGCCCAAGCAGCAGGTCCTGGTCTGGTACTGTGGCACCCCTCTCTGCTGGTGCTGGAGGTGGGGTATCAGAGCATGTTTTAGGGGATAAATCAAATATTAAGTTTTTAATAAATTTGTCCATCTCTCCTTTCTAGCGTGTCATCTTTGCTGTGGGGGCAAGCTGGAGGAGGGATCCCCTCTCTTCTCCCCTTTTTCTTCATGAACTGGGATAGAGGGCTGAGGATGCAGAAGGGGGGCGAGCCTTAGTTGCAGGGTTGGCTCCTGCATGGTTTTGCTAATGGGAGCAAGATCTGCCTCCCTGCTCTGAGATGTGATGGCAGCTGAGACCTGCCTCTTGTTCCCTGGTTCTAGGCAGGGAGCCTAGCATTACTCCTGAAAATGCCTCTGTGGGGAGCAGCAGTGCCTCAAGGCTGGCCATTGACCAAATCCTGTCTCCTCCCGTCCGGGGCTGGGCACCTTGCTTTCTTTTCCCTCTTTCTCTGCCAGCGCAGCGTTTGAAGTCTGTACCTGCCTGGTTTCAGGGGGGTGTGGGAGGGGGCCGGCTGCCAGATTTGGCTATAAGCTCTTTCTGGCCATTTTAGAACTTTTTGCGCTAAAACCCTCCTTTTAGTCCTTGAGTGCCACCAGGGAAGCAGCCTGTCCTCCCTGTTGTAACTGCCCTCCCCTGGCAACCCTTGCCTGCCCCAAGACCTGGGTGCAGATAGACCATCGCTGTGGTGGCCCCGTGCTGCCAACGAGTGATAAATGGCCTTTTCTTTGCTCCCCGGGGGAGTGTTCCAGCATCCGCCTGGGCAGCAGAATAATGTTATCCGGGAAGGACAAGTTGTCCCGGATGCGGCCCTCCCCAGATCAGCTGGTGTCGTCCTCCCATGGGAGAGCCCACAGGTGATGTAGGGGACAGAGGTGGTGTCCCTTGGGGTCACTGTGGTGACGCTGGAGGGGGACGGGGGTGACAGGACACAGTCGTGGCTCAGCTGGGGTGCCCACCTCCATTTGTCCTGTGTTGGCAGCTACCAGGGGTGGTGAGGTCCTAATCCAGCTGGCAAGGGACAAAAGCAAGGTACCGAAGCCAGCACAACTTCTGACTTGGCTGGGTTTTATTGCTATGACGTGTCAGTGTTGCTCCTTAATCCTAGGCCATAGGCCGCCTGCAGACTTTCTTTCAGTCTGTGTCAAGGGGTATTTCTGCTCTTTCCTCCTCTTTTGACTGTATCATCTCCATAAAACTTGCATCTGATAGGCTCAGCTCTCAGCAACATGTGCAAGGGCATGGCTGTGGGCTTGGGCAGTCCTTGGTTACAGACGATTTTCTCTAACTTTGCGTGCACTGCTATTTTTCAGTGGTGATTCAATCCCAGATGGAACTGCAAGTTTTGAGTATTCATTAACCCTTTCTTCTTATTATTCACTAACACTTTCTTGACCCCTGACACACAGTGGTTTAAACCACAGCCCTGCTGACTTTTAACTTCTGCTTTGGACTTCTTCCCCACCTGCCCTGCTGTGCCAGGGCTCAGACATGACATTGCAGGGTTTAGCTGCAGTAATGATTGCCAGCCCTGAGCCGCTTCGCTGGCTGCCTGTTGGAGAGTACAAACACCGCAGAGATATCCCAGCTTTCTTGTTTTGTTTTTTGTCTATATTGGTACTTCTCAAGAAGTCTATGTCTCTAAGCCCCAAGCTCATCCCTGCACCTGCAGGATAGGCAGCTGAGCTCAGGATTGATAAAATAAAGATTATGGGCAAATAGTGCCAATATTGTTTGCATGATGCTAAAATAAACCCATGGCTGTGAAAGACCTGTGGGTTGCCATCAGCAGTGATGCCAACATAGGGACTTGTGTTGTCTCTCCCTCTGTCCACCCGTGGCTACAGGGTCCCTGAGGGAGCTCTCTGAACCAACCTGCAGGCCTTGGGGTGATGGCTGCCCCTCCTGCCCCCTTCAAACTTCCCACACCGATTGTGTTTGTTATCACAAACCTTGGCCACTGTTGAGGCAGC
The DNA here is from genome assembly GCA_020746105.1 of Trogon surrucura. NCBI lineage: Eukaryota > Metazoa > Chordata > Aves > Trogoniformes > Trogonidae > Trogon > Trogon surrucura. The sequence continues at coordinate 77,011,289 of CM036658.1, read as the reverse complement.
ACCTGCCTGCCGAAAAAAACAGCCAAAGCAAACAGCAGCTTCATGAGAAAACATACTTTGTTGTGCAGTTGTTTTCCAAGACAGAGGGAAGCAAACACTGGGGGAGGAATTTCCCGCGGGCAGCCAGTTTTTTGGCCAGCAAGATTTTGCGGGCAGGTGTGCAAGAGAGCTGTGGGGCTCCTGCAGAGAGGAGAGGAGGGCTTGAATAGGGCTCCAGTCACAATGACTTGGGGAATTAAAACACACGTATTTTAAGAGACTGCCCTGAAAATCACTGAGGGAGGGGTGAGATGTGGTGTGAATCTGTCTCTTCAGCCTCCCCGCCTAGCAACTGCTATAACGTAAAGAGATTTATATAAATATGTACTTAATATTATTCAAGAATACCTGCGTAAATGTGATTTTGGTCAGCGTTACAACATAATATCCAAGCTATTTGGGGAATGTTTATTTTTCATAATTCCAACAAAAGCCTGTCTGTAAAAGCAGCAGCACGACTTCATGTCAGTTCCAGGAGAGAGGACACAGAGCACTTTGTAGAACTGATCTGCAGTGCCTTCAGTATCAGGGAAGGGAGGGAAGGAGGTGTGATATAAATGAAAGCCCTGAAAGGAGCATGGTGCTGGATGGGCTTGCACTGCTGATGGAGGAGCGGGCTGAGGCTGTGCGCTGCAGCCGAGCCTAGGGTGCCTTGGGATTAAGGCTCCTTGGCACTGCTTTGCAGCCTGCACACAGCAGTGGGGTGGCAAACGTGTGGCCAAAAGCACAACAGCACGCGTGACGGGTTTTTCCCGGCTGAGCATCCGTCCCAGCACTCACCAGCCTCGAGGAGCCAGGGCCTCCCCCCTGAGCAGGGAGGGACAATTTCAGCAGGCACTTCTGGTAAAATCTGCCTGCAAATACCCTGTCATAAAGCTTGGAACAGCAAATTTGGGAACACCCATGTTACACAATTTCCTGGCCAGAGCTGCCACCCCCAGCCCCGGTGGCAATAAAAAGGCAAGGGGGCAGGCGCATGGGCAGAGCCCTACAAGGAGCACATCCCTGGGTCCCTCAGCTGCCTGCCTGCTGCAGAGATGGTGAGAGTGACTCCCGTCCTCCTGGTGCTCAGCCTGGCCCTGGTGGCTCATGGACTCGCTGAGAGAAAGGTAAGAGCAGGGCCGGGGTGCCTGGAACAGGCTGCACAGTTAACCTGCAGCTTGTCCCAGGGATGCCTGCTCCTGCCTCCCTGCCCACGCCCAGGCTGTGCCACGGCACCAACTCTGAGTCCCCTCTGCTCCAGTGTGTGCTGAGTGGGGACTGGATCAATGACCTGGGCTCCACCATGACCATTGGGACCGTCAATGGAAAAGGCTTATTCACTGGCTCCTACCTTACGGCTGTGACAGCCAGCAACAACGAGATCAAGGTGTCACCGCTGCGGGGGTCCCTGCAGCGCTCGAATGAGAATGGCCAGCCCAGCTTTGGCTTCACCGTCAACTGGAGCTTTTCAGGTGCTTCTCCTTACCTAAATTCACTGTAATGTCCTTAGAGCAACTCTGCCCTCCCTGTGATGTCCCCAAAACTCCCCTAATCTCCCCTGTGGTGTCCACATATCTCATCTACCCTCCCTGTGTTATTCCCAAAACTACCCTACTCTACCCTCTGGTGTACCCGAATCTCCTTTATCCTTCCCCTGTGGTGCCAACAGACTACCCCTGCCTTTCTTCTGGTGTCCTTGATGCTGTCATGCCCTCCCTTGCACTGTCCTTGATCCATTGCCTTCCCCTGAGGTGTCCTCCCATCCCCTGTGGTGGCCTTGTTGCTCCCCCACCCTTGACAACTGGAGCTCCTTGACTGGAGTCACCAGCCAGTCCCAGCGTGCAGAGGATGCCCGGGTGGCTGAAGCTTGCTGTTCTCTGCCCATCTCCATATGAGACCCCAAGCCCTCTGAACCCTCCTGCCTGCTTTTCCCGTCACCGCTGTCCCCAGAGGGCAGGGCCAGCCCTGGGTCTACCGTCCCCTCTTTTGGGGCAGGCTGCAGGGCCTTGGCTTGGCACTGACCTGCCACCCTGGTCACATTCCCCTCCAAATCTTGCCCCATCTCCACAGACTCTGTCACTGTCTTCGTGGGCCAGTGCTTCGTGGATGGCACAGGGCAGGAGGTTTTGAGGACCATGTGGTTGCTGCGGTCACACGTGGATGACATCAACGATGACTGGAAAGCCACCAGGTGATCCCCTCTCCCTGCCCTACCTGGGTCCCCTGCACATCCCCAGAGGGCTTGGGGCTCTCCCAGCCCGTGGTGCTCGGTGCCCGGCACCACTGGCTGCTGGTGTGGGGGTGACCAAGGATGGGGTGCCCATGCACCACCTCAACGGGGGAGCTCTCCCACCAAGGTGCAAATGGGGTGGGGGGGAGATGGGGCTTTCCCAGCCTTATCTCTCCTCCCTCTGTGTCCCCACAGGGTTGGCACAAACATTTTCACACGCAAGACCTCACAACGGGAGTGAGGGTGGCAGCAGGGGTCTTGCCAGGCTGGTAGCAGCCCTGCTGTGCATCCTTCCCAATCCTGCCCCACGAGCTGCTTCCCCTAATAAAGCTTTACTGGAAACACCACTGGCTCCTGTCATGTCACTGTTCAGTGCCCACAGTACCTGGTGTCCCATCTGACAGCAACCATGGCATCCGCTGTCACTGTTCCCAAGGCCCAGTGTATGTCCCCTGCCCCCCATGGCCCAGGCTTCTCCATTGCAGCCCCCTCTGCCCCTGCAATGACCAATCCTTAAAAAATTACTATTGCCCCATCTTTAGTTTCTTTCTGGAAGTATGTTCAATGCACTACATCCCAGATATATCAGGAATGGAAGATTGTCTTGCCTGTAGCGCTGCCAGAGTCACAGTTTTCTTTGGAGCTTTACCACTTTTTTTCCCCAGACGAGCAACTCAGTCCTGATAAGGTATCAAATACTCCATCAATGTCAGAGTGCTCCTCAGGAAGAAATCTGGAAAGGTGATTCCAATAGGCATTGCTTGCTGCATTTCCCATCTTTTCAACCTTCACTGAAAACAGTACAGGTCCCTCCAGACCCCCACCTTCCCTGAGGGACGACCAGGACCCCACTCAGCCCCTGCCTGGCTGCAGACCCCTCCTCTATAAAAGGGGCCCTGTGGGCACGGGCCACAGCTCAGGCAGAGCCGGAGTACCACATATGACCACCACCACTGCCACAGCTGCCGTGGGGAGCCTGAGCTGCTGCCTCCTGCTCCCCTGCCCTGCTCGGCTCCTGCTGCGCTGCTGCCGGGAAGTAAGCGCAGCCTGGGGAGCAGCATGTGGCTGGGGGCCTGCCCACACCTCCGTGCTGTGCTGTCTGCGGGGTGCAGGGGGACCAGCCGAGGGGCTGCACACTCTCTCTGGGCCATGTCAGGCTGTGCCGGGCTGTGTTGTCCCAGGGTGGAGCGTGTGTGACCAAGGGGGCTGCCAGCTCTGACCGTGCAGTCCCCGGGGTTAGCCTTGGTCACCCAGTCCTGGTATGGGGGATACCCAGCACCCCCAGTTCTGCCCTGCCCTGTCATGGCAGGGAGAGGTGCTGGATCAGCTGCTTCCGATGCCACCGGTCCCAGCTGCCATGTGGAGGGACCGTACCAGCTTCCGACTCACAGGGCACACACCCCACCACACAGGCAAGCTGGAGAGAGGCTTTGTGGCTCAGTGCTGCCCAATGTGCCTGTGTGTCCCTCCTGCCCACAGTGTGATCTGCAGGGCCTGTGGAGGAACGAGCTGGGCTCCAACATGACCCTCTCAGCATTGGACACGGCCGGGACATTCTCGGGCTCCTACCACACTGCCGTGGCAGCCACCAGCAGGAAGATTCTGTTGTCCCCCCTACAAGGAGCCCAGCAGCACACCGGTGCCAAGGGGCAGCGCACCTTCGGCTTCACCGTGCAGTGGCAGTTCTCAGGTACAGCGGTGCCCAGCACAGCATCCCAGAGCAGCCAGCAATCCCCTGCCCACGCTGGGAGCGAGGGTGCCCCCCGGCTGGTCCCTCCTACCCCTCATTGAGCCCAGAAAAACCCTGGCTGTGGCCACAGACTGGCCACACACAGTTTTTCCTGCCATGGGACATGGTGGCGGGAGGGCTGTCTGCCTGGGTAGGCTGGCAGTCATGCCAATCTGTCTGCACAAGGGCAGTTTCAAGGGTGGTGTCCATCTGTCTGTCCAGGTGATGTGGAAGTGCCTCATCTGGGCAATCTCTCAGCGAGGGCCATCTCTCTGTCCAGGGCATGTGGCTGAGGATCTGGTGTCTGTCTCTCTGTCTGTCTATGAGGAACAGACAGCCCAGGTTCCCCTACTAGCGAGGTGCAGGCTCTGAGCCCCCACTTGCACACTGCCAGGCTCCACCATCATCTTTGTGGGCCATTGCTTTGTGGACTGTCATGGGCAGGAGACACCAGAGTCCACAGAGCTCCTTTGCAGCCTGATCTGCAGTTGTTTCTGTACCGGGACCAAGGCAGGGAGCAGGCGTGGCATAAATGAAAGCCCTGAAAGGAGCACGGTGCTGGATGGGCTTGCACTGCTGATGGGGGAGCGGACTGAGGCTGTGTGCTGCAGCTGAGCCTGGGGTGCCTTGAGGTTAAGGCTCCTTGGCGCCCCTTTGCAGCCTGCGCACAGCAGTGGGGTGGCAAACGTGTGGCCAAAAGCACAACAGCACCGTGACGGGTTTTTCCCGGCTGAGCATCCGTCCTGGCACTCACCAGCCTCGAGGAGCCAGGACCTCCCCCGTGAGCAGGGAGGGACAATTTCAGCAGGCACTTCTGGTAAAATCTGCCTGCAAATATCCTTTCATAAAGCTTGGAACAGCAAATTTGGGAACACCCATGTTACACAATGCCCTGGCCAGAGCTGCCACCCCCAGCCCTGGTGGCAATAAAAAGGCAAGGGAGCAGGCACATGGGCAGAGCCCTGCAAGGAGCACATCCCTGGGTCCCTCAGCTGCCTGCCTGCTGCAGAGATGGTGAGAGTGACTCCCGTCCTCCTGGTGCTCAGCCTGGCCCTGGTGGCTCATGGATTGCGTGAGAAAGAGGTAGGTCAGGGCTGGGGTGGCTGGAACGGGCTGCACAGTGAACCTGCAGCTTGTCCCAGGGATGCCTGCTCCTGCCTCCCTGCCCACGCCCAGGCTGTGCCACGGCACCAACTCTGAGTCCCCTCTGCTCCAGTGTGTGCTGAGTGGGGACTGGATCAATGACCTGGGCTCCACCATGACCATTGGGACTGTCAATGGAAAAGGTTTATTCACTGGCTCCTACCTTACGGCTGTGACAGCCAGCAACAACGAGATCAAGGTGTCACCGCTGCAGGGGTCCCTGCAGCGCTTGAATGAGAATGGCCAGCCCAGCTTTGGCTTCACCGTCAACTGGAGCTTTTCAGGTGCTTCTTTTTTCCTGAGTTTCCTGCAATGTCTCTGGAGCCACTCTGCCCTCCCTGTGATGACCTTCCCCTCCCCTGCGGTGTCCACAGACCCACTCTACCCTTCCTGTATGTCGCCAAACTTCTCTTACTCTCTGCTGTGATGTTCCCAAAATCTTCTCTGCCCTTCCTATCCTACTCCCCCTTGTGATGTCCGCAGACCTCCTCTGTCCTCCCCTGTGGTTTCCACATATCTCATCTACCCTCTCTGTGATGTCCCCAAAACTTCCCTACTCTACCCTCTAGTGTACCCGAATCTCCTTTATCCTTCCCCTGTGGTGCCCACAGACTACCCCTGCCTTTCTTCTGGTGTCCTTGATGCTCTTATGCCCTCCCTTGCACTGTCCTTGATCCCTTGCCTTCCCCTGAGGTGTCCTCCCATCCCCTGCGGTGGCCTTGTTGCTCCCCCATCCTTGACAACTGCAGCTCCTTGGCTGGAGTCACCAGCCAGTCCCAGGGTGCAGAGGATGCCCGGGAGGCTGAAGCTTGCTGTTCTCTACCCATCTCTGTACAAGACCCCCAGCCTGCTTTGCCCCTCACTGCTGTCCCCAGAGGGCAGGGACTGCCCTGGGTCTACCGTCCCCTCTTTTGGGGCAGGCTGCAGGGCCTTGGCTTGGCATTGACCTGCCACCCTGGTCACATTCCCCTCCAAATCTTGCCCCGTCTCCACAGACTCTGTCACTGTCTTCGTGGGCCAGTGCTTCGTGGATGGCACAGGGCAGGAGGTTTTGAGGACCATGTGGTTGCTGCGGTCACACGTAGATGACATCAATGATGACTGGAAAGCCACCAGGTGATCCCCTCTCCCTGCCCTGCCTGGGTCCCCCGCACATCCCCAGAGGGCTTGGGGCTCTCCCAGCCCGTGGTGCTCAGTGCCCGGCAGAACTGCTGCTGGTGTGGGGGTGACCAAGGATGGGGTGCCCATGCACCACCTCGACAGGGGTGTTCTCCCACCAAGGCGCAAATGGGGTGGGGGGGAGATGGGGCTTTCCCACCCTTATCTCTCCTCCCTCTGTGTCCCCACAGTGTCGGCACAAACATTTTCACACGCAAGACCTCGCAACGGGAGTGAGGGTGGCAGCAGGGGTCTTGCCAGGCTGGTAGCAGCCCTGCTGTGCATCCTCCCCAATCCTGCCCCATGAGCTGCTTCCCCTAATAAAGCTTTGCTGCAAACACCACTGGCTCCTGTCGTGTCACTGTTCAGTGCCCACAGTACCTGCAGTCCCATCCGACAGCATTCCATGGCCTCTGCTGTCACTGTCCCTAAGACCCACTGTGTGTCACCTGCTCCCCATGGCCCGCGCTCCTCCATCACAGCCCCCTCTACCCCTTTGTGCTCCCTCTGGACCCCCACCTTCCCTGAGGGGGCACCAGGACCCTACTCAGCCCCTGCCTGGCTGTAGACCCCTCCTCTATAAAAGGGGCCCCGTGGGCACGGGCCACAGCTCAGGCAGAGCCGGAGTACCACATATGACCACCACCACTGCCGCAGCTGCCGTGGGGAGCCTGAGCTGCTGCCTCCTGCTCCCCTGCCCTGCTCGGCTCCTGTTGCTCTGCTGCCGGGAAGCAAGGGCAGGCTGGGGGGCAGCATGTGGCTGTGGATTGCCCACCTCTGCCTCTCCGTTCTGTGCTGTCTGCGGGGTGCAGGGGGACCAGCCGAGGGGCTGCACACTCTCTCTGGGCCATGTCAGGCTATGCCGGGCTGTGTCGTCCCAGGGTGGAGCGTGTGTGACCAAGGGGGCTGCCAGCTCTGACCGTGCGGTCCCTGGGGTTAACCTTGGTCACTCAGTCCTGGTATGGGGGATACCCAGCACCCCCAGTTCTGCCCTGCCCTGTCATGGCAGGGAGAGGTGCTGGATCAGCTGCTTCCGATGCCACCGGTCCCAGCTGCCATGTGGAGGGACCATGCCAGCTCCCGACTCACAGGGCACACACCCCACCACACAGGCAATCTGGAGCGGGGCTTTGTGGCTCAGTGCTGCCCAATGTGCCTGTGTGTCTCCCCTGCCCGCAGTGTGATCTGCAGGGCCTGTGGAGGAATGAGCTGGGCTCCAACATGACCCTCTCAGCATTGGACACGGCCGGGACATTCTCGGGCTCCTACCACACTGCCGTGGCAGCCACCACAGCTTGTGGCAGCAAGAAGATTCTGGTGTCACCTCTGCAAGGAGCCCAGCGGCACGCCGGTGTGGGGATCCATGCGAGGACGGACAACTTGACACCAATATGATGCTCCAATAATCGCCGCTTTATTGTAAAAGTATCACACATTTATACTGTTCTTGCTTTCCTTAGCATGCATCGTGCATGTTGTGATTGGCTACAGGCTGCCCAGCACAAGCTGTTCACGCGCCACTCTGACTCCGTTGATTGGCAACTGCCTAACAAGCATGCATATTCTGTGTTTCGTACAACTGCCTCCTTAAAGTTGATAGTTTTGCAGATTCAAGGTCTTGCCATATCAATGCTTTGTCCTCTGCATGACTCCTACTTACTGACTTATTTAGTTCTTTACTAGCGCATCCAAATAGCAGGACGCAACATCTCTCCCTTTTCTTTTAAAAATGCTTAATACAAACTCTTCCAACAGTCGTCTTAAACACTGTAACATACACGATATTAAAACACACAACGCTAACAAAATGTAACTACCGGCACAAGCTATTTTACAATTCGCATGAGCCATGGTCCTAGTCCTAGCTTTGCTAACCAATTATTAAAAAGACTACGATTATATATAATAAGATTAAAACGTTCTTTCAATTGTACAAGCTACTTATGAATGCCATTGGAATGATCAGTCAAGTTCACACAACACTTCTTCAAACTCGTCACAACTATGTCCTTGAGCTAACAAAAAAAAATCTACAGCGACCCGATTCTGTGACACAGCGTGTCGAATACTATCTACAACAGACAATAGCTCAGAAATTACTTGCGATGTACCAGTATTTATGAGTTACAAACAGGACACCAGACTATGCAGTCAGGGTTGTTGTTTGCTCAGTACTCCTTCAGTCACTCTGTTATCACACAGGGAGCACAGACTTTCCCAGGTCTGTTTTAATCATACTCTCCCATTCACTCCCATGCACATCCCGTGCACAGGAAGTATCTTATCTGACCATTCTCACGAGCAAACTCCCAACATGAACTGTACTTGGCGGGTCAGGGTCTCTTTTCATAATTAGCAAGCAAGAGTTATGTACTTGTTTAGAAAAGAGCTCAAGGACGAAAGTCTTAATTCTGCAACACAGTGCTGCCGACATGGCTAGCTGTAAAATGTGGGGTATCTGCAGCTCCCCCCTTTATTTTTTGGTTTGTTTTTTTTTTTTTTTTGGATCACCATCAAAGTCATGAGATATACTTCTCGTTTTTCGGACCCCTCAGGCAGCACTTCAGGTGAGATTGTTAACTGTAATGAAAAAGAACAGAACAAACCTCTTCCCACAACAACAAATACTATTAAACACATTTTTAACACAGAAAACCATGTTTTGAGGTTTAACTAAATCATATACTTGCTAGAAAATGTGTAGTATTTATGCCACTGCGTTGTTATGTTTCACTTGCTGCTCTGCCTGAGTTCACAGGGCTCACATTCACTGCTCTGCAGGGCAGGAATGCAAGAGATGCCCCTGCATCAATCCCAGAACTCGGTTATCTCGGTGTGGGTGTGCTGCTTGTCGAGCAAACAAGGCCAAACAGTAATCCAGTGAGATGTCTGTGTTTTCTGACACCTTAGGTGCAAGTTGCTTGAGCGTACATACAGTCCTCCTCGCCAATCTTGCTTTGTACCTCTATATTCCACTCCCCTTGCTCAAGCAACTGCATTCGCTGGTGAAATTGGAGGTATCTGCTTAAGATTGCAAGGTATATTAGAAAGTGATCTACAAAGGCACATGAAAAATATATATATAGAGAAAGAAAAGCATAAACACAGTTCAATGTAGTGATTTAAATCAGGTGTCTCAGGGAATGCAGTCACGATGTCAGTCAGATATCATTTGTTACATCAAGTCCTGAAGATGTTGATTCATTAGTTTTGTGAAGGCCACATACGTCCCATGTAGATTGCAGAAGTGTGACTTGAGCTTTTTTGTGTTGGACTGCAGTCTCATGTTGGTTTGTGACACCAGCAATGCTGTTTCGATGCTGTTTTCTCTGGATGGAGCACAGGTATGCATCAAAGAAATCTGGAACACAATAACTCAAGAATCTGATATTAATAGAGGGTGTAAAATAAGCAAAAATGTTGGCATATAGAACCATGCGGCCTTCTCAGGGGTTCAAATGACTCATCTGTTTGATGAGCTGAGATGTACCTTACTTTAAAGGAATACTTTTATATATATATTGCTACATTATTTCCACTTGTTGAAGTACCTGAATGGTTTGAATAATTTCCTTCTAACCCCCTGGAATATGATACTATTTTACAGTTATGACCTTAGTAGGCACAGGCAGCATGACAGATACCAGGATCCCACTGTGGAAACCCACTCAAAACTGTTACAGGTTCGTTTGCAAATCCTGCTTGTGAAGTTCCAAAGCAGAAGAAATCATTTAAGGTTTCAAGTATCTGTCCTGCCTGCACATCAATATTCAAATGATATTCTTAGTTGAGACAATTAGCACTATCATGGGAAATGGCATAGCATTTTTTGTTGTTAAGGTAACTTTAATTTGAAGAGCAGAAGTTGGGATTTCCCCTCATTCCATAGAACTGTGATGTAACTTCTTTATTATTAATATTACTCTGTAACACAGCAATCTCAGCTCCAGTATCCACCAGAGCTAACACATGTGAAGTTCCTCCAGATTGCCACTGTATAGTTAAAGCAACAGAAGTGTGTGTGTCCTCCTTTACTTTCTCAACAGCAGCTTTATAGGGAGGTGCCGACACAGACATCAAAGGATGCTCTAAAAATTCTTTTAAGGGTGGCTCTGCCCCTGCATTTGGTAGTGCCACTTGAGCAACTGTTGCAGGTGGATTTGAAATACTGATAAGAGAGGGCAGCCGTGATTTATTTTTCAGAATTTGTTCTGCCGTTAGAGATTCTGCTGCCATAGTTTTAATAGACTTTATAGGTGGATATAAATCTGACTCCTTTTCAGGATCAGGCGTATCAGGATCACATGAATCCATGGACACTTTATCACAAACATGCTCTGCCGTGCCCTGATCAATGCAAATCAGGGGTTCAGCAGAAGCAGTGGTTCCTGCTATTTACAAAATTTCCCCAGCAGGCTATAATCCAGTTAAAGCAGTGTAAACTGTCCAACGTGTAATAACTAACTTGTCGGGTACCTTAAACCGTAAATCTTTCTTAATCTGTAATTCCTCACCAACCTTTGCCCACAATTTTGTATCATAAGAGCCTGAATTAGGAAACCATTTGCCATATTCCTTAACCCATAGAAGCAATTGCAGTACCCAAGAAGTCGGTACTTTAAATCTCTGTTCGCATAATATATGCTGTATTACTTCCGCATAGAGCTTAGGCTCTTTGGAGCTAGACTGCCCCATGACTACCGGATCTTTGAAAACCCCCCTCTGTTGCCCCCATGACAACAGATCCTTGATGTCTACTTGCTTTAAATCCATGCCTGTTTCTCTAGAAATTTGCATCAGGCATTTAACTGTCACTTTCTCTTTCATGGATACCGTGTTTCCCACACTACCGCTTCCCATAAGCTTACGTTTCCCTGCCCTGCGACTTGGTACCACCGACTCAGCAGCCTTCCCTCGCTTTTTCAGTAAGCGATCCCCATTTTGTTCCTTACTGGATCACGTCAAGGGTCGCCAAATGTGGGGATTCGTGTGAGGACGGAGGACTCGACACCACTACGATGTTCCAATAATTGCCGCTTTATTGCAAAAGTAGCACACATTTATACTGTTCTCGCTTTCCTTGGCATGCATCGTGCATATTGTGGTTGGCTACAGGGTGCCCAGCACAGGTTGTTCTTCTCAGTGAGGGTGACGGAGCACTGGAACGGGCTGCCCAGGGCGGTTGTGGAGTCTCCTTCTCTGGAGACATTCAAGACCTGCCTGGACACGTTCCTATGTAGCATTATCTGGGTGTTCCTGCTCTGGCAGGGGGATTGGACTTGATGATCTTTCGAGGTCCCTTCCAATCCCTAACATTCTGTGACTCTGTTCACGCGCCACTCTGACTCCATTGATTGGCAACTGCCTAACAAGCATGCATATTCTGTGTTTCGTACAACTGCCTCCTTAAAGTTGATAATTCTGCAGATTCAAGGTCTTACCGTATCAATGCTTTGTCCTTTGTATGACTCCTACTTACTGATTTCTTTAGTTCTTTACTACTGTATCCAAATAGCAGGACGCAACACGCCGGTGCCAAGGGGCAGCCCACCTTCGGCTTCACTGTGCAGTGGCAGTTCTCAGGTACAGCGGCGTCCGGCACAGTGTCCCAGGGCAGCCAGCAACCCCCTGCCCATGCTGAGAACGAGGGTGCCTCCCAGATGGTCCCTCCTACCCCTCACTGCACCCAGAGAAACCCTGGCTGTGGCCACAGATTGGCCACACGCACTTGTTCCTGCCATGGGACATGGTGGCGGGAGGGCTGTCTTCCTGGGCAGGCTGGCAGTCATGTCAAACTGTCTGTCTGCTGTGGTGTCAAGTGTGCTGTCCATCTGTCTGTCCAGGTGATGTGTAAGCGCCTCATCTGGGCAACCTCTCAGTGATGGCCATCCCTCTGTCCAGGGCATGTGGCTGAGGGCCTGTCTGTCTGTCTGTCTGTCTGTTCATCTGTGAGGAACAGGTGGCCCATGTTTCCCTACTAGCGATGTGCAGGCTCTGAGCCCCGACTGCTGCACTTGCACCTTGCCAAGCTCCACCACAACATTTTTGGGCCAGTGCTTCATGGACCGTCATGGGAAGGAGAAGCTGGACCCCACAGGACTCCTTTGCAGCCTGATCTGCAGTTGTCTCAGTACCGAGACCAAGTCAGGGAGCAGGTGTGGCACAAATGAAAGCCCTGAAAGGACCACGGTGCTGGATGGGCTTGCACTGCTGATGGAGGAGCGGGCTGAGGCTGTGCGCTGCAGCCGAGCCTGGGGTGCCTTGAGGTTAAGGCTCTTTGGCACTGCTTTGCAGCCTGCACACAGGAGTGGGGTGGCAAATGTGTGGCCAAAAGCACAACAGCATCAGTGACGGGTTTTCCCCAACTGAGCATCCATCCCGGCACTCACTGACCTCCAGGAGACAGGACATTCCCCATGAGCAAGGAGAGCCAGTTTTAGCAGGCAATTGTGGTTAAATCTGCCTGCAAATACCCTGTCATAAAGGTGGGAACAGCAAATTAGGGAACACCCATGTTACACAATGCCTTGACCAGAGCTGCCACCCCCAGTCTCGGTGGCAATAAAAAGGCAAGGGGGCAGGCACATGGGCAAAGCCCTGCAAGAAGCACATCCCTGGGTCCCTCAGCTGCCTGCCTGCTGCAGAGATGGCAAGAGAGACTCCCGTCCTCCTGGTGCTCAGCCTGGCCCTGGTGGCTCATGGACTCGCTGAGAGAAAGGTAAGAGCAGGGCCGGGGTGCCTGGAACGGGCTGCACAGTGAACCTGCAGCTTGTCCGGGGGATGCCTGCTCCTGCCTCCCTGCCCACGCGCAGGCTGTGCCACGGCACCAACTCTGAGTCCCCTCTGCTCCAGTGTATGCTGACTGGGGACTGGATCAATGACCTGGGCTCCACCATGACCATCGGGAAAGTTAATAAAGAAGGCAGTTTCAACGGCACTTTCTTTACGGCAGTGGGAGACGCCTCAGACCCCATCGAGCCTTCACCGCTGCTGGGGTACCAGAAGCTCATAAACCAGCCCACTTTTGGCTTCACCATCAGCTGGAGCTGTTCAGGTGCTTCTCCTTTCCTAGCTTCCCTGTAATGTCCATACAGCTCCCCACCTTCCCTGTGACAATCTCAAATCTCCTCTACCCTCCCCTCTGGTGTTCCCCACTGCCTTTCCTGTGCTGTCTTTGATGGTCTCATGCCCTCCCTTGCACTGTCCTTGATCCCTTGCCTTCCCCTGAGGTGTCCTCCCGTCCCCTGCGGTGGCCTTGTTGCTCCCCCATCCTTGACAACTGCAGCTCCTTGGCTGGAGTCACCAGCCAGTCCCAGGGTGCAGAGGATGCCCGGGAGGCTGAAGCTTGCTGTTCTCTGCCCATCTCTATACAAGACCCCAAGCCCCCTCTGCCCTCCTGCCTGTTTCGCCCATCACCGCTATCCTTAGAGGGCAGGGACCGCCCTGGGTCTACCGTTCCCTTTTTCGGAGCAGGCTGCAGGGCCTTGGCTTGGCATTGACCTGCCACCCTGGTCACATTCCCCTCCAAATCTTGCCCTGTCTCCACAGACTCTATCCTTGTCTACATGGGCCAGTGCTTCGTGGACGACAGAGGGCAGGAGGTTTTGAGGACCATGTGGTTGCTGCGGTCACACGTGGATGACATCAACGATGACTGGAAAGCCACCAGGTGATCCCCTCTCCCTGCCCTGCCTGGGTCCCCTGCACATCCCCAGAGGGCTTGGGGCTCTCCCAGCCCGTGGTGCTCGGCATCCGGTAGAGCTGCTGCTGGTGTGGGGGTGACTAAGGATGGGTTGCCGATGCACCACCTCGACGGGGGAGTTCTCCCACCAAGGTGCAAATGGGGTGGGGGGGGAGATGGGGCTTTCTCACTCTTGTCTCTTCTCCCTCTGTGTCCTCACAGGATTGGCACAAACATTTTCACACGCCTGAGGAAACCTTGCGAGAGAGGGTGGCAGCAGGGGTCTTGCCAGGCTGGTAGCAGTTCTGGCGGGCACCGTCCCTGCTCCTGCTCCAACTAACAAGGATCCTGCTTCTCCTAATAAAGCTTTGCTGCAAACACCACTGGCTCCTGTTGTGTTACTGTTCAGTGCCCACAGTACCTGCAGTCCCATCCGACACCATTCCATGGCCTCTGCTGTCACTGTCCCTAAGACCCACTGTGTGTCACCTGCTCCCCATGGCCCGCGCTCCTCCATCGCAGCCCCCTCTACACCTTTGTGCTCCCTCAGGACCCCCACCTTCCCTGAGGAGGCACCAGGACCCTACTCAGCCCCTGCCTGGCTGCAGACCCCTCCTCTATAAAAGGGGCCTCGTGGGCACGGGCCACAGCTCAGGCAGAGCTGGGGTACCACATATGACCACCACCACTGCCACAGCTGCCGTGGGGAGCCTCGGTTGCTGCCTCCTGCTCCCCTGCCCTGCTCGGCTCCTGCCGTGCTGCTGCCGGGAAGTAAGGGCAGGCTGGGGGGCAGCATGTGGCTGTGGATTGCCCACCTCTGCCTCTCCGTGCTGTGCTGTCTGCGGGGTGCAGGGGGACCAGCCGAGGGGCTGCACACTCTCTCTGGGCCATGCCAGGCTGTGCCGGGCTGTGTCGTCCCAGGGTGGGGCGTGTGTGACCAAGGGGGCTGCCAGCTCTGACCGTGCAGTCCCCGGGGTTAGCCTTGGTCACCCAGTCCTGATATGGGGGATACCCAGCACCCCCAGCTCTGCCCTGCCCTGTCATGGCAGGGAGAGGTGCTGGATCAGCTGCTTCCGATGCCACCGGTCCCAGCTACCATGTGGAGGGACCATGCCAGCTTTCGACTCGCAGGGCACACACCCCACCACACAGGCAAGCTGGAGAGAGGCTTTGTGGCTCAGTGCTGCCCAATGTGCCTGTGTGTCTCCCCTGCCCGTGCTGTGACCTGCAGGACCTGTGGAGGAACGAGCTGGGCTCCAACATGACCCTCTCAGCATTGGACACGGCCGGGACATTCTTAGGCTCCTACCACACTGCCGTGGCAGCCACCAGCAAGAAGATTCTGGTGTCCCCCCTACAAGGAGCCCAGCAGCACACCGGTGCCAAGGGGCAGCCCACCTTCGGCTTCACCATGCAGTGGCAGTTCTCAGGTACAGCGGTGCCAGGCACAGCGTCCCAGGGCAGCCAGCAACCCCCTGCCCATGCTGGGAGTGAGGGTGCCCCCCCGATGGTCCCTCCTACCCCTCATTATATGCAGAGAAACCCTGGCTGTGGCCACACACATTTGTTCCTGCCATGGGACATGGTGGCAGGAGAGCTGTCTTCCTGGGGAGGCTGGCAGTGGTCAGTCTGTCTGTGTTCTTAAGGACCGTAGCGCGGATGCTGTCCATCTGTCTGTCCAGGTGATGTGGAAGTGACTTGCCTGGGCAATCTGGCAGGGAGGGTGTACTGGGTTCAGCCAGGATAGGGTTAATTTTCACTGAGGGTGGGCCAGCCTGGTAGTTGAACCAAGCTAGTCAGTAATGAAGGGATATTCGATCCATCGTGATGTCATGCTCGGGGTCTTGGCCTCTTCAAGCAATTGCTAGGGGAAACCCCTTGGGACAGGGAGCTGGAAAGTAAAGGGGCCCAAGAGAGTTGGTTGACATTCAAGGACCACTTCTTCCAGGCTCAAGATCAGTGCATCCCATCAGGTAGAAAATCAAGAAAGAGGTCCAGGAGACCTGCATGGTTAACCAGGGTTCTGCTGGGTAGACTCAGGTGGAGGGGAAGGGTACATGAATTGCGGAAGGAAGGGCTGGCCACTCGGGTGGAGTATAGGACAGCTGTCAGGGAGTGTAGGGAGGCAACTAGAAACGCTAAGGCCTTCTTGGAATTAAAATTTGCAAGGGAGGTCAAGGACAACAGAAAGGGCTTCTTCAAATACATTGCTGACAAAACTAACGCTAGAGGCAAAGTAGGCCCTCTGGTGAATGAGGTGGGTGCCCTGGAGACAGAGGACAGAAAGAAGGTAGAGTTGCTGAATGCCTTCTTTGCCTCTGTCTACACTGCTGAAGACTGTCCTCAGGAGCCTCAGTCTCCTGAGGCCCCAGAGGAAGTCAAGATAAAGGAGGAGTTTGCCCTGGTTGATGAGGACTGGGTTAAGGATCAATCTGAACACTTAAACATCCATAAATCCATAAATGGGCCCTGATGGGATGCATCCACGGATGCTGAGGGAGCTGGCGGGAGTCATTGCTAGACCACTCTCCATCATCTTTGGTAAGTCGTGGGTAACAGGTGAGATCCCTGAAGACGGGAGGAAAGTGAATGTCACTCCAGTCTTCAAGAAGGGCAGGAAGGATGACCCGGGTAACTACAGACCAGTCAACCTCACCTCCATCCCTGGAAAGGTGATGGAACATCTTATCCTTGGTGCTGTCTCTGGTTATTAGGAGCAGTCAGCATGGCTTTGCCAAGGGGAAGTCATGTTTGACCAACCTGAGAGCCTTTTATTAAGGTATAACCAGGTGGATGGATGGTGGCCGTGCAGTGGATGTGGTCTACCTGGATATCAGCAAGACATTTGACACCGTCTCCCACAGCATCCTCATACGTAAACTGAGGAAGTGTGGTCTGAATGACCAAGTAGTGAGGTGGGTCGAGAACTGGTTGAAGGGAAGAAGCCAGAGAGTTGTGGTCAATGGGGCAGAGTCTGGCTGGATGCCTGTGTCTAGTGGGGTACCTCAGGGGTCAGTGTTTGGGCCGGTGCTGTTCAATATATTTATCAATGACCTGGACGAGGGATTAGAGAATGTTGTCAGCAAGTTTGCTGATGATACGAAATTGGGAGGAGTGGTTGACACACCAGAAGGCTGTGCAGCCATTAGAGAGACCTGGACAGGCTGGAGGGCTGGGCGGGGAGAAATCTTATGCGGTTCAACAAGGGCAAGTGTAGAGTTTTGCACTTGGGAAAGAATAACCCCATGTGCCAGTATAGGTTGGGGACTGACCTGCTGTGGACAGCAGGATGACCATGAGCCAGCAATGTGCCCTCGTGGCCAAGAAGGCCAATGGCATCCTGGGGTATATTAGAAGGGGAATAGCAAGTAGGCCGAAAGAGGTCCTCCTGCCCTTCTACTCTGCCCTGGTGAGGCCACATCTGGAATATTGTGTCCAGTTCTGGGCCCCTCAGTTCAAGAAGGACAGGGAGCTGCTTGAGAGAGTCCAACACAGAGCCACAAATATGATTAAGGGAGTGGAACATCTCCCTGATGAGGAAAGGCTGAAGGAGCTGGGTCTCTTTAGCTTGGAGAAGAGGAGGCTGAGGGGTGACCTCATCAATGTTTATAAATATGTCAAGGGGGAGTGTCAGGAGGACGGAGCCAGGCTCTTTTCAGCGGCATCCATTAATAGGACAAGGGGCAATGGGTGGAAGCTGGAACATAGCAGGTTCCATAAAAATATGAGAAAAAACTTTTTCACTGTGAGGGTGACAGAGCACTGGAACAGGCTGCCCAGGAAGGTTGTGGAGTCTCCTTCTTTGGAGACATTCAAAACCTGCCTGGACGCGTTCCTGTGTGACCTACTGTAGGTGATCCTGCTCTGGCAGGGGAGTTGGACTAGACGATCTTTGAGGTCCCTTCCAACCTCTAACATTCTGTGATTCTGTGATATATAGAGGGAGCTGGTGGGGCGCAGGGGCTCTCTCTCTCTTTCCTCTCTCTGCGTTGCTGGGTTCCGGGTGGTGAGACATCCACGTCACATGTTACTCACATTATATCTGGTTAAACGTTACTGTTATTTCACTGTTATTGTTATCATTTATGTTCACCATTAAAACAAACTTGTTTTATGTCAAACCCATGAGGTTCTGCCTGCAGCTCCCTTCGGGCTCTTCCCCTCACTCCTGGTAGGGAGCGACCACGTGGTTCCTTTTATCTCTGAACCACGACTAAGGGACATCTCTGGGTCCAGAGCAAGTGGCCGGGGGGGGGTGATGTTGCTCTATCTGTCTGTCTGTCTATGAGGATCAGGTGGCCCAGGTTCCCCTACTAGCGAGGTACAGGCTCTGAGCCCTGACTGCTGCACTTGCACCCTGCCAGGCTCCACCACCGCATTTGTGGGCCAGTGCTTCGTGGACCGTCATGGGAAGGAGACACCAGAGTCCACAGGGCTCCTTTGCAGCCTGACCTGCAGTTGTTTCAGTACCGGGACCAAGGCAGGGAGCAGGTGTGCCATAAATGAAAGCCCTGAAAGGAGCACAGTGCTGGATGGGCTTGCACTGCTGATGGAGGAGCAGGCTGAGGCTGTGCGCTGCAGCCAAGCCTGGGGTGCCTTGGGGTTAAGGCTCCTTGGCACTCTTTTGCAGCCTGCGCAGAGCAGTGGGGTGGCAAATGTGTGGCCAAAAGCACAACAGCACCTGTGACGGGTTTTCCCCAGCTGAATATCCATCCTGGCAGTCACCAGCCTTCAGGAGTCAGGAGCCATTACCTGTTAAGGAGTGCTTTGACAGCCTGTTAGACACATCAAGATGGAGTGTTTATGGATAAGGATAAAGGAGAAGGCCAATAAGGTTGATATCCTAGTGGGAGTCTGCTACAGACCAGGATAAAGACACTGATGAGGCATTCTTTCAACAACTTAGAGACGTCTCACATTCACTAGCCTTGGTTCTCGTGGGGGACATCGATTTACCAGATATCTGCTGGAAGTACAACAGAGAAGGGAGGGCAGTCCAGGAGGTTTCTGGAACGTATGGATGACAACTTCCTGTTGCAGCTGGTCAGTGAGCCTACCAGGGGTAGTGCCCTGCTCGACCTACTGTTTACGAACAGGGAAGGGTTGGTGGAAGACGTGGTGGTTGGAGGTCTCCTTGGCCACAACGACCACGATGTGATAGAATTTTCAATATGTGGTGAAGTTAGGAGGGTCGCCAGCAAAACCTCTACCTCGGACTTCTGGAGAGCTGACTTTGGGCTATTCAAGACGCTGGTTTGAAGAATCTCTTGGGAATCAGCCCTTAAAAAACAAAGGTGTCCAGGAAGACTGGGCTTACTTTAAGAATCAGATTATGAAGGCACAGGAGCTAGCCATCCGTATGCGCCGTAAAATGAGCCGTTGTGGAAGAAGGTCGGTGTAGTTGGGCAGGGAGCTTTCGAAAGAACTCAGGGGGAAAAAAAAAGGAGCAGGTGAATCAGAAGCATTTAAAGATATGTAAAGTCATACATAAAGAGAATTAGAGAAGCAAAATCTCAGTTAGAACTTAATTTGGCCATCTGTGTAAAGGATAACAAAAAAGGCTTTTATAAATACATTAATAACAAAAGGAGGATCAGGGAAAATCTCCACTCCTTATTGGATGAGGGCTGGAACATAGTAACAGGAGATAAGGAAAAAGCTGAGGTACTTAAAACTTTCTATGCCTCAGCCTTCAACAAGAAGACTGGCTGTCCTCAGGACAGCTGAACTCCTGAGTTGGAAGACAGGGATGGGGAGCAGAATACCCCGCCTGTAATCCAGAAGGAAGTAGTTAGCTACCTGCTGTGCCAGCTGGATCCCAACAAGTCCATGGGTCCAGATGGGATTCATCCTAGGGTGCTGAGGGAGCTGTCGGAAGAACTGCCTAACTATCATTTATCATCAGTCCTGGCTAACTGGGAAGGTACCAGATGACTGGAGGTTGGCCAACGTGATGCCCATCAATAAGAAGGACCAGAAAGAGTGTCCGAGGAACTATAGGCCTGTCAGCCTGACCTCAGTGCCTGGCAAGGTTATGGAGCAGATTATCCCGAGTGCCATCAAGGAGCATGTAGAAGACAACCAGGGGATCAGGCCCAGACAACATGGTTTATTAAAGGAAGGTCCTACCTGACGAATCTCATCTTCTATGACTGGGTGACCCATCCAGTGGATGAGGGGAAGGCTGTGGATGTGGTCTACCTTGATTTCAGCAAAGCCTTTGACACAGTCTCCCACAGCATCCTCCTGGAAAAGCTGGCAGCCTGCAGCTTGAGTGGATGTGCCCTTCGCTGAGTATAAAACTGGTTGGATGACTGAGCCCGGAGAGTGGTGGGAATGGTGCTGCACCCAGCTGGCGTCCGGTGACCAGTGGTGTCCCCCAGGGATCAGTACTGGGCCCAGTCCTGTTCAATGTCTTTACTGACGACCTGGATGAGGGGATTGAGTCTACTCTTAGCAAATTCACAGATGACACCAAGCTGGGGGGGAATGTCGATCTGCTGGAGGGTTGGAAGGCACTGCAGAGGGACCTGGACAGGCTGAGTCAATGGGCTGAGGCCAACGGGATGAAGTTCAACCAGACCAAGCGCAGGGTCCCACACTTTGGCCTCAATAACCCCCTGCAGCGTCACAGACTGGGGGAGGAGTGGCTGGGGAGTGGCCTGGCAGAGAGGGACCTGGGAGTGCTGGGCGACCACCAGCTGAACATGAGCCAGCAGAGTGCCCAGGTGGCCCGGAAGGCCAATGGCATCCTGGCTTGTGTCAGGAACAGTGTGGCCAGCAGGAGCAGGGATGTGATTCTGCCCCTGTGCTCAGCACTGGGGAGGCCTCACCTCGAGTCCTGTGTGCAGGTCTGGGCCCCTCCCTGCAAGAGAGACCTTGAGGGGCTGGAGCGGGTCCAGAGGAGAGCAACGAGGCTGGGGAAGGGACTGGAGGGAAAGTCCTGTGAGGAGAGGCTGAGGGAGCTGGAGAAGAGGAGAAGAGGAGACTCAGGGGCGACCTTCTCACTCTCTACAACTGCCTGAAGGGAGGGTGTAGTCAGGTGGGGTTCGGGCGCTTCTCCCAGGCAACGAGTGACAGGACGAGAGGGCACGGCCTGAAATTGTGTCAGGGAAGGTTTAGGTTGGATCTCAGGAAGCCCTTCCTCACGGAGAGGGTGCTCAGGCATTGGGATGCACTGCCCAGGGAAGTCGTAGAGTCACTATCCCTGGAGGTGTTTAAGGAGAGGCTGGACGTGGCACTGAGTGCCATGGTCTAGACACTGTGGTGGTGTTGGGACATAGGCTGGACTGGATGATCTCAGAGGTCTTTTTGAGCCTCAACAATTCTGTGATTCTGTGACCTTCCCCACGAACAAGTAAACACAGTTTCAGCAAACAATTGTGATAAAATCTACCTGCAAATGTCCTGTCATAAGGGTGGGAATAGCACATTTTGAAACACCGATGTTATACAATGCCCTGACCAGACCTGCCACCCCCAGCCCTGGGGGCAATAAAAAGGCAAGGGGGCAGGCACATGGGCAGAGCCCTGCAAGGAGCACATCCCTGGGTCCCTCAGCTGCCTGCCTGCTGCAGAGATGGCGAGAGCGACTCCTGTCCTCCTGGTGTTCAGCCTGGCCCTGGTGGCTCACGGATTGCATGAGAAAGAGGTAAGATCAGGGCTGGGGTGCCTGGAACAGGTTGCACAGTGAACCTGTAGCTTGTCCCAGGGATGCCTGCTCCTGCCTCCCTGCCCATGCCCAGGCTGTGCCACGGTGTCAACTCCAGGTCCCCTCTGCTCCAGTGTGTGCTGACTGGGGACCGGATCAATGACCTGGGCTCTAACATGACCATTGGGGAAGTTGATGAAAAAGGTGTTTTCAACGGCTTCTACAACACATCTGTGAAAGACACTCCAAACCCAATCAGGATTTCACCACTGCTGGGGTACAAGAACCTCATAAACAAGAATGGTCAGCCCATCTTTGGCTTCACCGTCAACTGGAACTTTACAGGTGCTTCGTGCTTCTCCTTTCCTAGCTTCCCTGTAATGTCCATACAGCTCCCCACCTTCCCTGTGACAATCTCAAATCTCCTCTACCCTCCCCTCTGGTGTTCCCCACTGCCTTTCCTGTGCTGTCTTTGATGGTCTCATGCCCTCCCTTGCACTGTCCTTGATCCCTTGCCTTCCCCTGAGGTGTCCTCCCGTCCCCTGCGGTGGCCTTGTTGCTCCCCCATCCTTGACAACTGCAGCTCCTTGGCTGGAGTCACCAGCCAGTCCCAGGGTGCAGAGGATGCCCGGGAGGCTGAAGCTTGCTGTTCTCTGCCCATCTCTATACAAGACCCCAAGCCTGCTTTGCCCCTCACTGCTGTCCCCAGAGGGCAGGGACTGCCCTGGGTCTACTGTCCCCTCTTTTGGGGCAGGCTGCAGGGCCTCGGCTTGGCACTGACCTGCCATCCTGGCCACATTCCCCTCCGAATCTTACCCCGTCCCCACAGACTCTGTCACCGTCTTCGTGGGCCAGTGCTTCGTGGATAACACAGGGCAGGAATTTCTGAGGACCAAGTAGCTCCTGCGGTCGCATGTGAATCACAGAATCACAGAATCACAGAATGTCAGGGATTGGAAGGGACCTCAAAAGATCATCAAGTCCAATCCCCCTGCCATAGCAGGAACGCCTAGATAATCATAGAATGCTACATAGGAACGTGTCCAGGCAGGTCTTGAATGTCTCCAGGGAAGGAGACTCCACAACCTTCCTGGGCAGCCCGTTCCAGTGTTCCGTCACTCTTACTGAGAAGAAGTTTCTTCTCAAGTTTAAGCGGAACCTCTTATGTTCCAGTTTCAGCCCATTACCCCTTGTCCTATCAGTGGTTGTCACCGAGAAGAGCCTGGCTCCATCCTCATGACACTCACCCTTTATATATTTGTAAACATTAATGAGGTCACCCCTCAGCCTCCTCCAAACTAAAGAGCCCCAACTCCCTCAGCCTTTCCTCACAAGGGAGATGATCCACTCCCTTAATCATGCTAGTTGCCCTGTGCTGGACTCTCTCCAGCAGTTCCCTGTCTTTCTTGAACTGAGGGGGCCAGAACTGGACACAATATTCCAGATGGGGTCTCACCAGGGCAGAGTAGAGGGGAAGGAGAACCTCTCTTGACATACTAACCACCCCCCTTCTAATACACCCCAGGATGCCATTGGCCTTCCTGGCCACAAGGGCACATTGCTGGCTCATGGTCATCCTGCTGTCCACCAAGACTCCCAGGTCCCTTTCCCCTATGCTGCTCTCTAATAAGTCATCCACCACACCATCGATGACTGGAAAGCCACCAGGTGATTCCCTCTCCCTGCCCTGCCTGGGTCCCCTGCACATCCCCAGAGGGCTTGGGGCTCTCCCAGCCCATGGTGCTCAGCGCCCAGCAGAGCTGCTGCTGGTCTGGGGGTGACCAAGGATGGGGTGCCCATGCACCACCTCAACGGGGGAGCTCTCCCACCAAGGTGCAAATGGGGTGGGGCAGAGATGGGGCTTTCTCACCCTTATCTCTCCTACCCCTGTGTCCCCACAGGGCTGGCACAAACAATTTCATACACAAGATCTCGCAACAGGAGTGAGGGTGGCAGCAGGGGTCTTGCCAGGCTGGTAGCAGCCCTGGTGGGCATCATCCCCAACCCTGCCCCATGAGCTGCTTCCCCTAATAAAGCTTTGCTGCAAACACCACTGGCTCCTGTCGTGTCACTGTTCAGTGCCCACATTACCCGCAGTCCCATCCGACAGCATCCCATGGCCCCTGCTGTCACTGTTCCCAAGGCCCATTGTGTGTCCCTGGCCCCCATGGTCCGGGATCCATTTCCTCGCCCCCCACTGGCCCTTTGCGCTCCCTCAGGACCCCGACTTTCTCTGAGGGTGGAGCTGAACCCCACTCACTCTGGCACAGGGGCTAGTAGCTCAGCCTGGCACGGTGGTTGATGACCCGGTCTCCCACGATGACGTCCCTTGGCAGGATGCCCGGTATGGGCGGTCGCTGCCCAGCTGCAGCCCCCTCCACTATAAAAGGGGCCCAGCGGGCACAGGGCCACAGCTCAGGCAGAGCTTGAATACCGTGCACAGCCACTGCCACCGCCACCGCCACTGCCGCCATGACAAGCCTCGGCTGCTGCCTCCTGCTCGCCCTGACCCTGCTCGGCCCCTGCCCGGCTGTTGCCAGGAAGGTAAGGGCAGCCTGGGGAGTGGCATGGGGCTGTGGGTCTGCCCGCTCCTGACTCTCCATGCTGTGCTGTCTGCGGGGTGCAGGAGGACCAGCCAAGGGGTTGCACAGCCTCACTCTGCTGTGCAGGGCTGTGTCATCCTTGGGATAGACCATGTGTGACCAAGTGGGCTACCAGCTCTGACCGTGCAGTCCCCGGGGTTAGCCTTGGTCACCCAGTCCTGGTATGGGGGATACCCAGCACCCCCAGTTCTGCTCTGCCCTGCTGTGGCAGGGAGAGGTGCTGGATCAGCTGCTTCCGATGCCACCGGTCCCAGCTGCCATGTGGAGGGACCGTGCCAGCTCCCAACTCGCAGGGCACACACCCCACCACACAGGCAAGCTGGAGGGGGGCTTTGTGGCTCAGTGTTGCCCAATGTGCCTGTGTGTCTCCCCTGCCCGCAGTGTGATCTGCAGGGCCTGTGGAGGAACGAGCTGGGCTCCAACATGACCCTCTCAGCATTGGACACGGCCGGGACATTCTCGGGCTCCTACCACACTGCCGTGGCAGCCACCAGCAAGAAGATTCTGGTGTCCCCCCTACAAGGAGCCCAGCAGCACGCCGGTGCCAAGGGGCAGCCCACCTTCGGCTTCACCGTGCAGTGGCAGTTCTCAGGTACAGCGGTGCCCAGCACAGCGTCCCAGGGCAGCCAGCAAACCCCTGCCCACGCTGGGAGCGAGGGTGCCCCCCGGCTATTCCCTCCTACCCCTCACTGCACCCAGAGAAATCCTGGCTGTGACCACAGACTGGCCACACACATTTGTTCCTGCCATGGGACATGGTGGCGGGAGGGCTGTATGCCTGGGCAGGGTGGCAGTGGTGTCAGTCTATCTGCAAAAGGGCAGTGGCAAGGGTGCTGTCTATCTGTCTGTCCAGGTGATGTGGAAATGCCCCATCTGGGCAATCTGGCAGGGAGGGCCATCTCTCTGTCCAGAACATGTGGCCGTGGAGTGGTGTTTGTTTGTCTGTGAGGATCAGGTGGTCCAGGTTTCCCTTCTAGGGAGGTGGAGGCTCTGAGCCCCCACTGGCCCACTTGTATCCTGCCAGACTCCACCACCGCCTTTGTGGGCCAGTGCTTCGTGGACCGTCGTGGGAAGGAGACACTGGAGACCACATGGCTCCTGCGGGAAGAGGTCCCGTTCCGCAGGGACACCTGGAAAGCCACCAGGTGAGCCTTGCCCCTGCCCTCCCACCCTGCAGCCCTCCCTCTCTCCCCTCCTGCTGACATGGCTTTCCCACAGGATTGGCACCTCCACCTTCACCCGCATCAAGTGATGATGATGAGGACCAGATCTGCCTGCACCCTGCATCCCCATCTCTCCACTGCTCCAGTCCCAGGTTGGGGTCCTGCTTGCTCCCAGCATCCTGGCCAGGAATCCCACTCTCACCCTGCCCTGCTTCCTCCCAGAGCATCCCAGTAGCCTGCTGGTTGCGCCCTCACCCTTTCCCAAAGCTTGCTGCTCCCACATGTGGAGTTGAATAAACCTTTCTCCACGTGGCAAACAGCTGTGCCCTGTGTGTCCCTGGGATGCAAGAAGCCACTCTGTGGCCATGTGCAGAGTGAGGTGGGGGGCAGGTGGTAGCTGGGGGAGGAGAGGTCAGTGCTTTTTGAGGATGGAAGGGACGGGGCTGGGGGACAAGGGGAGAAGAGAAACTGGGTAATTCCACTTCCCAAGCATGGCTTCAAACTTCAGCAGATGCCTTCTTGCTGGTGGCCTCAGACAGCATGCCCAGAGCAGCAGAATGTCCCACGGCTGGAGGTCGGGGTGAAGGCTCCATGCAGGGAAGTCAGTGCACTTGCCTGGCCTCATCCTCCATGTCTGCATCCCAGTCTTTCCTGTTCTACTCCCCCTCTACTCTGTCCTGGTGCGACCACACTTGGAATACTGTATCCAATTTTGGGCTCTCCAATTCAAAAGAGATGGGGATGTACTGAAGAGAGTCCAACAGAGAGCTACAAGGATGGTTAAGGGATTTGAACATCTCTCCTATGAAGAAACACTGAGAGAACTGAGGCCGTTCAGTCTTGAGAAGAGAAGGCTGAGAGGAGATCTTATTAATGTATATAAATATCTGAAAGGTGGGCATCAAGACGAAGGGGTCAGTCTCTCTTTGGTGGTGCCCAGTAATATGACAAGAAACAATGGGTTTAAGTTAGAGCATGGGAAATTCCACCTCAACATGAGGAGAAATTCCTTTACTCTGAGGGTGATGGAGCCCTGGCACAGGCTGCCCAGAGAGGGTGTTGAGTCTCCTTCTCTGGAGACTTTCAAAACCTGTCTGGATCCGTTCCTGTGTGGCTGCCCTGGGTGATCCTGCTCTGGCAGGGGGGTCGGACCAGATGATCTCTAGAGGTCTCCTCCAACCTCTAACATTATATAATTCTTCCCATTAAACTCCACTTCCAGCTACTGTTCTGGGGTGCAGGGCTTGGTCCTAGGTGCACGTATCAGGAAGGGTTGAGCGCCAGGCCTCACAGAGGGGATCATGGTCATGGACTGGGAGCCTGGGGTGTTGGGGTGATCCAAAGTCCAAGCTACATACTGGATGGACCAAGGGAGGGACCTGGGGCCACTACTGGGCAGATTGAGTTGCTGAGGCCAAATACTGTAAGGATCCCCACTGTGTGTATGTACACATACATATATTTCCACTAACTGGCTGTCGCCCGATCAGCCAGAGGGTGGAACAGGATAAGGTACCTTTCCGGTGCTCAGATTCACAGGACAAGGTTGCCTGTACATTAAACTTTATTTTATCAGCTCCCTAGGAAAGAAAACAAGTACCTCAAACAAGGGCTCAATGCCCTTTGCATGGACTCATCTAACACGTGAACTCACAAATTTATCACTTCAGCAACTCATAAACTAGCTAACTCACAAATTCCCTAATCTGTAACATGTGGCTCCTAACTGAGGTGCCCCTGAGCACCTCAGAGAGAAGCCATGCAGGCAGCAAGAGGCATGAAAGGTTCACAGGAAGGTGATGCCTGGAAACTGCAGAGCTGCTGGGGAAAGAGACTGTCAGATGGGGTAAGGACTTTGGGGTAGCAAGCACACAGTGCCCTGGAAAGTGTCAGAGCCTATCCACCATTCATTCCCTCTCACAGTGCGCCCATTCTTTCTCAGCCTTCCTCAGCTTCTGCTCCTCTCCCTCCTTCCCTGCTGGGCTCTAGGGCTGATTTCAGACCCCCAGATCCTGGAGAGCGCACAAATGAGGACTTGTTCAGTATATGCCTGTACTAGGCAAGCACAACTGGCTGATGTGCCTGGTGTTCCAGTTTTTGGTCAAAGACCATCCCTTCATCCTCAGCCTCATGCCTGCACACTCACCACCACATCCTCATCCCTTCACCCTCTTCCTCACCCCCGCATCCTCAGCCCTGTGCCCTTATCCTTACCACTGCACCATTATCCTCACCACTGAACCATCATCCTCACCACTGAACCATCATCCTCACCACTGCTCCATCTGAGCCTTGCATCCTCATCCTCACCATTGCACCTACATCATTACTCATAAATTATCACCCTCATCCTTGCTCCTACACCATTTTCCTCACCCCTGCACCCATCCTCACCCCAGCACTCTGCCTTTCACATGCAGCCCCTCAGGTCAGACTTGTTGCACTCTGGCATCCTTGGTACAACCATGCTGGACTCATTCTCTTCCTCCCCAAACACCCACTATGGCTGTCACCGGCACTGTGAGCAGGTCCCCAAACACTTCTCCAGACGATCTGTGAGGTTAAAGCCTCGAGACCCCTGTGGGAGTCAGGGGGGTGAGACAGGGAGCCCTGGTGGGGGGAGCCCATGGGAGGAAGTGGGGCCACCAACAATCACACAGGAGTGGGAGTAAGACTTAGTTTCTGCCTTTCATCGTCCCCATGGCTGCAAATTTCCTGTCTCTTGGAATCCCCTTGGAAGGCAGCCCACGGGATGAGGAGCAGGTCCCAACGTACTGAAGGTTAGCACATGTGATGCTGGAAGGAGGATGTGGGGATTGGCAGGCTTGTCAGTCTGACCTCGGTGTTGGGGAAGGCTGTGGAGCAGATTGTCTTGAGTGCCATCATGCAGCATGTATGGGACAAGCAGGTGGTCTGACACGGTTGGCATGGGCTTATGACAGGCAGCTCGTGCTTGACTAACCTGATCTCCTTCTACAATAAGGTGACCCACTTAGTGGATGAGGGAAAAGCTGTGGATGTTGCCTATCTTGACTTCAGTAAAGCCTTTGATTCCAGTTCCCATAGCACTGTCCTGGAGAAACTGGCTGCTTGTGGCTTGGACTGGCATATGCTCGGGCTGAGGATATGGTGGGTGAAAAACTGGCTGACTGGCTGGGCCCAGGGAGTGATGAGGAATGGAGTTAAATCCAGTTGGTGGCTGGTCACGAGTGGTGTTCTCCAGGGTTCAGTACTGGGGCCACTCCTCTTTAATATCTTTACCAGTGACTTGGACAATGCGATCAAGTGCAGCCTCAGTAAGTTTGCAGATGACACTAAATTGGGCAGGAGTGTTGACCTGCCTGAGTGCAGGGAGACTCTGCAGGGGGATCTGAAAATGGAGGGAGGCTGGATGATGGGCCAAGTCCAATTGTGTGATTTCCAATGAGGACAAGTGCCAAGTTTGCACTTTGGCCACAAGAACTCCTGGCAGTGCTACAGGCTTGGGGAGGAGTGTTTGAAAAGCTGTCTGGTAGAAAAGGACCTGGGAGTGTTGGTTAACAACTGACTAAACACGAGCCAGCAGTGTGCCCAGGTGGCCAAGAAGGCCAACAGCATCCTGGCCTGTCTCAGGAATAGTGTGGCCAGCAGGAGCAGGGCAGGGATTGTCCCCCTGTACTCGGCACTGGTGAGGCTGCGGTGGTGCGATTCTCTCCCTGCTTTCCCTCTTCCTCTTTGATTCTTGGTACCAGGTAGAGGGCAAATTGCCCTGGGAAGCATGTGGCTTGCAGTTATGAAAGTTGGAGGCTGCCAGAGCATGGAGGCACCCCCTCAGTGTGTCTGGCTCCTACCTTTCCTGCTGTGTGGGAGATGGGCACCACAAGAGCATGAAGGCAGCACACCCGCTTTGTGCCTGGTTTCTGCATTCTCTCTTGCCTAAGAGTAGCAAGAAGAGTCCAACATCTCCTGAGACGCCAAAATCCCTGCACCTTGTACCACAGGTGTATCTCAGAGAACATCTTTGGCACAACACGAGGGGGCTGGTATGGAAAAGCACCCAATGAAAGTCAGTTATCTCTGACCCTATAGATAGCGATCTTGATGGAGACCCTTTGAAGTCTCCTGGCTCACAGCCAGGTGTGACCAGCAGGGCCCCTGAGTTGGGACATCTCTCAGGTGCCCAGTTCCTTGAGGCCATCTTCCAAAATAGGGTGAATCATTTCAAGCCAGTCTCCTCTAGTCTCAGCCATTGCTCGTTGAAGTATGCTGATGATACATTGTATTTGTTCCTAACTCAAGAAGAGGGAAATTTTAACTATAAGTTAATCTCTAGATCCACCTCTCTGCATATTCATGTGTTTGAGGGCACATTGGTTTTCATGAGTTTATACTCACAGTGCAGATCTGGTTGTCTAGACATATTTAATTTTATATATTCATGCATGCAGACATATATATCTATACATATTTACATATAGACATATAACCTTTGACTGAAGTACCTTGTAGCAAGTTACTGTGAATCTTGTCTTCTAAGGAATCTGTAATCAAATGGCTATAAACTATTCTGGCATTGGTTAATTTTTAAGTGCTGGTAAAATTTAACTCTCCTATATCTCACATCACTAATAGATTTTGAATCATCACTAATCTTAACCTTGGCCAAATTAATCTTTCACATGACAGAGGCTGCACCTTCAGTACTGTGTTCAGTTTTGAGCACCTGAAGGCAAGAAAAACATCGAGGTGCTGGAGCACGTACAAAG
Source organism: Trogon surrucura (assembly GCA_020746105.1). Classification (NCBI taxonomy): domain Eukaryota; kingdom Metazoa; phylum Chordata; class Aves; order Trogoniformes; family Trogonidae; genus Trogon; species Trogon surrucura. The sequence continues at coordinate 76,981,165 of CM036658.1, read as the reverse complement.
AAGATTTGTTTTCAAGAACACTTATCAGCTTCGCTGCCCTTCCTTGGACATGCTTCAGCACCTCAAAGTTTGTACTGTTGTGAGGGGCCCAGAACTGAATAGAGGATTCAAGGTGCGGCCTCACCAGTGCCAAGTACAGGGGCACAACCCCTCCCCTGGTCCTGCTGGCCACACTATTCCTGAGACAGGCCAGGATGCTGTTGCGAGTCACCTGTGACAACAGCCCATCTTTTGTTCTTTACTGAGGTGGTTTTGGTGTGAGAGGTGGTCCGAGTAGACCTCGAAGACACCTCCAAGATGAAAGAACCGTCATCATCATCGCTGCCTAGTTCCCCTTGCCGAGCACTCTACCTGTTGAGCAAAGGCGCCTGGGAAGGTGGGGTAGTCGCTGGGCAGGTGCCCATGATGCCTGCATCTTGAGTCGTGTGTTCAGTACGGGGCCTCTCACTGTAAGAGGGCACTGAGGTGCTGGAACATGTTCAAACGAAGGCAACGAAGCTGGTCAAGGGTCTAGAGCCCAAGTCTTAGAAATAGAAATCATAGAAACATCAAGGTTGGAAAGGACCTTAAGACCATCAAGTCCAACCTACAGCCCTACGTCACCCTAACACTAAACCATCTCCTGAAGTGCGACATCCAACCATTTTTTAAACACGTCCAGAGATGGCGACTCCACCACTTCCCTCAGCAACCCTTTCCAATGCTTCACCACACTATCAGTGAAGCGTTTTTCCTAATATCCAACCTAAATTTCCCCTGGTGCAACTTGAACCTGTTCCCTCTTGTCCTATTGCTATTTTCTAGGGAGAAGAAATCAACACCCCTCTTACTACAGCTCCCTTTCAGGTAGTTGTAGAGAGTGATAAGGTCTCCCCTCAGCCTCCTCTTCTCCAGGCTGACCAGTCCCAGCTCCCTAAGCCTCTCTTCATAAGACTTACCCTCTAGTTCCCTAATCATTCTGGTTCTCTGTACCTTCTCCAGCACCTTGATGTCCTTCCTGTACTGAGGAGCCCAGAACTGCACACAGCACTTGAGGTGTGGCTTCACCAGTACCAAGTACAGGGCCACAATCACTTCTCTGGTCCTACTGGCCACACTATTCCTAATACAGGCCAGGATGTCACTGGCCTTCTCGGCCACCTGGGCACACTGCTGGCTCATGTTCAGCCCGCTGTCCATCAACACCCCCAGGTCCCTCTCTGCCTGGCAGCTCTCCAGCCACTCCTCCCCAAGCCTGTAGCGCTGCTGGGTGGTGTTGTGGCCAAGGTGCAGGAGATGGCATTTGGCCTTATCGAAACTCATGCAACTGGCCTTGGCCCAGCAATCCAACCTGTCCAAATCTCTCTGAAGAGCCTCTCTACCTTCCAGAAAATTGACACTTCCTCCCAGTTTTGTGTCATCTGCAAACTTACTACGGGTGACCTCCATCCCCTCATCCAAGTCATTGGTAAAAATGTTAAACAGAAGTGGTCACAGCACTGAGCCCTGGGGGCCACCACTCATGATGAACAGCCAGCTGGATTTAACTCTATTAACCACAACTCTTTGGACTCTGCCGTCCAACCAGTTCCTAATCCAGGCAAGTATATGCCTATCCAGGCCATGGGCAGCCAGCTTTTCTAGGAGAATGCTGTGGAAAACCGTGTCAAATGTCTTGCTAAAGTCGAGGTAGACAACATCCACAGCCTTTCCTTCATGCAGTAAGAAAGGTGATCAGACTAGTCAGACAGGACCTGCCCTTCATGAACCGTGTTGACTGGGCCTGATCACCTGCTTGTCCTGCATGTGCTGCATAATGGAACTCAGGATGATCTGCTCCATCAGCTTTCCTGGGACCGAAATTATACTCACAGGCCTGTAATTCCCTGGATCGTCCTTCTGTCCCTTCTTATATATGAGGGTAACATCAGCTGACTTCCAATCTGATGGAACCTCTCCAGTCAGACAGGACTGCTGATAAATGATGGTGATCACTGCTGCCAGCTACCTCAGCACTCTTGGGTGCATCCCATCTGTCCCCATAGACTTGTGTACATCTAAATGTTGCAGCAGGTCAGTGACCATATCCTGCTGGATTGGGGCAAGTCTTCCTGCTCCCAGTTCCAGTCTCCTAGCTTAGGGAGTGGGATTCACAGAATCACAGAATCACAGAATGTTAGGGATTGGAAGGGACCTCGAAAGATCATCAAGTCCCCTCTGTATAACCGTCCCTATTAATAAAAACTGAGGCAAAGAAGTCGTTAAGCACTTGAGCCTTATCCTCATCTGATATCATTATTCTTATGAGGAGCATCTGAGGGAACTGAGGTTGTTTAGCCTGAAGACAAGAAGGCTGAGGGGAGACCTTATTGCTCTCTACAACTACCTGAAAGGAGTTTGTGGTGAGGTGCAGCTCAGCCTATTCAACCAAGTAACAAGTCATAGAACAAGAGGAAATGGCCCCAAGTCGTGCCAGGTGAGGTTTAGCCTGAATATTAGGGAAAACTTCTTTGCCAAAAGGCTTGTTAAGCATTGGAACAGGCTGCCCGGGGCAGTGGAGGACTCACCATCCCTTGGAGGTGTTTAAAAGACAGATGGATGTTGTTCTTGGCGAAATGGTTTGTGGTGGACTTGGCATTGCCAAGTTGGACTCAATGGTCTTAAAGGTCTTTTCCAACCAAAATTACTCTATAGATTGTACAACCTAGTGCTGGTTTTGCAGCTCAGAGAGGCAGTGCAGATGTGAGCAGTGGGCGAAGCACTGAGAGCAGGTCTTGTGGCCAGGTAAAACCTTGTGCTGAGGAATGCCCAGGGCCCACAGGGAAGCATCCTCAGCCACAGCCCCCTCTGGGTGCCTGCGGGCACCACTGGCACAACATGTCCTACCACCCACCCACCCAAAAACAAGTTGTTGGGTGCATCGTGGGCTTGCTGGGTGCCCTCATACAGGGACTTGTCTTGCAAACATCTCTGCTCGTCCATGCCTGCTGCATTTGATACCAGCACCGTGGATGCCTGAGGGAGCTGCAGGCTACTCAAACGATGGTCAGCGCTGTGGCCTTCCTGGAGCACCCTGGGTCTGCTGTACGGCCCCTGGGGAGCCCTGGCCCAGGGAAATGTTGGCACAAAGGCAGTTGGCAATAAAGGCAGGAGGGTGCATGCAGTAAGGCCAGGGGCTTAGCTTGATGCCCCACTGCTGAGCTGGCCACACTCTGGGGTGAGAGCAGAGTTCTGTGGTTCCTCTGCCACCCTCTCTCCTAATTCTCCCATTCCTCTAAAGCTGGTGAAAGGCTGCACGGACCAATGGAGAGTGTAGCAGAGGGGTGCTGTAAAGGCATTCCGCTGAGAAAGGCTGCAAGGGAACTGAAGACGCTGGAGAAATTCCAGGGAGGCACGGAGAAGGAAACAGCCACGTCACTCCAGAAGCGGAAGCTGGACGCAAGGGAGAAAAACGTGAAAAGCAAACCACATGCAAGTCTGATGGGAGGTGGGCTAAAACACAGAGCAGGTGGAAAACTTGCTAATGCCACTGATGCTGTCAGTAAAGCTTTCCCACGACTGTCGTGGCAGGAAAACGAGGGGAGCAGCGGGGGGTGGCAGCTCTGCCAGCCCACTCCTGCCTTTCGGCTGCTCAAATCCCAGGCAGGGTGCCAGCCCAGGCAGCGCAGCATTGTCAGCCTGAAGATCAAGTTTCAAATTCAGACCTAGAGCTGAATTTCCTGGAAATCACTTGCTTCAGCTGAGAGAGGTGACTCAAGCAGCATCAGCGTTGCCCATTGCAGGAAGTCCCAAAGTTCAGCAGGCAGGGTTTTAGGGATGGATTGCTTTCCAGTAAATCACACACATTCCCCTAGGTAGAGTTTTGGGCTGGATGTGCCACAGCTGCCTGTGCTGTGCTGCTGGTACGGAGCTGCCCTTGCTGCTCACCAGGAGTATGGACACAGGCGAGACCCTGCAACTGCCTGCCTAAAGGCTGCCTCAGAGCCGGGGCTCTCCCGGCTGCTTTTTGGGTGCAGAAGGACCCCTCAGCTTAGCCTCGCATCACACTGCCCCAGCACTGAGGCAGGAAGAGGTGACGCTGGCCAGTGTCAGGGGATCCCTTGAGGGGTGCACCACCCCACTTGGGCTGGGAAAGGGTCTTTCTTGGGGCCAGTCTCTTCCCAGAACAACAAGGTGAGAGCTTCCCCCTGCACCCAGCACAGTGCTTTACCACACCTTCCCCATAACATATCCACAGCTTGGGTTTGTGGGACAAATCATTTTATTTGTTTTCTGGAGGACATCTTCCCTCTGATAAGAACCCTGATAAGAACCCTGATGCCGGTATGCACTAATGATGCTGGTACGTCTCCTGTTCTTCCACGCCCAGCTGAAGTGAGGGGGTTCTTCCTCCTCCTTTCATTCAATCCGAGTGAAGATGTTTTGGCCAGTCCTGTGGGGAAGCAGAAACACATCGGTGGCCCGCTGGTGGAGGGGCAGCGGTCTCAGCCTGGCTGGATGTCCCTTGGCTCACCTGGTGGCTTTCCAGTCATCGGACAGGGAGTTGACCTTCTCCCGCAGCAGCCAGGAGGTTCGCAGTTCCTCCTTCCCACCGTCCTCAGCAAAGCACTGGCCCACAAAGACAGTTGTAGAGTCTGGGGGAGCAGCAGTTGTTAGTGTCCCAGTGGCAGCCCAGTTGCACTTGGGCCCTCATAACCACCAGTGCATTCGATGCTCACGGAGCCTGGGTGATTCCTGACGTTGGCAGGGAAATGCTCTGCAGCAGAGATGCTGCCAAAGCAACTCTCGGTGCTGTGGCCCAAACAACATTTCGGGACGTGTCCTGCTGTCTGCAGACACTGTCCGTTGTGGGGAGAGATATGAAAGGACAGACTAGGGACAGCAACGGGGACAGAGGGATTGGGGTGGGTGCTGGGACCAGCCTGAGCACTCTTCCCCATCCCATCCCACTCCTCCATCCAGGCACAGCTGCTGCTGCTGCTGCAGCTACTGACCGGAAAACTTTTTCCAGTTGACTGTGAAGCCAAAGGTGCACTGCCCGTCCTCGTCCAAGTGCTGGGAGCCAACAAGGGGCGATGTCTGGATGGGTTTCTGGGTGCTCGATACAGCTGTGTGATACTCGCCAAAGAAGTTGCCCTGGTTGTCAACCTTGGACAGGTACATCTTGGACCCCAGTTCATTCTTCCATGAGCCCGTCAAATTGCACTGCTGGGGGACAAGCAGACGTGTCCTTGGGGGCTGCCCACACACAGCCCCTGCTCCTGCCCATAGGCTGAGACCCCCACATACACCCCCCTGATGCCCACGGGGTGCCAGCATTCACCTTTCTTGTGGGCCTTTTCCACTCATGTCCAGGCCACCACTTGGTGTTGGTCGCCTTTTCCTCCTTCGCACCAGCTTTTTCCGACCCAGGGATCTCAGCTGCCTGGCAGAGGATCTTGGAAAAGATAGAAAACAGGGACAAGCTGTGGGCAGCTGCATGGCAGGGTGTCTCCAGAGCCCCGCGAGCACTCATGCACTTGTATTTATAAAGCCGCTGCCATCTCAGCCACATCAGGAGGGACAAAAGTTGGGGTGAGCTGAGCAGAAGGGGAGAGGTCAAGAGGAAAAGCTAAAGGCAGGAGCCCCAGACAGGACGCCGTGCTCGGCACCGGTGCGGAGCATGAGTGGGGAGCCCACAGGGATGCGCAGAGCCCTCGGGTTCGTGGTGGGCTCCCGCGCAGCCTGGCGGGCGTCACAGCAGGAGCCCTGCGGCATCCCATCTGCAGGCTCCAGCTCCGGCTCCCGCACCGCACCTCGCCGGGCAGAGGCAAGCCACCGCCCTGGGACAGGGTGTCCAGGCTAACCCCGCCCCAATTCCCGTCCGCGTCCCCGGCGGCGGGGATCCCCACACCCATGCAAGCCCCTCACGAGGGAGGAGGTCCCCATTCAAGGGTGTATATTCCCAGGACAACGCCGAAGAATCCCCACCTCGGTAGGAGATCCCGTCAGCGTTCCCCCCTGGAGTAAGGCGTCCTTCTGCCGTCAGGGATCCCCACACGGGGGGGTCCTTTACGCATGACCCCCGCCCAGCCGCGCTAAGCGGTGCAGATCCCACGCATGACACTCCCGCCAGGGCCGGGTTTCTCCCGCGCGTCCCTCCCCAGACCCCGGCACCCCCACGCCCGCACCCCCGTCTCCAGGCAGCCTCCCCCGGGGACGATTTTCCCGGGCGAATTTCCCGACAGAGCTCACACGCCCGTCCCCGCCGCTTCCTACCTGCCTCCCCGCCGCGGTCACGGCCAGGGCAGCGCCGATGGGTAGGGCGAGGGTGGAGAGGAACAGACGGCTCATCGTCTTGCTGCGGCGAAGAAGACTCTCACCGAGCCGGGACCGCCCGCCGCTTTTTTTATAACCCGGCCCGGCCCCGCCGCTTCTTCCCGGAAAGTCTCGGGCGGCATCGGGGGAGGGCTGGGGATGGAGACCCGGTAGAGAGGGGGACAAGCGAAGGAGGCTGAGGACGAGCAGGGACGTGGACGTGGGGATGCCCCTGCACCCCAGTCCGATCCCTCGGTCACAGCAGGGGACAGACAGAAGGATGGGGAGTCGCAGGAGCAGGGTGAGGGGTGTGCACAGGGGCAGCTGGTGGTATGCAGTGGCTCCATGAGTTTTGTGGAACCATGGGGTGATTTTGGTTGGAAAAGACCGTCTGGATCATCGAGCCCAACTGTTAACCTGGTGACACCAGGTCCACTAAACCACTTCCCTAAGCACCACACCTACAGGTCTTCTAAATGGTGACTCCACCACTGCCCTGGGCAACCTATTCCAGTTCTTGACAGATCTTTCAGTGAAGAAGGTTTTCCTAATATTCCATCTAAACCTCCCTTGACACAACTTGAGGCCATTTCCTATTGCTCTATCAACTTGATTGAACACACCAAGCTGGTCACACCTGGCTGTGAGCCAGGAGACTTCAAAGGGTCTCCATCAGGATCACTATCTATAGGGTCAGAGGTAATTGACTTTCATCAGGTACTTTTCCGTTCCAGCCCCCTCGTGTTGTGCCAAAGATGTTCTCTGAGGTACACCTGTGGTACAAGGTGCAGGGATTTTGGCGTCTCAGGAGATGTTGCACTCCCCTTGCTACTCAGGGAAGGCAGAAACCAGGCACAAAGCGGGTGTGCTGCCTTCGTGCTCTTGTGGTGCCCATCTCCCACACAGCAGGAAAGGTAGGAGCCAGACACACTGAGGGGGTGCCTCCATGCTCTGGCAGCCTCCAACTTTCATAACTGCAAGCCACATGCTTCCCAGGGCAATTTGCCCTCTACCTGGTACCAAGAATCAAAGAGGAAGAGGGAAAGCAGGGAGAGAATCGCACCACCGCAGCCTCACCAGTGCCGAGTACAGGGGGACAATCCCTGCCCTGCTCCTGCTGGCCACACTATTCCTGAGACAGGCCAGGATGCTGTTGGCCTTCTTGGCCACCTGGGCACACTGCTGGCTCGTGTTTAGTCAGTTGTTAACCAACACTCCCAGGTCCTTTTCTACCAGGCAGCTTTCCAAACACTCCTCCCCAAGCCTGTAGCACTGCCAGGAGTTCTTGTGGCCAAAGTGCAAACTTGGCACTTGTCCTCATTGGAATTCACACAATTGGACTTGGCCCATCATCCAGCCTCCCTCCATTTTCAGATCCCCCTGCAGAGTCTCCCTGCACTCAGGCAGGTCAACACTCCTGCCCAATTTAGTGTCATCTGCAAACTTACTGAGGCTGCACTTGATCGCATTGTCCAAGTCACTGGTAAAGATATTAAAGAGGAGTGGCCCCAGTACTGAACCCTGGAGAACACCACTCGTGACCAGCCACCAACTGGATTTAACACCATTCCTCATCACTCCCTGGGCCCGGCCAGTCAGCCAGTTTTTCACCCACCATATCCTCAGCCCGAGCATATGCCAGTCCAAGCCACGAGCAGCCAGTTTCTCCAGGACAGTGCTATGGGAACTGGAATCAAAGGCTTTACTGAAGTCAAGATAGGCAACATCCACAGCTTTTCCCTCATCCACTAAGTGGGTCACCTTATTGTAGAAGGAGATCAGGTTAGTCAAGCACGAGCTGCCTGTCATAAGCTCATGCCAACCGTGTCAGACCACCTGCTTGTCCCATACATGCTGCATGATGGCACTCAAGACAATCTGCTCCACAGCCTTCCCCAACACCGAGGTCAGACTGACAAGCCTGCCAATCCCCACATCCTCCTTCCAGCATCACATGTGCTAACCTTCAGTACGTTGGGACCTGCTCCTCATCCCGTGGGCTGCCTTCCAAGGGGATTCCAAGAGACAGGAAATTTGCAGCCATGGGGACGATGAAAGGCAGAAACTAAGTCTTACTCCCACTCCTGTGTGATTGTTGGTGGCCCCACTTCCTCCCATGGGCTCCCCCCACCAGGGCTCCCTGTCTCACCCCCCCCGACTCCCACAGGGGTCTCGAGGATTTAACCTCACAGATCGTCTGGAGAAGTGTTTGGGGACCTGCTCACAGCGCCGGTGACAGCCATAGTGGGTGTTTGGGGAGGAAGAGAATGAGTCCAGCATGGTTGGGGCTGTACCAAGGATGCCAGAGTGCAACAAGTCTGACCTGAGGGGCTGCATGTGAAAGGCAGAGTGCTGGGGTGAGGATGAGGGTGCAGGGGTGAGGACGAGACTGTAGGGGTGAGGATGAGGGTGCAGGGATGTAGATGGGGCATTGGAACAGGCTGCCCAGGGAAGTGGTGGAGTCACCAGTCCTGGAGGTGTTCAAAACACATGTAGACATGGCAGTTCGAAACCTGATTTAGTTGTCATGATGACATTGGGTTGACAGTTGGACTTGATCTTAGAGACCTTTTATGATCTTAATGATACCATGACTCTATAAGGAAGCAGAGCTGAGGAAGAGGATGCAGTGGTGAGCATGAGGTCTAGAATGAGGATGAAGGGCTGAGGATGATGGAGTGAGGCCGAGGACAAGGAGGCAGTGTGAGGATGACAATGTAGGGGTGAGGATGAAGGTGTAGGGTTAAGGATGAGGATGCAGGGCTCAGGACATGGAGCAGGGCAGGGATTGTCCCCCTGTACTCGGCACTGGTGAGGCTGCGGTGGTGCGATTCTCTCCCTGCTTTCCCTCTTCCTCTTTGATTCTTGGTACCAGGTAGAGGGCAAATTGCCCTGGGAAGCATGTGGCTTGCAGTTATGAAAGTTGGAGGCTGCCAGAGCATGGAGGCACCCCCTCAGTGTGTCTGGCTCCTACCTTTCCTGCTGTGTGGGAGATGGGCACCACAAGAGCACGAAGGCAGCACACCCCCTTTGTGCCTGGTTTCTGCCTTCCCTGAGTAGCAAGGGGAGTGCAACATCTCCTGAGACGCCAAAATCCCTGCACCTTGTACCACAGGTGTACCTCAGAGAACATCTTTGGCACAACACGAGGGGGCTGGAACGGAAAAGTACCTGATGAAAGTCAATTACCTCTGACCCTATAGATAGTGATCCTGATGGAGACCCTTTGAAGTCTCCTGGCTCACAGCCAGGTGTGACCAGCTTGGTGTGTTCAATCAAGTTGATAGAGCAATAGGAAATGGCCTCAAGTTGTGTCAAGGGAGGTTTAGATGGAATATTAGGAAAACCTTCTTCACTGAAAGATCTGTCAAGAACTGGAATAGGTTGCCCAGGGCAGTGGTGGAGTCACCATTTAGAAGACCTGTAGGTGTGGTGCTTAGGGAAGTGGTTTAGTGGACCTGGTGTCACCAGGTTAACAGTTGGGCTCGATGATCCAGACGGTCTTTTCCAACCAAAATCACCCCATGGTTCCACAAAACTCATGGAGCCACTGCATACCACCAGCTGCCCCTGTGCACACCCCTCACCCTGCTCCTGCGACTCCCCATCCTTCTGTCTGTCCCCTGCTGTGACCGAGGGATCGGACTGGGGTGCAGGGGCATCCCCACGTCCACGTCCCTGCTCGTCCTCAGCCTCCTTCGCTTGTCCCCCTCTCTACCGGGTCTCCATCCCCAGCCCTCCCCCGATGCCGCCCGAGACTTTCCGGGAAGAAGCGGCGGGGCCGGGCCGGGTTATAAAAAAAGCGGCGGGCGGTCCCGGCTCGGTGAGAGTCTTCTTCGCCGCAGCAAGACGATGAGCCGTCTGTTCCTCTCCACCCTCGCCCTACCCATCGGCGCTGCCCTGGCCGTGACCGCGGCGGGGAGGCAGGTAGGAAGCGGCGGGGACGGGCGTGTGAGCTCTGTCGGGAAATTCGCCCGGGAAAATCGTCCCCGGGGGAGGCTGCCTGGAGACGGGGGTGCGGGCGTGGGGGTGCCGGGGTCTGGGGAGGGACGCGCGGGAGAAACCCGGCCCTGGCGGGAGTGTCATGCGTGGGATCTGCACCGCTTAGCGCGGCTGGGCGGGGGTCATGCGTAAAGGACCCCCCCGTGTGGGGATCCCTGACGGCAGAAGGACGCCTTACTCCAGGGGGGAACGCTGACGGGATCTCCTACCGAGGTGGGGATTCTTCGGCGTTGTCCTGGGAATATACACCCTTGAATGGGGACCTCCTCCCTCGTGAGGGGCTTGCATGGGTGTGGGGATCCCCGCCGCCGGGGACGCGGACGGGAATTGGGGCGGGGTTAGCCTGGACACCCTGTCCCAGGGCGGTGGCTTGCCTCTGCCCGGCGAGGTGCGGTGCGGGAGCCGGAGCTGGAGCCTGCAGATGGGATGCCGCAGGGCTCCTGCTGTGACGCCCGCCAGGCTGCGCGGGAGCCCACCACGAACCCGAGGGCTCTGCGCATCCCTGTGGGCTCCCCACTCATGCTCCGCACCGGTGCCGAGCACGGCGTCCTGTCTGGGGCTCCTGCCTTTAGCTTTTCCTCTTGACCTCTCCCCTTCTGCTCAGCTCACCCCAACTTTTGTCCCTCCTGATGTGGCTGAGATGGCAGCGGCTTTATAAATACAAGTGCATGAGTGCTCGCGGGGCTCTGGAGACACCCTGCCATGCAGCTGCCCACAGCTTGTCCCTGTTTTCTATCTTTTCCAAGATCCTCTGCCAGGCAGCTGAGATCCCTGGGTCGGAAAAAGCTGGTGCGAAGGAGGAAAAGGCGACCAACACCAAGTGGTGGCCTGGACATGAGTGGAAAAGGCCCACAAGAAAGGTGAATGCTGGCACCCCGTGGGCATCAGGGGGGTGTATGTGGGGGTCTCAGCCTATGGGCAGGAGCAGGGGCTGTGTGTGGGCAGCCCCCAAGGACACGTCTGCTTGTCCCCCAGCAGTGCAATTTGACGGGCTCATGGAAGAATGAACTGGGGTCCAAGATGTACCTGTCCAAGGTTGACAACCAGGGCAACTTCTTTGGCGAGTATCACACAGCTGTATCGAGCACCCAGAAACCCATCCAGACATCGCCCCTTGTTGGCTCCCAGCACTTGGACGAGGACGGGCAGTGCACCTTTGGCTTCACAGTCAACTGGAAAAAGTTTTCCGGTCAGTAGCTGCAGCAGCAGCAGCAGCTGTGCCTGGATGGAGGAGTGGGATGGGATGGGGAAGAGTGCTCAGGCTGGTCCCAGCACCCACCCCAATCCCTCTGTCCCCGTTGCTGTCCCTAGTCTGTCCTTTCATATCTCTCCCCACAACGGACAGTGTCTGCAGACAGCAGGACACGTCCCGAAATGTTGTTTGGGCCACAGCACCGAGAGTTGCTTTGGCAGCATCTCTGCTGCAGAGCATTTCCCTGCCAACGTCAGGAATCACCCAGGCTCCGTGAGCATCGAATGCACTGGTGGTTATGAGGGCCCAAGTGCAACTGGGCTGCCACTGGGACACTAACAACTGCTGCTCCCCCAGACTCTACAACTGTCTTTGTGGGCCAGTGCTTTGCTGAGGACGGTGGGAAGGAGGAACTGCGAACCTCCTGGCTGCTGCGGGAGAAGGTCAACTCCCTGTCCGATGACTGGAAAGCCACCAGGTGAGCCAAGGGACATCCAGCCAGGCTGAGACCGCTGCCCCTCCACCAGCGGGCCACCGATGTGTTTCTGCTTCCCCACAGGACTGGCCAAAACATCTTCACTCGGATTGAATGAAAGGAGGAGGAAGAACCCCCTCACTTCAGCTGGGCGTGGAAGAACAGGAGACGTACCAGCATCATTAGTGCATACCGGCATCAGGGTTCTTATCAGGGTTCTTATCAGAGGGAAGATGTCCTCCAGAAAACAAATAAAATGATTTGTCCCACAAACCCAAGCTGTGGATATGTTATGGGGAAGGTGTGGTAAAGCACTGTGCTGGGTGCAGGGGGAAGCTCTCACCTTGTTGTTCTGGGAAGAGACTGGCCCCAAGAAAGACCCTTTCCCAGCCCGAGTGGGGTGGTGCACCCCTCAAGGGATCCCCTGACACTGGCCAGCGTCACCTCTTCCTGCCTCAGTGCTGGGGCAGTGTGATGCGAGGCTAAGCTGAGGGGTCCTTCTGCACCCAAAAAGCAGCCGGGAGAGCCCCGGCTCTGAGGCAGCCTTTAGGCAGGCAGTTGCAGGGTCTCGCCTGTGTCCATACTCCTGGTGAGCAGCAAGGGCAGCTCCGTACCAGCAGCACAGCACAGGCAGCTGTGGCACATCCAGCCCAAAACTCTACCTAGGGGAATGTGTGTGATTTACTGGAAAGCAATCCATCCCTAAAACCCTGCCTGCTGAACTTTGGGACTTCCTGCAATGGGCAACGCTGATGCTGCTTGAGTCACCTCTCTCAGCTGAAGCAAGTGATTTCCAGGAAATTCAGCTCTAGGTCTGAATTTGAAACTTGATCTTCAGGCTGACAATGCTGCGCTGCCTGGGCTGGCACCCTGCCTGGGATTTGAGCAGCCGAAAGGCAGGAGTGGGCTGGCAGAGCTGCCACCCCCCGCTGCTCCCCTCGTTTTCCTGCCACGACAGTCGTGGGAAAGCTTTACTGACAGCATCAGTGGCATTAGCAAGTTTTCCACCTGCTCTGTGTTTTAGCCCACCTCCCATCAGACTTGCATGTGGTTTGCTTTTCACGTTTTTCTCCCTTGCGTCCAGCTTCCGCTTCTGGAGTGACGTGGCTGTTTCCTTCTCCGTGCCTCCCTGGAATTTCTCCAGCGTCTTCAGTTCCCTTGCAGCCTTTCTCAGCGGAATGCCTTTACAGCACCCCTCTGCTACACTCTCCATTGGTCCGTGCAGCCTTTCACCAGCTTTAGAGGAATGGGAGAATTAGGAGAGAGGGTGGCAGAGGAACCACAGAACTCTGCTCTCACCCCAGAGTGTGGCCAGCTCAGCAGTGGGGCATCAAGCTAAGCCCCTGGCCTTACTGCATGCACCCTCCTGCCTTTATTGCCAACTGCCTTTGTGCCAACATTTCCCTGGGCCAGGGCTCCCCAGGGGCCGTACAGCAGACCCAGGGTGCTCCAGGAAGGCCACAGCGCTGACCATCGTTTGAGTAGCCTGCAGCTCCCTCAGGCATCCACGGTGCTGGTATCAAATGCAGCAGGCATGGACGAGCAGAGATGTTTGCAAGACAAGTCCCTGTATGAGGGCACCCAGCAAGCCCACGATGCACCCAACAACTTGTTTTTGGGTGGGTGGGTGGTAGGACATGTTGTGCCAGTGGTGCCCGCAGGCACCCAGAGGGGGCTGTGGCTGAGGATGCTTCCCTGTGGGCCCTGGGCATTCCTCAGCACAAGGTTTTACCTGGCCACAAGACCTGCTCTCAGTGCTTCGCCCACTGCTCACATCTGCACTGCCTCTCTGAGCTGCAAAACCAGCACTAGGTTGTACAATCTATAGAGTAATTTTGGTTGGAAAAGACCTTTAAGACCATTGAGTCCAACTTGGCAATGCCAAGTCCACCACAAACCATTTCGCCAAGAACAACATCCATCTGTCTTTTAAACACCTCCAGGGATGGTGAGTCCTCCACTGCCCCGGGCAGCCTGTTCCAATGCTTAACAAGCCTTTTGGCAAAGAAGTTTTCCCTAATATTCAGGCTAAACCTCACCTGGCACGACTTGGGGCCATTTCCTCTTGTTCTATGACTTGTTACTTGGTTGAATAGGCTGAGCTGCACCTCACCACAAACTCCTTTCAGGTAGTTGTAGAGAGCAATAAGGTCTCCCCTCAGCCTTCTTGTCTTCAGGCTAAACAACCTCAGTTCCCTCAGATGCTCCTCATAAGAATAAAGACAACGTGAGTCAGGCAAGATGAGGTTGACAGCTTCAAGGGTCACTGGAAATCTGGCAGGTGAGCCCCAGGCCAAGCAAGGCTGCAGGGCACTTATGCTTTGTGCAGAGGCTGAACCCATGGATGCGGCATGGAGCCTTTGGGGAGACCACCAAGCCCTGAGTGAGTGCTGGTGCTAAGATCTATCTGGACAGAAAGCAAAGGACAGCAAGGTCTTTTGTAGCAAGTCCCTGAGATGGGAGCTGACAGCAGCTACCATAATGTTTTAATTAAAAATAAATGCAATTTTTACATGGACATTGCCACATTTTGCTCCTCAGGCAAGAGGAGAGTGGCGCTGCTGGTGTCTTCAAGCCCGGGACAGATGTGTTGCTGGAGGATTCTCAAAGCAGATGCTCATCCCCTGTGCTGAGCAGGGGTTTTGAGAGGTGCCCTCTGACCTGGACACAGACAGGTGCCAGCTCAGTCTTTCCCTGTAGCGTCAGGAGCAACGTGCTCACGTGGTTGGAGAGTGGGTGGCTGCGCCATACACCTGTGCTAGAGCGAGGCCATCTTAAGACCTCTGGGAACCTGTGCATCCTCAAGTACAATCTAGTAATATTAAGAACCAGTTGGGAGAGGTCAGACAGGGCTTTGCTGCAGAGCTGCCCAGCCTCAAAGCATGAGGCATTGCGTGCCACGGAGTCTGTCCATGAGCATACCACGCAGGGGGCATTCTCTCTCATGGGGAGAAGAAAATACATATCTTCCAGAAAAGACTTTCTAAACTTACAACAGGTTTAATTCAAGGGTGCCCAAGAGTTCCTGTTGCAGTGACAGTCACAACTGCCAGAGCTAAACAAAGCCCGGCAGAGCCAGGATTAAAAACAGCTTAGAAACAGCAGCAGAAACTTGTAATGCAGGAGGGGACTGCCACAAGATGGACTCCTGCAGGCAGACACACCACTCTTTAGTGCAGGGGAGGAGACCTGGTCAGACTCTGCTTGCTGCAGGACTATGTTTGGGTGACAGCACTGGGACAGTGGCAGTGGGGGACTATTCCAGACTGTGCCCACTCCAAGGACCCCATCACGGAGCAAGGAATGGGCTGGCAGTCTCTTGGGTAGTGGATGTGCTAACCATCCCTGTGCCCTTATTTCTATGCACAGCCGTGCTAATCCCCATGTTCCTCCAGCACTGCCCAGGTCATCCAGACCTCTTCACCTCACCTGTCCCAGGCACCCTGCCAGCCGGCCACCCGCCCGTGGCTGCCAGCCCAGTGCCCCGAGGGCTCCAGTTACAGCCCTATAAAGGGGGCTGGGCCATGGGTCTGGGAGACAGCTGTGCAAGGCACTTTGCAGCCCTTCAGCCATGGGGAGCAGTGCCTTTGCCCTCTTCCTCACCCTGGCCCCGGCTCTGGCCCTGGCAGCACACGTCACCCCTGCAGAGAGGAAGGTATGGGGAAGGGTGGTGATGGGGACATGGCAGACATAGCACTGGGATGCAATGTGGCCAGCCAGGGGTTCTCTTTTAAACGCCATTTTAGGCCGGGGCAAGCAGGAGAACTTTGCAAGCTCTTTATACAGGCAGGATATCACTGGGTCACTCTTAGCCACCTGGTGCCATCTCCACAAAGCTCTGCTCCCACAGGGTCACCACACATAGGGTGCTCCCTCCCACATGGGAGCACCATGCATGGGATGTCCCTTCCCAAGGGATGTGTCTCTGGGGCACCAAGCACAGGGCATCCGCTCTTGCGGGGTTTGTCCTCAGGGGCATCATTCGTGGGGCATCCATTCACACAGGATCTGTGCCTTGGGCATAAGCTGCACAGGGCATCTGATTCCTTGGGGTCTGGGTCTGGGTGTGCTGACAGACTGGGATGTGCTGGCCTTGCTGCATCACCCCTTCAGCAGCCAGCACTCCAGAGGAGCATTTCCCCAAACTGGGGAAAGGGACAGCGGTGCCCTGCAGTCACACGTGCAGCAGGGCTTGCGGCTCCAGCGGTGGGGTGTTGGGAGGAACGAGGTCCGTTTCTGTGCAATGTGTGGGGACAGAGAGTCCGTGGCCATGTCTCTTCAGTGCCAGCTCAGCGGGCTGTGGAGGAACGAGCTTGACTCACTGATGGAGATTTCAGAGGTGAAGGACAATGGAGAATTCCAGGGGAGATACCTCACATGGGTCACCCTCGTTGGTGGCTGTTCCCGTGCCTCTCCCCTGATGGGTGCCCAGCAGCAGCCCAGTGAGGGGGGCTGGCCCACCTTTGCCTTCACCGTGCGCTGGGACAAGTTCTCCAGTAAGTGCTGGAATGGGTGGGGATGGAACTGTGGGGGCACCAGGAGCCACGCAGGCAGGCAGTAGGATTTTCCCTTTGCTGGGAAGTCTGCCGGGTGATGCTTTGGTGCAGCTAAAGCAAAGGGAGGTGGGGGAGCCTGCCTAGCTTGGGGCTAATGGGCAATGCTGGGCAAGCCCTCAACACCCAGTGTCTTTACACCCATCCCTGCTGGGCAGATCAAGGTGACTGCAGTGGATCCAGACCCCCATTAGGACATGAGTGGATGTAGTACCACAGAGCCTGTGTCACCCGAGGGAGATGCTGGGGAAGGACGGGTCCCCCCACCGGCAGTTGGGTGGAAACAGGGTGCAACCATGGCATCCGTGAGCATCCTGGGGAGGGGAAGCAGCCAGTGAGCATGGCTGCTGTCCCCACTGCCCCCCCCCCCAACAAGTGTTTCCCCTAGATGCCACGACCGCCTTTGTGGGGCAATGCTTTGTGGACACAGGTGGAAAGGAGACGCTGACCACCATGTGGATGCTGCGAGAAGCCGTTGGGTCCCTCCAGGAGGACTGGAAAGCCACTAGGTATTGCAGGAAGGTGGAGGGCAGCAGGTTCACAGAAGGGCCCTTCCCAGGACCTCTCAGGATTAACACCTTCCTGAGTGAGGGTACCTCCGCAGGAACTCGCCAGCATGCGTTTGCAGCTCGGGGGGCGGGTTTCAGTGCCATTGCCTTCTGGCGAGGGGCTTGCCCTGTCCAAAGGCATTCAGAAGCTGCTCAAGGTGGGTCGAGGGGCATTTAGGGACACCCCTGTCGACTGCTGTCACTGGCAGCCCTGAGGGGGCAGTGTCTGTATCTTATCTGACTGGAACTCTCTGCTTCCCTTAGGGTAGGAAGAAATGTTTTCACGCGCAAACGTGTCCAAAAAGGAAAGGTCCTGCCAAGCTTGTCCCAATCTTGTGAGGACTTATCTTCACCCACCCCATGATGACATGTTTCAGCTGCAGCCCAGGCCCGCCCCCAGGCAAGCAAAACTGACCTCTCACATAAAAATAAAATACAAAAATCATTTCAGTTGTGATGGTATTTTTTAAGATCTGCCCTCAACCCCCATCCTGAGGCAGATTCTGCCCCTACAGGTACCCCTGCAGAGAGGAGGGCTCACCACTGCCCTTCACTAAGGGCGTTCAGATCCCTCCCTGATTCCCCCCCATATGGCTTCCCGGCCTCATTTCCCACCTTATCCTAACCCTAACTTCCACCCTGCATCGTCACTGCCTGCCTGCCAGTGACGGAGGTGGCAGTGGCATCCCAAAACCAGCCATCTTCCTTGCAGTGCCTTCACACCCCACCAGATGCCTTTCCAATCCCAGGACTCCATGCTCTGTAGTGTGTGACAGAGCTAATGGTATCAGTAGAGGCAAGATGTCAGTAAAGCTCTTCCTTCACGCTGCATGCCACCCAAACTAAAACACACACAGGTAAATAAAGCCTCCAACGCATCCCACCCCTCTGGGTTACAGCCAGTGACTTCACCCCGCTCTACCTGCCTCCGCAGTCACATGCCAAGTTTACCCAGCTCTTTTAATGCAAAGTTTTTGGCAGGTGTGTAGGTGAAGATGAAGCCTCTTGAAGAAGTGTTACGAATATAACCCAGCCCTGGGGATGCCAGCACTCTAGCCATACAGTCCGTTGAACCTGGCCCAGTCCCAGTGAGGCCAGAGAGAGCTGCTGTGACGTTGTAGCGGTGGCTGCCACCTCCTTGGCACCTCAAACAGGGCAACTTGTCCCTGACAAACAGTGCAGAAAGGCAGGGGCTGGTGTCAAGCCAAAAGTACGGAACATGGCATCCAGGGCAAGAGCAATAGATACCTCAGGGAGCTTTTCTTAACCCCTTACAATAAGCCCATGAATTTGGGACTGTAAAAGGCAAGAAGTGGCGAGATGTGTTAGGAGACTGGTGGTTTCTGCTTGCTTCAGCTTTTGGGGCCATCTGGACCAGAGGGAGAGACGATGAGAAGCAGTAACAGCAGCGGAGTCCCGAGCTGTGTTGGGGCTTGTGGTGATTATTGAATGATGCTACCCCAGGGTGGACTCCCGCACCCCCAGTACACACACCACAGCCCTGCTGCCACCCAGTGCCCCAGACACCGCCGTCCTGGAAACAGCATGTGTTCCTACAGCAGAATCCCACCTTAGTTTTTAAATGCCCTTAGCTCTGTGCCTGTTTCAGGAACTACAGAGAACAGAAAAGCAACCCAGAGGGCAGGGGCAGTACATGTCATGGTTTTGTTCATTCAGATTCCCTAAAAGCAGCAAGCATAATGAAGAGGTGCAAGTACAAGGCTGGTTAGCATGCTGAGTATGCTTAGCAAACACACTCACTTGGACCTCAGTGCCCCTCTGTTGTTACTTCTTTCCCCAAATCTCATAAATGCAAAAGCAGCAAATTTAGCAGCTGAAATCCGGAAGTTGCTGGGGAAACGTTAGTGCTGCTGAAGTGGAAGGCAGGGTGAGTTCTCCCTGTCCCTGCAACGCTGAACACGCAGCAGGTTACCTCAGCCAGGGATGTCCTGGCTCCACGTTGGTGACACTCTGATCGGGCAGCAGCACCAGCAAAGCAGGGAACAGTTAAATGTTTAAACAGGCAATAGCTTCCAGCATGCATGCACAGGAGGTGGATTCCCAAAGAAGGGTGTTGATGCTTTCCAGACTGCTGAAAAGACCTTAAAATAAGACTTGAACCCCGGCATTTCTCTGCACAGTCATGCTCATCCTCTCATTCCTCTGGCACTGTCCAGGTCACCCAGACCTTCTTGCCTCATCTGTTCTGTCCCAGGCACTCTGCCACCCAGCCATCCACCCTGGGGCTGCCAGCCATGCGCCTCTGAGGCTCCGGTTACAGCCCTATAAAGGGGACCAGAGCGAGGGGGTGGGAAGGAGCTGTGCAAGCCACTTTGCAGCCTTTCAGCCATGAAGAGCGGTTCCTTCATCCTCTTCCTCACTCTGGCCCTGGTGGCATGTGTCACACCCACAGAGAGGAAGGTACTGCGATGGGCAGTGATGGGGACGTGGTGCTGACACTCTGCTAGATCTTAAAGGTTGCTGCTGGGGTCACAGTGCTCAGCAGGGAACAAGGGTCGGGTTGCTGGAGATGGTGGGACCAGCGCTATGCAGGGCTGGGGGAATCTGCAAAGGGGCTGGGTGGGAGGTACTGGTCCTGCAAGGGTACTCCTCACTGTGGGAATCTGTCTGGAGACAGGCAGATGGAGCTGTGCCCCACAGAAAGCCTCGTTTCTCCCTGAGCACACAGGGACAGTAGAGCATCCTCTGCTTTGGGATGGGGGCAGCAGCAGCAAGCAGCCCAGGGCACCAGTTGGCCTGGAAATGGTGCCGTGGGTGGGATGCTCACGTCAAGGTGGTGATGTCAGTGGCACCAGCTTCACACCAGGTCTGCAGCATGTCCCCCAGTGCTGCAGGCATCCCCAGGCAGAGCCACGGGATGGTCGGGGAGCAGGATTTCCCCCTCTACCCTCACCTGATTGGGCACTGAAAGCCACAGTGCTGGCCTTGCAGTGCCTCCTCTCTGGGTCGTGGCGGAGTGAGACCGGCTGCCGGATGGTCGTGTCAGTTCTTGGCAAGGATGGTAGCTTCTCCGGTTCGTACCG
Source organism: Trogon surrucura (assembly GCA_020746105.1). Lineage (NCBI taxonomy): Eukaryota > Metazoa > Chordata > Aves > Trogoniformes > Trogonidae > Trogon > Trogon surrucura. Next base: position 76,961,075 of record CM036658.1, on the reverse strand, counting down.
GCCAGGGCCTGCCGCTGGCAGCTCCGAAATCCTCACCTCACCACTGGAAGGGTCGCAGCAGGATGCAGCACTGGTTCCACAGCCCATCTTCTCCTTCACTGTGCACTGGCAGCTCAGAGGTAGGCAGAGGGGGAGCATCACCCTGCAGCGAGGATGCCAGCAGGACATGGAGAGGTGGCTTCGTGCCTCACCACCGCAACTCAGATCACCTCGGTTCCTTCCAGACTCGGAGACAGCCCAGACGAGTACGTTCCTGGGCCAGTGTTACGTGGGCACCAAGGGGGAGGAGACCCTGCACACCCTGTGGCTCCTGCGAGAGGCAGCCGAAAGCCCTGCCGAGGACTGGAAAGCCACCCGGTGAGCACTGGGTCCTGGCCACCACACAAGCTCCTGCGCCCTGGGATGGAGAAGGGAGAAATCCCACAGGATAAGGCATGGGAGGAGCAGGAAGATGAAATGGGTTTGTCATGTGTGATGAGGGGCTAAGGAGAATTCCTGTGACCTGGCAAGAACCTGTATCCCACCTATGCTCCAGGGTGGTGACCCAGGGATGGGGTCTGGTCCCAGGATTCTCCTTGCATTCTCTCCAGCAGGGAGAGAGCAAGACACGTGTCAGAACCTGGTGCAGGCTCCAATACAGGATGTTAGATCTCGGGGCATCCCATTGAGCACCTAGAGAGGTGGTGGGGAACACAGTGCCCCTCCTTGGGTTTCCCCTCTGTACCCTCCACCACAGCATAGGTGACCCCAGCTGGGTGAACCACAGTCATTCTGGTTTTCGTGCAGGATTGGCACCAGTGTTTTCACCCGGATAAAATAACAGCAAGTGGGGAAATCCAGGAGGCCCACGATCGCAAAGAGACGGCGTTTGCCCCAGCCAGGCTCTGCCCACGCTGGTGTACTGTGTTTATCAGCAGCTCTCAGCCCACAGGTTTATGCTATCCCAGGCAAGTTCAGCCCAGTGTGAAGGCTGCACCAGGTGTAAAATAAAGGGTTTCTGTGGGGATGCAGGGCTTGGCTCTGGTTTCTGCTCTGCCTCAAACTTGCGGAGTTTGACTTTCTGGCGAGGATCTGTGTAGCATCGCCAAGGGCAGCAGGGAATGGGGATAGGGATAAGGGATGTCCCATGTCCCCTCCCTGGCAGTACGCAGCAGTGTTGTGTCTGTAAGCCTGTCATTGTGCTGTGTTTAACTCGCCCCTTGGTGTCCCTCCCAAATGTCCCCAGGGGTGGGGGGCAAACCGGGTGGTGGGATGAGATGCAGTCTCGGTGGGATGCCTTGGGCAGCATGTCCCAGGGCTGCAGGACAGGCTCCAGGCAGAGCCTTCCCACACGAGCAGAGCAGAGGATGTTTTTTGGGCGGTCAAATGCAGGCGGGGGCTGCAAATGGCTTTTGCAGAGCCGGCAGCCTCCTGTTCCCAGCCCCAGCGGATGCGCCACAGCGGCCGGCTGTCAGCTGCCCCAGGGGTGGGGAAAGCTGCCAAACAGCACGCCCCAAGAGACACCTCCCCGGTATGGCCATGTCCCCTGAGCAATGCACAGGTGGGGGTCTCCAGACAAGCCCCTACTGCAACACCCATGGCCAGGGAAAAGGAAGAAGGGAAGGACATATATGACCTTGCTTGGGTTTTTTTTTCAGACATCCCAGTCCACCCTCTCTGCTTTCTGCCTCCAGACACCTTGCCAAAGCGGTCCTGACACAACTGGCCACCATGGGGTTTCAGCAGCCCTGGGGCTGAGGTACCCGGTTTGGGGAGCTGGGGGAAGGCTGTGGCTCTGTCACTGTATTTCCAGGTGCTTTTTTAACCAGGCACTCAGATTTCTGATGTTACCACCACTATCCAGCAGCTGGTGCTAGACGCTAAAAATACAACGAATGCTGATACAAGCTTTAGGTTTCTCTTGAAAAGGAGGGCATGTCTTACTCTCGCTGCTGACTGAAAGTCCCCTTCTCCAAGAGATTCTGATTCACTTAAAATCATGAGCATGAAGTGTTTTGTAACGGTCACGCAGCCCAGGCCTTCTTTGGAAATAGGAGGGAAATTTCATGCTTTTATAACTTTCAGTATGTCACTATGGTGGAAAGGAGATGGCATTACTGACATACAGGGTGTCACCAGGCAAAAAAGAGAGAGTTTCCATTCAGCAACACCTGCACAGGACTTGCCAAGGACTGAGAAAAATATTTTCCCCTGAAAGACTTTCGTTTCAGGTCTGCTGACCTTCTCCCATGATGCTGATCTAGACACCCGCAGGGACGTGTGTGGGATACACATCAACTTTGGGAATAACACAGGGAACACAGCAAGGAAGGCAAGCAGGGACCGTAACACCAGCCTAAACCAGAGCATGGGGCCGTGCATGTGTTTACAAGCTGGGCTCACAGCTGCTGGCTGTGAGACTGCCCCAAGAACACAGAACTCAAGGAAAAATAGCAGCCCTGAAGCAGCACAGCTTGAGATCACAGAATAACAGTTCCCCAAAACTCCCAGTGCAGATACATCCCCAGCACAGCCCAGGGCCTGGCTCTGGGGTCTGCGATACTCCAGCCCCTGCTGCAAGTTTTCCACATGGAAGGGCTCGGTAGCAGAACCATGTGTTTGTGTGTGATGAGGAGCCCCTTGTGCTCGCATGGCTCCCTGCCTGCTCTCCCAGAGCTATCTCCACTCCTGACATCTGGCCAAGCGAGGCAGACCGCTGTGGAGAACAGTGCCAAGTCCATCGCCCCTGGCCACAACCCAGCTCCAGCAATCGCTCCCTGCTTTGCTGGCAACACCTCTGTGTTTTATTTCGGTTGACTCATACATATCACTGAGTGCTGGACCAGGGACTCCAGGTGACACCAGTGGCATTACACACCCTGTCCATAAACTGCGGAAAATGAAAGAAAAAGCAAGGACAGGGTCCTAAACCTTCCAGCCACTGAACAGAGTTCCTGAGGAAAAAGGTCCAGTTGCTCGCCAGGGATGCTCCAGACCTGATCCTGGCACAACTGAGCTGCACAATGTTAAGTTTTATATGTCATGTACCTGCACAAGAAGCACTTGCTCCCTGGGTGGGTCACGAGCATGGTCCTTCTTGCACACATCACCTTGCTGGGCTCCCCCCCCTCAAAATCCCACGCCAGGCTCCGCAGCCTGAGCCCAGGGTCTGCCAGTGCCTCCCACCATCCCAATCAAACCAGCGCTGATGTAGCAGCCACCCAGTAAGGAGAGCCACCCCAGCGGCCCCCCGGCCGAGGGGACTGGCCTGTTGCATCACCCTGGCTCAGCTCCGCTTCCTGCGATTGTGCAGCTCCTTGTTACGAAAGCAGAGGTGGGGGCAGACACTGGCTCCTCACACTTCCTACCAGGGAAACTGCCTTCTTGCTCACCCCAGAGGCTCGGGTGGTCTCACAGCATCCCCTCACCTCCAAATGTGCTTCAAGAGCATTTTCGTACTCTTGAAAGGCATTGGAGGGCAGAGCAATGCCCTGCAAACTTGTACCGTGCCTCAATGATCCCCACTGTGCAGTCACAGACAGGGGAACGAACGCTGCCTGCCCTTCCCCTTCCTTAGGCTGGGAATCACCCCTCAGCCTCCCTTAGGTTTATCCAAAAGCCTCCCTCAGGTTCCTCTGGCAACTCTCAGCTCCTACCACAGCCCCCTGCCCAGTCCCTCATCAAAACAACCACAGACAAGTGTCACACACCACTCATTTATTTATGTTACTAATACAGAAGTTATTAATTACATTACCTTAACCAAGTTAAAGAGGTCCCTGCTGTTGAAGCAGGTTTGAACTACATGCTCTTTAAAGGACCCTTTACAATCTAAGCTATTCTATGAGTCTATGAAATGTTGTGAAGTACAATGAAGATAGTTGCTCAACAAGTACCACTAATCTACACTTCAGGACAGATGTTGATGAAAAGCTTAAAGGGTTTCTGCTCAGCCCTGGGGAGTAACCAGAGCCCTCTGACTGCAGCACTGGTCAGTGAGACAAAGCTCAGGCACGTATGGACACAGTTTTAAAATGGTCCTGAAGGCTTTCCTGGCCCCAGAAGGGCAAGAAGTTCTTCTGAGGTTTGCTCCGCACCCCCTCACAAGTTTGTTTCAAGGCACGCTTTCCCTTCAGGGTCCAGAAGTCCCACACCTAAGGGTGTGGGAGGCGAGAGACTCAGCCCCTGCATGAGGGACACAGCACACACAGCTTGCAAAGGACTCCACATTACCTTCTCTACCAGGCCAGGAGCTGTACCCAAGGCTCAAAAATCAGCAGGAACAGTAGACCCATATGGTCTATCACAGTAGCAGGACCACCTCTCGTGAGAGCACTGAAGCTCAGATTGCTATCTCACACCTCGAAATCAGGCAACACCACAGGCTGAAAGTGAAGGGACAAATGCTCATGGCCACCACAAGCAGTAAGAAGTGCAGGACCTCGCTTGTTCTCCTCCACCTAGGCAGGGAAGAAGCAGGTCAGTGGCCCCCATCACAAAGTGCATCCAGTTAGTACAGGCACCTCAGTCCAACCGCCTTTCATCCTCCATGACACACCCCATCCCTGCAAGCCTCAGGACACAGTCCAGGCTGCAGGCCACACCGACAACCATAGCAAAGTTCCCAGAGTTTCCTACTCCATCTTAGATAAAGTTCTGTGATAGATATACAATGCAGAGTGACAGAACAGGTCAACCCTAAAACAGTTCTTCCCTGGTAAACTGAAGCTGCCACCAGTCAGGAGAGTATTCAGAAGAACCCACTCACATAGATTACCTACTAACAGAGCTCTTTGCCCCTGCCACGCAGGGTCCCAGGCATCACCCCAAGAAGCAGGAGGTGGTCACATTTCACCAGCATGTTGCTGCCGGATGACAATTCCAGCACTGTTTTTCACCCACTCCTGCTTTGCAGCTTTCCAGGCCTCCAGCTCACTTGGTGGCACAGAAGTGCACTGGAAGCACAGCTCCAGACGCTGGGGAAGGCCCAGCTGGGAGCCCGCTGCAACCAGAGAGATGACACATGAATTGGCACTGAAATAAAATCTGGGAGTGGGGTTGGACGGACTCTGCCCCCCTTTCCCCAATTGAGCGAGGCTGCTCAGCACCAAGGGTTTCGCAGGCTCTAGGTTGACCAGCAGCACAGCATCTTCTCGCACATTGAGTGCTACCTTGTTTAGGGACTTGATTCGCACTGCAAGAGAGGTAGAGCCAGCCCTGTCATGCCCAGCTTCTTATAAGAGGGGAACAAACTGTTCAGCTCAGGCTGCCTCCTCCCAGGGGAGGCAGGGAGAGGATGCTGTGCAGCTTGCCAGGCACAAGCACAGCTTGTGCTCCAGGAGGGAATGGATCCCTCTAGTTCTTGTTCTGACCCTGGCCGAGTTTCAGCAATGGGGCTAAGGAAAAGCTCGGAACTGGGGTGAGACAGCAAAGCCAACCCCGGTGGTCATGCCAGGCAAGCAGCTGCTAGGCTGGAGGTAGCCCAGAGTTCAGGCTGTCTCAGAGGAAGGGTTTTTCTTGCCCCGGAGGGCAGTGTTTCACCTAAGCCCCACCTCAGCCTCCCACTCAGCCTCCAGCACTCACCTGTAAGCATCGGCTGTGACTCTGTGTCCTGAGTGCAGTTGGGAGGAAGAATGAGGTGGAAGGACAGAACCACAACCTGGAAAGAAAAAGATCAGCACAGACCTCAACAAAGGATGTGGACAGGCATCATCGACTGCAATACATGCCTCTCTCCCAAACTTGCAGGGGCAGACGAGACCCCTTCACAGATGCTTGGGCTGAAACCACTCACCCTGGTGCAGGCCCTTAGTGTGCTAGTTTTGGTGGAGGACTGTTCCACTGAGGCCTGCAGTTCCTGCAACTGCTTCTGTAGTGACCTGAGGGAAAGCAGGCAATGCAAGTTAACACTGTGGCTGAACCAAGGAGCTGCACGCTGCCCTCTCCCACCTTTGCAGCCAAGTACAGGCCACGATCCCAAAAAGAGGAATAAGCTTTTCCCATCACATCTCCTGCCACATACAACAAGAAGAACTCACAGGTTCTCCTTCTGCAGCAGCTGCACGCTATTCTCCAGCTCCTTGTTCCGAGCCATGCAGGCTTCCATCCTTCCCAGGACAGATGAGCAGCACACAGGAAAAACAGAGCAGTTTTCTTAGTCAACAGCAGGGACTTCAGCAGAGTAAAGGTAATCAGCCACTACCTCTGATAAAAGACAAAATTGCACCTGGGGTCTACCTGGCACCACCCGAATCAAAGCCCAAAGAGTGACATCTCACACTAGGTTTAGTGGGTGGTGGTCAACCCTGTAGAGAAATATCAAATTAATCCCTAAGGATGATCACTCTCAGCAACATACCAGCCCTGCAGATCCACAGTATCAGGCTGTACTGCAAACCATCCTGACCAGAAAACACACTGGACCCAGCAGGCCAGCACATGGCTTGAAGAAAGCAGGCTTTGGGTCATCTCCAAGCATAAGAGAGTAGGGCAGGCTACGACCCTCCTGAGGGGAGTTGCTGCCCCACAGGCTCAGCCTCACTTTCTGTCCAGGATGGCAAGACTCCAGCAGTGGCACGGCACAGCTGCGTGTGGCTGGTTCTCAGTGCTCCCAGCCCCTGGCAATGCGGTCACTGCAACTAAAGCCACCTCATGAGCTGAGCTGCCACTCTCTGTGATTAAGTGGGTCACGCATTTGTTCCCATCCACTTGTTATCAGGCCCTGTGCACCAAGTAGACAAACAAAACAGATTTCTTCTCCCCCTCTCTATCAGCCTCAAAGTTCCCAGGCAGCAGGCTGGTTAGTCCCTTCCTTACTGGCCTTGAAGGTCCCAGGCACCCATCCAGCACAGTGTTGTTGATGACCCTGGCACAGAGCCGGGAAGCATAACATCACACTGAGCACTGTCCACAAAAATTAAGCAGTTACAAGCCCTAAGGAGGAACCTGAACTGGTGAATGGGAGACCCAGGACCCACTCTGGCCAGGAACAGCTCCACCATGGTCTGTTTCCTCCCATGACTGAAGAGGTGATTCCTACTCCTTTCTATAGTTTTTGAGTCCAGATTATGATCACTATATTGATGCAGCAAACCATGTATTAAGATTTGACTCAACCTGCAGAGAGTCCAAGATGATTAGAAGTCATAAGGTAAGTTGTATTATGGGATTCTAGGTGATTGGGAATTGTAAATTGTATTACAAATTTTGTTTTGTGCTGCTTATAGACTGTACCGCATTGATTCTGCTTTAGAAATCCTTGTCATTCTAATCATAAATTCCATGTTACACTAATCATTTGTTAAGAAAAAATAAAACCTCAAAAGTACAATTTAGTGCAGCCATCACGCTGCCAAGGATCCCTAAAAGTACCTGACTGTCCCCTCAGTGTCAGGTGATACTGCTCTGTGCCCATACCCGTCTCCCAGGCCATACCTGTAGAACGTCTTGCAACAACCTTCCTTGGCTGACTTCTTGTTCTTGATCTTCCCATGTGATTTCTCCCAAGGCCTGTTTCTAGCCTGCAAGGGTCATTTCTTGTTAGCAGCAACCCCAGGGCATTGAAGACCCAACCCTCACAAACCTTGCCTACATCTGGACACTCAGCCCTCCTGTTTTCATCCTCTGTCCCTGCCACACCACAGAATGAACTGCAGGAGCTGCAAATGCAAACTGGCCTGCTGATGCAGCCAGGAGCTTTCCCAGTATAGCAAAAGTGAGGCATATCTGAGGGAGATCAAAGACATGCACAGCTCTGAGTCACTGGGTGAGCAGGGTGAAAAAACAAGCGAACAAAAAGATAGTTTGGAGCCACTTGTGGTACAGCTGCCTCCTGCAGGCAGCCAGGTCTCACTGCTCTTTGTATCTACCCAATTAGCAAAGCAAAGGCTGCTGAGCAAGTGGACACCCTCTCAGGCCTCAGAGGGAGGAAAAGGACACCAAGCCCTGCCGCATGCTGCCTTGAACACAGCACCTGAGCACCAATGCTCTTGGCAAGGCACCATCCCATGTTTTTAAAACCCTACTCTGGCTGAAGCATTCAAGCGGTCCAAGTCTGTCTGGGAGCAACAGGTTGGAGCAGCGAGGACTCACTTTGGTCTGTGGTGGACAGGCTAGTGGTGAAGAACAGTCATCCATGATCTCCATGTCCTCATCTCTCACGACCAGCTCCGGCATACTGCACTAGAAAACAGCAAAAAATAGGCCCACTAACAATGCAAAATAAAGGGAGCCCACACCAGGGTAGAGAGTGCATGCAGAAAGCACATAGAACCAGGATCAGCTCTGCCAAAGCCACATCATGCCTTCCTCAGAGATCACTCACAGGAGCCAAGCCAGGAGAGAAGGGGAGGTGTGAGCAGAAGCAAAGGCTGTGGCGCACACACGGCAGCCAGTACCTGTGTGATGGCTTGAGGCACAAGCTGGGGTTCGGCATCCACACCAGCAGCAACAGGGAAACTCAAGCTCTGTTCAAGTGTCCCGCTTGTGCTTTCCAAACTCATCTCTGTCCCTGGGGAAGGAACGAAGAGTCAAAGCGCTGGGCCTCAGTGACGCAGCATCTGACCAGCCAGCTCTGAGTAGCACTAAATCATAACTTTAGGGCAGCAGGAGTCACCAGGGTTGTCTCTTTCCATTGCCGGCTGGCACCCCCACAAAAAAAAAAACGACAAGGTGGGACCATTTTTTTGCCTGTGGCCAGGACAGAAAGAGCCCAATGCACATCACTTACCAGGGGCAGCAGGAACACCTTCTCCTGCTATCTTGGACATCACGCTTTCCAGTAAAGTCAAATCGTCATTGACGAAATAGTCGTGATCACCCTGCACATCACCAGAGCCCTGAGGATCACCAGCAAAGTTGCTGCCAGGGCTAAGGCACAGATGCTGAGACTCAGGAACGCTGCTGTCACTGTCAGAAGGTGGGAAATCTTCCTCCATGATTGGTTGATCTTCAATGGAGTTCAGCATAGAAGAGATCACAGATTCCATCTCCTTGAACAGAGGATGCAGAGAAAAAACTTTTACTCGGCAAGGAATCAAGTCTCCTGAACCACAATCCAGTTGTAGTTCTTCACAAAGAACTCACCTCAGATTCTAGCAGGTCACAGTTGTTCAACAGTTCATTCTCCTCTGCGGTTTCAGTGCAGGGAATATCATCGTTCAGGACAAAGTTAATCAACTTCCCACCTACCACAGAATCCTCATCATCTGTGCATAATATCTAAGCAGGACACCCAAAGTGAACACAGACATGGAAGGACGCACCAACACTCCCTTGAGACGTCCCTCAACCCCTACGGACAAAACCTCCCTGTGCAACCATAATGGCTGCCGGGGCTCTGCAGTGATGACCAGCCCAACAGTATAGCCCCAGCAAGGCTATTACAAAATCATAGAATCTTTGGGTTAGAAGAGACCTTTAAGATCATCAAGTCCAACTATGAACCTACCAATGCCAACACTAAACCATGTCCCCAAGCACCACATCTACACATCTTTTAAGTACCTCCAGGGGCGACTCCAAAACATCGCTGGGCAGCCTGTTCCAGTGCTTAACCATCCTCCTGGTGAAGGAACTTTTCTTGATATCCAACCTAAACCTCCCCTGGCACACGTTGGGGGTGTTTCCTCTTGTGGTGTTGCTTGTTTCATAGGAGAAGAGATCGATTATACAAGCACCGGTGTCCCCACCACACCCGATTCCCCACCAGACAGCTAGTACCCAACTGCAGGAGCTACTCTCCCACCCAGAATATGGGGAGGAGAGGAAAAAAGTGAGGAGCCAAGCACGTGGGAGGTGATTTGCCTACAGACAGCGTAGCGAGCAGAGGAGTCCCACCAGCAGGTAGCTGAGGAGGGAGAAGGGAGAGGAGAGGGAGAAGGGAGAGGAGAGGGAGAAGGGAGAGGAGAGGGAGAAGGGAGAGGAGAGGGAGAAGGGAGAGGAGAGGGAGAAGGGAGAGGAGAGGGAGAAGGGAGAGGAGAGGGAGAAGGGAGAGGAGAGGGAGAAGGGAGAGGAGAGGGAGAGGAGGGAGAGGGAGAGGGAGAGGGGGAGAGGAGAGGGAGAAGGGAGAGGAGAGGGAGAAGGGAGAGGAGAGGGAGAAGGGAGAGGAGAGGGAGAAGGGAGAGGAGAGGGAGAAGGGAGAGGAGAGGGAGAAGGGAGAGGAGAGGGAGAAGGGAGAGGAGAGGGAGAAGGGAGAGGAGAGGGAGAAGGGAGAGGAGAGGGAGAAGGGAGAGCCCACTTGCTTCCACAGGCACCGAGGGGCAGGGTGACGAGGAGAGCTCTTGACCCCAGCCATCGAGGTCGGAGGAACGGTGGGCAGGAGCACAAACCGGTCTCCCGCAGTCGACTCACCTTCTCGAGAGAAGCCTCCCGCAGCACTGGGACGCGACCCAGACCGCAGGCAAGCAACACCGAGCCGCCACGTCCCGTCCGTCCTCCGCCGGGTCGGGTCGGGTCGGGTCGGTCCTTCGTCAGGCGCTGCCCTCGCCTCGACGCCGTCGATTCCCGCCGCTTCCACCGCGCCGCCAATTAAACTCTCTCGCCTCCCAGCTGGCACCGCGCTCCGCGGCGGGCACGCCCCTCCCGGGGAGGGCGCCCATTGGGCGGGGCGGACGCGGAGCGGGGGGGACCTGACAGCACCGGGACGCGGGGGCATGCGGACCCCGGGGTGCGGGGTGCGGGGTGCGGTGGCCGAGCCGTACCCCTGGCCGGCCGGCTGGGATGCGCGGGTACCGAGGCAGCGCGTAGCCCCGGGATGCTCTGTGTGTGTGTGTGTGTGTAGTGGGGGGACTGGGACCGAGATGGGGGGGGGTGGGGGGCGAAGCGCATCCCCGGGGTACCGGGCCCGTGCCGTGCCGTACCGTGCCGTGCCGCCCGGCGGCGCACCGTGACACACCACAGCCACCACCACCCGCCCCCCCAGCGCATGCGCAGCGAGCGGTGGCGGGGCGGGAAGCGGGCGGTGCCGCCCCGCTCCGCAAAGCCTCGGCGGGGCTGCCGCGCTGCTCCTGGCCGCGCACAGGTACGGGGACGGGGAACGGGGGACGTGCGGGGTCCCGGTAACCGCTGGGAAGCGAGGGATAGGGGCAGGGTCCCGTTGACCGGCAGCGTTTTGGCACCCGGGGGTCTCCCGGAAACGGATGTCCCGGGAGGAACGGCCTCCCCCCCCCCCCCCCCCCCCCCGCCCTTACCGAGGAGGGTAGGGTGGGGGGAGCACTGTTCCGGTTACCGGGGCTCCTTGTTCCCACCGGGGCACCACCCCGGGGTTGTGGTGACCCAGGGGCTTCCGGGGGTGGGTCACGCCCTGGCCGAGTTTTGGGGCGCGCCCCATCGCCCCTCACCCCCCCTCGGGTCTGTCGGCTCCCGAGCACCGACGCCCACCGCGGGGCCCCGGGGCACTGCGGGCAGGCACGGCCGCTCTGGGGCTGGCTCCGTTAATCCTGGCCCAGCCCTAAAGCCGCAGGCCTCGGCCCGGAGTCTCCTCCGCTCACCAGGCCTGGGCCGGCATCCCCCGCCCCGAGCGTCCGCGGGGACCGAGGGGAGAGGCCTCGGGCCGTCGAACCGGGGAGCGGCGGTAGGGAACGAGATTTAGTACCGGCTCGGGCGCGTCGAGGGAAGCTTCCCCCCTGCCCGTACGCGGCGGTGGGAAGGGTGTCACCGGCCCGCGGCGCGGCTTTGGGTGGGGACGCCGCAGGACAGGCTCCCCGTAGCCGCGGGGAAGTCGCCCCGACGGCTCCTATCGATCGCACCAGGACAGGCGGCTCGTCCCGGGACCCTCTCTCCCGCCCCACCTCGCCGGGACGGGGCGCTGGGGTGGGACACGTAGGTCTGGGGTGGGTGCTGTGGGGCAGGGCTGGCGCCCGTCGGGGAAGGAGCCTGGATTCCCCGGGCTGGAGCGGATTAACCGGGTAAGGGAAACCCAGCCCCGTTCCTTGCCCGGCCCCGCTCCCCGCCAGATCCTGCCCGCACCCCTGCGAGCTCCCCAGCCCTTTGAATCTGCCGGCAGGATGTCTACATGCTTCTGCCGTGGCTTCATCGCTGGCTGTTAGACCCATATTTGGTAGCAATAGCTGTTTACTCCCTTCTCCTCTCTCCCTGAGCATCGCTGCTGAGAAGGGGAGGGGACATATTTTTGGGATCCGTAGCTTTGACGGAGCTCAAGAATGGCCTGGTAAAGGATTCGAAAAACTCCTTGCAGACCGCCCCCCACCACCCCCTGAAGTGCTGCTGCGCGGTGAGCAACGCTTGCTCGCTGGACGGCCAGCCCCGGGAGCTTGGAGCATCCCGAAGTGGCTTGCCCTGACAGATTTTGGGAAGGGGAGCAGGAAGTCTGGGGAAGAAGGAACAGGGACCTGCAGGGTGCCCTGCTGTTTGGAGCTATGCTTTGGAGGCTGCTGGGTGGAAAAATGCCCCCGAAAACATGCTTGTTCTCTCGCGTTTCCCTTTCTGCCTGGCCCAGCAGTGGGCAAGTCGCTTGCCCTTGCAAGCATGGGTGTTTAGTTTGAGCCGCTGGTGGTCTGTGGCGACGCTGGGAGTTCCCGCTGCCCCTTGGGCGCTCGTTTTGGGGCGCTGTGCTGGATGACTGGCTCGCTAAGGATGCAAGACAGGCTGTGGATAGAGTGGGAATGTGTGGAAAATGCTGTTAGTTCGTGTCCAGAGCTGCCTGGCGCCGCTGTGGGTGAGCTTGCAGGCAGGCTGTGCCCTCCTTGCCCGTCTCCCTGATGAAGCAGGGCTGCCCTCCCCGCGGAGGCGAGAGGATGCTCCCTCCCCAGCCGTGGGTGACAACCAGCCGGTCGCTGGGGTGTCTCAGAGCTTGGGCTGGGCTCGATGACGGCTCTCCAGGAGCAAGCTCAGCCCTGAGCTGCAAGAAACCGTCTTCCCGTCTGACGTGGGCCTGCAGCTGGGAAAGAGGAACCGGGCTGAACCATCTCAGCGACGTGCAGCACCAGGGTCGCCAGCTCAGCCTTCCCATCAGCATGGGGCTGAGCCACCTAGTGCCTGCTGTGACTATTTATACCCATCCCTTACTGGAGAACCCAGCCAGGGCATGACCCAGGGGCTTCTTACCAGGTTAATTTATGACCAGGCTCATTGTGCTGTTTTGCAGGCACTGACGTGCTGTCAAAGCCACCACTGGCAGGCGTCACGGTGGCCTGGTACCTGCCTGGCTGTGCCTGTGGAAAACCCCAGCAGTGAGGTGGTTTGCAGCTGATAAAGCTTCCTGCAGCTGGCTGCTGGACTAGGGGTGATCCAGAGTGGGGCTTTTCAAAAAAAAAAAAAAAATCCAAACCAACAAATGCAAACCTCATCCAGCCTTTCTTAGAAAGCGCATGTTAAAAATGGCAAAATTGTTGTGTTTGAAGTTTTGCAGCTAGTTCTGGAAATTCACTGTGAGTGTGCCAGCAGGCTGCTATTGAATTTTGGTCTTTTTTTTTTTTTTAATAGGATATAAACCCTCCTCTGTAACCGTTCTCGCAGCGCTAAACCCAGCCGATACAAATATAGCATTTACGTCACATGATGGAAAACTCGCTCTCAGTGGTCCCAGCAGTAACACGGTGGTTCCTCGGGCGCTGCCTGCCTGCGGCCGACCCTGCCCACGCTGCTGCTGCCTTTGAGCAGAGCCTGGAGAACTCCACTAACAGGATTATTTTGCTCACCTAGCGCAGGGTGAGATGGAAACAGCCGGGATGGCTCCTGAGGGAGCGAGACCCCAATAAAAAGACACCCCAGCTCATTTTGGGATGGGCTCAGGAGTGTGCTCATGGCTCAAGAGGGTTGCACGCAGCTTGCTGTAAAATGCAGAAGTGTGTTAATCTGGCTGCCGGCTGGCCAGCTCACTCCTCCGGTGCCTTATCTGTTTTTGCATACCGACAGCCGATTGAGAACGGTTTTGCTTGCTCTGGAGGTGAGCCAGCACAGAAATTTCATGTGTGTTCATTGAGACGTGGTTTGTTTGGGTGGTTTTTTTTTTTTTTCCCTTTCCAGAGAGACAGCTTGAATTTTGCTGTCCTTTATTTTTCTGATTTGCAGCAAGGGCTCCCACGCTACCTCACATGGTATGGCTAGACAAACTTTTCCTTCCCCACCTGGCACCTGAGAGGGAAAGGGTCTGTGGGGACCAAGGTCTGGTGGTGCCACAGAGGAGGCAGAAGATTTGCAAACCCTGTGTGATTAATTGCCATGTTTGCTAATGGGCCTCCCCAGGGTTTGAGGAGGTGTACGACTTAGGCAGCAGAGAGCATTTCTGCTTTCTCCAATAGTGTAAGCAAAGTTCAACTGCTGGAGCCTGAACCATTTCTGCAGAAAATGGGAATTGAAGTGAACCCATCTCCCGTTGCTGTGAGGGCTTCCTTGTCTTCGTGGCCACCTCCCCTGCCGAGCTCTGTTATTTTTCTGAGAGCTTGAGAGTAGGAGGGCTTGAGCAGTCATCCTCTTCAGCGGTCTTGGTGGCCTCCAGGAAGGGTGTACTTAGGGCTGTCTCTGGCACAGTGCTTGGTTTTGGGCAGCCTTGGGAGGACAAGAGGCATCTGCAGAAATGGCCAGGCACGACCTGTCTGCTCTTGGTTCCTTTCTGCCATCCAACATCCTCCCCTCCCCTTCCTCCATGGTCTCTGACCTTGTCCGAGCAGTGGCATGTTCTCCTTTTCCTGCAGAGGGACGGAAAGCAGCTTTATGTTCAACTCGAGAATATTTTTAGACGTAGAGAAGACGGTTTGGTGACCGCAGCAGCCCGCCCTGCATATGAAATGTTCAGAAAGCCCTTTCTGCAGCAGGGTGTTCCTCATCCCTTCGGCTCCACGGCCTCACTGGTGCTTCTGGATAGACAGCAGTGGCACAGGCGGGTGCCTCTGTCCCCTCCTTCTCAACGCCACTGCGCTCCAGACCTGAAACGCATTTCATTCCTCGTCAGCGGAGCCAGTGGGGGCCACTGGCCTCCGCAGAAACGTTGCTGAACGGCTCAGGAATGCGGAGCTGGAGCCGCTCCATGTGCTGGCGGAGGCGGCACACTCCTCTGTCCCTGCCTCCCGCCCCGCACCACCAGCATAGCTTTACAGCTCTGCAGGAGCAGGACCCCTGCCCTCTTGACTTGCTCCTGGCCAAAATCGGATACAGGAGCTTTTTGTCCATTGCGCATTGTGCCCCGAGCCCGCTCGGGCCCATGGCTGGGAGTGGCCCACACTGGCGTTGCCCCTTCCATGGGGGACGTGAGCTGGCAGCTTCGAACAGGGATGCACAGGCTCAGCTGCAGTGGGAGACTGTCAGCAAACCTTACCCAGGGACCTTCCTGGGCCAGGCTGAGGATGTGCATGGCTGGTAACCTTTCTCGGAGGCCTGATGGGAGAAAATCAGTCTGAAAGAGAACGAGCAAATGTGGTGGATCCCAACAGCACTTTTGCATCCTCTCAGCAGCTGGGCTTTAAGGGACAAGGAAGCCTGGGTTGACATGAGAGCAGTGGGCTCCTTCCCTGTGGCCAGGCTGTCAGGGACAGGAAAAGGCATGTCACTGCTAGAGAGCATTGCGTTGGGAGTGGCCGGGGACTGGGAATGCTGAGAAGGGCAGGGAGCAGTGGGGCAGGGCAAAGGACCCGGCGCAGAGACCCGGAGGTGTGTGGCAATCTGGAAAAGCACTGAAAGCTGCTGCACAGTGTGTAAATTCAAAGGAAAGGGCTCTCACAAGCCCTACAAGCTGTGCCGGGTGGGGGGGAGCTTTTTTACAACCTGCT
This sequence comes from Trogon surrucura, assembly GCA_020746105.1. Taxonomy (NCBI): domain Eukaryota; kingdom Metazoa; phylum Chordata; class Aves; order Trogoniformes; family Trogonidae; genus Trogon; species Trogon surrucura. The sequence goes on along the minus strand of CM036658.1, from coordinate 76,945,371 downwards.
TTTACTTCTGTTATTTCTTTCCAGTTTTACTCTGCTGTAAGAATATCGCAGTCCTAATTAGGTGTTATTAAACCTGGTGTTTATGAAGCCTGTTGAGGGATGCTTGCCCCAAAGCTGACGTATGCAATCCTTCAAGCCTGAAGCTGGTCCCACAAGCTGGACCCGACTTGGGGCCTGTTTCAGATGTCATAGTGTAGCTCTCTTGTGCCCTTGCAGCGAGATCTGCGGCGGCTGGTCCCTTGCCCTGCAGTGCGTTGTTTTGTGCACACGTTCCATGGCCCTGGGTTTGTGCAGTAGTTGCTGCTGTAAAACCCAGTCTCTTGAGCACTTCTGTGGTGTGAGTAGTGCTTTCCCCAGGCAACTATTTTTAATGGGCAGGTTTGGTGCCTTGTGGCCTTATCTCACCTCCTTGAGTGGCTCCGGGCTTTTCCGTCCCTCTGGGTCCCTCTGTGCTCGGGCTGCCAGCTCATTACTGACCACTGGTGATGTTGGGGGCCCCGATAGCTGGGGCAGGGCCCTGTCAGCTCCAGGTCAAAGCTTGGTTTTCCTCTTGTGGCTTCTGTGTCACAGCAGGTTTAATTATAACCCCTTCTGTCGTGCTCACACAGCTTATCTTGTGAGCTCCTGCGCGCTCACTTCCTCCTCGCTGGCAGTCTCTCTGCCGGGTACCAGCTGCCATCACTCCCCACAGTCCAGTAAAACCGGTGCAGGGATCTTGGGACGAGGAGACAAGGGTCCCAAGGCTGGCTGGAGACCGTGGAGTTGGCACGAGGCTGGGAAGTGGGATCCCCTTACAGGCTCACCAGTGCGAGGTGCAGCCTTCACTTGCCAGAAGAAGCTGGGTTCCGGCTTTTGGGGAGCAAGAGGTGCTGCCAGAGGGGAGGAGGAGGAAGGACCCTGCTTAGCAGAGGAGCCAGCAGCTGGAGCTAACCCATCTGTCTCCTCTGTCAGGTGACACAGGAGTGGGGACAGCCCGGCCGCCACCATGGTTGCCCTCTCGCTGAAGATCAGCATTGGCAATGTGGTGAAGACGATGCAGTTTGAGCCCTCCACCATGGTGTACGACGCTTGCCGGATGATCCGTGAGCGGGTGCCCGAGGCCCAGATGGGACAGCGTAAGTGCACTGTGGGGCTGGCTGCCGTGTCAGGGCTACCCCGGCTTAGCTCCTGGCATTTCACCAGTCTCCCTTTCCTCTCTGTTCTCCGTGCCTGTCCGGGCTTCCCCAAGGAAGTGAAGGGGTGAGGGAAGCAAGGTCCAAGTCCTCCTGCCCAGTCGAGGCTAGGGGCTGAGCTCCTCAGGCTCTCTCCACAACACCCCAGAAGAAATATGGGGGTGTGAAAGTTAGAAAACCACATTTGGAAGTGAAATACTTGTTGAGCAATTTAAGCATGCTGCCCTTTCTGTCTCTGCTCCTCTATCCCACTTGTATCCATCACCATGAGCCAGGACTAGTTGAGTGTAAACATTTGCAGTTTGTAGTGAGCATTAATAAACCGTTTAAGTTATTTTTTCCTTTCTTGGGGAGTATATAGTCCTCTGTTAGGTCTGTCCCCTGCTGGTAGCTCTCTGCCAGACCTGTGATGGTGCTCCATTACTTTGCTAAGGCTTCTCAGCCCTAATATTTCCTTAATGCCACCGGGCTCAAAATTCAGTTCATGGCTCACAAGCTCATGATGTGACTCACGCCCACGCGGATGTGACCTGTCACCATTGTGGATGGAGGGGCTGGAGCTCTGGGACATCTCCTTAGGCGCTCTCCTGGGTCCCTCCCGCCGCCCCTGAAATCGGCTGCCACGGGGGAGAGGCAGCAAACAGGAGGTCAGGAGTCGTGGGAAGAGGAGGGGGAGCACAGCAACATCTGGGAGCAGCAAATTCCTCGAGGGTGAAAGGAAATGCCTTCTTGCGCCGTGCCCAGCTGGCCAGCCGTCCAGCAGACCACGGCTTTCAGTTTCAGAGAGGGACTGGATGTTTGTGTGGATGTGGGGCTGTAGCAGTGTTGGAAGGAGCATTGCATTTCCTCCTCCTGGGGATGAGCCAGCTTGCTTACAAAAAAAAAAAAAAAGGCAAGGGGAAAGCCTTAAAGGGAACTGCTTGTTCCTGAGTTCCTTTTTAGTTGCTCACAGCTTTTCTTTCCTATCAGTTTCTTGCGGCTCTTGTTTCTCTTTGCTGTCCTTATCCAGTGGCACTCAGAAGTCCCTTTTTCCAGCTGCCCTGTTTTTTTTTCACCTTTGGGCTGGTGTAGCTTTCCAGGTCTGCTCTTGCTCTTCCTCTGCTGAAGCTATGGATCTGGGGCAAGCTGCTCAGTTTTCAGTGCTTTAGAGTTATCCTATTGGAATTTGCTTTGAAAATAGTTTCTTTCTTTTCTTTTTTTTTTTTTTAAATTTAAAAATAAAATGGCAAGCCTTCATGATTTTTCTACTCCCTGTTTAGTGGGATCCTAACGGCAGCTTTAGCCAGGCAGGAGCAGGGCGGCTCAGGAATTTGTCCCTCCCCACAGAGAGCTGCCAACAAGATGACGCGCTATAAACTTAAGTGAGCCAAGACAGCCTGCGGCGCAGGGTTACTGCGAAGGTGGAGTAGGATCTTTCCCAGGGCAAACCCAAGTGTGGTCCTGGCCTCCTGCAGCAGGAAAACAGGGCTATCCCTGAGCGGGGGTGCCACTGCCTGCGTTCCAGCAGCAGTCCTTTCACTGGGTACCCCAGCCCCAAGGGAGCAGGATTTGGTGAACAGCACTTATTCACCACCTCTGAGACACTGAGTCTTGATCCCCTTCTCTTTCAGCTTCCTTCTTGTCAAACGGAGCGTACCAACTCCTTTAGTCCTTCATTCCAAGGCTCCATCATTTACGTTGCCCCTCTCTGTATCCTTTCAAACTCTGAAATGTCTTTCTGGGGAGGTGCAGACCACACCAGCAGAGAGTACTCAAAAGTGTGGATGTGCCTAGTTTTGTAGACCAGTTCCCAGCATCCTGGTGATGCCCAGCTTTTCACACTGACTTCCTTTGGCCACTGCTGCGCATTGTACCAAAGCTTTCGGAGAGTTGTCAACCACAACTCTAAGCTCTTCCTTCTGTTTGGACTATCAGTTCCAAGTTCAGCGTTGTGTTGGCATGCTTCGGAAGGTGTTTTCTATAGATAACTCTGGTAAAACATGTATCTTGAGGATTGCTTGCCATCTTTGTTGCGCAGCGTTCATAGTACTGCTGTGCCAGTGCACATCGCTGAGCACAGGCTGGCACCTTGGTGCCCGTATCCTGCTCAGGATTACCCTAGCAGGGACTTTACTTGTTTTTCAGCTAACGATTTTGGGCTGTTCCTCTCGGATGAAGACCCAAAGAAAGGGATCTGGTTGGAGGCTGGGAAGGCTCTGGATTACTACATGCTTCGCAATGGGGTAAGCATCCATCCCATGTCCTTTCAGCTGGTAGCCACCTCGGCTCTGTGGTTGAATATGCCTTGTTGTTGAGGTGGTGGTAGTGAAGGTTGTGTAGGTGCCTGCCCTGCTGCCTTGCATTCCTGCAGCACCCCATTTATCCCACAAAACTGCGCTGAGGAGGCAGGAGCTGTGGCGTGATGGTGGGATGCAGGCACCCTGCACCAGTGCCGCTGCTAGGAACTGCTTGGCTCTGTCCACAGGACACCATGGAGTACAAGAAGAAGCAGCGACCCCTGAAGATCCGTATGCTCGATGGGACAGTGAAAACAGTGATGGTGGATGATTCCAAAACCGTCACGGACATGCTCATGACAATCTGTGCCCGAATCGGTGAGAGGAGCGGGGCAGCAACAGCAGGGAGGAAGGGTGGTGGAAAGAGAAGGCAGCATCTGATGGGGGTACTGGAGGTGCAGCAGCAGCTTTGCAGTGAATGGCCTGGTAGCGGGGATGTCCGAGGGGTGTGTGCTGCTGGGGAGCAGACACTGTTCTGCACCCCTGCACTGCTTCAGGCTCTGTATTCGGCAGCAAAATCAGACTGAACTTGGTCCTCTGTGCTCCTGTAGGCATCACCAACTATGATGAGTACTCGCTTGTTCGGGAGATTATGGAAGAGAAGAAGGAGGAGGTTACTGGCACCCTTAAGAAGGACAAGACCCTGCTGCGAGATGAAAAGAAGATGGAGAAGCTCAAGCAGAAGTTGCACACAGATGACGAGTGTAGGTGCCTGCGCGTGCTGGGGACGGGGTCAGCCCCTGCCGAGGGGAGAGGAACAGGGTTTTCTGCAAGGGGAAGAGCCGGTAAAAGGGAGTGGAGAGGACTGTGGTGAGGGAATATGTGCCCACGCTCCCTGAAGTGTCTTGCCTAGGGGCCCAGGGCAGAGGGGTGAGAGTCAGAGTACACCACACAGACATACAATTCTTGCTTCGCGTGAGCAGCCCTAGGGCTGGGACTGGCCCTGCCTCAGTGCCCATCCCTGCTCATGCCCTGGCATTGCCTGCAGTGAATTGGCTGGACCATGGACGGACCCTGCGCGAGCAAGGCATTGACGACAGCGAAACACTGCTGCTGCGGCGCAAGTTCTTTTACTCCGACCAGAATGTGGACTCACGAGATCCTGTGCAGCTCAACCTCCTCTATGTGCAGGTACAGTTTCCCAGAGCTTCCGTGGTTCTCCTGTCCCGTGCCAGCCCCTTGCCAGAGCTGATGGCTGAGGGTCTTGGCCAGGAGCCATCGTGAGGGAGACAGGACTTCAGGATGCCCTGAAGTTATCTCCTGGGTTAGAGCCAACGCTGGCAATCCAAGCCCTGCCCTCTGCATACTCCAGAGCTTCCCAAGGGATCCCATATCTCCTCTGTTAGGTAGGAAGCATCCTGAAGTCCTGCTGTAGTTCTTCTCCCAGGCTTGGTGAGGGACAGCCTAGATCCTCCTCTTTTTGAGGGCTGCTTCTTTTGAGTCTGGAGAACACATCCTGCTTGGTGTGGAGCGGAGCAGTGGCAGGTGTGTGTAGTTCCTCAACCCACAGTGGCATCTTGTTCTTCCCACACAGGCTCGTGACGACATCCTAAACGGTTCCCACCCTGTCTCCTTTGACAAAGCCTGCGAGTTTGCTGGCTACCAGTGCCAGATCCAGTTTGGGCCACACAATGAACAGAAGCACAAGCCAGGCTTTCTGGAGTGAGTGTCCTGGGAAGCTCCCTGGGGCTCAATCAGCTTGACACCCCCTGGAACTGTGCTGGCACACAGGGCTTGGGGATGCAGATATCTCTGGGGTCACCCCTCTCCTTGCTGCAGCACAGTGCCCAAGCATGGCGGTCCACGCCAGCTGCAAGGGCTGCCAGCTCCCCATCCTGCTCCCTCTGGCACCCACTGGGCACAGGCAGCCAGCTCTGATGAGAGGGAACCCAGCCCCCCATATGGCTTTCCCTGGTGCTGCACGAGGGTCTGCATTCTCAGCACATCCACCCCATGCTCAGCAGTGCAGGTCCTGGGGCAGCTTTTGTTACTGCAGCAACCTCTCCCACATCCTTCCTGCTCCCAAAAACTCACAGCCTGGGCCCTGACAGGGATTTGTCTGAGGCTCTGGGTTGGACCTCTTTGTAGTCAGGGACAAACGCTGGCTTCGGGCTCTGCTGCTAACAGCTGGCTTGACTGTCTCTTGGCAGACTCAAAGATTTCCTGCCCAAGGAGTATATCAAGCAGAAAGGGGAGCGCAAGATCTTCATGGTACGTGCAAGGGTTTGTTTTGAGACCTGGGCTTCTTGTTCCACCTCACCAGGAGTTGAGGCTGCTCTGGTCTCTGGAGGTAACACATGGCAACTTGGCCGTGAGAAGCAGGAGCAGGAATCTGTGGGTGGACAGACAAGGCAGCTTCTGATGTGCCAGACATCAGAGGGATGCTGTAGTAGGGGCAAGGGATACTGGTGGGGTGGGGAAAGCCTGGAAAGGCTGTGACAGGGTGGTAGTGGCATAACCAGGGGACCATGGAGCTGGTATGTTATTCTATCTTTGCTGTTGCAGGCCCACAAGAACTGCGGGAACATGAGTGAGATTGAGGCCAAGGTTCGCTATGTGAAACTCGCACGTTCCCTCAAGACCTACGGGGTCTCCTTCTTCTTGGTCAAGGTAGAGCAGCAGCCCACGCTGCACCCACCTCTCGCCAGCTACAATGCCTCTTCTCCATCATCCCTCCGTATGTTGTCTCCAGCTGCTAGCCTTCAACCCACGTTGCTCCAGTTCTGCCTGCGTCTTCACTGCTCACCTCTCCTTCTTGCCTTTTCCTGTGCACTGCCTTCCCACTTCTTGGTTCACAATTTTTTCTCATTTTCAAGCCTCATGTCATGATTTGCTCCACCAGAAATTGTGGCCTTGAGGATCTTTGGTAGCCACAGCAGGCCACAAAGATCTTTGCTTGGATGGATGTGTCCTGGGGTCAGCCCACAATCCTTCTGTTCCCTCCTGCAGGAGAAGATGAAGGGGAAGAACAAGCTGGTGCCACGGCTGCTGGGGATCACCAAGGAGTGCGTGATGCGTGTGGATGAGAAGACCAAGGAAGTGATTCAGGAGTGGAGCCTGACCAACATCAAGCGTTGGGCAGCCTCTCCCAAGAGCTTCACCCTGGTAGGGACCAGCCCTAGTCCTTCACCTCCCCTTCTCAGCAGTGCCCCTGTGGGGGGCTGCTCTCACACTGACCCCTCTCTTGGGTGTTACCCCATGGTGGGACAGCCTTTCCCTCCTCTTGTGCCTCTCCTGGCTCTCATTTTGAAGGCTGGTGTTTGCGCGCTTAGCGCATACCAGAGGGGCTCAGGATGGATGCCAGTACTCTGCTGTGGTGCTACCCTGTGCCCTGCCGTTGCAGGATTTTGGAGATTACCAGGATGGTTACTACTCGGTGCAGACGACAGAGGGAGAGCAGATCGCCCAGCTGATTGCCGGCTACATTGATATCATCCTCAAAAAGGTGAGGCTGCGCTGAGACTAATAACTGGCTGCTCCCTGGAAAGGAATGCGGGGTGCCCCTTCCAACTACCTCCAGGCAGGCATTGGCACAAGTTGTTGCTGAGGGAGCTGGAGACGGGTAACGGGAATCCAGCTGGCCCCGATGGGGTCCCTGGACTTCAGGAGGAGGGGAAGGCTGGGAAGTATGTGCCAGCTGACATTTTTTACCTTTCTATCCACAGAAGAAGAGCAAAGACCACTTTGGGCTGGAAGGGGATGAGGAGTCCACCATGCTGGAAGACTCTGTGTCTCCAAAGAAGTAAGTCCTCCAGGAGCAAGTTAGCTGCCAAACAGAAATTCAATGGAGAACAGGCACCAGCCAAGCTTGCAGCACAGCGTGTCTGGAGTGAGAGCTGCCAGTCCTTTGGTGGCAGCACTCCTGCACAGCCTGGTGCCAGGACCATGGGCATCCCTTCACCTGGTATTTCTCCCCATTTCAGGTCAACTGTATTGCAGCAGCAGTTTAACCGTGTAGGCAAGGCGGAACTGGGCTCGGTGGCTCTGCCGGCCATCATGCGGACAGGGGCTGGGGGGCCAGAAAACTTCCAGGTGGGCACGATGCCACAGCCTCAACTGCAAATCACTAGTGGCCAGATGCACCGAGGGCACATGCCCCCGCTGGTAAGCTCTCCCTGTGCCCACCACAGGGCACAAGCTCAAAAAGATGTCAGTTAGGCTCCTGTAGACCCATCCGTTTGGGTCCATGACCGGATGTTGGCCTGCTGTGAAGAGCAGGGGCTCTGTGCTACTGACCTCGTGCTTGCTGGCGTGGCTAAGCTGCCGTCCTCCCACACCCACTCTGCAAATGTGAGCTACACCCTCATGTTTTCCCCTGGCTGGCGGCTGCAGGTTGAGCTGCCCCAAGCTGCTCTGCCTTCCTGGCCAGCCCTACCAGTGCTGTGGTTTGCAGCACAACCCTGCGCCTGGCTTTTGTGCCCCCCATGTGCTCTGCAGCTGGAGAAGCACTTCAAAAAGGTCATGAGGAGGCTGCTTTCTTTGCCATCCCCTCTCAGCCTGCCCTGGGGCTTGCTGTAAAAGCTTTATGGGGTCCCACTGCATCTGCTCCCCACTCCCCAAGAGCTGGTTAACTCTGAGACTCAGTTGTACCCATGTTGAGATGAGACACTTCCCAGAGGGACGTGCAGAGGAGAGACCCCTTTATTACCTTGCTTTGTGGAGGTGCCTACTTACAGCATTGTCGTCAACAACGTGTTACACCATATTGCAGGAGAGTGCATGAGCCAAATATTTAAGCCTAGATTTTGACCCTGTGGCGTACCTCAATCTCTCTCTGTTTTGCAGACTTCAGCCCAGCAAGCCCTGACTGGCACCATCAATTCCAGCATGCAGGCTGTACATGCAGCGCAGGCCACACTGGATGACTTCGAGACCTTGCCACCCCTTGGGCAGGATGCTGTGAGTGCAGGGTGAAGGAAGGGTACTGGAGAGGGGAAGCTTGCTGAAGGTTGTTGGCTGGGCTAGATAAGCCTGGTCTCATTCCCAGGAGACATGTCAGCAGCTGCTGAGGGACGCTTGGTCGTCTTACTTGATTGGGATGGGCTGGGAAGTTCTGAGCAGTCACAGCCCTTCCTTTTCCTTGCCTCCTTTCTGTGTTAGCATGGGTGCAGCTGCCCACCACTTCCATCACCATCTCCTGACTCTGTTCTCCCCATTTCAGGCATCCAAAGCTTGGCGCAAAAACAAGATGGATGAGTCGAAACATGAGATCCACTCCCAAGTGGATGCTATCACTGCTGGCACAGCCTCAGTGGTCAACCTCACTGCAGGTATGTAGAGGGTTGGAGGAGTGCCCCATCTCTGGAGAAGGCTCGGTCCAGCTGAAGGTCATGGCTCTTGCCCTCTATCAGAAACTGAGGGAACCTGCCTGCCACAGCTAGAGCTAAACCTGTCCCAACTGCTGCTAGCATTGCCTTTAAAAGTGGCCATGCCCTCACAGCTCGCTCAGCCTTTCGATCTCTCTTTGTGCCCAGCCCAGTCCTTCTTCACAGTCTTTGGCTTACCAGCCATTCTCTGGACCAGGAGTGTGTTGTCTGGTCCATGCCATAGCTCCAGGCACAACCGTGGGATGGTGCGGCTCTCTTTCTCCAGGCGTTCCTGCCTAAACTCAACTGATGTGACAACCTTTCAGGCATAGGAGCCAGAGGGCCTCTCCCCATGCTCCAGGAAGGAGAACCATGTCGGTTACAGGCGTGGGGATGTCCTTGGAATATCACTTGAAGTGCATGCAATCCTGAGTTGTCTCCTCCATGTGCAGGGGATCCAGCAGACACGGACTACACTGCCGTGGGCTGTGCTGTCACCACCATCTCTTCGAACCTGACGGAGATGTCCAAGGGTGTGAAGCTGCTGGCCGCGCTGATGGAGGACGAGGGAGGGAATGGACGACAGCTTCTGCAGGCAGCCAAGAACCTGGCGAGCGCCGTCTCGGACCTGCTGAAAACAGCACAGCCTGCCAGCGCTGAGGTGGGAGGGCAAGAGGAGGGTGGAAGCCAAGAGGAACAATTGAGTGAGGTTTTAGGGCTTGCTCACAAGCTCAGTGTTGATTTTGCCTCGTTCTTTACAGCCTCGCCAGAATCTCCTGCAGGCTGCCGGTCTCGTGGGCCAGACCAGTGGGGAGCTGCTGCAGCAGATCGGGGAGAGCGACACTGACCCACGGTTCCAGGTGAGTGCACCCAGTGGTAATCGGGGATACCTGTTCCCTAAAACCAAAGCCTTTGCGCAGGACCTGGCAGGAGGGCTCTGGAGCAAAGCTTGGCCAGTGCCTAGCAGTGACTTTGCTGAGGGAAGGGACAGGTCATTGCCCCTCTCTGTCCCTAGAGTCACTGTGATATAATACCTCTTGTCTTGTGGGTTTCCATTAGATCACAGAAAGCCGGCGTACTTGGATCCTGCCTGCCTCTGACCCAGAGACGGTAAAAGGGGGCTGTAGGCATGGCTTGGTGGTCCCTGCCCTCTTCAACATGAGGGGTGCTTCTTTGGGGACTATCAGCTGAACTCCTTGGAGAAGGGCTCCTGTCAAAAATCTGCTTTTCTGGTGGTTTACTGTCAGAAGTTCATGCACTCGGGTTGCTGCTTGGGTGAGCGCTGCTCTGGGAGCCCTTGCAGCTGCCTCAGCTCCTGCCTGATGCTCCCTGCCCCCATCGGAGACCCAGGGTGGCTGGAGCCCCATGGGGTGGTTTGTTTTGGCTGAGCTGACTTCCAGCCGGCTTGCTTTCCCACGACTGTTCCTCACAGTGCAAGGGAGGTAGCACACCGTGCTGAGGAGGAGGATTCAGCTGCAATACGGACCAAAAATAGACTCCAGAAAGGTTTCTGTTCACAACAACCACACAACCGCAATATGAACAAAAACTCCTGAGCAGATAGCCGAGGGGAACAGAAAAGCTAGCACGAAGGCAGGAAGCCATGCTCGGTTAGGGCAAGGCAGCCCCAATAGGCAGATTTAGGACCTGGAAAGCAATTTGCACCCATGCAGCAGGATGCTCTGCCTCACAGCTGCCAGACCCGAGTGTATCTACTTCGCTCCATGGGCTCAAATGCAGTGTTCTGGGGACTCTGGAGCTGGGTGCATGCCCTCTTGGATCTTTTCTGCCTGGAAAGGTGGTGGATTGCAGCGGGAGTAGTCTTGGCTTGCAGGAGGCAAGGGGATGCTGTGACACTTTTGAATTGGTGGCCGGAGGCTTAACTGCTGTGGAGTGCCAGGTGCCTCTCTGTGAGCACGCACAGGGCAGGGTTGCAGGTGTAGCAGGCAGAGAGTGCTGCCCTAGGTACCGAAGTCTTAGCACCAAGCGTTTGCTGTCCTAAGTGCTGGTGCTGCCAGGTTTCACCAGCAGCCTGCCACCAGAGCTAATCCTGAAGGCTGTGGCATACTGTTGTGTCTGATGCCCTGAGGGAAAGAAGTTTGCTGTGTGCGGGTCAAAACCTGTTGTGTGCTGGCACGGTGCCCCTAGTCCTTCCCTACTGCTCCCTGAGGAGGGAGGAGGCTGGTTACTGTGTCATACCTCTCCTTTAGCCCCAGGAATGACATCAGGGATGTAGCCCGTTGCTAACAAGCTAGAAAGTAGCTGGTATGCCTGCATACCAGTGTGGGCAGCATCTCCTGCTTGCCTCTTGCTTGTGGGATGAGCCTGTGGGCAGGCAGCTAAACCCGGTGTGGCTGTACCACGGCAAGTTTGTGCCTGGTCTTTGGCTAAGGGGGTTTGGCATTTTTTTTGCCATTTGCCTTTGCACCCAGTGCCAGTGGGTGTGCCTCTGCAGGCAGTGTCTTGCGGCAGGTTGTCACTGTGATATAATCATGGACTTGGCACAGGTTGTCGCCTGGAGAGCAGACAGTGAGCAGGTCACGGGTGTTGGGGTGACGCTGAGCATTGCCTGAGCTGCTCTGAGCCGTGTTTGTGGTGGTTCCGCGGTGCGGTCCGTGGCTCAAGGACAGATTACAGCCTCACCGCCATCAGTAGCACACAGTAGGGATGGGATCAAGGTGTTGCCAGCCACTCCAGGTATTTGGTGCTGCCAGTGCTGGGACAGAGTGGATGAAAGGGCCTGGAGAGCTCACATTTCCCCGCTAAATATTTCATGAGAGCAGGACAGCTGCTGGTGCTCACATACCCTCTCCATCCCCTTCAGGATATGCTCATGCAGCTGGCGAAGGCGGTGGCCAGCGCTGCGGCCACACTAGTGCTCAAAGCCAAGAATGTGGCTCAGAAAACGGAGGACTCAGCACTGCAGACACAGGTCATCGCTGCTGCCACTCAGTGTGCCCTCTCCACCTCCCAGCTGGTAGCCTGCACCAAGGTAAGCAGCAAGGTTAACCCTTGCCTTGGTGTGGCTGTGAGCATCACCTGGCCTGTGGCAGCTCCACCATGGCGTAGGTGTACCAGGACCACACATCCTCAAGCTGGAATGTTAGTGGTCTAGCACCGAAAGTGTGGGCTGGCTCAGACTGAGGTCCCTGCCACTTCACTCAAGCATTAAATAATCCTCTTTGCAAAAGTTGGAGACGTCTGTCTCTGCACCACTCCTGCAAGGAGCCCACCATATTCACTGCCCAGCCTTTCTCCTCCCTTCCAGGTAGTAGCTCCCACAATCAGCTCCCCCGTCTGCCAGGAGCAGCTGATTGAGGCTGGCAAGTTGGTGGCCAAGTCAGCGGAGGGTTGTGTGGAGGCCTCCAAGGCAGCTACCAGTGATGACCAACTCCTGAAGCAGGTCGGGGTGGCAGCCACAGCCGTCACCCAGGCCCTGAACGACCTGCTGCAGCACATCAAGCAGCATGCCTTGGGCGGACAACCCATCGGGCGCTACGACCAGGCTACCGACACCATCCTCAATGTCACCGAGAACATATTCAGCTCTATGGGCGATGCTGGTGAGAGCGACTGTTGGCACCCAGGGTCGAGCACAGTGGATGGGAAGATATCGAGGAGCCTCTGGTACTTGCTAACAGGCCACTCCTCCTTTCTGTCCCAGGGGAAATGGTGCGGCAGGCTCGTATTCTGGCCCAGGCTACCTCCGACCTCGTCAATGCCATCAAAGCTGATGCAGAGGGAGAGACTGACCTGGAGAACTCACGCAAGCTGCTAAGTGCGGCCAAGATCCTGGCTGATGCCACTGCCAAGATGGTGGAGGCTGCGAAGGTCAGTGATGTCGGGGACAATGGACACTGGCTTTGGCCCACAGCCCCGTCTGATTCTGTCAGCTCAGTGCTGTGGAGAAGGCAAGGAACCCTTGGGTGGAGGAGCAGTTCCTAGAGCAAGGTCCTGCACTGAACCAGGGACCTGTGCAATGGAGCGAGGCTCCTTCTGAAGCTGTGGGTGGCAGTGGAGAAACTTAACTCTTCTACTGCTGAGCTCCCCCAGAGAGGCTTTGGGCAACTCCCTAGCACTGTAAGCAGCCAGGATGCCTCATGAGGGGGCACTCCCTGGCGTCAGACCACAGCACAACTGCTACTTCAGGGGGACAAGGGACTCTGTGGTCCCTGCAAGGTGTGATGGGTTTCCTACTTTATCCAGGGAGCTGCAGCCCACCCAGACAGCGAGGAGCAGCAGCAGCGTCTGCGTGAGGCAGCAGAGGGGCTCCGTATGGCCACCAATGCCGCAGCCCAGAATGCCATCAAGAAGAAGCTTGTGCACAAGCTGGAGGTGAGATGCCAGACAAGAGGGCCACAGAGGGCAAGCAGGCACAGTCAGCGAGTGAGACCTGGTTCAGAAGCCCCCATACACCTGCACTTCCCAGAGGCATAAAGTCCTTTTCCTGTACAGTGTCCGTGCTGCATCCCACAGAGACCTCCCCCACAGCTTCCATCCTTTCCCTTGCGCACCTCACGTCACCTTGGAGTGATGAGTACCGAGGAGCTGGGGATGCTTCGGTGTCACAAGCAGAGGCATGGGAGGAGAAGTTTAGGGGGAAGTGGGCCCTTTCGTGTGGTGGCAGGGCTTGGGGTGGGCTCCCCCACCACTAGTGCTAACCTGTGCCTCTCCACGCCAGCACGCAGCCAAGCAAGCTGCTGCCTCTGCCACCCAGACCATCGCTGCCGCCCAGCACGCTGCCTCCTCCAACAAGAACCCTGCTGCACAGCAGCAGCTGGTGCAGAGCTGCAAGGTAAGGGCATGGGCCTGATCTCAGTGTCTCCTGTGTTGTCTCTCCCCATCCTTTCTTCCACCAGCCGTGCCAGAGTTCCGTACTCAGCTGCAGGAGCCCTTGCAGGAACCCTGGCAGGACCCCCTGCTTGGGTAGCCAGGACCTTGGGGTCCCTGCGGAGCAACCCCAGGAGCTGATCTTTCAGTCACCAGTCCTGGATTAGGTCCTTACCCTCCCATCCGAGCCTCTCTAGTGACTCTCCTCTCTGGCAGGTGGTGGCAGAGCAGATCCCGATGCTCGTGCAGGGTGTACGAGGAAGCCAGTCCCAGCCAGACAGCCCCAGTGCCCAGCTGGCTCTCATTGCTGCCAGCCAGAACTTCTTGCAGGTACCAACACTGCCCAGAGCCTTCTGCGCTGGCTCTGCCATTACAGCTTTCCTGCCATTCCTGGACCTCCTAAAGTGTACCAGGAAACCTGCTGCACGTGGGCAGCAGAGGTGCTGCATGTTTGCCCCCTTCTCACATCTTTTTCTTTTGGCCCGGCAGCCCGGTGGGAAGATGGTAGCTGCAGCCAAGGCCACCGTCCCCACCATCACAGACCAAGCCTCTGCAATGCAGCTCAGCCAGTGTGCCAAAAACTTGGCTGCGGCTCTGGCTGAACTCCGCACGGCCGCCCAGAAGGTGAGAGGCTGGGTCACATCCCACAGCAGGACCCTGGCTATGTAGGGCAGCGGGGGGATGGCAGGGACAGCCCGGTGGCAGGTCGTAGTCTCTGCCGCAGCAGAATGTGCTCACTGGTCATCTCGCTTATCTTCCCTTCTCTCCCTGTGGCAGGCTCAGGAGGCATGTGGACCCCTGGAGATAGACTCTGCGCTGGGTCTGGTGCAGAGCCTGGAGAGAGACTTGCAGGAAGCCAAGGCAGCTGCCCGCGACGGCAAGCTCAAGCCTCTGCCAGGAGAGACGGTGAGGGCTTGGGGAAGGGTGGCAGAGCGTGGTGTGGGGTTGGTGCTGGGGCAGAGGAGCCACAGAGCATGGAGGCTGAAGGTGCAGCCCACCAGCATGTCCCAATTCATCCTCCTGCAGATGGAGAAGTGTGCCCAAGACCTGGGGAACAGCACAAAAGCTGTCAGCTCTGCCATTGCTCACCTTCTGGGAGAGGTGGCCCAGGGCAACGAGAACTACACAGGTACTAGCCTCTGTGCTGGGGCTGGGAGAGGGGAGGGGGCCATCCCAGCAGCCACTGACCTCTCCATCCCTGCCAGGGATCGCTGCCCGAGAGGTGGCCCAGGCCCTGCGCTCGCTCAGCCAAGCCGCCCGTGGCGTGGCGGCCAGCACCCCCGACCCGCAGGCACAGAGCGCCATGCTGGAGTGTGCCAGTGACGTCATGGATAAAGCCAACAACCTCATCGAGGAGGCGCGGAAAGCGGTGGCCAAGCCTGGTGATCCGGAGAGCCAGCAGCGCCTGGCCCAGGTAGGAGGAGCAACAGACCCTGGTGTCCCCTACCAGCCTGTAGGAAGGGCATGAGGCTGGCTGGGGGACGGTGACCAATCTTTGCTTCTCTCCAGGTGGCCAAGGCAGTGTCGCAGGCGCTGAACCGCTGTGTCAACTGCCTTCCGGGGCAGCGGGACGTGGATGCTGCCATTCGCATGGTGGGAGATGCCAGCAAGAGGCTGCTCGCAGATTCGGTGAGCTGAGATGGAGCCGGAGGGGAAGGGTGAAGCCTCCTAGGGATGCAAGCTGGTCCATCTGCACCGGGTTCCTCTGTAGCTTATCCCCAGGGAGGAGACAGGCCTTCTCCATCCTTCTTGCTGCATTTCCTAACCCCTCTCCTTGCCTCCAGTTCCCTCCCAGCACCAAGAGTTTCCAGGAGGCGCAGAGTCAGCTGAACCGGGCAGCTGCAGGGCTCAACCAGTCCGCCAACGAGCTGGTGCAGGCGTCACGTGGCACCCCTCAAGACCTGGCCAAGTCCTCTGGCAAATTTGGGCAGGACTTCAATGAATTCCTGCAGGCGGGAGTAGAGATGGCCAGCCAGTCCCCGGTGAGAGCAAACACAGTTTGGGGGATTCTGGGTATGGCGAGATGTTGGGATGCCTGGGAAGGGGGCTGACCACGAATGGCATGGCCAGGCAGCAGTGGTTAGGAGGGCTGTGATAATGCAGCTGATGAAGTGGGGTCTGGAGCTGTGCAAAACTGCAGCAGCAGGGACAAAAGTGGCATCGGTTAGTTCAGCAAGCGTTACTACCATATCTTTGCTGTTCACTGATGAGGTAGATGAAGGGAACTGGCTCAGCTTGAAAACCACCTGAGAAGCCCCAGGGTGGGCATGGAGCTTGGAAACCTATTGCAGGTAACTCTTCTTGTCACCTTGCAGAATAAAGAAGACCAGGCGCAGGTGGTGTCAAACTTGAAGAGCATCTCCATGTCCTCCAGCAAGCTGCTGCTGGCTGCAAAGGCACTGTCTGCTGACCCCACAGCCCCCAACCTCAAGAATCAGCTGGCGGCAGCGGCACGGTAGGAGGAGCTGCTCCCTGTGAGCTATTTGCTGTGGCAGTGGGGCTGGGTGGCAGAGCTGGAATTGAACCATGGGTCTTTCTCCCTTTTTCTCGGCAGGGCCGTGACTGATAGCATTAACCAGCTGATCACCATGTGCACCCAGCAGGCTCCGGGCCAAAAGGAGTGTGACAACGCCCTGCGGGAGCTGGAGGTGAGAAGCCATGTCTTGACGAGGCAGTGGAGGGGCTGAGACGGCTGGGTGCTGAGGTGGTGGGGAGCGGGGAGCTGCCCCCCACTGCCAGGGACAGGAGGGAGCAAAGAGGAGGTGCAAGGGGGGAGCGTAGACCCTTTCCTAGATTTGACACCTGTGTCCCTGCAGACGGTGAAGGAGCTGTTGGAGAACCCCACACAGACTGTCAATGACATGTCCTACTTCAACTGTCTCGACAGCGTCATGGAAAACTCCAAGGTGAGCTCTGAGCCGGGAGTGGAGACTTGGGGAAGGAACAGGAGGGTTTGAGAGGGATGTGGAGGCAAGGGAAAAGGTGGTTCCTCCCCCACTGATGAAGCACAGTGAGCTCTGAGCCTGGGAGTGTGGCAGGAGTGGGAGGTGGTGCCCGTAACCAGTGTACGAGTGAGAGTGTGTCCTGCAGGTGCTGGGTGAGTCCATGGCTGGCATCTCCCAGAACGCCAAGAACAGCAAACTGCCCGAGTTTGGTGACTCCATCAGTGCCGCCTCCAAAGCACTCTGTGGGCTGACAGAGGCAGCTGCCCAGGTGAGACAAGCTTGGTCCCAGCTCTGAATATTAGGTCCCTCCATGCCTGGTCCTGTGGGACAGTTCTTTCAGCCTCCTCTGCAGCCTCTACCTGCTCCGAAGCTCCCTGCTGTATGTAAGCTCTCTCTCACCGCCTCTCTCATGCTCCTAGGCTGCCTACCTTGTGGGGGTCTCAGACCCCAACAGCCAGGCTGGACAGCAGGGCTTGGTAGACCCCACGCAGTTTGCCAGAGCTAACCAAGCCATCCAGATGGCCTGCCAGAACCTGGTGGACCCTGCATGCACCCAGTCCCAGGTGAGGATGAGGTGGGACACCATTAGGGGCATTTTTTTGCATGAAAGGGGGTGTGAGACTGGTTGGAAGAGCTGTGTCTCAAGACTTGGCCAAGATTATGTCTAGTGTCTCACCAGGTCCCATCAGCTATACTGAGAACCAGCTGGAAGCTTTGGTTGCAACAGCAACAATCCAGATGGGGGGTCATATGGGTGTGCAGGACCTTAGAGATCATTCCTGGGTCTCAGAAGAGACCCCCCTCTGCTCACTGGTGCCCCACCTGGATCTGGCGGGAAGGATGAGCTGTGAGGATGAGGTGTCATGCTGGATCCCTCCTCACCCTGCACTTCCCCGCAGGTGCTGTCAGCAGCCACCATCGTAGCAAAGCACACCTCGGCCCTGTGCAACACGTGCCGCCTGGCCTCCTCCCGCACCGCCAACCCTGTGGCCAAGCGCCAGTTTGTCCAGTCGGCCAAGGAGGTGGCCAACAGCACAGCCAACCTGGTGAAGACCATCAAGGTGCAGTCTCCCTGCTGGGCTCCTGTTGTGGGGATGGAATTTGGGGCATGGTGGGGGTTGGATAACTACTCTGATCTCTCCACACCAGGCCCTGGATGGCGAGTTCAACGAGGAGAACCGGGAGCGCTGTCGTGCCGCCACTGCTCCTCTTATAGAGGCCGTGGATAACCTGACGGCTTTCGCTTCCAACCCAGAGTTTGCCACTGTTCCTGCTCAGATCAGCCCAGAGGTGGGATGCCACAGGGACAAGGAGGCTGTGTCCCTGCAGGGACTGCTGTGGGGTGGGGAGGAGCTGTGCTTCCTTTTGAGCTGCTGATGGAGTCCCAGTGCGGGGCTGGTTCCTTTCGGGAGCGTGATGAGGAGGCGGCAGCAACCCTTGGGCTTCAAGGGGTTGCTCTGGGCTGGCTCACAGCGGAAGGAGTAACTTCCCATGCGCAGTCCCTTGCCTCACCAGACCATTGTTTCCTTGTGCAGGGGCGCAGAGCCATGGAACCCATTGTCTCTTCGGCCAAGACCATGCTGGAGAGCTCTGCAGGCCTCATCCAGACCGCTCGCTCTCTGGCTGTCAACCCCAAGGACCCGCCGCAGTGGTCAGTGCTGGCTGGCCACTCTCGCACTGTCTCGGACTCCATCAAGAAGCTAATCACCAACATGAGGTAAGGAGAGTCCTCCCATCTTGGCTGTGGCCCTGTCACTGCTGGCAGGTACCCCTGCTCTGAGAGTGCATCCCTGGGGTTGTTTTTGGCTCATCTTCTCTGCTGCTGCCAAGGGGAGACCAGGGATGGGAGAGAAGACGCAGTCCCTCTTGTCCTGCAAGGTTGCTACTGCTGCAGCCCTGACACAGGTTGATGGGAACACAAGCCACCCTCTGTGGGAACCATCTGTGTTGCTGGGTTACCCTGAAGTCTGGGAGCGGGGTGGTGTCCCGAGGATGAGGCTGAAGGGGTGATGTAGCACCTGCCAGCGCTGGGCTGATCCATCTTGTTACACAGGGACAAAGCTCCAGGACAGCGGGAGTGTGACGAGGCCATCGAGGTGCTGAACAAATGCATGCGAGAGGTGGATCAGGCCTCCCTTGCTGCCATCAGCCAGCAGCTGGCCCCCCGAGAAGATATCTCCCAGGAGGTGGGTCAGAGACATGCTGCTGCAAACTTCATGGGGGCAGGCGTCCTTCCCTGCATCTCCCTGCATTGTGTGGCGACCTCAGCCCTGCTGCAGCCTCACACGACACCCTCTGTTTGCAACAGGCTTTGCACAACCAGATGATCACGGCTGTCCAGGAGATCAGCAACCTGATAGAGCCCGTGGCTGGGGCGGCACGCGCTGAGGCCTCGCAGCTGGGGCACAAGGTAACATGGGGAATGCTGATGGGGCGCTCGGTGCATGTGAAGGAGCTTGTGGTGGGAGGAGAGGCACAAGGAAATGGGGTCGGAAGCTGGTGGTGCTGATGCTGCTCTTCCCTAGGTGTCCCAGATGGCTCAGTACTTCGAGCCGCTCATTATGGCAGCTATCGGTGCTGCATCCAAAACACCCAACCACCAGCAGCAGATGAACCTCCTGGACCAGACCAAAACACTGGCTGAGTCTGCCCTGCAGATGCTGTACACAGCCAAGGAGGCTGGTGGGAACCCCAAGGTGAGCAGGAGGGGCACACATCAGTGGTGTGTTCCCCTTTGCGTGTAGGTGCTGCCTGGTGCACGTGTGTGTGCCGGACACAGAAACCCAAGTAGGTCTGCACTGTCCCTATCGGAAGGGGAACTGCTGCCTACTTTGCCTCACACTGACTTACCTTTGCAGCAAGCTGCCCACACGCAGGAGGCTCTGGAGGAGGCTGTGCAGATGATGAAGGAAGCAGTGGAGGATCTCACCACCACCCTGAATGAGGCAGCCAGTGCTGCAGGTGTTGTGGGAGGCATGGTGGACTCCATCACCCAGGCCATCAACCAGGTGAGGCTAGCATGGAGTGAGCCTGGCCAAGGGTGGAGATGGGGAAGGGGAAGGATCAGGGTCAAACCTTACAAGGTCTTTGAGCTGCAGCGAGACTCTCCTGATGGTCTCTTGCAGCTGGACGAGGGGCCGATGGGTGAGCCAGAAGGGACTTTTGTGGACTACCAGACCACAATGGTGAAGACAGCCAAGGCCATCGCAGTGACTGTGCAGGAGATGGTGGGTGCAAGCAAGCCTTTTGCTGCAGAAAGGGCTGCCTGCCCAGGCAGGGCCACCGCCCTCCTTGCTTGCCCATCCTAGTGCAGGGCCCCTCCAACTTTTGTTCTTCTTCCATCGGCAGGTCACCAAATCCACCACCAACCCAGATGAGCTGGGCACACTGGCCAACCAGCTTACCAATGACTACGGACAGCTGGCGCAAGAGGCCAAGCCGGCTGCCCTCACCGCCGAGAACGAGGAGGTGCGAGCAAGGCGGGGCGCACTGGCGTGTGCTGTGGGGTAGAGCAGCGTCTGCTGGAGTGTGAGAGCAGAGGACGGGGGTATTCGAGTCTCCAATGAGAGCTGGGGGCAGGCAGCATTCATGCCTCCCCTGCAACACAGCATGGAAACATGGAGGAAAGCTGTGTTTCATTTTGCCACACTCCTGAGTAGGAGGATTGGGAAGAGAGGAGCTGAATTGGGGGTGGCTGGCATTGCCCAGCAGGTACCACGGATGCAGGACTTAGTTCCCTGCTGGATCTCACAAGCACGGTTTCCTCTCCAGATCGGCTCCCACATCAAGCGCCGGGTGCAGGAGTTGGGTCATGGCTGTGCCGCACTGGTCACCAAGGCTGGAGCCCTGCAATGCAGCCCCAGCGATGCTTATACCAAGAAGGAGCTGATTGAGAGTGCACGCAAGGTTTCTGAGAAGGTGAGTGGCCCCGAGAGAGGAGCGATGATGTGATGAGGTGGGAGGGATGCTCGACTGAGCCACCTACACTTGGCTCTGCCACGCTAGGTTGTCCCTGGGTCCTGCTGGGTTCTGCTGGCTCTCAGCCACGCTGGCCCTCCCCAGCTGGTAGGATCGAGAGTGGATCCCCTTCTGCAGGCACCATAAAAGCAGCTGGTGCAGCAAAGGGCAAGCGTGATGCCCAGGTGCTGCCGGCCTGTGAGCCGATGACAGCCTGCCAGGGAAGACTGATCTGCACACTGGTGGCAGCCCAGGACTCTCCAGATCAGCTCTTGCAGTGGAGTGTGTAGCGTTTGCTGTGTCTTGAGCCAAGCCTGCAGCTGATGCTGGGTCATAGATCTCCCCTTCAGTTTTTTGTTGCGGTGGAAGGAGTCCTGTCTATCAACCAATTTAAAGAACATGCTTCTGAAAAACATAAAAACATGACTAAAAATTTTAGTCGTTAAGGCAGTGGTAGAGCAGCAAGGCTCGTAAGCAGGAGTACAAAAGCAAAACACTTGTTCACAGTGCCTGGCACGTGTCTGCTCGCTCAGGACTTCCCTCAGGTTGTTCATTTCTGAGGTTGCTTTCCATCAGGAAACTTCTTGTCCTGTGAGAAGCTTGTCCAAGTACAGAAAATTATTTTAGCAGCTAAAGAAGGAAAAAACTGTAGTGTTTTGACCTTGCCAATCGTGCCCATCGTGCCAATCTTACTCATTTGGAAACTAGCAGAATCCAATATCTTCTGGAGCCCCGAACAGCGTAAGTACAGGATAAAAATAAATAAACAGAAGCTAGAAGAGGTGTCCAGACCACGCGATTCTGAATTCCCTGCCTAATATGAGGTGGCTCCATCCTGGGAGGTGTTGAGGGATGTGTGCAGTTGGGGGTTGCCTGAACCTGCTCAGCTCCCCAGTCACCCTACTCATACCCTGCAGGTGTCTCACGTGCTGGCAGCCCTGCAGGCCGGGAACCGTGGGACACAAGCCTGCATCACAGCAGCCAGCGCTGTGTCTGGCATCATTGCTGACCTCGACACCACCATCATGTTTGCCACGGCAGGAACCCTCAACCGGGAGAACTCCGAGACTTTCGCTGACCACAGGTACCCGGACACCTTGTCTGACCTCTGCCTAACCAGAGACAGGGGGTCTGACTCTGTCCCGTCACATCCCACCTTTCTGATCTGTGGACCAGCTCCAAGGAGAGCTGCAAGTTCAGGTCGTGCTAACTGGGTTTCCACTCCAATTTGTACCTACACAAGGCAGGGCCCACGGTCTCTCTACACTCCAAGGACCATGTGTGCATGTGTCCTCTCTGACCCCCTTCTTCTCCCCAGGGAGGGCATCTTGAAGACGGCCAAGGCACTGGTGGAGGACACCAAGGTGCTGGTGCAGAATGCCACAGCGAGCCAGGAGAAGCTAGCCCAGGCTGCCCAGTCCTCCGTGTCCACTATCACCCGCCTGGCAGAGGTGGTGAAATTGGGTGCCGCCAGCCTGGGATCTGAAGACCCAGAGACTCAAGTGAGTTGGGAGGCATGGGGTGATCAGAGGCTGCTCGTAGCTTGCTTGAAGGGGCTGAGGGTTAAAGGTGTTGTGTGGTGCTGTGAGCTGCTCTCTGTGTGTCTTGGAGAGGGCTTTGACCTGTGCTGGCTGCTCTGGATATTGCATACATGTATACCATTTGGGGTGCCCAAATGTCCCATTGCTAGCCCCAGCCTGAATGTGACTGTAGCCAAGATGTTGCTCTGGTCTTGCTCTCCCCAGGTAGTCCTGATCAATGCTGTGAAGGATGTGGCCAAGGCACTTGGGGACCTGATTGGTGCCACTAAGGCAGCTGCTGGCAAAGCTGGGGATGACCCTGCCGTCTACCAGCTGAAGAACTCTGCCAAGGTCTGAACTGAGGGTGATGGGAAGGAGGGGATGGGGCAGAGGAGGTTGGCGAAAGAGCAGGGGGGCTTCTCTGCCTGCCTGGGGGCAGGAGAACAACTTGGGGGGCAGTCAGGGCAAGGTTGGTGGGGGAAAAGAGGCACAGCATGCAGAGGAGGCGTTGGTGGAAGAACAAGGTGAGGTGGTGTGAGCAGAGTGTGGGGACAGAGCTAGTTTGCACCAAACTGTAGAGGAAGGACGGGTGACAGCAGCAGCGCAGAGCTTGTGTAGGGCTTCACCTGGCTCTCCTCCCTTCCACAGGTGATGGTGACAAACGTCACTTCCTTGTTGAAGACAGTGAAGGCTGTGGAGGACGAGGCCACAAAGGGGACACGAGCGCTGGAGGCCACGATAGAGCACATACGCCAGGAGCTGGCAGTGAGTGCACATGAGGAGCTGCAGCCGCCGTCCCACTTGCCGGCTTCCCTGTGCCTCACCACAGCCTTTTGCCTCGCAGGTCTTCTCCTCCCCTGTGCCTCCTGCCAAGGTCTCCACCCCAGAGGATTTTATCCGTATGACGAAAGGCATCACAATGGCCACAGCCAAAGCAGTGGCCGCTGGTAACTCGTGTCGGCAGGAGGATGTCATCGCTACAGCCAACCTGAGCCGCCGTGCCATCGCAGATATGCTGCGTGCCTGCAAGGTGGGGCAGGCAGTGGACTCGGGTCTGGCGCGGGTTAGTGGGTGGCTGTGGGTGCCAGCAGGGATGGTGCTAGATGTGATTCTGGGGCTTCCCTGTCTCTGGGTTTTCAGGAAGCCGCCTACCACCCAGAGGTGAGCGGGGACGTGCGGCAGCGGGCGCTGCGCTTCGGCAAGGAGTGCGCCGATGGCTACCTGGAGCTGCTGGAGCACGTGCTGGTGGTGAGTGTCGCTGCCCTGGTTCCCAAGATAGGCAGAGGCTGCCACATGGGTGCCAGGGTACTCCCCAAACCCCCGAGGTCCTCTGGGCACCGCATCTCCTCTTGCTGAGGTCTTTGCACGCCCTCCTTCATTGCCTGTGCTAGCACAGCGCACGGCCCAGCCCTTGCTGTGGAAACAGATGTCGGAGAGATGAGCAGGCTCTGAAGAAAGGTATTTAGCTAACAACAGATGGAGATTAACTGGCCATAAACAGATGGAGGCTGGAAATTTGACAACACAGGAGCAAAATCCTGAAGCAGCTTCCAGTAAAAGTGTGGGAGTAAGAGACTGCAGGCAGTGTGAAAACAGACCTCGTTAAGCTCAGGGCAGAGCGGGCTATGGGCAGTGCCCACAATAGCAGAGGTGTTGACTGCAAACACCAGCTGCACTCTTTTAATCTGCTCTTCCTCTGTCTGAGTCCTCCCAAGGACTTCAGCTATCTGCTTTAATTAGCGGTCCTGCAAAGACGAGTGTAGTTTACCAGAAGGAAGTTAAGACCATAGAGCACTAGAAAGGGTCCAGTGAGATCTTGCAGCAGTTTGCAGGATTGCAGAGGTGAAATCAGGGACACTGGAGGGATGTGCGGACCCAGCCCACGGAACTGCAGGAGCTCTCAAAGTCGGGTCAGGACAAAGGTTGAGGGTGAGGCAGCTCTGTGACAAGATTTTCACTAAGCTGTTTAGAAGGGCTTGGTGAGAGTCTGCCATTCAGCTTGAGCAGATACAAGGCAGTGGAGCTCAGGCTGTGGTTTCCTGCAGGGAAAGCCCTTTTAGGCAGAGTGTAACTGGCACTGGCAGCACATAGAGGAGGTGGACAGGAATCAATGGCTAGAAATTGAAGCTGGGCGGAGGGGAAGTCACAGGGTAGTTTTATCTGAAGGAGGTAGCCACCGGGGTATAGTTGCAAGGGGAGCAGTGAGTTTTCCATCCTCTGCACCAAGATCAAATGTCTGTCTGGAAGATGCTTTAGCCACACTTAAGTTATGGCAGCCAAGGCTGGAGTGCTGAGGAGAAATTCTCTGGCTGACCTGTTGTTAACAGATGATTGGGCTAATGAATTAGTGTGGCAGTGCCTGAGGTCAGGCTACTCACACGAACGTGCTATTCCGCTGTGTTTTGGGTGTAAACTTCCAGCTGACGTGTGATGTCTCTTGAATATCATACATTGATGCATCCCATGGTGTGTTCACCGGAGGTGCATCTTAGTGAGATCAGAGCCTCCAGGATGCCTTTATCTCCAGACAGGAACCATTTAGCAGTTTTAAACATGTTGTCAGGACAGATCGCAGACTTAATTTATCTCGCATTAAGTCTGGATGCAATTCTGAGGGCAAACCAGCCATCGCTGTGTGCCGTCAGCTTTGGGAATCTGAGCCACATACAGCTCTGGTGACTTGGTGGAGTGACCCCACACAAGTCCAGGATAAAGCCATGACCCTCCTCCCCACCAGCTTCCACAGGACTCTCTTCGCAAAGGCAGGAACGAAGCTCATGGGTCCCATTTATCAGAGAGCAGCAGATTGCTGGAAAGCCACAGGCAGGAAGGATGTAGGGGAATGGAAGGGGAGGTGCTGGATGTAATGCTGCCTCGCTCCTCGGCAGCAGCAGGTCTGTGGCTGTATACTTGGTCCCCACAGGAACCAGTGCCTTGCACGGAGTGTGGACAAGCATGGTTAGGGTTTGAAAAAGGGGGTTGATTGTCTTGGAATGAAAACCATGGCTCCTAGCAGAGAAGTGGGGAAGCCTGCGTGTTTCACTGGGAAGGGGAAGGAACTTGAACCTCCATGAGAACTTGGTATTTGGTCATGATAGGTCTCTCCCTCCAAAAGCAGAGAGATACAGTGGCTGAAAACTGCAGTAAAGCAATTCAGGTTGGAGAGAAATAAGGTGTAAAGAGGAGCAAGGAGGAGAGCAGCTCCGTGGCTGCTCTGGGTGTAGGTGGTTCCTCTGGCCATGGAAGCCTCACCCCCATGCCACAGCTCCCCTGACCCTGCGAGGCTGAAGTCTGAGTTAATGATGGCAGCACAGCTACCCACCCGGGACCTCTGATCCTTTGTTTCCACCTCTCCTCTTGGCTGCTCTTCACCCCTCACCAGAGAGCACCTGCCCTCCCTGTGTCCCCACCATCCCCAGCGCCCGCGTGTCCCGGTCAGGGCATTCACTGCTTTCTTCTCTTTCTTCTCTTTCCCCAACTGTCAGCCGGTGAGTAAGGCAACCTTGGGGTGCCTGCTGGTGTCTAACCTCAGCATGAGCCTTGCTCACAGCGTGTCCGTGTGCCCAGCCCAGTGCTGGGGTGGCACTTGCGTGTGTCCACAGGGCCTCCAAGGGTCCACATGTGTGTGTGTGTACTCACTCCCGCTCTAGCTGATGGGCAGCTGCTGCCTGTGCGGTGCGAGTTGGGCCAGCGGTGAGCTCTGCTTGCGCATACAGACGCTGTGCGTGTGCACACCTGTGTGCTGTGGTGTGTGCATGTGTCCTCTTCTACATCTCAGAGAAGGACCCTTGAGGTTCTGCCTGACACCTTGTCATGGCATGGCCAGCCCTCCTGGGTTGGGACGTGGCTCCAAGGTCCTCCCTCTTCGCCCAGCTTGTGTTTGTGAGGGAGAAATGCTTCTGGAGCTTGAAATGCTTTGCGGGGAGGAAAGAAGTCCTGGAGGGGATAGCAGGATGAGTGCAGGAAGGCTTGCCCTGAGGGTTGTGTGTCTGTGAGATGTCCCAAAAACTGTGGATCCAGAAGGGCTAAGGGGAAGCTCATCACATCCTCAGGCAAAAGACCAACCAGGGACAGTCAGAAGCGTAACAGGCAATGCCTGATATGTCCACATGTGTGAGGGAGCAAGGATCCCACCCTGCTTCCCTGGGGAGCACGCCCCAAACAGACCTACGAAGTCACCCTTTGCCAGGTGCTTACATCTGCCCCTTCCCTGCAGATCCTGCAGAAGCCAACTCACGAGCTGAAGCAGCAGCTGGCAGGCTACTCCAAGCGCGTGGCCAGCTCCGTCACCGAGCTCATCCAGGCAGCAGAGGCCATGAAAGGTGAGGAAAAGTCCTGCTCGGAGGGACAGGACTGAGGGCTGTTATTAGGGGCTCAGCAACTGATGTTGGAGGTAGGGCAAGTCAGAAATGAGGCCACACATGGGTTAATCTGCCTCGTTTCCCAATTCTTCTAGGGACAGAGTGGGTTGACCCAGAAGACCCCACCGTCATCGCTGAGAATGAGCTGCTGGGTGCAGCGGCTGCCATTGAGGCTGCAGCCAAGAAGCTGGAGCAGCTGAAACCAAGAGCCAAGCCCAAGGTAGTGATGCTGAGCCTTGGCTCACCCCAGGGCTCAGCTTGGGGTGGGCTTGGGCTCTCTTGCCTATGCTTCAGCCAGGTGTGAAAGCCCCATCAGACAGCTTGTTCCTCTTTCTGTGTTCCTGCTGCCTTCCACATCTCCAGCTGGACCTTCCTCAGTCAGACCTTGCTCTCCTGCACCCCACAGCCCTTAATCCTGGTTTATACATAGCCCCTCACCCCTCTGTAGCCATCTTCCTGCTCTGCTCTGTCTATCCCAGCACCGCGGCCTGGGACTCACCCTGGCCTGGGACTCTTTTGCCCACAGCAAGCAGATGAGAGCCTGAACTTTGAGGAGCAGATCCTAGAAGCTGCCAAATCGATTGCTGCAGCCACGAGCGCCCTGGTGAAGGCAGCCTCAGCAGCCCAGCGAGAATTAGTGGCCCAAGGAAAGGTGAGGCTCAAAGAGGGAAGGAAATAACAAAAGCTAGAGCTGTGGTGGGTTCAGTTTTCCCCCAGGATGGCTCGTAACCCTGGTGCCCTGTGGCAAGGGGTGTGCCAGGTAGTGAGCCTCACTCCTCTCCTTCCTTGCAGGTGGGTGCCATCCCCGCCAATGCAGTGGATGATGGACAGTGGTCCCAGGGACTCATCTCAGCCGTGAGTATCAAGGTCATGCTCAGGGGGTTGGGGGGAACGCTCCTCTTGGCTCCTGCTGCAAAGATGAGGATGCTCTGCCCGTGAGCTTCTCCTCAGTGGAAGAAGTAGCCGTGCTTCTTGCTTTCTCTCCCACCACGTCACCATCCCATGCCCCACAGCTTGCCTGGGGTTGTTGAGGCCATACCCTCACTGGTGGAAGCTCCCGTATACCCTCTCTGACAGCCTCTCTCTCTGCAGGCACGCATGGTGGCTGCTGCCACCAACAACTTGTGCGAAGCTGCCAATGCCGCGGTGCAGGGCCACGCCAGTGAGGAGAAGCTCATCTCTTCCGCCAAGCAGGTGGCTGCCTCCACCGCGCAGCTTCTGGTGGCCTGCAAGGTGAAGGCTGACCACGACTCTGAGGCCATGAAGCGGCTCCAGGTGAGTCCCTGCTGCTTGAGGAATTGTATGGGAAATGGGGTGAGGGCACGCAGGCACTCCCCGGGGCTCTCTGCCTGTGTGCCAGCAGCGAGGAGCTCGTTGGAGCACCAGGCTGCAGGTCACTTGGACGTCACTGCTAGCTGCTTGCCAGGCATGTGAGTGATGCTGGGCTGCTGAGCCCGATGGCTTTCAGGGAGGATAAATTGGCACAAGAAAGCCTGAAACGCATCTGGTACATCCGTGGCATTCAAGAGGTTAATGGCAGGGGGATATGTTTTGTAGCACTCTTAACCCTCAGAGGCTATGGCACACAAGAAGCTTATGCCCATGCGTTGCAGTGTTAACATGGGGTCCCAGTGCTGGTCCCTCGGGGCCAAGAGCTGTGGTGGGTCAGCAGCGCTGCTCCCCAGTCCCTGTCCCACGGCTCAGACAGGAGCCAGAGCCCGGCTGGGAGCAGCAGCTCCTGAAATGGTCATGAGCGGGTGGCAAGGCAGCGGGCCATGTAAAGGAATCCCTGCCTGCAGCTCCCAGCACGCCTTGGCTGCCTGTCCTGCCTGCCAGCCCTGCCTTGGGCAGGGGTTCTTTCTCCCCGCCCAGGCAGCAGTCATACCCTGGGGCTGTGACTTAGCCACTGCTCCTCCTCTTCCCTTCTTCAGGCTGCTGGCAATGCGGTAAAGAGAGCGTCAGACAATCTGGTGAAGGCAGCACAGAAGGCAGCTGCCTTCCAGGACCACGACGAAACGGTGGTGGTGAAGGAGAAGATGGTCGGAGGGATTGCGCAGGTGAGGAGCGGGGCCACTGTGGTGATGCTGGGTTGGCTCCGGCTGCGACCACAACCTCTGTGTGCCCGTCTCAGGAGTGTGTCCTGCCACCCGCCAGCATGGAGCATGTCTCCAGAGAGCCTCACAAAAACTCTGTGGGTGCATCCGTCCCACCCAGCGCCAGTTAAACGCTGTGGTTTCACCCTCGTCCTGCTGCATATAGCAATGGGCACAGCTGGTGATGGTGCGTGCTTCCGTCACTGTAAGGCCCGGTCTCCTTGGTGCAGTGCCCACACCATCTCAGTGTCTGTGACACCTGTGAAGGACAGAACATCGTGTAAGGGTGAGAGGTGCCAGGTACAGGGTCCTGTAGGACCCAGCACTGCCTCCTGGTGACAGTCTCACAACTGAGACGAGGCGAGTGGGGCTGAGTCTGGAGAGCTGTGCTGCTCCCTTTTATCTGCAAGGTCCCACCGCAGGGACAACAGCTCTCATACTTGGGGCCTCACCAACCCAGGGAACCTGTGGCTGTGATGAGTCGGGGAAGCAGTGGCCAGAGAGCCTGGCTCTGGGGTCAGCATTGCCGTGGCAGGGGCTCCAGCCATTCCTGTTGGAGGCAACCATGACCTTGGGGCTCTTTTCTGGCAGATCATCGCAGCTCAGGAGGAGATGCTGCGCAAGGAGCGGGAGCTGGAGGAGGCACGGAAGAAGCTGGCCATGATCCGGCAGCAGCAGTACAAGTTCCTGCCCTCAGAGCTGCGGGACGAGGAGCAGAACTGAGCCCCGCACCCTCCCGCCACTCGCCGCACAGACTGCCGCCTGCCTGCCCGCTCGTATTTAAGATGACCCGCCTCAAGCGAAGAGGTGCCTGGGCTAGACCAGAGCTCTGCCTGCACACAGAGCACTGGGACTAACCCAGCCGCTGCTCCAAGCCGGTGCTGCACCAGCAACTCTGCTTCGCTACCCAGCCCACCTTCCCACGCTCACCCAGGGCATGGCCAGAGCGCCTGGAGGGACCCGGCTGGGGTGGGAGCTGAGGCTGCACCGGCTCAGAGCTCATCCGCCAGCCCCAGCATGTGGGGCCGGAGAGCTCTCCACTGTAGGGGATATTTCTTTGTGCCTTTATCGTTCCTGCTCCTGCTCCTTTCTTCTCTCTCTCTCTCTCTCTTTCTCTCTCTCTTCCATGTGGAGGGGGAGAGACGGGCAGCTTGCCCTCTCCTGTGCGACCAGGTGCAGGGAGCAGTGTGGTGTCTCACTGACCTCTCTCACGGAGCCACCTTTCACCTCCAAATGCCTTATTGCTGGCTAAATCTTCCTCCTCCTCTTCCTCTTCCTCTGCAGCTTCCCTGGGAGGCACTAAGCCCCCATCATGAGCATCTTCTTCAGCCTGGGTCCCTCTAGGGAGCAATGAGGCTGGAAGCCACAGTGCCTCTGCTCTGGATGGGGATGGGGATGCAATGGGTTCACCCTGGAAGCTGCTCTTTGCCTTCCCGTGGGGCTTCCCCCTGCCTGCGGCCCCAGCCAGCTCTACCCTCCTTCTTCCCAAGTGCTTGCATCGTTTTCCGAGATCTGCAGGATTTTTATAACTTTTCCATTTCTCTAGTATTGAGCCTGCAGCTTTAAAAGTTCATTTATTCCCTCCCCCAGCTTGTGCCCTGCCCACTAACACCCAGCTCTCACCGGGGTCCCGCAGCCCAGCATCCCACCCCTCCTTGGTTCCGGGACCCCTATCCCTCCCCCTTTGCACTCGCTGAGGCTTCTCTCACTATTTTGATACTTTAAGCATCCCATATTAAACATTGAAGGAAACCAGCTCCCCCCGAGGCTCCGGGGTGGGGTGGGGGATGCCGATGTCTCCTCAGAAAGACACGTTCATCAATAAAACCTGGTTTTCCTGCTTTCTTGCCGACTGGTTACCAACACGACCCTCCAGGAGAAAGGGAGGGCTGTTGGGCAGGGGGGCCATGGACGCCTGCCCTCCCTTCAGAGCCCGGGGGAGTGCAGCGCGGGTGCTTATACAGCACGGAAAATATTTGAGGCACGTCTAGCCCCAGGCACCCGGCAGGCCAGACCCCCACTGCCAGCCATGTGCCGGCCCTCGCAGGTGCTGCCGCTGCCGGGGGGCCACCGCTGCCGGAGGGGGCCCTGGGGATTTTGTTGCTTGGGGATTGAGGCTTCAGGGCGGGGTGGGGGGTGTGCAGCTTGGCTCCTGGCCGGATTCCTGCTGACAGCCAAGAACAGCCCTGGGTAAGGTGCTACAGGGGTGCAGGTGGGGGACCTCCCCAGGTTCTTGGTGGCCCACCAGTGGGGAACCAGCAGCCCTTGGCATGCCATGGGTCTGTGAATGTGGCCGGAGCCCTCCTGGCTGCCCTGTGCTGAGCTCACACCCCGAAATAGCCCCCCAGAGCCGACCTGTGCAGGCAGCTGCTGCCCTGAGCGTGTCCCCACCTGTTCCCACCCCGTCACTCAGCGGGGGTTTGGGGGGCCTGTCCGGCAGCGGGGATGCTGCAGGGTGGAGCAGGGACGTGGGGCCCCTCTCTCTACGATCTGTCACCTGCAGCATGAGCTACGGGCATCACAAGTGGCAAGGGCAGCATCCTGGCTGGAGACCCCCTGACCCCTTGTGGGCATGTCCCCCGGGGGGTACAGAGGGTCTGTCCCCCCCTCTGCGACACTCACCCCTGGCCAGGCTCCAGGGTGGATTTGTGGCTCTCGCCGGCATCCCAGTCCTCCCAGCTGTCCCCTGACAATCTGCTGGCCTGACCCGGCACCAGGCTCTCGCCCAGGTACTGGCTGGTCACGGGGCCCCTCTGAGCAACAAGCAAGGACAGTGAGCGGACACGGCGTGGCAGCAGCCCTGGCCTCATCCCAGCACCAAGGGAGCTCCAGCACCCCAGCACAGGGCTGTAAGCACGTTGTGAGGTGTGGTGACAAACACCAGGGAAGAGAAATGGCGTGCAATTCGCTACGGTCCCCCAGGGCAAGGGGTTATTTCGGCAGGCAGGTTTGGGTGAGCACATGGCGGGGGCCTTGGTGCTGGGATGACATGTTGATCTTAGCCCAGAGCAGGGCTGGGCATGCAGTAGGAATGGGAGGATGCACACTCACACACCTTTGCACCTCCTCATCCTAGAAGTCACCTCAGAGAGAGTACATCTGTGCGACTGGGCAGCTGGATGGCCCCAGCTGTGCATGGCCATGACACGTGGAGCAAAGGGGAGCAGGCAGCAAGAGAAAACAGGGAGATCTGAGGGCTGAGGCCCTGCCTGACTCCAGGGCAACTGCCTGACTGCTCACACCATGCATGTCATCACCATTCCCCTGTGTGCTGAGCCCGTGAATTTGCTCCGGGTCAAAGCATCTTGCACAAAACCATCCATCCTCGCCCGGGAATGATGGGAGACGGATCTCTCCCCTCCTCTCAGAAGCCGCGTACTGGCGGTTACTGACTCTCCTTGTCCAAATATGTGCCTAATTTGTCAGTATTAATAGCTACTCTCCAGAGTCCAGCAGCAGCTCTTCTGCAGCTTTCCCCATGGTGCCAGCAGCCCCTTGGTCTTTGGCTGCTCCTGCCCACAAACCAGGGCTGAGGGCTCCTAGAAAGCCACTTTCTCCAGCTCTCAAAAACAGTTTTGCTCCTCTCTGCTTGGGGCACCCATGCCAAAAAGTTGTAGCAGGCAAGGGCTGGATGCGACCCCAGCGTGGTGGGCTAGGGCACACCTCACATCCCTCCTGTCCTTGTCCCATCCCAGCCTCCACACGTGCCACACGGCTCCCGTGGCCCATCCACAAGCTCCTTCCAGCGCCCCCCAGCCCAGAGCCCACCCTGCAGCTGGGAATGTGCCAGAAGCATTTACGAGCGTTATTAAAGCACGGGTTATTTTTGGAGGAGCTGGGATCTGAAGGGTTTGCATTTTTTTGCCTGTGGAATACAGTTTATTTAGAGCAGAAAGATGAAGAGGGACGGCAGGCTGCCTGCACGCCCTGTGTCACCCCAAATTGCCACTCTATGGGCTGTGCACATGCCAGGTGTCCCCGTGGGTGTCGGGGATGGTGACACCAGGGCGCAAGGTTATGGTGAGGTGGGTGCCAAGGAGCTTGCATGGAGCTGGGGCCTTCCTGCCCTGCTGTGATAAACGACCTAGATGGGGAAGTCAGGGGCTGTGCTTGTTTCTCTCCCGGGGGATTTTCTCTGTGTGGGCAGTGCCAGTGTGTGGTGTCCCCAAGTGTAATCACAAGCCCGTGGGTGTCCTCAAGTGCAATCACAGTCTGAAAGCATACCCAAAACTTCAGTGCCAGCCCCTGAGGTGTCCCCAAGACAGTGCCAGCAAGCGGGGCCCTTCTGGCTCCAGGGCACAGCGATAGGGCATGAGGTGGTGTGCCCTGGGCAGTGCCAGCCATGTCCTCCAGCACGGGGAGAGATCTGACAAGAGCAGGGGCAAGTCTCAAGCACAGTGACAGCACACTGCCATCCCATGCAGTCCCCATGCATGGGAGGAGACAGGGCCCTGTCCTCCATGGTGACAAGGGGCTACAGGGGTGTTGCCCCTTCCACAGCCCAGCACCACTGGGGAAGAAATGCCACCAGAAATGCCCCCACACACACACTATAGCACTCCAGGGTGTCCCTAGTGCAACACTCCTGGGGTTTCCCCATCATGGTACCACCAGGTTGTCCCTAATACAATGCCTCCGGGTGTCCCTACCAGGGTGCCACCACGCTCTCCTTAGCACAATATTCCCAGGATGTCCCTAGTAGCATAACTGGGGTGTCCCTAGTCCCACGCCTCGGGGTGTCCCTAATGCAGTGCCCCGGGGTGTCCCTCCCCCGGTGCCCCCGTGAGTCCCGGCTCTGGGGCTGTTTTTGTGGCTGCCGGCAGTGCCGTCCTCGTCCCGTCCCTCCCCCCGTGCCGCTCGTTGCGGCGGCCAGTGGCGAGCCTGTCCCTAAAAGGTGCTGGCGGGCGGCGGGGGAGGTGCCGGGGCAGCCCCCGCCCGGCGCGGCCCCTCCCCGGCTATAAGGCGACGCGGCGGGTCGGGGGGCTCAGTGCCGGTGCTCCCGCCGTACCCGGTGCTCCCGGTGCTCCTCGCGCCCGCCGCCTCCACCGCCGCCGCCTTCCCCTCGCCGTCACCATGGAAGCCATCAAGAAGAAGATGCAGATGCTGAAACTGGACAAGGAGAACGCCATCGACCGCGCTGAGCAAGCGGAGGCCGACAAGAAGCAGGCGGAGGATCGCTGCAAGCAGGTGGGTGTCCCGCAGATTCCCTCGGTGCTGCCTGGGGACCCTTGTGAGTCTCAAGCCCCGGAGACCCTGAGCTGCTAGGTGTTCAGCCCTGGGGATCCCACCCGTCTCGATGTCCAGCCTGGGCACCCTCTCCGCTATGGGTGCCAAGCCTCGAGGACCTCCCCGCCCTGGTTGTCCAGCCTGTAGATCCGTGTCCTAGGTGTCTCCTGACCCAGGGACCTTGTCCTGCTGGGTGTCCAGCTTGTGTATCCCAGCTCCAAGGGTGCTCACCCCTTGAGACCTCATCCCACCAGGTCCTTATCCTCAGGAACCTCACTCCTCTAGGTGCCTGCACCTAGGGACCTCACCCCATTGCATGCCTGACCCTGAGGACTTCACCCCACTGCACTTCCATCCCCAGGGACCTCACCTTACAAGGTGCCTGTCCCCAGGGACTGGTGCTCCAGCCTCTTGCCCCTGAGCATTCATGCTGGTCCCCCCAAACGTGCCTTATCTTGATGAGGCACCTATCCCTATACCAGGGAGACCCTTGAGGGACTTATTTCCACCCCAGCCACATGGAGGTAGGGACGTTCTTGGTGCTCCCCAGAGCTGTATCCCTAAGTTGGGACCTCTGCAGTCCCCTATACAGGGATTGAGCCCACCACCCCTGTACCCCCAACACATTCAGGAATGCTGAGGGCTGCTCTGGCCCTGAGGACCAAAGGCTCCCCAAGGGTGTGTGGGCCCAAAGTTGACAGAGGGAGCATGTCCATGTGCTCCTGCTGTTCCCCCAGCCTGCATGTCCCCTCCAGGAGAAGGCTAACTCCTCCCCAGCCTTGTGGTCACCCCCATCCCTCCTGACCCCCACCCTCTGTCCCTTCTGCAGCTGGAGGAGGAACAGCAGGGCCTGCAGAAGAAGCTGAAGGGAACAGAGGATGAGGTGGAGAAGTACTCTGAGTCCGTCAAGGAGGCCCAGGAGAAGCTGGAGCAGGCGGAGAAGAAAGCTACAGACGTATGTAGATGCGCCAGCAACTCATCCCCAGCGCGCGCTGGACCTCGGAGGGGGGGGTGGTGTGAAGGAAGAGGGGGGCCTTATATGGAAAGCGTCCGTGGGGAAGACTGTCAGGATCCCATTCCTGTGACACTGAACCAGGCTGAGATGCAGGGCAGGAACTGGATGGATCCTGCTCAGTGCAGTGGGCACTGCTCAGGTCACTCGTCCCACCAGGAGCTTTGTGGGCAGCTGCCCACCTGCTCTCCAAAACTAACAGGGGTGAGTGTCCAAGCTGTGTCACTGGTCCTCAGGCACACACCTCTGCAGTGCTTGTAGGAAAAAATCTGTGACGCTTGCTGAACTGTGGCTGGAAAGCATAAAAGAGTAGAGAAATGACAAAAGCTTTTGCCCATGGCCAGCTGCTGAGTGCCGGCTGCAAGGAAGGATGCTTGGGGTGCACTGGAGGGGACTCAGTTGTTTTGGGGTCCAATGTGCCACTCTGTGCCCTGTGAAGGGCAAGGCCAGAAAGAGTTTTATTTAGTGCCATGACTGATGTTTCTCCTGGGAAATGGATCCCGCTGTGGAGATGTTAGGAAGGTGTTGAAATTGGCTTGCGCCTGGCTGGGATGAAGGGTGGAACAGCTGTGAGTGGCCACAGAGCCATTTGGGAACGGGGTATAACCACCTGTGGTGCCACACAGGGCATTTGACACCCTATAAATAAATACTCCTTTTGATAGCCAGTCCTTCTTTGATGAAAACCAACCCTGGAAACTGGAGGAGAAGCTAAAGGGGAGCTGTCTGGAGCATGGCCAGCGGGACATGGCCAGGCTCTTTAGGATTGAGAACAAAAAATTCAATCCCATCTGGTTTATCGAGCTAAATGGGGGAGATGTGTCAAATCTCTGAGGAGGCAGCCAAGGGCAGGGGTGAGCAGACAAGGACGAGAAGCAGCAGCACAAATCCCTGAGGTGACCTGGAGGCCCCGGGAAGTGAATGAGGGGGCTCCCCAGCCTTGTTTACTGACCCTATACTAACCCTTGGGTTAGATACTAAACCAAGTTGTTAAAATATTGAAAGTCATCTGAGATATATCTTGGCATGGGGCAGGCACGTCGAGCTAGTCAGGGTGGCTGCTGCATGTAGCGGGGTTCACACTGGTCTGACTGGATCTGTGATGGTGCAGGACAGGGCAAACTCAGCATGGGTCTGGCTGAGTGTGGACAGGACATATCCAGCATGGGGCTCAGAGGAAGGGGTAAACAGTGGCCATGACACTGTCCATGGGGTGCGGAGTAGTTTGCTGCTGGCAGCGCGCTGTGTGGTGCTGCCCTGGACAGGTTGGGTGTGTTGCCCTGACTTTGATCCACAGTAGCTCAACAAGCCTGCAGGCTTCAACACGGAGAGTCACATCTCCGCAGACGTGGTGGATGCGAGCCACCAGCCCCTCCAGGGAAGGGCTGGAGTGGAAGACATGGTGAAGGAGCAGCATCAGGGAGGGCAAGCCAGCTGCCATCAGTGCCATGGGCAGGGTTGAGAGCCCATCACCAGCAGAGCCATCCCGGGTCCCTGCTGAAGCCTAGAGAGGCTGCGCTGTGCGCAGGGCTCTGGGAGTGACCAGGACTCTGTGCCAGGGACCTGAGTGTGCTGACAGCGCTAAGTGCCAGGGCTGGTGTCACCTCTTGCCTGGGATGAGGCACAGCACAGATACCAGCTCCAGCAGCTCCCAGAGCCCACCCACTCACCTCCCCAGGGACACCATCCCCTCTTGTCTGCCAGGAGAGCATGTGTCTGTGAGCACCGAGGATCCCACCCCTCAGGCGAGTGATCACAGCGATCCAGGCAGGCTCCCGCTCTCCACAAAAGTGTCAGCAAATGCCTTAAAAGAATAAACTTCCCTGAGATAATAAATCAGACCCCACTGGCAGTGCGTGAAGACCTCAGGGACTTCATTAAGGGGTGCAAAGTGACTCCCTGGGCACTTGGAGGGGTGGCATAGACCAGGGAGCGCCTCACACTTGATCGTCAGCTCCACGGTGCTGACAGCCCCTTCCCAGCAGTTCTGTGAAGACATCATGGCCCCACCACCTCTTTTCCCCAAGAGGGACACTCAGGGCAGGATGAGGGCAGGGGCTGCTGGCCACAGTGCAGCCAGGACAGTGAGTTTAGCTATAGCAGCGCCCCCTCAAGTCCCCATGTCCCCAGCCAGTGTCTTGTCCGCGGCCACCCCAGTGGGGCCCAGGGAAACTCCTCCATTCCTAGGCCGGATCCCAAAAGCTTCCCTCAAGTTCCCGCCCCAGTTACTCTCCCCAGCCGAGACTTTGCTCTTATTTGGCGATTCCCTGAGCTGGTGGGAGGGAACGGGGCTCTGCTGGGAAGTGACTACATCCCTGGGTGGGGCCAGAGCAGGAGGCACCCAGCCTGGCTGCCAAGTGACCAGGGCAGCTGCCCCCCAACGTGTCCCTTGCCTGCCTGCAACCAGCTCACCCCTACCCCATTGCTGCTGGGGACCCCCATTTCTACTCTGGACCCCGCGTGCCAGCTTCGGAGCACTCTCGGCACCCAGCCATCGGGCTGAGATCAGGACACGATCAGCTGGGACCAAGGCCAAGCCCAAGGCCACGTGTTCCCATGGGAGCCGCAGCACTTCCTCTTCCACTGCCCCTTGACAAGGTGACACGGGGCTGCAGGCTGATGCCGGTGATGTGGCCAAGTGCCCCCCAGCACCTGTGACCCCAGAGCTGAGGGCAGCCAGCGAGGTCAGCCCGAGAACTGACATCCCTGGAGGCAGGTGTGAAGTGCAGCCAGGGCTGCCCAGGAGATGTCAGAGCTCCTTAAGCGACGATTGAGTGCCACTAGTGCCGACGTTTCCTGATGGATCAAGGCATATGCCCCTGCTAGGAGCTGGGGGACTGGTATCCCCCATAGGGCAGAGCCCTCAAGGCAGCTGGGGGGGTGCAGGTTGATCCATTGGCCCCATGGGTCTCTGTGCTGGTGCTGCCGGCCAGGTCCTCACATGGGGGAGCAGAAGCCAAGGGGTTGAACACAGCAGCTGCTGGTACTCCAGGAGGATGCCCAGGACAGGGAGCACCCATGGGGGGTACACTGCCCTGTGCCCATGGGAGCTCACCGGGGCCAGGCTCTGGCACCCCCAGACTCCCTGGGTCCCTTTTCCCCCAGTTAAATGGACTCCCTGAGCTCTTTTCCATCGCTCTGGGGAATTTTGGTGGGACTCTGCACTCTCGCCTGCGAGGCAACATGCACTCTGCCCAGAGAGGGCACTGTGTGCCCTGCTTTGGCAGGGGTCTATGTCCTGTACCTGGTGGGGGATTATGTCCCCTGTCTGGGGGGTACCATGTGCCTTGCCAATGGCAGCTGTACACCTGCCTGGATGACTGTCCACCCTTGCTCGTGTTGTGGGGGTGACAGTGTGCCCTGCCCAGAAGCTACCGGTCACCTTGTGGGGTGAGGGTGCATGTGTACAGACAGTCCGAGGGGGGCACCTTATGTCCTATTTTGAGGGGTAAGGGAACGGGGGACACAACTGTGCGCCCCTCCTGATGTGGGTACAAGCCCCTGGCCGTGGATGGGCACGGTCCCGGAGCAGCGGACGAGGAGGAGGACGTGGCGGAGGAGGAGCAGGAAGGGATGGAGGCAGGGCAGCGGGTCCCGTAGGGAGCTCCGCCTCCCCGCCGGCAGCCGCTCACCGTGGCCAGCAGCAAAGCGATCGGTACCATCAAGAAGAGGGTCCATATCCTGCAGCAGCTGACCGCCGAGGCAGAGGCGCAAGCCATATGCTTGGAGGCGGAGGTTGATTCCCAGTGGCTGGCCCGATTCCCGGCGGGTAAGGGCCACGGTGGAGCCAAGGGGCTCGGGGGATGCTCCATCAGCTCCAGCTCTGCTGCTGGTATCCTTACCAGTGAACTGACCTCGGCCTCTTATCCCTGGCACAGTAGCTGGACTGGCTGCCCAGTGGAAGCAGAGAACCTGTAGGTCTCAGGAGAGCTGGAGGATGCTGCTACCTAGGTGCAGCGGCAGCTGGTGAGAGACTCCAGGGCTGGGGACTTTGGGCAGCATCCCCACCTCCGGGATGTGTCCTCCAGCGGGTCTCTCCATGGGTTTTGCGAGCGATGCTCTGTGCATCAAGGCTCCCCTAGGTTTGCCTGGCTGGCAGGTCACCTGGCAGTAGTCAGCAACCAGCTTGGCCTTGGCTCTGCTTGGAGTCACGCAGATCCTGGGAAAGGTTTCCCTCCCTGGGAGGCTGGCAGCATGCACAGCTAAAAATCCCACACCCAGCCTTCTAGTGGGCTCTCTGCTCCCAGCCACAGCAGTCCCAGAGCCTTCAGATCTCCAATATGCCCCTTTGCGGGGAAAAGCCACCCCTCCACACTGCCAAAATTTCCACTGTGCACATACTGGGCTGGAGCTGCATGCCTGGGAGAAGCCAGCATCAAGCAGAATGCTAGGGATGGAGGTAATCCTGTTGCCCCTATAGAAAAGCAATGGTGCATGGTCAGGCATCCCATTTCATTCCAGTGAGCACTAGCTTGTGGCACAGTGCCAAGGGATGTTCTGGATAGCAAATCTAGAAGTATATATTTCCACTGAAAATGCTTTTTAAAATATATATGTATATGTGCATATATATGTATATAGAATCATAGAATAGAATCATAGAACATTTTCAGCTGGAAGAGACCTTCAAGATCGTCAAGCCCAAACTTTTCCTACCCCTATCAACACCACTAAACCGCATCCCTCAATGCAACATCTACCCACCTCTTAAACACTCCGAGGGATGGTGACTCAACCACCTCCCTAGGCAGGCTGTTCCGATGTCTGACAACTCTCATAGCAAGAAATTCTTCCTAATATCCAATCTGAACCTCCCCTGGTGCAACTTAAGGCCTCTTCCACTTGTCCTGTCACTCACCACTAGCAGACCAACACTTGCCTCACTACAACCTCCTTTCAGGTAGTTACAGAGAGCGATGAGGTCTCACCTCAGTCTCCTCTTCTCCAGACTAAACAGCCCCAGATCCCTCAGCTGCTCCTTGTATGACACATGCTCCAAATCCTTTACCATCTTAGCAGCCCATCTCTGTACCCTCTCCAGCACCTCAGTGTCCCTCTTGTAGTGAGGAGCCCAAAACTGGACCCAGTACTCAAGGTGGAGCCTCACCAAAGCCAAGTACAGGGGCATGATCACCTCCCTGCTCTTGCTGACACCACCATTCCTGACACAGGCCAGGGTTCCGTTGGCCTTCTTGTCCTCCTGGGCACACTGCTGGCTCCTGTTCAGCCAGCTGTCCATCAACACCCCCAGGTCCTCTCTGCCTGGCAGCTCTCCAGCCACTCCTCCCAAGCCTGTAGCGCTGCTGAGGGCTGTTGTGGCTCAAGTGCAGAACCTGGCATTTGGCCTTATTGAAGCTCATTGATTTGGCTTTGGCTCAGTGATCCAGCCTGTCCAGATCCCTCAGCAGAGCCTCCCGACCTTCAAGCAGATCGACACTTCCACGCAGCTTGGTGTCATCTGCAAACTTACTAGGGGTACCCTCCATCCCCTTGTCCCAATTATTGATGAAAATATTAAGTAGGACTGGGCCTAATACTGAGCCCTGGGGGACACCACTCGTGACTGGCCACCAACTGGATTTAACTCCGTTGTCCACAACTCTTTGGACTCAGCCATCTAACCAGTTTTTTACCCAGCAAAGAGTATGTCCACCTGTATACATATATGTATGAGACATGGGCTGACCAAAGGGCTTCTGTTCCCCCAGGCTGAGGCTGAAGTGGCTTCTCTGAACCGCCGTATCCAGCTGGTTGAGGAGGAGCTGGACCGAGCCCAGGAGCGCCTGGCCACTGCCCTGCAGAAGCTGGAAGAGGCTGAGAAGGCGGCTGATGAGAGCGAGAGGTGTGACGGGAATGGATGGGGAGGTGGCATCAGATCACCAGTAGTTGCAGGCAGCTCCCTTGGTTTCACAGAGGGTTACCTCTGAGGTGACCTTATAGGGCTTACAAGGAAGTCCCCCAGATACAGGCATTCTTAAAAAGACTTTGAAATTTCCATGGTACCCATAATATCCTGAAAATTTTTACCTGGTGGTTATAGCCTGATATTTGTATAAACAAATCTGAGGGAGTTTGTTTACTGTCCCAGAGCAGCCTCTTGTGCTGAAGGACTGCACATCTGTGCCTAGGAGGGGACATCTGTACCTGGGAACCGAGGTCAGCTTTTGAGAATGAACCAGCCTCATTCCAAAAAAAAAAAACCAACCTGCAAAGTGTTTGTGGCATGCAGGAACCGTTCAGGGGAGGACACTCAGGTTGTATGGGAGTGCCTGGACGTGTCACGGCATTCCTCATAGTTAAAACAAGCTCTTCCCTCCATTGGCAAATACCAGTTTGAGCAACAGCATCTGAGGGAGAGGAGAAGAGTCAGAAGGAGTCCCTTGCCATAGGGATTCACAGAGGTTTGGTGACCGCCTGCTTGTGAGCACCATTGCTGAGTGAGAAAAGGCTTTGCCACAGGATATTTTCTATCATTTGCTAAAGGTTGGTGGCCCGTCAGGCTGCTTTTGTGGAGGTTGCAGCTGGCTCATCCAGGGCTGCACGCATTTTCGCCCACAAATGATGGGTTCAGGACCTACTTGGTTGAGAGGCACCATAGCCACATCTCCTTGCTCAGCAGCATGGTCCTGGGCCCAGCTCTACTGCTGTAACTGCATGCAGAATACTGCTGTGTAACTCTATTGTGTGGGGTGGCCAATAAGTGCCAGCATCCCCAGGCCATGTTCCATGTCTCTGGAGCTGAAGGATGGAAAGGTTAGGGTGCAGTGGGCATGCAGGAGGTGCAGGTACCACCTCAACTCACAGCAGTAATGTCTTCTGGCTTGGGTTTTCAGAGGCATGAAGGTCATCGAAAACAGGGCTATGAAAGATGAGGAGAAGATGGAGCTCCAAGAAATGCAGCTGAAGGAGGCGAAGCACATAGCAGAGGAGGCTGACCGCAAATACGAGGAGGTGCGTGCCCCCTTCCCCCAGTCCTGCCCCCCTTTGGTAGCACCCAGAGCTGCCTATTCTCAGTCCTGTTCTCCTAGCTGGGGCAAGCACAAGGCCAACACATTCCACTTGCTGCTGTTGACAGGTTGCCCGCAAGCTGGTCGTTCTTGAGGGAGAGCTGGAGCGCTCGGAGGAGAGGGCAGAGGTGGCAGAGAGGTGAGCAGGGCTCCCAGTGGGCAGTGTGCAGGGATCCCACACAGCCCTTGCCACAAATCCCTGGCAGCAGTGGGAACAGGGATGTCCGCATGGGGATGGGAATGGGGATGTCCCTTCCTGGGGGTGGCAAGATCTGCCGTTGGGGTGGTCCCTGGACCTGCAGGCTGAGGGCAAGGGGACGCTGGCCTGACAGCAGCACATCCTTGACCCTGTTCTCTGCTGTCCTTCCCTCCCCGGGGTGTGCCTCTTTTCCACCCCAGCCGAGTGAGGACTTTGGAGGAACAACTGCGGACCACGGACCAGAGTCTCAAATCCCTCATTGCCTCAGAGGAAGAGGTACTGGGGCAGGGCCACAGGGCGATGCGCAGCAGCCCCCCCCACTCTGTCGCTGCCTCTTGAACTGTGTGAGCCACCTCTCTACCCTCTGCATCACTGCCTCCACCACCGACCTTGCCTTGCCTCCCTCTCCGGCAGGCACAGGATGGGCACGCTCCTCCATCCCTCCAAGCCTGCTTTCCTTCTTGGTGGGGCTGGCAGGAGTCCGGACGGTGGTGTTGCACAGGATGTCTGTGCAAAGAAGTGTGAGGAATGGATTAACAGATGCATCCCAGCAGCTCCCGCTTGCAGCGGCTCTGCTCCTCCTCCACCTGCACTGTTTTCTCCTCTCTCAACTTGTTTTCTTTCTTTCTTTCCTCCTTCCCCTTGACCACTCCTTCTGCTCCCCTCTTCTCTCCTCCCACACCCCGACACCACTCCCCCTCCTGGCGGCCCCTGCTTGGGATGTAGTAAATGTGGTGATCTAGAGGAGGAGCTGAAAATTGTCACCAACAACTTGAAGTCTCTGGAAGCCCAGGCTGACAAGGTAGGACCTGGCAGGACTGCTGGGGCTGGGCAGAATGCGTGGGGTTTGGGGGTGCTGAGGTGTTCTGCTGGCGTGAAGGATATCTAGAGGTGTCCCATGCTGCTCACAGGTGTCTGTCTCTGTGTCTGCAGTATTCCACCAAGGAGGACAAGTATGAGGAGGAAATCAAGCTTCTAGGAGAAAAACTGAAGGAGGTAAGGGGTGTGAGGCCGGCACTGCATTGGTGCAGGTACAAGTTTACCATTCCAAGTGGGTTTTGTCTCTGTTACCATAGAATCATGGAATGGTTTAGGTTGGAAGGGACCATTAAGATCAGCTGGTTCCAAACCCCCTGCCATGGGCAGGGACACATCCCGTTAGATCAGGTTACTCAAATCCCCGTCCAGCCTGGCCTTGAACACTTCCAGGGAGGGGGCATCCACACCTCCTCTGGACAACCTGTTCCAAGGTCTCACCACCCTCACAGTGAAGATTTTCTTCCTGGTATCTGATTTAAATCTCCCCCCTTTCAGTTTGAAACCACTACCCTTCACCCTATCACTACACTCC
This sequence comes from Trogon surrucura, assembly GCA_020746105.1. NCBI lineage: Eukaryota > Metazoa > Chordata > Aves > Trogoniformes > Trogonidae > Trogon > Trogon surrucura. The sequence goes on along the minus strand of CM036658.1, from coordinate 76,902,116 downwards.
CTGATGAAGAGTCCCTCCCCAGCTTTCCTGTAGCCCCTTCAGGTACTGGGAGGCCACTGTAAGGTCTCCTCAGAGCCTTCTCCAAGCTGAACAGCCCCAATTCTCTAAGCCTGTGCTCACAGGAGAGGTGCTTCAGCCCCCTTATCATCTTTGTGTCCTCTTCTGGACCCGCTCAAGAAGGTCCATGTCTTTTCTGTGTTGGGGGCCCCAGAGCTGAACCCAGCACTGCAGGTGGGGTCTCATTAGAGCAGAGCACAGGGTGAGAATCAGCTTCCACAACCTGCTGGCTGCACATCTTTTGATGCAGCTCAGGATGCTATTTGCCTTCCAGGCTGCAAGTGCACATTGCTGCCTCACATTCAGTTTTTCATCCACCAGCACCCCCAAGTCTGTCTCTGCAGGGCTGCTCTCAATCCAGCCATTGCCCGGCTGGTGTTTGTGCTTGGGATTGCCCTAACCCAGGTGCAGAACCTTGCACTTGGCCTTGCTGAACTTCATGAGGTTGGCATGGGCCCACCTCTCCAGCCTGTCCAGATCCCTCTGAGTGCCACCCCTGCTTTCCAGCATGTTGACTGCACCTCAGAGCTTGGTGTCATTGGCAAAGTTGCTGAGTGTGCACTTGATGCCACTGTCCATGTCACCAACAGAGATGTTAAACAGCACTGGTCCCAGTGCTGACCCCTGAGGAATGCCACTTGTCCTCTCACCACTACCAAAATTGCAGCCCTGCAGCTTGGCAGGTGTCTGGGTCTGAGATGCCCCCATAAGCCTGCACCAGCTTGGGTGTGGGTGTCTATGGGGCCCTTGTCCCTTGCCATTCTCAGGGAAGAGCTTGTGCAGAAGGGTACCGGAGGTGTAGATGGGGCATATTTGGGGTGCAGTGCAGCCTGCATTGTGCGCCACAGCTCAGCCTCTCCTCCTTGTGTTCCTGCAGGCCGAGAGCCGGGCTGAGTTTGCAGAGAGGTCTGTGGCGAAGCTGGAGAAAACCATCGATGATCTAGAAGGTAAAATGTCCCCAAACATCCTTGTCTCTCTTTGCCCGGGAGCACTTGCCACAATCTGGTCCTAGTGGGGCTGGACAGTGCTTGGTTTGGTTGAAGGGGTGGGCAAGGGTCCCAGGAGTGGTGCAAGCTGGATGCCACGGTATCTGGTGTGGGAGACCAGAGCTGCTGGGATCTGGGCTCTGTCTTTGGGTGGAGAATAGGGCTGCATCCACACTGCCTGTGCCCGCACGCTCCCACTGGCCTCTACCACGTGATCACAGCCACTGTCTCTCTCTCCACTCCCCCCCGCCACACTGCCTGGCCCCGCACCTGCCCTCCTCGACTTTGCAGACGAAGTGTATGCGCAGAAGATGAAGTACAAAGCCATCAGCGAGGAACTCGACAATGCACTTAACGACATCACCTCACTCTGAGCCTCCTGCAGGGCACCAGCACCGCACACCTCCCCACCACCACCCCACCTGCCTGTCCTCTCCCCAGCTTGGCCGCTTGCCTGCCTGGTCATGTCACTGCTTCCCCTGCCCACTCCGTCCTTCCTAGTCTGTGCCTATCCATCGGCTCCTTTGGGACAAGGTGTTCCTGCGGTACCTCTCCGTGCGGGGAGACAAGGTGTAGGTGTGTTTGGCAGAGGAGCAGCCCCGGCGACCTCCTCGTGCTGCATGGACAGTACCTGTGCTGTTGTAGGTCCATGCCCCAGCACTGCCCAGTGGACAACAGGGTTGTGCCCAGGAGCACTTTGCTCCAGCAGCTCTCTCCTTAGCTCCCTGGCAGCAAAAGAACAAGGACACATGCAATATTGGTGCCAGGGCGGGGGCTGCCCCATACATCTCACCAGCACATCCCCACATCCCCGGGTCCTGCTTACAGGGCCCAGGGCAGGGAGGACCTGCTCAGGGGAAGCAGCATCTCCACCGCGCCAAAGCTGAGGCCCTGGGGATAGAGCGTTGGGTCCAGCTGCGCAGGCAGCCCTTTCCCAGGCAAGCAGGCATCTCCTCCCTCACCCCTGCTCCCTCCTGTCCTTTGCACATCGCTCTTCAGTTTGCATTTCATGATCTTTCTTTCATGTTCTGTCCTTCTGAGTTACTGAGTTGTTTCAATAAAGTGTTTTCTTTCCTTGGTTGTCTTCATGCCACTCTGTCTCTCATCTCCTGTCTGTCTCACGTGGGTGCTGGCACCAGGGTGCTAGGAGGTAGCTGCAGGCAGCTTGCAGCTCTGAGACCCCCAGGGTAGCTGTGGCTGGCAGCCCTGAGGGGCTGCTGCACTGCCAGGCTGAGCGGGATGCCTCCCCGCCACCCCCTGGCTCTCATACACAGCTTTTCCTCATCTTGTGCCATTTTCTACATGACCATTTTGGCCTGAAACAGCAGGGTTATACCTGGTCCTGTCCGTTCCCCATGCCCACTCCTAGACATTGCCTGCAAGCAGCCATCTCAGCCCTGGCATCTCCCCTCCCTTGACGAAGGAGCTGACCCTACCCTTCAGCAGCAATCCCTAAACAGGGCCCTGATCCTCCTCCTTCCTCAGCATCCTACCCTGTCCTAGAACCCAGTTCCCAGATTGAGGGACCCACAGCCCTGTCCCAGGATCAGCTGCCCTCCTGCCAGTCCAGCTCATCCCTGCTGCAGGCTGGGTGTCTGCGGGATTTCCATGAGAGCTTGGGGGAACACTGTTATTTTTTCACTAACTCGCCTTTCTTTCTCTCTTCCCTCTGCTGCACTGATGTCTTCGGTTTCTCTAGAGCGCTCCCGTCAGGAGGCTGAGAAAAACCGCATTCTCACTAACGAGCTGCGGGTCATCCTTACGGAACTTAACAACTGAGCTACCCAGAGCTCCCAGCCCTGCCTCCCTGCCTCGTTTTTGGCCAGGCTGACTCGGGATTGGGAGGCCCTACCTGCTCCCTGATGGGGCTAGGAGGGGCGTGGATCCTTGGCTTATCCCCTTATGGGTAACCCCCCTGCTTGGTGGGACGACAGGGAGCCCCTCTGGAGCTGATTGTTTTTTCTTGGGAGAGGAATGAGGGGTTTTGTGATGTCCTGGGATGTTCAAGCGGTGACAGCTGTGCTCCTGGCCTCGCCAGAGACGGCTGCAGTGGTTTGTATTGTTGTGACCTCCCTTTGTCCCAGGGGTTGGTGGCCAGCCTCTTCCTCCTCACTCTGGCCACCCTAAACTGTGCTGAGTGAGGGTCCTTGCAGGATGCTGGGAGGGGCTGGGATAGGAGCTGGGAACATGGCAGCATCCACTTCCCCAAACTTGGTTCAAGGGACAGGGAAGAGCCCAACAGGGAGCCCTGGGAGATGGGGCTGAGTAGGCAAAGCTCTTGTCCCATCCCTGTCTCTAGTGGGAAGGAGGGTGCCACATGGAAGTGAACACTGGAGGAGGCTGCCTCAGCAGCGGGCTGCCTGGTAGAGCTCATCCCTGCAGCTGCTTTAGTTCTGGTCCTTATCTCTCTCTGCTGTCCTCTCTGCCCACCTCCTGGGCTGCTTTCTCACTCCTTCACGGAGCACTGCAGGTTTGTGCAGCAGGCACTGCCCCTCTTCTTTCGCTGGCCAAGGGTTTGTGCACGTGCCCATGGCTGGCTGGTGGTAATGCCACAGGGCAGGATGTGCAGGTGGCTGGCCTGACAGCAGTACCTGTGCTGCAGCAGGCCGGGCCATGGGCAACAGGGCACCATGTAGGGACAAAAATGCTGAAGATTGGGGATCACCTGCACCCAGTGACCAGTCTAGCTGACCTGGCCATCTCAGCAGGTCCTGAAGCTGCTGGGCTCATCCCTGCTGACGATGGGGTTGCTTGTGTGGACTCTGCTCCACAGGGACGCCCCGTTCGGCTGGAAGCAGTTACCATACTGAAATGTCTATCTATGTGTCTGTGCTTGGTGTGGTGTGTGTGGGTCTGGCTGCACCTGGTTACACTTGGGCTGTGTCTGTGTTTGCGTGGCTGGGTGTCCCTTGTATTCACAGAGAGTCTGGCCAGTGCCAAAGAGGAGAATGTGGGGATCCACCAGGTCCTGGACCAGACCTTGTTGGAGCTGAACAACCTCTGAGCCGCACTGGGGAGTCCCCATCCCTCTTCCCTACCCCACACATGCACCCCACTGGCATGCTCAGGACGTCATCAGCTGAACTGCGTCTTGACCGAATTCACACATCCATTGAGAAGGGAAGCCCTGCAGCCTTACACCATGGCTTGGGGGCATCTTGTCTGTGCACAGCCTGACTGGCTCTGTCCTGTCTTCATGTCCAAATATTAAAGCAGTTTGACAAGACTGATGGGTGCATTTGGTCCTTGTGGGTGCGCACAGGCACTGGGAGATGTGGTGGAGGGGTGTGTCCCAGCCCAGTTTGTGCAAGAAATCTCTGCAGGAGCTTGGGTCCATGGTGGGTCTGGCTGGTGTAAGGGTGTCCTCTGTGGCTTCTGTGGGGGGCTGGGAGACATAATACCCACGGTTTGGGCTGCATTCATCTCCACAGCTTCCTTGGGATGTACAAGAAATCTCCACGGCTCAAAGCTGAGTCCAGAGTCACTATCCCCTTTGAATGCACAGTGACAGACATATGTTACCTGCTGTGTTCCCTTCCTCAGCCAGCATGTTACCTGCTTGGCATCTGGGGAAGCCACAAGGTCTTAGACCTCCCCATAGTGTCTGCTTCATGGTTCATGCTCGTAACGCCATCTGAGAACGCACACAAGTGTGTAACCATGCATGCACACAGTACTAGTTATCAGATTCTTCTCTAGGTCTGGGGTTAGCTGTTTACCCTGTGTCCTAGCTGCATTTTCGATTACCAGTCACTGAACGCTTGCCTGAGGGACAGTTGTATAAACCAGCAAAAGTTAATGCAGTAAGGAACCTCTTTCCAAAGAGTTCAGGAAGTTTCTTCCTGGCTTGCTGAATTTTCTTCAACACAAAGAGAAGAGCAGCAGGATGTGTCTCATCCCTGTCACCAGAATGGGCTGGATTTCCTGGGGATGCCCAAAGTCACGATCTAGTCCTGCCCTTCTCTTCGGGCCCCTTGACATCATGTGCTGAGCCCTGTTGTCTCACGCTACTTGGTGGATATCCCTCTAAAAGCACAGTCTCGTGCTGCCAGGAAATATAATTCAAGCTGACTGCTTGCCAAGCCAGCCATCGCCCCAGTAAGCAGCAGACAGGGATAGCTTTCATTATCTGCTTTCCTTGATTTGCTGTGCCTCTCAGCTCAGGAAAGGAGGGTGGTGAGACTGCATCTCTTTCCTGCCCAGGTGCTGCTGGCCTTCAGCCCTCCCCTTGGCCCAGCACCTCTGGTTTGTGGCTTTGAGACCTTCTCCAACAGGTAAAAGGGCTTCTCTTGCATGGGGTGCTCATTTCTGGTTGTCCTCCCAGGGTATGAGACCCACTATGATCTGCAGCCTCCTGCCTTGCACAGGCTGGAGGCAAGGCTGGTACTCGGCCATCCTGGCCCACTGGGCTGGCCCTGCACAAAGGCTGGAGCTCCTCCTTGGGTCTGCTTTGCTTTTCTGCAGTACATCAGCTGAGACATTCTGTTGCTTAGTCAAAGCACTTTTCAGGCAGGTGCGAAAGGAACCAGACTGTAAAACCACCTCTTCTCTGGGAGCCTGCACTGCAAACAAGCCTGTACTGTGTTCCTGTGAGGGTGCATCCCCAGTGCCCAGCCTCTGCGTGCCCTTCACTCTTCTGCTGCGACTGAGTCCTTTCACACCCAGTGGTTTTACCCGTTAGCTGCTGCTGCCTCCTGGTTTGGACCAGTCCATTTAACTGAACCATTTACACCCCACTGCAAGTTGCAAGTGTTGGGGGTTTTTTTCCCGCTTAACTTTCTGTGGTTTGGCAGTGAGATCCTGGCTGCTGTTCCCAGATGCTCAGCCCCAATGACATGAGCCTATCTTTCACACTTGAGCAAAGCTTTGCATTTTCTCCATCCTCCGACCCATCCCTATCCAGTGTCCTGCAGAAAGATGCAGACCCAAGGGCAGTTCTAGCGGGCCCGGGCTGTTAGCAGGAGAACTTGACCTGGAGGCACATGTGCCCACAGGCATCATTTAGTCCCATGTTGCGGACCACAGTGCCTGTCCCCTCCTCCCTCTTCCCGCACTTTTTCCGATGAATTTCAACCTTCCACTTTGTTTATCTTGGACTGGCAGACTGAAGATTTCCCTGAAGAGCTTTCAGCTCTTCCGTGGGCTGCCACCCCACTGATAAACCACCACATTAACCTCTGACAGCTCCTAGTTTTTGAACTACTCTGGTGCCTCATTTCATCTCCAGATCCTTACTGTTCAATATCCTTGAACTGTGCATTGGAGGGAAAGGATCACACAAAGAGCATCACATGATGAGACATGTTGAGCCATGCAGACTGGGACAAAAACTGTTGCCACCCCCCAGACTCTGCCTGCATTTATGGCCTGAGACATCGGGTGAGGGTGGGAAGAGACGTGTTGATGAGCTGTGCAGATTTTGCAAGGCTCTGGCTGACGTCAGGACAGGTCAGGCTGCCTAAAACCAAGTGCTGGACCAACCTTCCAGTCTCCAAATCGATATTGCTGATTTCTCGGATCCAGTAGAGGGACAATGCAGCTGGAGGAAAGCATGGATGGCCATAACCACGTGGCACGATGTCGTCATACGAGTGTGTTGGAAGGGACTTTAACAACCATCTAGCCCAACCCCTCCGCCATGGGCGGGGACACCTCCCACCAGCCCAGGTTGCTCAAATCCCCGTCCAGCCTGGCCTTGAACACTTCCAGGGAGGGGGCATCCACACCTCCTCTGGGCAGCCTGTTCCAAGGTCTCACCACCCTCACAGTGAAGATTTTTCTCCTTGCATCTGATTTAAATCTCCCCTCTTTCAGCTTGACACCCTTACCCCTTGTCCTATCACTACACTCCCTGATGAAGAGTCCCTCCCCAGCTTTCCTGTAGCCCCTTCAGGCACTGGGAGGCCGCTGTAAGGTCTCCCCGGAGCCTTCTCTTCTCCAGGCTGAACAGCCCCAACTCTCCCAGCCTGTGCTCACAGGGGAGGTGCTCCAGCCGGCTCATCCCCGTGGGCTCCTCCGGACCCTTCCGAACATCCCCCGCCGCACCCGCTCCCCGCCCGCTCCCCCGCTGGCAGACCCTGCCCCGCCCGGCACCGCCCGGAGCCCCGCCCCCCGCTCAAGCCCCGCCCCCCACTCAAACCCCGCCCCCTTGACCCCGCCCCAGCTCTCACAGCTTCCGGCGGCGGCGCGCGCAGAGGCGGCGCGTGACGTCAGGGCGGACCCGGAAGGGCGCGGGAAGCTGGGGGGGAAGGGGAAGGGGAAGGGGAAGGGGTCGGCGGCTCCGAACCGGTGCGGTCCGAGCGTGCGGGTCCCCGCTCCCGCCGCCATGACGCTCGCCGTCTTCTTCGGGTGCACCTTCATTGCCTTCGGGCCGGCGCTCGGCCTCTTCCTCTTCACCATCGCCCGCGACCCGCTCCGCATCATCATCCTCATCGCCGGGTCAGTCCCGCGCCGGCTCCGGAGCCGCATCGCGGGGTGGCGGCTCCTGCGGGAATCGGTGCTTGCAGGGCCTTACAGGGGCGCTGGTACCAGTATGGGCGTGAGGGGGGCACTGGTACCAGTACGGGTGTGACAGAGGCACTGATACCAGTATGGGTGTGACAGGGACACTGGTACCAGTACGGGCGTGACAGGGGCACTGGTACCAGTATGGCTGTGAGGGGTACACTGGTACCAATATGGGCGTGAGGGGGGCACTGGTACCAGTACGGGTATGACAGAGGCACTGGTACCAGTACAGATGTGACAGGGACACTGGTACCAGTACGGGTGTGACGGGGCCACTGGTACCAGTATGGGTGTGACAGGGCCACTGGTACCAGTACGGGTGTGACGGGGGCACTGGTACCAGTACGGGTGTGACGGGGGCACTGGTGCCAGTACAGGTGTGACGGGGGCACTGGTACCAGTACGAGTGTGACAGGGGCACTGGTACCATTGCTGGTACTGGTACCAATATGGGTATGACAAAGGCATTGGTACTAGTATGGGTGTGGCTTGGACACTGGTACCAATATGAGTGCAAAGGGCCAATGGTGCCAGTGCTGGTCCTGGTATGGATGTGACAGGGGCACTGGTACTAGTACGGGTGTGGCAGGGGCACTGGTACCAGTATGGGTGTGATAAGGGCATTGGTACCAGTACGAGTGTGACAGGGACACCGGTACCAGTGCTGGTGCTGGTACCAGTTTGGGTATGACAAGGGCATTGGTACCAGTATGGGTGTGACAGGGGCACTGGTACCAATATGGGAGCAAGGGGCCAATGATACCTGTGCCAGTGCTGGTCGTGGTATGGGTGTGACAGGAGCACTGACACCAGTGCTGGTGCTGGTACCAGTATGGGCGTGACAGGGGCGGTGGTACCAGTATGGACATGATGGGGACACTGACACCAGCACAAGTGTGACAGGGACGTGACTGGAACTGGTGAGGCACAACAGGGGTGCCAGTACCAGTACTCATACTGGTGCTGCTTTGCATGACGAGGGCACCAGTACTATTTCTCTTACTGGTACAGTCATGGGTGCGTTAGGGACACCGATGGTACTGGTCATGACAGGAACACCAGTACCCATACTTGTACTGGAACCATTACAGGCGCAGCAGGAGCACTGGTGCTGGTACTGGTACCATCATGAGCAGTACAGGGACACCTGTACAGCACTGGTATTGTACTGGTACCATTGTGGTCACTGCATGGCATGGGCGTGATGGGGAGGGCGCTGGTTTCAGTGGCATTGGTAGAGCACTGGTACCAGTACCGCTGTGGGATCAGTAGGGAGTGATACTGGAAGTGGTACTGGTAGGACAGTGGGCTAGCCTGGGGCACAGCTGCCAGCGCCAGCACGCGGGGGTAGCGCCAATGGGCACGGGCATGGCTGGTCATGGCACAGCACCGGGGCCAGCAGGCGCTCACTCTCTCTCGCAGGGCTTTCTTCTGGCTGGTGTCGCTGCTGCTCTCCTCCCTTGTCTGGTTCATCGCGGTTAAAGCGAGTGACCCCCGGGATGAGCCGTTGCAGAAGGGGCTCTTGATATTTGGGGTGATGTTCTCTGTGCTGCTGCAGGAGACCTTCCGATTCCTCTACTACAAGCTCCTCAGGTAAGGGTATCTCCCACCCTGTTCCAGATTGTACCTGCTGGCTGTGGTGGGTGCCAGATTTCGGCTGAGAGGGGTGCCAAGCGTGGCACCAAGTTGCTTCATTTCTCTCTGAGAGTGCACCAGTGGTGCTTCTGTCAGTTCAGTGACCTCAAGTGGGTCTCAGGTGGTGGAGCTGAGCAGCCCTGAAGTCTGGAGGACTCAGGACTGATGTAGCTGGTAGCATCTCCCTGGATTTGGGGATAGGTGGGCTGTGGATTTGAGCTGCTGCAGGATGTGTTGCATCCTCTCTGCCCCGGTGACCAGCTCCGGCAGTGCTTTCACAGCTCTCAGAGGGTTGCCGGGCACTGGGAAATGCCCGCTTTGCTGTGTGTGGAACGGAGAAGGGTTAGGGATCTGCCCTCGCCTCCTGACAAGTCTTGTTCCTTTCTTAAGGATGGTTCTGTGTGAGCAGGGACAGCCTGAAGGTGGTTTTGGGGCTTTGTGGGGCGGCACATCACTGCCAGCCCTCCTCTCAGTGTCCTGCCCAGCCCAGGGCAAAGTCTGGGTGCAGCCTCACCAGCTCATGGCCTCCCTGACTCCATCAGGCTTGTGCTGAACCCTGTCTTGCCTTTGGACAGAAGCATGAACACTGTGCTAGGCAGGCAGGCAAGGGGAAGTGATGTTGGAGTCAGCGTTCCTCACACCCCCACAGGCCTTCCCTGCGGGCTGGCCACTGGTGAGGGACTGGGGGAAGGCCGGGTCTGCCAGCTCACACCTCTCCCTGTGGCAGGGCACTGCCCAAGGCGGGCAGGCAGAGGGTAGCAGAGCTCCACGAAGCAGCCTCTCAATGTGAACCAGCGCGTTTTGTTTGCCCTGTGGATATCCGGTCGGTTGCAAGCGCTGCTGTCCTGCCCGGGCTGAGGAGCTGTCTGTCATCCTCCCTGCCCCACGACACCTCTAGCAGATTAAAATTACGGAATCCACTTCTGCCAGTTTGTCTCCCCAAAGAATTTTTTTAGGTCTTCAAGCTGTTCCCTGCACCCCTTTAAATTTTTTTCTCAACTTCTAAGATTGTAAATGGAGATCAGGGACACCCTCCTGGCCTGCGCCTCTCAGGCCTGCACTGGGGCGGCTTTCCATGTGGGGGTGCTGCTTGCTTCACAGCCCGTGTCCTGCTCACCCTCTCCCTGCTCTGCGGGGCTGGCTGACACATTCTTCTGTGGAAAATCTTCCTACTAGGCCTCTCCTGTTTTTCACGTGTGTGGTTTGTCCAGAGGTTTGTCAGGACTGTCTTGTGGGTGCTCTCCATGGTGGGTGGTGCAGCTTGGTGGTGGGGAGGTTGCTATGAGAGCGGGATGGTGCAGAGTGAGACGCTGGGCCTGTCTGCTCTGTCCTGGTGCTGTGCCAGGGAGGTGGCCAGACTGTACCGACCTCCAGCTTGCTCTCTCCCCTCAGGAAGGCAATTGAAGGGCTGGTAGCCCTCAGTGAGGACGGCTGCTCCCCCATTTCCATTCAGCAAATGGCATATGGTGAGTGCTACACAGAGCAGGGCACCCCATTCTGGAAGAAGAGCCCACACGGGGCTGTATAAACTTCCTGTTCTGGGTGGGAAAGGGAGGTTTCTCACACTGAAGCTGACTGGGGTGACCCTGGGAGGTTCCAGGCCTGACAGTGTCCCTGTCCTGACAGTTGCTGGCGTGGGCTTTGGGCTCATGAGCGGCGCCTTCTCCATGATCAATCTCCTGGCAGACGCCTTAGGGCCTGGCACTGTGGGCATCCACGGGGATTCACAGCTCTACTTCCTGACCTCAGGTGAGCGACCAGCACCCTTCGTTTACGTTTCTGCCCCACCATAGAGGTGTCAGACCCAGAGGGGCTGGAGTCTACCCCTCTGTGCTGCACCCTCTACTTGTCTGAACCCTTACAACCACCTGCCACATCTCTCTGTCTCGCTTTGCGTCCCATGTCACCCTCCTTGCTCCTCTCTCAGATCCCTTCCATGCTCACTGTCTGTCCCAGCACCTCCCAGTCCAGCACAGCAGTACTTTTCCTCCCCTTTACTGCCTCCTCTCCATTCGCCCCTGAGCCTGCAGGCCAGGTCAGGGTGGATGGTTCCTTGGTGACACCCCTTTGCTGCTCCCTGCAGCTTTTATGACCATGGTGCTGGTTTTCCTTCACACCTTCTGGGGGATCCTCTTCTTCCACGGCTGTGAGCATCGGCGCTGGTGGGAGATCACTGCCGTTGTTGTCATGCACCTTGCTGTTTCGGGATCGGTGAGTAGCTGTGATCTGTACTGGGGGATGGCTGTGGTGCCTGCTGGTCCCCATGCTGGAGTGGCAGACCAGCCTTCAGTACTAGTGAGGCAGTTGGGTCTGGGGCACAAGCTGAATCCTGGAGGTGGTGTCCCCTGTCCCATTCCACTCATCAAGGCGATGATGCTACCACCCATTCTGTCCATGTCCTCTGCTGCCTGCTCACCCCTCTCCTCTCACACTTCTTTTCCCCAGACGTTTTGCAACCCGCTGTACGTTGGCAGCCTGGTGCCCTCCTATCTGCTGATGGCCGCTGCTGCCACCTGGGCTTACCTGCTCTCTGGGGGATCTGCCCAGAACCTGCGGCGCTTCCTGCTCTGTAAGTCCTGCACCATAAAGGGGATGGGGAACACTGTGAGTCCTTCTGGGTACTGGGATTGGTGCTGGGATGGGGAGGGGGTGTCCCTGGAGCTGGAACAAGAGTGTCACAATCTCTTGGCCAAAGACTGGAGGAGAAGTTGGGGTTTAGGGCTGTGGTTGGGTTCTTGCCTCTACTGGGGGAAGTGGATAAGGGGAAGGAGTCTGATGAAAACTGATTCCTCTCCTCTTGCTTTCTGGAGGTCTACGGAGTGGAGCCAGCCCCCAGCCAGGATCCTGAGGCCCTGCAGGATGCTCCTGTCCCCAGCCACCCCCGCCCTCCCTTCCATCCTGGTGGCAAAAGCAGCCATCACCTTCTCTGCAATATCTTTTCTCTTGGACTGGGGGACCCTGGCCAGTCCCTTCGGGGCAGGCACTGGGGTCCAGCTGTGGCAGCCAGACTACCGGTGTGGTTGGGACTGGCTTGTTCTGATGCCCCTTTGGGAAACCCTGGAGCTCAGTTTTTGGGGACCTGGCTTTGCTGGCCCTACTGCGAGCAGAGCCCCAGTTAGCCTGCCTGGGAAGGATGCTGCCTTGGACTGCTGAAAGCCTGAGCCCAAAGAAACCCATTGCTTCTCCGCTTGCCGCCGAAGATGTGCTGGCCCCTGTGCCTGGGCAATGTAATCCACATCACCTCCTCACTGCAGGGCGAAGGAAGTGACTTTGCAAAGCACTTCCACGCCCTGGGTTGCAGCTGACCACTGTGGTGCTACTTGCTCCACCTCTTTGACCGGCCTCACTGCCCTGGGAGCTGTGGCCCTGGCATTGGACTGCAGTAGCTGCAGGGAGCCGGCATCCTGGTGCAGGGAGGACGGTGCTGGGGGATCCGAGGTGGGACTGACAGCACCCAGGATGTGAGGAGGATGGTACCCAAAGGGCCCAGTGGACATGGAGGGTGGTGGAGAGCTTAGGAGGAGAGATGCAGCCGCATAGCTGATGCTGGCACAGCTTAGGGAGAAGGGGGTTCAGGGGACCATTGCAGTGGATCATTGCCCTTTGCTGCACTTGAAGGGGGATTTTCAGGCGGGCACCAGCCGCTGTGCCACAGGACTGGGAGGGAGAAGCTGCCATCAGGCTCAGGGCTGAGAAGGCAGTTTTATCCACAGTGGGCTTTTATACCAATAAAAAGCTGTACCACAGAAGCAGCCCTGTTTGTGGCCAGCAGCACAGCCCTCATGGGACCCTGCAGCAGCAGCGGCAGTGGCTTCTGCTGGTGTGACTCGAGCGGGAGAGATGTCTGACAGCTGCAGACCTGCTGCCTGGATGTCTTGCTCAGTTCATCCGAATAGTGACTGGGCTCTAGTTTTACTGCTTTGGGGTGGAGGCTGCTGAGAGCTGGAGACCTGCAGGTTCCTCCTCTCTCCTGGACCTGGCCTGTTTCTCTTGGGTTTGGTGTGGCTGTAGAGCTCCCTGGGACTTGGCTCCAGCCGCACTGGAGCCACCAGGAAAGGTGGGAGGCAGCCATGGATCTGGGACTGCTCCAGTTATTATGGAGCTGGAGGGGAGCTGGGTGGGGGCTGGCCAGTGAGGAAGTAGTGGCCCTGCCACCTTCAGCTCTGCCTTTCTTCAGCCCTACCAAGCTGCGGCTATGTTTTTCCAACACTTTGCACAAATACGAGGAGGAAGAATTCCCAGAGCGATGGAGGGCAGGGCTGGGCTGTGCAAAGAGCCGTGTGCTGCTTGCTCTGGAGCTCTGCCCGGGGCATGGAGGCTGATCCTGTCTCTACCGGTTGGGAAGGGGTCTTTGTGCGCCTCTCCACCACAGGTCCAGCTCCACCAGTGCTCCTTCCTGCCCCACAGCTTCATACACTGACAGCAGAAAGGGCTAGCACCACGGGAGGTGTTTACTTTTTTTTTAATATGTTTTAACCTTTTTTTATAACAAAAATATGTGCTGGGGCCAGGTGCTGCCCCAGGCAAACAATCTGTGTGGGCAGCGCCTGCAGCAGAGGGATGCTGGAGTGCTGTCCCTCCCTCGGTCCAGGGTGGGAGGGAGGGAAGGTGGGGTGGCTGGACGAACAGTTGGAGCTGTGACCGCCGCAGAGGAATGAAGCTCACACGGTGTTTTCAGTCGTGGCTGCTGTGTAGATGACCTTGGATTTAGTAGGCGAGTCCAGTCTGGTGGGGTGGGAAGGCGAGGAGTGTTAGAGCAGACAGCAGAGCCCTTTCTACCCCATCTTGCTGCCCAACAGGCCACCCTTAATCCTCCTCGTGCCCTGGATCTGTGCTATCCCCTGGGCTCCCTCCTCCTGCAGCTCCCCATCGCTCACCGTGCATTCTGGCTGCGGTGCTTGTAGATGTACAGCAGGAAGGCCAGGGCCGTGACAGCGAAGAGCACCCCAAAGAGCACAGCCAGCACGTCACCTGCAAGCAGAGCACAGGCGTGTTACACTAGGACTGATGGCCTGTGGCCACCAGCTGAGGGAGATGGGGCAGTGCTGGAGCAGGCCGGTAGCCTGAAGATGGGGGAGTCGTGTAGGCAGCAGACTCGGCTGAGCACGCTTACCCGCATGAAATGAAGAGCTGGTGTGTCCTGCAAAGGAAACGAAGGTGAGAGGGTAAGAGCCAGCTGCACACATGCTAGGGTGGCCCTGCAAAACCCCCCAGCTCAGTACAGGGCTGCCAGCACCCTCCTTCCCAGGCAGGTACATCCACCCCAGCCACCTTCCCCTCCTTTGGGCCAGCCCCTTGCCTACCTTCTTCTGCTGAGTTATCATCACCTGGAAGAGAGACAGAGCAGTCAAGAGGGTGCCTGAGGTGTTTCAGTAGGGAAGTGTCAAGCCTGTCGAAGCAGGGCTGCCCTCAAGACCCCATCGCTTTCAAGCACACTGGGGAGAGCTGGCTGCCCGATCCCCAGCAGCTTGTTGGAGGAAGCCTAATCCTGACACACTGTTAGAAGCATCGAGGGAAGGTGGGGAGGGGAAGGAAAAAGATCCCTGAACCACATGAAAGCCTCACTGGAACCCAGCCAGAAACCCACATTGCTGCTGCCACTGCCTGGAGAAGGCTGCGGTCAGCGGGCCGAGCACTGCAGCACCCCATGACTGCGCCAAACCCCACAGGTGACCCCGCAGCAGGGAATGGAGTGAGCCCAGTGACCGTGGGGATAGTTGTCTGTGGTGAGCAGGAGGAGGCAAGTGGCTGTTGTTCACAGGGCACCCAGCACAGGGATGGCTTGGTGGCCCTATGTGCTGCCTGGGAGCTGTGCCGGGCAAATATTTACCTGCCGTGACAGCATGGCTTTTAAACGGCTGAATTATCATCTGTACACGGTATCGAGCGCAGAGTGGCACTATCTGCGAGCCATATCCAGCTGCGTGGTGGCTGCAGGGAAGCCATTGGCTTTGTCCAGCAGCCAGGGACAGGAGCGGCTCTGCTAAACTGGGGGGTGACTGAGGAAAGATCAACAAGCGTGGGTGCAGGAGGTGCAGCTGCAAGCAAAGCAAGACGTGACCCCACAGCACTCCTATCGCAGTGCTCAGCAGCCCCAGGCAGTTATCAGCACCGAGGTGGGGAGTAAAACCCCAACAACCCTGTACACGCAAGGCGGAGGACCAGTAACCTCATCTGGGAGTACTGGGACAGTGCCCTGGCACTCCAGGAACAAAGGCTTCGTGCCTTTGTTAAAGTGGGGGTTGCTGGATAGAAATAGCAAATAAGGAAAGTGAAAAAAAAAAAAAACAACCCACAAGCTGAGCTGGGCAACTCCCCCCCTCCTCCCCCCAGCCTTAATGACTGGAGGCGTTGGAACAGCTTCTGCAAGAAAATGGCAAGAAAAAGGCTTGGAGGTAAATGGAAAATATGATAAAGTATCTAACAGGTTTACCAAAGATAGAGCATGCCAGCCTAACCTGATATCCTTCTTTGATAAGGGATATTCTAGACAAAGAAAATGCAGTAGATTTTATCTCTCCCAACTTCAGTGAAGCATTTGATGTGGTGCCACATGGGAAAGTGCTAGCCAGGCTGAAGACCACGTCGATTAAAAAGCCTGCAGCTGTTAGTGAGCTGGCTGCAGGTGGGACACTGAAGGGAAGTGCTTTGCACCGTGGTGTGTGGTTACCCAGGCATTGCCCAAGCACCTGGGACCAAGCCCATGTGCTGCTTCTATTAGTCACCTTGACACAAAGCGTAGGAAATGCCATCAAAACAGGAAAGGAACAGGATATTGGACAGAAAAAACTCAGTGACCTGAGAGCAGCAACAGGCAAGAATTCAGTGATGCCAAGCGATAGTCACACCTGAGGATTAACAGGAATTTCTGCTTGTTGCTGGAAACCACCAATGTAAGAGAGGCCTTCGAGGATGAACTGAGGATGAGCAGAGAGGGATGCTGCAGGCAGGAGACTGTGTGCCCAGCGAGGATGGATGCATTGCCCCACTGGCAAGGCATAGGTTTCAGGAGGGGTGCCCTGCACTGCCCATCCCACGGGGTTTGGTAGTGGGGTTCTCACTGCAAGACTGGACCTCTGCAGATGTGACTGAATTTAGCTACTGCATTTGGGGATGAAGAAGCGAACTGGGATGCTAGGGCCTCGTTATTTGCCCTTGGCCACACATCCCCTAGTCCTACTACTGTTACTTCTGCATGACCAAGGATAGTGTAGTCCCTAGGAACCTATCTTCCCCAGGGTGGGTGAGAAGCACAGAAATCAGAGAAAACAGGACCCCAAGACCAATGCTGCCGTAAGTTGCCTGCCGAGCAGGGGTACCTCATGCAAATTTTGCATTTCCTTAAGAAACATGAAGCCTTGACTCCTCACCCCATCTCTGCATCCCTGCAGCTGGGTGCAGCCTGAGCACACTCACACGCTCCTTACCAGAAGGCGATTGCTTGGTTGAAAGGAGGGTGGTCTGGAAACTTGCCAGCACTCGTCGCCCGTTCAGGTTCTGCACCGGTCGGTAATTGTTCTGCAGAGGTTTGCTGTCGTCGTTTCTCAGGCTCGTCTCCAGCATTGACATCTGGAAGGAGAACAGTGTGATCATAGTGGGGTGCGTCCCGCATCGGGGAATGAGGGGAGCCCCAGGGGTGCTTGCAGGGAGAGGCTGGGCAAGACCCAGCACGGAGCTCATTGCCCTGACGGACCTGGTTATGAGAGAGCAGCATGGTCTGGTTGAAGACTGTCCACTTCACCGACTCATAGCAGGGAGGGGTGGTCAGAGAGCCATTGTAGTGGAAGTAGAGTTTTAGGTTTTCAGGCAGCAGACCTGCAATGTTGAATCCAGACACAAGGACTTCCTCGCCTGGGAGAAGAAACATCATGGGAGTGAGACTGGGGCAGACCTCGGAGGACAACAGGCTGTTCCACCATGGAGATCATGGGCAGGTTGGCATTGCATGTGCCAGGGTCCACACTGCTGTGGCTGGAGAAAGAGCAGTGGATTTGCCCTGGAGGCAGGGGAAAGCACGTGGGAGCAGAGGGCACTTTGGAGAGCTGTTTCTGCACAAGTTGTGCAATGCTCCCCTTCTCACATGGACATGGCAAACTCCTGGGGTTGCCTCTCTCTGCCAGGCTGCAGCTCCTGACACACTGAGTGCTAGGTGGGAGAGGGCCTTACCTTCTCTTTGGATGTCTTGCAGATGCTCAAGTATTTCCTGATAGTATGGGTTCTCCCTCGGCCCAACCTGCAACACAGAGACCCCATGGTAGCGACAAGGACAGGGGCCAAATGGAGACTGGATGGTGGTGGCAGTGTCAGCAAGGAGATACCACACCCTGTGAGGGGTACCCTATTCCAGTCACTCCTATCAGGGCTGCTCTGCCCTCTGGCCTGCCCTCTCTCTTCTCCCGAGGAACTTTTGCAGCTTTGCCATTTCTCCAAAACTGTGCCTGAGTCTGTCCACCTCTGTCAAAAAATCACAGAATGTTTTGGGTTGCAAGGGACTTTAAACGTCATCTAGTCCAACCATGCTGCAGTAGCAGGGTCATTTTTAACTAGATTAGGTTGCTCAGAGCCCCACCCTACCTGATCTTGAATGTTTCCTGGGATGGGGCATCTATTACCTCTCTGGGCAACCTGTGCCAGTGTTTCACCACCCTCAATGTAAAAATTTCTTCCTTCTATCTAGTCTATATCTACCCTCTTTTAGTTTAAAAGCATTATCCTTTATTCTGTTGGAACATGCTCTGCTGAAAAGACTGTCTTCATCTTTCTTATAGGCCCCTACTTTGAGTACTGGAAGGCCACTATAAGGTCTCCCTGGGAACTTCCTTCTCTTCTCCAAGCCCTCTACATCTCTCAGCCTTTCTTCATAGCAGGTGTTCTATCCCTCTGATCACCTTCATGGCCTCCTCTGGACCCACTCTGACAGGTCCACATCTTTCCTGTGCTGAGGAGTCCAGAGCTGAACATAGTAATGCAGGTGGGCTCTCACGAGAGCAGAGGAGGAGAATCAGCCCCATTGACCTGCTGGCCACGTTTCTTTTGATGCAGCCCAGGATGTGATTTGCTTTCCGGGCTGCAAGTGCCCATTGCTGCCCCATGTTTAGATCTTCATTCCCCAACACCCCCAAATCTGTCTCTGCAGGGCTGCTCTCAATCCACTTGTCGCCCGGCCGGTGTTTGTGCTTGGGATTGCCCTGACCCAGGTGCAGAACCTTGCACTTGGTCTTGTTGAACTCCATGAGGTTGGCACGTACCCACCTCTCCAGGCTGTCCAGGTCCCTCTGGAGGACATCCCTTCCCTCTGGTGTGTTGACTGCTCCACATAGCTTGGTGTCGTTGGCAAAGTTACTGAGGGTGCACTAAATTGCACTGTCTATGTCATTGATGAAGATACTGAACAGCACTAGTCCCAGTACGGACCCCTGATTGATACCACTTGTCCCCAGTCTCCATCTGGACATTGAGCTGTTGGCCACTACTCACTGGATGTGACCATCCAACCAATTCCTCACTCATTGAACAGTCCACCCATCAAATCTGTATCTCTTCAGTTTAGAGAGAAGTCCCACCCTTCCCCTGCTCCTACTTCTTCTCATGTTGGGCTGACCTATTGAAACTCACCTCCAGGAATGCTCCCAGTACAGCCAGGCCATCTGGGTTGACCATTGCCTCCTGAAAGCTTTCATATTTGGTGTTGTAGTGGACTACGTGAATCTGGAAAGGAAACAGTCAATTCTGATGCAAGATGGATGCCTCTGGTTGGTGCTTACCCCCACGGGGCTCCAGTCTGCCAGCGCAAGTGCTGGGAGAGACATGCACCCGTGACCATCACCCTTTCTGGGAAGAGAATATGTTGGTGGGACTGAGAAAACCTGCTGCTGCAAAGCAGCAAGCGTGAAGGTCTGCCAGCTGGAACTTCGCTGGTCAGGGACAGCAAACCAGCACTCTGCCCTAGATAGTGAGGGGTCATACTGCAGAGCCAGGCTCGGTTTGAGGACAGCAGCTAGAGAAGGAGGGATAAAACCAGATGGGAGCTGGCGGAGCAGGAGGACAGTGTGTACAGAGCAAACAGTCCCTGCAGCTCCCAAAGCAGGCTGCTCACAGCTGCCCAGGGAGCTGGTTCCTCTAGTCCGGGGACGACCACAGCTCCTGCTCTATCAGTCCAGGTCTCGGCTGCAGCATGAGGACAGGTTCAGACTCAGCCAGCCCCAGCCCACCTACGGGCAGAATGTCCTGGAGCATGGTCACATTCTCCTTTCTGCACTGCAGGCTGCGGCGTGAGTCTGGTTCAGCACCAAAGCGTGGCCTCCTGCACCGAAACCTGGTGCTGCAGAGTCACCCAGGGGAGCAGGAATCCTGGCCAGGGGCTACAGCATTCAACCAGTGATGACCATGGGACAGGAGAAGCACTACACTCCAGCACTGCCTAGCATCCACCACCTCAAGGTCTCCTCACCTCTGCACCAAAGCGGTGCCCGTTGACGGTGTGCTCTGAACCAGGTCCCCGTGGGGAGCCCCAGTGCAGGTGCAGCTGGATGGCTTGATACTGCTGGGCATAGCCACCCGTGATGGCCAGTGACCTGGGCAGCTCGAGGACGACTGCAGGGGCAGAAGGAAGAGGTCAGTCAGTAAAACACAAAGCCCAGTTCCATCCCATGGGTAGGCAGAGGAGATGTCTCAAGGTAAAGGGTCATCCTGGACTTGGGGAAGTTCGTCGTAACAAAAATAATCGGTTTCCATCTTTCATGAGGCTATGCACAAGTCAATAGTCAGAGCTGTGCCAATGAGGCAGGGTCCAGCTTCCAGCTTCAGGCTGTAGGACCCTCCAGTAAATGCATCAATTTCTAAAACAGCTGCTATGAAAATGCTGGAAAGCAAAGATCCCCTCTGCAGAGACTTTCAAGGGCCAGTTCCAAGTCAAATGTTATCCAACAATTAATTCAGTAAGTGAGAATAATATAAAGAGACTGTGGAGAAAATTCATGAAGAAAGATATTGGCAGTGTTGAATACCTATGAGAGCAGGGCGGCTGGACAGAGAGAGCTGCAGCACTTGGTGAGCTTGGACCTGTCAAATAAAGCAGGCTGCGAGTGTCTGACGATGCTGGAACTGGTGGCACAGAAGCATTAAATCTTTTGAAAGCATGTAGAACTAAAATTCTGCCTCTTTGGGTACAGTAAATACATTATTGGTTTTGCCTTTTACTTTAATGTAGTTTAGCAAGCTATCTTGGACTCACACAGCAATGTAGCCAATATAAAAGCTGAGACATGCAGCAAAAAATACCAGGAGCAACCATGGACCCTGAGAAAGGCTGTCCTATAATGCTAAGCCCCTTTTCCTCAGTTTAAATATCAATCTTGTCCTTCCTCCTTCTTTATAGGTGAAGTGTCCCTTAGTCACATCACCAAGCTAGGGCACAGATTTGAGGTTAACCATGTAACAGTGCTGTGATGAGTCATTTGTCCTCTCCCATGTTCCCTGCCACTGGTTTCAGAGATTGAAAACTCAAATACAGGAAGTAGGAGACTGCTTCCTTCCTGGGAATTTATACAAAAGAAATGTAAAAGCAGATATCTAAATCACTGTATCCCTT
Source organism: Trogon surrucura (assembly GCA_020746105.1). Taxonomy (NCBI): domain Eukaryota; kingdom Metazoa; phylum Chordata; class Aves; order Trogoniformes; family Trogonidae; genus Trogon; species Trogon surrucura. The sequence continues at coordinate 76,881,341 of CM036658.1, read as the reverse complement.
CTACTAGATACCTGAGTCATTTTCAGACCCCTGAAAAAAGATTACACAGCATATGCACTTTATATTACAAAAAGGAGTAACTGTACAAATATCTCACTGGACTTGCAACTTTTTTATTTGTTTATGGCTTTTCATAAAGCAGACCAGTAGTTGCCAGAATTAAAAAAAAATAAAAAGCATCTTATGAGCATGTGAGAAATTACTTTCCTCCCTCCCGTCCAATACCCCGCTGAAAATGCTCTGACTGCTTTTCTAAACACCAAGCAACACCAGATGCCAGGGTATCTAAAATAGCAACTACTGAGCTCAACTGGTTTAACTCTGCAGGCATGGTAGGGCAGGAGGCCATAATATAAAACTCTCTGCATGCACCACACAGCTGATCTGACCATGTACAGCGAGTCCGACCTGCTGAGTTTGCTGGATACACAGGTCAGCTCCATCTTGCCAGCTATCAGGGCAAGAGGTTGCCTTACCACAGCATCAGCAAGTTTTCACGTCCCTTTCTCCACCACCTTTTCTTAGCTCAAGAATGGGCGGACACTAGCGTGCACAAAACACTCGGCCCACTCGCAGAAAAAGCTGGTAGTGACCAGGACCCACCATCCCCAGTTGTGGGGATGTACAGGAAGGAGATGTGGTTTTCCTCCATATATGGCATGGTGAGACTGATTGGTACTGGAACAAGTTAAGTTTTGTCCAGACTTTCAAAAAAAAAAATTCTAAAGTTGGAGAAGGGAAATAAAAGACCTACAAAAATTTCTTAAGATCTTGAGATAGCATCCTGTAGCACAGACTTACAGAAGCTGGCCAATATTTTTTCTTAAAGAAGTGAGGTTTAGGTACGCTAAAGACTAACTCACATCAGAAACTTACTGGTCCTTTGAAAGTGAAATGCAGGGCAGGAACCAGTGGCTGCAAACCTGCATCAGAAATATGACAAATATTTTTAAAGGAATTGCAGGTTTTAACAAATTCCCAGAACCAGTTCACAAGGGCAGAGATTAGCAAGTTCTCCATCTCCTGGTTTCTACCCTTCAACCAGGAAATTACATGTAAAGGCTCAACAACCCAGTGCTTCTCTTTTGGCCTTGAGGGCAACATGCAAGAGAACGCCCTTCCCAAAGTCCAGGAGAAGGGTTTCAGAAAGGCTGGTCCTGCCAGGAGAGGCTGAGCAGGCTCTGCTCATGCTCCAGCCTCTGCCTGTGCCTTGAGACCCACCTGTGTGCCCGTTGTTCCTCAGCTTGAGCTTCTCATTGGCAGGCAGGCTGTAACCAGAGAGCTGGATTGGCCGCAGCTGTGGACTGAAGATGGTCTTGGACGTGTCAATGTTGATGGGTGACTGCATGTTTCTCTTACAGTCCGGGTGGCCCGTGCCCCAGTGCTGCAGGTCTGGTACGAGGAGGAAGTGAGAGATTGCCAGTGAGACCACCTGGGCAAGTTGCCCACCAGAAAGGAGTTTTGGTGGGTGGTGGGGAAGGGGGCAGGCATGGGCTGGGGAGTGAGCCATGCATGTAAGGTTAGTTTCCATCAAATTAGCTCGGGAGCAGCTCTATGCCACCATGTGACTGCATGCAGCTGTATCAGGAAAGGTCTCAGAGAGTGATGAGCTGCCAGGGAAGTCTATTTTGGGCTATTTGGGAAGAGTGCAAGAAGATCATTTACAAGTGAACTTGGCAAGCCGAGGAGCTGCTGCTCTGCAGTTCATCACACGCTTGCTGCCTTGTGCAGCCTGGCCTCTGGCAGGTATTGACCCACCACTTTGCCTCTGCTGCTGTTCCAGCGAGGTCCCATGGTGCAGCTGAGATCACAGAATCCCACAGCCACAGATCTGATGGGTTCCTGGCTGTTGACTGAACCAGTGGGGTCCTGTGGAGGGCCAGCTCACATGGCTCAGGTGGCTGGTTAAACTGCCACCTCTCTGGGATAAGTACGGCTGACGCCCCAGAAACATCCTCTTGCACTGCAGAAGGCTGCTTCTATCACATCTTGGGCCAGTGCAAACCCAGGCTTGTCCCTAGCCCCTTGCAGGACCCCCCTAAAGATGGAGCCAGTCATTAGCAGGTCCAAGCCAGCCCCTGGTCCCAAGCACAGTGATGGTGCTGGGACTCACCACCAGAAGGGGTGCATTTGTGCTAGCCCTACAGTGATGGAGAAGCCCCCCCTAAGCTATGATGGAAGGGAAGGACCAGGCAGGATGGGGAGGGAGGGTGACAGAGGTGAGGACACAAGGTAATGCCCGGACAGGTCAAAGTACCAGCACGGGCTGCAGGTCCAGCCTTGAGAGCCCAACCTGCTTTCTCGCTTGGCACGGGCTCAGTGGGATTCCCATTCAAGCAGGGAGCCCTGCCCTGAGGGATATCCTCCACACACCCTGGGGAAACCCTTGGCGGAGCCACTGCTTCCTGCTTAAATCAGAGCAACCCCCAGATCTTCAGCCCATCTGTGCTCAGGATTGGGCACTGCTGAAACGCCAGGGTCAGGCAGGCTGGAAGGGTGAGCGGCGGAGTGCACACAGGAGCCCTGTAATCATTAACCACAGCTGGCTCAGGCCCAGGGTGGTAGAAAAAAAAGCAGGAGTAACTGCACGGTATTTACCTTCATAGCTCCAGTGACTGTGGCCAGGACCTTGAAAAAAAAAAAAAGAGAGAGAGAGAAAACCCACGTGAATGGAAGGGAAAGGTTGGCAGCAAACACACCTCGGTCAGCCAGCACTCCCAGCCCTGGGAGCAGGTCTCTGGGCTTCCACTGCCTTCAATCCCCCATCCCTGACTTCACTTTCCAATGGTCATCCCTTGCCTCAGCACAGGGGGATGCCCTAGAGGGCACTGCCTCCCCTGAGCAGGGCCAGGTCTCCTGCAGTTGTCCGAAAGAGGGAAAACCCCAGGGTCTGAGGCTTTGTTATCATCCTTAATGGAAAAAATATCAGAGATATTGGCTTCCGTCACTGAGCAGCTGTACCAGTGCTCCTGCAGCCACTTTGGAAGCCAAAACCTCCCATGTCCCAAGATAAAGCATTTAGTGAGGCAGGTCTGCAGCTTCACTACTCAGGCTCTGTAAGCAAGAGCAGCCAGAGAAGCGGCTCTCCTGGTGGGTCTCCTACCATGCTGAAGCACTGGAGGTGATTTGGAAAGGGAGCTGCATAGCACTGTGCAGATGTCCTCCTCCCACCCAGGAAAAAAGCCCTAGTACTAGCAGCAGAGGAAGAAAGTGAGCACCAAAACCTTGTCTTCCTCATCAGCGAGTATCAGCAGACTGCCGCAGGAAGATGTGCCAGACCAAACACTCTGCCCCTGTATGGGCAGCCCTTTGCCCCAGCTCGCCCAACCACCCAAATTCCCATGCAGAGCTGCAAAAGGGTCCTACCCTGCACAAACCCTTTTTCCCTAGGAAAAGCAGGAGTGGGAGCCTGTGCCAGGACCTCTGCCTGTCCCCTGTCAGCCACAGAGCACACAGTGGCCATGGCAGGGCAGGATGTGCCCTGGTGTGCCCTGAGCTTCCCACAGCTGGGGACATCCCCAGTGTCCACATCTAGAGGGAGCAAAGCCCACTCGAGGCAGGTCCTGAGGGTACAACAGTGCTCCACAAGCTGGCCCTCGCACCATCACACTCCTCCAGAGCTGCCAGCAAAGCCCTGGGCTGCCAGCACATCACTGGAGCTTACCTTGGAGATGCCTGAGAGCCTCTTCACAGCTACCCCCAATGAAACACCTTGGCTGTCATCAGACTTTCCAGACGCAGCCAGCTCCAGGCAAAGACATGTGAGGCTTGGATTTTCCTCGGCCAGAGAAATGTGACCCACGAGGATTATGCCCCTGCCCTGACTGGCACAACAGGAAATTCATGGGCTCCTCCTCTGACATGTCCTTACCAGCATGCTCGTCACTGCAGACAGGCTGTTGGCACATCCCAGCCCACGAGGGCAGGAGCAGGGGGTGTCAGGTTAGGACAGGCTTGGGGCGATGGGGCACACGCACCCAGCAGCAAGGGGCAACATCTACACCCACTTCCATCAGCTCCCCAGGGTGCAAGGACATGGAGGAGCACTTAGCAGATGCAGTCCAGCCCCAACACCATCTCTGTTCCTTGGAGGGGCCAAACACCCACCAGGCTGGCCGGGGCACACAAGGGGCTCAGCAGGCGCTGCTCCACTCCCCATCTCTGCCGCTGACAACAGCTATCGACAGCCACTTGCTATTAATAGGAGTGGATTCCAGCTCAGGGGTGAGAAAGGAAGAGGCACACTTTCCCAGGCCCAGATGTCCTGCTCGAGGCCCCAAACCCAGCGGGATCCTGCCCTCCTCTCAGCAAGGATCCAGGCACGGGTGCTGGTGGGGGCCTTTGGCGCAGCTGCCGCCCTGGAGAGCAGACAGCCACTGCAAAACCAGGCTGGGAAAGGCTGGAGGGTGCTCTGAGGCATCGGGAGTTGCAGAGGTGGGAACAGCCCTAGGGGCCCCCTCCAGTGTCGCTGGTGACTCATCTCTGCAGCGCTTCTGACACTCAGGAGTGATGCCCAGGATTCACTTGCCCAGGCACGGGGCAATCCCAGAGGCGTATGAGGAATGGGAAGCAAGCAGAGGGCTGGACAAGCCACAGCTACGTGCATCGGGCAGGAACACATGTGTCCTGGGACAGGCTGCAGTGCCTTCTCCATGCATGGCACTGGGATGCACCCAGCCGTGCTGCAGCAAGCTGAGATTCATCCTGCCCACCTTGCTCACACGAAGGTCACCTGCTCCCCAGACACTGATTATTCACCAAAATCCAGAGTACACTGACCCTCCTCTCACCCCGTATCTTTCTTGACCCTGTCCCTGCTCTCCTGCCTCACCTGGCACTACCTGCACAAGGTGGTCATGGCTTGCACACAAGAGCCATGTGTGCTGCTTTCTGGGCAGGATTCCCCTCCTTGCATCACCAAGGTGCCTGTCAGCACAGGGACAACCAAGGGGCACTTGCATCGGGACAGTCCCCAGGTAAGACACAGCAGCCTGGGGATGGCTCTTGGTACCTTGGCATGCCGCACATGCCTCAACTGGAATGGCCCGCCCCAGCACCCGGCTTTCTGCTCATCTCCAGGGACTGTGCCTTGACAGAAAGCAACTCAAACACTGTATCATAGATTATGCAATAGCACCTTGCTGGCATCTGCCTTGCTGCATCAGCACCTTGCCACCCCCCTCAGGCTTCCGTGTGCACCTCACACTTACCTGTTACTACAGGCAAAGGGGCTCCAGACCCTCCTCACAGCCTCCCACCAGCTCAACTCAGCAGCTTTGAGCACCCCAAAGGCTGCAGCTGCACCCAGGAGTCAGTCGGATCCATTCCAACACAAAAGACTTCCTCAGGGAGGATGGGGTCTCTTGGCATCGGGGACAAGAAAGACTCATGCACATTGAAGGCATTCATGTGTGTTTCCATTCCCATGGATCTGGGTAAAGCTATAGCACAGCCAGGCCACCTACTTGGGGAGGCATCTCGCAAGCACAGCTGTGCAGGTTTGGCCACCGTTAGCACATGCACCGAGTGCTGCAAGAGAATGTTGAGGAGAGACCAGCCCAGGTGCTGGATCGAGGTCTTGGCATCTGCCCCAGCCTCCTCAAGAGTCAGAGGAGCCCTGCAATACTCTGGTCCCTTCCACGTGGGGGCATTAGCAATCTCACAGCCCTTTGCCATGAACATTAACCTACTGCCCTACCCAAATGTCAATTTGCATAATTTCAGGCTACCTCCCACGCTCCCCGATGGAGCGCGTCTTCCCCCTCAGAAAGCTGCATGGTGCCAGGTCTCCTCTCTGCTGAACCGCTGCCACTCACCACAACAGGCCTGGCTGCACATCGGCCATGGGTGCTGCAGCTCTTCACATGCTCTGACCTACCTGTGAGTAGCCACAGACCCAGCAGGGGCTAGAAAGCACTCTCAAAAACATATTGGGGGGGAGGGCAAATCTTGCTGGCATGATAAGCACGCTGAGAAATAGCATGCAAGAAGCGGACTCCTTGCAGAGAAACGTAGTAGGATACCAACATATACCCTTGCAGGTGAGAAAGCCTCCATGCCCCTCCGGTACAGCTGAGCACTCAGCAGCCCATGATCTAGCCACGTTTCCCCTCTTTTGCTCACTCACTCCTCCGTGCTTTTTTCCCCACTGTTGCTCACCGTCTCTCCGCCCTCCCATTCTGGGATATTGGCACTGCCGCAAGCGTCAGCTCCCTTCCCTCCTTTGACATCCAACACCATCCAACAACACTTTCCTGCTGAGTTCAAGCAGACGCTGCCATTACCAGCGTGCAGCTCAGCATGTCCCGCAGCCCAGGAGGAAGGGTAGGAGCAGCTTTCGGCGGGATGAGGAGCCAGCACAACTGCAGGCTGCTGCTAATCCCGCGTAGGAAAGACCGATGCAGCAAGCTGCTCACAGGAAATCTCACCACGGGGACGCAGCAATGGATCACACAGCCGTGGGACTTGGGATCCTTCACGCAGAGCAAGAGGCACCCCTCAGCAAAGCCAAGAAATAAGGAGGGAGACCAGAGGGCCTGCCCCCTCCATCCTCGACTGTTCATATTTAGGGGGTACAGACTGAAGTTGCTGGAGGGCATCTGAAAAGCGTGTGCTGTGCCCAGCGTGTATGCTGTCTGACAGCAACATAGCCATCAGTGCTGCCCGCTCTCCCTGAACTCCAGCAGAAGTTCGACAGCTTGTGTGTGGTGGGCAGGTCAGCAGGCTCACTGCTAGCTCAGACATCCAGCTTTCTTATCGGCTGGGTGAACGATGCCCAGAGCTCAGCCATGGGGAGCACTAGGATCCTGACAGAACCTCCTCTCCCTGCTGGGACCCATCCCTGGGCCAGACCTTCATGATTCAAAGCCCTGTGGGATGAGGCTGGTTCACAGGGATGCCGGGACAGGACCACCTTCCTGTGCCCCTGAGGAAGAAGCCCCCACCTGCAGATTAGTCTCAGGCTGCGGGGGGGACCAGTGGAGCTCATGGTTCCGAGAAGAGGGAAAGCTCAGTGAGCCAGAAGGTACCACGACATGCAGAGATGAACAGAGTGTAGGTCCCAAAGCAGGAACCTGCCCACAGCCACCTTCCCAAGCCAGCCTGTGGCAGGCAGGACACAAGCACTGGGTCTGGGCAACAGAGCACACAGTCTGAGCATCCTTCTGCCAAGCCCCACGAGGACCCTCTCCATGGGAGGCTGTGCTGTCTCAGCCTTACCTCTGCCAGCACAGCTCTGGTTTCTCCATCCAGACCTGCACCCCGTGCGGCTCCCATGTCCTTTTAAGCCCAGGACACCACCCCGTGCGCTGCCCATGGGGACAGTGATCCCTCCCAAGCCTGGCTGCATTAAAGCCCTTTTGTGTTTATAAACTCTGACCCACTGCAAGCCTTTGGGATCAGCCTTTAATCTGCCACTGGTAGCACAGGTCACTGCAGGAATTGTTCTTTGTGCTCCTGGCCCAGGACTGCTCAGGCTGAGAGGCCCAAGACCCAGACAGCTCTCCCTCCCCTCCCCACTTCCGAGGGGCAAGGGTTTGGGTAGAGGGAGGCACAGGGCAGGCTTTATTTACTCCAGGGCACATTCTTCCTCCCTGTGAAAGCAACTGCCTCAGCAAGTGCCAGGGGAAATAGGAAACAATTGCAGAGCACTGCAGAGAAAGGAATATCCCAGCAGAAGGGAAAAAAATGGGGAAACCCCAGGGGACAGGTCAGCACTTGGAGCTGGGGAATGCGATGAACAAGGGGTATTAAGTAAAAGAAATGGCTCAAATGGAGAAAAAGGGCATAAAGGAATGAGCAAGAAGAGGACACAGAGAGCAGGACAGGTCTGAGCAAGAGGAAACAGGCAGCACTGGGAAAGTGAGTTACTCTTTCCAAAGACACCTGTAGTGCAAGACTCAGGTCTCTGTGCAAGCCAGGGACTCCTCAGAGAGGAACCTCATGGCAAACCTTCAGAGACAACCCCCTGGCTCGTGCTGAGTGCTCAGGGTTGGGGAGCCACCAGCCCTACCTCGTGCACAAACCTCAAGAAAGAGGAAGCCAGCACACCACCCGGCATTGATGCCGAGACATGCAGCATCCAGCACCTGGCAGGAGCCTTGGTGGGTTCCAGCCGAGACCTGTTTCCCCCATGGGACTCCAGCCAGACCTTCAGCTTCTAACATGGCATGGCCCAGGCTGTCTGCTCTCTAACTACTTCCCTGCCACCTTCCATACCTCACCTCCTTTTCCCACCTCCATCACAACCTCTCCACCCACCCATTCACCCCAAATCCCACACGCAGCCGGCCACTTGTTGCCAGCACACCACACCGGCATGCTGATGCCTTCCCACCCCGTGGCCTGGGTTGCTTCATCTCTGTGGCAAGGACCATCTGCATCCCCATCTCTGTCCAGTGCTCAGCCCAGCAAGAGCAGCTCTTTGTAAGAAACGTGATTCATTGCAATAACAAAAGACAACTCGTGGCACCAAACAATTGCCAGTCCATACCACAGGGAAGCTATCCTGGCACAGGTCAGAGCAACTCCTTACCAGAGGCAAAACCAAAGACGTGCTATAAGTCTGAGCCCGGGAAACAAACCCACAGGCAGAGCTGGGACGAGCAGCACAGCCATGAACAGGAACGTCCCAGTACAGCGCTCGTCCCCCCCTACGCAAGCAAACGCACAGCACTGCCTCAAAATCCCTGCTGAGTGCTGGCAGCACCACAGTTCCCAGTTAGAAAACGGGGCTGAGACCAAAGAACTGGAACTTTTCCCCCCAAAACAGTGACTCTGAAATGTGAAAGCCCCCACGCCGCCAGCAAGACAGCTCTCAGTGTGGAGGTGGGGGAGGGAGCTCAGACACCACCCAACCCTGAGTTCAGTCACGTCCCCCCTGTTCCACATCGAGGGCCATGGGGCAGACCCCCACAAAGCCCGCAGACGGGCTGGACCCCGTTGTCGATGGGCTCTGCGGGGACAGTGCAGATGCGGGGCCCGGCACAGTGGACCCCACTGGGAAGAGGCCATGCTGCAGGACAAAGGGGACCTGCAGCCACGCCAGGGTCCAGAGCTGGACCTTCCGAGCAGTCCTCGCAAGGCACCGTTTGCTGCACAGCCTGCTGCACCCCCATACCAGCAGCTCTGAACTCCCTAATGCAAAAGAGACTTAATGGGGAAAAAGGGCACACACAAGGCAGGGGCCCCCAGCCCCCGGGCAGGGGTCGGGCTGTGCAGGAGTTGGCGGGAGCAGGGACAAAGGCAGGGATTTGCTGGGGTTGGGGGAGCAGCTCCTGCAGCTGGGCGATGCTGGGGGGGGGGCTGCGCAGCCCCTCGGGGGCACATGTGGGCCCCTAACAAGGGGGCAGCAAGAGGTACAGCATCACCCCCCAAAGTGAGCAAGAGGAGAGCTCCCCAATACTCGGGGAGCTTGGGAGAGTTCCCCCAAGCATTAGACGTCCCAAATCCATTACCCTGTGCACTGGGATGCCTCATGCACCAAAGATCCCCAAACCAGCAAGGGGGTGACCCTCATGCATCAGGGCACCCCAAACTCAGCATCGGGCTACTCCACGCACCAGATTGCCCACGCACCGGGGACCCCCTAAAACACAGCAGCGGCATGCACAGCCCATCACAGTGCCCCAGGAACAGGGGACCCCTCAACCCAGCAGAGGAGTGCCCCTCCATCCATCCATTCCCCCCTCCTCCGCTATTCCCCGCAGCTCACCTTTCTCCCGGGAGTGCGGGGGTTCCTCGCCGCCGTGCTCCTCGTCGTGCTCGGCGCCGGCGGGGCCCAGGGCGGCCAGGAACAGGAGGCAGACCCGCAACGCGGTGCGGATCATCTCCGGCAAGTGCGCGGGGTGCGATGCGGGACGGTGCGGGACGGCCGGCGGCTGCCTGCCCGACCGCCCGGCCGCGCGTACGTGAGAGCGGGCGGGGAGAAGGAGGCGGCTCTGACTCACGCCGCCTTTACCTTTTATAGAGGCTGGAGGCAAAGTCTGCCGTTGCCCGGCCCGGCCCGGCCAGGTGAGAACAACCACGGACGCGGGACTCGAACACGCGAAACCCCCGGTGGGGATGGGGGGGCCGCCCTTACCCCATCCCTGGGCCCCGCCGGAACGTGGCTGGGGTCCCTGAGTGGGGGACGAAGGAGAACCGTGGGGTCCTCGGGCGCCTCAGCGGTGAGTGTCCCTCTCAGCTCAGTGGTGGCTGAAGAATCCCTCAGTAGTGGGTGTCCCCAGCAGTAGGTGTCTCCTCTCCTCAGCTATGGGTGAAGGATCCCTCAGTGGTGATGTCCCTGCAGCAGTGGGTGTCTCTTTTCTTCACCCCTCAGCAGTGGGTGTCCCCTCTTCCTAGTGATGTACAGTTGAGGAAAGCATTTCTTTCTGCTGAGGCTAGAGGATGATGTAGCTCCACTCCAGGCAGAAGTCTTGCCTTTCTGCTGCTCCTCAGAGATGGCAGGAAGCATGCAGGTGCAGCTCAGTGTAGGTACATACTGTTCCTGGATCTCAAGAAAACTTTGAACAAGATCCCACACTTGATGTCCTTAGTCCATCTCGTGCTATGAGATGCTGGTCTCCACGGTTAAGCAGAGAGGCAATGGAAGGTAGGATGGCAGGTCAGTTTTCAAGGGGGAAGGAGGTACCAGAGATGCCTTCCTCAGGAGATGCACCAGGCCTTGTGCTTTTCAGTGCTTGTGCTTTTCAGCATCTTCATAAATTCTCTGAAAAAGCATGCAGAATTAGCTGCAACACCAGTTCAGGGTAGTAAAGGACTGAAGTTGCTTTGAAGAGTTCAAGGGGGCAATAATGGTGGTCAGTGACCGGGCACATCAACAGCAGATTGCAGTCCGAGTTGGTAGATGCCAAATGGTGCAATCAAGGGTATGCAGGTGGTGTAATCAAGGATGCACAGCACGAGGGTGGACTTAAATTAGCTAATGCAACTTGCAGAAGAGATCAGAGAGTCATGGTGATGTCAGCTCGCTGCTTGCCAAGAAAAAAAAGTGAAGTAAGCATCAGGAATTATCAAGAAAGAAACAAAGAGCAAAACATAAAACCCCCGTCCTGGTGTTGTATAAATCCTGGGTGACACCTCCTTTCAGCTATTGCCCTCGGTTTTGTTTTCCCCATCACAAAAGTGTCAGAATCAGAAACAGCACATGCGAGGCCTAAGGGCTGTTCGGGCCAAGGGTGATTTCCACACACAGAAGGAGCAAAGCAGGTATGGCTGCCCAGCCATGGGTGATATGAAGTCCGTGCCCATGGCATCACAGCTTGTACAGGGTTGGGGAGCAGGGAACAAGCACTTAACTTCTTAGGATAGTGAATTTACAACACGATCAACCAAAATCCTCAAGCAGGAAGTTTGAGTCCAAACAGCAAGATATCTTTTCATGTGGTGTGAAAGGGAATGTAGGAACTCCTTTTCCCAAACACACAATTTGCGCACAGGCAAGAAGATATCAGACGAGTTAAGGGACTCCTTTCTCCATGGTGCTGCCGCAGTCCCAGCTCTGTGCCATTCCCCATGGGCCCCACGCCTCTGCTAAACCAGTTGGCCCAGCCCAAATCACTGGTCTTCCCACCATCTTCCTTGGTGAACATTCTCAGCGTAGCCCGTGTGAATACACCTGCACCCACAGACTTGCCATTGCCGCAAGAGGTGCCCCAGACCTGTCAAGTGGTACAGAAGATCTGGCTGGAGCTGGGGCTAGATTTTGTGCTGAGCAGAAAGACCCTCTCCAGAAAAAGCTGTCCCATAAGCTGCTGAATCTTGACAACCTGGTACCCTGGTCTCCTGACCTGCCCTGTGCCAGAAATGTTCACTTGGCCTCCCTGGAGAACCCTATCTCCAGCTGGTGACCTGTAGGTAGAATCAATGCACTCTCAGACTGCAGTCTTCATCCTGATTCACCTCATTCCTTTCAACACCAGATAGCAGAACCATCAGATGAGAAGACAGTAATTTATCAAGGCTTAGGCAAATGGGCCTGAGGAAGGGGGGAAACAAACCATAAACCAATCCCAATGCTGTTTCCTTCTGTGTTCCTGTGGTTTATCTTATTAGTGGTCTTTAACTGGAGTGAAAAGGAAGAAGGGAGCTGGATATGGCAGAGGAAGGAGAGGCTTGGTCTATCCCTTTTTCGGGACAAGCGCCACACGGTTCCCACCTGACAACTGAGTATATCCTTTCTGTTTGCTTCCCCGGAGAGGTTCCCCTGTGTTCCCTTCTTCGACTGTGTAATCCCAGAGCAGTCACCTTTGCTGCCCTGTGCAAATGGAGTAATGTCAGAACACTGACCTTTGCTGCCCTGTCTTTCTTAGGTTTCATTGTCCTCCCTCTTCGTTGTTCTTTGAGGCTGAGCATATCACATCACCAAAGCTCTAATCACATGTGTCTTCTTTCCACCTATGATCTCTTGTACTTTGTCAGCTCTTTTGCAGAGATGATACTTGGCAGCTGGAGACACTGTTAGAATGAAAGGTGACTCTATCATCAGGGCACTTTGCCTAGATGTGCCTTCTAGGAATGTCAGGGGTTACGGATCACAACCACACACCTTGCAGGCTAAGGGGAAGAGCACAGCGTTTGTTCTCCTTTCCAAGGTCCTCCCCAATGGAATATCCTCACCAAAAGTTGTACCCGGGGCTTCCCTGATAGACTTAGATCAAGCAGATCTGCTCAGCTGGATTCAGGCCTCTCTAAGCGGCCCAGCTCTGTGCCCTGCTTTGCTATGAGGTATCTTGAAATACACAGCATCAAACCTCTCCTCAGCTCAGCATGGATCCAGCCTAAGGCACAAAGCACCAACGTACTGGGGAGCTCCTCTGAGCCTCAGCAGCTCAAAATGCAGTGGGCTGAGCTAGAATGGATCTACTTCTGGAAACACTGGCTGGTCTTGTTTTAGATTCAGTGCTGTGGCGAGGGATGACCTCCAAATGTTCGTAAAAGGGATTATTCTCAGGAAAAAGACTTCATTCCCAGGAGAATTAACTCATGCTCAGGAAAGGCTTGGACATCTAGAAGAACTAGACTTTGGACCTGATTAAAATTTGGACCAGTAATCCTTTCCCACGGGATATACTAATGAATTCCTGAGCAGTTTGCAGGCTTATTGTCTGTCACTTTTAATGGAACAGCAGCAAGCACTTGTTCACCAGTGCTGTTGTCATGCCTGTTCATGGTTTAGAAGTTCCCTGGATGACTTCCAGCCCAATGCATTCTATGATTCTATGATTCTGTGATTCTATGGTGTATGCCATTCACCAAGGTGAATCCCAGACACTGTCACCTGCAGTTTGTATTTCGCTACTGAGATTTGGTCAGAATTGCCTAAATAATAATTTTCCCTTCACAGTGATACTAGACTCCACTTTGCAGTTGCAGAAGTTGCATAAAATGTCTCCCACTCCTTGTTTTTGTTTTAGTTTCTATGTCTCTACATCTGTTGTGCTGGTACTATCGCCTGCCCAAGCCCTCCACCACCACAGTCCGTAGCCTATCATCTCCAACAAATAACCAGTTTAAGGGTGGGATGGCAAGGAGTATTTTGTGGGAGAGTGTTTATTAGTTGTTGCTGTCCCTTGATTTTCTAGGATAGTAGTTCCTAATTTCAGAGTAACCCCAGCACCTACTTTATGGGGTTTTAGACCCAGCCTGGCCAGATGCTAGTCTGCTCTTCTTTGTAACCAAACTGTAGGAAGCAGGTAGCCAGAGAAGCTGGGAGCTCCTGTACCAGGCAGCTGCTTTGGAGCTATGAATTCTAGCAGATCCAGTAGGGATGTTTTTAAAATATACCATTTTGTCTTTTTTTATGTTCAGCTATAATGTAGAATATTTGCATGTCCATTGTCACCTATTGATAAAAACAGAAAGAAAAATAAAATAAAAATAAATCTTGAGTAATGAGAAACGAGAATTTATTTTAAGATATCTGCTTCCAAATCTGAATTTCAAAATAATGAAACCTCTGGAAACACTTTCTAAAGTGTGACTCCAGGCAAGGTCTGCACGGCAGCCTCTGGATCCCTGTGCCAGACTGTCCCAGGTAGGAAAGCAACCTCCCCAGCAGCTGCTGGCAAATGCCAGCTGTAGTGTTGTCCCAGCAGGATAAAAACGTGGAAACTCAGAGCTGGCAAAAACTTCCAAGAGCACTGAGCTGTGCCATGATCTCTCTCAGGCAGTGAATAAGTCAATCTTTTTAATTACAGCAAACAGAACAAGATTTTACCTATAGCTACGTGCAAATTAGCGCTGACAGCACTTGCCTGGGCACTGAGTCTGATCCCGCTTTGTTAAAAGGCAGCTACACAGCCTCCCTCACGACTTGATCAAGCTATATGTAGAAAGTAATGGTCCTCCTGCTGCCCTGTGCTTCCCTGGACTTATTATAAAACCTCAGTGTTTATGAATCTTCTTTTTTTTTTTTTTTTTCCGATATTTTCCAATGTGAAGGCATTGTGGTAGCATTTATTGCCTAAAGTATTTATAGGCAGCAACTCTATCCCTTCTCAAACTGTCTTCTGAAAGATGAGAAAGAAGTCCGAAAGAGCTTAGCTTATCAGAAAATAAATGCCACTTCTCCCGATTGCATTAACCCTCTCCACTTCTTCAGGTTTTGGTTAATATTTTCTGAATGTACACATGCTAAATTGGCTATTTAACCTCCATGTGAAATGCTTCTCCTGCTATATCTGCAACTGCTCATAGTAAGCACAGAGTCAGGTGGTTTGCCTGCTTTTCTTTTTCGTTTTCCTACAGTAGATTATACCAGAGATTAGCAGCTAGTCATCATCACTCATGAGTACACAGTTTTGTACTGTCACAGTCAGTCTTCACAACCCTGCAGCAGCAGCTCGATTTCCAACTGCAATGGCAGCATTTCCCAGCTTCATGTCACTGGAACACGCTTGCACTTTGTGAAGGTCCCTAATGATAATATTTATGAAAGCAGGTCCTAAAACCCACTTCACTGGGTTTAAGTAATATCTTTTTTCATTGCGCAGTGCCTCTTTTCTGGAGATGACCTGTTTTTCCCTCTCTTGTTGAATCTTTACTTTACAGTCTTTATCCTCTTCACTTTAATTAATACTCACACCAAAATTGCGTTAAATATCTTACTGAAATCCTGGTAAAGTAACTCAGAACTTCCTTTTTCCAGAGAGAGAGTATACTAGTTTGGTGCAAAAAAAAAAAAAAAAAGCAAGGATGTTTCCTATTTTATCCTTCTTCCTGCTTAACTTTCCTTCTTCTAAACATACTCAAGTCCCTTTTATCCACTGAAATTGAGATACATTAATTATTCTCTCAGGTGGCACTACCTCCAGCTAGACACCCAACCTGCAAGCTGACGGTTGCTTCTTTCAGCTCTCAGGTTGTGAACTCCAAGGTTCAGATCTCAGGAGGCAGATACTTGTTCAGCTGCGGAATCACACCTAACACTTATTTTTTGTTCTTTACATCGGGGCCGTGTCCCCTCTGTTGTTCCCTCAATCTTCTTCAGACACTGCTGAAGACCCTTTTGTGGAGTATTAGAGTTCTCTCTGCATGATCTGGTCTGGGAACAATTCTCACCTTTTCCATACGCATCTTTGCCGTCAAGCCACAGCACTCTTTGCTGATCTTTGCTGATCCAGTGTTTTACTGCTGCTAGCAGATTTTCTGTTCATTCTCAGTATCATTTATTGTAGTTATACAACTACTGAGGGCTGGAGTTGCCACCTAAAATATTCACACATTATTCGGCACACAAGTTTCAGACAGCTTTCGTACTGAGTGAACAAAAAATTCCTGCCACTCTTCATTCCATGCCAAGTCCTCGTGCCTCCCAATCCAGGTGACTTCATTAACTAGTTTCTGTAGTTCATTTCTCTGACTGCTGTCCTTGAGATTAAGAATCATGATCGTAAAACTTCTTTAACCTTCTACTTTGAGTAATTAGAATTTTATCACTCAGTATAAGGTTATTTTCTGTAGCCAGAAAAACAATGTTAATCACCATCAACTCAGGCTAGTTGTGTGGATGTTTAGATTGAGCAAGCAGTGGCTGGTGCAAGTGGCTTCTACTAGAAATCACTAGCAAACTCTGGATTGTGTTATAGTCATAGGAAACAACCAAGCTACTCCCCCTTCTGTTGCCGCAGTGTGAAGTGACATTAAGGAAAGAGAAACGATGTCTCAGTGAATAAGAAACGAGCAGAGTTGAGGATCTTGTCTGTCATTTACAGAAAGTTGTGAAATGCTTCCTGGTAAGCATTTCCCCAGAACTGAAAACTCAATGTCCTTAGAAAACAAACATGTTTCACTACTTAAAAGCTACTCAGAAAGATCACTGGCATCATGAGGGCCTACGTGATGTCTTGCGTGATGACTTTTTTTCCTTAAGAACTTCTCCAAAGAGACAAATGGACTAATGAAGCCTCAGTTGGGACCATGAGACCACAAGCCAGTTATGTAAGGAAGGGGAACTTGTGGGACAGCCAGTTAAAAATCACCACTCTGAATTCCTGTGGCAGTGTCTTATTGACCAAAAAGTGGTTAAGAAGAAAATAGAAAGCACCTGGGATGGGAGGTAGGATACCCCCACAGCAGAACAAACTGAGGAGGCTGTGATTATGGCCTTACAGCTGCAAAAGGACTTAGTGGACCGTTCTGGCTGCCTATGCATCACCATAACCCTTCGTGCCTGGCACTGAGCCCAGCAGCTTGTGTGTGATTCAGTCTTTGCTTCTGGGAAACACATGGTTTGATCAGAAACTGTCAAATGGCAGAGCCCCAAAAGCTTAGAGGGACTTAGGATTTCCCTCACGAATCTCCTCCAATGGATCTTGAAAGGGTATGCTTCACATCGGTTTTCCCTTGGTCTGACAGTAACAAACATGTCACTAGTTCTCATTCTGCTGTCTCAGTGTATTCTCCTATACCCTACTTGAAGAATCTCTCAAGAGCCATCTTGATAAACTAATCAAATTAATCCTTTTAAATTTCTCTATGGAGGGCACTTTCCCAAATTTAGACCTGTCTGAAATTTTTTCCTGTGCCCTCTCCAATTTTCCATCACAGTTATTTCAAAGATGTGGATGTGGATGCCAGAACAGGACCCTTTACGTCAGTCGCAGCCTCACCAGAACTGCTCATAGAGGAAAAATCCCTTCCCTGTTCTCACTTACTGGTCCAAGATCCTTGGGTGGAAAAGCATTAGCACCTCCTGGCACAGCATCCCGGTAGGAACTCATACCATTCTTCTTGAAGGACCCAAGACCATTTTCCAGCACATGGATTTCCATGAAAAACTTCCTTCACTAAGCCTGCCCTACTCCCTGACTGCATGCTTGGCTTTCATGGGCCATACTTTCAAAGAGCTCCAGGCCACTCAGGCCTCACTGTAAATCCTCACTTTACCAATTGTTGAGCAGATCTGAGATTTTACTGGATGTTATGGGATCATACTGGCCCTTGTATTAACCTCCTAAACAGAAATGACACTCACCTAGAGCTAGTCTCTGTGGCACTCCTAACAGACAGACAGCCCAGCAGAGTGTTTTGCAAAGGGTAAGAATTGTTCAGCAGTCAAACATCTCCAGAACCTGAGCTCTGGAGCTCGGACGCCCTGAGCGTCTCCAGTGCTGTTTCTGTGTAAGCTGGCTGACAGAAAATAGGAGGTGTATTTGACTTGTAGCAGGCCAAGGTACCAAGATGAGGTGGCAAAACAGGCAGAAGAAAAGAAAGTCAAATTCACAAATGATGCTTTTTGGGTTGTGACACCGAAGAGGAGAGCCAAGAGCGTGGTCAGGGAGCCGCACAGAAATCATGACACCCTGCCACACGCCGAACAGTCTTCACATCCCAGCATGGGCTCCATCCTGCCGGCACTGCCAGCATTTTTCCCCAGCCTTAGTGCCAGCTGCAGGTGTACAGCCATGGGACGGGGGCTGCATCTTTTGTAGAAGGGCACTGATCAGGTGCAGAGGGATGCAGTACAAAAATGAAATACATTTTACCTGTGGCCACCTGGCTTAATCACCTGGATCAGACTTATAAAAAAGCTAAAGGGTCTCAAGTTCCCTCAGCACATGGTAGCCTTGATCTTCCACTGCCCATGCCCGGAGGGGGCCAGA
Organism: Trogon surrucura; assembly: GCA_020746105.1. Taxonomy (NCBI): domain Eukaryota; kingdom Metazoa; phylum Chordata; class Aves; order Trogoniformes; family Trogonidae; genus Trogon; species Trogon surrucura. Next base: position 76,863,237 of record CM036658.1, on the reverse strand, counting down.
CCTCCTTGCATGCAGCGGTAAGCAGCAAAAGAGCAAAGAGGCAGGGATCTCAGAAGGGATTTGCAGCCAGGGCTCCCACTGCCAAGACTCGCTGCAGCACGATGGTTTCTGGGTGAAGCCCACACCCGTGACTGCTGCACAACAGTGCAAACATGAAAGCGTGATAGATCAAAGGAGCCAAACAGCTCTGCCCAGTGCAGTGGAGCTGCCGGGGCACAGCGTGTCTCCCATCACAACGGGATGAAACTTTACTCATCTTGCCAGGTTTGGGGGTGAGGAGTAGGGGGAGGTGAGCCTGCTTATCACAAGTGCAAAGCACCACTTTCTGCTGTGCAACCCAGCGTGGGCACCAGCAGGTCTGCCCTGCACAACGTCTGTGGCCTGCGTCCACAGCCACATTCGCTGGAAATAAAATCACCCAGGAGAAGGGTTAGTAAAGCCTCCAGAAAGACAACACCCCCAGGGCCAGCCTTGCCTCCTGAGCATGCTCTGTAGTATGGCAGGGTGATAGATGAATCTGCAAAGGGTCACCATAGAAACAAGCAGAATATCCCAAAAATGGTCTCTTGGGCCAAAAGGACAAATGTCCTGCTTTGCAAACACCACACCCTTGCTCATCTCCTCTTCAAACCATTCAAGACTATATAAACTCCAGGCCAGACCTGGCTGAGCCTCTGTGACAGCCTTATACCACCATGGAAAGAACTCAAGACGTTTCTCTCTTCCCTAGTTTCTGTCCGCTGGTAACTTCTGGCACACGGCAACGCTTCGCCTCTCACCCAGAGTGATGTAGCTCCATGGGAGACAGGAAAGCTTCAGACCAGAGGGGTCTGGTCAAACCAGCCCCTCCAGCTGAGGCTGATGTCTGCTGGGAGCAGGGCAGGCAGCCCAGCACCTCTGGGGAGAGTTCAGCCCTCGGGGACCCGGTTGGACTGCACAGCCAGACCGTGCCTGCATCAGTTGCATGACACTGGGGCCCTGTTTTAATTTTAAATGGATTAGGCTTTGTTTTCTTTTTAGCACAATAACATTGCACACATTGTTGGGCGATAAAACCCACAGATAACTATGCCAGCGGGGCGTTGGGGTGGACGTGATCAGCAGCACAGTATAAGCTGAGATGGAGAAAAGCTGATGGGGGGAAAGCCTATAGAAATGTGCTGCTGCTAGCAGAGACAGCAGCTCCCAGAGAGGCCCTTGCACAACCTCTGAATAGCTCCTTCCTGAAAGAGGGTGGAGGGACCCACCACCCAGAATTTGGATGACGGCTGGAGCAGGACACGGGGTGCAAAGCATCTGGGACGTGTGTGAGCCAGCTCTGCCTTTTGTGTCACTCCTACTCACAGCCATGCGACAGTGATGGCACTGATGACTCCTGGGATGACACCGGGAAGAGAAGAAGGATGTCCCAATTCACCACAGCATCTATTAGTAAATCGCTGTTTTCCCCAAGCTGGTTCTGCCCCTCCCTGTCTGCCTTCCTCCTGGTTTTCCTGCGCTTACACTCTGCACTTAGTGCTGGCATACAAGCACTGCACCAACAAGGTGCTCCTGCAAAATCATTTTGTTTCCCAGGTTTCTTGGCAGGACCTTGATATCACATGCACCAGGTTCCTTTGCTACCCTAATCCGTGCCTTTTGGCTGGCAGCAGCGCAAGGCAGAAGGGATGTTATTCAGCAGTGCTGACCCTGAGCTGCAAGGTTTTTGGGGTGTCCCAGAGCCACAAAGCTCAGTTTGGGGACACCTACCTACAGCCCACTGTGTGCTAGAGACCAGCCATTTTTTCTGCCTCCTTCAGAATCAGAGGATTGACTCCTTAACGAATCCTGCTGCAGACTCATCAGCTCCCCAAACCAGTGTTTATCAACCAATCTGGCCCTTGCAGGTCTCTGACCCAGTTGTGCCTGGATCTCCTCTTCAGTCACGTTGACTCCCAGCACACGTGATGCCCGAGGAAGCTGATGCTTGCCAGCAAAATGCAGCAGTTCTTCCAGGATGTTCATACAGCACCTGGAGACCTGACCCCATGAAGTTCTCTGTGCAGTATTCTCCCAGTGTTTTCCTACCTGAAGCCCTTAATAACATCTCATGGCTTTTTTTAGCATCAGTTTTGCTGCCGCGGTGCTCCAGACCAGGCACCTCTTGCTTCAGATGCTAAGAGACGGCACCGGGCTCCCCCGAGATCCTTTGTCCCTACTGGAGGGACTGCATCTCCATGCAGGCAAGGATGATAGGAGCTCCTGTGGTTGTGTTGTGGGTTGGTGCTCAGGGCATGCTGCAACATACTGTGGTAAGTGTAAACAGAGCAGCTGCCCCAGGCAGGAACACAAGACAGAGGGCATCAGGGCCAGCATGTGAAAACCCACAGCCCCTCATGACACCATTGCCCATTGGCCCTGACCTGCCAGGAAAGTGGAAAGGGCCAAACCAGCAAGGCTGCAAGTCTGTGCAGGCGCTGTAGCAATGAGCTCTCAGGAGAGATAGACGTGCCTGGGTGGTATCGGCAGGTGTTCGCAGCTGGTAGGAACACAACTGCCCAGGGCAGCGGAAGGCAGATTCTCCTCAGGGTGCAGAATAGGAGCAACCTGTTCCCACTGATGCTCAGGTGATGCCAGGACAGCCCAGAGCCACCAACGGAGGAGACCATCTCTGCGTTGGGAGGTGGCCCAGGGCACCTGGTGTAGGCTGCTGCAACAACTGAAACCTCAAGCAGGCAGTCTGAGAAGACAGGAAAATCAGCAGCAAAGCTGACCTGCATCCTGGGTCCTCTGAGTCCTGGAGGGAGGCCTGGCACAATGTGCTGCGAAAGCCTTCCCTTGGGCCCTCTGAGAGGTCTGGCCAGCTGGTGCTGTGGTCTTTTATGGGTCTAATACACCATGAACTGACAAGTCCTTTCCTGGTGGCAATTTAAACAGGCCTTCTTGTTATGCAGAGACTCTTCTCCAGCAGGTATAATTACAGCAGGAATGCAGAAAGTACAGTTTTAATTCCATCAGATGCTGGTAATTCCCTCCTCCCACACTCAGTCTTCCAGCAGTTTATTTGTCTGACACATCAGATCCCATTTTCTTAGAAGGGAAAAGGCTTAGCAAAAAACGTAGCAATAACAAATTAAGTGTCATTAAATCAGGCAATCACAGACCTGAGACTTAGTACCCTAATTTATCTAGCTCTTCCTGCAGAAGAACTCCTCAGTTCTACATCCAGCTGTTGTTGCTGGTGGAGATAACATTCATCCAAGACCCAAGAGCAATGAAGACCCTTTGCATTTGATCTGGACTGACACTGTCCCTTCCAAGACACTTCAGGCCTTTCAGATCTTACCAGGATGGCAGAGATAAGATGAGCCAAGCTGAGGCTCATACTACAAATTCAAGCCCAAAGACAATCTCCAACTGTCAAAGAAAAATCCTCTGAAAACAATTGATTCTCCTCTCCTACTCCAGTCCTACTAGATCAACCATCTCCTTCGGCAGCAGTTCCTGCAGAAAGGGATACAGTTTACACAATGGGGGCAGTGGAAGAGCAATGGGTCTGTTTTGGACTGGGGAGAGGCTCATTCAAGTGCTAATTGCTCTTGCACACGGTGTAACAAACCAGCGTGAATCCAGTGGAAGATAAAATTGAACAAAGATGTTTATTGCTGAAACTTAGAACACAAAACTCTGTGACTAGTTTACACACATACATATACATGTATATATATGAGAAGAGGAAGTTGACAAGCTCTGTAAAACACATCACACTGAGTTTGGCCAGTGTGGGCAGAAAGTACCAGCTGTTAAGTACAAAACTTGGACAACTGCAAAGTCATCTGCACATGCTGTGGAGAAACACAGGCCATTTATTATTAAACTGCAGCCTGGCCTCTTTCTCATGCTATATCCTCTGCAGAGAAAAAGAAAAATCTGCCCAAGAAAAACTGAAATCGCAGCAAAGCAAGGAGGAAACTCCCCCTTAGGGCCAGCAGTCAATGGGGTGTCCTCTGTGAGCCCCTCGGCATTGCTCTCCTCGCTCTGCTGCCCACTGCCAGACTCACGCCTGGGGACGGCCGTGGGGCCCACTGAGCGGAGACCCATCCCTGGCCCCTCGCTCTTGCTGCTGCAGGACCACGAGGGAGGGGATAACGGGATCAAAAGAGCAGTAACGAGCTCTGGGAACTTGTCAGACAAATGTGTGTTTAACTGAATCCCAAGCGAGCCGCTGAAGGGGAGCATTAGTGCTGTCACGTGGAGCACATGATTTTGGAATTCATTAAGCCTTTGATGCAGTGCTAGCACTGCCGTCCCCTGTCCCAGCCGTTAGCCATCTGGCTGAGAAGCGGCCAAGTTTCCCTCACCCCAGAATTGGAGGAATGGCCTGTGTTTGCAGCAGATCCCAGGAGCTACAGAATTAGAGCATGCATGCACTGGACGGGCTGATTGTGCCAGTCTTGAGAAAAAACAACACCAACACGACATTCCCCAAGTCCTACAAGGCTTCTTCAGAGAAACCAGATGCTTCCAGAGAAGCTTCCTCTCTTCTTTCTCCGAGACAGGTTACAGAGGAATGAAAAATGGTGTTATGGAGAAGTGGAACTAGAGCTGGAAATCCTTCATTTAGTTACGGAGAATCAGAACAAAAGCACCTCCATTTGGATGTAACCAGAACAGAACTGCAATTGAAAGCCGAGGGCAAATGTGACTGAGAGTTGTTGGCTGTGGCACAGGGTCATGTTTTGCAGCGCTATCTTAAATACAAAGTCCCCTCCAAAACTCCAACTCTCCCTTGTTTGAGGACAGTTTGTAGATTAACCATGCCATAGATGTGAAGACATAGAGGGGGCTCTATGCAATACATAGTAAACATCTTTTTAAGCTTACTGTCCAGTCTAGGAAAAGCTCAGTACCTTTGTCACAAGAGTTGAAGCAAATACTCGTGCAATTCCATCTCAAAACACCAGCGACCATGCACCAAGACAGCTGTGCAGCTCTGTGCAGAGGCTGCTTGGTGCTCACACTTCTGGATGATGCGAGCAGCGTGGTGCAGAGCTAGCTTGGAGCTGGTGAGGCACCTGTACTAACAGCCCCATCCCAACTTCGGTATTAGGAAGCACAGTGGACACATAAAAACAGCTTTGCAGGAAACAGCTCATGTTAGGCATACCAGCCTTGAATCAGGGATGACTTCCAGTACCTGAAGGGGGCTACAGGAAAGCTGGGGAGGGACTGTTTACAAAGACATGTAGTGACAGATTGAGGGACAATGGTTTTAAACTAGAGGAGGGTAGACTTATATTAGACCTTCGGAAGAAGTTCTTTTCTGTGAGGATGGTGAGACACTGGCACAGGTTGCCCAGAGAGGTGGTGGAGGCTCCACCGCTTGAGATACGGAAGATCAGGCTTGATGGGGCTCTGAGCAACCTGATCTAGTTAAACATGTCCCTGCTCACTGCCGGGAGCTTGGACTAGATCACCTTCAAAGGTCCCTTCCAGCCCAACACATTCTATGATCCGGGCTGGCCCCTGCCAGTGCATTTCTGTGTCCTTGCACTGGCAAATACTTGCCATTACCTAACCCACTGGGATTGCAGCAAACTTGTAGGCATACCGTCTTAAAATAGAGTGATAATTGCCTACTCCTAACGGGCATCCACATGGTGTCATGGCCCCAGTTCCTCCAGGGGAGCCACCACACTGGCTTGGGCTGTGCAGAGCTCCCCCAGTATCTGCCCCCTTCCCCCCTGCTATACACCCAGTACAGTGCCTGCAGTGGCGTGAGGCTGGCACAGCCGTAGCTCAGCAGGTCTTTGCTGTGTGGTTGCTGTCTTTGCAGCCCAGGCAGTATTTGGGTGAGAGGACGCCTTTGGCAGAGACTGCATCTGTGCTGATGCCCACTATGCCAGCCATAGCAGGGCTCAGTTGCTGGCAGACACTTTCAAGGTACAAAAGCAGCAGGAGAAACCCTCTGAAACACTCTTCCACCTCTCCTAACACTGCAGAGTGGTTTCTCTTTCTAATTTTCCAACATTTTAATTTACCAATTTTTTTTTTGCCTGACTGGAAGCCAAGCACACAGCTTTGGGAACACAATCTGCTGTGCACGGGGGGGTTTCCCTGGCTGTTAACTGCCAGGATCTGCGATGCTAAGAGCTGACACCAGGCATGGCAGGCTTTATGCACAGACCAAAATGCAGCCTGAAACCCCTCCAGCCTGGCCTGCCCTGTCCAGAGCAGCTGTGATTCATAGAAATCCTGTGCTTCCTCCAGGACCTGCTGCCAACATGCCCCCATGATCAGCAGCATCCCAAAACGTGGTGGAGCAGGGTCAGGAACTGCCCAGAGCTTCATTCAACTGTGAATCTATCACCGAACGCGCTAAAGTCTGGCTGTAACTTTGATGCTGGACTCGGGTCCATGGTGCTGCTTTGGGCTTTAATCCTCCACCTTGTTCACATGCTTCATGTCCTGACCTCTTCCAAAGCGTCTCTGAAGGAGCTCAAGGGGAAACTGCTGAAGTCTTAAGTGTTGAGTAACCCCTATGTGAAGTTGGCTGAGAGGGGTGGAAAGGTGCCTTATAGGATGTTACTTTCTAGTGGGTTTCCAGGGAACTCCAAATTCTTAAGAACCAAATCAACAACGAAAAGGATAAATGGAAGGGATGATGCACGCTTTGTCGTATCTCAAATCCTCCTGCTGCTCTCTGAAGGAGAGTAACCACAACATATTAAACAGAAAACTGTAACAGAGTCCATTAGTGATAAGCTGAAAAACTGGAAAAAAAAAACTCCACAGACCACCACCAAACCACCCCGAAATAAAAAATCGTTTCAGGCTGACAGCTTGCCATAGAGTGAACAAGTAACAGGTGTGAAAGACTATTTAGAGAAGACAGAGGCCCAGCAGAAAAAAAGAAAAATGGTTATCCACAGTAGCAAGGAACATAGGGAAATTCTCATGCTGCAATCCCCTTTTCTAGAGATAAATGAAGCAAACTGTTACCAGTGAAAGCATCAGCAAGGTACGTTTCAAAAGAAATTTATAACACAAACAGTAAATTATGTGGATGGCATCTATTCAAGAGCTCTAGAGGAACCCCAGCACAGAGCTCTCAGCTGCTAAGGGACATGCAACTTATTGCTTAATTCAGCCTGAAACAACAGGAATTACAGGAGACAAATGAGATGCCAGGGTTGAGCTTCTGGTTTTTTTTAAGAGCTTTAGGTAAATCTGGGGACCTATGACTTGTGAATCTGAGTTCCACACTGGGTATCAGGAATAGCATCGTAATGCATGCAGAAGAATGAGGCTAAAGGGGAAGAAACAGGCCCACTCTAGCAGAAAGAAGTCACCTCTCACTTCTTAAAGGAGAGAAGAATCCTCTTTCATGGATGTGGCTGGATACATAGATGTACTTGGATGCCCAAAACACCTTCAGGAAGGTCCCACAACGAATGTCCTTAATCTCTCTTCTCCACATGTTTATTCCCATGGTTAATAACAAGGCAGAGTGTAGTGAATGGAAAATGGTCAATGTTTAAGATGGAGAAATATATGAGTGCTGTCCCACCAAGACCTGTGCTAGGGCTTGTGATTTTTGCTGAACTCATAAATAGTCTGGGAAACACAATGTGAGTAGAGACGGGGCAGAGTTTCCTCGTGAGGCTGAGGCATGCAGTGTAGTGAAATTGAGCACTCACTACCAAGTCTCAGAATGAACGGCTGGATGATAATACGACAAATTAAAATCAGTGATAGTAGATGTAATTTACAAGGAGAAGTTCTACCTGTGCAAAGAAAGAGTTCAGACCATTTATCCCTACTCAGGGAAGTGGCCTGGGGGTCAGCTCTGTGTGTTCTCCCTTCCAACTCAGAGAAGATACAGCGGAATTAAGAAGAGGCCGACAAGGGGAAAAAGAAAATCAAATGCATAGGACAGAGGAGAGAGCAAGGGAGAGAAACTGATGTTACAAAATCACGTGCATTGAGAGAGCTGTTTTGGAAGTTGTTACTTGTGATGTTTTAGTATAAAAACAAGGGAGTATTGATTAAATAATGACATAATAGGTTAAAAACCAAACACATTGAAGTACTTCTTTGTTATGCATCATAAATTTGAGAAATTAATTGCCTAGGGTTGCTATGGAGGCAAAATAATCTAGAATAGATAAAAGCAATCAGACGTTTTCACAGGAGAGGAACGGAGGAAGGACTGCTAGGTGAGATGATACTTTAGTCAGAATAAGATTAAACTGAGTATTTCAAGAAACACATGGCAGAGGATGCATGGCTTTATGCCTACACTGCTCTCCAGTCTGCTCTAAGCATATTCCACTGGCCACCCTCATGGACAGGATGCTTTGCTGGCTTGACCCCTACATCTCAAACGGTAGTTTACATGCTCTTGTGATGCACCAGGAGGAGCAAGTTGGTAAGCAAAGCCCTGTCTGGTAAGCAAAGTCTGTCCTTAATGTTTCTTCAAACCAACAGCACACCATGCAAGTATTCGGTGTGGACAACAAAGTTAACTAGAAGATGAGAAAGGGCATATCTCAGAGTTGTCACAAACTCCACGGTTACTTGACACAGGCTGGAGTGAGGTTAAGAGCAGCTTGGAGAGCCTTGCCTGGGCTGAGGGCCAAACAGGTATATAAAACACATTTGGGAAAGGAAACATGTTGACATACACCACAGCATTGCCCAGAAGGAAAGCAAATATCACAAGGGCTGCCAGTTTTGTGAAAAGGGATTAAGAGCCATAGTGATTGCTGGGTGGGAGATTCGCATTCCTAAACCTCAGATCAGCATCAAAGATGAGGGGAGGGGCGGAGAGGGGAGGGAAGAGGAGGGGAGAGGGAAAAAGGGGAACAAGAAGGGTTGAGAATAGAAGGAGAAAAGAGTAAGAATTTCTGTTTTAGTGAGCCCAACGGGGAATTGTTGACCAGATACCTCAAGGGCCAAAGGCAAGCCAGAGGTATAGTTTGGGCAGACTGATCTGGAGTAGATGTTAGCCTGAAGGTGGTTAGCTAAAATGTTTGCAGTCAAGACTGTTCAGATGTAAAGCACAGAGGGATATAGGAAAAGGACACAAAGTCCTTCTGCAAAAACAGGAAGGTCAGTGAAGCTCTCTAAAGGATGAAATGCAGTGCCCAGGGGATCTTGCAGGCTGCCAGGCCCTCTTCTGAGTGCTCACACAGCCCAATACAGCTTGGTATTTGCCTTTTATGTGAGTACATCCCATTCAGTTCATCACATGACAGCTGAACTATAACATGATATAACATGAATAGCCTTCTCACTTGGGCTTACACAATTTGCTCTTTGATTTTTCTAAGACATGACTTTCTGAGTGCCACAGGACAGGCTGCTGCTGTAGGAAATGAGGTAGGGCAATTCATGTAGCTACTTCTCTTCAGTGGAGATCATCTTCAGGGAGAAGATGAAAGAAATCCTTAGCATAACTTATGCTCTCACACAGAGCTGAAGCTCCAGAGCCTGACTTTGGCCACGAGCTAGAAGTTTGCAGGCAAAGACCACCCTAGAGATGTCAACTCTGCATTTTATTGTTCAGCAGCCTATTGTATTCCCAGCTCCTCTCTCAGCTTTTCCCCATTGCTGACACATTTATCCCCAGGACAGCCTAACACTAGCCAGAATACTCTCCAGAAGCTTGGCTAGACCTTGCATATAGAAAGAGCATTGAATATTTGCTAACACTTCTGCAAACTAGAGCTTTGGAGAAATCATGCCAATGCCTCCAGTGCTGCATAACCCCCTCAGCCTAGCAGCTTCCCACCCTTCTCTTCCCCTGGTTTCCTCTTGCCGTGTCACAGAAAAAACAGGAGTAACAGATGTGGAAGAAACCTGACCTGCCTGGATTCGTGCCAGGCTCCTGTGATTCTACTTCCCATCCATCAAACCAGGGGCAAAAGGAATCTGTGATGATTGATCCGCGCTTTGTCTTCGGAAACTTGCCAGATGTGCCATGCATATCCACCAAAGAAGTGTCCTGACGACTCCTTGATGTTGTTCACCCGTGGTGTCACTTGTGAGCTGTGCCTGCAGCAGCATGCAGGAGACAGCTCATGGTGGAGAGCTCTTCACCATCCCCATTATGCCTGCCAGACTACAGGAGCTGCCTCTTAGCCCTTGGCTTACACCACAATCTGTTGCTCAAGAACTACGAAAGAGTTACAGAGCAGTTCCGTTACTGAAATGCATTTCTCATACGTGTCTCAGTTCTTTGCATTAGTGAGTTCTTAGAATGTTTTGGCCATGAAGTGGTTCTACGTGCTACCCAGAAGGGAAGCTTTCCAGCTGCCCAGCAGTAGAGGAAGCCAAGGAGAATATTGGCACAGAGGTCCAAGTCTGCCCAGCAAACGCCCTGGGCTTAGCCAAGGAGACTCTGCAAACAGCAGCCTTCAACTGCCTGGACTGGTTCTGTCCTGAACAGCCTCAAAGCAGCTGCCAAAACCCAGCACGAGGAAGAGAAAAGGTATATTAACACAGCAAAGCAATGCTGGGGAGAGCCAGGACATAAGGCTGAAAAAGCCACCACTTCCCTGTCTGATCCCCAGCAGCGCTGCCCTGTGGTATCTCATGGCTGAGCACTACCACTCCGGAGATTGCAGAGAAACAGCCCCACAGTCACAGGCAGCACTAAGCCATGGCCACAAGCATCCTGTTATCACACTAATAAAGTTACTCTGGCCACAGCGCTAGCCTGTGCAAGCTGATCTTGTTCACACTTGAGTCTCCCAGGCAGTGGTGATGTGGGGTGGGCAGAGTGGCTGTCCTCGCCCTGGGATCTGCCGGGGACGCACCGAGCCAGAGGGAGCTCAAGACCCGCAGCAAAGGGGAGATCTCACCCTCTGCATATGCGGGGAGATGAGGTTGGCATAGGAGGGGAGTGCTGTTATGGGTGGCAGTTGTACACCAAGATTACTGGCCCCTGAGCCTTCAGCTTCTCCACTGAGACACTCTGCATGATCCTGTTTGCCTTCAGAGGCATTAGCTGTTCTCCTCCATTTGTAGCCCATGGCTGAACCGACTGCAGGTAACAGAAACAAAGTGAGCCTCTCCTTATACAAAGAATCTAATTTAAAAGAGATTTCTTTTAAAAGGTAGAAAACACATAACAGAAAATAAATTAAAAAGCAGAAAATACATAGCTTGGTCCTGTACATTCCAAGTCCTCTACCCTCAACATAAAGTAGGATGTTTTCCAGTCTGGACTTCTAGTGATTCCAGTCAGGATGAAAATGAGAGTTTCACCAGTGATTCCTTGACTTGAGCTCTGGCTAAGGAGTGGGGAGCAGCTTGACAGCAAACTGATACAAGGGCAGGAAATCTCTGCATTCTTGTCTCTTGTGTCAGCTCTTGTTCAAGTGCTACTACATTCAACAAAACGGACACACCGGTTTCATTCCTTACTTTCCAAGCCCAGATCCAGCTTTCTTTGCACCCGGAACAGTGGATACACAGGACCCAAAAAGAGACAGAGGACTAGAAGTGGTAGGAAATCAGTACAGGTATCTGTGAGAGAACAGATATTTGGTAGATATCCAGTTTGTGACTATTAGCAGTGCAAGGTGAGTGGTGTCCAGGAACGCTTAAGTATTGACAGGCAGACTGTCAGGCACTGTGGGTCTGTGCAGAATGTGACTGTTCCCATCCTCTCCGCTCTGCCAGAATGAGACTGGCCCAGACACTGCAGCCTCAGCCACTGACACTGGCTGCAGCAGTCCTGTCTAAAGGCACAGGGCCAGCTTTTTACAGCAAAAACGTAAAGAAAAAAAAAAACACACCAAAATCTAAAAAGGCTGCTGTAAGTCTGGATATGTTCACCTAGTTAGGCAAGGTCCAGCAGCAGTGGAAGAGGATAGGGCTGAGCCACTTCAACCTGCAAAAAAGTAATAAAAAGAATTCTCCATTCAGCAATCTCAGTAGGACACACTTGCGGTTATCTATGCAGATATCACGTTTTGTCTTTCTTCTGCCTAACCTCAGACATAAGGAGCGTCCCCTGCGTACATCAATACCCACCTACAGGAATGTAGCAACTGAGTCAAATGCTTCGGGGAGAGTATTTTCTCAGCCATCAAAAGGAAGACAGGCCTCAGCTAAAAAGCTTTGCTCCAACACGAATTCCTGGGAGTGGAACCACACAGGGAACTCAGCAATCCCTGTGCAAGGCTGCAAGCCCTGCAGTGGGTCTGCAGCCAACAGCACGGTCTTCTGATCTCTCTCCACTCCCAGATGACACAAATCCAGATTTTTCCAGAGGTGTGCAACAGCACCACTACTGCTTCCTCCTGCCTTCAGCAACTGAATGGGAGAGGGATTTACCCACTGGCTGCACAGGGTAGCCGCTCACCACTCAGATATTTCAAGATAATTAATGTGTTGGGCACAGCCAGCTGTGTCAGAAAGCCCTTCCTGGCCCACCCCATATACTCCTATAAGCCACTCAGTATATTACAGCCTCAGTCACCGGTTGTGTTTCCAGCTGCTGAGACCTTGTTTAAAGTCCTCACAGACTGTTGCCTTTTCTTATATTCTCAGCCCTGCCTTTGGCTCATTGTCTCTGCTACCCATCAGGGCTCTCTGCCCAGCACCCACTTCTGATACATGCCTCTCTCCACAACATCAAGCCACTGCAGCTGACCACTGTAGCATGCAGATATGCTTTCTGATAGTACTCGTCATTCCAGCCCCAGGGCCTCTAACAAACTGTGAGCTCCCTCCAGCAGCCTTGTTATTGTACTGCAAGCATACTGTTGCTAGGATCCCAACATTATGCTGAGTTGTCCCATTTTTCTTTGTCTCTTTGCAGGCCTGAAACAGAAGCAGGCTCCCGTTCTGTTGTTCCTGCTCTATTTCTAGGTAGTTGGTGGCTAAGAAAGGTGGAGCAGAAAGGGAAAAGCCCCTTTGCTCTTCTGTTTTTCTGAGGAAGCTGCTATTGCTGTCTGCACTCCTGTGTGCTGTCACCTCTTACCATGTCACTGGGGCTCTACACTGTCAACGTTGAGAGCCCGACAGCAGCTCTGTACCGAGGTGTTCAAGGGAGTGGAAGAAAACTGCAGTGAGAAGCAGAGAGACAGCATTAGGGGAGCAGTTACTGGCACACTGGTAACATTACAGCCCCCTCTATTGCAGACTTTTCTTTGGGCACCTGGGCAAGCCTCTCCCAGGGTCTCCCCCAGCCTGTCACTTCTAGTGAACAGTCTTGATCTCAAGACCATGAGATAAAATCTGTGACCCAGAAGCTAAGAAAGTGCTACTTGTGGAAGCCTCCTCTCTCCTGCCCCTGGGTAGGGCAGCTCCATGTATCCCACAGTGGCCATGGATGGCAAGGCTTGGCAGAGGATATGCCCCAGTTTACCTGCTGGATTTCCTGTATTGCCAGACGTATGGAAGAGTGGAGGCGAGGGAAGGCTCGTTGGTTGTCTTTCTCGTTGACTGAGCTTCCCTTTGTCTTACTCTCGTCCAGGCTCTCTTGGTTTTGGCAATTCTTGCTCCTCCTGAACCACACGCTTTTGAGAACCGCGGCTGTTCCTGACTGAGGAGCAGCTTTTCTGGTGGAAGGCCTGGAGGGGCAGGGTTGCTCCTCTGGAGTGGTCTCCCCAGCGGCTGTTGGCAGGCTCAGTGTGAGGCACTCCAGATCTTTGTAATCCAAACTCTCACTTTTCTGTGGAAGAGAAGAGTGGATTCAGCAGTGGCCAGCAGATCTTCCACATACCCTCAACAGCACAATGAAGATGAATACCCAGCTGTGCCCATTGCTGACATTGAAGGGTCATCCACCTGCCAGGGCCTCTCCCCCAGCCCTCCCTAGTGTGCAACAGCTAATAGTTTTTCCCAGTGCATGCAGAAAAGACCATGCTGCTTGGCCAGAATGGGTCACCCCAAGCAGCAACACAAAAAAGAGATGCTGCCACAGTGACTCTCTCCACTCAGAGCACAGTCCACACTCCATCCCCTTTTCCGTCTGCAGATCCTTGACATTCACCTGCCCACAGGGAACCGTCAGTTTCTCCATGAAAGGCTGGATGCCCACAGTCTGGTGATAGCGAACCAGTTCGGTAAGTGAGGTGTGAGCCCGATCTTCTCCCAGGATGACATAGCGTGCATTGGGCTGCATCTGGATCATATAGTGTCTGCAGCGGCCTTCACCCCTGGGAAGATGGACAGACAGAAATAGTCAAATCATGGGGCTGCAACATCTCTCAAGGACCCAGTCTTTGCTTTCTGTAATTGTTTAAAGAGGCCAGATGCGATCTGAAACGAATTTCACGAAGATGAAGGAGATGCACTACACTGGAGTGTCACACACCATGCTAGTAAATGCTTAAGGAGCAGTAATTTCCCCAAAGCCAGTGACAAGAGAACCCCAGCAGCTGGATTCAAACTCCAACAGACTGTACTGGCTCCTATGCCTGTTGTCCACATTTAAACTCCATCCTGCCCTGTGCCTGAGGCTGTACAAACACCATGTCGCTGTAGCGCACTGACTGCCTCTCCTCAGGTCCTCCTTCTAGATTCATCTCTGCTTCAGTCAATGCTTCTTCCAACCTGGTTTGCCCACTCAGCCATCCAGCATGGCCTAAGCACGACCTCCGCCCTTGGAGCCACAGCACCCCACCAACAGTTCTTGGCAAGAGACAGACTCCACAGTGTCATGACTGCTACTCCAAACTGTCCGAGGCACCCACAACAGCAGAGGCCGAGCATCATCCTCACTGGACTCCTCTGTGAAGGAAGTTAACTCCTCTAGCCATGCATAGCTCAGTTTCACAGAATCATAGAATTGTTTAGGTTGGAAAAGACCTCGGATATCATCAAGTCCAATCATTAACAGGGCAATGTCAGGTCCCCCACCAAACCATATCCCTAAGCACCACGTCTACGTGTTTTTAAAATACTTTTGGGGAAGGTAACTCCACTAGTTTCCTGGGCAGCCTGTTCCAGTGCTTCACCTTCTGGTGAAGAAACTTTTCCTAACACCCAATCTAAACCCCCACTGACACAACTCGAACCCATTGTCCTATTGCTTGTCACTTGGGAGAAGAGACCAACTACCACCTCGCTACAACCCCCCTTCAGGTAGTAGTAGAGAGTGGTAAGGTCTTCTCTGAGCCTTCTATGCAGGGTTCGTTACTTACCGGTATGTCAAGGTGTAGCCTGGTCGGCTCTGGCTGATCCGAATAAGGAAGGAACCCAAAGGCTTGTCAATTAGCAAGTTTTCAGCTTCCCTGGAAGCAAGAAAGAGTTTTTCAGCAGACAGTGAGCACCTGTCTGTGTGCAGGGATTCCTATCCTATACCACATGCTCCATGGTAGTGCTCCAAGTCCACAGGGGGAAGGCCAGCATCTGCCCCACGTGTTCCTAGCTAGAGGTTCCCACAACTGGGCTTGCTGGTGCAGGGAGGCATTAAGAGATTGGGGAGGCACAACACTGGGTCAAAAACTCTCCAAGCAGAGCTGCTCCAAACCTGCTCCAGTAGTCTGACTAATGCAATAGCCACAGCTACCTTCCAGCACAGAATACTTTATAAAGCATTGCTGAGATGATAAGGCTGTGCATATACACATTTCCTACACTTCAGGGCTGATGGAAGAAGTCAGGATGATGTGGGGTAGTGGTGCTTTGCACGAGGTAAGCCCAGCACCTTCGAAAAACACCAAATTGGATTACATCCATCCGGCTCTCTAAACTTCCTGCTGGAAGGAAGTTTTCCTCCTCTGCCCAACAGACAAAGCAAGTTTTGTGCCTGTCATGTGCCTTACTCCAGGCTAAAGGTGACTGCAAATCACCAGTGCGGTCTGGGATTGCTCTGTCTGCTCTGTTACATGAAGCTGAGCTTACACTGCTGTATGGAGATTTAAATCCAGCAACAGAAAGCACTACTTCGAAAATATCTAATCTTCACTGTCTTTGGGAAGGATCTGCTATGCCTTTCATTGTGAGGTGCTCATGGCTAGCCTATATTTGAGTTCAGACACTTTTGTCTTCCAGATGCTAGTTCCTCTCCTGTGTTCTTGGATCTGTGACCAAAAGCGTTAATGCAGGTGGAGGCTTTACTAATCACCTTAATAGAAGAAAAAAAAAAAAGCAGCTTCCAGGGAGTTGTCACCTACTGTAGCATCCTTTACTAAGCTAACGTGTTGTATAACGTCTCTGATAAAACTGACAAAATTCAGGAACAGGCATGGTTGGCAGTAATGCCCACACACAAGTACCACCAAATAAGGGACACTGGCATTTAGCAAGCACACAGCACCATAGATTAATGTGGACATAAGGGAGACTACAGCCAGAAATTCTAATGTCTACCTTCTAATGTCACTATCTTGCTCCTCTTTGATCACTGACATAATCGTCATTTCTCCATTTATCACACTACTTGGAAAGCAGTGCTTCACTCAGTCAAGAGGGAGAAGTGGGAAGCATACGCAGTAGCAAAATTTCAAGCGTTTAAAGAAAGCTTTTGCTCCAAAAGCTTGAGAGTTCACAGTCTTGTAAACAACTCTACAAGACACTAAGGCTTTGTGGATGTCTCTCCCAGCCTAAAGGGATGTAAATTCCACCTATGCTACACCATCCTTAGATGGGAAGAGGTATCAATAAAATTTTCTTCCCGTATCTGTGGGCTTTGGGCGAATCCTGCTATCATGTACTCACTAAAGCCTCTCTTCATACTTTATAAAATAAATGTACACTGAATTCTGTATTTTCTTACTGTAAACTGAGGTCTCTTCCTGACTGAAACAGAGAGATATGAGAACAGTCGTAATGCGTCAGACCAAAAGTCTGCTTTCATTCCATATCGTGTCTCTGCAAACTGTCCACAAGAGGGTAAAAGCACGTGTGTATTTCTTCTTCAAGTACTTTCCAAGCCTTCCTTCCCTGCACAGGATCTGTATTTACAAATTCCCCAGTGGATTTATTTCCTAAGAGTTTCTACAGTCTTTTCCCGGGACCCACGTAACATTTCAGCATTTGCATTCTGTGACAGGCTGCTCCAAGCTTCCCCCTAAGAGTCTGAAG
Organism: Trogon surrucura; assembly: GCA_020746105.1. Lineage (NCBI taxonomy): Eukaryota > Metazoa > Chordata > Aves > Trogoniformes > Trogonidae > Trogon > Trogon surrucura. The sequence goes on along the minus strand of CM036658.1, from coordinate 76,846,209 downwards.
CTCACAACATAAAAGTGAAAGGTTATGCAGGTCATTCCCATTCCTTAAGGGGGCAGATCCTGGCAAATCCAAGCTATGCAGTCCTCCTAAGTACAGAGCAGCTTCTGCCCTCCTGCCACAGCCCAAGCTGTGGCCCCTGCGTCCAGCGTACTCACCTCCGACTGATCATCCCATGCAGCCAGCTTGGAAAGGCCCCATCATCCTGCACGACCTTCTGGGCCTGCGTCTCTTTGAACCAGCGGAGAGTTGCTCCTCTCTTGAGTTTCTGCATTTTTGCATTTTCACTAGTGTGTTCCTCTGTCCCCAGAACAGGGCGAGACACAGAAGGGTCCAAGAAGTTATCGAAAGGTGTGGACTGAAAGTTGGAGAGAGGGGGAAAGCAGGCATAAAAGGCAGGGACCTTTGAAGGGATCGCTTTAGCAATGATCCCATTCCCGAGTTCCTTAAGACAAGTCGCAAACTATCAAATGCTGCTTTCAGTTCCTCAAAGGTCCTGACCATGCTTTTTAACTAACCACAGCAGGAAAGGACTTTTTCACTTCTCATAACAAGAATGACAATGTTCTCCTGGGTCACATGCAGGAAAACATGTGCATGGAGAAGGTGGAAGGAGTAGGAAACCAGCACATGTGGTTAAAGGGTCCCAAGCAGACCCAGTATCACTACCTCTGTTAGCTTGCTGCGTGGTCGTGGCACTGGTGGCTGTGAAGGTTTATCAGGATGGGGACAGGGTTGAGGGCGCCTCTTCCGTGGCATGGGAACTGGATGGGAGTTTCTTTCTGCAACAAGAAGAAAGTAGATGAAATTTAGCATCCAAGATCCACGAGATCCATCCTCCACACGCCCAGAATAGGGACAGGTTCTGCTGCATGGCCTATGTGGAAAAGACACAGCGTGGCATCCTCTCAGCACAGCCAGCCAAATGACCTTCACCACGCTGCTTCTGCTCTCCACAGAGAAAGCCACGCTTTCAAATTGCAGAAATGTCAGCACCTCCCTGTCTGCTGCACCGATGGAGACACCAGCCCCAGCAAAGCTGAGGGCAGGCCGTCATCACCTGGATCTCACAGCACCTCAAGGTCATCATTGCTCAAGTGGCCACGCACAGGGGCAGCGGAATCAACTCACTCTGGGCCTCTGCTTCCATCGCCTGCTGCCGGCTTCTTTCTCTCTTTGCCTCCTCCTGTAGCGCCTGTGCCCGAGCTCTCAGCTCAGCCACCATTTTTAGGAAAGTCTTCCTGCATCTGAATCCCCTGAAAACTGTTCAGAAAAAAGCTGTGGTTAGAAGAAAAGTAATGCTGTTCATGCCTTTGTCACTCCCTTGGGGAAACACGGGATGATATTTCTTCACACAACACCTGAATCACATTAGTAAAAAGCAATGCAAACTCTACTCAAAACCACATGAGAATTGCCTTCTATGCTGTAAGCTGCCAGATCATTGATTTTAAAAAAATGAAATTACAGCTCTTATTTCTAATGCTGAATACCTGTTGTGGTTTAACCACAGCTGGCAATTAAGCACCATGCAGCTGCTCACTCACTCCTCCCCTCTGCCCAGGAGGATGGGGAGGAGAGTTGAAAAAAAGGTAAAACTCATGAGTTAAGAATAGTTTCATAATTAAAACAATATAAAATAAAATTAAAATGTAATAATAATGATTATAATAGTAATGAAAATCAATATAGCAAAAAGAGAGAGAGAAATAAAACTCAAGAAATGACAAGTCATGCACAATGCAACTGCTCCCCATTCACTGACTGATGCCCTAGCAGCGATCTGTTCTGCCCTGCCAGCTCCCCCCAGGTTATATACTGAGCATGACGTTCCACGGAATAGAATATCCATTTGACTAGCTTAGGTCAGCTCTCCTGGCCATGCTCCCTCTCAGCTTCTTGTGCATCTGTTCACTGGTAGAGCATGAGAAACTGAAAAATCCTCAACTTAGGGTAAGTGCCGCTTAGTAATAACTAAAACAGTCAGTGTATTATCAACATTATTCTCACAGTAAACCCAAAACACAGCACTGTACAGATGCTAGGAAGAAAATTAACTCTATCTCATCCCAAACCAGGACAATATGTAAAAAACAAAGTCTCATAGAAGGGCCTCTCTTAACCACCTATCTTCCTGGTACCTTTTAGGCACTGTGAAGGAGACAGGATTTGCTTGGTGACAGTCCGGAGGAAAACCTTTCCCATTAGCATCCATCACAGGGTTCACCAGGAGCATCACAGACATTGCGTTATCTTGCCTACTCTACTAGTACTAAAGCACGTGAACTGAAAGTCTCATTCACTCATTTTCCACTACCTACACATCTTCCCCATGGATGAGAACAAGACATAACATGTGACAGTGTGATGTTTGTCATACTGTGTGGTGCATAGCTGAAAGCAGCTCTAATGCTTCAGCAGTGCAACAACCCATGTAGAAGAGAAGTACAACAGAGTGACCAGGCAGGGTGACAGCCTCTGTCTCCTCCTCCTGGCTGCACAGTCCTCACAGAACCTGTGCAGAGAGAAGTGACATACTGCCCACAGTGCCAGCTCTGGAGAGACAGGCTGTCAGAGCAGATGCTACCTTGAAGGAAAAGAAAAAAAAACCCACACCAAAACAGAATTTCATCCCCTTCTCTGAAAGTAGGGATGAGATCTGCTTCATTGATCTTTTCCTGTTCCTCAGTTCAACACCACTCACAAACAAGCCCTCGCTCCAGAAGACAGCTGGCCAGATCTCGGGATGCAGCCAAATCATATGCTTGGCTGGCTCAGCTCAGTTCTCCTGAACACACACTTTCCCTTGGCAAGGCTCATGCTGTCTGATGGCTCTCCCTGACTGAGGATGAGCACTGAGGAGGTGGACATCTGCAATAAGCACTCTGACTCCATGGGACCTTGACATGGAGACGGCACCTGGCCCACCTTTTTGTCATCTGCAAAGGTGCAACAGTGGAGCAGGGACTGGATAAAAGCCTTTACTTGCTTTGGTCTGAGATCAGAGTTCAGGGACTCTCCTGGCCCAGTGCTCACCTTTCTGTACGACAACTGCTGCTCTTTCCAGTCGCTCCACATACTTTGCCAGCTGCTCCTGGTGCCAATATTTAAAGAAAAGTCGTGACTTTCTGTGAAGTTGGTAAAAGAAAGAAGCCATGAGAAACACTGTTGGTCTAAACTTGCACCTAGCAGCCTTTGGACAGGCCTGTCCTACAGTTATAAAGTTTTCCCTGAAGAGAACCAGATAACAGTCTACATGTATAAAGTCCCTGCAGTTCAGGCCACTCATTCCAGCAACATGATCAACACCTACCCACATATCCAGCCTGTCAGCTCTGTACTTTGCAGTATCTCCAAGCAGCTGCAAGAGGAAAAAAGTGAAATAAATCATTTTCTACCCAAGCTGAACACCATGCAGCAAGTGGTTTAGGTGCACAAAGCGGAAGACAGTGCCTCAATGATTCTGCATTATACCCTGTCTTCTGTCATCTGATCACATTCAGTAACTGGCTGTCAATCTGTAGTGCTCCTTGAGGTACAGCTAGGATACGGGACATCAGCAGAGGGGTTCCCAGAGGCAGATCTCCTTCAAATCCCTAGGAGGCAGTTCTGCAGAGCCTATTTTATTCTCAGAACTGTTCTTCCTCATTTCATTTCCAAGCTCTTTGAAGCACACAGATTGCTCACAGCAAGACTTCTGGGAGAAAGCCTCTTTTCCAATTCCAGTTTCATTCTGCAGACTCTAGCAATAAAACTTGGGTCACTCAGAAAGACTTATCAGCACTTGGAACTGAAAGCAATATTCTAGCTGCACCATGCAGCCAGCTTCCTCCGTCTGCCTGCAAACCCAGGCTGTGAAACCACACTGACACTTCTTGCTAATATTTCACAAAGCAAAGCAGAAGTGTTTTTCCTTCTATCTCAGCCAATTTCCATTGTGCCAGAATTTATACTCAAGGTAATTGTTTTCTCAAAAGCATTGCAGGATTTTTGTATCTGAAAACACAGCATGCCTGTCTACCATCATCTTTCTCTTATCCATGAGATTCTCTCTTGACTTGGGTCTCAACTGGTTTTGCAATTCTTAGCAATTCAGTATCACTAGTAACTTCACAGAAGCTCTGTGAAGGCTCGAGGAGCTACCATCATGAGAGAACTCGTCCAGGAGAACATTCAAATCCTTTTCTTAGAAGAAAAGAAAACAAAAAAAAATCTGCTGGCTGGCTTTCCTACATGTTTCATCCTCATTATCAGTCACAACCGATCATAGCAGGAAGCAGGGACTGAGTAAGTGCAAAAGAAGAGGTGGGGAATTGCTGCCTTAGATGTAGGAAGTAAAAAGTTGACAGGGTAAGACTGCAGAGCTGGAGGGACATTTATGTGTGAAAGTGCTGGGGGTATATCATGCCTGTACACATAAAAAAAATATTGAACCAGAAACATCCCCTCTGGCCTGGGAGACATTCCATGCTGGTGGCTTACACAGCATTGTCTCTGTCTTCTTTTTCTATCATAAGACCACCAGCAAAAAGCCTGAAGAGGCACCTGGCAACTGTGCTGAGCCCCTGTGATACTGAGTTCAGTGGATACCCTTCACCACTATTGTGACTCCCTAAACTGAGCACATTAGTCAGCTCTCATTCCACAGGATAGCATGGCTTTATGAACTGAATTGCTACATATTAATCCAAGAAAATATTTCACTCATTGTTGTACCAAACACTTTTTAAACATCGTCTTTGTCTGGGAATTTGTTTCCCATTAAGACCAAACCCCATCCCCACTTTGGCCCTTTTACTCAGTTTGCTATGTTACCCTGAGAGCAAAGGTCTCTGTAGAACAAACTGGATTGCACGTAATAAAGGCTTCCTACCTTTCCTTTGTGAGTGAAACATCTGGTTTAACTAGAAGAATTCCATATCTGTGAAAAACAAACCAATACAGCAAGGTAAGAGCCACATCTTTGATGTGCTGAGCAGATCCACGTCACTTGCAGAGCAAACAACAATAAATCACTGTCTTTCCCACTCAGCCTCCCACAGCAAACAACCCCATGATCTCAGGCATGTGAACTTTTAAAAGGCTGTTTCACTTCTTGCCCATATCCGGTTACCAGGGTCACTTCCCTAACAATACCTAACAAGGAACATTCAGAGGTTTTAACAAACCTTTCTGCAAATTCCTCAAATGAGGGTCTCCAAGAGAAACCATCTCTTCGGATACGGATTGTCTCCAGCAGCCCGTTGTACCGGAGCTGAGGCAGGACCACAAAGATTGGTTTGAGAAACAAAAAGAAACAGGTCATTAACGACATGAGCTTGTTCCGCTGCAGCCAGAAATGCCTTCATCCAGCCCTAAAATTCTCTAGTTCAAAATGAAAAAGTTTCCTTCTGAAGATGTTTCCTTGGTTAATGTCTGAATTTACCACATCTTGTAACTCTGATGATTAAGCACTCTCAGTTAGAAGTTGGAAACCATAAAAAACAGTGACTGAAATAACTTTACCTTCCAGCTATGGGTATTGCTTTGCATCTGTCCCTTAGAGGACAGCATTTTACTTCCAAATCTGGACAAAAAAGTACTCTGAGGCATGGATGAACTTCCCTCTTAATCCTATCCTTTCTTATACACATTAAGCAGGCCACAGAGCTTTCTGAACTCTCCTAATCATTTCCAGTATTCTTTAAAACATCTGGATATAAGACCTGACACAATATCCAAAGACAGTTGTATCAGCACATTTCAGCTCTTACGAAAGTGAATCCTTCCTGGCTCCTATACAGAGTTGCCCTGGCTGATGGATGAGCACAGTCTACTCCGGGAAGCATCATTTTTTCTGGAGTACTGTCTGTACCAGTCCCCATCCACGAGACGCAAAGATGAATCCTAGTGCCTGACAAGCAGATCTCACTGCATTCATGAAAAAGAAATGGGAGGGAACTAATACTGCAAAGCCTGGACCTAGCACTCCATGTTACAAAACCAAGTACCCAGAACATTCGTCTGCATAAAAAGTGTGCCTACATGTTCTCCTGCAAGGCGACACTCAGACCAGTCAGCTTCCAGCTATCTCCACATACTTTTGGTGGGGTTTGCCCTCCCTGCTGAGATGTGGCAGAAGTACCTGTAAAGGACATGATTTTTCCTCACCTGCTGTAGGACCACCTGGCTGTCCACCACACCTGGCTCCTTCTGGTTGTTGGGCTTTATACAGCGCACGAAGTGGGGGTTGGCAGAGTACATCCTCTCCATGAGCACCATCAGGGAATGCTGGCAAGGGCAGAGCGAGATCAACGGCCCAGCAAGCCAAAGCATTGTCAGAGCCCAGCGTGCAAGATCCTGCAGGAGAACTGCTTTCCCACCCCACAGCAACTTCCAAGGCTCTGACAATGACTAGGTCATTCCCACCATAACCAGCTCTGCCTGGCACCCAGAAAAACGCTTGTCTATATCCTGGATGCTTTAACTATGGTTAGCAGCCTGGAAGCTCTCACTAAAACATCACTACACTCATCTCAAGGGGCACTGCAGGGTAGCAATACTTTACCCGGAACTGCGCTCCAGCAGATTGTTTTCGTGTGCTGTTGAACTTGTCGTCTACTCCTGGTATGACCTAAAACCAGACCCAAACAAAAGATCACCCCTGGTCCAAGTGTTTGATGGCCATCCAAAGGGCTCCAGTGGAAGGCAGGTGGCAAAAAGGAGAGAGAAAGGATATTAGGGAAGGGAAGACAAGTTAAACATATCACCAGAAGCAAGCAGAAAATCTGTTAAAAAACAGATGAGAAATTGTTGCAAGCAGATTACTGTCTGTATTTGTCTTAAACCAATTTCTGCCCACTCTCACTTTCAAACAGTTACTCAAATAATAAATATCAGGTTCTATTGGCATAGAACCTGATATTTTTCAATCAGACCTGAAGTGAAATACCTTGGCTTTCACATGAGGCATCAGTGTCCCTGTCCTGGAGATAGTGGCTGGAAGAAGAGAGACAGTAGTTAGTTTTGTACTTTTACTCACAATCAATCATTTCTAAGCATTCAAACCTCGTATCACACACAAGTCTCCTTAAAAATACTGAATCACAGACAGGGTGTTAGGTTTCACCATGTGGAAATACAAGGAAAGAGCTAAAAAAGGAGAGAAAAAATGCAAATGTATGAAGTGGGCAATACTATTTTCTGCCACTGGGAAGACAAGGCAATCAGGTTATGGAATGACCCTGAATGACCTTCAAAAGAAATACCATCAATGGGCATCTAACAATGCAGAAAGAAGGCGACATAGCACAGCAGAGGGACTTGCCTGTGAACAGCACACTGAGCAACGGGGTGATGCTGTTGATGAAGAGCCCGCGGACGTTGGCTGGCAAGGTGTCTCTGTTCTTCTCTAGAAAGCCCCCAGCAGTATACTGCACCTAGGGGAAAGGGCAGCAAGTTGCTAAGGCCAGCAGTGCTCACGGGCTTCCCATGAAAGTCACTTCCACAGCTTGCCAGGAGCAACTGTTAAACTGAATGAACTTTGTCTTGCACGTGAATTCTGCAAATGCACATGCACCCCAGTCAGATGCAAATCCTGAGGAACAAAACCCCAGGGATGGCACCCACAAATTAGAACCACAGGAGTGCAGCACAACACTGAGACATCCAACTGTACTTGTTCTCCTTTCCTTGATTATAAAGTTCCATTTACTTTTGGTTTATACTTCACTCTTTTACTTGTTCTCCCCCTCCTCCCTTTGAATAGGCTTCCATCCTGTTGTCACATAACTCCTCATTTCTCTTGCTTCTTTCCTTTCTTGTCTCTAGCCTGACACTCTTCTTTCTATGTTAGGTGTTAATTATTGTAATAAAGAGTGTCCCAGGTAATAACTTACACAACAGTGGTGACATTAGATTACTCCAAAAATTATCTCCAGTCAATTCAACATATTTGAGCCAATGCTTTCAAAATTGGTGGCAGTAAGGTTACATGCAGTGGTTCTAAACCTCAAGCTGCTTAGATACCACTGAATGTATAAATAAGTGCCTCCACCTGGCTTCTCTCACTGTGTTCCTCAGTGTTCGCAATAAAACAACGACTGCCATGCTCTGGAACCCAATAGGTACAAGTCACTCCATTACACTGACCTTTGGTGCTGCAGAGCAGATGCAGGGCTTTTATTTTATAATGAACTATTTTAAGACTAGAGCTCCAATAGAAGGATGATGAGTACAGCAGACTCTTGTAACAACCTATGCTTCCCAGAGGTAGACCCACTTTCCTCAGAGGTCCTCTCTTCCTATGCCTTCTACAGAAAACCCAGAGAATTCTAAGAGACAGTTCCCTGGGCATATCAGTTCTGTTATATTCATCATCAGACCACACACTCCTCAACATCAAAGCCTTATTTGTCAAGGAACGCATTTCCCCCCTCTCATCTATGTTACACCACCACTGTTTCTGTAAGCAGTACATACTTTCCCAGCATAGTGAATGATGCTGAAGCCCAAGACACAACCTCGGCCTTGCTGGAAGTGTAAATTCCCCTTGAAGCTGCTGTTTAGTTTATCCACAAATGTCTTATCAGTTGCCTGTAAGAAAGTAGAATTCATAATCAAACAATACGGCACAGACCTAATCAGAACACATGGAAACAAAGTGCTGGAACAAAGTGCTGGAACTGGCTTGGCTATGTGATGGTTTCATATTGTACTGTCTCTCTAACTCTCCACAGTGATGCCAATATCATTAGACTGTCCTTGATCTGGCTGTCTCGACTCATCAGTCACACATGGGGCGCTCCTGTTCATGCTGTTCTTTAAAGTCACACTCCAACATAAAAGCTCCTTCTGCAGCCTAGATATCTATTGTTATATTCCCCCACACTATTTACTCTGTCCCCTGTCTCATGCATACCTGAGGAAACGCACTCTGCTCATCCAGAAGAGACAGAAGCCCAAGTGGCTTGGCCAAGAGCAGATTCTGAAGGAAAAAAGAGACACATTACACCTATGTAAAGCAGCAAAAGGCATCCACTCTCACCTACACCACACTTGAAGAGGTTTTTTCCAGATGCATCTCCTCCCCATGACAGAAACAGAAAGACTCTTCTCTTGGCTGGATGGAGCAATTCTCTTCTGTCAGTCATCTCACTCACCAGAATAGGTTCATTATTTCTGAATGTGATAGTCTCCCAAGGCAGCTCTTCCTCCTTATAGGCAGCTTGCTCCAGCTGGAAAATGTGCTGAAACAGAGGAAAAAAAAAAAAAAAAAGAGGTGGGAGTATCCCTGAACATCTTCCTTTCCACCCTGAACAGAGAACAGAGGTGTGGCTCTTTCACCCATAGCATCAGAGGCCCAAGATGAAACTGCTGGTCTGCACACTCATCCATAAGCCTGTCACTCACTGATCCCCGCACATAAAGCAGGAGCACTTTTCAGAGTGGATATGTCCCTGCTTTGCCAACTTTGGTCATTGCTTGACACTTTCACTCCTTTCTTCCCTGTGTCAGTGGCTCCCCTGCCACAGCAAAGAAGGCAGCTGCTCTCTACCCTGCTTCACTAATCTCCATTCCGTCCCTCCAGGCAATAGACCTGTTTTTTGCCAAAGCTGTCCTTTTAATGCCAGGCAGATCAGTGCTCTGCTTTCTTTGTCACGCAAGGTGAGATAATCCACAGCAGACTTACATGGTTGAAGAAGTGCTGCAGCTGTTCATTGGCCAAGTTTATGCAAAGCTGTTCAAAACGATTCACTGCAAAGTTTTCAAACCCAAATATATCCAAGATACCTAAAAGAGGAAAGATGAGCACTTCAAGGAGCCTGCAGACCATCACTGCAGATAGCTGCATACCCCAATGCACAACTAAATATCTCATCACCCAGTCCTTGTGACACAGGAAAACCCCACCAACTTCCGTTGGAGAGCTAGCAAGGAGAAGCCCTGTATCGCCTCTGGCTTCTCTGCAAAGCCAGAGTACTTCAGAACTACAGCCTCACAGTTGCTTCAGAACAATCAACTGCTCAGAGTTGGCCAAGACCCGGTAGGCTTCAGGCTGCTGACTACTAGTCCAACATGATCATGTCTTTGACAATGGAACCCTGCACACAATCTCTGCAAAAACTCATATTGCACCTTTCCTTTGTTGCAGTGAAGTGATGCACAGTTGAGGACAGAAGAGGAGCAAGGCAGGCAGAACTCACCTATCTCCCTCAATTCCACCTCAGGATCCACATTCTCGGCCAGCAGCTCATTGATCTTGCAAACGATCCAGTCAAATACTCGGCTATATGCTACCTTTGCAATGGAGTCCCGAGCATCTGCACAGAGAGAACAAGAGCAGCTTACAGAAGGGCTCCAAGGAGAGCAGAGAACACAGTACACAAGCTGGCTCAATACATTCACCACTAGCAACAATGTTTAGTGGTTTATGAAGCTATTTTAAAGACGAGATGAACATCAGATATCTGTTTGATGGTACATGCCCTCCGCACGCTCACCCAGAACTCTTTCACTGCAAAATCTTCATTCTCTTTCTACAAGATCAGATAGGCATACCAGGGCACTTATAAGAACATCTAAAGTAAAAAAATAATAATTTCTGAAAAAGTCCAGCCACTTTTAAGAATACCCAGAGACTTGTCTTCCCCATCTGCAGGTCTACGAAGTGTGGAACCCTTCACTGCCAAACTAAGCAAGAGTCTTCGAGCTGTACTTGGAAAATTCAATGGTTCAGTTCCTCCTAGCCCACAGCTGCCAAGTTTTTAAATGTTGTGGGCAAGAGAAGGATGCAATTGATGGAAAACTTGCTGACATTCTAAGAAAGAGACCAAATCAACAATAAAATATGGTCTAGAGAGATGCATGAGAAGACATTTGGGAAACAGAACTAGCTAATTCGCCATTTTCATTTTTTTTCTTTCATGTATTTTAGGCAGTAACCAATAAATCCTGGATTTTATGCTCTTTAAATTTATTTTTTAAAACTTTTATTTTAACTGAGTCTTATTTTGCAGATTATCTTGGATTATTTTCTCTTCTTATTGAAGGGGAAAACAACACCTTGTGCTTGCTACTTTAATATACTCCACTTTCATCTCCCTCCCTCCCTGATACTGTGCCCTCTCATTGACTCTTTTAAGTTATTTCTCCACCTACTGTTTAGAGTTCTGCACACTGCCAGCACTCTGCAACAGGAGCCTTCCCACTTTTTGTACAAATATCTAGTTTCCTTCTAGGCTGGACTGAGGGAGAAAGCAAGGCTAATTCCTTGGTTTCTCACTTAATCTCTGCAGTATCCTGGAGATCAAACAAAAGCAGCATTCATGGTCCTATGTGTCAGTAAGAGACTAAACAGCTAAACATTGATATACTTGCCTCTGTGAGAGAGGAATGAAGGGGCACAGACAGACATCTTTGTTCCTAACAAGCTGCATGTGTTGTGGGAATGCCCTTCCCTCAAACATGGGTCAATCTTTCTGGCTAGCACATCTGCAGTTCATTATGTTTCTTACCTTCTGCCTGCTGCTGGGTGTGAAAACGCTGAATCTGCTCACCTCGGGTCACCGACACTGTACAAATCAGGCATTTTAATAGTTCATCTTCTTGGACTCCGAACTGACCCTGGGAGAGAGGAAATAGATTTAGACAGTCAATAGTAAACCTTTATTCTACTTACGGCAACAGTATCTCCTTGCGTCTGTGTGACACACAGTGTAACGGGGTCATGATTCAGAGTAAGGCCTTTCAGCCCCACTGTAAGATAAGTATTACTGTTAAAAACTCGCAGGACTGGAGTCAGATGTGGGTTCCGAGACCTGCATTATCTCTGCAGTGAGCAAGCTCATTCTTGCGCTCTCTGAACCACTTTCTGTTTTGTTTTCCCAGTGCTGCCACCTCTCACCTTCTCTGGGCACCACGCCAGACCCTGCTGAGTGCTTTAATGACTTATGGAACAGCACCACACGGAGGTGACTGTGCAGGTGTTGAGATGTCTGAGCTTCAGCAGAACCCGAACCCACAAGAGACAGGAAACAAAGGGAACTCAGACACTGCTGAATCCCTCAGTGATTACTCCAGCAGGAATTTCCCTCCCATGGGCAAAAAATAAGAAGAAAACTTCAAGAAGTAAGACAAAAAGAAGTTGGCTGCTGAACAGATGCAAGTGGTTGTTTCAGGTACGGTGTAGGAGGGAAACAGGCAGAGAGATCAGAATGAAATAAAAAAACAGTGGGGCTGGGATTTCAAATAAGTAAAAAAAGACATCGAACGGGTAGAAATATGTTACTTTTTTTGTTCCGTGCTGTTAACAAAGCAGAATAACATACTCATCCCACATAATAAAAAATGAGAAAGTCCTGGGGAGTATGCACCTCTTAATCTGTGATAATTTCATGTGAAATAATAGAAAGTTTAATTTTGGATAACCAAGAAAAGCTGATAGCAGTTTAGGCAGTAACCCTGGGCAAGATCTGTTCAAAATACAGAACTAGTGTTCAAATACTGCACATGTGAATTGTGCTAAGGCATCATCACATTTAGTAACATATAACATGTAATTTAAAAAAGCTTGTATTGTATGAAGTCAACATGGCACGTATGATATCACCATAGGCAAGACACTGGTTCCAGACACACAAGAAATAGAAGCTGGGAAGTGTCTCTTTGGGAATGAACAGCAGTGAACACAACTGCGGTCATGGGGTCATACCATGCATTTCTGTAAAAAAATCCTTGTTCTTCAGGAGTATTCTCACTCTGATGCAGAAACGTCCTCTGCCATCTCTGGCAGAAGCAGCTCCTGCAGTCACACTGCCAGCAGGAACCAGCATCATACCCCTATGGTATCTGTCAGTTCTTCCTATGACTCACCGCTGCAGCCTTCAGCCACCCCTGGGAGGCTTCACGCACTTTTACAGACCCTCTCTCCTCAGACTCAAAGGTCACATTGCCCAGAGACAACACACCAGCCAAGATAGCCTGCATGTCCACTTGCTCCTAAAACACAAACGAAAGGTGGCTGAAAACCTATCAGTATGCAACAGGACGGAGGCCCCAGAAATTGGAGAGGTGAGGGAAAGGAACTAGCAGCCTGTGAGAAAAGGCTCTACACAAAGTCTGACAGACTCAGGTGTTTTGGAAGCAGCTTGGAAAATCCAGAGAGGAGAGAAACAGGACTGAGGCTCAAAACAGGAGCCAGAAAGAAATCCTGTTCCTGCATGGAGCATAGACGGAAAGCAAATGACCCCAGAACTGACCTGTTCTTGGAAGCCCACCATGTCAAGGGCATTGCGCACCTCTTGGTACTTGCGTTTCCAGTGCTGAGCTACATCCTGTGTACCAAATCGTCCGCTTATGTACCTGAGAAAGTGTATATCCCACACAAAACCATCACACACTCAGCACAGCAAGTCAGTTCTATCCCAAAGGAATAAAGCAGATCATCAGCAGCAGAGGTACAGAAGTCAAAGAAACTTTTCCAAGGTACTGCAGCAGAGACTCCAGACCTCCCAGCTTCCATGATGACCCAGAAGATCTCTTCGTGCAGCTCCATTCGGATCCCACTCGAGCTTCCATTTATTTGTTTACCCATACCAGGATCCACAGAGCCACAGAGCAGAGGCATAGGCTTCATTATGCTGCTTTCCCCTCCACCCGCTATCATGAGGACTAAACTAAGGTCTGTCTTTGAAATACCTGTAGAGTGTAGGATCCAACAGCCCATACATCTCCTTGTCCTCTGAAGAGAGTCCAGCAAACATGTAGTAGAAGATATGGAAATTCCTCTCCCCAGTATCTTGTTGCACTACCCGTGACTTCTCTAACAGGTACTCACTCAGCTTTGCACCTTGCACTGCACATAAGAAGGTGACAGGATAAACTTTGCACTTCAACTTTAAAGCTGTCCTGCATCTTTTATTTGGTGACAGGAATATGGAATTGTCTAAAATTACTTTCTTGTGTGCTGCACCCTGTAGGCTGCCCAGCACCTGAGAAATGTGCTTCTCCATGCTTCCCACCATCTCCGAGATGCCTGCTTACCTCCTTCAGCAGCAACCAAGGCTTCTGGCACCACAGAGTATTACCGATACTTCCCCTCCACTGTCACCCCCTTATCCTTCCTGTACTCACACACTGTCCAAGCCCAGGCCTTACTCTACCGCTGTGGTTGCTGTAAGATTTTACAGAATTGCACACCTTTCCCAGAAGGAGTCAGATATCAAAATTTAACACTCCTCAAGTTCTGGCTACTCAGTCCACTCCCTCCAGTGCCAAACCATCCCTCAGACTAGTAACTGCCCTTGACTTTACCTGTATTCTTCTGGAAACGCAGCTGTATGTATTTTCCAAAGCGGCTACTGTTGTCATTCATCACAGTCTGCGCATTGCCAAAAGCTTCAAGCAACGGATTTACCTAAAACAAGTGAGTAACCTGAACAAGCATTCTTCGAATTAAGTGATCCAATCCATCTTACCTAGAAAAGTTTAACTTCAGCATTCAGCTAGCATATGAAGTACTCCATGAGTGTGCAAGAACATACTCTTTTATCATGCCTTGGATAAAAAAACTGAATGAAGGAAATATAACAAAGACTAACCAGCACGAGATTACTGAAGATAACATACCACCAAACTGATTTGATCTCAGTAAAATCATGGACTCATTTGTTAAAAGATAAGGTTGGTATAACAGATTTCCACAAAGCATCTAATATGGCTATCTAACATCACTAGATAATTTGACTGCTATAATACAACACAGTAGAGACCTTATAGCAGCCTTCCAGTACTCCAAGGGGGCCTACCAGAAAGCTGTAGAGGGACTTTTTAAAGGACATGAAGCGACAGGACAAGAGGTACTGGTTCTAAAATGAAAGAAGGTAGATTTAGATTAGAAATAAGGAAGAAATGCTTCACTGTGAGGGTGGTGAGACACTGGCACAGATTGCCCAGAGAACCTGTGGACAGTCCCTCCCCAGAGTGTCCAAGGCGAGGCTGGACAGGGCTTTGAGCAACCTGCTCTAGTGGGAGGTGTCCCTGCTCATGGCAAGGGGGTTGGAACTAGATGGTCTTTAATGCTCCTTCCAACCCAAGCCACTCTATGTTTCTATGACTCTGTAACAATAAACAAGGTAAACAAGGCATTCAGTAAAGGTAAGCATGGTCAAATTTGTAGACAGCATAAGGCTCAGGACAGTTAATTATAAAGAATCTAAAAGAATAATCAGACTAGCTTGGTAAACTGGATGAAAACCAAGTGAAATGACAATTTTTTTTCTACATTTGAGCAAAGAACACCTGCTTACTGGAAGAAAGATGCCTTAGGGTACATGCTGGGCAGCCTGCTGAACACAGCTTTACAGCAAGGCACTGTAATCCCAAAAGAGCAAACTCAGTCCTTGAACATGTCTACACGAACGAAGCAAGATGACTATTTCTTTACCATCACCTCTGGGCTTTCCAAGGGCAGTTTACTTGGATTGAAGTGAACTTTTTTTCCAGTGGAGGAACCGCAGGATGGCTCCAGGGACTATGCTGAGAAAACACAGCTATCCTCCTTCCTGAATGTGCTCAGGTCAGAAGGAGCCTGGCAGGGTGGCCCAAGCCACCTCTAAGCAGAGCCACAGGTATATCAATGCCATGTTCCCAAAACAAAGCACAGGCATTCACTCAGAAAGATACCACACCGAAATAATAAACCATTCCAGAGCCCGAGGCATGGCACAGGACACTGGGTCTGCACGGCAAGGTTTTGGTAGTGACAAGGCTACAGGGGTGGCTTCTGTGAGATGTCAGATGCTTCCCCTACGTCTGACAGAGCAAGTGCCAGATGGCTCCAAGATGAACCTATCACTGGCCAAGGTCAAGCCTACCAGTGATGGCAGTAGTGCCTCTGTGACAACATACATCAGAAAGAAAAAACTGCTGCACAACAAGAGCCAGAAGAGAGGAGTGAGAGCATGTGAGAGACACAACTGTGCAGACACCAAGGTAAGTGAAGAAGGAGGGGGAGGAGGCACATCATGTACCAGAGCAAAGACTTCCCTGCGGCCTGTGGTGAAGACCATGGTGAGGCAGGCTGTCTCCCTGCAGCCCATGGAAGTCTATAATGGAGGAGATGTCCCCCTGCAGCCCGTGGAGGACCCCACACCAGAGCAGGTGGGTGCCTGAAGGAGGCTGTGACCCCATGGGAAGTCCAGGCTGGAGCAGGCTCCTGGCAAGACCAGTGGACCTGTGGAAAGAGGAGCCCACGGTGCAGCAGGTTTGCTGGCAGGACTTGTGACCCCATGGAAGGGACACATGCTGGAGCAGTTCATGAAGAACTGAAGCCCCTGGGAAGGACTCAAGTGGGAGAAGTTTGTGGAGGATTGTCTCATATGGGAGACACCCCACAATGGAGCAGGGGAAAAGTGTGAGAAGTCCTTCCCTGGAGTCACTGTGTCACGGGCTGATGACAAGCCCCATTCCCCATCCCCCTGTGCCACTGGTGGGAGGAGGTAGAGAAAATTGGGAGTAAAGTTAAGCCCAGGAAGAAGGGATGGGTGGGGAAAAGGTGGTTTTAAGATTTAGTTTATATTTCTTATTGTCCTACTCTGATTTAATTTGTAATATTTTTTAATTTGTAATATTTTTTCCCTCAAGTTGAGTCTATTTTGCCTTTGATGGCAATTGCTGAGTCATCTCTCCCTATTCTTAACTCACTTGAGGTGGGGGAGAATGACAGAGGAGCTCTGGTGGGGACCTGAGGTCCAGCCAAAGTTAACCCACCACACAGAGAAAGACGTCTCTGCCTCTGCAAGAAACCTGAAAACACAGACTTTGAAATGAACACACTCTGCTTCATCTATCACATGGAAGGTTAAAGTATGATTTGCTCAAAAAACCTCATAGCGCCTTGGGGAGCAATTCAGATGGAAATACTTCAGACCAAAGAGACAAATATCTTTCAAAATCACCTAGCAAAGCCATATGAAAATAGCAAAGCTGAAGTTAGACAGTTAGCAGGTATGTGCCTGGCAGTAAATACAAGTAGCCAAGGAAAAGCGACTGAAAGCTGTGTGGATTCTCCATTCCCAAGTACCATTATATCAAGACTTCATTTTTTTTAATAAAAGTCCTTCTTTTACCTCAAACAGGAAGTTATTTGGAAAAATGCCCCTAATCCCGTGTCACAGAGAACATGACAAATGACTGCAATAGATTTCTATCATTTAAGATACTACTACACTCCCTGCAAACAGAATTGCTGACCTACCAACTCTACTAATTGGTGGTCAGCTGTTTTGCCATCCTTAGCCACTATTTTCTTACGTGTCTTATGTTTTGTTCCCTGACTTCCAGTGGTGATTCATCAGCAGGCCTGATCCTAACACAAGTTGTCTTGCAGCAGTGTTGCTTCTGCATCTTCAAGCACCATCCTGTCAGGACTTACCTGAAGGATCTGCTGCTCCAGCTGCGAGTTGCCTTTGCATAAGTTCATTATGTGCTGCAACAACAGCTTTGTACTCTCAGTTTTTCCAGCACCGCTCTCTCCACTGCCAAAAAAAAGCAAAGAAAATTACAGCAGCCATAAAGTACAGTTGTTCTGCCCCTTATGTCTTAGTGCCTCACCATCTGAGAGTCATCTCCTGCACAAGAACTTCACAACTTTTTCAGCTAAACTGCATGTGTGACTACAAACTCACAACACAGGTTTACACAGTGGGTCCCATGAGGTCCAGATTCCTCCCCAAGGCAATTTTTCCCCATCTACAAGGGAGTATGGATATACAACATGCTGTCACTTCCAGATGGATAGATCATTTTCAATGCTTCTTAAAAAAAAATAAAATACCTAACTTCTGGAAAACAACTTCCTTCAAAAGTGATCTGATATGCTGACTCCCTGACATATGCTGGAGTTGCAGAAGCATAGAACCATGGAATATCAGGTCGGAAGGGACTTCAAGGACCATCTGGTCGAACCCCTCTTGGCAAAAGCCCCGTATGGACAAGATGACCCAGCACAGCTTCCTCTTTCTTCAAAGAGATTTGCCCCACCTATTTCACATCCACAACTGAGTAGTCATCTTGAGATACTGCGGCAATCTCAGATCTCGTGTGCTTCACGCACTCACGTTTATCAGCTGGCTGAGAACAGGGGCACATCACTGCCGAGCTGCCTGCAAACCCAAGGCAGCAGCTGTGCACGTCACACGTGCCCAGCACCTCCACCCCCAAGTCAAACAAGCAGCACTTGAAAAGCATAGTTTCCTCTGTCCTGGGAGGAATGTACAATCGGTGAGACATGCTCTTGAATGACAACACCACGCCGGCATCAGCATATGCACAGAAGAAAATAAATGCAGGAAATGCTGAAGGTATTCTAGAGGGCAGGTCTCTTACCACACCCGACCTTTGAGCATCTGGTGTGGTTTTATGGCTTTTTAGTTCGTAGTGGCTTTGCACTTGGGATCAAGTATAT
The DNA here is from genome assembly GCA_020746105.1 of Trogon surrucura. Lineage (NCBI taxonomy): Eukaryota > Metazoa > Chordata > Aves > Trogoniformes > Trogonidae > Trogon > Trogon surrucura. The sequence goes on along the minus strand of CM036658.1, from coordinate 76,827,767 downwards.
GTCACAGGTGGCTAAATACCACAAACACTAGAGCAGATCCCAAGCACAGATCACACCATCACCATCCAAACGCGCACAGATTTTGCCACTTGAGAACACGTTATCCAGACAGCGCCCCTGCTTAGTATATGATTTTTTTTTTGTTTTGAGTGACTGTTGTCCTCCCCAAAAGCACTACCAGTTAGCATTCCCATGGTTCATGCTTGTTTCTGTACCCTCCAAGAAGAACAACAGCTTCATCAAGTCCTGCAAACACCATCCAGCTGCAGGCATGTAACTGCCTCAGGCTGTGAAGAAGAGGAAAGTCATGTCCATGAGATCCAAGTGCTGTACCACAGCATACCCAGGCTATGACTAATGTCCACGGGGATTGGGAAGGCAACAAGAGCCAGTGGAATGCGCAGCACAAATCAACTGCAACAAGCATTTGTCACTTGTGGGCAGCCACTGTGCTCAACATCAACCTCTGAAACATGAGGTTCCACAAAAATATTAGAAAAAATTTTTTCACTGTGAGGGTGACAGAGCCCTGGCACAGGCTGCCCAGGGAGATTGTGGAGTCTCCTTCTTTGGAGACTTTCAAAACTCACCTGGATGCGTTCCTGTGTGACCTACTGTAGGTGATCCTGCTCTGGCAGGGGGGCTGGACGAGATGATCTTTCGAGGTCCTTTCCAGCCCCTAACATTCTGTGATTCTGTGACGACATCCAGGCCTCCCAAACTAAGTCAGAGTCCAAAGAGACTACAAAGACTACAAAGACTACTCCTGGTGCATCCCTGTGCTGTTTTGATGAACTGTGGTCTAACAGACACGGCTTCTTCCTCCCTGCTGCCCCAGCTTTGCTCACGCCAGGTAATCTTACTAACAAATGTTTCCTCACTTGCAGAGAGCAAAACCACGAACTTTGTGCGATAGCAACACACAGAACAGTTAATAGGGTTGGAGGATGCACAGGAGTAGCTCAGACTCTCATCTCCGTGACCACAAACTGCTAGCAGAAAACAATCACACCACTGACTTCTTGTCAAACACCCATAGCTTACTCTTCCTTGTTTTCCGTCTCTGAAGTCAAATACTATGACTGTTGTCCATGCCTGCAGCATCTTTTCCACCTGTTGACTCTACAGCCAACACTTCACGAGAACACTTCATGTAAGGCACAGGCACTGATGGCCTGTAGGCCAGAGGAATGGGCGAGGCTCAAGTAACCCTCGAGGTCAGCTCCCACTCCCACAACAATACTCAGCAGTGATTCGGCAAGTCATTTCACACCAGGCAGACCGAAAATACTGACAAAATGATCAGGGTAATAAAAAGAGGGAATATTAAATGAAGTAAACCAGCTATTAACATTTTAACTGAGATTACATTTAAACTGTTCTCTACAATACCGAGAACAGACAGTTCCGTTTTGAAGCTTTTCCTCAATGCTGTTTGAGGCTTTCTCTACTAGTTGATGCTATCTGCTGTCCTGCAGTTTCAGCAGAACAATGTGACATCACGGAGTGAAATGCTTGTGACAATGGTACGCTCTTTGGTTACAAGAGCCCATTTTTTCCTCTTTTAGTGAACATAACTGCCCATGACTGTAAGATTTTCCCTGACCAGATTCCCAAAGGTCTTAGGGCAAAAAGCCTTCTGGTTTTCTTTCTGCTGCTCTTTGGCTATATATGGGATGCTCCACTTTGGGAAAACATGTTTCCTTCATGGCATATAACCTTTATTATGTCGAGTTGTTTTGGCGAAGAGCACCCGATGGCTGGTTAAACCTTTCCAAGGCCACATCCCTCCAGAAGCAAACCTGACATATTTATCTGCGTTATCAGCATATCATATCATCACAGAATGGCCTAGGCTGGAAGGGACTTTAGAGATCATCTAATCCAACCTCCCTGTCGTGGGCAGGGACGCCTCTCAACCAGATCAGGCTACTCAAGGCTCTGTCCAACCTGGCCTTGAACATGTCCAGGGAGGGTGCAGCTTTGTTTGCCACTCGCCTCCACCCTCCATGTCCCTGTTTCTCCTGTCCAGAAAAACAGACAGGTCGGGAAGAGCGATGCCTTGCAAGCATGGCTGGGTTTCCACTCACCAACAGCACGAGAGATGAGCTTGGCTTCAAGCTTCGGTGAGGAGAGCCCATCGAGACCTCTCCGGTCACCACCCGGACCTCGGGCAAGCCCCCAGGCCCGTCCCGGCCGCCCACCCGGACCTCACCTGATGACAATACACTGGCTCCGGGGCCCGCCGCCCCCGCGGCCCAGCATGGCGTGGTAGGCCCGGCTGGCCACGGCGAAGATGTGCGGCGGCAGCGTGCCCGTCTCCTGTCGTAGGTACTGCTCGGAGACCTGTCCGGGTTGCAGGGGAGGAAAAGCGGTGTCGGGGAGGTGGTCGAGGAAGTCGGTGGGGCGTCGGGGATGCGGCCGCCGGCGGCCGCGGGGGCACTCACCTCTCTCCCGTAGAGCGGCAGGGGCTGGAAGGGATTCATGGCGATGAGGATGTCCCCCACAGAGGTCTGGCGGTGAGGGGAGACACGGTCAGGCGAGAGAGCACCCTCGGCAGCCAACCCACGTCCCGTCCCCCCGGCACTCACGTAGACCTGCTGCCGCAGGAACCGCTCCCGCAGCCCGCCCAGCAGCGACGCCTCATCCAGCTCCGCCAGCGCCGCCAGGTCCCCGGTCGGCCCGGACGGCGGCCGACGCTCCCCGACAGACCCCATGCTCCGCCGCTCCCGGCTCCAGCCACAACTCCCCGCCGCACGCCCTCCCCGGCCCGGCCCCGCCCCGCTCCCGCTCCGCCCCGGGACCGCCCTCCGGGGCGGGGCCGACACCATTTGAACGCGGGGCGGTGGCGGGGACCGTGAGGTAACGGGTGGCGAGGAAAGGGCGGAGGTTGCAGGTGCTGTGGCTGCCTGCGACGGGGGTGCTGGGCCCCGAGGTTCTGCCTCGGGTCTGGTGCCCCGGTAGGGGGGCGGCGAGCCCGGCGCAGGCCGATCCGGCGGCCCCCGGGGCCAAGGCCGGCCTGGCGCGGTGGCGAGGCGGGGTGCGGAGGGGCCGGGGGCGGGTCGGAGCCTCCCTGGGGCCTCCGAGGCGGCCGGGGCGGAGTGTATGGAGCCGGGAGCTCCCCGCCGCGGGGTTATCGCATCGAGAGCAAAGAATTTTTTTTTTTTTTTTGCAAGATATTTGAAGCAACAGAAAGTTTAGAAATGTTGCAGGGAGTATTGATAATACCCAGTGGTTTCTACTCTCAGTGTGAGAGAAGAGAGTCGGGAGGGAGTGTTTCTGTAGCTGAGGTGTTTTCCGAGCTACCCGCGGGCTCCAGGCAACTCTCACCCTACAGGGACAGTGTGTAACATGTTGGAGCGAGTCCAGAGGAGGCCACAAAGATGAGGGACAGGGACCTACTGGAGAGAGTCCAACAGAGAGCTCCAAGGATGATTAAGGGACTTGAACATCTCTCCTTTGAAGAGAGACTGAGAGAACTGGGGCTGTTCAGCCTTGAAAGGAGACGGCTGAGAAGCAACCTTATTAATGTGTATAAATATCTGAGGGGTGGGTGTCAGAAGAAAGGGGACAATCTCTTTTCGGTGGTGCCTTGTAAGAGAACAAGAAATAACAGGTTTTAAGATAGAACATAGGAAGTTCCACCTCAACATGAGGAGAAACTTCTTTACTGTGAGGCTGACAGAGCCCTGGCACAGGCTGCCCAGAGAGGGTGTGGAGTCTCCTTCTCTGGAGACTTTCAAAACCCACCTGGATGTGTTCCTGTGTGGCTGCCCTGGGGGATCCTGCTCTGGCAGGGAGGTTGGGCTGGATGATCTCTAGAGGTCCCTTCCAACCCCTGACATTCTGTGATTCTATGATGAGGGAGCTGGAGCACCTCTGCTATGAGCACAGGCTGAGAGAGCTGGGGCTGTTCAGCCTGGAGAAGAGAAGGTTCCAGGGAGAGCTTACAGCGGCCTGCCAGTGCCTGAAGGGGCTACAGGAAAGCTGGGGAGGGACTCTTCATCAGGGAGTGTAGTGATAGGACAAGGGGTAAGGGTTTCAAACTGAAAGAGGGGAGATTTAAATTAGGTGCAAGGAAGAAATGCCTCACTGTGAGGGTGGTGAGACACTGGCACAGGTTGCCCAGAGTAAGCCCCCTCCCTGGAAGTGTCCAAGGCCAGGTTGGATGGGGCTTTGAGCAACCTGGTCTAGTGAGAGGTGTCCCTGCCCATGGCAGCGGATTTGGAACTAGATGGTCTTTATTGTTCCTTTCAACCAAAACCAGTCTATGATTCTATGATATTTTGGAATAACAAAAGTGTTTGCACGGCTTTACACAAGTGGGATATGGTCAAACCTGGTGCAAATTTTTTCGTCTGTCTTTATTTTTTATTTAAATTATTATTTGTTAAAAGGAGTTGGACTGCAAAATGAACATCATGACTGCACCCTAGCTAAAGGTGCTCTGTGAGTGGTGAGTACTCCGCAACTGCATGCGAGCACTAAGCTCTTGCATGGTCTTCCCTGCAGTGCTGCCTCTCCATCCACAGGGGTGCCAGGTCTGCCCTGTTTAACCAAGATGTGGCCTCAACTAGGCTTGCGGTTGTGTTATCAATGATTATGATGATAAATCTCCAGAGAAGCTCCTGCTGCTACAAAGTACTGTGTGCATCCCTAGCTAGACTTTTGCTAACTCATCAAATGAGTCTTGGTACTCATTTGATGTGAAACTTTTGTTTCAGATATGGATTTAGATATCTGAAATGTCACTGGAAGACCCTATCTGGCAAATTCCCTTCTCTGTTATGACATTTTTGTATTAGTATAGCTTGTCTTTTGTGAGAGCCAGAGCTTTTGTGGAGGTAGCTCAGCTTCCAGAGAAACTGCAGACTTCATGCCATGGCAAATGTGCTGTAGCCTGCACTGCCTTTTGAGCAAAAAGCAGAGCAATATTTAACTGTCAGTCTGGTAGCTTATGCCTCTCTCTGAGAGAGGGTGGTAAAAGAGGGAGTATTTTTTTGCTGTAACAAAACCATGATGCTCTTGCAGAAGAGAGGAACAGCAGTGAAGCTGGTTAATAAGTGGGTAGTGTGATTCACAGGAGTTGCCGTCCTCTCATCTCTGAAACCACAAATTACTGTTAGAAAATGACAGTGCAAACCACTTGCTTCTCATGAACCTCCATGGGAAAAACAAGCAAGAATGCTCTCTTTCTCTCTTTCCCCCTCAAGACAAATATTATGGCTGTTTTCTACTTCTACCAGCAGTACCTCTTCCACCCACTGACTTCCTTGGGTTTACTGAGAATTTTGCATGAAGAATGGGGCAAAGCACAGGAAATACTTGATTGTTAGTGGGATTGTACACTTGAGGTTTTCTTACAGACACGTTGTAATGTACTGCTTTTGTGGCCTGGGCTTTCTAGCACTGTTCCTCTGGCTGATGCAGGACTCCTGTATTTGTGGCTAGGAATGCAGAAGGAAGCTTAATAATGGTACCTGGCAATTGGATTCCCTTTTTATAGTTAAGCATAGAGTTTGTAGTTCAGGATCCTACCCTGTGAGGTACGTTATTCTTTTGTGGTGCGGCCATCTCTCTTGGCTCTTCAGGATCCGTTACCTTTCTGTATACCAGCCAGAGGCTGCCATGAGTGACTCATCCCTGCTCTTTATGGCTGGAAAAAACACTGTGGAAGAGCAGAGGGCTCGCTGGGAGAGAAAGCGCAGCCGGACAGCCAAGGAGCTGCTGGAAACAGAACACAAATACCTTGAGCAGCTGGATTTGGTGGTCACAGTGAGTATTTCAGCCCCTTCTGATATGTGGGTACCTTCAGCCAGTATGTGCTTATGTGTGTTGTCACGGGGAAGGGTCAGCAGCAAGACCTTGACGCATACTTACTGCGTGGGATAGCTGCTCGAACCAGAAGAGTAATTGTTTTTATTTTTCTTCTACCTCCTTTGTAATATCTGATAGCTTGTGGTTTTGCCCCCTTGGCTTTGATCTGTACACAGATTTGATTACGTAGGAGACTCAGGGTGTCTGAGATGTATGAAATGTAGACAAGACAAAGATAAATTGTGAACAAGGTGGTGAAAAACAGATGTGTCTAGGAATACTGAAATACATTCTCAATGCTGTAGTGCTTTTCCACATGCTTACAGTTTTGGCTAAAGTTACCAAGAAGGCTTACCTCTGATACCTTAATGTAGGCATTCACAATATTTGATTTTTTTTCCAGCTAAAGAGTGTGCAGGCTGCAACTTCTTGCTTCTGCTGTGTGCCCTGAATAACCTTTGAGTGACCTGTGAAATTCTCTTGTTTTTTCCTGTTTAGTTCTTTGTGACAATTTTGAAGGCCAAAGGGACGCTGAAACCTGCTGTGTTGGAAACCATATTTGGACCCCTGGAATCCATATATTCAGCCAGCCAGTAAGTGAACACACTGATGTGATTCTTGTAATTACATGAGGATGACCCTATACTGATGACAAAGTAAAATTTCAGGACATAAATCTAGCACTTTTAAAACAGGAATTCATTCTAGCACTGCTAGCCTTGGTGGCACTTGCAGGTGTACCCAAGAAACTGCTGATTTGTATCTACATATCCAGATGCCCAGTTGCTCTCTGAATAGTTGTTTAAACCCAGTGGATCTGCTCCACAGTATTTTGGAAGGATGTGTTCATTAGCTTACTCTGTGAGCACCAAGCATGTATTTGGCACAGAAACTGAATGTGTGGTGATTAGCAAGGGAAGGTCAGCACAGGAGTGAAGCAGAGGGAGCTGTGAAAACACCATGAGTAATGTACCCCTCACAGGCCATCTTTGCTCCTTTTGCACAGTGTTCTGTCACTTCACCTAGAGAAAGGGAATTTGGGACTAGGACTGGAAAATTTCTCTCAGAATCTGGAGCTTTATGGCAACTATGCTGAAAATTTGGAGCAGGCAAATAAAACTTTGAAGGTAAATATGTCCTTTATTCTTCATGTTCTTTCTTCTCTCTCTTTCTCAATTCTGCGAAGCACCTACATCCTTTCATTTTTCGTCTGTTTCTGGAGCGATTTTTTTTATTCCTTTTTCTGGGTTGCTGCTATTTTCTTTCTCAGTCTTTCTTCCATGATAGAATGGGGAAAACTTCTCTACTTACTTAGAACTTCACATTTTTGGAGCTTGTTTCATGTGTTTCTGTACGTATGTGCATACACTGAGCATATCTTTCTCAGAATTCTGTATTTACTCCCACTCCTCCTTGTCTGGCAAGACTGGAGAATTTTAAGTGGCAACATTAGGGGACAGTGATCCCTTTCTGGAGAATTATCAGGTGTCCTAGTCTTTTCCACTACTACTAACTGTGTCCTAGCCGTGGGATTTCCTTTTCCTTCCCCATTTGTTTTTTTGCTATGGTAGAAGAAAAAAAATGTTCTTTCCCATTTACCTCTCCAAATACAACCTGTCTTGCAGGAAATTTCAGAAGTATATATTTTTATTTCAATATCCCAACAGCTCTATCTGGAATTTAAACCACCTGACTTTCAGTTTTTTGTCTGTGCTTGTTTCAAGCTATAGGATATACTGGGTTGTTCTCCTTCTGTTCTGTTTACATGCATATATTCACGCTTTTGACTTCCCAAGAGAAAAACATGTTTGGGTACTTGCCTTGAAGTGCTGGGAAAGCAGGGCTGCTTTGCTTTGTCTTGAAATCAGGGGCAAAAAGCCACAGGTGGAATTCTTGTTTTCCTATCCAAGCCAATCTTTTTTTTTCCCCCTTTATTTCTGTTTGCTGAGTACACTAGTTTTGTACTACTGTGTATGTGTGAAGAGGGGATGCTCCTTCTGTTACCTGCTGGGAAATGGAGGCCAGGAGAAAGGGAATTGCTTGCCCATGGCCACAAAAGAAGTTGATGCTTGTGTTTAGGACTGGAGTCCCAAGTTTAAGGATGTTAGGAGTTCCAAGCTCTGGTGCAGACTAGAGCACATATTTCGTTCTATAGTCTCAAAGCTATATGCCTTTTCTGGTGCACACAGGAGCAACTGAGGAAAAATAAGTCATTTCGGCGATTCAAGAAGCTCCAGGAGACACGACCTCAGTTTCAAGGAAGGAGGCTAGAGGATCTGCTTCCTTTGCCCCTGCAGAGGTTGCACCAGTAAGTAAACAATTCTGAATCTTTAAGGTGTTAATACAAGAGAGGGGGGGAAAAGGAACATGAAAGTGTCTTGGTTGCTATGGGACTTGAAGTTGCTTGATGTGCCTCAAAATCACAGCACACAGACAGCAATGAAACAGACCTGTACGTGCATGGGAGAAGATGCAGAGAGGTAGCTGTGTTTAGTGGTGGCTCCCAAGCCTTTCATCTAGCTCCTGGGAAGAGCTGAAGTAGACGCTTTATATCGTTTTGTTATGCTACTGTAGTTAGGCTCCGAACAAAAGCAAGCTGCAAGTGCTGCAGGAGTGGTGCTCCCTGCCAGCAATGATCTTGCTCAACGTTTGTGCAGGTTGCTCACCTGGAACGTTGCAAGTTTCCTCTCTTGTAGGTGAGATGAGATTAATGAGCACGAGGGAGTGTTTTTCTCCCCTCTCTGGTTGTCAGGGCCACGCGCTTTCCTCAGATTTGGTGCCTATTGCAGTGGTGTGAGCCTGGGCAGATCCAGATTGCTGCAATTTTCCCTTAAGGCATCATCTCCCCTTTGAAGAGGCAGGCTGACGACATGAGGTGAGTGCTGCAGCACTCAAGGGTCACCCTTTCTCAGGGAAGCCAGATGATGTTGCTTTAGGTCAAGTAGCTGCTCTTCAACCATGGTCTCACCCATGCTAAAGCAAAATAGAGAGATTGAGGACATTGTTTGTTTGAAAATAACTCAGAGTGAGCGTACTACAATCTTTCAAGTACCTTTACATAACCTTTTAAAACAGCTTGGCAAATATAAATGTAAGCTTTTATTTTACTCTAATTTGGATCGTTCCTTTAAATTTGTAAAATAGCAGTATATTTGTTGCTGTCCAACTGTTTGGAAAAATGGTGGCTTTTTAACAGAAAATGTAATTATTTCATTAATCGGCTTTTCCATGTGCAAGTTTATTCAAAACTCTGTTGGGTGTACTGCAGATCATGTGATTTCTGCCAGTTCATGAAGCTATTCCATATGATACTTCTGTCATTTCAGATTGTAAATAGTTTGACTTTATTGAGAGAAAGCATTTGCAGAGATCTGCTCCTTTCTGGTAAAGAAGGGAGAGGGGAAAAGAAGGCAGCTCCTAATCATTATAGAAATGCTTTTATTTTCTTGTGTGGGCAGGAAACATGTGGTATGAATGATACCATTCAGATATAAAAATACATAGTTCAAAGAGAAATTTGTCTGTTATTTAAAGTGTGTTTATATGAATGCTAAGCAAGTCTCATGAACTTAAGTAATACTTGAGGTTGCTTTTATCAGATCCCCAGGAAATGCCAAAGTCTTGCAAATGTATAAAAATACTTGTGTTAATTTAGTTAGTTGATAAATTTGAAAATTAATGTGATTTGAAGAATTGTGACCAGAAGCTACTTGGTCAGACTTAGAGGTATTTGCTTCATCTGGTGAACTGTTGTTCATTATTCTGTTACTTGTAGGAGATGCTGATGTTCCCGGTACCTTTTTGTGAAACAAACCTGCTCTCTCTTAGGTACAAGCATTTCCTCAGAGACCTACTGGAGAACACCAGCCCAGACAGTGCTGAGTACCAGAAACTCACAAGTATGATTCCACCTGCAAGGCTTTGATCAGTGTTAGCCTCCTTGCTAGTAATATTTGGATTATTGTCCTCTGTCTACTTCCACAGGAAGATCTTCCTCTCTCTGGGGTTCTAGTGGATTACTATTTCCCTTCACCTTGATCAAGATGTCCCCGAGAACACCTTGGGAATGAAACCGGAGAGTAACTGACTGGGAAAGTGGCCTAGGGGTTAGGTCAGAGAAATGGCAGCTCTGTTTTTACAATAAGAGTGGTGAGGGACTGGAATGTGTTGCCCAGAGAAGCTGTGGACAGTTCCTCCCTGAAAGTGTTCAAGGCCGGGTTGGATGGGTCTCTGAGAAACCTGGTCTAGTGGGAGGTGTCCCTGCCCGTGGCAGGGGGGTTGGAACTAGATGAGCTTTCAGGTCTCTTCTAGTCCAAACCATTCTATGACACTACTGATCACGTGCCTCAATTTTCTAGGACAATTCATGTCCTTCATGTCATATTTACTAGCAGTTAACACCACTTGTGGGACACTTTTCCTGGTTTTGCTTCCAAATCCAGGGAATTATTACTGCATCTAATGTTTCATTCTCAAATAGAAGTTTTTCTGGAACTGCAGAAGTGTTGGTTGGAGAAAGGCTTCTGGAGGCCATCTAAACGAATCTCGTGCTGATGTTGCCGAATAAATCTGTTGTTGATACTTGGTTTAAAACATTTGCTTCTTAATTTCGTTTTATCTTTCCATAGCAAGGTAGATAAGTGTAATATATGCTCATTTGTGATAACCTCGGAATACACTGCTATAATTTCAGAGGCTGTGAAATCTGTTTCTGAGGTATCTCGGTGGGTCCAAGACATCATTCGTAAGAGAGAGAACTCGCTGCAGCTACTTCGGGTTCAGAAACTGCTCAAAGGACAGAAGACCCAGGTGTTGTCTCCAGGTGGGTTTTACTGTCAGCTCTGCTTCTGACAAGTTGAGATAACTGGAGATGTTTGCCTTAGTCTCTGACTCAACTCATATTAAACAGTTTTCCCCTTCTGCCCAAATTCCATAGATAGGTGGTAAAGGAATATAACTAGTAGTTCAAGCACTTTTTTGTTTGTGGATGTGTTTTTGTTGTTGTTTGTGGTTTGGGGTTTTTTTTTTTAGGTTAAGTATTTTTGTGTCAAGATAAGCAGCAGCTTAACTGCCTGACACTTAGATAGGAGGAGCTGATGACATATAGTTAGAAAGTTAGTAACAGGAACCTCAGGAAGTTATGGAGTACAAGTCCTGGGTGAGAATGAAAGGCAGACATTAAATAATTTTGGAAGAATGCAAGTAGAGGTGTTGTCCCTGCTCCATTGCAAGAACCATAAATTTCCATGTTTCAAGGGCTGAAGAACTGTGGTGGTTTTGGTTTGTTTTTTTTTTACCTTAAGCTACCAGTGTTAGGAACTTACGCTCACACATCTTTTTCTGCATAATTAAACTGTGCCAGAAATCAGAGTATTTATGTTGATAGGTGAGATATATAAAGTCACAGCACATCTAATTGGATAACAGTTTTATGACATCTTGTGTGACTGGAAAAATTTAAAAAAAAAAATTACACCATGTTTGACCGTCTCTTGCTCCCATAAAGCATTGCAAACACTCCCATTATTCCAAAATATCACAGAATTATAGACTGGTTTGAGTTGGTAGGGACCTTAAATATCTATTAACTACCAGAGGTCCATATATAGTTGGATAACCTGTGAAACATTTTTTTTTTAATTGGCATACACACAAAAAAAAAAAGGTAAAAATAATAAATGTTCAAAGCTTAGGCTAACTTCTGTTTCACCACTAATGACAAACAATTGGGCAAGACAACTTAAGATAGTCCATGGTATGTTTTCTGAAGGCTTATGTTAATTTTAAGGTATGCATACCATTTTCAAGCCATGTTTTTGTTCTGGTCGCTTTGAACAGACTTGCCTATCATAGTATCCTCCTAATTAACATAGTATATAACAACTTTAGTCAGCTCCTCACCTACTAAGAGTTTTGGGCTGATTATGGCTTCTGCATGGGTGGAATCAGTGCTGGTGATCTGGCACCAGTTGATACTTGGCTGCCTCCTAGTGGCTGGAATTGGTGTAGAACCTGGTAGCCTTAAAGCTCACCGTGTTCCTCCTATTCGTCTCAATACATCCTTTTAAAGATTTTATTTATTTTATTTTCCAGTGGTGATCTGACAACTGTCTGTCTCTGTTTCCCTTGCATGCCTAGAGCGCTGGTATATCCGGGAAGGCTGGCTTTCGGTGGTGCCTCCAAAGGGAGGAGAACTGAAGCGGAGAATGTTCTTCCTTTTTTCTGATATCTTTATATCAGCAAAGCCTTGCCACCCACTGCACCCGCTGAACTCCAACAAATTGGCATGCCGGGCTGTCTACCCACTTCACCAGTGCGTGGTGGATAAAGTGTTCGGCCACACGCAGAGCCAGGGAGGGCTCCTCAGTGTAAGTTCTCCCACTTCTTCCTGGCAGAAGCGTCAGTGGGGTCAGACTTGTGAAGCAGGTCTCAGCTGTCACAGCAGCAGCAAGCTGAGATGATGAGAGTGGTGGCAACGGTGAATGTGATGAACTAGTCCGAGCTAGGGCAACCCTTCTTTTCCTGAGTGAAGTGCTTCCTGGGCACTCTGGGGTACAGGTCTCTTGTTGCTTCCCTTAGCTCAGGTGGGGAGGGTATAATTAAGGATCAGACGTGCCCTCATCAGAGCCACATATTTGGGGGTGCAGCTCCAATATGACAATGATTACGTAGCATTACACTGACGGTGGACTGAGCTTATAGGAAACCCTGAAAAACAAAGAATATGAGAAAATGTGGGTATTACCACAACAGCTGTTGTTTGTGTCTAACTCCCTGGGGTCTGCAGGGTCTTTGGCTGGGACTGATGCCTTCAGCAGCGGTTTTAAGTTCAGGTCTTCCTAAGCTGCAGCACCTGGGGGCTGTGTTAGCTCATCCATTGTGAGCTGTGACAAGAAAGATGATTTGGGTGAGCTGTGATCTGTAGATGGTGGTAGGGGAAAGACCTCAAAGGGCAGCTTGAAATATGGGAGAAAACTGGATGAAAAGCTGCTGAGAACTCTAACTACCCTCTTCCTAACACCCTATTAAGTGAAAGTGAACTGTCTGGCTGGAAAGAATGGACAAGTCTGGTGCTTGCTCTGTACTGTCCAGCTTCTGGCTTCCCCCAGTATCAATGCTAAATTTTTCTGTCTGGGAAATAGTGGCAATCAGCACGCAGGGCTGAGTCGATTTCAGTGGTGACGGCTCTCCTTGTGCCAGAGTTGCTGCCTTGGTGAAGAATGCCACCGAGCGCTAATAGATCCTGTTTCCCTTTCAGCTTTCGTTTCCACACAAGACACTGTTGTTGATGTCCAGCGACCAGCAAGATATTAATGACTGGCATCAGTGTCTTGCAGCTGCAGTCAGGTAGGCACGTATTTCCCAGAGGCAGAAGGGGCTGAGGGAAGGTGTCAGAATATAAAAATGATCATACGGACCTGTGCATTTGCATGTATCACATGGTTATAAGGCTGACGTAGAAGACAAGACTCTGGCAGCCAGGATACAAGGGAATAGTAAGAACAGATTTCATATACTAACAGTGAACTTTGCGTCACACACCACCCACACACACTTTTTTTTCCTCCACAGGAAGCTGAAAGGCTGACCCCCGTCCCGAGCATAAGACAGACTGGCAGGACAATCGACCCTCTTGCCAAAAGCCTAAACAATCTTAGGAAACACTCAAGGACATTTATCAGGAGAACTGCATTTAGAGGGACTACACACTGTTGCTTGTGAGATTATAAATGCTTTGTCAGCTGTGCTTATTTTAATACAGACATTGCAAAAAATAGGTATGCACACTAAGGGTTTGTATATAAAAAAATCTGTATTAAGAATTTTCTCCAATGTAGCTTAGAGGCCTGTAGCTTTTCTTTTTTTTTTTTACCTTCATATTATTAAGGACAAGCACAAGAAAGCTTGATTTGCATTCCCTGATTAAATGTTTTTATCACATTGTCTTTTTGGAAACAGTGTTTTCACATTTGTCTACATGTCTGTCTACCTGCTCTTGTTTCTGGGTCCTTTGATCAAAAGGGTGTTTTGGGTAACTGTAGCGTGGGTATAACACTGTATCTTCAGCTAGTGCTGCAGGGCCACAGTAGCTTTTCTCCCTTGTATTTTTCTCATTCATGTCCTTGAGTTTTCTACCAGAATACCTTGACAGTTACTGTCCCTCTAAGAAAGCAACAGACAGGCAGATCAAGATTATTCAGTGGTTAGAATCCTGCCTCTCAGTCTCTCATCAATCGCACAGAAAAGCAGAAACTCTGCTGAACTATATGAAATGCAGTGGTACATAACATAGTTATGCTTCTCAAAAAGCATTCACATTTCTAATTTGAATCCTAAGAGATTATGCAGATGAAATAGTACTTGCCTTTGCCTTCAAGATATAGCCTTATTGCTCTGAAATGCTACGATGAGAAAAAACCTCAGGTAGCACCTCTGCTCCTGAGGCACAGAGATCTCCAGTGGGGCTACAGCTGCCATTCTGGGTCATCAGTTGCTGTTAATGCACTAGGGTTCAGTTTAGTTGGATGAAAGACTGATTTAAGGAAGAAATAGATAAGGTATTATTCATATTTCATTAAAGGCTCAATGTGGACTCTTTAATAATGTGGAAGCTCTGCAGCAGCAGCAGTTTGATTTGTCTCTTCTACTGAGGGTGAAAACATCTGAACAAGATGTTAGTCAACTGCAAAGAGTGCAATTTCAACATCATTACACAGATAAAGGTCTACCTGAACACTGATTTTTTTTTTTTTAGTAGTTTGTTTTTTCTTCTTCCTTAAACAGTACTAATTTAATTTCACACTGGAATTCAGTAAAACAAAAGTGGTACTATCTAAGCGTCCTGAAGAGAGAATTACCAAATTTTAAGTTAGGTGTTGTTTTGATTTTTTTTTTCCCTACAGCCAACTCAGTACATTGGATCACTTATTTGACTTGTTTGTGAAACCTGGGGGGCAAAAGGAGGAAGGAACCCAACATGGTTGGTTGGTTTGTTTGGTTTTTTCACTCAAAAGCTACAGTTAGGACTTCTCAGTATTAGCTAGCAGTTCTTGAAATCAAAGATAAAGCTAGCAAATTAAATTTTTTTCCCAGTAGTTATATCACTCTCTGAAAAAAAGTTCTGCTCTTCCTTTTTGTTCTAACAAGGTAATACAGATTTCTTCCAACTCTACACCCAAGACTGCCTCCTTACTATAAGTCCCTTTGGTTCTTCCTGTTTTAAGACTTATCTCAGTGTGACCATCCTATTTACATTCAGTGCTTGTAAACCAGCAAAATTAACTTGGTTTTTCACTGAATTTCCCACCCTGAAAGGCTGCACACTGGCTTCTAGAGAACACTGTAGGTCTGTCACAGTCAAGGGGAGATTCTTCCCCAGAGGGCAAGGCTGTTGGAACAGAATCATAGAATAGTTTTAGCTGGAACAGACCTTTGAAGATCATCGAGCCCAGCCTTTGTCCCAGCCCTATCAACACCACTAAACCATGTCCTTCAATGCAACATCTACCCATCTCTTAAACACCTCCAGGGACGGTGACTCAACCACCTCCCTGGGCAGCCTGTTCCAATGCCTGACAACCCTTTCAGTAAAGAAATTCTTCCTAATATCTAACCTGAACCTCCCCTGGCGCAATTTGGATCCATTTCCCCTTGTGCTATCGCTCTCCACGAGGGAGAATAGACCAACCCCCACCACTACAATAAATTACTAACTTGTATGCACAGGAACATAATCCAAATAGAAGCAAGCTCACTTTCCGAACACAGTTTATTTACACAGAGAATATCAACCACTAGTGCTCCCAGCTTGATTTCCTTCTCTTGCTGTGTCTCCGTTCAAATCATGGGAGGAAGCAAGTAAAGACTGAGCTTGCGCCCCTGTCACAGCAACTCAAAGTTAGCAACCAGCCTTCAGACCTGGGACATCTTCCATTCCTGTGCTCCAGGACCAGCAACAAGCCCTCTGGAGCAGGGGCAGTTCACACCGAGCCCCGTCCCCTCAGAGCAGAGGGGGTGCTAGACAGGGGTGCCCTCGGGGGCCTGTGGGGCTGCCTCCCGCCGCATCTCCTCCCGGTAGCCCTTCAGGAGCTGATTGAGCAGCGTCTTCTCGGTGTCGCGGCGCGGGCGGATGAGCGGTGGCAACGGGTTCCCCTTGAGCTCGATGACAGCCATCTTGGCGCGGTCAAGGCTGTCCCGGTTGGGGATCTGCAGCAGGCGGGTGTAGCTGCCGGGATGGGGCTGGAACCGGGGCGCCAGCACTTTGAACAGCTTGTGGATGAGATCCTTCTCCTGCGGGACGGCACGCTCAGCCCCGGCACCGCGTCTGCGGCGGGGCAAGGAGGGATTCGGGGGGTGGGGGGCGGTACTTACCGTCAGCCAGAAGTTCGCCATGCGCATGGCGCGCTCGTTGGTGTCGCCCAGCTTGGCGTACTCGATCAGCTGCGGGTGGGAAAGAGGAGCCGGAGCCGTCAGGGTCCCTCGGCCGCCCTCCCGCCGCTTCAAACCGCACCCCCTTTCCCTCTCCCCGGCCCCTCACCTTCTCGGCGTAGCCCCGCATCTCGTCGGCCCGCGCCCACGGCGCCTCGATCCGCTCATGCCGCACCAGCGCCGTCACCAGGTTGCGCAGCAGGTCGAGGCGGGACCGCGGGCCCTGCCCCAGCCGCCGGTACACGCGCCCGTGAGAGATGGCGGCCGCCACCGACAGCCGCATCTCGGCCCCCGCTCCCGCCACGGGCCGCCGGGGTGGGGTGGGGGGGGTGGGGGAAGGGCACCGCAGGAGGCGCCTCCCGGCGGCTCTTGCGCTGCCGCGAGGCACGCCGGGACCTGTGGTTCTCCTTTCGCTGCCCGAGACGCCAAGACCCGCAGCTCCCGCACGCAGCGGGGCAGAGGTCGCCGCCGGCCTCGGCGGGAAGTGGGGGCCGGAGCCGCGTACGGACGGGTCTGAATGGCGCGAAAAACAGGGCTCGCACCGGCAGGAAAGACGTTTCGGGCCCGCGGGAAACCTCCCGGCCTCACGCCAGTGACGCAGAAATGCGCAGGCGCAAAGGAATCGGGTCGCCAGCGCGGGGCGTGGCGGGCGAGGGCGAGCCGCGCGGCAGGCTGGGAGCTGTAGTTCCGTCACCCACGGCGGGACGGGCCAACATTTTCCCTGTCGCGGCCCTGCTGGCGGGGCGGGAGCCCCGCTACGGCTGCTGCTGCCGCCGTCGCCCCGGGGCGACGCCTTGCTGGCGGGAGTGTGGGATGGGCCCCGAGGGGAGGAGGGGAGAGCAGCCGGCCTCCGTGCTGCCTCGCGCCGCAGTCAGGGGGCGGTGAGGGACACGGCCCCGCAGGACGAGCAGTAGCCAGCGGCGCGCCCGGGTGGCCAGGAGGGGCGACGGCGTCCTGGCCTGCATCAGCAGTCGTGTGGCCAGCAGGAGCAGGGAAGGGGCTGTTCCCCCGTGCTCGGCACCGGTGGGGCCGCACCTCGAGCACTGTGTCCAGTTTGGGGCCCCTGGCTACAGCAGAGACTGAGGGGCTGGAGCGTGTCCAGAGAAGGGCAGCGGAGCTGGTGAAGGGTCTGGGGAAAAGTCGGATGAGGAACGGCTGAGGGAGCTGGGGCTGTTTAGCCTGGAGGGGGCTGAGGGGAGAGTTATCATTCTGTACAACTACTCGAAAGGAGGTTGTAGGGAGGTGAAGATCGGTCTGTTGAACCCAGTAACAAGTGATAGGACAAGAGGAAATGGCCTCAGGTTGCATAGGGGAATGTTTAGATTGGATATTAGGAAAAATTTCGTTACCGAGTTACTGAAAGGGTTACCGGGCATTGGAATGGGTTGCCCCGGGCAGTGGTGGAGTCTCTATCCCTGGCGGATTTAAGAGTCTGTAGGCACAGTGCTTAGGGATATGGTTTAGTTGAGGACTTGCCAGTGTTAGGTTGATGGTTGGACTCAATGGTCATAAAGTTCTTTGCCAGTCTGGGCAATTCTGTGATTCTGTGATGTTCCTGGGGCTGTGTGGGGAGGCAGAGCTCAGCCAGGCGCAAAGGACAGGTAAGGCCTGCTATAGCCTTTGTCTTATTCCCCTTTTTTCCCCAGTACTGTGATGCCAGGGAAGCTTTAGGCCCCTGTATCGCATCCCCAGGCTGTGCAGAAGCTGCATTTTCTGGCAGCATGGGATAAGGCTGCTTGATCCAGCCCCACGTAGCCCTCATGGGGCGCAGGAGCCGCCATCCTGACAATGGAGGTGGGCGTGTACCTTTATTTCCACAGAGATGGAGACCCACCCTGTTCTGCAAGAGCTTATGCCCCTATAGTCCTCTTGGTAGTGTCCAAGACAAATGGTAAAAGGCAGCGTAAGGAGGTTTCCTGCTAGTTATTTCTTCCAGCCAGTGTTTTTGTATTTCAGAGGAAGGATGTGCAACAAAAGCAGCTACAAACGGCGTAAGAAAAAATATCTTTGTTATTATGAATACATCATAAAATCACAATCATTTTATACACATTTTAGTATTTCATATACTTATATAAATAAAGTGAACAGCATAGTTATTAGAATGTGTAATAGGAACAAACATGAATTTTAATGTGAAATTAACAAATTCTTGCACCCCACCCCCATCTTTAGTTGCTTATCTGGGGCTTAGTGTATTAACTCTGAAATACTTCTACGAAGAAGGTTACTCAAGCTGTGATGACAAAAATAACTCCAGGCACTACCTTAATTCCATTCGCAATCAATTTTCCTCTCCTTTTCTTCATTTAGCCTGACATTTGTGTCAGTATTCCAGCTCTGAAAGAAAAACTAATCCTATATGTACTTGGCACAGTGGTGAAACAAAACATTTTCCAAGCTTTACGATTTTGTTAAACCGATTAACAATCAGCATTTTCCCATCACTACACACTCTTGCAAATGTTTCCATTAAATATATATCTAATATTAATAAAATAACAAACTCTTTATTATCCTTCTGCTTATAACTTGATGTCTTAACATCAAAATAATCTTTCTATTAAAATTACACATAGTATTTATATGAAAAAAGTTGTCATGTGCATGAGCATAGTAATGAAACTAGATATGAGCGTAGGTGTTTCTGTATTCTTATTCTGGATTCTTGGGGGAGTTTGTTATTTTTGGAGCCAAAGAGTAATAAATAATTTTACAAGGTAATGACTTCCGTGGCTACCCAGTAACAAGGCTTAAGACTGGAAATGATTCCGCTGCTCTGGCTTTATAAAACTTTGGGTATGCTGAAGAAAATGTCACTTTTCTATCTGAGTCTCTTCATGCATTTATCTGGAAATCTTAATGAAATGTTTCTGATACAATGTGTTAAGAAAGTTACCCTATAACTAATTGGAAATAAAATGAGGAGAGTCTATGTGAAGATCTGAGCCAGATGCAGACGAAAGGCTGACCCTTCTTAGACAGATGTGCTCAGAGGGGCTCACCCTTCTGGAGAAATTCATGTGTCGTATCGGGTAAATGTATGTTTACATACACAAGGACAAACCCAAGGAGCGCTTTTTATGGAGTAACTGTGTCTGTTGGAAACCCAGCTCAAGGCTCTGAAAACTCAGGATGCAGACTCCAGAAACGGAAGTTACTGAGGTTTCCAGTCAGAAGGGCATGTAAAATATGTGCTGTATTTTATGTTCTTGAGTCTGTAGAACAGCTTTCTGTACTTATAGTGTATTTTATCCACTTTTGTGGTCCAGTCTCAGGATTTCCCTTCC
Organism: Trogon surrucura; assembly: GCA_020746105.1. Classification (NCBI taxonomy): domain Eukaryota; kingdom Metazoa; phylum Chordata; class Aves; order Trogoniformes; family Trogonidae; genus Trogon; species Trogon surrucura. The sequence goes on along the minus strand of CM036658.1, from coordinate 76,808,232 downwards.
TTGAATACTTACAGCAGGGCAATGGTCACGTACTCCTGAATTTGGTGCTCAAACTGTAGGAACTTCTCATTTGGTATTTGTCTGTATTTGGACAGTTCTAAGCTTAGAACTAAAATAGGCACCTTTATTAGGACACATCTTGTGGGCAGGGGGCAATAGAATTTAATTGGTATGTAGGAAGTGGCTCGCCTAACTCATTATTCAGTATCTGATGGTCAAAAAACCTGCAGCTACTAATTCTGTAGTGGGAATTGACCTGATCCAGCAGGTGATGGGATGGTGGTAATCCTATGCAAGAGTTATGTAATTTGCAAGAGTTGTAAATATAGCATTTGACATTTAACAAATTTACTTAAAATTGTGTATTCATGAATGATGTTACTTATGCCTAGTTGCACACTTGAAATTAAGAAAATAAGACATAAATGCCTCAGTTCGTGCTGTCTTAGAGGTTTCTTTCAGCCTGCTGCATAGAAGACCATCCCTCTTGGCCACAAGTTTCTTCTACACGAATTTCCTTATTACTTGGTTCACAAGACCTCTTGAATCTGCAGCTACTGGCAAAGCTCCTTCCAGAGGAGAAGCCCAAAGACCACAGGGTGAGAGCACTATGATTTTTGTCTAAGCTATCCCAGTGACTTAGTCATTGCTTTGTAAATATGGATATACATACAACATGAAGAGGAATACAGAACTTTAGTGTTCTTAAAGCTAATGCCCTTTCTTGTGGCATAATGATAGCAAGAAGCTGGGAAGCAGTTAGAGGAATGAACACATCTGCTTAAGATAACATACGAAAGATACAAAAGCTGTTGACATCAAGCTGTCTATACAACAGTATAGGGATTACACCAACTAACTTTTGGCCCAGAGAATATGGAAGGGAATCCAAACCTTTACAGGTTATCTGAAAAGGGCCTGCTCATATTTTTACTTGTATTTATTCTATTAGAATGTGCAAGCTGTGAAAAACATGGCAAAATAGGAAGTTTTCCTTTGCATTTGTAACATGGACATGACCCAGCACTAAACATACTGTAAAAGTAGCAGCTACGCAGATAGAACATTGAAGTTTTGTGCTTGATATAATCCTTTATCTTCTAAGCATGGCAGAGTCCTCAGCAGCTGTGGTAATCCAGAAGAAATGGCAACATACGTCATCCGTGAGGCATGGTCTAGCTTGGGCATCCAATTTTCCAGTGTAAAAAAAGGGCATGATGCCCTTTTATCCCCTCTTCACAAATACAGGATCCCATGTGCAGTACCTCACCTCAGCCATCCTCGTACCAGTTGAAGTGTTCGTCATGTGCACTCCTGCACCTACTCATACTCCTCATATACCCAGCCAAATACACTGCAACTCTGTGTTCCAGTTCTGTGAATGCCATTTAAGTTGTTCTCATGCAGCAGAAGAACAAAACGCATGGAAGCTCTTTGCAAACATGAGGCCTCTCTCTGGTCTTGATTTCACTTGGACTTCAGTGTTTCACCGAGAAAGACTTGCACCTACAGAAGGTCATAATCCAACTCTTCCTGCAAGGCTGGAATTTATTTTGTGCTTGCCAGTAAATCTACTTGATTTACTTATGCTTGCTTTTCCTGCTTTATACATCCCCTTTTCTCTTGCTCATTTTTGTGTAATGTATCCCGCATGAATCTGTTGAGGAAGAGAACTGGCGTTCACACTGAGCAGTGGGAGAATGGTAAGGGAAAAGTAGTGCTAGTTGAGGACTAACACATCTTTTGACTCTCTTTGAAGGATACTCTAGCAACACAAAGCCAAATAATTTCCAGATTAAGAAGCAGTGGCATGGTGGGGCATAATAGAAGAAGACATTTCACTTATATCTGACATCTTCTGTGAAAGAGGCTTCCACTTTTCACTCTTCTAAGCCTGGGGACAGTAGCTGGAGACTCGAGTTCTCCAGCATAATATATTTACGTGTGTAAAATAACCGTGGACCAAGGTTTTCATTAAAGACGTTTTTCAGGGATGATGTTTAGCTACGCCTCTACCCCTACCAAAATTTAGTCATTTGGACACAGAATGCAAAGTAGGCAGATGAAATGCTGTGGTCTGTGCCATTAGCTAGAGTGTGTCTTCATCATTTGATCTACTAAAAATGTTTTCTTAATAGTCTAGGTAGAACGCACAGTGCAGGCTTGAAGGCCTGAAATTCCTGCAAGGAGGCTACCATGAACCAGGAAAGCTACAGTACAGGCAGGATGGTTGGGGAAAAGCAAAGAGAAAACTGGGAAATAATATATATTTTTTACATTGTCAGTGCATTTTTATATTGAAGAACTCTAAAAGGGCTCTATTTTTTCATAGGCGTAGCTAAGGATGGGCTGTCTTCTGTATCTTGGAGTCTCTGGGTGCTGCTCGTGGTTTGTAGTCTTCTCCAGATCCAAAATCTACTGTGTCGTGATAGTTTGTAAATTCCTGAGGTAATGGAAACTCCTCTGTTGATGAATGAGTCCTGTGTCCAAACACTCTCTCTTGCAGCTCAGCAATGTCATTTCTGATGTCTGCCATCATCAGCAATAGGAAATCAAATGAACCTGGTGGGCCCTGCAGTCACAAGGCATGGTCATTAATAACAATGCACTTCGCTCTTACAGTTTTCAGACAGGTTGATATAATTCCTCTTGCAGGGGTGACTCAGTAAGATACTGCATCATATCAGTTGTCAAAAGTTAATGGTCTGCTTTTGAATCAACTTGCTCAGGAAACAAATTTCAGAAGAAGGAAAACGCTTTTGCTGACAGAGCCTACACTTGCCAGATGCTCAGCCCTTTTGTATTTAACAATTCCTTTGCTATATCTGCCTCCTAACAATATCTTGACACCTCATGGGAATAGAAAAGAGAAATTCTAGTTTCCTTGATTCTTACTGATAGAAATTACATTCTCAGAATGACTAATCAATCAATAATTATTATTTATATAAAACATTTTCTTAAGAATACCGGTATTTGGAAGATATCTTTTCGATATGGTAACCTTGCTGCTGTCCACCATTTACTAAATATGTTGGTAATTACAGTGCAGCTAGTACCCATCTGGTTCTATCTGATTTTAGAAAATCATAATTTGTTTAGTGGACTTCACAGAGTAAAGTACACTGTTTAATTATGAGGACACCATGCTGAGGACACACTTAAAAATCCATTCCACCAATGAGAAAACACTGTAAGAAACAAACTTTTGAACAGTTTCACCTGAAAACAGATTGTAAATACTCATCCTTGATGACTTGCTCAAAGCCTATAGCTTTCTAAATCCCAGAGATGAGGGGCAGGATTTTAAAAGGTTCCAGGGTTCAAACTCCCATTAGGAGCAGTGTCTGAGCTGTACCAGCTAGTGCTCTGCACGGGATCTTGTGCTACTGCCTTCTGGGCATGTCCCACTGCTGTTGTAGGGCAGGGTGTGCTCGCTGCTTTCAGTGCGACACCCAGCAAACGGAAGAGGTGTGTACACAAAAACACTTGGGTGAAAACATGTAATTACTTTCTTTCCAGTAATGTTTTCTGTGCATGTAAAGTATCTTTCACTGTGACACAGGGGGGGTGTATTTTTTTTTTCCCTTCTGGTTGACCTATTGTTAGTAGTCAGCATCACTCTGTTGTGGAAATTCCTCCCATGATCAATACTTACAGGTATCCCCTTTGGTCCTGGTGCACCTCGCTCCCCCTGTAATCGATATCACCTCGGTTAGTTTACTGTGACTAAAGGAAACAAAAAAATCCCCCAAAACCAGTTTGCCTCTGCAGAGTCCCCTGATTATGGTCTCCAGATCAAAAATCATCAGCTTACGCTTGCTGAGAAAAAGAGAGTGAAGGAGAAAGTCAGGGAAATTGCTGCTGATTCTAGTGGGAGCAGAGTTGGGCACCTCTGGTATTTCTCCTAGACAGTAACAAGTAAACCAGCTAACAGGAGAAATTCACGAAAGAGCAGTTTCATGAAATGAGTTAAGGCATCAATGTCTCTTCACAGAAAGGCCAGAAGAGCTGCAGAGAAAGCAAAGGAGGCTACCTGAGAGGTAGCCTGGCAGGGGTGTTTGGAAACTTCAGGAATGTTAAATGCAAAGTAGCAGAAGGAAGACATGAAGGGATGGGGCAACAGGATGTTTTCAGCTGAGCAAAGGAAATGGGGTGGTATAAGGATGTGACTGCAAGTGTGTAGGGGGTCTCTCTGTCAAGCTTGCACTTCACATGCACGTGTGCCCACGTTATGGAAAGCAGTACCTCTCCTCACCTTGCTACCGTCTCTCCCTGGGGCTCCTGGTGGGCCCTGCAAAAGAAAAGAAAATGTTCCTAAGGACGTGAGAAGTTCTGGAGCTAAGGCCAATTGTGCAGTGCATGACAGGAGATGAGAGTACTGACCACGGGGCCCCGTCTGCCCTGCTTGATGTGTGATATGTCTGGAGATGGGCCCATAGGTCCCATTGATCCACGGGGGCCTGGCTGTCCGGGAGGTCCAGGTGACCCAGGAACTCCTTGACTTCCTTTTGGTCCTGGAGCCCCTGCAATCAACAGCAAAGATTTTACCAGCCAGGGAAAGCCTTCAGGACACTTCATCAATGCAAGCAGTGGGAACTGACCATTTTTTGAACCACCCAATGGACTGGTTGTCTTAACACGTCCAAATCCACAACACAATCAACACTGCACTCATGTGAGACAGCATTACTCTTTGTCAAAGAAGCAAATACTTGCCACTGCCAGGGAGTTAGGAATACAGATTGGCAATGAAAAGAAAACAAGGAATGCCTTGTTTTCACACAAAGAAGGAAGGAGCAAGTCACATTTGAGGGTCATCTTATAGAAAGAAAGCCTTAGAGAACTCATGGGAATGTTGAGTTGAAGGCATCTACATGACTGATGCAGAAGCAAGCTGTTTTCAGTGGTGGATTACACCTCTCTTTTGCCTAGTGTGGTAGCCAGTGTCTCAGGGGCCAAAAAAGCTCTGTTCTGCCATTTTTCTTTATATCCTCCTTTTCAGCTTCTGCTGGTTCAGCAGAGAATGTTAGTTTTTAGGGAGCACACAGGCAACAAAGCAGATGTTTAGCTCCAGAGAAACATGATGAAAAGGAAAACAAAAAATCAGGAACCTGAAACAACATTTGTACAAAATAAATACCATTAAAATGTCACTAGCTGAACTGCCTTATAACTAGAGGGGAAGACACTTCTCTTCATACTAAAGGCAAGTGAAACGTATAGAAAATGAAAAGCAGATAATAGAAAGGGTTCAGCAGGACAGTTAGGGCCTTCAAAAAAGTGAAGTCAACTTCAGTGATGAACCTCTCGGACTCCTCCTGAAGACTCCGCCAAACCATTGCTGGGACGGGGCTGAAGAGGAGGACCCTCAGGGATGGTTTTGAAGATAATTTTGCAGTACCTTGGACAGCTCAGTCATGGGGAAACCAGATGAAAGACCTGCAGACCCAGGCCTACATTAAGAACGTTAAGATTGGAAGGTGATGATGCACTGAATGGTTCAGAGCCTGACGCAGAATATCTAGCCATATTGTCCTTGCATTTATGATATACTGAAGACTGAACATACTTTTGCTTCAAGAAAATGAGATAAAGACTCAAAAACCAAAGCATTACTGCAAAAGTGGGGATAATTGGGGCGGGGCGGGAGAGGTTCAGTTCAGTAGGGAATAAATCAAGCCTTGTAAGGAATATCTGCTAGGCCTCTGTAAGAATGGTCCTGAAACTCAGCGCGATGCTAAAGTTCCTTGGATTTATCACTAACCCGAAATTAGATCTGTGCTAAACCATTCACAAAACTTTTAGCATCACTGGCTGCTGGTTGCAAGGTATCTGGCTTAAGTTAGAGATTAGGAACTCTCTGCTTTTCACATTGTTTCAAGCTATACCTTAGCAAAGAGAGTGTAATCGGAGTTTTACCCTTCCGATTCCTTTGAATCTGGAACACAATGTAAAACCAAGAAATGAGTTCTTGCAAAACCAGATGAGGAAGAAGAAAACAGTTGGCAGAAACCCCCACTAACTGAAAGCACGTTTTCTGCTCTAGTAATGACAACGAGCTAAAGCAATATGTATTTCTGAAATGAAGTTGCGAGTGTTTTAAGACAGAGTTAAAATACAGGAAATTACAACTAAAGCAGGTGAGATATCCCAGGGAGAGGGAGAAATTTAACACATACTGAACAAACACAGCTCACACACCATGAAATACACAGAGACTAAGACACAATGGGTGATGTTGGCCATAATGATGACCATAATGACCAGAAAGTTCTTCTTTTTAAATTCATCACAAATGCAAATATAGTAGTAATAATCAAAACATGAAAGACATGAAATACTGTTCCACTGGAAGATTGAAGCTTATTATTTTTATTCACAGCATTATTGCACATTCATATCCCTCTAGTCTGTATGTTACCTGGAGGGCCTTGTTGCCCAGGCTGTCCTGGGGGACCCGGGATATATGCATTAGATGCAAGCACTTTTTCACCAGTGATGTGTTTGCTAAGATCAGCAGCATTATTTGGTAGCAAAGCAACCTGCCAATACAAAAAATCAGTGTAAGCCCTTCATTGTTCAGCTGCAAAAATGACATTCTTGATTAAGCATTCATGTGAACAAACACCATATTTAAATACTTCATGAAGGTATAAAATGTTTAATCAACCTTTATTGGAATAATCAGAAAAAAATACTACTCTGTGAGGCAGTTCACTTTTCAAGTCACCGTGGAAATACTGCAAGTCAATCCAAATGCAGGGAAGGAAAAATTCAGGAGAGATACAGCAACAAATTGTCAAAAACTTGAGTCTTGTAACTGCTTGTATCTTCTCAGGAAACCGCTTTATTTTAATCTGAAGTTTTCTGTATTCATTCACTGCCCTTTCTCCGGGCAACATTTTCTGCACAAGCTGCTAACTTTTCATAGTCTTCAATGACAGCCTGAAATCCTTTGTGAATCTGGCCCTGTAACCATACCATTTACCCACACAGATGTCTGATCTGCTGTGCACAGAGACACAAAGCTAAAGTAAGTGAGAATGTAAGGAGAATTGCATACCATCGTTTAAAATGTCAATATCCATTACATCAGATGTTAAACTATCCATGAAACATTAATATGACAAGACTGAATATATTTAATAATTAAGCATATTTAGAAATGTTCTGCAAATGTTTAGTCTCTCCAGAGGCAGTTGAAGGGAGATGGCGAGCCGGAAGGCTGGTCTGCCCTGAGGAAAAAAGCGCACTCTCAGCAAGTTTGCAGATGACACCGAGCTGAGTGGTGAGGTTGATATTCCAGAGGGCACAGATGTCCTCCAGAGGGACCTGGACAAACTGGAGAAGTGGGCCTGTGTGAACCTCATGGGGTTCAAGACCAAGTGCAAAGTCCTGCACCTGGATTGGGGCAATCCTCGTTACCAGTACAGGCTGGGGGATGATGTGACAGGGTGCAGCCCTGTGGAGAGGGACTTGGGAGTACTGGTGGATGGAAAGCTAGACATGAGCCAGCAATGTGTGCTTGCAGCCTAGAAAGCCAATCACATCCAGGGCTGCATCAAAGGAAACGTAGCCACCAGGCTGAGAGTTGATTCTGCCCCTCTGCTCTGCTCTGCTCTTGTGAGACCACACCTGCAGTGCTGTCTTTGGCTCTGGGGCCCTCAACACAAGAAGGACATGGACCTGTTAGAGGGGGTCCAGAGGAGGGCCACAAAAATGATTAAAGGGGTGGAACACCTCCCCTGTGAGGACAGGCTGAGAGAGTTGCGCCTGTTCAGTCTGAAGAAGGCTCTGGGGAAACCTTATAGTGGCTTTCCAGTACCTGAAGGGGCTACAGGAAAGCTGGGGAGAGACTATTTATCAGGGAGTGTAGTGATAGGGCAAGAGGCAATGGGTTTAAACTAGATCAGGGTAGATTTAGAATAGACATTAGGAGGTTCTTTACTATGAGGGTGGTGAAGCACTGGCACAGGTTGCCCAGAGAGGTGGTGGAGGCCCCATCCCTGGAGACGTTCAAGGTCAGGCTTGATGGGGCTCTGAGCAACCTGATCTAGTTAAAGATGGCCCTGGTTGCTGCAGAGGGATTGGACTAGATGATCTTCAGAGATCCCTTCCAACCCAACGCATTCTATGATTCTATAATTCTAACTATTTGGAATTCTCTGCAATGGACTGTTCCCAAGCCTTCTACTTGTTTCAGTAGTTATCATTTGTATATCAAATGATATACACCCTCTTGCCCTTAGTGCAAACCTAATGTTTGTAATTCACAGGAAAAAAAAAAAAAAAAAAAGCTATGCGCTTGCAGTACATACTGTAACTGGGCAAAATTTTTTGGCAAACAAGTTATTACTAAGGGAATGCACTTTAAGGGCAGCCAGTGCTGCTTGCAGTGTGGAGTTGCATGCACAGAATAGGTCCAAAGGAAGTAAAAGTGAGAAAAAAGTTAGAAATGCTGTGATGGTTCCTGGTGGCATTTACAAAACACTAGTTTGATTTTTCAGACTGGAATTCAAAATACAATGACAGGAATACAGTGATTTATCAGCCATTTGTGACTCAAGTTTTGGAGAGCATTGCTGTTCCAAAGACAAGATGACTGCACTAAAAGCAAATTAAGAGACATGTTGTAAGTCTGACGAGAATTTGGTACACCCACCCAGAAATGAGTGGCTGGATGAGGTCAGCGCTTCATAGAAGTACCACAGGATGTTTCTTTACATGCTTCCTCTTATGAATCTGCTCTCAAAGAAAACGAGAATCCAGCACACCTGCTGCTCTGGGGTGGTCTGTCATCTTTGGTTTTCCAAAGAAAAATATCCGCTTGTTTACCAACAACCCCACAGCTTTCTCAGGCAACATCTTAGCCATTGCAGCACGGATCAAAGCGCGGGACTGCTGAAGGCTACTCCACAGTTCTTCGCACCTTACATTTGGGACTGAAGAGGAAAATTTAATAGTTGGGAACTCTTATAGCCACATTGGCCAGGCACCAGCATGGGGAGGTCCACTGGCCAGCTCTGGTCAGCACACCACAAAGTTTTGTTTCCTGGAAGTGTGCAAAACTTCCACTATGTGACACAAACCAAGGGCTCTGCAGTGCCAGTGCTGCCATGCTAGAACGGAGATACAGTTAAATCCTGTGACAGGTTACCTGAGTAGTCACATTTTTCAGGCAGTTTTTGTGAGAACATTTTCAGTGTTATCAGTGAGTGCTTCTCCTTAGGGGTGGCCACAGTTGAGCGACAGATTAATTGTTGTCCTCTTTAGGGATTGTACTTAAATTTCTGACCAGATCTTAGTTTGAGGATTTATTGCTATACCAGCTGATGAATAGACATCACTTAGTATATAGTCCCTCCCGTGAATACTCTTCAGGTTATATTGCGAATGGCTGGGCTGAAGTAAAACCACAAAGACACATCATGAAGAGGATTTGGAGGTGTATTCATTTCTGTTGCTTAAATATTGACTTGTTCCTGCCAGCAAGGCTGTTGTAACTTCTTAGTAAGTTAAAAAAAAAAAAAAAATCACATAGCTGCTGTGAAAGCATCTACACATGCTTCCCCACTGAGTCAGCTGGACTTGAGGCACACACTAGGAGTGCCAAAATACCCAGGCTTTGGTCTAGCTCACTGCTCTTTGATATCTTCTGGCCAGAAAATGGTTGTTATATACACTGGGGCCAAACCATATGTTTTTGATGTTGACTCACATCCTCTTAGGAATTGGCTATATTCACTGGCCTAACTTCTTTTTCACCTTCTAACTAAATCAGGATCCTGGTCCAGAGTGACCCTGACTTTCTCCATCCACAGCTCCAAATCTTAATGGCCCTTGGAAAAATAGTTCTTTTTCCATGTGCGTGCAAATATTAGTGAGGGTAAATTTTAAAGAAAGACAGTACTGGAAACAAGACTCCTCTATGTTGTGTTGCATGCTGCATTTGCAGTTTTGGGTAGTTTCTAGGAGATCTCTGGTTTAGATGACTTTGACAGCGCTTGTCAAGAGTCATGTGGAGCATGGCTTTCTAATTATGATGTTTAAACGAATCTGTGCGTAGGATACAACAATGCCACAACTCCAAGTGCTGAACTGCTTACTTGATTTTTTTAAATTGTTGGCTGTGTGTCAGATATGTCTCCCTAGTTTTCCAGATTTCCACTCTTCTTCCTTCCAACAAGGTCTGAGATCAGCCTAGCGTATCGGGACAGTGTGTTCCACTGGATGACCATGCAAGGTGACTTTCTGTTCCCCATCCTAGAACTACTCTGTCCTGCATCTGAAATGGATGTTGCAATCCTCTGAAAAGGTATTAGTGCCATCACCTGAGGTAGCAAGACTTGAGTTCTCCACTGTCCTTTCCTAAGGAGACATAAAACCACATCTCCCATTTCTAGAAGCATACCTCAGTTCCCACTTGCAGGGTTTGCTGGATTGGATCCTTCAGAGGCTCTTCCTCTAAATACAGTTTTGGGTAAAGTTCATAAAATCTGAAATCTTTAACCACAAGAGTCAAGATTCATTCCCATCTCTCTGGCAGAGAAAAAATACTTTTTTTTCTGTGCAAAACAGAAGAGCTTCAACCACAGATATTGAGGGACATCCTCCCCAGAACAACTTGGCCACGGGGAGTGGCTGGTGAAGCCCAAGGGTTCATGTCTCCTTGGGCAGCGAAGCAGCATGAGGCCAGCTGTCCTCTCACCATGAACAAAAGCTCACCTCTCTCTGGGGTAATGAATGCTCAGGGTACCAGGTGACCATGTCTTTCATCTCCATCTCTGTGAGGCACAACCCAGTGCGCTCCCTCTGAGATGCCAAAGAGATCAAGTCCCACTGTCGAGATACTTAGGAAAAATCTAGAGTACGGACCATGACAGGACTTAGCTTTGAGGCAAGATTGAACTGCTTAATTTGGCCACAGCTACTGTACAAATGCCCAGTGACAGGTATCGATGGCCTTATTTTTCCAGGAGTGAGTTTTGAACACAGGCGCCTAATAGTGGATGTTAGACACGGAAAATGTTCTGTTAATTCAGGCCACTGGTTTCCATCAATTCTTGTAGCAAACAACTTGGCCAACACTATAACCCCAGTTCCCTCCCTGGAGGTCAGCATGAGCCTGCTTAGCATCATGGACTGCAGCTGGACAAACAACAACTTGAAGGCATGGATCCTTTTTTAACCTGTGTGCTACCGTTTGTTTGAAAAACAGAATTACCATCACGCATGAAATTATCTCACTTTTTCTTTGTGCTGATTCAGAAGAAAACACATAACATTCTGAGATTTTTGAGATAAAGAGTATCTCTAATCTCAGTGTATTTCATTTTAAGGAAGCAGATTTCTTTTTCCCTAACATAAATTACATTGAATGGATAACATTAGATGAAACAAGTGAATACAGCACATAAATTACATTGAATGGATAACATTAGATGAAACAAGTGAATACAGCATATTGTATTTTGACACAATGAAATTAAATGAGCACCCTAGATGAAATAATTGCAGCCTGTCAACATGAATTGCTGAGAATATTCCTGCAGAACATTTCAATTTGAAAGAAACTGAATGTTCAGAGGAATGTCACCAGAAAAGGCATTACACCTGCATCTCTGCACTTCAGTCTACAAATCTTAGGCTGGGTCTCTGGGTTATTTTAATCCTACTTAAGTGGAAAAGGAGGTCACATATAGGAGCAACTGAAGTTAAAGCACAGGGAAAGTTTTTAAGTGTGTTATTCTCTACTTAGAAGGATGCAGGTGAAAACATAAAATGCTGTGGCTAAGGCATTTTCTTTTAAAAAAAAAATCAAAGCTAGTGATGCTTTTGTTTAGCCACACACCTCATATTTGGCAAGAATCCTGTATTAGCAGCCTTTTAATGCAAAATCATGTTCTCCCGCACTCCTGCAACTGCAGAATGTCTTGCACTTGCTTATACTCAAGGTGGATTAAGTCCAAAATCTTGTGCATTCAGAATGAATGAAAGGCTGAGACCAGCGCAGATTGCCAAGAAACCTGGACGCAGACTGGGATGGGTGTTTGCCAGACTGTGCTACCATGAGGCTGGTAACACAGCTGCATGAGCTTGGTCAGCAATCTCCTTACAAGCAATACAGAAGCATAAGGAAGAGATGCCATCCCTACATGATTTTAAAGTGTATTGCCATCATCTTTATGAGCACAAGAGCCACATGGCAGTGACAGCTCCAAACACTTAAATTTAACCTCGGTTATCATAAAACACACAGTTCTGGTAAAGACATAGCTGATCAGCATTCATACCTTTTGCTTCAGTTGTAAAACAGTCTGCTTTATTTGATGAAACTCCTTACAAGAGGCACAGCATGTCCCTGGTTTCGCCACATTGTCAGATTTCTCAGGAAGCCCAACTGAAAGAAATCAGTTTCCAATACAAAGATCCAAAGGAAAGAAATTAATGAACTGATTGCAAAAGCAAGTTGAAAGTTGTAACATTTATCCAGACTGTGGAAAGAGGAAAGAATATTGCCATTTATAATGCTTTGACTGTGAATTTCTGTGTAAGGCTGAGAAACTTCACAGGGACGGCTCTGAGCTCATTTTTAAAGCAGCTGGTTCCAGTTAACAGTCCCCAAAGAATTTCTTTTCTTAATACCTGGAAAAGTTTACACCCCTTCTTTTATCTTTGTGTTTAGGGTAGACTAACCCTATAGATCTGAACTGATTTACAGTCCCCTGCAGGGCAAATTTTCATATGCTATAAATTACAGTAAAATCCCTCACAATATAGTTATTTAATTCACTTTGCACAAGCTGCTCTTTATCATCAGTGGTTATTCCTCCATGTGATGGAATCAGCCTGAGCAGAGACGGGGATTGAGATTAATGACACGGATTTAAATCCATGCAAGAGAAAGGGTCACACCTGTTCATACTATGCATGAATGGGATCTTTTCAAGAATCCATTACATGATTGAAACTGTAAAAGATATGGAAAATGTTGGTTTTGACCTTTTCCCAGTCCCATACACAGTGAAGCACCTCTGCATCGCAAACAAACAAGCATTGTTTTAACAGATGTCCATTTAAAGAGAGATGTGGTTTCCAAAACATGGGGTGACACATACTGGCAAACATTCAGTGAGGTTTCGTCCTTTCACATATAGTTGTTAAGAAGCATCAAGTGTACTGAGGCTCTGTGGACTTGTACAATGTTACCTGGAGGGTTTACTGGACACTTTTGAACACTGACCTTTCAGAGCAATGGAAAAATTCCGCAGGTGCTCCTGGTTAATGACAGCAAATTTTCAGAATCTTCAAAAAGGATAAACTACAATGCACTTAGCTACCGTGTTATGTTTCTCACTTGGACGCACACTGTGATGTCCTTCATCGTTTCAGAAATGTGTATTGATTTTGAAAATATCTGCATAATTTAAATTAAATTTATTTAAAGATATTATGTGGTCAAATAAGGAATATTGCATGCATCGGATGGTCATCTATGGACCACCAATGCACAAATTTTGTCTGTCTAGTCCATTGGATATAACACCACATCAGGTGTACTTGTTTTTAGGAGACAAAGATCTATTTCTCTTATTTCCTAATCAGGTAGGGCAAGGTAAGGGCAAGATGCTGGGATGACCAGCAGCATTAAGACTGGTGTCAGCACTGAACTGAGCAGAAGATTAGGAGGCAAAAGCTTGGGGGTTTTCCCCACTCACCAGCTGCCTGCTCCCACAGCTGCTGTCAAATGGTATTACAGTAACACACAATTTATTTAACGTTTTTATGGCAGTAAGCACATGGCTGTTTGATCTTTCTAGCCCTTCCTGATAGTACATGGCTCATTCATACCTGAACAGCTTTCTGTACAGTATTCAGATGGCCCAAAGATTTAAGACCAAAAGGTACCACTGGGGTTTTTCCCGTGAATTCTTCATAATGTATGATAGAATTTCACTGGATTGCCGTAGTGCTGGCTCCAAGACTATTTGGCACACCACCTCCCTAAGGGACTACAGCCTTTGTGTGAAGACACCTGAATACACAGCATCAGTTCTTTTCCTTTGTCACTGTGGTATTTCTAATGCTAATCATTTTGCCCTTGACTCCTTGCAAAGCCTCTTTGCTAATAAGCCTCTCTCTGACAAATTAAAGAACAGATACTGTTCGGGGTTTTTTCCCCTTAACAAAAAATTGATGTGCTGTATCTTTTGATATTTCTATAAGGTAAGTTTTCTTTTGACCACAAGTTAGCATTGTGGCTACCTCATGGAGTTCTTCCTCCCTCTCCCAATTCTCAGCTTATTTAAAAAAAAAAAAAATCATTGTTTTGACATGTCCATTTTTGGACCTGTGTAGAATTTACAGATGCATATATATAGAGATGCTAGGAAAAAAATGCCTTTTCTTTTTTTTTCAAACTCCAGTAAAGTTTGGGTTTGATACTAATCTTAACAAAAATTACTTTTAATAGCTATCTTACCAACTGAGTTCCCTAATATTTTGTTAAAAAATGTTGCTGAAAGCAACATAGTCATAGGGAGGAACTGCCAGGGCCTCTACTATTTGAAACCTAACACAGTCCCCCTAGAATCAGTGGAATTATGCACAGACTAAGAAGTAGTGAATTTGGCCTTGTGTTTCATTATAAAATTCAGTTTATCTTCCAGAAGGATGTGGCACATAGGTCTGACAAGTATAGATAAAACAGGGCTGTAACAATCCATGGAGATGACTGCTGCGGTGTGTGGGGGGGGGGTCAGCTAATGTTTGGGAAATATCATACCAGTGAGATTTCTGAAAATCCAGTTGGATTGACTCGTTCAAGGAAAAAGTCCAACAGCGTCATATAAGCAAGTGTGAGCTGAGTCCCAGGAGAGAGATGGAATCCCCCTAACTCATACCAGACAGAGGTGATGATTTGCCCAGGGAAAGAGTCATCCATCAAACATTCACTCTACCCCTATTCAGTCCTGCACCAGGAGCAAACAATGAATAAAGCCAGAATAAAGCGTGGATAAAGCCAGAAGCCACCTAGGACAGGCCAGAGGGGGCAGGAAGCAATTAGATGGAGCCACCCACGCACGGTGCACAAACAGGTCTCCTACCAGGGTCAGTTTGGCCAGCACCAAGCAAGGCACTTACGTAGCCTGTTTCCATTGCACAGACCCACACCAGGAAACTAAGATGATTCTGGAGAAGGCTTAAAGCAGCCCCATTTTATGAATGCTTTCCAAAGCATGAAGTCTAACTTGCGCGTGACGTTGCTGTCATGACGGGGGGCTCCTTTCATCTCATCAAGACACCGGTGAGCCCCATAGCGCCTATCGATAAGAGATCTGCTCTGGGGGAGAGATGTGTTTTCTTTGCATGTGCTCAAAGACTCTGTCTGTCTGATGCTGGAAGAGAAGGAGAGGCTGGCCGGGGGATTGCTCTGCAGGGAGCTGTGCTGCGGGCGGCCTTCACATGGAGACTGTTGAGCTGATCATCTGTGTTATATTATCTAGGCTCAGCCTGCTGAGATGGTTTCATTTACCTACTTCTGCACGGGTGGCTGTATTGTCTCCATTAAATGCAACATGACTGCAGATGAAGGAAAAATGCTGCCTATTCTCATGCCCACTAACAAACCCAAGGCTCTCAGTCAGGCACACTTACAGAGCCAAAAAATTGCCTGGATTACAGCCTTCAGGCATGGCAGGATGAAAACGTGAATGGTATGTCCTGGGAAGCGTGCAACACATTTAGATCTGGAGAGGGATGTGTTTTCATTTCTCGCACATTAAATGTTAAAATAAAATTTAAGTGTCCCAGCTACCATGAAAAGCAAATCATCTGTTCATGAGGAAGTCGCTCCAGCCCTGCTGCAGGGCTGGGGTTGACCACGGGGTGGTGCGTGGCGACAGCCGGTTCCTCACCGCTGCTGAAAACCTCGACTTTCCTTGGGATGAGTTACAGACACGACGAACCCTGTCGCAATGGACAACTACTCCCGTTTCATTTGCACCAGAGGTCCAGCAATTAATAACACTTACTAACACTGACTTGGAATATAGCAGGGTAACCAAGCAGAAGGTGTCCTTCTCTGTTTCACACAGCTGATTTGGGAAATGTCTTGAGAGATAGTGGATATTTCATCCAGTTTAACTACTGGAACTGACGTTTTTATGTGCCAGATATATTCAGTGTAAAATTGGTGCTTTTCAAATATTAGAATTATTTCCACTATTTGAATGTTTACTTATCCTGAATGCTTTGGACATACTCTGTCAGGAAATTTGAACTAGCCTGTGGAAAAGTTAACTAAAAAATTATTTGCAAAGGGATTATATAGGTTATATCTCTTTCTTTTATGACCTCCCACCCCCCCAACTTACAAGGAAAAAAGTAACATTTGAAAACTTCAAGGAACAATTACAATTAATGGAGTGGCTCCAGTTACACATTTTCAGGGGACAATCAAAATTATAAATTGCTCTGGCCGTCCACTGGGATTTGGAGCGCCTAATGATACTGTGTTCAGGCATTAATTGATGAACCTATGATAAATCACCATTCATCAAAACAGGTTTGGTTTTTTTCCAGAGCACAGGTTGTTCTCTTTTTCCTTTCTTTTTAAATTATCATATCAGTATTTAATCTGCAGTGCCCTAAATGCTGTAAGTTAATAACTGAGATGAGGTCAAAAACTTTAAAATCATTTATACAAAGCACCCATATATGCTTAGAAATCAACAGTGAAAAGCAAGAACAAGCCCTCACTTTTACCCCTTTCCCATCATGTATTTCCTTTAAAAAAAAAAGAAGAAAAATCTGACCACAGTCACAAGACACACAAACTAATTGCAGGTCAGCAGAATTCAGTATTACTCAATGTAATTCAGCAATTGAATTAAGCAATGCTTGAAGTGTGTGGAATTCCCAGGCACACCTTTCTAAGCCTCTGAGTGCCCAGAGGCATTGAACACCCATTTGCTAATCTCAGATGTAGGCATGTAAATACAAATTAAAGTTACTGAAATTATTTTAATTAATCTACCAGCCAGCATCTGGCATTTTTTTTCCTATGTCTCCTGAGCTCTGGACTGCAAACTAGGTACTATCCAGGTTAGTATGGGAGCAAAATACAGCTTTTAGCAGAAGGATCCAGCAGAAATGGTCTAACAGAAGCTGTAACGGCAAGTTTCACTGCTCAGCCTCTCTGCCTCTCCAGGGGAAGATGCTTTCCACATCCTTCAAGGTACTTGTGCTCTTTCCTTACAGATGTGACTACTGACTTACTGCTGTGTGTGTGCAACTTGTAAACCGAGGAGGACTGCTCTACAGGTGCTTAGGTGCCCAGAGAACGTGGCATCACCAGGATCAGCAGCTACATCCCACCTTTGGACCCCCAGCTCCAAGTATAGTGTAGGGAGCTGTTCCTCTTACAGCACATCAACCTTTTAGCCAGCCCTTTGGCTCAGGACCATTAACCTGCACTACCTTTATCTCCTTTGGTGCATGTCTTGCCATCCTCCTCCCGGGTGTAGCCTTCGTGACACTCACACCTGTAGCTGCCCACGGTGTTGACACAGATCTGAGAGCACAGCGTCCCGTTGCTGGTGGCACACTCGTCAATATCTGGAGAGGAGTAAGAGTTCAACATGTCCTAAAGCCAGAAGCTTCAGACCTCAGATACAATAAAAGACTTCCTTTAAAGGCATCAGGAGATTTTGTGGTTAACTTTTGTGGCAGCACCACTGGCACTTCGGGCTGCAGCTCTGTGCAGACTGCACTATTATAATTAACACACCTGGCTTTTAATTGGTGAACATCGCTTACCATTTCCTTGCTCTGAAAATCTCACAAGCAAAACTTGGTACTGCAAACCTTGGCTCTCTGGCACAGCAAATCACGCAGGGCAGGACAAAAGAATGAACAGTCCTGAATTAGATGCTGGCCATCTGAATAAAACCCCAAGGACCTGTTTTCATGATTAGGCCCAGTTATAGTGCTTCAAGGATTACTGGCAGAATCGTGTCTCTCATCTCAGCCCAACACTTCAAAGTGTTTGGGTGCATATATCTCATTTTACGTACTACCTCCTAATAATTTCAGGGAGGTTTAGATTTTTTAGTTCTGGGAGCCAATCCTTAACACAGTTTAAAAAAACCCAAAACATTTCTTCTGTAATAGTAACAAGAATAAGAAAGGTTTCAGATCTAAACTGACTTCTAAAAGACCTGAGGGAGCAGGATACAGCATTAACGAGAGATGAGCTCAAAATGCACTTCTACCCACCCAAGCAATACGGCTTCTCTCTGTTCCTGTGCCTCTCCCGATCATACCGGTACCCAGGGTAGCAAGTGCATAAGACTCGCCCAAAGTTATCTGTGCATTGCTGTTCACAGGGAGCTTCAGCACAGACATCATAGTCTAGAGACAAAAAAGCATGGTTAGGAAAAATACCAGTGGCAGTAGCTTTGTCAGCAAATGTTTCACCTCTCTGCTAATTAATAAAGTTGACTTACATTGTCTTTAAGGACTGGAAGAACCTAGAAGTAAAACATTCATGAGATATAAGCAAAAAAATTATATTAAAATTATAATTGCTAGTTACAGCTTTACAGTAGTCAACTATTTCTTGAAGGCAGATTTTAAGCAAGGGTCACCTTCCCAGTTTGCAGAATTTAAGAATCCTTCTGATAGAAATATTAAATTACCCAGAAGTTTTTTGCTGTTTTCTTCCAAAAATCTTTAAGTGCTGATAGCAACATTTGCTATGCAGAGTATTTTGAAACACTGTGAGGCTAACTGCCAAGTCCAGAAAGAAAGTATATAGTAAGGAAAAGTTAATTAAAATTGCACAGTAATTGTTCAAAGCCAGATATAACCCTCTTACCAAAGAACACATTGTTACAAAACCATCATCACTCTTAATAATAGCAATGTGCAGATTAGGGTATGACAAATTGCTGCTCAGGCTTGTCAGTGAAATCCCAAAAGACCAAAGTCCCTGTCTCAAACCCAAAGGAAGACGAATCTGTTTCTGATTTCAGCGCTATGTAGCAGCAGAGCTGACATCCAGCGAATGGACACCAGAGCAAAACAGCGTCCGGATTTGGCCAGGGGCTGGATTTGGCCTGCAGTGTCAGTCCAGTGGCAGGGCTGGGGGGAGGCAGGCAGCCCCCAGCTGTGGGTGCAAGGTCTTTGCAGTGCCATGGGGAATGCTTGCCGTGAGGAGATAGGAGCTGAAGCAGCACCTAGTCTCAAAACCAACCCAGGCAAACTTTTCTGCAGGTTGTTTTTTTGCCAAAAGCAGGTGGCAGTTTCTGCCATCATTTCAGAAGAAAAACATCATCCTGCACACAGGATCCTTGTTGTCGTCCCTTGGACTCTCCAGTGACAAGGTGTGACTGAGTACTGGAGGGCTACAGCAGAAATTATCCTGTCCCGGCTCCAGACCAAATACATCTAAACCAAACCCAAGTGTTTCGACAGAGTTCCCAGCAATTTGCTGTGTTTCCATATATACAGTATAAAATAATTAAAACCCCAACTCATTATTGACTCACATTAATGACTAGCAGATATCTCTGGGTGTGGCGATTTTTCCAAACATTTAAAATGAAAGCTAAACCACATTTGCTGTTCAAAGTATATAGAGCACATATGTGGCACCAGGGGTAAAAGTGACCATGTGCCAAGGTACAGAAAAGTACTGAATGAGACTTACCAAGCTGCTGTATGTCACACCAGAGCCCTTAGACCAAACAATACTATTGCAATGGTGCCAAGCGTCTCCTCCCTTGTGCCATCACCCTTTGAACAGCAGGCATCCTTTCTTTCCTTCTTACTTCACAGCTGTGTTGATTTTAATTCTTGTAGACTACCCGCAGTGCCTTGGCGGTGAATGGCAGTGCCAGGACCCCCAGCAGTAACCAGGGTTGAATGGTGCAGAGCCTTGCACAAGAATGGAAGAAAAATGTGGCCTTTGCCTTCAAGCACGGTCAGCCTGGGGGCTACTTTGGGCTTTTCAGGTGATGCTGGGGCTATAAACACCCGTTGTGTTTGGCACTACTAAATAGTGCCAAATATAAAGCGTTAGAGGTGTTTTTCTGGGCATGTTTGCCGTTTTCCACTGAAATAAAATCAGATGGAGAACAAGCTACTGGGCTCAGCAGTGAGATGAACATGCCTGCTCCTGAGCCAGCCTGCCCACACAGATGCTGGATTTGGCCTGTGCCATGTTAAGCAGCCTCAGAATAGGGACAAAACAAGCTGTGTCGTTCCTGTGCTTCCACGAATAGATGTTCCCTAATAAAATCATAAAAACCAGTGCTGGAAGGGACCGCTTCCCATCACAAGCAGGATTAGCTTTGCATATACCTTTCCTAACAGATGTTCATCTAACCTGTACCTAGAAATCCCTGAGGGATGGAGATGCCCTGCCATGCAAGTCTATGCTCAAGATTAGATATACTTGCAGATATAAAGCTTATTACTCACATGTGATCCAAACTGCCCTTATAGCCACTTAAGACCATTATTTTTGTCTTCTTGGCCATGAAAAACACTTTACTTTCCCCTTGGTAGCAAGTTTTCACATACCTAAAAACTGTTATCACATCTCCCCTCAGCCTCCTTTTCTCTAGACTAAACAACACCAGTTCTTTTTAATCATCTCTTTTTTTGCCGTATTTCATGTACATAGGCTTTAAATGTGGTTTCCACACCCAACTTAGCAGAGCTCCATCAAGACCATTGCTTCATTTACTTTCATACAAAGCTAGGGAAGTGTCCAGGAGGTGAAAATCTTCCTGCTGGTGGTTCCTACAGAGCCATCCCAAACCACACAATGGCTGCGGACAGGCCCTACAGCAGAGAGCTGTGCATCCCCAGGGATTTGGTCCCAGGTTGTACCTCCTGGTCCCAGGGACAGTCCTCACAACTGGGATGAAACTGGGCAAAAGCTGCTGCATCACTTCTGTGTACTCTACAGAACCAAGAGTGCTCATGCTTTCCCATGTTCAAGCCCCTTGTCTGCCAACCCAGCACAAGAAATGTGCTTTAAGGATGAATCAAGGCCACATAGTGAAAAACAGGCTGTTCCAGACTTTAGGATAACACAAAAAACCCAAATGTCTCTACGTATATTTCAGTGAACTCAGGAGTGACAATACAGCATAGAAAGTTTTACCAAGGAAATTTCTGAAATAGCACTGGAGAGGAAAGATCAGATCTGATTAGTGTTTGCCTATCATAGAGTATTTTGCTCTGAATTAATCCACAGTCAAGAAACTCAAGTAACAAACCAGTGGGAGGAAGACTGGTCTCCAAAAGCAGCTGTTTCAGACTACATCTGTCCCAGTTTTACCACTGGTGATGTCGTGAGACAGGGCCTGGTTGGAGCTTTAAGTCTTCAAAACAAAGAATAAGGACATCATTCAGGAAGAAAGGGTGAGGAGCTTTTTTGGCCTGCGTCGCTGGTCAGGTGGAGCAGGAAAAGATGCTACAGGGGGCAATCAGACACAAAAAGCAAACTCCTCTCAGTGTTTCCTGAGGATCATTGCTCCCTGCTCCTACAGCTGAAGTTCAGAGTGAGAAGGTGAGCCCAAAGCTCACTGGATGAGATTCATCCTAGGATGCCGAGGGAGCTGTCGGAAGAACTGGCTAAGCTGCTTTCTATCATTTATCACCAATTCCGGCTGACTGGGCAGGTCCCAGATGACTGGAGGTTGGCCAACATGACGCCCATCCATAAGAAGGACCAGAAGGAGGGTCCGGGGAGCTATAGACCTGTCAGCCTGACCTTGGTGCCCGGCAAGGTTATGGAGCGGATCGTCCTGAGTGCCATCAGCAGTATGTAGAAGACAACCAGGGGATCAGGCCCAGCCAACATGGTTTATTAAATGAAGGTCCTGCCTGACCAATCTCATCTCGTTCTATGACTGGGTGACCCCCCTAGTGGATGTGGTCTACCTTGATTTCAGCAAAGCCTTTGACACAGTCTCCTACAGAATTCTTCTGGAAAAGCTGGCAGCCCACGGCTTGGATGGATGCACCCTTCGCTGGGTAAAAAACTGGTTGGATGACCAGGCCCAGAGAGTAGTGGTGGATGGTGCTGCATCCAGTTGACGTCTGATGACCAGTGGTGTCCCCCAGGCATCAGTACTGGGCCCAGTCCTGTTCAACAACTTTACTGACGACCTGGATGAGGGGATTGAGTTTACCCGTAGTAAATTTGCAAAAGACACCAAGCTGGGGTGGAGTGTCGATCTGCTGGAGGGTAGGAAGGCACTGCAGAGAGACCTGGACAGGCTGGGTTGGTGGACCGAGGCCAACGGGATGAAGTTCAACCAGACCAAGCGCAGGGTCCCACACTTTGGCCTCAATAACCCTCTGCAGCGCCACAGACTGGGGGAGGAGTGGCTGGGGAGCGGCCCGGCAGAGAGGGACCTGGGAGTGCTGGGTGACCACCGGCTGAACATGAGCCAGCAGAGTGCCCAGGTGGCCCGGAAGGCCAATGGCATCCTGGTTTATATCAGGAACAGTGTGGCCAGCAGGAGCAGGGATGTGATTCTACCCCTGTGCTCAGCACTGGTGAGGCATCACCTCGAGCCCTGTGTGCAGGTCTGGGCCCCTCCCTGCAAGAGAGACCTTGAGGGGCTGGAGCGGGTCCAGAGGAGAGTGACGAGGCTGGGGAAGGGACTGGAGGGAAAGTCCTGTGAGGAGAGGCTGAGGGAGCTGGGAGTGTTCAGCTGGAGAAGAGGAGACTCAGGGGGGACCTTCTCACTCTCTACAACTGCCTGAAGGGTGGGTGTAGTCAGGTGGGGCTCGAGCTCTTCTCCCAGGCAATGAGTGACAGGACGAGAGGGCACAGCCTGAAACTGCATCAGGGGAGGTTTAGGTTGGATCTCAGGAAGCCCTTCCTCACGGAGAGGGTGCTCAGGCACTGGGATGCACTGCCCAGGGAAGTGGTGGAGTCACGGTCCCTGGAGGTGTTTAGGGAGAGGCTGGATGTGGCACTTAGTGCCATGGTCTAGCCGGTGTGGTGGTGTTGGGACATAGGCTGGACTTGATGATCTCAGAGGTCTCTTCCAGCCTCAGTAATTTGGTGATTCTGTGAAATGCAGAACTTGGGGACATGGACTCATAGTGAACTGCACTGATATCTGTTGCTTTTCAAGGGCAGTCAAGAAATAACAGGACAGAAGCCAAAGATGGACATGGACAAAGGCACAACCCTTTGTGAAAAAGTCTGTTTAAGATGCCCAAGAAGGAAATTCAGCCATAACAAGGTGGACAAGGGAGGGTCTATCTCTCTCCAAGGCTTCCTCCCTGCAGCCACTGCTAAAGCACAGAGAAGATAAGGCTGGAAGTACTTCGCATGGCTTTGACTTGACAGTACTAGGTTAAAAGGTGCAGATGTGCTCGAATAAACTCACATCTGTCATGTATTTATATGTCTGTGTTGAGACGTGCATTTCATACAGCTACTCTGTCAAGATTATGCCAAAACAATGTGTGAGGAGCCAAGTGATATCTTGGAATAGAGTAAGTGAAACGAGTGCTTCACTGAGTCGTGTTTCTCACCCCTATACCAACAGCCCAAGATCATCTTAGATATTATAACAAATGCTGTGGCCTCTGAAGTTCAAAGAAAAATACAGACTGAGCTGTAACGGGGAGGAATGGAGATATGAAGAGAAAGGAGCCACAGCCAGAAGAGAAATTCAATTAGTGGTAGAAACTCTCAGATTACTGCGATGCGGTTAATAAACAGGATTAACTGAAGTCAGTGGGTACATAGTAAAAGCTGCTTTCCTAACCACCTACAGCTTCAAGAGATGAAAATTAGAACCCTAAAATCATATATTCCCATGGCTCTCATTTTATTTTGCTCCTATTACTTCTCCTGCTGTGCCAATCATACGCAGCGAATAACCAGTGTACGAAATTCTTACAATTCATAGGAACGCTGGAGGCCAGACTGTGGAGTCCTGGGTTCTTTCTGCCCCAAAAGGATTCAGGGCTTCTGCCACCTTTGCACACAACTGCCTTGTACAACACAGCAGAACCACCTCCTCCAAGTATCTGTCTCGCACTGGAACGGTCTTCTCTAGCCACACACACGCATACAAAATTCACTGCAAAACTACAGGACAAGGAGCTCCTTATGAACATAGATTTCACCCAAACCCTACCCAGCTACCTGGGGCTTTGTCTGGCACCGTAAGACATATCTTTGTAAGGAAGCAGCACGTGCACAATTCCTGTTTTGAGAACATCGTGTTTTGTTGGTTTTTTGTTTGGTTTTTTTTTTTTGTTTGGTTTTTTTTTTTTTTTTTTTGCGACCACTGTTCTTATGTTTCCAGACAGCAGCAAAGCAGCAGGATCAGAGTTTGGGTTATAGTCCCTGTTGGCTGGAGACTGTAACTCAAAAACCAGCTGACTCTTTCCAGAATGTTAATTTGTCACTTTTCTTTTCAAAACATCACCATCCCAAACTGTGAAAGCTCTCAGGTCGACTTGAGGCTTTCCATATGTCATCAAGTAGAAGGATGTATTACCATAAACCAACTTTTTAACTTGCTTGGAGCAAACAAGGTTTACTGGCTTATTGTCTCTGGAGATTTTGCTTCTGCCTGTCAGTTCCTCTGCTCCTATAACTTCAGAGTCAACTTCATTCAAACTGGGCAGAGTGGTGAGAATGATTAAGTCACGTGTCTACTGCTCACGTCAAGCCATCAGCTGGATGGGCCCGACAGAGACCTCCCCCAAGATTACGGCAGGCAGAGCTCGGCTTTTTCCTAAACAAAATCTTGTTGCAACAACCTCTGACCATTGGGACCCTGGTACTGCCTTTGCAAAGTGTACAGGCAGCTCCCCTCTGCCAGGAGGGGATCATTCCCTTTTCACTACCACCTGAACTACCCTGAAAAATTCTCCATTTCCCTCTGCTCCCTGTGAAAACAAAGCCACGGCCATGACCCAGAGAGGTGGTGGGAGAAAGATGTCCTTTGGCACTGCCCTCCCCTCCTGCCATCTTTGGAAAACAGGTAACTAAAGGCGGGACTAACTCACCCACTCCGCATGCATCTGCAAGCCCAATTGGCTATGCCAGACCCAAGGTATACCTGGGGGAAGCCATCGGCTCCTGGGCGCCTGCATCCCTGTTTGCAGCAAGTCACGGTACAAGATCAGTGCAGCCACATGTACTGAGGGGAGGATCAAGGCTTGGCATGCTAAGCCTAACTTTTGGAAGATGCCGATCTTTTCATTTACCCAACAATATCTTGGAAACAATTTTCCCCATTGACACATGATATACAACTGAGCCTGCAGGGTGCTCTTCCAAACTGGCAAGTGCAGACAACAGGGCAAATAGAGAAATGAAAATTCAAGGGTACGCAAAGGGTAAGAAGAGTGAAATCACATACCTTCAGGGATGCACTGTCCAAGAACAAACTTATAACCCTTACAGCATTTTTTCCTGGAAAAAAATATAAATAAATAAATAAATAAATAAATTAATAAATTCTCTAAAGTTTGGTACTACCTTTAAAAACAGTCATGGGTAGAACATAGATGTGATCATAGAATGGCCTAGGCTGGAAGGGACCTTAGAGATCATTTAATCCAACTCCCTGTTACGGCCAGGGACGCCACCTCTCGATTAGCTCGGGCAACACGTGAGAACCGAATGGGAATCGAACCCGCGACCTTTGGTGTTTCAAGCACCACACTAACCCCACTGAGCTAAGTTCCTGAACTTTGCAGTTGGAGGTATCTCAGCATTAAAGAATGTGACATGGAAACACACCACTCAGTCTATGAGGCATTTTGAATGACAGCAGGGCCAGCTGCCTCAGGATCCTAGGACTGGGTACCCCAATCCTGACCCACACAACATACCAAGCAATTTCTTAAATCCCTGCTCCTCATGTTGAAAGGATGCAGCACACCTCGATGTTGTCCTTATACACAAATCAGGTCATAATTTTCATGATATGGTGAAGGGTGTTTTCAAACTTCCATCATTACAACGTAAACTTTCAGAAAGGGGTAAGTCTCAGAGAGGTGTACACACAAGATAAATGTTATCAGTCATTTTTCATCTTTTAATAAACCTGGGATGTGATAAGTGGAGTATATTAGGTATTTCAACTAGAGAAAGGGAGGGTATCTTATATAGGCAGGGGGACAAAACTGCGGTGAAGAGTCCTTAGGATCAGATACTTAGGTCCTTATAATATGAACAAAATCTGAGTGCTGAAAAATAAATGTTTCTTACACACTGGCCTGTAATGACCTTTAGGCATTCACCTATACCTGCTTGTTTGCTCTCTAGGCAGCAAACCTCCTCAAACAGGACTTACAGGGTCAGTGCTGGGGCCAGTGCTGTTCCATATATTCGTCGATGACCTGCATGAGGAATTAGAGAGCACTGTCAGCAAGTCTGCTGACAACACGAAACTAGGAGGAGTGGCTGACACACCAGCAGGCTGTGCTGCCATTCAGAGAGACCTGGACAGGCTGGAGGGCTGGGCGGGGAGAAATCTGATGAAGTTCAACAAGTGAAAGTGTAGAGTTTTGCACTTGGGAAAGAATAACCCCATGTGCCAGTATAGGTTGGGGACTGCCCTGCTGGAGAGCAGCGCAGGGGAGAGGGACCTGGGGGTCCTGGTGGGCAGCAGGATGACCATGAGCCAGCAATGTGCCCTCGTGGCCAAGAAGGCCAATGGCATCCTGGGGTGTATTAGAAGGGGGGTGGCCAGTAGGTCAAGGGAGGTCCTCCACCCTCTCTACTCTGCCCTGGAGAGGCCACATCTGGAATATTGTGTCCAGTTCTGGGCCCCTCAGTTCAAGAGAGACAGGGAACTGCATGAGAGAATCCAGCGCAGAGCCACAAAGATGATGAAGGGAGTGGAACATCTCCCTGATGAGGAAAGGCTGAAGGAGCTGGGTCTCTTTAGCTTGGAGAAGAGGAGACTGAGGAGTGACCTGATAAATGTTTATAAATATGTCAGGAGGACAGAGGTGAGTGTCAGGAGGACGGAGTCAGGCTCTTTTCAGTGATGTCCAATGACAGGACAAGGGGCAATGGGTACAAGCTGGAACATAGGAGGTTCCACAAAAACATTAGAAAAAACTTTTTTACTGTGAGGGTGACAGAGCACTGGAACAGGCTGCCCAGGGAGGTTGTGGAGTCTCCTTTTCTGGAGACATTCAAAACCCACCTGGACGTGTTCCTGTGTGATCTACTGTAGGTGATCTTGCTTTGGCAGGGGGGCTGGACTAGATGATATTTTGAGGTCCCTTCCAACCTAACAGAATGTTAGGCATTCTGTGATTCTATGACTCCCAGCAGCACTGAGGAGCATTTACAAAGGGCTGTGTCCCTTATCACCCTGATAGCTACTCAATGCAGGGACCTGGTGACCTTCAAAGGGTCCCACATTGATGGTTACCAGGACTGCTGCAAGAGAAGCAAACTGCTCTCCAGTGTGCTGTTTTATCACATCTGCATGAGTCTGAGGAGAAAAAAACCCTGTATTTCACAAATTCACAGTTCTTCATGCCTTGTGGATATGTTGAAATATCTGCAAAACTGGGAAACAGTCCATTTGGTCTTATCCTTTAATTCAGTAACTGATGCAGAAGAGTGCTAAAGCCATGGCAGTCAATGACACAACACTCCTCTAGACAACACGCAACTATCACAAATCATCATTATGTTGAATTTAAATCAACTATCAGTTGCAACTGACCACTTAAAACAAACAATGCATTACTCCAAACTATGTAAAAACAAACTTTGGCTCCATATTTTACCCTCTTCCAAAGATTAACTGGAATATAAATTATGCTTAATGAAGGTTGAACATCTGAAGAGGAAGCCTTGCTTTTTTATGCAAACAGTGGTCCCTCATTAGATTTTTTCTCCAAACACTGCTGTGAAGTTTTATCTGCAAGACAAACAAATGCAGGAGGAATGAGTTCAAAGGTGCATCGGGGAGGCTGTTCATATGCTGCAAGCCACGCCGATGCCTTTCCAAATGCACATCCATCTCCTTCTGCCTGTGGAAGAAGGGAGGCTGATAGAGGCTTCCTTGTAGCTGCTCTTCAGAGGAAGATACAGGCTGGCTTGAGAGAAGGCTGGAAGATGGGAAAGGAGGGGAGGGCATCTCTGCCATGAGATGCTGACCTGTGGGGTTGTGCCAGCCAGAACTAACTAGAAAGAGGGAGCTGCAGCTTTCATCGTGTCCACACTTCTCCCTGGGAATTCCCACCTGATTTTCAGACTTTAGGACTCTTAGGATGCCCATCCTTGGGATGGCTTGGGGCAGCAAATGCAAACCTCAGCTGGTGCAGCCTGCTCCTAGGTGATGTCTTGGCTTTCTTGTGGCTAAATCGTGGTTTTATCTGCATTCTCCTGACACCCAAACCATTTGCCCTGATCAAACCTCCCTCCCACAGCGATGTGCTGAGAACCCACAACACACTGAGTTATGGCTGTTCAGTACCTCCCTGGCACCCCAAAGCAAGCACAGTCTCATGTAGCCTGATTGGGGTTTGCTCCAGTTAAAGCAACTGGAAAATTGTGCTGCCCTGGCAGATAACCAAGCTGCTGCTGAAATCCAACTCTTCAATGGGTTCTTGCAGCAATGAGTTCCACAGGGGGATAAGATGTTTTTGAGAAGTCATTTAATTGTCTTCAGCCTCCCTTTCAAATTTTGTTGAATTTTCCCAGGGTTTGCCAGTAAGGAGAACAGTAAATATTTTCTCTAAATACTTGAAGGTTTCTCCACACCATGAAAGCTTTAAATCACACCTAAAGAAGTGGTTTAGAGGAGGAATGCCTTGCTCTCAGGATCACATTGCAAAAACTAATTCCCCATAATAAATCAGTTCCTGATCCAGGATCACAGATCTCTGTATAAGCAGAGCCCATACTCAGCAGCAAGCTTCAGCCATCAGCATGATTTTGCCAGGAAAACTGCTACTTCAGGGTTAATGCAAAGGAAATACAACACGACCATATCCCTTTCTGTGAACATTACATTGCAACCCTGGGATTCCTGCATGCTTTAGCTTTTCACATTCTTAAAGGGAAATCTGTCAAAATGACGGACACATGAGTTGATCATTAGCAAAGGCATTTTAATAGCAATACTCATTTTCAGACATCCAGCTCCAGGTTGACATGTCTAATCAACGTTGCACAGCAGCGATCTCGTTATACATAATGAGAGGTAAGAGGGGTTCCCACTGATAATTTTAGTTACTGAATAACTTCCAGCGAGGTGGTTGCTACGCAGCTGTGCATGTGAGCATGCACCGAGCACCAACTAATACATGTCTGTGTAAGAAGCTCAACCACTAAAATCTGAATCTACAGGGAAATTAGGTTTATTTGTTAACTTTAAATCTGGCTTCCAAAAGGAGAAACATCTGGCAGCTTTTAATGGGGTGCTTCAGCTACAAAAAACATAGCAACTTCTGATTCTTATGCAATCTTTACTCAGGAACATGCAGAAACCCAAATTCACAGAGGGTGTTGGGCACCACGACTTCGATCGCTACAACATCTAGCTTTTATTTTACCTCTAAGAAAATCCATAGTGATAAGGACTTTCTCAAAGCAAAGTCACCTTTTTTGTTTGTTTTTGTTTTTTTTTGTTTTTTGTTTGGTTTTTTTTTCCTGACAGGTAGCTGCAGCAGAAGCAGAGACATGTTGGGCTACTCCCCTCTGCTCTGGAGGTCAACATGCTCCCAGATCACTGACTGTCAGAAGGTGGGAGTTAGGATCAAACCTTTGATACCAATAAACATGTTTGTGACTAGGTAAGCAGTGGATCTGCGTTTTTTTTTTTGCAGGTTTTTGTGGCCTATCGCCTTGCAGACTGAGAGGGGAGCCAAGCTTTCCAGCAGCTCGGCATGTCCCACCCAGGAGCCCCTTCATGTTTCATCACCCGCAGGTCCGCCCTGTGTCCGACACACAGCGGTCCCCCAGCACAGCACCCCCCAGCCCCATCCTGCAAAGTGGTTAATGCTTGATAGCATCACCGCAGACAGGCCGGACGAAAGGTAAGAGGCAAGGAATGCGGCTTAATTAAGCTCCCACTTTATTAAGTTAGCTTATCTGGCAGCTATCAGCAGTAACTCATCCAGTGTGGACCACGTTTTTTTTTTTCCCCGTAATTGTTTCCACCCGGCGCAGAGCTGCCATCAACCCCAGCCCACCTCCTGCCCTGCACTGGGACACCATGATGGCCATTTAGTGATTGAAAAAAGGAATGGTTTTGTGAAAAGCAAAGGGAAATGTGAATGGAAGGGAAAAAGAAAAAATTCATACTGGTTTCAGATGAACACAATGTATTAAGGAAACTCTTGCTAAAGATGTCAGAAGTAGAAACAGAAGAGTCAGCTCTAGGAAATATTTGTCTCCTAGGAACAAAGCAGACACAGAAAACCCTACACTGAGTCAGAAAGTGAGTTCTTGGGATAAAATATTACCCTCTATCCCTGCAATTCTGGTGTTCAGAAAGGCAGTCAGCCTCCAGGATGGCTCATCCACCCAGACAGAATTAATTCAAGAAGAGGCTCTTCACCTCCCATGCACCAGGGCTAGGAGCACACTCGCGGACAGCTTCTACAACTCTCAGCTGATGCCTTAGGTCACTTCACTGGAAGATGCTGCAGCTCCTTAGGTGACGGGGAAGGTCAAATCCCTTCTCTCTGACACACTATTTCTGACCTTGAATGTCAGAAGAGTCACAATTTAGGTGGCATAAGAGTTGCTTATATTTTATGTATGTTTAGATACATCGACACCATTCTCCCCGGCTGGCTGCTAGTGGAAAGTAATGATCACACAGTTAAGCACATATATTTAATAAAAAAAATAATTTCACAGAACCACAGAACTGCCTAGGCTGGAAAAGACCATATATATCATGGACTCCAACAGAAAAAAAAAAATTAACCAGATTTCTTCAAACAATGTCGTAACATGGGAAGCTCAGAAGAACGTGTGCCATATCTTGACGACCTAAGTCAGCATAGCCCAGGGCACGGCTGTGTTTAATTGCACAAAGGGGTCTTTGTGCAAGACTAGCTCCTTATTTTGCCTGCCTGGTGTTTCTTTTTGATCACCTTGACTTTGAGAAATACACGGTGCAGCAAAGATGCAAATATAAAATGCAGCAATTAACTTGCAAAAAAATAATTAGATATAAAAGGAAGCCAGCAAGGTACATAAAGAAAAAAACACCCAACAAACAAATCCAATCCTTGTTCTTCTCATACTCTATACAAAATCCAAGTGAGGGTCAGGTCTGTCTGCTAAAGCATGTACAGACAAAGCCCATCTGCAGTGCAAGTGTATTAAGGAAGCAGCTCAGTAGCTGTGCATGGTTTTGCTGTAATTCACATGGAGAGATTTATGGCAACATGGTGTAAAACTGAAGCAATGCACTTTAGTTTTGTTTGCCTTTCTGTGGGATACATACCGAAATCTTGAGTAAGAGAGGATGGCCTCCCTGCAGACACTTGCTCAGCATACACTTTGCCATGATTTCCAGATTTAGTCCTTTTTCACAGTGTTGTGAAGAGATAATTTATGTTCTCATTGGGTGTAATGCAAGGTCCAAGGCCGGCCTGAGCCCGTCCAGTCACTGTCCCAGCTGAGAGCGAGCAACATGAGTGCGGCAATGTCTTCTACTGCCTAGGAAATGCTGCAGCTCCTATGCCTGCTGTATGTGTACGTGAGTTTCTTTATTTCTCGTAACGGACTGAACAGAGCAGGATTTGCCTGAACAACGACGGAGAAAACACTTCACCTGCAAAGCCGGAACTCAGACCTCTGACAGCAAATCACTGCAAGCCATTACTTAATTTTCCTGAAAGTCAGATTTTCAGTGATTAGTCCATTGCCTGGGCCAAAGCCGTGTTTCTTGTCAGCTACTTAAGTCAAATAAATTTACCCACATATAACGTTTTTCTTCTTCTTAGGAAAAAAAAAAAAAAATCCCTGCTATCTGCTCTTTTGCTCAGCTCTGCCTATTAAGACTGATACCAGAAATGAAATCCTGTTCCTGTTATTGCTAATGGGAAGGTTTTGATAAGATTCACAGTTCCTGGGCTTGTCTTCCGAGAACACAAGCCAGGGACCAGATCCTCCCCCAGCAAAAGCCACATACCTCTGTTGACTCTGGGGAACCGTGCCAGCGCTTACCCAGGGAGGCTCTGGCCGATGCTTTTGAAAGCTCTCAGACACTCCTTGGCTGCTCCTTACTGTAATGTATTGTTAACTGACTCTTTCTCTCCTTGAAGTGCTGTTTCATGTCATCTTTTTAGAGTCAAAGGGAGTTTTGTGGCGCTGGAGTGTAAACCGTGGTTCATTCTTCTCAGAAGGGACCTTCCAAACTGACACGATGGTTTGCAGCCCTTGTAGAGCATGGTGTTTGTGAATGCATGAGTTTCATTCCTCTATAAAGGAGCCAAAAAAAAGACTTCAAGGAGTGCAGGAAACTCTCCACCCTGCATGGGTATTGGTGGAACTTGGAGTTATGACATGCACTGACCTACACAGAACTGGAGAAAGCACAAAAAGCAAAACTTCACAGGTATGAGGAGTTTAGCCATGAAAAAGGTCTGTCCTTTCTGTAGCAGTCCCTCAGATGTCCCATGTTCTCCATAGACACAGCACAGGATATCTTGCCATGAGGGGGTTTGTGGTTTCGTTTAAGCAAGCAAGACAAGATGAGGCGTTCAGCAGAGGAGCTCGAACAACATCTGTGCAGGCAGACAGCTTCCCCAACACATCCCCCTGTGTCAGCAGATCCGCAGTTCCAGGAGACCATCACTTCTGGACTATTTCAGGACTTTTGGGATGCACAGAAAGGGGTTGGTATGAAAACTGCTGCAGGCAGCCTTGCAAGAAGAGAAATGCTCATGAGCTTCTGCTCACCACGGGAAGAAGTGGCACCTAGAACTCAGCTTTTTGGGTCTCTTCTGGTCAGAATACAGACTTTTAGAAATGTTTCCTGTGATCCTTCCTTCTTCTGTGTAGTGAAAGAAAAAAGCCATATTGGGATTTCCACGTGAACCACGCATTTTCAGGGAAGCCACTCTGTTATAGGGCCTTTGTCAGTCGCCAGCCCAACCAGAACCTCAGTGCAGCAAACATGACAACTCACCACAGACTAATCAGCATTTCTTTTCTGTAGCACAGACCACTGGTTGCACTGGTAACCATCAACGCTCATCTCTCGCTTAGCACACCAACATCCAAAACTGACTAAGTGAAAATCTACCTGTGAATATATTCTCTAAGCAAAGGAGGAAACCCTCAGGAGGAAAATGCCACAGAACCTTGAAAAGGTAATTACCCCTGCTGCCACTGGAAAACCATTCGTTGGACATGTTACATGCATGTGAACATCACCTTCAAAATCACATACGTGATTCCTTCAGTGCTAGACTGTACTTTCTTCTCCTCTTCCTTGAATTTCGTTTCTTTTTTTTTTCTTAATGCAAGGGAATACTCAGGTAGTTTATCACTAGACAGCACATCAAAAATAGCAAAATTATTAAATAAAGGACTTTTGACTATTCTCATCTGCTTAGACTCAGCTTTATATACATGCTGTCAGCTTTGTCTTGCTGTCTTCTCTTAAAAATGTCTTTTATTTTCTGGCATTGTACCAAGAAAATCATTTTGTTTAGTTTTTCAAGTGAAGTTGGTACGGATTTTGCAGAATCAGATTAATGTTTGACAGGTGTGAAATTAGAGAAGAAGAAAAAGATATGTATTTTTGTAGAAAGACAGCACTGTTTGCCTTTACTATAAAGTCTAATGTACTGGCAAAGTACAGCGCATCCTCATGAATATATTGTCATTTCTAAGAACAAGCAGCCTTCTAAATCTCAACTCATAATGATCCAAGATTGAGCCTGTGTCTTAAAATAACTCACTGCTTTGAGATTTAAAATATGAAAACCGAGCAAAAAGTCTTTTTTTCCACCACCTCTGACATCCAATTAGAGAACTGCAAGCCAAATTTCCTTCCAAGTCTGTAAATACTATGTCTTGCTGACGGCACACATTCGGTTATTTATCTAACCCAAGGTGAGCCAGAGTACAGGACTAATCACAGCACATCTGTCCTGTCTCTTCAATTTTTTTTCAAACTTCCATGACTCTTCATTTTGCAGCTCCAATTTCCTACCAAATATCCACGCGAGATAGAGAGCAATAAATTCCAGTGTGGAAGGCTGAGCCAGAGCCGTGCTGCAAGGAGCCGCGCTCGCTTGCTGGCTGCTGTGCTGATGCTCGGTCACTGGAGTCAAACAGCAATAAATTGCTGGCAAGCTCTTAGACTTACTGAATCCAGTCCAATCCAACCCCGTTTATATAGCATCTTTCATCAGCAAGATCACAAAAGTGCTGCATAAGCAATGTCTAATAAACTTCTTTCGATAAACAACAAAAGGCAAGTGCTTTTACACACACAGGCACAGAAAAACACACCATAGAAACTATGCAAAGAAGTCAGATTTCTGAAACTAGCTCTCCAAACAGGACATAAATCCCAATTAACCTTCAGAGACAAGCTAGTAACTCGATCTATGTTCACTTAAGGGTGAGCTGCCACTTAAGGGCCTCATCCTGATTCTGCAGAAATCCCTGGCAGCTTTGCCATGAACACACGTCAGGTTGGAAGCAGGCTTGGACCAAGACTCAGGGTGATGGGTGAGCACATGCTCAGCTCTGAGGATGCATCACACATGGGCTTCCTGGAGGAACAGTTTCAGACAATTACTCATGGCACAATCATCAATCAAGAGAGATGGTTGAGTCGCCTTTCCTGGATGTGTTTAAAGATCATTTAGATGTGGTGTTGGGGGATGTGGTTTAGAGGTGAGCTTTGTAGAATTCAGTTAATAGCTGGACTCAATCTCAAGGGTCTTTTCCAGCCTGAATGATTCTATGATTCTATGATTGATTCTATGATTCTACGATACACGTCTTGCAAACCTCTTCCTGGTTTTGATGGATTTGGGATTCGACGTGTACCTCTGCTCTCATACTCCCCCTGTGGGCACTATGCCTTAGACCATCCATCTACACTAGACACAGACACAGGTATTTAAATCTGATATTTAACAGATATTTTAATTTTTGATGGTTCTCAAAATTCAATGCTGGGAAGAAATCAAGAAAATAAGTCCAACCAGACTAACGATTCCAATTTAAATAGTGTAGAAGAGGGAGAGCCAACCACAAAGCCATCAGCTTTTAGAAAAGTCAAATATCATGGAAAAATAATTCAAGAAAGATGCAGATCTGAGCACCTCCTTCTCTACGATGGTTACTCACTATGTCCAGGTGATCCCTTGGTTTCCAGCACTAAGCTGGAAAGTAACAGACAGCATGGGGAAGATGTCTGTATTTGGATACTTTGCCTCTCTGGTGTGGAAAACTCATGCTGAAAGGACAAGACATCAAGCAGGGTATGGAGGTTTATGTGAACTGTCCCAGATTGATGAGGAACTGGTCTGTCTCTCTCTGGCATCTACAGACAATGGGTATGAAATGTCTCCTACCATCAGAGCACACACTTTATAAGAGTGAAAAAAGTATAGCCATCTAATTTTATACATTTTGGATCACATAAGGGTGCTTAACAGCCACTTGTGCCTAAGGATTCTTATCCCTCCAGTGCTGGCTTAAGAGTTCCACTGCCTAAATGCAGCCAAGGGAATTTTTCAAGTTAAGATTTCAGCCATCCTGTAAGCAGCAGAAATAAATCCAAGGGAAAAAAATATATATTGTTTTTTTTTTTTTAAAAAAAAAGAACTCACACATAATTTTGCTTGCAAGAGATCTTTGGAAACCATCTGATTCAAGTGCACTTGACAGCAGGGTTAACAGTGCAGAGATCCACCCAGGAAAGTTTTGAATGTGTTCAGGGAAGGATATTGAAGTTTCACTTCTCTTGGACCCTCTTCCAGCGCTTAACCACTTCACTGTGCATCTTCCCCCTTTATATCGACTTATAATGACCCTGCTGCAACTCCTGGCCCTCGCCTCCTGTCCTTTTGCAGTGCACGTCTGATGAAGGTCTAGCTTTGTCTTCTCTATAACTCTTCATCTGATAGTTGGAGACACCAATTAAATTTGCCCCCTAGCTCCCTCTTCTCCAGACCGAACAAATCACACAGAATCACAGAATTATTGAAGCTGGAAAAGACCTCTGAGATCATCAAGTCCAGCCTATGTCCCAACACCACCACATTGGCCAGACCACGGCACTCAGTGCCACATCCAGCCTCTCCTTAAACACCTCCAGGGACGGTGACTCCACCACTTCCCTGGGCAGTGCATCCCAGTGCCTGAGCACCCTCTCCGTGAGGAGGGGCTTCCTGAGATCCAACCTAAACCTCCCCTGATGCAGTTTCAGGCTGTGCCCTCTCGTCCTGTCACTCGTTGCCTGGGAGAAGAGCTCGAGCCCCACCTGACTACACCCTCCCTTCAGGCAGTTGCAGAGAGTGAGAAGGTCCCCCCTGAGTCTCCTCTTCTCCAGCTGAACACCCCCAGCTCCCTCAGCCTCTCCTCACAGGACTTTCCCTCCAGTCCCTTCCCCAGCCTCGTTGCTCTCCTCTGGACCCGCTCCAGCCCCTCAAGGTCTCTCTTGCAGGGAGGGGCCCAGACCTGCACCCAGGGCTTGAGGTGAGGCCTCCCCAGTGCTGAGCACAGGGGCAGAATCACATCCCTGCTCCTGCTGGCCACACTGTTCCTGACACAAGCCAGGATGCCATTGGCCTTCCGGGCCACCTGGGCACTCTGCTGGCTCATGTTCAACCGGTGGTCACCCAGCACTCCCAGGTCCCTCTCTGCTGGGCTGTTCACCAGCCACTCCTCCCCCAGTCTGTGGCGCTGCAGAGGGTTATTGAGGCCAAAGTGTGGGACCCTGCGCTTGGTCTGGTTGAACTTCATCCCGTTGGCCTCAGCCCATCAGCCCAGCCTGTCCAGGTCCCTCTGCAGTGCCTTCCTACCCTCCAGCAGATCGATACTTCCTCCCAGCTTGGTGTCATCTGCAAACTTACTATGGGTAGACGCAATCCTCTCATCCAGGTCATCACCTCTTCTTGAATATAATGTGCTCCTGCCCGTAAGCATTTTAGGTCCATTTTGGTAAGTGTACAAAACTGTATGTAACCAAACAAAAAAGTATCGCTAGCAAATATTCTTTAAAAATATGGAAGAAACAGGAAACAACAAACAAACAAAAAGAAAAGAAAATAAAGAAGTGATTTGCTAAATTGCAATGGAATTGCAGCTTTGGTCCCTTCTCACTGTTTTCTCTTCTTTCGTCTCTCCAATTTCACAATAAAATTTTAAAAGGAGAAAAACTGGAAAAAAAAGTAGTAAATCTTGACTGAAATACAAACGATGCTATTTGTCATGACAGTATTTTCAAACAAAAGAGTTGGCCAGCTCTAATCGCTATCTAAGCAACAAGACCAAGCTAAAATTGTGCTTCTAATGTATTTGAAACATCAATAGCAGCAATGGAATTAACTTCTTAATGTAAGCCCTTGAAAATCTCTATAAAGACACTAAAAAAGATACTATTTCAAGAGTGTTTCACTGATCCAGATGTTTCCCTCCTTTTCCCTCTTTTTTATTGTTCCCAGAGAAGATCTCATAAAAGCTGAAACTGCTTATTAAGTATACAGATTTAATGAATTGGACAAGGAAAGAAATAATTCTTAACATAACATGTTCACAAGTCAGATCCATGTTTATTGTCCACGGAGATGATAAGCAAAATACTCTCTATATACAGAGCAGTCTCTGTTAGGACAGAATCTGTCTCCAAGAACCTCTTCCAGCACATAGAAAAGATTCATCTTTAAAACAATGCAGTAAAAAAGCTTGTTGAATTACGTAGTGATGCTGTACCATGGCCCCAATGCCAAGGATTATATTTAGAGCCACACATCTGCAGGTTATTTGTTGCAGGGCAGGGTGGATGGAGTAAATCCTGAAGCAATTCACTACCAGACAAGCATTACTGGAACGAGCTGTTATTTATATGATGTCACTAGCAGGATTGGTATCTGGGATATGGTGGTGGTATCTATGCTGCCTGCGTAGATGATGCTAGTCTGCTTAGAGTCCAGTCAACAGATGATAAGTTCACAAAGCAGCTTTTTGATGTGTCAATTAGCTCCTCTGCTAAAAATGGCAGAGGAAAGAACATCATCCAGCCAACAAATAGGCTGCAGTGATTTTAGCAGCGAGCACACCAAACCGGTGGTGCCCTCTCAAAGTCAGTGCACCTCGCTCTTTAATTTGTGAGCAAATGGGTGGCATGAGGCTGGTTTCAAAAATAAGAAGCAAAGCTGCTTTTAAGAAACTTCCCTCCATTTCCCCACCACACTGTTTCCCACACAGGGCTCAGCTTTTGAGCCAGGCAGAGCCCGAGCTTGATGTCAATTGCCTGTTAGCCAAGTACTAATTGCAGGAGCAACCACACCATGCCCCAGCTGAGCAAACCACAGCCCTATCCTTGCGGAGAGCCCCTTTCCTAACCACAGCCCCATCCTTGCAGAGAGCCCCTTTCCTATTGCCTCGTGTAACGGAGCTGGCACTGGCTGCTGCTTGTCTCTCCCCACCTTACTGCTGGAAGACAGTGTTATCTCTGAATAACCTCACTGAGGTTGAACACAGGACTTCCATGAGATGATGAAATGCTACCAAGTCAACTCATCTGCCATTTCACTCTGCATGCTTGGTATTTGCAACAATGCTCCAGCTGAATGAAAGCCTCTCCTCCACCTCCAGGCCTTTCTAACCCACCACCCCAAAATTAGGGATGGGCTTTGCTCGCAGGCATGACTCATGGACAGCCTGAGATAGGATCAAGAAGCACTTCGCTTTGGCCAGCTACGAAACACTGAGAAGGAAGGGTCTTTGCTGCGGGGATGAAGACCTGAAGGCAAAAACCTTTGGAATGTGCAAGGGAGCTGAGGGGGAAAGTCACAAGCTGAAACCTAGGCCCTCTCATCCCCAGGTGGCTGGTGAAGATGTGGTGGTCCTGAGCTGCTGGGGATTACTTGTGATGAACGTGTGGGGAGCCTTAACCAACAGCCTCCCAATCATACCCATCTTAAAAAATCTCCCTTGTCTAAACCAGATCTTCCCTGAGAAAGGAAAATTGCACTGGCACAGGATCTATGACCTTGCCAAGATTATGCTGCCTGGGAAGAAAAAACCCCCAACTTTAGCTGGTTTAGTCCCTTAATCAGAGAAACTAAGCCATACAACTGTAGCCTAGAGCACAGCCGGTATTAAACCCAGGGTTTTTTTGCTTGATAAGCTTTATTCTCATTTTACCTATTAAGAAATAAATATTTCAGTGTAAAGAAATGGAGCACACAGATTTTAGACTTTTGGCCCATTTTGGCATAATGCTATTTTATTTTTTAAGAGGAGAGAAATATTTGCAAAGAAATTATCCACAAAGTTCAAAATGGACCCAGTATTCTTTCTGTGGTTTGAACTGCAGGCTTTGCTCCCAGCCTACTGCAATGCTGTTCCTCAGAAGCGGATGTATTTCCTCAGTGAGCAAACACCCAAGAAAATACCTATTGTGTCCATTTGTAAAGCACTTGAGGGTGAAGGCTTTTTATATCTATAAGTTATTACCAACATATAGGTCACAGATTAATGGACAGTCAAGTGGCCCGTACAAAACCTTTTGCGTTATAGTGTGCCTTGCCTTGAGTAACAACCTGTGCTCTGGGCCATTTCACTTCATCTAAAAAGAGAAGTTCCATTCCTCTGTGGTGCTTGTTTTTTCCTGTACAATTTGTCTAATTTTACTTTTCTATTGAGGCTTTTGCAAAATACCAAGTTATGCTTCTAGCTACCATTTTAGTACTATTGGTGCAAACCCAAAGATCTTTTCTCTTTTTTCTTCCCTGTTGGTGTGCAGTGTTGTGCAATTACCCTTGTATTAATTATGCATCACAATTGAAACAGGATTGCATTTTCAGATACTAGTGCCTGCAGGCACGTATCAAATTCAAATTACTACACCCTTTCACAAAACCAACACAAAGGAGAAGACTTTGCAGGAGCTTGTGGGGCCGTTCTAGTTACAGGCAGCAATTCAGAGCTACGATCATAGGAGCAACTTCAGGCTCAAAGTTTGCACTCAGAAGTAAAAAAAAAGTGAGACAAGAGTGAGATCAGAATCAAGGTTACTGATCAATTTACCCAGAAGACGGGGTAAGATATATACAGGTAGTGCTGCTGTCTCAAAGGCATGCTTGGAGGATTATTGGCCTGCCTTTGCAGGCACCCTGTAAGAGCTCATCTGTACAGGAGTAGAGCTTTTCCTTCCATAAGATGCTGGTTTTCTTCACAAGTGTCCCTCAGTTTGCCTCATTCATCAGGTCTCGCCTCCCTGCAGATCAGTTTGGACAACAGTGCTTTGCATCAGCCCAGTTGTGGCATTCAGTGGTTTCGTCTGCCACCGCAGGGTCTTTTCAACTCACTTGCAAACGTTTGTTTTCTTCTGGCGTTTGGATTTTGCTTTGTCTGCCTTATTTCCGTGAGCTGTGATGAGGGCAGAATCCTGCCGGGTGTCGGTTCTGAGACACGGTTGCTGCTGGCCGTGTACTTGTTTCCTTGTGGGAACCCATCTCTCCCCATCGCTCTGCCACGGGCTTTTGGTGTTTCTCTCACAATGTTACCTTTTGCAGGCTAATTTTGGTGTGTCTGGGCAAAACCCCTTTCCAGATAGCTCAGGCTGCTGTTTCTTGACAACGCTCAGCACATTCAAGGTATTACAGTATGAACGTCTCATGACCATAATGCCTGTCGATACCACAGAAGTAGGGGGAAGACTGGATCCTCATGGAAGAACCTGAACCTGCCTGCACAGCCTTCAGTGAAACCATACCATAAACCTGACAAATTTGGCGTTGTTAACACAAAGGTTAAACAACACACACATTCATCGCTGCTAGTGCTTTATTCTCCATAGAGTATTTACATAGTATTGTCATGTCACAGTGCTCACGGGTGAGAGGACACTGTTTTCCTCCAGGACATGCTCACAGGTACAAGGGGCATCTTCTCGTGCTGGGGGAGCAACCTGGATCTTTTGTAAAGGAAAGACCTCTTGTCTTCAATGCAAGGTGAACAGAAGACAGGCTCATGCAGGTACGCAGGAGATGAGTATTGCAGTTGCACTGCAAGGGGCTGCCGGACGGTCCCATCTGCCTTGGCCACAGCAACTGCATCAGCAACATCCTCTGGTCTCCTCCTGCTTTAAAAACCTCTTTCTCTGAGAATAATTATGGGTGAAGAGTCAATTGAATGTGACATACCTTGGGCTCTTAAAATCTGTTTTCCAAATAAAGTGATTGATAGCACTAAGAGCTTTTTGCAGCAGGGAAGTTCTGCAGTGGTGGCCTCAGCCAGTGGCAGGACAGGTCCCATGACCTATGGGAAGCACTGAGAAGCAATGGCAGATGCCATATGGATCAGCTGCCAAGGATGAAGCACAACCCTGGTCATAGGCACGAGTCATCACCTTAATCTAAAGCAAGTAACTAGGGAAAGTTTGGGAGATTTCCTCCCATTAATTTATGATCCTCTAATGTATTTCATGACCTGATCATTATTACTGAACTTCCAGCAATTTCCAACTTGATGTTGTATTAAATAAGTGTAATATGGAGTGACTGCTAAGGAAGTCCAGAAGATAAGGGAGTATCATATTTTTTTCTGACTGGCTTATCATGACTAGTATGACCACAAGTGACAATCACTTTGTGTCTTCCAGAGTTAATTTTAGGTGAAATGGCTGGAAAGCACACATTGTCTCCAAAAAGTGGCATCAAAGGTGAACACATTGTACACCCAAGGCATCGGACTATGCTAGCCTGTACAGAAAATGCTAAATTTAGATCTGAGGCTAAAGCAACAATAGCAAGATTAGCACTGCAAGATTCATACCTCTTTTCTGCTCAGAGAAGACATTTTGTGTCAGTTTGGACTGCTTCTAAATTTCCGCCAAATTATGTAATACTTGTACACTGTCTTTGAGCCCCCTCCACAGTCTACACTGGTACCCTTTTTGTGGAGGTAATATTTTATGTAGAATACAAGAAACTATTTGTTTTCTTTCCTACTCTGTTCATAAGTTGGTTCTTATTCCCAAAAAACTCCAAGGAAGAAAACCCAACATGTTTTACAGCCTGAGATATCAATCTAATTCTGCAAAGTTGTCTGGAAGTGCTATGTTATATCTGGGACACTCCAGTATATTTGGAGTAAAGGTTTGGTGTGCAGTGTAAAGCAGACTCCCCCCAAACCATGTGTGCAAGATTGAAAATTGAAACCAATATCATGCGCATTCCTCAAGAAATTTCACCTTTCAGTTCAGATTTTTTTTCCACCCTTTCTGTCTAATGAAGTGCTTTTTCATCACTGTTACAACATGATGGACACAGTGTGTATTATAATCTCACCATCTG
Source organism: Trogon surrucura (assembly GCA_020746105.1). NCBI lineage: Eukaryota > Metazoa > Chordata > Aves > Trogoniformes > Trogonidae > Trogon > Trogon surrucura. Next base: position 76,765,680 of record CM036658.1, on the reverse strand, counting down.
CATCATTTACATTCCCAAACGTGGAATCTCAGCCAGATGTCTGACTTATCTCCAAGGCACTGACTTTGGGCATATGGTTTTTATTTAAATGAATCACAATACTAACAGAAATTCGGTATCTATTGTCTGTCACAACTGCAGATAATAGAATAAATTAATCTTGGGCTTTTTATTGTTGCCCACCAACACTTCTGTGGATGAATCTCCTAAAATGCAATAATAAAAATCAAATGAAAGGTAAAGGAGGATGTTAAGCAGAGTACGTCATTGCAGACGAAGTTTGCAGACTGCATTGCAAGCAGAAGTAAAATGTGCAGCCCTCAGTAACATGGAGATACTGAACCAATCCACTTTATGGTGACACTGAGAAACAATCAAGTGCCAGGGCAGTAGGTCACTCGAAGCCCATATTTCTCTTATTCTTTGAAGGACCAAGCAAAATTCACAGCACTGTGCTCAACAGTAAAGAACATCATCATGTACAGAGGCGACCACAACATGAAAACAACACCACGCACACCTGCTTGCATGTAGAGCTTGCAGCTTGCACTGAGAACTTGTGCGGTGTTTGCTGGCACAACACCACCCCACACACACAATTTGCCTTGAAATAAAAAGTACATCTTCATATAGAAACGTGTCCAATTACATGTTTTTTCTCTGACTTTGATTTCTGGACCTTAATTAGTATTGGTAGTAGTAATAACATGCTTTTACTTCCATGATGTTAACCACTAGAGTATGAGTGCTGCAAATAGAAACTAAGCTTAACATAAAGAGATCTCCAAGAAGAGCGATAGTTCCTTATTTAGATTTCTTGGACTTCTAACTGACATAATTCCTTAGAATTACACCCAAACATACACCATTCTTGAGCTTTCGCAAAAGAAAAGTATTGGTGTTTTCTCTAGACTGACATTAAAGCATCCCCAACATGGACCAGAATCCCAAGTCATTATGCAAACCATGACAAAAACAGTAACTCCTGACACAATATAATTTCAAGCCACAGCTACAACGGGATGCAGAGGGCGGATAGGCATGGACCAGGACAGAGCTCCCCACACACTCACGTGCAGGCTAATCAATGCCATCACATCACTTGTTACAAATTATAGATGATTTTCTGTGAAGTAGCTGAATTTAATCTCAAATTCACCCCGTCAATGTGCACAGCGAAGGGCCTCCCTAAATGCAGATCCCTCTATATTCAACAGAGAGGGACAGAAACTTTTGGAAAGCAGCTCAGCCTGGCAATGGCATCACAAATCTTCTATGTCCGTTGCCTTGGTTAATTGGGAAATGCAAGCAGAGAAAACCCGGGCTGTAATTTTCAGCTGGACTATCCCTGAAATAAAGAAATCTGCACCAAAACCAAGAAGAGAAGGTTGCCTTCTTTCTCTGGTCTTGCTGACGGTCTCCATCTACATTCCGCAGCGCTCCTCCTCCTACCATAGGGTCGGAAGACCTCGCAGAGACCTCCTCGAAGGAGACAGCCCGAGCACCCCCCACGCACAAATGCATCACCCAGCGTGGGAGGCTGGGCGTGCGCCTGTGGTTTGACAGCCAAGTGCTGAGAAACAATTGCTCCTAGAGCCCCGCGGCAGCTCTTAGGGGAGCTCTGTTTGCAGAGCCGCAGACGAGGGCAGCCGCCCCCTCAGCTGCGCAGCTCTGCTGACCCTCCCTGTGGATTCAGCTGTTTTGTCAACCAGGCAGATGTTGCAATACTAAAACTTCGCTGCGTTCAGACCTCTCAGGAAACCCTTCCAGAAATGGAACTAGAAAAAAAAGCCTCGGACTGCAATCATGTAATCAAATGCTGAATCATAGCAGAGAACCACAGAAGTGCAGTGAAAATTATGCCAGTATGTGGTTAACACTGGTTTTTAATTTGTGAGCACTAAACCATTTGCATGTTCACAAGATCACTGTTGTGTGCGATGGAGACTTCATCTGATCGCTGTTTCTAACACACTGACTTGATCTTCAGTGCTGCTTGAAGACATCAAGAGGTTATGTTTGTCACCCTGTACTACTCTATTTAATGCCCGACTTCCACTTTCTCTGCCTGAATAATTGTAATGTTGTGGTCTTGCAGAGAATCCAGTCAGAGCATCATGGCATGACACCACAGCAGCTCAGTGCCAGCCCACCAGATTCACTGGTGGATGCCTAAGGCTAGGCTGAAAAATCATAGCAATGGGCTCTCCAGTCTCTAGGTCCAGATTTTTTCTAGCTCTGTGACCAGTTCATATACTTGTCCATAACTTAACCTCCTTGAGGAACCAGCTGAGGGTCCCCCACCACTGAGCATGGACCTCAGCTTGACTGACGCTTCTCTGATGGCTTGTCCCAGGAAGTTGCAAGCATTGCCCATCTTCATTATTGGATGGCACCGGATACTGCCTTTGCTGGCACACAACTTGAATCTCTGAATTTTAATTAATTCAGTTCATTGCTCACATGTGATGTCATACAGAAGTGTTCAAAAATGCCCAGGCCAGTTTTGAAGTGCTAGCATTGGCCTGGCAGTGGGATGGCTGCCTGTATCCACTACTCTGCCCAGGCATTGTTCTGCATTGATATATTCCCATGTCCTATGGCTCTGGGGATAAACCAGGGACAACTGGACTTTTATTGCCCATTGGAATGTCACCAAAATTGCAGAAAAGTAGTCACTGTGATCAGTTCTTTCCAGGAGATGATCTTTGAAGTAAATGCTTCTGGGGATTTACAAAAATGAAAGCTAATTGTGCTTGAGAAGCAAGTTCAGTGGCTTTAGGCCATCACCTTTTACCTGTGCAATTCAAAACTAGCAGGAGTCCAACAGGAGCCTCCTTCCCTTGAACGCATCTGCACAACCGTCTAGGTGCTACCTGATCCCACCACACTTGTCCTCTACAGAAGGATGGGCAGGACCTGTCAGCCCCTCCGTGAACAACGAAGCAGTTAAGAGAACATCTGAGATCTTATAAAAATGATGAATTCATTTTCCACAGATAACGTCTACTAAGTTTTATGCTGCTACCTACAAAACCGTCAACTCCACAGTTTCTGACTGGGATTTAGCTGTTGCATTTTGACAGCGATTGCAAAGAATAGTAAAATGGTCAAGACTGTTCTTGTTAGAGCTGGGCAGTAAATTACATGCTCTGCTCCATCCACAAAGAAATGTTTATCATCTGTTGCCAAAAACCACAGCACCCTGGTGTTTCCTCAGGCTTGCTTTCCATTTCTACAGCCGCCAAGGAGGCTGTTACCCTTGGGAAGGCTCATTCAGAATAAACAGTTCTTTATGTTCATTATCATAATTCCCAGAGAAAAGGCTGGAGGTACCTAATTAGCAATTAAGCATGACCGATCAGGCAGCCCAGAAGCACCAGGCCAGACCCAGCTGATTTGTGAGTGCATCTTCCAGGCTGAAGAGCCACAGCAAACCTTGTGACTCTTCCTCTGGCCTCAAGGACACCCAGGCCTTGAGCTGGGGAATTTCTCCTTTTCTTGGGGGTGACAAACAGTTCACTGTGGGAGGGAAACCTAACAACAGCGCTGTTTCAAGAAATGACTGATTTTAAGGGGAAAGTAAGAAGAACCCAAAGAGAACACTAAAGTGTTTCAGTTTTTCACTGAGAAGTGGTGTTTGCGTATCAGAAGTGACCGACTGTTTCTTGAATGCAAAAAGGAGACTTCAAACTCCCCAGCAGAGGTGTTTTGAGGAAGATCTTGCATTCCTTGATTCTTTTTCCAGTTCAGTTTTTGAACTTCAGTTCAGCCCTGCTTCCACCTCAACCCCGTGATGACAGCATGGTCAGCTAGTCTCAGAGAGCTCAGAGCTCGCCATCGTGACCACTTGGCCAGGATGCCTCGTGATGCTCACAGCCTGAACAGCTGCATAGACAAAGATCTCTGGAGCAAAACTGCAGCTTGGCTTAGGCTCGGCTACCAGAGACCCATGCCCACCATTGCCTGGCTCATCTCTCTCCTCCCAGCACACCCATTGGGGGGTCCCAGACCCAGCAGCTGCAGTCCTTCATCATCCAACCAGTGAGGGGAAAACAGGTCTGATAACCAAGCCTCCTCAGAGCAGGTCTGTTTTAAATCCAAGAAAGATGAAGCATTTTGCAAGTTAGGGAGTTACTCATAGACTGGCACAGGTTTTTTGGTTCAGTTTAATGCCTTCACCCTAGATTTAGTTCAACTTCTAATAATGGGTTAATCTCCTCTCGACAACATGGCTTATTAGAAGATCAGACTAATCCCTCTGTGGGTTCAAAATCTATGAGTTAAAATGTATTAACACACTCCGAGTGTGTGCAGGTTTAAATAAATTATACTCATGCTGCTGCCTGTCTGTAAACTAGAGGTTGGATTTTGTTCTGCTGGTTGCACTACCTAAAATAGCTGTTTGCTAACATACAACTTGATTGCTGTCTGATGTTTTGTAACAGGCACGGAGATTGTCTCACTCTTGAAATGTCTAAGATTTCAGAAGTCCCACAAAGATAGTCTTCCAATTCGCAGTGGCCTACAGGAAATGCTTGTAACCCATGAGTTTGAATCAAAACAGTGCATTTTTATCAAATCTTGTTCAGGCCATTTTTTCCATTACCAATCTCTCCTCCCCCAAATCATTATTTGCTTATACATTCTTTGCTACTTAGAAACACAGGAGGAGAGAACAAATGCGTTAGCCAGCAATGCACTAAGGACCATCTCTGGAAACACTAATGGCTTCTTACGCAGCAAACAGATTTCTATGTAGGCACATCTAGTTCAGAGAAGGAAGCCGAGAGAATGGCACCATTTCACATGAAAACACACAGAGATGGCCAAAATCTTTATATAACACAATGGGATCACCAATGTGGTTAAAAAACAAACCCATCACTGTGGTGCTCTACTGCACTGTATGCACGGTGCCCCAGAGACCTGCCTGTCCTGGGTTCAGCAGGGCGTTCAAATAGTTGCGCTTTTTAAACAGACGAGGAATCGCATCCAGATTTCCCGCTGCGTCCGCAGAGCCTGGGTTAGCCAACATGCGTTGGATGCCGAGGAAGAGTTTGGCGACTGCACCAAGCAGAGAATGTGCTGGACGGTTCCCTCTGCCCTCCCCACCTCAGCCTGCCTGCATTTGTCCCCGCAAGTCAGTGAGGGGAAAGGAAACTGAGGAAAATAAGGCATCCCCGCAGAAAGGAGGGAAATAACAATAAAAAGCAACATTTAAGTTTCCTGTTGAATTGGAAGCAGGGCAGCACGTGCAGGATGAGCTGAAAAGACAGGTCTTGATCTGCACAGGATTTCAGTATCTCTCTGCTGCAGTCATGTAGCAGGGTCCTGGAGGGTGTGTTTCCAAAGGACCTAGAAATGCCTGGCACTGTCTTGTGAAAGCGGGACAGCAACAAGCCATCCCCACAGCTGGAGTGACACGGCAGAGCTGCTCCCTTGTTGCCGTGATCTGTTTCCCCTGTCACTGAGATGTTTGGAGCCAGCAGTCCCACCCTCAGCCAGCGCAGAGGGTTTTGCACAGGGATGCCCAAAGAGCTGGGCAGAGCCTGGGTACCACTTGCTCACTCCTCAGCTGAGCACTGCATGTCCAGCACCCAGTATTACCCTGGGCTCCAGTAGCCCTCCTTCTGCTGCAGTCCCCAAAAGCATTACGGGGTCCACTGGTCTGTAACCTGCCAATTTGTGACAGCTGAAAGGGGCTCCTGGGTTCTACATCTTCCCGAAGGCAATTCTAGATCTAAAATGAATTGCATCCTCAGAAACCATGGAGCTTGTGAGAGGACACTGGCACAGGCACACTCTAGGGGAGATTTTCAAATGTAAAATGCCTGGAGATAAGGGACAGGTATATTCAAAAACATGGAACAGTACCACAAGAGAAACATGCAAATTAGGCAAGGTTTTTTCAGTGAAAAGAAAAAAGCAACAGTGAAAGGGAGCTGGAATGGCAGGCTGAAATTCAGGAACAGTGGGGAGCAAGTGGATAAGGAGCAGTGCTGTGTCGTGTCTTGCTTCATCAAACCCAGGGAAGACTCAAGGAAATGATGAGGTAGCAGACTTAAATAAACCAGATAAAAAGTGCTTTTTCTTGCAACACTAAACTGCAGTATTCGGTCTGAGGCGGATGATAAGGGATTAAGGAGGTTCACATAGAACTCGGACAAATTCACGAGATGCTGCTGGCTGCAGACAGGAGGTAGGCACAGCAGAAGTCCTCCCCAGCACTGCTTGTGTGCTGCCTCCAGCCAGCATTTTGTCTAAGCTCATGAGTACCAAGCCACCCACCGTCACACTATCTTAGCCCCTCAGAAACTGTTATCAGCCAAGCGCTGCCGGCCCAAGGCTGCGCTGGCCACTTTGATTTGTGTTGAAGCTCTTGCTGTAAATTGGAGTGTCGAGCACGAGCAGCTTGCTCTCAGCCTGCCCAGCTACCTGGGCTCGTCTGAAGGCATGATAAAGCAGCCCCCGAGTGTTATGACAAGAAGCCTTTTAACAAAAAATTAAGCAGAGAGACTCTGTTTACAAGAACGGCTTGTAAATGGAAACCAAAACCTGAATCTGAAAGGAAAACCACATGGCCGTAATCTCTCTCCTGTGAAAGGAGTAGTAATTCTGATGTCACCCTGCAAGCTAAATGGTCTCCTCTAACCAAACGAGGATTACAACCGCATTCCTGGACCCGCAGAGCGCTCTGAATTGTGTGGAGGGTAAGAGACCTCCCCCCATACTGCATTACATGTCCCTGGCACAGCCGGACAAAAGGTTATGGATCAGCTCAGTTAGTTTACAGAGCAACCCAAATGATTTTCCTGGAATGAAACCTTGACATGAACGTTTCCAGCGGGGATGGATACCAGCCTGCTTCTACCACTTCAGTGTCAACAGGAAATGTGGAGTACGTGATGGGATGCACTGCATTTCATAATTCAACCTACAGGTGCAAAGTAAATGTAGATTCAGGAGGCTGTTGCAGAATTTATTTTGCCAGCAGATGTTCCATGCAAAGACAGGACTTCAGCTTGTACTCCATTCCAGCTAGGTTTGGGCTAGGTTTGGATTTGCTCTGAATGCCTGGGCAAGATGGGGCTCACAGTGGGCTGGTAAATGCCTACATATGTGCACATGGACAACAACAGGCACTTCTACAAGCCTTTATACCATGGCTTTTAATGCTTTAGAGCTGCAGCAAGGAAATTTCTCTCAGGAGCTTTTGAACCTCCATTCTGGCCGCTGCAATGTGAAAAAACTCCAGGGCTGACCTCCTCCAAAACCCCATCTACCTCTGGCATGGCACCTGTGGAAACATAGGGCTGGCAGAAAACAGCAGCCAGAGGTGGCAATGCAACCAGCAAAAAATTATGGTGTATTGGCTTTGCTAGTACTGCGCAATGTCGAAAGGGAATAAGAAACAGCATCAAAAGGCCAACACCAAAACCAGAGCCCTGGTTAGAAGGACTTTCTCAGAAGCTCAGTGTGTACTAGCGCAGGCCATTAAGTCAACAGCATAGAAAAATGGAAAAGAAAACAGTTCTCCTTGAGAAATTCAAGAGACAGAGACCGTTACACCTACCCAGTTAAGCATCCTATTGCACAGCCCTGCAACACAATTCTCATGGATTTTCACAAGGTGGGCATGATGAAGAGGCTCACTGCAAAGCAATCATATCAGCAGGGACCTCCCATACCCTAGATTACTGCACACACACAAAAAAACCCAAATGCCAAAAAATCCACCCCCCCACCCAAAAAAAAAAAAAACCAAAAAAAAAGCAGGCACTTCCATAAAGCCTTTGCCCTCAAACACAAATATACCCTGCTGACACCCATGACCAACAGTCTTGGTACTCAGGAAAACAAAATAGCACAGCAAGTCAGTAACCGCATGCCACTGAGCACCACGATGGAGACAGAGTCAGCGGTGCCTGCAGTTCACAGCACTCTCTCTGACCAGCGCTTTGTGTGGCAAATGCTCACATTAAAGTGCCTGAAAAACCACCATGATCAGCACTTGCTCAACCCTAAATGTCACTCAGCTCAGATCCCCAAGACACTGCTGTTTTTCCCAAATAATTCCTAACTTTCAGCTTTCACTTGATAACCCAACATGCTGTAAATTCCAAGAAAACTGCTGATATTTTTAACACCATGACGCTCAGAAATCAAAATCAAGGAATGATCCTTAAAGCATCATCCAAAGGCAAATCATTCAAACATTAGAGGAAACTAATGGCTGTATGGACACCCAGTTCTAGCTGAGCTCTAGTTATGCCCCATTATGCTTCTGCTAATTTAACAGAGGTATGTTGCAAGCTTTCCCTACACCATTAATACAGCAGTCACTTTTCAAAAGTTGAAATTTCGCCAGTGGCCCTTGGTGACTGTGCTAACCATCATGACAGGCTGGCTTGTTGCAAAAGGGAGTTGTTTTCTTAGTCAATTATGCCATTATTTCCAAAAACGTGCTTTACATGACAGGATATACATCTTGGCAAGCCTCTCCTGAGCACACTCTGCCCCACATAAATATCGGTGTTGGAGAACCGTTTAACAAAATGCATTAGACCCAAAAGGCGACCAGGGCTGGCTCCTGGGAGAATGCTGGCGAGAAGCACAGCCCCGCGATAGCACAGCAGCCAAAGAAAACAGGGCTGCTCTGGGTCTGTGCTTTGTGCAGATGAAAAAACAGAGATAAAAAATGTTAACCCTGCAGGTAGCAGCTGTGCCATGAATAGCACGTTGCTAATTCCAAGCACTGTTTATTATTTCTCTTCTTTAAAGAGCTAAGAGCATCTTTAGGTATTCTAGTGGCTTGCAGGAGACACGGTGACACCCGCAATGCAGTGTACACTGGAAGTGCCTCATGGGGCAGGGAGAGGAACATTCCTGGTTTTTCTCAAAATTGAAAATATTTTGCAAGACTATGCTAGCAGTCTTGCAATACGAAAGTGAAGCTCAGACAGTGGCAGGACAAATCAGGCAGGATGGATTTGCCAGAGGAAAGAGGGAGGTAGGAATGCTGCTGATTACTGCTGGGTGCTTGGGCAGGAAGATGCTTTACTGCTGGACCTATGTGATAAAAACAGCTTCAGAAAGGAGATGGGAAGAGCCCACAAAAAATAGCCTTGTTGAGGACGGTGAATGGATGAGAAGAACCCCAGAACTGACCAGTCAATGTGTTCACTGAGCTCAAAAGATCAATTCACTTTTTCTCCATGGCATTTATAGACTTCTCTGTAGCATTTGACCGAAGATATGTGTTTTCACATTTTTGGAAAAGACATTTCACCTTTTGCAATAAATTCTTGACCAATGCAAGCACAAAGAGATGCAAAGGAAACACTGGAAGTGATCTTACTGATGGGCTAAGAAAACACTTCAAAACCACATGTCAGCTAAGGACAGATTCATGTGCAGCATGTCCTTATCTGTGCTACAGAGTTTTTTGAAAGTATTACTGCTATGAGAGATAAAGAAAATTTACTAGCGTGCATATATTTCCAGCAACATGCCTACATTTCCAAAAAGCATTTTATAGGATTCAGACTGGAGATCAGCAGCTAAAGCCAAGAGGAAAGATTACAGGATTAAAAACACTGCATTGAATTCAAAAGACAAAACATTGACTATTCAGTCAAAATCAGGGTTTTACCAATGGGAAAAGAAAAATGAAGGTGTTGTCCAAGAGCTGGTTTCTAACAACTAGGGATTTCTTTTTATATAGCTAATTTTGTGTGGTGAGTTGGGTACACACTTTTGTAGACACACAAAAATAAGCAGTTTCTCTACAGTTAGTGGACAGTTTCCTACCTTCTTTGCCGGGAAGGGAGCTAAAACACAAGGAATTAGAGACAAAAAAAAGTCTCCACTTACTGTGGAGCAATTTGTGATCACAAGAGACTGAGTTTTCAGAGGTTTTGCACCATCCTGTTGTTTGCTTGAAGCCTGGTTTCCACAGATTCTGGGTGCCGTTGTGAGTACTCACTACTACTGCAAATGCAAACTGAGCTCCTCAACCAGGCATTACCTGAGAAAAGGGCTTCCATTTCTGAAGCTCTTGCTTCATTATTACATGTCCTTCTTCAACGTTCCCAGAAGCAATGGGTCATACAGATAAAACATCTCAATCTTGTCCTCGAAAGGAGGGAAGAGGAGGGACGGGGCTGAGGAGGAAGGGGGATGCTGAGATGCAGATAAAAGGGGATTTCATCTCCCACCCCACTTTTCAGGATGGACACCTCTTCTTGGCATGCTGGTCAGGGGCAGAGATGTTCTGGCACAACTTATCCAACCACCACCACTGCAAAGGGCTTTCCTGTGCAAGCATGATGTATGGGAACAGCAGCACCAGGTACCTCTCGTGGTAGAGGATAAGGGGTGCCCTTTCCTCCCTCTCTTTTTCACACACTTGCATGCAGAGGATGCCAGGCCTTGCTCCTCATCTCCCTTCTTTTCATGCTGTTGGACATAGGGGAACCAAGGTCAGTCACTTCTTATGTCAGTGGAGTGTTTTGCAAGGCAACAGCTGACTATGTTTTCCTTTTTGCTTTAAAAGCTCAATAAAATAGCCACTACCCCTAAGTGATTTTAAATAAGGTCCTGCTTTGAAGCCTAGCAGTTGACTCCGTGCTAGAATATTATTTAATCTCATACTTAGTGAATCTTTGGCAGAACCAGAAAGCCAGCTCTACGATCAGGTCTCTCTTTAGTTTTCTTTTTAAACTCATTGCCACAGCACTAAACAAATCCAGCAACTCTAATGAACTCTTGTTTTGAATGCAAAACATGTTTTGTAGCAGTTAAAAATCAATCAAACTGACAGAGATTGCTAAAATAGCTATTATGAATTCCCTGCCATTTTCTACATGCAAAGGTCAAGTTTGAGAGATGAGCAAGCACTCTGAGTTTGCAGACTGGCTCCATCTGTTACACATAAAGTTTGGGTTTGGCAGTGAAAATATCAGAGCGGGGGGGAAAACCCAAGTCTTATTGTCTGTGTTTACTAACTGTAAGGCCTGATCTTGCAGGGAGCTGAATGTCTTAACTCTGGTGGAGGGAACATGCCATCTCTGGGGACCGGCGCAGAGCTCACCCTCTGTTTTCACCAAGTCCTAGAAACGTGCGGTTTTAGTTCAGACACCCTGCCCTGACGCTGAGCATTAACACCTTTTGTTCTTCTCTTTGAAGCCTCGTCTTTCTGCTCATCTGTGCCACTGGCCAGGATGCTGCCCTGGTGTAGGTCACATGGCTCCACCCGTGGAACTCCTCGTGGTGTTGTCTCTTGCATCCACAAACAAGAAACAGGGGTAGCAAAAGGCTGAGGCTGTTTGCACCCACCACAGCTGTACCCTGTCTGCAGACAGTGATAAAGAGGGAGTCATAGTTTTAATACTAGAACGTGAGAAGACCTTGTATCAGCAAGGACACGAGAGAGGGAACTGCACAACAACTCCCTCCCTGGCACTCCTCCCAAGCGGTGATTAATGCATGCAAACCGTCAGCAGCATGGTCGTAATTGAGGACGACACGCCAGCAAGATGCTGTGTCTGTCTGTGTGAGGACGGAGGCAGCCGAGCGGTGAAGAAGAGCGAAGGGGAGCCCCGGGCAGTCGCTCGCCCTTTGGATGCTCCATGCTCCCGGTGCTGCCAGGCTGCCCGCTTTGGCTTGGTTTAGAGCGGTACCATGGAAACAAGAGATGAAAGCCATCTCCTTTCGCCTTCATTTCTACCCTACTTTCTGATTCAAATAGTTAGGTGTCCCTCCAGCACCAAAGGGATTTTTCTTCTGTTGTCTTCTATCAGTCAGAGCTGAAGTATCAATATTACACGTGAACCCTCAGTCCCAGAGAAGGTGCAGAGTGCCAGTAGCAGAGTGGATGCAAGGAACAAAAATCTACCTTGCAATACCCTGGCAAGGCTGGAAAGCCACTGCCTGTACAGGGTAAAGATACACCCAGGTCACAGCACAGACCGGAAATAACAGTCTGCACTACCAACTAAGCAACAACTAAAACCAACCCAATAAATGGAAAAAAATGTTATTGTATCTTGGAATTACACTTGTGGTAAAATTAAAACCTTTGGAAGGAACACAAATTATGCCGGCGGAGAGCAGAGGGGTGGTGGAGAAGGGCTATTAAAATGGAAGCCAGATCTGAGCTTCTTGTTGGGCTGAATTCTTTGCTGTGAATAACAAGCATTTACCACAAAGAAGGGGAAAAAAAAAAGTTTGTTCACTAGCTGGGATCTTTCCAGAACCTGTACAACATCTAAAATCCTACCGGCTTTCTTATCCCAATGAAAAATAATTAAAGAATATTCTTCAATGAACCCTTAGGGGACAAATTATGATACTTCTCTGAAAACACACTGTTCTTTTCCCCTCACAAAAAAAAATGTTCTCGTGCTTGTTTCCAGGAGGTAGGCAGGCAAGCACGACAGCCAGCAGGAAGGCTCTTTGGTAATCCATTTCACATCACGTGCTCCATGGCAGCTTTCTTGTGCTGTTCACGATGGAGCTACTTCAACTTTGTAAAACACAGCAAAGTCAATCAGAAGTCCCCTATAGCAGCATCCCTGAGGAAATCCCCAGCAAAGGTATTTTACTATCCAGACTCAAGCACTACAGGCACTTAAGAGACATGCACGCACATTAATCTGTGTTCATCAGTATAAATCTTCCTATAAGCACTGGGGAAAGTTGGTCGGCAAGCTCACTTTTAAGTATGCAGGAAATACGGCTTGTATACAACAAAACAACTGTTTTAAACAGGATGCAATAAGCTTTGCATGTAGGATATTTATATTGCTGTGATGTTTTATAAATAACAGAAGAAAAATAGTAAATAAAAAAAGCATTTGACTTCTGGAGAACACAGACTGCTTCAATCCTGTCAGAGGTTGCCAAAAATGCTCCTTTCGTGTTCTGCTGTAGCTGCTAGCCATCCAGATTTTCAGATACACCTCAAAGACTAAGAAGTATGATACGGGCCAGGAATGCTGTGTATGACCTTTGTTTTCAAAACCGGTAGAGTGCTTTTTTAATATCTCTCCCTATCTCATCTGAAGAACTCTTGACCTGGGAGTCAGAATCACAACTGCTAACAAACATGTATTATCACCAAAAACAGGGGGGTGATGGGACACAACCCTACACACACTCTGGAAGCTCACAATCCCACAGGATGCTCATGTGCTGATTAATGCTTCATTTACTATACAACAATTAAACCAAAAAAGTTAAATTCCACAGCTATCCTTGACATAATTCAATTACTACCAGTGGAATTACAGCAGAGAAGAGGTTATCTCTAATGCCTCTGTAATTCAATACCAGGTTTTTGACTGAACTCTGCTGACTAGAAAAGCGTCAGAGTCAGTCCACATGGAGGGAAAAACTCAAACCAGAGTATTTTTAAAAAACAGCATTCCACAGATTGAGTATTTTAAAATAGCTACAATAGGAGTTATTTTATTTAGTTTTCCTTTCATTATGGAGAACAATGGTGTGTTCCAGGCTCCCAGGAAAATTATTAATAGCACTTTGTTTATGCTGAGATTGTGGAATACACTGCATGGGGCAGGCAGGGTGTGTTCACAGGCTCCTGCCCCAACTGCTTTGCAGTGATGCTGTGCAATTTGCTTAACTTGAAATTAGCCTCTCCCATCATCTTGCAGAGCATTTCCCCACCATCATGTTCATCTCTTACTTGATTCCAACGTGGTTATTCCCCACAATATTACCGGTGTGCACTTGGGAGGGCTCACAGGCAGTAACTGAGAGGATGGGGTTGCTGTATTGTGCTCCACAAAGAAGCGACACTTTATGCTGTGCTATATTGTGAAATTAACTTATCTCTATTAATTTTCAAAGACATCTAATCCTAGTGTCATATAAATATATCTATGCATGTGTGCATCCACTGAAATGGTTAAATGATTAACCGTGAAAAACTTATCAGATTAATTTTGCCTTCACATCATTGTACATAAACTACAGGATTTTAAAATGAAATCCCACTTTTTAAACAACCTCCCAGGAGCCTCCTGCTAAGTGGTTTGTCCTCAACAGATGAAATCAAAAACACGACCCATCTGGCAATGGAAAATCCTGATTAATCATAATTCAAGTGTTTTCTCTGACTGTGTCAATTTTGATGACATTTTCAGCAGAAAAAAACCCAGGTAATTTGAAGAGCATCTCAAGTTTTCCTACACAGAAGTGTTTCAGGCAACAAAGTGTTTTTGAATTCTTATTTTGTACTTTGAATTAGGAGAAAGCATGCCCAAAATATTGTTATTTGCTGTTTTGTGACACATTTTTTTGTGAACTCTTTGATACAATTAGTCTCTACTCCTGACCTTTGGTGCATAACTAACACCAAATCCTGTTGGGCTTGCTCCCAACAGGATGAACGACAGGTCTTGCCTTTCCAAAGCTCTAAGAACGTGCAACTGCTACCAACCCCATCCAGGCTCCTGGTGCTCCCAAATATCTCAGGTAACTTCGGTGGCAATGGTTAAGAAATGAATTTATGTCTGAATGTCAAATCTTTCCATTTAAAAATGGGTATCTTCTGTTCTACTTGCAAGAAGAACCTGAATAAATTGAGCATTTGTTTTCTACAAACAATCAATTTAACTCTCTTTTCCTGCTACTCACAGTGCCTATAATTTAGCCATGAACTTGCCTACTGATTTCAGCAGAGAAACCATCTGTGCATTCTCCAGAAACGATTTGGCCAGTTTGCTTGCTGTGATTTACTTTTACATACACTGCAAATAACAGTGTCCCATTTCCATGGGTTATTTTTGACCCAGTGATGCTTTATTTACACATCACACTCACCCATTTTTCTCCATGAACCTATTTCTGGTCTGGTTTTCAAATGTGGCAGAACTGTAACAGTGAATCACCAAAGAATGCTATTCATTAAGGTGGTCTGAAAAAACAGAAGTCCCAAGTGCCTCAAATCTTGTAACAGGTCCCCAGCCTGTCCCTAGAAGGGACAGGAGTTGGTGTCCTACAGCCAGGGTCAATATATTGTTTTTTTCTGGTTTTAATAAATCAAAGCCTCTAGTCTGCAGAAATTTTATCCACTATTTGCAAAGGGAGCTTTTGAGTCCAAAAACCTCTTTTTTTTTTTTTTTTTAAACTCTCAGTTATCATTCATAAAAGTAATGGAGCCAGCAGAGCTGGTATATCTACATTCAAGATGCCCAAGAGCTCAGGACGGACTTTTCTTCCCTAAATCAAATTTTCTTCTGAAGCCATGTCAACTTTATGATTTGTGAACCTACCACCTGATAGTTTTATTAGATACCTAATGAGATAAACATATTTTGCATTATGAAAAGCATTATACGATTCACTTCTGACTTCAGAGACTTCTATTACCCCTCTTCTGTTTGTTTTTTTTTCCTAAAATAAATGCTTATCCGTTCAATCCCTCCCCATATGAAAAATACCTCATACTTCTGATCATAGAATCATAGATTCATAGAACAGTTTCAGCTGGAAGAGACCTCCAAGATCATTGAGCCCAAACTTTTCCAGCCCTATCAACACCACTAAACCATGTCCTTCAATGCAACATCTACCCATCTCTTAAACACCTCCAGGGATGGTGACTCAACCACATCCCTGGGCAGCCTGTTCCAATGCCTGACACCCCTTTCAGTGGAGAAATTCTTCCTAATATCCAACCTGAACCTCCCCTGGTGCAATTTAAATCCATTTCCCCTTGTCCTGTCACTCGCCACGAGGGAGAACAGACCAAGGCCTGCCTCCCTACAACCTCCCTTCAGGTAGTTGTAGAGAGCGATGAGGTCTCCCCTCAATCTCCTCTTCTCTAGGCTAAACAGCCCCAGATCCCTCAGCTTTTCCTCATGAGACTGTTCTAAGCCCTTCATCAGCATGGTAGCCCATCTCTGTACCCTCTCCAGCACCTCAATGTTCCTCTTGTAGTGAGAGCCCAAAACTGGACCCAGTACTTGAGGTGAGGCCTCACCAAAGCCGAGTACAGGGGCATGATCACCTCCCTGCTCCTGCTGACAGCACCATTCCTGACGCAGGCCAGGGTTCCGTTGCCCTTCTTGTCCCCGTGGGCACACTGCTGGCTCCTGTTCAGCCGGCTGCCCATCAACACCCCCAGGTCCCTCTCTGCCTGGCAGCTCTCCAGCCACTCCTCCCCAAGCCTGTAGCACTGCCGGGGGCTGTTGTGGCCAAGGTGCAGGACCTGGCATTTGGCCTTATTGGAACTCATGTTAATTGGCCTTGGCCCAGTGATCCAGTCTGTCCAGATCCCTCAGCAGAGCCTCCCTACCCTCAAGCAGACTGACGCTTCCACCCAGCTTGGCGTCATTTGCTGATTTACTGAAGGTGCACTCCACCTCCTCCTCCAAATCATTGACAAAGGCGTTGAAGACGTTGAAGTTAAGCAGGAGTGGCCCCAGCACTGAGCCCCGGGGGAAACCACTTGTGACCAGGCATCCGCTACATTTAACTCTGTGCTGTCGTCCCTGTGAGCAGCCCAGCCATGGCAGAAATCCAGGCTGAGGGTTATCTGAGACTTGGCTGCCTGCAGACTTGGTGGTTTCTGATGCTGGAGCTGCAGGACCATGTTTGGATGCATACATGAACTCCTTGACTTCCTACACCAAAGTCTAGGAAGAAAAGATGTCCACTGTAAATGGAAGATTGGTCACAAAATCCCTGCAGAAGGAGAATGCCTCCACATGTAGGAAGAGACAATCATATCCTCTAAATACACAGCACAAACATTATCAGAGGAAATGAATAGCAAACACTAAGCTTGAGGAGTCGGGTCAGGCAAAGGAAAATGAAATTGCATGTGAGTCATGTCACAGCCTGGAAAACGATCCTTCAGCTGATGCAGAGCATGAGGTTTACAGGCTGTGGAACAGCAATCAACAGTGTGGACATGGCTTCCACTTTGCAAGTATTTCATAATGAACCTGAGAATAAATTAGAGAACATCCTCTTCTGGAGACACTCCAGGTACCAATGGGTGTGACACAAGGAGCCTGCGGCTTGCCTTACTTTCTCTTAATTATTAATCAGTGATAGACATCTGCCTTGGATCTGGAAGACAGCAGCCAGTGCTTGTCTTTTAATTCAGAGGTTGCAAAGCCTGTGGTAAGATGTATGGGATTTATGTTATCATTGTGATAAAAGTATAAAATTCAAGCATGTGTTACAGCTACAGTTGTGGTGCAGCTGAGCATAGGGGCTGTGCCTGCGCATACACTTGCTGCACTTAATCCTTAATTACCTGGGCGATCCAGGATCTCCTCAGCACGTCTCTGCACCGTGGGGTGAGAGCCTGGAGTGAGATCTGGGGACTGACCCACCTCCTGGCTGGCTTCACAGCACGAAACTTGACTCTGCTGCAGAAGGGCTCTGGGCGGGGTTTTCAAACAGACCAGACATTATGGACTGCTTAGGGAAGTGGTGGAGTCACCATCCCTGGAGGTGTTTAAGGAAAGACTGAAGGTGGCACTGGTCTGGCCCATGTGTTGGTGTTGGGTGTGATGATCTCAGAGGTCTTTTCCAGCTTCAGTAATTCTGTGATTCCCCCAAGCTGTCCCCTCTGTGCATAGGTCAGCTGATAGACCCCACTTGTACACTTCAGTATTGTGATGAACATCAGGGTGGAGAATCTGGTCATCTCAGAGGCTCCACAATGCAGCAAAGCTGAATGTAGGAAAGACACCTGCGAATGGCCAGCAGAAATTCCTCTTGCAGATGAAGAAACCACCACGAAGGAGAGTCTTTCATATATTTTTAAGGCAGGCAGGCAGCAGATGTTTTGTATGCAGCTTTAAGATAACTGGCAGCAACACATCAAACCAAGCAGCAGTGTCTCACTTCATTCTGCTGAAAGGCCGCTGCAAGGACCTCGCAGTGGTGCCTTCTGTCACCATTTGGGCAGCAACTGACTGTCCTGTTTGAGAAGTCTGATTCCCCATGGGAGCATTAGCCTATGCCAAGATCTCAGTCAATTAGTTTTGTGGGCTTTTTTTTTTTTTTTTTTAAGCAAACCCACAAGTAAGTGTGTGCGTGTGACAGGGAAAATTGCACTGATGAAACAGAGAGCATCCATGTCAAGCTACATGCAACAATGTTAGACCAGTTCCTCTGTATGTGGGAGCAACACTCATCACTACAAAAGAGCTGGCGAAATTACTTCCCAGTTAAATGATCTACGGCGATGACAAAAAAGGTGTCACGGTGACACTGCATACATTAGTATCAAATAAGATGTCATATAGACACTACATATATATAGCATCAAAGAAGGTGCCATATAACCACCGGTGGCTCACACAGATGAGAGAGGTGATGGTACTCGTTAGCACAGAGACCTTGGATAGTCTTAGTTTAAATTGCAGTGTCTGACCCTTGGGAAGCAGCATCTGTAGTGTAGTCCCTTGATTGCTTCCTCTGCTGTTGCGTGCCCCAAAGGCTTTGAAGAGGTTTGCTGCTGATGTGCCCTCAACACCATCGCGTGCCTTTGATGTCCTGCATCCACATCATGCTGCCTTTCGATCTGGACCCCAGAACACCTGTGTTTTGGCACAGGGGCTGTTCCCTCCTGCTCTGTGTTTGTGCAGGAACTAACACAATAGTGTCCTCCACCAGGGCTGGGAATGTAGGACTCTGGGACAGCACAGATAGCAGCAATACAGATCTCACTTTTTATTTCCTTAGCTTGTGTAAGCAGAGGCATGAATAGGTTGAGGAAGGAAGGATAATAATCAGCCTCTTGCTCATGAATTTGGACATTTTCCTATTTTTACTGACCTCCGTGTTCATAACACAAAAGTAACAGCATCACTGCACACCAGCAAGTAATTTCTATTGTTGGTTGGTTTTTGTTGGTTTTTTTTTTGATTTACAACATAAAATCAGACTCAAAATCAGAGTATTGCTGTGCACAGTCCGTCTGAGGCAGTATTATTGTAGCTGTTGAGAATTAGACAGGTTTTAGAAGCTGGAACCAATTGTCCATTACAATGAAAGAGGAACCTCTACATAAATGGCTCAGGATTTCCTGTTATTGCAGATTGATTTTTGTGATGCAAGGCAAGATTCATTTTTTTTTTTCCCAATAATTAAACACATGTGAAGTAGCATTCTTTCCAGTCCACAACAATGACTTTCCTGGAGATTGTTTTGACAGCGTTTTCATCTGAAATATTTTTCATTAATATAAATAAGTTTGTTTCTCAAAGTCATGACTCCACAATGATATCACAGAACACCAATCTACTCTTTGAGGAAAGAAAGATGTTATTTTAAGAGGGTCACAACACAATTCCTTGAAAATAGTCTGTCTTAATCCATTCCATTTGCTTGAAATTTTTTGGGTTTGCTTGCAAACATGAGGCTGGTGCTTTAGCATAAGGAAAAACATTTTGTAAGACAAGATTTAAAAGTATGCTACTGTTTTATACAAAAAAAATTTTAACATGACTGTGATTCAAGTCCACTGATTTTTTTTTTCCTATACAGCACTACAAAGGTAACCTTCTCAGCCAGTTTACTACAGTTCATCTGTAAAATAATTGCTTTTGATAGAAAAAATGTGCCGTGCTTATTACTGCCTGGAAGTGGACTATGGCTCCAGTCCAGAGCTTGTTGATGTTGGTGGGGATTCTTCCACAGCCTTTAATATCTTAGTTAGCAGGAAATGCACCGTCAAGAAACTTGTTTTTCCAAATACCACGATCTAGCCACTGGAGATAACTTGATGGTTTCAAAGGAGAGTTGAAAATACTAGTAGGATAAACAAAAATTACGACCGGGTTGCATTATTCCTACTCAAAGGGCACAGTAACTCACCTCACAATAGCTCTGCTCAGTGCTTTTCACTGCAAAGCCTGTGGTCCCCACAGTCCTGCCAAGCATCCCACTTCTGCTGAAAGCCGTGTGTGCTCTGTATCTCATTGAGCCCAGCCACTGCTTCACCCCGCATCCTCCTCTCTGCCTACACCCCAAGGGTGAAGGGCTCCCCGGTTTGCCCCGTCCTCTGTGCACATTTGGGGGTTCATCCGGAAGCCTGTCTGCCCGCACCCCTCCGTAGAGCCTTGTGCCACTGGAAGGATGAAAGTGGATCATATTAAGCAGATTTAGCCATAAAACAGCAAATGGGCAAGTGGCCACGCAGCCCCACACTTCAAAGGGCAGGACATTTCTTGGGGCTCTGTCCCATAGAAAAAGCTGCGTGCAATAAAAATCAGATAACTGAAGCCTGAAATGAGCTCTTCGTATTTTCACTGTTGCTTTTTATAAAATGTGGGATAACATATCTCTTATTACCTCCACTGAAGCAATTAATTTGTACCCATAATGGCTTTGGATAAAGACCCAACTTCATTTTCACCTTGACTAAGCCTTTCCACCCCTTACCCCCGCCTCTCCCCTCCACTCTTCCCTGTTGCTTTTTGTGCCAAATGAATGAATGGTCACTCAGGCTTCAAAGTACATGGCAGTTTAAAAGGACTTGTTTGTTAAGATCTCCCAGCCGTCTGCTGGGGAATTCCTCACAAAAGCAGATCTCCCCTTAGGGATTATTTCGCTACCTTTGAAGACCATTTGCCAGCATTGCTGCTTTTTATTTGAAGAGGTATTTCAGCCTCATGAAATGACAGCATCTATTATGCGTTACGGACAGTTTCGTCAGAACAGCTTTAAGGGCAAAGTACCTAAATGTTGATTTATGGTCCATGTAGCTTTTTTCATCCAGGTTGTACAGAAGAACCAATACACCCCTGAAGTTCATATAAATTTACGAAGTAAACTGTAAAAGTCCAGTACCAATTCTGGTGTTGGCAACCCTCCTGCTTGCTACCAATTCTTCAATCCTTCTGCTGAGGCATGCAGCAGAAGGGCACCAATGCCTTGCTCCTGCCATCACCAAACCTCCGTGTAACCAGCAACTGAGGCAAACCTCCCACTGACATGCAGCACTCATCACAAGCGTGTCGCCACTTTCCAGGTTAAAAAAGGCACCTGCAGTGCCTTAAGTGCTCCAGGAAAGAGCTCCTAGCAGTCCCTGCTGCACTCAGCAACTTCTTAACATACAATCATGGATAAATCCCCACTGGTTTGCTCACGCAGCACAATTCCATCTCACAGGCTTTTGCCATGCTCCCTCTCACAGGGCCTTTGTCCTCCCTGAATGTGTTGCTTCACTTTGGGATCTGGACTCTATCAGGTGGCTGGGTGTCTAGAAGTCAGCCACTGCAATACCAATATCCCTTTGGGCTTAGCCCAAAGCAACACATCATTAGATGTCATTAGACACCCAGCAGTTGCAGCTAAGCCAAGAAAGATTCAAGATTGTCAAGTGTGATTGAAGGACTCACTTCTGAACCAGTTTCTAAAGACGTATGCAGCACTTTCCTGAACAAGACACAGATGCATCCCATCTTCTCTGCACTGAGCATGCACATCTCTTTCTGACTCCAAACTGGGATTTAGGCATGTTGAGAAGTTCTGAAAAAGCTCCCAAGCTGACTGTTTTAAAGTTCACAGTATGATAGCTGGGGGTTTGCATAGTATAACCAGGTGAGATAAAAGATGCATACCAGAGATCAGTCCAAGGGACATGCTCTGCACGCAGTCAGTGCAGGCAACTCATGCCTCCCTTTGCCCAGTTTTCTCAATGTGTTCCAGCGGATAAATGAACTCCATCACATGTAACACATTGTATTTCAGAAAAAAAGAGACCAGGGAGTGGGGAAAAAAAGACACAGAAGATAGGCAAAAGCTAAATTTGATTTTAAACAGATGAGCTTAACATTTATTTTTAAATCAGTAAGTTTAAGAATTAGTTCCGGGCATGTGCTGTAAAACAGCAGATGAATGGGATTGTGGTTTTTTTTTTTATTCCATAGCTAGGATAATGAAAAACCTGCACAGAATAGCTATAACTGGATCAGTGTTCATTAATCATTTGTCTAAACCATTGCCTTAACTTCATTTTTAGAAATTCACCAACTAACCCAAAACCTATTTCTAAGGCCAAACTGGAACAAATCGAAGGACCTCTCCCATGAGGTAATCCTGCAGCAGAAGACTGCTTCATCCCATATGCAGAGCTATTACCCAAAATGCTGCCAAGCCGAAGTTCCAGCTCAAATTGCTTGCGTATGTTCAACTGGAAAAGCACAAGAGTAATGACACAGATTAGCTGTACTTGCTGTTACTCCTGGGGCAGTGCAGGCATGTCAGGCCTGTCACAGTAAGGATGACAGATATTCATCTTCAAAAAGCTGTAACTTTAAGTATCAGGTAAAAACCCAAAACTGGCCCAGAGGGACAACAATATACTTATGCCTGCAAAAAAAAACCATAGGCCTTGGTATAGCAAAGTTGAGAGACAAAGGACCAGCAATCACTCCCCTCCCTCATTATTTAACATGCACTATGATGTAAAAATTAGTGATACACTATTATTACTGGATATTATGTCATGAGGTGAGAAGTTCAAGAACAGACAGAAATACTCAGAATGAAAATGCTGGTTTCCAACATGAAGGAAGTGAAATAGTAGGATAAAGACATGCCTTGTCTGTTAACAACAATTAATGCCTGTTAATTATCAGTTGCATAAGGTGGCAAGACCTTTGGCTGACAAAACATTCTGAAAAGTTACATTCACATTAAGTCCAAGAGACACCAGAAAGCCAACAGATATCCCAGCACCCTGGGAAACTCTCTAGGAAGAAATGCAGTACATCCCAAAAGGAGCTTCTACACATTCATAAATTCTAACTGAATGTGAAACATCCAGGAAAGAGACCTCAGAGATGCAAGGAATCCAGTGCAAACATCTGTTCGCTGCACAGGAAGATGGGTTACATAGCCAAGAAAATATTACATTGCCTCAAGAAAGATAAACTAGTAGCATTAATATTCTAGCAATAGCTTGAACCTCTAGAAATAATAAAAGCTCTCTCTTGTTTAGGGGAAAACATGATTCAGCCATGTATACTGAGACCTGTCACTGAGCCTCTCAGAAAACCTGGTCTGCAAAGGGATATGTATCCTTTGTAATTGCAGGAGACGATGGCCACATGACAGAGAAACCTCTGATATTTGGGCACTTGGTGAGGCTTGCTCGACAGCTACTTGCTGGCACACCAGCCCATGTCTATGGCCCTTGGGATAACAGGGATTGGGATAACAATCCGCTGGCCAGGTCATTATTAGGCATCAGCAGCACTTAAGAGATGCTGTCAAGAGCTTAAAAAAAACCCCTCAGCTTATGCCTGTGATGTTAAATGCTCATAAGAGCAGAACTGGTTTAAATCTAAAAAGGGGCAGAGAAAAAAAGCCGATGAAGACTATCGTCTTACAAACACTCAGTCTGGCAACACAGCATCCATGCTGACAGCGGGAAAATAACATCATTCCCAGCAGCTGCTGAACTCATTAGCATCCAGCCTGTGTCTCCTCTCACAGCAACCCAAGGACATCCCGGAGAGCACAGAAATAAGCTCTTTCCTCAGTCTCCCATGTCTCCCACCCAAACGACGCCCACAGTTTGGAGATACTCAAGCTAAACCATTATTTGCGGAGTTGTTTACTGGCAGTTTGGTTAAAAAGCACACAGCTGCTTAGCATGCTTCACAGGCTTTACCTTTGCTTTTCAGGAACAGCCTCTCCATTAGTACTTAGTGAAAACTATAATTTATATCCTGGGTTCCAAGCCACGTCACACTGAGATAAGCCTTCATTTCACCAGCTCTCCCTTGTCTAACAGAATATAAGTAAATCCCACGATCCCTGTTCTGTGTAAATAAGTCACCTAAGGAAAATGCCTGTGGCAGAGCCCACATCTCCAGAAAGGCCACAGCACTTCCAGCCTCTCTCCAAGCCCTCATCTTCACCCATCCCAGGGGGGTCATCACACACCAGTGACCAGCAGCTGCTTTGCTGCATTCTCAGCTCTCCAGGAAGCTGAAAAAGGCCAGAAGCCCCCATATTCCCTGCTCATCGCAGCATGGCAGTACATCAGCCTAAGGAAGGAAAGCTGAAGAGCTGCTCCTTGGCATCAGCAACATCGGGTCCACCAGCGTGGATGAGACACGGGCAACCTGCATGTTACCTGTGGGACATGTTTTGAGTAAAGGGAAGGCGAGGAAGAGTTTATTGCATGAGCCAAATGGTGGAACAGTTTCCTGGGGTCTCTGAAAAGAGCATGGCCAGGAGGTACTTGCCTTCAGGACCAGACCCATGCAGGGAGCTGGCCTCAGCCGTGACCACACAGGCAGCACTGGCCCAGGTGATCAAGCCCTGGAGCTGGAGTGTTGGCACGCCAGAGCCTTTCACACATCAACTCAAAGCAGACAGGCAGTTTGGAGACCAAGGACAAGTTACAGTTCTTGCACGGAAACCACTACTTGGACTAAAGAACCAGCTGCAGGGAAGAAGAGCCTCGTCTCTGTGGTGCAAGGTGGAGAGAGTGAGCCTGGAAATCGGCTACAAATCCCCAACAGTGCCATAGTAGCCAGGTAAGGAGGTCTCAGGGAGTCACAGCAGTGGTCAACCATCCCTGTGCCAGCAGAAGAAGGCCCCAGGCTCTGCAGGTGCTGATCTGCCTGTGCTATACCTGGCCACAATTTCTCCCTGCTTCTACTAACAGGCAATCTCCTGAACAGATGTGAGTCCCTCAATGATTTCTTTCCTGACTACAAATGAAAAACTTTTTAATTAATGGAAAATATATTTTGAGACATGTTTGTCCCAGAAATCAGATTTATGCGATATGAGGGATTAGAAACAGAGATTTTATAGGAGGAATTTTTGTGCTGGAATAACATTTACCAAATAAATATCCATAAAGCATATTGCAGTCAGCCGAGCAGAAAACCCTCAAAATGTGTGAGTACGCTGTGCCATCTGATATTACATCACTGGCACTTTACAAGAACCAGAGAGATGCTAGAGAGATCTAGCTTCTTCATCTAGCAGATCAAGCTAAAAGAATCTGATACAAATAAAGCAAACACAAGCTTTACCTACACAATGGCTATTTGAACTGTGGAGCTGCTTCCCAAGGGATGATCAAGTCTTCATCTGTCAAAGAGAAAACTGAACAAAGTTGCAGGAGAAAAATGCATATATATAGAAACTGCCTCCTGCTCTGTGAGTCCCCAAGATGAAAATGGTAGAAAACTGGGGGAAAACTATAGGAGAGTATTGAGGAGAGTGACTTTGGCTATTCAGGAAGGTGACCTCTTGGTACTGGCGGATCATCAGCATTACCCAGGTCATGGATTCTGGTGGTTTTAGGTGGTGCTTCAGGTGGTGGCATTGCATCTAGGTGCATAGGAGGTGCCAGAAGTGCTGAGTTATTAAGTATTACCACGGCACAGGGCTGTGTGGAGCAGCTGCAGCCTGCTCACCCCAGGCCCCTGAGTAATCACATTATGTGTACATTTACCTAGGAGAGGGGAGGATTCACCAGAAATCAGACCATTTCTGTGTAAAAACAATCTCACAGATCCCCCAAATCCCACAGCTGAAGTGCACGTCCACATCACGCAGTTTCTTCTACTCTTGTTGGTGTCACGTCTGTGCCCTCATCAGGGTAAAATGCAGTGAGCCTTCACTGTGGCAAAGTCTTGACTTTCTCGTGGTTTAAATCTCAATATTCATGTACTTTCTGGCAATGGCTTGCACTGCAGTTCTGTTTTATTCCATTAACTGACTCATAAAAAATAAATCATCCCATAATGCATCCCTGGAGAAGCAAGGACATAGGACTACAATGCTGGCCCTGCATGGCCAAATTACAGGGAGGTGGTTAAAGACAGGATCTAGACTGATCCTAGGGACCAGCTGCAGCTGAAGGTATGTAAAATTTTCAGATAGCACAATGTCAATAGCATTACTGGGGAACAGAACAGAAATTAGATTATGTAGAAGACAAACACCTACAAAGAGTTGACAAGAGGCTTGCAGGCAACAAACTGATACTTTCGTTTGTCTGGACAGATGCTCCCAAAGAGTAACCTATCCCTTTATCCCTTCTGTACCAACCCAACCACAATTCTGGATATTTCCCCAATATAAGTTATGGGGTATCAGCACTCATAACCCTTGAGCTATGGACTTTTGTCAAAACCAAGAACATAGTTAGCTAAAAAAAAAAGGTTAATTGTATACAAACTCACAAAACTAGAAAGATAATTCTTGGTTGCATAATGTGGGCCAGCTCAATGACGTTTTAATCTTAAAATAACAGAGTATCTAAGGTCTTGCATTTTTTCAGCACCACAGGGAACATAGGGAGGCTATTCGAACTGTGAGCTAAAATGGAGGGATAGGTGACAGACAGCAGTTTTGACAAATTCAAGACCAAATGTTGCCTTTTCTTCCCTCCCCACCAGAATGTGCTATTTTGACAGCTGAATGTGTCTTGCTCTCCCGAGAGATGCAAAGATACAGACTGGGACTTGACATCACCAGTTGCATCAACGAAAAGCAATAAACAGCTGCACACAAAGTCTGTTGTGGCTGTTGCAACCAGAGTGCTCCTTTACAGAAAACAGTGACGCTCAGAAAGTATAGGTTAAAATCACAGTGGAAATGGTGGCTGCAGATCTCAATCTGTTCTAATACTCGATTCCTGATTGCACAGACTGGTGTGCAAGGACTGCTCTTGGCAGAGCAGCCCAGCATCTCCCTGCCTCCTGAGGTACTGCAATTCTTCTGATTATTTCTCAGAAAAAGCTTACTAAAGCCCCGCAGAAGCACTCACCCCCCGGCAGCCCACGAGCAGAGCTGCATGCCTTGCCAGTGGCCCCACGGAGATGGCTTTTCTGCGCCTGGAAGATAAGTTGTTGTGGAGAAATCTCCTCCCTTGGAGGAGGAATTTGAAGATAACACCAGAGGAGGATATAAACAATGGACACCCAGCGGACTTGCACACACGAAGGGGGGGAAATACCCTTACACAATAGAAAAATGTATAAGGCACATTAAAATGCCCACCCAGGTTTGGCAACACTGCAGATAGTCTCCTATTCTTTATCCTCCAGAGTCAAATACAAAACAAAGGCCTATTTTTTTAAGATTAAGACCAGAGACAGTGGGATTATATGAAAGATTCGACAAAGTGTATAATGGACAGGCTCAGCATGCAAACGGGTTTGGGTGGGTGCCAAAGGCTCAGGTCACAAAAACTACACTGTTTCTTCTTTTTTTCCCCTTTTAAAGTCTTTATAAATCAGCATTGTATGTTAAAAGCTATTTTTCTTCTTATTTTTAGATATTACAATGATTTTTTAGACTTGATAAATACTTCAGATTCATCTTTTGCATGACAATCATAAATTTGAAATTAATTATGCTTCAGATTATAGAAACGAATTAACTGGATAGGCACTTCTGCTGTTTGGGGTCAGGAGAGACTAGTTCTTGGTATTAAGTTTAATGACATGAAGAGCAGTGAGTTCATCCAGCTTCCAGAATGCCTTCTGGCATTAGCGCACAATGTGCTAAGTGTATACACACACACAAACACACATAGGCACACTCATCTTCCCTAAATGCATGTTAGTAACCTTAGTAGCTCCTGCAGTGAGACATTGCTTTGCCACTCCATAGGTAACATTCAGACTTATGCTAATAATTAGAATTGCCTCAGCTGTCTCATATCGTTCATGTCAGGACTGGCATAAGGAGGATAGAATTGGGCCTGCCATGCAGGCAGAACTTAGGCAGTGAGGTGTCGGGATGGCACCAGGGGATGGGGAGACATGAGAAACTTGTAGTACCACCAAGTACTCTGTATCATGAAACTGCAGGGGAAACTCCACTTGAAAAACACCGATTTGTACAAGCAGAACAACAAACTCAGTATTTCAGCTGGGACACTCATGACGATGCCGTCCGTGACAGAGTCATCTTTTTTCCTAGCAACAAGTGAGGCCATTCTGTATGTCAAGTCAAACAGGTCCAAGAAGAACTAGAAAAAGGGAAATGTTCTTCAACCACAGTCTGTCTTTGCACCTTAAAGCTCTAAGGTTGACCTGGGTTCCCAGAGGTACCATCTGAGCCAGCACAGCCCTACAGGTCTGATGGGTCTCCAGAAATCTGCAAGCACTGAGCAGAGCTCTCAGCCTTCTTCTGGCTTTCTGTTCCCTTGTTGATCTGGGATGAGAGGAGTTCATTCACACCCTCACAGCAGGAAACACAAAACCCCCTTGACTGCTGCAAAGACATCAGCTCTGGAGTGCTGCAGCCCCTGAGGGTGGAGATCCCGGCAGAGTGGGATCCCACCAGTGTGAAGTGCTGAGGGAGCAGCCTGCATCAGGCACAGGGGTATTGCACAGCAGCAATGTTGCTTTGCTTGATGCTTTTGGCTTTTGGGTTCATCTTCTTGAGACCCTCTGTGGACAGCTGCTTAAAAAATAGCTAACACCACCAATAAAAAGTAAAAAAATCCACAACTTGCCTGCCAAGCAGAGCTTTTTCACAGGACAGATGGGTATCGACAGGTCAGGTGTTAAGCAAAGCCCTGGGTACAAAATTCTCAATAAAACTGCAAGGTTGACCAACTCTGCTGTAGCAGCCAAGAGTTCCCGCTGATATCTGCACAGGTTGAGAGTACTGTGCTGGTCTTTCTCTATTCAGCCAACTTGCCAGCTGTTTGATTCAAAGCTTCTCTCATCCTCCAGGAATCCAGATGCAGCGTTCGGCATGATTCCAGCTCAAATTATTTTTAAAACCCCTCTGTGCACTTAAAATGACATGATAATTAACATCAGAAAATAACAATCAATCCAGAATTTGATAGTAACAATGAAAGCCTAAGAAAGAAAAATAAGATTGGTTTTAATTGTGCAATCCATCTGTAGGATGAATTTGTTAGAGACAATCTGGATAGGAATCTTTTAAGTAAGCCAAGAAGTTTAGGAGGGATAAAAGGAATGCATTAGTGAATCCAAACTGTTAAAACAAATTTCAGAGTGTTTTCCCATTTTGAAGTGTAGCATTCTGGCTCTTCAAATCTTTCATGATTGTTTAAGAGGTATATTTTATTTTCAAGCTACTGGGAAACTAAATTAGATCGCCACCTCGCTAATTACATGCAGGTGTTCTCTAAATGCCCAGAAAGATGAAATACTGTAGAACAAGATTACTCTGGAAAATAATAGACACAAGAGTAGCATAAATAACCAGTGATGATAAGACTAGGTAAGCATCATAGGTAGGTCAAAACAAAAGCCCGTCTATCCCAGCCTTGTCTCCAGCAATAAGTCCAGAAAAGTATTAAAAATGGCCAAGTACCACATGGTTTTCCTCCTCAAGTACCGCATGGTTTTTCTCCTCCACCCCTCTCCTCTCTCAGCAACACAGAAGTGGCACCCTAAGGAGGTGGCATCCTCGATGTGGAGTTTAACAGCTATGTTTTGAGTGGTTTTAGAATGACAAATGTTGAGTTGGGTCACCCCAGGGTGCTCTGCTCCAGCGTGATGTGCAGCCCCTGGACGCTCTGCTCAGAGAGAGCATTGCTCTTCAGGGAGCTGCATCCCTGTCTGTCTAAAGCACTGTAAACTTCCCTCATGTCTCTCATGGATGGAATGCCAACCCACCTGGCCACCAATAAACCCATCATCTGGGCCTGATCAGGCAGGAAAGCTGACCCTGAGGGGGTCTAGCCCCTTCCAGCTCTCCACCTGCTTGGGCAAAGAGCTTGCCTGGGTAACTGAGACATCTTTCTGCCCTGGCTCCTGTGGTTTGGGTTTCAAAATGTCCCCCACTGCATCCCAGAAGAGTCAGAATCCTGTCAGTCACAACAGACCCCCTAAAATTAGGTAAACAGACTTCACTTGCCTTTGAAAATTTTGGCTTCAAAAAACCAGTGAGATTTATCTCCTTTCACCCACCTCCCACGACTTCAAACATCCTGTAGCTTTCTCTGGCACAGGACTTATTCAATATTTGAAAAGAACAGGACAATGAGGTAGACTATATCTTTTTTAAAAGCTCTCAATTATGTAAACACCTCACCTATTTTTGGTAAATGACTGCTGGTTTAAAAATTGTGTAAAAGAAATCACATAGCAATTATTATTTTAATTATTCACAAAATAATGACATTATTATTTTTTGATTGAACAATGCTGCACTCAGGGGATTACAGGAAAAGGTCAAACAAAGGCTTTGGTGCATTAAAAAAGCTGTTCTGAAATCTTGGAAAGACCTCAAGTTTCTTAGCAGTTTCATCCAGGATTTGGGACTAAGCTGCAGCTGCAAAGGTACACTGTGTCAGGGAGCACAGTGCCTCTCACGGGCATTCCTCTCCTGAGCTGGGAATTTGTATCATCTGCTACCAGTTCTCCTGTCTCTTATACTCCTTCCTTTACACTGTCATACAACTATGTCCCTATTCCTCACTCCGTCTTTGCAGGGATGTATCTGAATCCTATAGTCTTGGCACACATGTGACAGCTGCAGCATTGTGGGCATGAGGGGGACACACACTTGACTCTCCAGACATTAACTCAGGCTGGATAACAGATTTTTCACTGCTGAGGATGAACAACAGCCCAGGGTGCAGGGGAACAAAGGAGATGGTCCACAGAGTCAGAGTGACTGGGACCAGAAGGAGCATCACACACTGCCCCAGTCCATGGGGTGCTCTTCATCTGTGCCAAGGGAAGTGGACCTGGCACAACAAAGGTGCACTCAGCAGTAATGATGCTTTCTATAAACACATGATGTTTTCTTTTCTTAAAAAACAAACCTCAAAAAGAAATCAAATTATGTTCTAAATTTTGGCATGCTTAATGCCACTGTCAGAAAAACCTCTAACAACTTATCCTCAGGTAAATTAGCCAGCATTCTTTATTCCTCAGTAATACACCTGATCTTCAGGTCTGGCCATACATTTTTTTTGTTTTCAGACCCAACTCCACAGGGTATCATAGAATCATAGAATTGTTTAGGTTGGAAAGACCTTTAAGATCATCAAGTCCAGCTGAACCCATCACTGAGCACCGAATCTACACATCTTTTAAATACCTCCAAGGACGGCGACTTAACTACTTCCCTGGGCAGCCAGTTCCAATGCTTGACAACCGTTTTTGTGAAGAAATTATTCCTAATATCCAATCTAAATCTCCTCTGGCATAACCTGAGGCCATTTCCCCTTGTCCTATCAGTTGTTACATGGGAGAAGATAACAACTCCCACCTCACTACAACCTCCTCTCAGGTAGTTGAAGAGAGCGATAAGGTCTCCCCTCAGCCTCATCAAGTCCAACCACAAACCTAACACTGCCAAGTCCCTGACTAAATCGTATCCACAGGATAACACAGAGATGCTGGGTAAGGAGAATTTAAGTGCATGTGCCATTGACTGCTTCAGGTTCAGGACTCAGACTTTCTTACTTCTATCTATCTATCTATCTATATCTATCTATCTATCTATCTATCTGTCTGTCTGTCTGTCTGTCTGTCTGTCTGTCTATCTATCTATGGCTGATTTCATGCCATACCTTTATAGAAAAACACTTTAGCTGCAGAAATTTAGCAGAAACAGTTCTTGGTGTATCCCTGTTTTAAGGAAGGGTGAAAGGGTGAAACCAAAGCTGCTAGAAGCAGAACATCTGACATCTGCTATGACTGCTTGGGAAAACTCTCTATGCAACAGTCTAAGAGCACAGGCTGATTTTAAGGAATCTTTCCAGTGTTGAATGATTCGCCATGTACTGAATGAGATTTTTGCTGGCAGAGTTTATGTCACCTGGAAGTCAGGAGACTGGGACGAAAACATCAGGAGTTGATACCCTGGAAAACGCACACGGCAGCTCTGGATTGCCAAACCACTGCTGCCATGGTTCCGTTTGCCTCAGGCTTTGCTAATAAGCTTTGCCTTCCTTGGTCCTAACCACAGAGATGGCCATCTCATGGGGATTGTTCCTGCCCTCAGAGGTTTGTTGCAGTCAGGTCAGAGGCCCCGGAGCACCAGCCCTGCTGGCATGTCTAACCCCCAAGGTGGTTGCTGGCGACAGAAATCTCACCATCTCTGGTGCAACACAAGCCAAAAGCCTGCAGCCTCTGTTAAGCACGTCTTGTTAACTCCCCTCTGTAGCCCACACATCACCAGCAGACAGCATCGGACCACAGCACTGTGTGAGCATGCACTGCACTACACACCTCGCTTGGGCTTTTGCTTGGCCTCAACAAGCAATCTTACAGACCCAAATGAGAAAAATGTCTGATATCAACCCAAACAACTTTATTCCTTCACCTTTTCGCGCTCCTCCTCCTCACAGCACGGTTTGGGTTGGTTTTCTAGACATCTACATTATTTGCTATCTACTTGGAGCATCACAGAATAAAAAATAAATGAGAATAAAAAAAATCAGTGGGACGTGACTGATCAGTGAAATCAAGCACATCTGGAATCAAGATGTATTTGCAAAGCACTGCTCTGATACCTGTGTCAGGGTTTACACACCTCCATGCCCAGGCAATCCATTCACTTAGCTGAGCTTATAGCAGAGTGAGAAATATAGCCAGGTGGGGAGGCTTAAGCCTCCTTTAAAGGAATTTATCCATAAAAAATGTGGCAGTGCTATGCCTTTCTCCAGTGGTTTGGCTTCCAGCTCCAAATCAGTTCTTGATGCAGAGGAAACCGCGTTTGCGCAGCGCAGCCATCCATTAAAGATTTCGGGCAAAACATGCAAACCATTAGTATGCATGAGAGCTCCTTTATTTCTTTGTTGTTGTTCAACAGAAAGTACCGTGGAAATTCTGCAGCTGAGTTTTCAAGGGGAGAAACAAGGGATAACTGTAGCCAAATGAACCTTGACAAATGTTGTTCCCTGGCACTATTAGAGGTGAGCAGATTACATATCCGCTTACAGGAACATGCAAGTTTGCCATTACACTTCAGAAGGCATCTCCATTAATAATTCAAAGTACTTGCAAAAGTTCATGCGCTCCAGCTGAGGAAACTCTGATTAGAAAAAATATTTGATTTTTTTTTTTTC
Organism: Trogon surrucura; assembly: GCA_020746105.1. Classification (NCBI taxonomy): domain Eukaryota; kingdom Metazoa; phylum Chordata; class Aves; order Trogoniformes; family Trogonidae; genus Trogon; species Trogon surrucura. The sequence goes on along the minus strand of CM036658.1, from coordinate 76,732,634 downwards.
TGAGCCAAGTACATACATTTGGCAGAATGACACACATCCAGTACAATGCCGAAACTGTATTAACCTTGAGGCAATATACCCTAAGTTTTTCCTGCTAGAAACCCCACTTGGAAAAAAGGGATGTGAACAAAGAAGAGAAATGGTATTTTTTCGAGGGAAGAAAATAATAGTTTCCATGAAGAGGATAAAGCGTGTCTCTGTCCCAGTGGAGGAGGTCATAGGGCAACAGGTGGAATGAAAGCCTCCAGCAAATACCTCTTCAGAGGTTTCTTCAGACAGGTTTAAATCATGCTGCTTTCCATCACGCTGGCCTTTGACTCCTGCTGTTGCCTGCCCTGGGGCACTTGGCCACACAAGGTTTCCGAGGCCGGGTTATGAGACGTCTAAAGCATCTTGCTGAACGGGGAGTGCGGCAGCCTGGCTTCGCGGCAGGGAAGGGCTGATTAACTGGCTGGATGAAAAGACTGATTAGCAAAACACGCATCAAAAAGGCAAGGCAGATCAAGACACGTCACAAGAGTTTTGTGGAAGAGATACGGTTTAAATAAGGAATGGAGCTAATTAGGCTTTTGGAGAATTATTATGGATCATATGACTTATTGAAGAGTGAAATGCTTGTCAAACGTAGCTGGAACTTATTTAATCTTTTGTGATTAAATCCCCTTTATAACTCTAAGCTTTGGAATTACTCCCTCAACACCAAAGCACAAATTACACCCTCTAAATGGAGTTTAATTATACTCTGATGGCTGTCCCTGCTGCTGCTGAATGCTGGTAAAAGCCTTTGGTGTAAATACTACTATTAACCCATAACCAAAGCAAGGCTTCTAATTTGTTGGCAGTTATTGATTTACTGTTATTTTGATATATTTTCTTTTCATTAACATATGAAGCACCAAAAAAAAAAAATCCAGAGCAACGAAGATGTTGCACCCACAGCTCTCTTCTGAAGGCAGACTACAGTCTCCACACCAACACCACCAAATACAGAGCCCTAAGGTAAATCAAGAAGAAAAAGAGCCTAAAACCCTGCTGAGGTCAAACACACCGTGCTGTCCCACCACATGAGTTAAAGATCTGTTCTGAACTTCATACTGTCCCTTTTTCTCAGGCTCTCATAAAGCCTTGAGGAACTAGGGGAATCTGGGGGTGCAAATGTGTTCATTTGCTGTCACTGAGAAACACTGAATGATCACAGCACGTGTGATAGCTGAGGTCTCTCTGAACTCCCAAGAGACCGATAATCAAGCACCAATCTTGTCCTCAACTGAAGAAGGAAAAAAAATTCCATTGCTGTTCCTGATACGTCAACCACAGTACTGCTGCCTAATGACAAGAGTGCGGAAAGCATATGGGTTTTATTTTTGATTTACATTTGCAATCACTTTCCTAATCGAATTGTCTAAGCTTAAGATAATTATCTCTGAAAATACTGGATCAATTAACTCATAGACCAAAGACGGGCCACAGGCAAGAAAAGTATGTAAGAAAATGACTTGTAAGCATCCCTGCTGATTTAGGGCAGGCACTGAAAGTGCTGTATTCACTGTTCTAATGCTATTTTACCAAGTGCCATCAGCATTAGAGGCTAAAAATGTCTTCAAATACGTAATCTGAATTTGCATGAGACACAACACCCAAGAGATCGCTAGTATGTGAGGATTTTCCTCCCTTTGGAAAACTATTGGTAAACTGTGTAACGGACAAAATTTTATTCAAAAATAGAAAGACTAGCACCATTCACGTAAGGCAAAATTTAAAAAAGCGGCACTTCTGACAGGAGGATTATGGATTTATTTGTGGCCTCAATTAATTGCATGGTATTAGCGAGTCATTTGGATAAGAGCACAGCAGCCAAAAGTTGGTGCTGCAGCCTCTAGTGTGACCTAAGACCTCCAATATAGTTTTTTTCACCCAGTGCTAGCTAATATTTTCAGCACAGGGAGTCCTCTTTCAATTTCAGTTTGCATACTCATCTACTCTAAATTCATTAATGACTACTTCATCTCCTGTGGATATATTTAGAGCCACAAAGCTCTTGCTCACACAAAAATCTCCTAGCCAAGAACTTAGCTCTGTATTAAATCAGCATTACCAGGGAAAGATCAGACTCTTGGTTTTGCCCAAGGAGAGGATGTCCTGGCTTGTCTGGGACACGACAATATTTCCTATTGCACATGTCTGTGAGGCAGTCATTTATCACCACAAAACCAAAACCAGGTGTTACAAAACACCCGCTATGCTTCAGCCAGAAATAAGTAATCAAAGCACACATCCTTTAAACACCTATACTCAAAATATCACGCTACCTGTAAAAATACTGGGCTCCCACTTAAAAATCATCAAAAATCTCACATATAGCAAAGCATATTTCTCATCTGGAGAAAATGTGGTTGCATTATTAACACCTGAAGCACACACAATGTGTTAGCACCGTACTAGCTCTCAGTCTCGTTCTATTTATACCCAGGGGCAGTGCTCGTCTGGCTGGGGATGTCCTGTAGATGTGTACAGTGGAAACAGAAAAACAGATTTTCTCCTCATTTCTGGGCATGGCGTGCTATGGAAACAGGATATTACTCTACACATTTCTTCACTGTAAAATACTTACAAATTACACAACTTCCAGTCATGATTTTAGAGTTAAGTAGCCCATGCTTTCTTATTGATCAAGATGAAAAAGTGTGTTTAAGAAGAGGCAAATATAAAGTGGTTCCATTATAGTCTTCAGCACAATTTTTTCATCATGTTTAACGAGTTCATAATTTTGACATTAAATGACAGTTTCCTTTCTATGATTTGGGTGTGCATATTTTAGCAAATATTTTTTTCCATTATTTCTAGAAAAAGCTTATATAAAATACACCGCTTATTGCTAGATATTATATCAGCATTTTAACTGATCATATAGAAAGAGTTCTGTTATGACTGGTAAAATGCAGACTGCAGTTTGTTGACTGCGGAAGTACCTAGTCCCATCTCCTTGTAAACATGAGGATAAAAGTTGCTTCTAATTTCTGTGACCTGGGTGATGCTCTATTTCAATCTCACAGTACAGATGAAAGTTAATAGAGATTTTTAATAGAACCTTTACATTGCCCATCACAGCTACGTGACCAAGCTCCTCTCTCTCATCCAGTCCTAGGTGGTTTGAAAATGGAAAAGTGTGTTCTGAGTTTGCGCTCTAAGACAATGGGAGAGCAGCCAGCTCTGAGATATTTTAATTGAATGAATCGTGACTTTGACAAAACACATTCCCATAATTCTGTGGTGTTTGTAGCAGAGTTTTCCTTTAAGCCGGATTTTAAGCAATCGCCTGCATGTTCATTCAGTATCTCATTTGTTCTTGATAAAAGTTTGTAGTTTGGGAAATCTCTTCCCAAGCACTAAACTTTGGAACAATTTCTTCTCTGCTGGCTAGATAGTTTAAGTCCCTAAAAAAGAAGCCAGACGCTCTTGAAAGGTAATTATCTCCTGCTGGGCATCTGCCATTAGCACAGAAATTACAAACCAGCCTCTCAGCACTACCTGGAGGCTTATATGGAAACTAACTTTAAAAAAAAAAAAAAAATTCCTTCCTTCTATTGTTTAAAATACATTTTAACAACATGGGTTTGTATTATGGGCATTTGTTTTAACTCATTTTTTTTACAGCCCATTACACATAATGATGCCTTTACTTTGGAGAGGATCTCAGAAGCACAGTGACATGGTGGCAGCAGAAAAATAATCATTTTCATCCATCTGCAGGCCACGCCAGTTTCCCAGGAGATGTGGAAATCTCATTAAGCTGTGTAACGAAAGACAGTGAACACGGATATTTGTGACTTGCCCAACTGGGGGGCGATTCACACTGAGCTGCAGATGGACAGCTAGACCGCGGGTATGGAAAACAGCTTAATGCCATCAACACGTGGAGTGGTTTAACACTTCGGGATAAGTATCGTTTGAAGACCATGACACTGTTAAAATGCAAGCAGAGCCATGAAACCAGCTCAAGCTCACAGCTTATCTCACAGTTAGTCGATTAAACGGTCATTAGGATTTCAAAAGCCACGGCAGATGAGCCAAGCTGCTCTCATGAGGCTACGAGCCATTTACAAGAAATACATGTTAGGGCCATTCTGAGGAATAAATCATAAGATAAACAGAGAAAATGTGAGTCATTGGTTTTTTACTGAGAAAGCCACCTACATAGCACCCAGCGGAGGCACCTGACTGGTAGGAGGAGAGGGTGGCTTTGAGGCAGCCCCCCGCACTGCAAGCCACCATGACCACAGGAATTCCAGATGCACAGACAAGGCATTCAACCCCTCACCACCTCCGGTTTTACGACAAAATCATCCAAAACGTAAGCAACGCCAACAGGCAGGTCTGATGCTCAGCAGGTCCCCTTGGTCCGAGAGTATTAGTCTCTCCAAAATCAATGCACGATTCTTCTTGTGGTGCAACACATTGTTAAAACCAGCCAGTAATACAGGTGTTAAAGCTGTTAAAAAAATGCATCCCAAAACGTATCTCTTCTTAAGCGCGCGATGTGTTATTTACTAAGTGTTTACTGAAACTACTGATGTGAATTAAGTGCAAGATCCCAACCACAGCACACTCCCGGGGCTGAACGAACAAAGACGGGCAAAGTCAGCCAAAAGAGAAAAGAGAACAAAACCAATAAAAACAGTGTTCCCAACCACTCGGCAAACTCCATCTGCACGCAAACAGAAAGCTGCGTAAATCAGCCTCGAAGCTGCCCCCTGGACAAGCACCTTCTAGCCTGGGCTTCCAGCAAAGGCCCTGTAGAAATCTCTGTAGTTTTGGGATCAGCAGAATTTACGTTCAGAAACGAATTAGTATCGAAATAAGGCACTGCTTGTGAAACATTCCCATGTATGGAGAGCAATTTTGGCAGTAGTTACCACCAACAAGCCAATTTTCTAAGTATCCTTTTTCAGATGAGTACTCTAAAGAGGGAACATACTCCTGTTTACCTTATTATTAAAAAAAACCCAACACTGATATGCCTTAAAAATACATAAACAAGAAGCGGTAAAAGAGCACAAAGCATAATTTGTTACAAAGTCAATGAAACTTATCTGGAATTTTCAGTTATAATTGCACTTTTAGCTTTTCCCCTCTTTTCCCAGATTCTTTCTCCAGGATGCAGGCATATTGAAATGTAGTAAGCTGGGAAAAATCCTTAACTTTAGCATTAGCCAAAACTAAAAAATAATAAATCTTTCTGAAAGGAAGCTCAAAAAAAATCATTTAGTGTTCTTTCTTGAGCCAACAAAAATGTAAAAATAAGATACAACTAGAATGCAGAAAACATCGTGCTTCACCTACAACAAAACAGGTCATCCAGGTTTTAGAGACTAGCACTAAATACCTGGCCTACTGTCAACTAAGATATGACAATTTCAAGTACATGCACTGAAAGCCGAATTAAAAATAATTTTCAAGATGCTGCAGACTTCAAACTGTAATCTCACCTAAAGAAACCTTTGCCATACTCACCCAAACACAACACTATAAAATGGTGCCTGAGGGAATGATAAAAAGGTTATATTTTTATAAAATATAAAAATATATATAAATAATATATAAAATATATAAATACATAAGATTATGTATGTTATACAAATTTTCTTATGTGCCTTATAAAGATGATACCATATATTGTAACATATTTTAATATATCCATGCTAAAAGTGAAGCTCATTTTAGTATTTTGCTAAGAACAAATCTTTTCTGTAGTAATTCATAATTTAAGCTTTTAATCTGAATCTGTACTATCCCACTGAGTACAGTGATGCTATTCAATATTCCTACCAGTTTCCAAGTAAACTCTATTTGCCCAGACATTTATGGGGACCAACAATGATGAAAAGCCCATTAAAAAATCCTTTGATCATCCTCTCTAAGCAGAGTTTAAAAACATGCCTTACCTATATTTTCAACAATATCTGACATATTTCTAATTTTCTTTCTCTTGATGAACTGCACCAACCATTTGGATTTGTTCAGCTGTTTATACTCCGCAAGCATGCTAATCACACAAGTGATAAATGCAATCACTTGGGAATTTTGCATTTTCAATTGACTCTCAATAACTCTTACAATTATAAACATTAGGTCATACTCTCAGAGTCTCTCTTTAAGGAGGCAATATATCCTGGAACACCATTTTCCTTGTGTGGTCTGAGCTCTAAAACACCACTGGCAAAATGTCAGTGAAAATGCAATCACTTTGTGTTTTTATCCCACAGCAAATATTACTTTGTTCCTTCGAAACAGATCACTGTTAAGGCTTCGCGGGCACTTAACGTAACCTCCTACCCATATCTTCCCCACCCAGTGAGTTCTAACGCCGGCTGATGGGAGACACTGATATTAGCAGGAGCTGGCTCCTATTATCGGGCTCAGATATGGTTTAGACTTGTTGCTTGAGAAAGAAAAAAAATAAAATAGTGTCCTTGGGGAGATGCAGCCAGTCACTGCGTGTCTCCTCACTGCCAGACCACGGTACCTTCCCATGGGATGCAGAAGGGTGGAGGCTCAGAAGTTGTGTTTAGGGAGGCTCGGGACTCCTTCCCTCAGACTACAAGTTGCTGAGTTCATAAAGTTCTCATAGGATTTACAGCTCCTCCAGCTTCCCCTGAATACAAAGCACCAGTTGCGTCCTCGGGGCCCCTGTTGTGCTTTTTTTTTTTTATTCCATCAGTGCTATGTAAAAGGAATTAAAGATGCCAGCCCTGTTTGGGGGAAAAAGCAACAAACCACCCAACCCAACAAATGAGCAAATGCCATGAGTGTCTAGAAATCTTTCACATGGACTACACTGTGAGACGGTAAAAACGAATCTATATTGGAAGAAAAAGCAATTTTTATACTGGTTAGCAACAGAGTGATCTCTTTGCCCTCAAATCCTGGATTGCCTGGGGATTTAAGAAATATACCTAATTTCTATTCAGAGCATAGAGTTGCCTGTGCTGATTTCATTCTGCAGCATGCATTGAGATCACATTCAAGACAAGTGGAAGAGAGATCCTAAAATTACATCTCCTTCCTCACTTTGTCTTCTGTTAAAATTTACAGCAAGCTTATAGCTGTCACAGCTTAAAATACTGTTTCATGTTTCCCTGTAACCCAGGTATAAATTACCAATGTGAGGGACTGCCAGATTCTACAAAGTGCTTCCCAGCCATGACTTTATTTTTGGATTTTCATTTCAGTTGATAGATACGAGGGATCGTATATTGCCTGGGAAAACTTTACTTCTGATACCTCTCAAGAGATTAGCGATAATTTGTGTTCTTCCAATCTCTCCCATAATGTTTGGTCATTTCAGACTTCTCCAAAAAAGTTAATGTTTCTTGAGGTCTCCACCCTTTTTCTTCTAAATTGTACCCTCTCTGGAGATCCAGGCCAAAATAACAGCATGAGATACAGCTATTGGCCTTAGTACTGGAACTGCATTTTCAAATCCTCAACCAGACACAGCAATTGCTCTTAGCCTGTAACGAGTAATTACAGGAAAAATATCCGGTTTATTTCTAGCTTCTTTTGGTAGGTGCCACAAAATCCCGACATAGTCACATTCCTTGCTGTATTGGGAAACAGAATTTTAAAAAAAAAAAGTCAGTAAAATTGGAGGATGAGGTAGGACAGAACTGCAAAACATGTTTCCAGCCACTTGATCCATCTGAAAAGGTGGCCTAGCTCCTCAGTGCCGCTGGAGGAGCCAGATCCAGGGGCAGTCCTCGCAGAAAGAAACTCTAGAGTTTAGGCTTGGGATTCAGTTTAGTTCAACATTGCATTTGTAAACACATTGACCCATAGCAAGCGCCTTCGTAATGTCAGCATCCTAATTTTTTTAAAAAATAAGTACGCAAAAAAACACCCACCCGAACGCCAAATCACCAGCCAAAGTCCACTAGTTCAATTATCTGTAAAATGTTGCATCTAGCTCATTTTACTTCCTGGCCTTAGACTTGTCACATTGCTAAATTGACACAGAGCATTACATTTCACTTGGCAATTTCATCAGGATCTGGGAAAAGTCATTGGTTTACTTCCCTTTTTTCCATTCGGCTTGTTTTAAATATGAAGTTAAGTGCCACAAGCCCAAACCAAGTACCCATAAGAATGCATTCCTCTAAAATTATCTTCCAGTACCCCTGAGCCCTCCTCACAGCTAGTCACCACCGACTCTGTCATGGCTCTTTCTGAAGAGCTGTTCATAACCATATCTAGCCCTAAAACTGCCAGTACTTCTGAAATATTTGGTCAGTTTGGGCTTTTTTCTATTAAGCAAGCAGAATGCCGTTGGAGATGGTCTGCCACTGTGACTCACAGCCGAGTTGTCCTTCACTCATGTCTCAAGGATTTGAAAAATAATAAAAAAGGCAGAAGCTGCCCCCAAACCTCTGGTATTTGTGGTAATGACCCTTCAACACAGAAGGTCAGGAGAAAACATCTCTAAATGTTGGGTTGGAAGTTAAGTGGACGGCTGGAACGTGTTTGCCTTGACTTCATCCTGTAAATCCTCATTCCATAGTAAGATCCCATTCATAGTGAAAAACATCTAGATTCAGTAATTTCTACACATGGCGGAAAGTACAGCCATAGCCTCTCTCTTTCTGACCATTGAGTCATTTCAAACTTGGTGGAAATTATTTTTTCAAAGACTCTTCTGTTCTTCCTGGCTGAGAAATACACAAAGAAGTTCCACGAAGCAGAGAGCTCATTCTAATAATGCCAATTATCCTGTTTCAGATCCCTGTTTACAGTAGTATAGAAAGGATGTATTTTGTCTTCATGTGGCCTTAAGCAAACCCCGGGCCTGACCTTGCAGCCTCTGGAACACAGTCACGTCTGTTGGGGAGATAATATCGCTCACATCGCTCCTGTATCAGCTTTCTGCTGGCATCGGTTCAGTTCTTCTCATGAGCAACAATCTCCCTTTTCTCAGCCCTCAGCTCCTTTGAAGCTTTTACTGGTGCAACTGCTGCTTTCTCAGTTATTCCATCTTTAAGGGTCACTGGAGAGTCAACCTCCAGGTCAGGTCTTTGCTCTGTTACTATTCGGTAACAAGCATCTGTGAAAGTCACCTAAACAAGACAACCCACCCCTTCACTCTCCTACCGAAAGAAAGCAAAGCCAAAATATCCCGGCCTGTATACCAGCAGCATACAGCTTGGATTTGAGCACACAAAAAGTTCTCTTTTTACATGTGTCTTGAGACATCTAATGCCAAAACTGTCATTTGGAACAACTTCATAAAGAGCAAAATTCTGTTCTTTGAACACCACCACAGGCTAATCCCCGAAACTGTATCCCTGGAGATAATAGATGCTTCGTCCTCAGTACTGAGAAAAGCATACTCAAACTTCCATCCACCTTCAAAAAACAATTACAATTAAATTCTCTTAACCAATTAAAAATCCAATTTTTTTCAAGAATTCGTGAATATTCATGACATTAGGGCTCTAACTGCATTTCAACTTTTAAATTCATCGGTACAAAAGACTTACGATGATTTAGGTCCATGAAGGAGATTCTGACATTAAAAAAACCCACACTTTATCCCACTAGGATTCAGAAGGAAAAGTCACCATTCAGGGTTAGACAAAGCATGCTCTGCTCTAAAAGTGTATTAGTAAACTCCTTGGGAAGACTTCCAATTTAAACACAATTCAGTTTTATAGCAAACATTTTCTATATTTCCTTGTTTTGTTTGTTTCCAGCGATATTTGTTCCATGTTAACAATGACAAGGGAGACGTTCACAGAAAGACAGCACCATCACAGGATGTTCAGCACAGCTATGGAAGTCATTCAGGCAAGAGATAAGATTTCCCACGTTTGCCACTTTCAATAAAGACGCTAAAAGCCCAGTTGAAACACCGGAGAGGAAGAAGCAACCGATTCTAAGGCACCAGGCCATGATTTGTTAGAGTGAGGATTTCCAGCCTCCAGAAGAAGTTGGTGGTAAAACTACAGGCACTAGTGCAAGTACGGTGGGTAGATCTGGCATCCCTTGATGGCCAGCTTGTGCTGACACCAAACACCTCCAGGCTGGAGTAAGCGCGACTGCAGCCTGGGGCATGCTGGTTGTGAGACAAGAAGGTGGCATTAGCGCTTCCCCTGTGAGCTGGGAATACACTGGCTCAGCTCAGTAAACTGTCAGTTGGTTACACGGCATACGCAAGAAGAAAATTACTCTGCAAGCAGTTCTGCCAGCTAGTGAAAGTATCTGATGCAGAAGAGGGAAGACAACTTCTCCAGCTTAAGTGCTTGCACGTCCAGACCTCTGCAAACCAGTTCCAAATCCAGAAGCTGATTTTCACATGAATATGGCACTACAGTTAACAAGGCTAATGTCTTAAAGCTTGATACTCATCGTCACTCAAATAGCTTTTAAACTAGGACTGGCTTGTCCTTTCAAGAGGGGTGCTGCTTCTTTCCACCTCTAAACCACTTTCCTCTTCCCATCACATCAGCTGTCCCTGTTTCTAGAAGCCTTGTCCCAGGTGTGACTCCTTATCCTTGCAAGTGAACAACCAGCACTGCACAGGCTATTCCAGCTGAAGTCTCACCATGGGTTTGCACAGCACTATTAAAATTCTCTCACCAATACTGAAAATATTTCACTGCTTACACAGTGGTACCATGCTTGCCTTTCTTATTTCCACCTCCTGGTTGTCCCATAACCAGACCTTTTCTCCTGTGCCTTGGCTAGCTGATGAGCCCCTTATAACCTCCTCGTAGACACCACTGCCCCAGTACTCCTAGTGGATCAGATAAACTCATTTTACCTGCAACAAGCTGTCTCTTTAAATGATACATGAAACAGCAATGGGTTTAGGTAATCCCTGTTGGGGATCAATTCCTGCCAAGTTTTTACCACTATTTATTTTTTCTCATTCCCAAGCATCTAAGTACCAGAGGTGATGATCCACCAAGCAAGAGTGTTAGAAAAGCACAAACATTCCACCAATTGCACACATTCCTCTAAGAAAACACTGAAGAAACTCCAACTAGAGTGACATCTCTAAAGAAGATGGAAAATGTACAATTTTCTACCCTGAGATGCACACATCTTGGCTCTTCTCAGATGACTGACTGAATGAGTGGCATTTCAGAGCACCTCCTCACAGTTCTGAATGCCCCAGGGGAAACTCTGCCTCAGCTTCTCTCTGGATTCTAGCAAGAAGCCCAGAGTTTTCAAGGACATTTTTTTTTCCTTATTTATTCAAGTTATTTCTCTTTGCCACTACAGTAGATCAGACGTTTCAGGGATGCTCATCCTGCATCTCTGCATTTCCAAACCCACGCTCCCTAGGATGAAAATGATCCAGGATGAAAATGATCCCGGATTAATTTTCTGTTCAAAATCCGTGCATCTTTAAATTTGTGATCTGATCCATGTCTTTAATTTCCTCTCAGAGTCACCCCACACAGTACCATGTCACACAGCACAGGACAAGGGGCTGTGGGGCCGACAGTGTGATCCTGCCGTGCCTTGGTGCTGGTGGGGCTTCTCCCCCTGGGCATATCCAATCCCTCCTTTGGCAGACTTACACATTCTCCCCAGACACCTGATAAGGCTGAAGTGTTTTCCATTTATCCGCTTACTTGCAGCACAGTTTAACAAAGCTCAAATACTGGCAAGCAAATAATAATAATAATTGAAAAAAAAAAAGGAAACTTTGAGGCACCTTTGCAGCTATCTGTATAGAACTGCATGAGTTAAAAAAAAAATTAATCCCTGTAATCAAAACCACTGCTGAGACTCTTGGAAAATTAGCAAGGGAAAAGAGTATGGAAGGGATGCACATAACCTTAAAATCAAGCATCTTTTCTGCTCTCAGCATTTCAGGGATGATGATAAACACAAGAGAAGTCAGAGGAAAACTGAGAGAGTGATCTGAGTGTGAGAGAATACAGAGCATCATCCTAGCTGGCTTGTCAAAGATACTTAACACAGACTTTATCATATTCTAAAATGAGATTTGTAATCTGTTTTGGTTTTTCTCCCTTGTCAGTAACTTACAAAGTGCTAACACACACAGGAATTAACCAACCCTTGCTAACCTTTTGTTCCATATATGCTCTACTTGAGCACCGGTCCTCAGCTGACACGTAGGTATCTGACTCCCACCAAAATCGATGGAGTGAAGCATCCAAAGGGTTTGACAATCCGTCCCTTAGGGCATCACGGGGCTGAGAATAAATTTATGCTGATCTTGATGAGATAGGGCTATAAATACAAAGACTTGCCTCTAATTTCTAGCAAAGCTACACCACTTCACTGAAGATTTCCACACTTCTAAAATTTGCACATCTTTTATTTATTTAGTAGCCCAGAACTGCTGACTATCCAAACAAATCATGCAAGAGACAAGCTGGGTTTTGTTGGTTGGTTTGTTGGGTTTTTTGTTTTGTTTTAAATCCTGTATTACTCACCATCAAAAATAACTTAAAAAAATCTATACTAAGAAAACTGCTAACAAAACAAAACTTAATTGCTCATACACAACAACTGCTGCGTTAGATGATTCCTTGTAATATACAATCAAACTACTTCATCCTGAAGGGAACTGGAAGGCATTTCACAAAAGTTGAATTCCAGGGGCTAAATCTTATTTTCACCATCACTTAAAGCAGAGTAAAACTAGAGGAGCTCCATCAAAGCCAATGGAGCTACATCCAATTTGCAATGGTGTTGCATAACAGGTTTTGACTTCAGCTAACTGGTCTGTTCACAGGCACTAGAAAACAAACACTGTCTTGGATGAGACAGCAATTTATGTAGCACTTTTATGTGTACAGGTTGTCACATATCAACCTTATTTCTTTGAAGAGAATTTGTGCTCTGCCATTACAGACAGCTAGGATATTGCCAGAACCTTCCAAACTTCAACAGCTGAGGGGCTAATTTTATAAATAATTTTCTTTTGTTATTATTTTCACCTGTGTGCTGTAAAAGGAAAAATAAAGGGCTCTACAGCTAATCTTCCATCCAAACTTTGACTCCATGAAGGGAATGACTGACCATCCAACTGTAGCCTATGAACTACTTCAGAGCATTTAACAGAAAAGTACATTGTGGAAAATTTACTTTTGAAGAAGAAAGTAAATTAAAAAATGTTGTAAACAGAAGTAAGAAGGGATTACTATAAACAATGAAAACAAGAAGCAGTAGGTTTCTGTGCGTCTCAAAATCTTTTAAGTGTAGTGCATTTAGTCTGAGTAAAGCAGGCAAATAAGCCTCCATGCTCTACATGTCCTGTTATTTTTACAGTTGCTACTTAATAATAAAAAAATCATGCATTTACTTGCAAAGTTCAGGCTTCAGTAAGCAATTACTCTCTCTAAGAAACTAACAGTGACACTTCGTAAAGATACCATGAAAGGTTTTTGGGACTCTTCTGAATGGAGAATGTCTTCCTGAAATGAGGTAAAATATAGAAAAGTATCCTCAAAAAACTACATTTTTTTTCCAGCAACAGGAAAAAACTTGGAAATATTTAAAGTGTGCAATTTAACAATTTTTAAAATAAAAAATATTTCAAACATAAGCTAGTGTCTATTCTTTGAGAACCAATTCCTCCAAAGAAGCGTTCCTCATAAACAGACGTTTTTCATAAATAGGCTTAGGAACTACAGTTTTCTTATCAAAAGAAAAAAAAAAAAAAGAGGAGTAAAGTAGTTTTTCAATTAGATATCCACGTGGAGAACACCCATTTGCCACTAGACTTCCAAATCCAAATTTTGGAAGCCTCCGCTTTTGTCTGCCATTATCACTGTGCAGCTTGAGATGATGTAAGGATTCACGGTCCAAGTCTTCCCCACGGCAGCTCTGTTTAGCTAACAGGGCAGTCAGGGACGGCAGCATTTGATTAGGACCACTTCTGAAACTTGTGTTCTCAAGAATTCCCCACATATACTAATCACATTCCTCCAGAGCAATACATTATATGGACTTTTCCAGTTCTCTGATGCTGCTTTGCTGCTTTTTTCAACATGCACCCCATTATAGAAGGCAGGATATTGAATCTTTTAAAAAAGTTAATCTTCACACAACAGAGACTGGATTACAGTAATAAACACTTGCTGTAATTTTTCATCCTCTGGGCCACTTTATTTCCAAGAAGCAAGGTCAGGATGGCATTTAATAAAATGATTGCTGTATTTGTTTGGTTCTTTCTTGCAAAAGAGAAGTCCTACAGAGCAAAGCAACAAATTGGATGATATGGAATATAGCCAGAGTCTTCTGCCCTAATACACAATTAAAAGGAGTCTGAACACAGGAAGCTTCCTCTCTTTCCATCCTGAAGATATATTTGCCCTGTATTAAATCTTTGTCAAGTCCTTAAGGAAAATTTCTTGGAACAATTTTCTTTTCATTGGAACAACTTATAACTGTAATGGCTGTAAGGTCAATGAAAATGTTTGAAGTCTCTTTTTCCTGGTACTTAAAAATATCCAGCAGCCTATATTGCAAACAAGGATGTGTAAATAAATAGTACATGTTAGCCATTCTTGCTCCCGACTACTTGTTTTCTGCTGCTCTTTTTGCTCCGCCACAGCTATTTTCACTGGAGACATTCCAGTGATGTACCATTAGCTTGCTCCCACTGTGGAAATACTCTGGATATTTTTGCAACATAAGAAAATATCACAAAAATCTAAGTTGTCTCTCAGTGGATATGAAAAATATACTTTAAAAAGGAGGTTTTTGTTGTCTTATCTCAAACAGTAGCATTTTGTTGAACTGGAATGACAGCAAATCACCATAAGTAAACAAAGTCTAGAAAGTTATTTGAAGATCCGATTTATGGCAACCTTCTTCGCAATAACAGGAACATACATCTTCAGAGTAAGTTATGAAGTTCTTTTTTTTTCTGTGAGGCTTTTTCCTCCATTTTATAACTGGAGAAGTATCTAATACTGACATCCCATAGTAAACCTTAGTAGGTAACTGAAGGCAGAATTCAGCATGATATCTGCTTGAGGAGCACAGAAACTTAGGATCTAGAATTACAACTCAACTCCTGGCAAGTCCACCCTAAGGTTAATCAACATTGCCTCCCAGGATTGCAGTGCTTCCACTGATGTAAATCCGGAGGGCCACTATCAAGGACCTTTCCAGGCACGCTCACTAAAACCCCATCTCAAATATGGGTCAATGTGAGGACAAAAAACAGCACAAGTAAGACTCTGGCCAATAAACTTGACTTGGAAAGTTAAGCAGAGAACTCACTTTGTTGGTAAGATGCATTTAATCTGCTTTAACAACTTTTTGAGTTCTTTTTTTTTCATGGAATGCTAAGAAGAATTATGAAGAAGAATTCCCAAGATGACGCATTTTGGCATAGGTCCAAGGAAGTCTCTAGAGCTGTGGAAATTCAACCCTCTGCAAATCTTTTCCTATAGCAGCTTCAGTGCCCATGCAGGGAACCAAAAGAGCCACCCTTTAACACAGGTGAGCTTCTAAGAATAATCAAGGGACCAGTCCTGCAAACACATTCATGCATGCCAAGTAGTCTTCTTGAGACCCTTTGCCACACAGAGAAATTTCTGCAGGAAAAGAACTGAATTTAAGATCAGATACAAGAAGAAGAAGGTTTCAATTTGAACTTACTTCAAACTCAAACTGGACTTACTTCAAACTCGACATGGACAAGCTCAAACCGAACTTACTTCAAACTCAACATGGAGCACCTCTGCTATGAGGACAGGTTGCGGGAGCTGAGATTGTTCGGTCTTGAAAAGAGAAGACTTCGGGGTCACCTAAGAGCTGCCTTCCAATACCTGAAGGGATCCTACAGGAAGGCTGGGGAGGGACTTTTTACAAGAGCGTCCACTGGTAGGACAAGGGGAAATGGGTTTAAGTTGAACGAGAATAGATTTAGAGTGTATCTTAGGAAGAAATTCTTCAGTACGAGGGTGGCAAGACTTTGGAATAAATTTCCCAGAGATGTTGTGGCTGCCCCCTCCCTGGAGGTGTTCAAGGCCAAGTTGGACAGAGCCTTGAGTAGCCTGATCTAGTTGAGAAACGTCCCTGCCCATGACAGGGAGGTTGGATTAGATGATCTCTATGGTCTCTTCCAGCCTAGGCCATTCTATGATTCTATGATTCTATGATTCAAAGGAAATACCAGGAATGCAGGTCTGTCTTCATAAAACTTCTGTGCGTAAAGCTCTTTACTGAGGTTATATTATAGTGAAATTTTCACTTGTCTTTAAGAAGTTTTAAAACTAATTAGAAATAAGACTTGTTAACTTTGGCCTGAAGGATAACTGTTCCCTTCCTCCCCACTGACCGTCTACAGCGATTGCAGGCGGACCCTGGACTTCTGGAGCAGACTCTTAATAGAGAGGTCTGAGAACTGAGAAGTGTCAGGTTGTCCCCTGATTACCTCCCTCATCCTTAATTTACTGTGTTTTTTCTAGACGAAAAAAATGTGGGGAGCTGAAGGGTGAGAGTGGGCAAACACACTCAGAAATAATGGTTTTAGTGTCTTCTGTTTTGCCATTAGACAAGGTAGGCTATAAATGTAGCCCATGTTCTCCATCTTCACCTACATCTCATTTTGTGTTTCTTCATTTTACAATGAGAAAAGCTTGAAATGAGAATTTTTCCATGAAAACTCCAGAACAGAAAACAACGACCCATTTGCTATAGGCTCCTCATCTGTCAATTTTAAAATTTAAAGCAGTTTCACCATGGCTGTCTGGTTATGCATTTGTGGCTGCCAAGTAGCAAGTCCAGTGGAATAGACATATGTTTTCATGCAGTTAAAAGCACTTATCCCCAGGAAAAGCAAGCATTTACCAAACAGTAGTTCTAGTGACCCCTGGTCCCTCATTTTCTCTCTCACACTCTGCTTCCCAACACTAAGATCTACCAAAGACCCTCAGCCCCATTTTCACCCGTTTTTTTCTCTTCCCACAGACGCTATTATAAAAATTAAATAATTTTCCCTTTGGCTATTTTTGTTTGAGTTATAACTCAATTAAACTCTCAGAGGCAATACTCTCTAAACTAAGGGGTTTTGTCAGAATTCCAGAGAGCAATGTTTAGGAAACAACACTGCTTTTTTTGTGCAGCTATGATAATAAACCCTATAATGAAAATTGAGTATGATAATAACATCTTGATGAATAGGCAACATGTCAGATTTACAGCATATATAAAATGTGTTGAATGTGATAGAAATATTAACATTCCACTAAGATATTGGAGCTCTGGGCAGGAAGTTATTTACAATGAAATAATGCATGCAATAGAGTTATTTGTTCTCTCTTATAAAAAGAATTCTGAACATACTTTTTCTGGTGTGTTTTTATAAATTTCTAGATTGTCAGCATTTACTCATTATTCATAAACCATTACAATAATACTTCACGTGTTTCTTTATCCATGTGGCAAATTGCACAACCTAACTTCTTATACGTATGCATCTTATTACAGAGAATTAGGTGGCTAACCTTCCCCCTCGAGGGAGGGTACTGATGCTATGAAGTCAACAAGGACACTACTGTTTTACACCAGAATCTATGCACCACTAATTTCTCCATAGAAAGGCTATCTCTGTCACACACATGGTAGCCCAGATGAATATTGTCCTATATTCCTCCAAACTCTCTCTAGGTTAGCTTGACATTGACTTGTAATAAGCCTACTGAACCTCCAAGAACAACCCATTTAATAACTCAGATTAAAGCTTTGATTTTGCTTCTCTTTCACACTTAGAACATTGTGTATGCACTGTTTTAGCTCCCAGGCCATTTGAAAAGGAAGGAGTAAAACTCTGATTTGATGTGCATTTAGTACTGAATGGCTGCTAATATCAATACAGTGAATATAATCACTGTGTATTTCACCTTATTCAAATTCCAGTACAGATTATGAACTAAAATGGATGTGGTTAGAACTTAAGTTTAACAGAAAGAACACAGAAGTATCTGTGTGATTCTGTGATTCTGTGTGAAGTGTTTTTAATAGCTGCATGTACGCTAAATGCTTTACAATCTCGTACTTCATTTTTTGAACCGGGATCAACGACGAAATCAACACAACATGATGGAAAACACTCTTTGAGCGAGAAGGACTTTCCAAACACAACTAAACTCTGAGATTACTGCCTGCAAGTGAAATTGTTTTTCTTTTTGAATGCTAAACAGAGCTACCCTCAAGGAGATGCAAACAAATTGCTTTCTTTTCCTAGGCCAAGAAGAAACAGAGTCAGCACTGTATGGATTCTGCTCTCCATTATTTCTGCTTACAGTTGGAACAACATAGAAGAAATGGGAAAGTAGACCATAGAGTGACATTTGCTACTGTTAGTTTACAAAAGAAGCCACCGTTAATTGGAAAGCTGAAACTAAGCAAACAGAAAATGGACAACAGAGAGAAAAAAGATTCTCAGCAGAATTCGGAGAAAATTATTTTTATTGTAAATCCAAGTCAGCTCTGCCTATTCAGAATGTAGGCACAAGTCCTAGTAAACATTCATTTTAAAGAGAGGAACCCTGGAGGGACCTGTATGGTCCTGTATGTATCCTGTATGTAGGATACATAAACCACACAACCAAAGGTCTCCAGAGCAGATCTCACTGTCACTGTCTTAGCACAAAGTATCTGCCATCCCCAACAACTCCAGCTGAAGTGACACGCAGCAATGACTCACACGCTGAGAAAAGTCATCTCAGGACTCAGGACACTGCAGCAGGGACAAAACCCAAAGATTAAAGTCAAGGTCATGAGAATTCAGAGAAATCTCAATGAAATCCAAAATCACACGTGCCCCCAAACAAGCAGCATTGCACAAGAGGGAGCACAATCTGAGATGTGAAATATCACAGGTGCAATGTCTCTGTACACCTGTAGATCAGCGGTACAGACCAGACCAGTTATCTCACAGGCACCTGAATTTTGTGACCTTGTTGCACACACAGAATAAGTGCTCTCCCAAACACACAATGACAGAAAGACAGTCAAGCACAGCAGAAGTCTCAGAAAACCTTTTGCCCACTTGCTCTTTGTACTGGGCAACGTCTTTCACAGCACAACATGGGAAATCCCATCTTATCTGGGATATCGAGTAGGCCTGATCTGTTTTTCCAAGTGTAGTTTAAATATTTCATGTTCAACTACTTCCCGATAATTCTGTGCTATGGCAATGAGCAGAGGCAATCTGAGCTGAGAAAAACAATTTAAGTATCTGCCTGTAAGGTGTTCCTCCTGCCCTCACAGAGACCCACACTTAACTGAGGGTGAAAGAGATTTTTCCAAACTGAGGAAGAAAAGGAGAGAGGCTGCCAAGGGAAGATATATCAGCTCCTGTAGCTTAGCTCCAAGCCTAGCTGGGAGAACAGGCATCTTCCCCAGGGTGCGTGCATGTGTGTTTTTGTTTGGTTTTGGCTGATGTTTTATTTTCCTGGGTTCTACTTAAATAGAAGCCTAGGAGCATTTAAATTATACTTCTTCGGGGAGTGATTACTTCCCTTCTGCCACACACGTATCTGTCACACAAACCACCAGCAATATGGATTTTTTCTCTTTTTATGTGTATATTATATATTTTTTCTGTCTGCTCCATGCCCCTGGGGTTTTGTGTTTGTTTTTTTTTTTTTGTTTTTTCTCCTTTCTCTTACTTGCTGCTCCTTCAATTCCTGTCTTGCCTGTTTTGACTGCAACCAGTACAGAACAACGCAGCTCAACAGATCTCTATCACGATGGAAGCAGTAATACAAGTATTAAAAACGTCCTGCTGTTAGTACAAGCAACTGCAATCCCTTTTTTAAGGACAAAGCAGCCTGACCTTAGGGAGCATATACAATGTTTAGGATAATTACAAAAGCTATATTCCCTTTGGCGGCCTATTTTTATTACATATTTTGCATCAGCCACGGGAGGCCCTGGGGCTACTATTTTGTTTGTCTGGAGTCTCTGAGCTAGATGACATGCCCAACAAAAGTCAGTTCGTATTTAACCCTATATTCCATAGATGAAAACCATAATGCAATGCACCTGGATTTCATTATCAATCAAACCACCAAGGAGGGCACTTATCATTAAGCTCTTGGCTTGCCAGTTTTAAAATTCTCCAAACCGCTTTGATGTGAACATCAAAAACTTCCGGACTACACGAACAATCGTTTGCCAGACCTCATCCTTTAGCTGCAGCACGTCCTACCTCAGCGCACCACTCACAGCAATTATGAAATGTTCTGAGAGATGATTAGTTATATTGGTTCCTTTCAGAATGAACTGGCTGAACAGAGACGCTGCCCCGTAAACCCACAGCAGCACCTCGTTTCGCTGCAGAAGGCTTTGCTTCAGCCAGTAGCATCCATATCTGCTGAGATCTCGGGTGTCCCTAACCTCACTAAAACTCAATAAGAGTTAAGATCCTTAGCCTTAGCACCTGAAACAGCAAAGCAACCCAGATAGTCATGGAGACTCAAATGTGGTGGAAAAATACAGATACGCACATGCACTGATGTTACTCTTAACTGGCAGATATTCACAATGTGTCTCAGTGACTGCGAGCAACCTGTTCCCCTGACAGTCTCAGCAAAGGAAATTGAATTGAACCAGCAATCAGAAAGATGGTGCTTAACAGTGTTACTTCAACAAAAACTTTTAAACTAGTGAAACACTTAGGTTTGCTGTGTCTCCTTATAAACATTGTGCTAGTGAATGAATTAGTGGAATTAGTATCAGTGAGCCCTGGAGAACAGCATTCCTTCCATGAAGTACCATGTCACAAAGCTGCTGAACACATCGTTTTCATGATGATGGTTTGATACACAGTTCAAAAGATCCAATACTGTGCACATATTCACAGGTGTCTTCACGGGATGAACAATTAGTAAGTTCTGACCCCGCCCATTTTGCTGCATCTCTTTTCAGCAGCGCTGACAGTCCACATGGGCATGTTTTCAGACGCTGATGCTACCCTGAGTGATGCACAAGAGTCAGCAGCTCATGGCACTTCACCACCAAACTACATGCAGAAGAAGAACTGTTAGTTTATTGGAACATAAAGAAACTCTTTTGGGAGACGTGGAGTTAGAGTTGTTGTGTATGATTAGTCTCCCAAGAGTTTCTTTATGTTTCAGTAAACTAGAGTTAGAGTTGGTGTGTATGATTAGTTAGGCACAAATAAAAAGTGGGCACAGAGTGGGTTGAGAGTAGCCCTGAAGAGAAGGATTCGGGGGTGTTGGCAGACGAGAAGCTCAAGATGAGTCGGCAGTGCGCTCATGCAGCCCAGAAGGTCAACCCTGTCCTGGGATGTATCAGGAGAAGCGTAGCCAGCAGGTCAAGAGAGGTGATTCTCCCCCTTTACTCTACTCTTGTGAGACCCCACCTCAAATACTGTGTCCAGTTCTGGTGTCCCCAACATAAGAGGGACATAGATCTACTGGAGCATGTTCAGAGGAGGGCCACAAAGATGATCCAGGGGCTGGAGCACCTCTGCTACGAGGACAGGCTGCGGGAGCTGGGATTGTTCAGTCTTGAAAAGAGAAGACTTCGGGGTCACCTAAGAGCTGCCTTCCAGTACCTGAAGGGATCCTACAGGAAGGCTGGGGAGGGACTTTTTACAAGAGCATCAACTGATAGGACAAGGGGAAATGGGTTTAAGTTGAAGGAGAATAGATTTAGATTGTATCTTAGGAAGAAATTCTTCAGTACGAGGGTGGCAAGACTTTGGAATAAATTGCCCAGAGACATTGTGGCTGCCCCCTCCCTGGAGGTGTTTGAGGCCAAGTTGGACAGAGCCTTGAGTAGCCTGATCTAAAAGAGAGGCATCCGTGCCCATGACAGGGAGGTTGGATTAGATGATCTCTAAGGTCCCTTCCAAGTTAGGCCTTTCTATGATTCTATGATTAGTTTTCCAAAATAAAGAAAAACAGACACAGTTTTCATCAAAATCCCATCACAGAGTGAAGTTCCCTGCAAGATAATTGGAGATTAAACAGTACTTTGCTCTAATCAGACAGATTTCTTGCATCTACTTTTATATCAAGTGGGGCTCTTTCAATTCTTTTAAAACTGCGTCAGCAGAAGTTCAGAGAGGAAATGCAATGGCAACAATAAAAAAGAAATCTCTAAAAAGGTAGAAGATAAGATGACAAAACTTCATCCTTGCTTTATCTGGCTGAAAGCTTCAAAATTGTGTAGAGCAATTTTATTTTTTTTTCCTGCTGGAAAGCTCTGCAACATGCTCACTGAGTATCTGAGAACCAGGAACTGCATATGGTCCCCGAGGGCACATTAGTGAAAGTGCTGCTCTTTGTGGAACAGCTACAATCTAACTTACTTGCAATTGCTTTTATCTTTTAAGAATGCGCAAAATGATACAGTCTACAAAAATAGTAGGCTGCAGCAGCAATATCAGTATTCAAGTGAGTAAAAAGAAATGCTTTTTGAGGCATGTGATCTCTGGTCAGCATCAGAATTCAGGAGGGTGTTAAGTATACACGCATTCTCTTCTGCAACACATTTGAATTGTCTTTTTGTTGCAAAGTGTAGAGCAATCTTTCACAGCAAAATTTAAAACCTGAAATGTAGGGAGCGCCTTTGTAAAACAGTTGTAGCTGCTAATTATCAGATGAAGAAGCTGAAAACCTATACTGAAACGTGTTCATCCTATTTAAGAGAACTTTTGCTTGCGAAATACCACCAAAAAAAAAAAGAAAAGGTTACTGATTAAGTTCTAAGCTAAGATTTAAACCCCATAACATGGGGCTTATTTGCAGATATAACATGTAAATATTTGCCTCATCTTTATAGAAATTTTACCATCATTAGCTGGGGCTATTCTGCCTCCTACTCCCCACTGGTCCTGCAGAAGGAGCCTCCCTCACACACACAGAATGAGGGTATAATATGTTCCCTGAGGAATTTTCACACTTTGTTTGCAGCAAAAATTGTTGGAAATAGAGAGGGCTCACTGTGATGTCAGAGAAAGATGGATAATTTCTCTCACCAGGTCAATAACCTGTTTGTTTAAAAAGTCAGTTTTGTCAACTAATTTAATCAATTTTACTTGTAAGTTGAGAAGGAATCAGACTAATAGTTTCAGCTGAATAAAAGGTTAAAAAGACCTTCCCTTTGCCCATGAAGGCAATGGCTACAGTGTTCTTCAAGGCTACGCAGATCCAGGTTCAAATTTTCATCTGCCTGATTTATGCACACTGGTTTCCATAATCTAGCCCTTTATTCTCATGAAAAAAAATACTGAGAACTTGCAAAACTATTCCTTTCAAGTCAATTTGCAACAACATTTAAGTGTCCAGTAGACAAAGAGATTTGCATAGACGGGAGATACAAATATTGTCATTTTCCCATCTTGAATCTTCCTACAACTAGTGATGGGCAAACAGCTTCCCACCAAAAAATTGTTTCTGTTAAGACTGTATATTGTCTTTCTGTATAATTTTAGGTATTCACTTTTTGAATTCTGACTGAATATAATACTCAGCTCTAGTACACAACACTTAACCAAGTGATCACGTCTTGCTGTTTTCTAATAAGGGAACAATTCCAATCAATAAATTGTACCAGATCAGATGTTGAGCCTCCTGAACTTGGAAGCAATAACCACTACCATGCCCTTAGAGCAACTTAGCTACGCAATCAGGATAAAGCAGGCGGATGCCTATTCCAGATGCTGCTTTTCCTTCTGGACTACACAAAGCATGCACGGTAGCACTACTTAAAATGAAAATGGACAAAGGACTGTAGTGACAAGGACCACCTTGGAGAGGTACAAACTCTATTGCGATGATGCATGGAAGCACTGAAGAAAACTGTAGCAGCAATCGTGTAATTTAACATGCCAAGAAACTGCTCAAGAGTCTATCTGAGAGTGAAGCAGGTTAACATCACATTCAAACAGCTGCGGCCTCATATTCTCATGACGCCCAAATTTCACCCAATTTGATGAATTTTGCATACAGTAGGAATTTGAAGGAATGGACCATTTCATAGAATCATAGAATGGCCTAGGCTGGAAGGGACCTTAGGAATCATCTAATCCAAACTCCCTGTCATGGGCAGGGACGCCTCCCAACTAGATAGGGCAACACATGGGGACCCAAAGGGGATCGAACCTGCGACCTTGGTGTTATCATCACCACACTCTAATCGAGTGAGCTAACCGGCCACCCACTTCATTACCAGCAAATGTGCAAAACTTATTCTCTGTACTGTAATGATGGGGCCACTAGTACCAGGTACTTTATGCAACTACACACAAGAGTTTAAATGGGTTTTGCACTGAAAAGATACCGTACAAGCTCCCACCGCTTTTTGCATCTGTTCCTCTGTACTCTCTTGAAAATAAATACAGACAACATCTAAAAAAATACAAATCAAACGAAGCCAAGGGCCAGACTGCACACATTCAAGAAGGAAAAATACATCTAATTATGTACAAGGTTGCTATGACCACGGGGAAAATTGCCAATGCAGTCTCAGCGCTTGGCCCCACTTTTGGCTTGGCCCTCCACTTGGCTCATCTTTATTCATGAGTAAATCTGGTTAAAAAAAGAGTAAAAATCAAGAAATATGTTTTGTGATGAAAAGATGTTATTTTTATTGAAGTGCTTTGCAAACATGCTGATTTTCATGAAAAATTCCAGAAGGAGGAATAAAAGGATGAAATTGCTTTCAGTCAAGAATTTATGCTTGGGAAAACCAATTTCGCTTAGGAATTTTGACATCTGACTTCAAATATATTTCTTTTTTTTTTTATTTCACTAATTGCACAGCGATCATTAGTAGTGGTGTATGTTGCCTTATGCCTGACTTGTTATGACATGAGATAAATTTTGTGTCAGTTTAATTTCTACATAAGAGGTACTTTGAAATTATGTGTGTATGCTTAGCAGTTGATACTAACCATGCTTTTAAACTACCTCTAACAATGTATACAAATTATTATATTGTTCATAAGTATTGTCATTATGAAATACTGTGGAAAAAAATATGTAGGAAGATAAAAAATGAAATTTTGTAAGAATAAATACCAGAACACCAAAACCTAGTTTCCCAGAAACCCAGAGTGAAAGTTCCCTGAAGCCACAGCTGAGTTTCATCCAGCTGAAGTTTTTTAAATGTTCGCTGTCACTCCAGATGTGAAAACTGAATTCTGAAGGACGTGAATGTCCCACAAAACAAAACTCACGTCAAGACACCACAGGATTAGTCAACACTTGCAAGTTTCCTGTCATCTTGTTAAAAGCTTCAACCTCAAAATACTAACAAAAATTAGTATGTGGTCTGCCAAGGTTAATCCCACATGCCAGCTGGAAGCACTTCTTGCTACCAGGAGCACCGAGGATGATGCTTTTCCCTGGAGGTCCACCATCATGGGTGGGTGATGCTGCCAGTCCTTGTCAGAGCATAGCATTTGCCTCCAGGGGGCAGGACCAGAGGCACCCTGCACCACACAGAGCTGCTCTGTTTTGGAGATGCTGCCCTGATTTTCATGAATGAGAGAGTGGGGGATGTATCTCTCCTCACCCAACACCCAAAGGTTATACCTTGGAAGTATGTTACATGTAATTTTTTTTATTTTTTTCTTTCTTAAATAAAGGCAACCCTAGCAGTCATAGATATAGAAGATATTTGAAAATATGAACCGAAACACTCTAGAGTGCAATGCAGCAATTTGGAAATGCTCATTCACAATCTGTGCTGGTTTGAGATGGTGAATGCCACTTGCGATTGTGCAGAGGGAGAGCCGGGAGAGAGGGCTCAGCACAACCAGACCCCAAAGGTCAGAAATACCTCAGCAAGGATGAAAGAAAGTACAAGTGGGACTTGGCAGCCAGACAGAGTCCTGCTTTCTTTGCACGGTGGCCTGCAGCAGCTGGTGGAGCCTGTGGAGTCTACATGCGTTACACACAAAGCAAACCCACTTTGCTCGGATGGATTTTGGGACATGCAGTAACTGTCAGGATCAGTCATGTATGCGCTGCTTTATGCAGCTGCTGTTCTGGCTTTTTCCTTCAGTAACTCCCCACTCAGCACAACCTTCTTCAGCCCAGCACTCTGCTATCAAACCAGAGAAACGCTGCGGGTTGAACCAGATACTCTCCTCTGCAAAACCTACACACTGCCTCTCTCCAAAAACTGCTGGGTGCTGCAGCGTCCTACAGAGCTGCTTTCAGCTGGGCTCTGCTTCACCTCCACAGGGAGAGAAGTGAGAAGATAAGGGAAGCAAGGAAGTGTGATGTCCAACCCCCGCAGAGCCCTTCCCAGCAGCTAATGATGCTGAGAACTGGGCGGAGGTGAGACACTTTTCTGTGGGGACATGAGCCAGCCACCAGCATGTGAGTGGGGGACAACACTGCCTGCAGCAATCTGGTGTTTATGCCAAACAGAAAACACTCTGGAAAGAAATGGACGATCTTCTGTAACAATTTTCACAAGCATTAATGTCCCTTATTGTATTTTTGCTACAAGTAAGTGGCTCCCTGCAAGACCAAGGTGGAGCATAATCACCTCCATAAAGTAACCTCTCACAAGAAGCACTTTCAGAGGTGAATCCTCTCATCTGTGGAGATGAGACTAATCAGAGTACACCAGTAAAGGGATACATGTATGCTCACAGTTTGCTTATACTTCTCCAAAAGCATGTTTACTGTCAACTGTTCTGGGCATTTGTCATCGTTAAAACAGCTTTAAAATTATTCCGAAAACCAGATGATGTTTCTCAAATACACAGTTGAAAAATGAAAACTCAGGGTTGAGTTTATCTTACTTAATTTGAGAAGCCTCTGCCGAAGTCTCCCCCAGAACTGGTTGCTGGAGAAGTTATTCAGAGGATGTAAATGTCTTTCGGGTGGCATGAACCCAGCTGGTCTCACCAATTATCCTGCAACTGATGCAGCTATAGCTCTGACACACTCCTAGACATACAAGTCAGAGAAAGACCCTCTCACTGTATTAATGACTAGCGGCCAGGGCACTGCAATCAAAACCGCACACACCCTCTCCAGTGATACCTTTGAGGTGACATTTGCGGCCAGTCACTAAAACCTTTCACTTGGGCAGCAGCAGGGAGATGCCGAACGCGGGGAGGGATGTGACCAAGTTGCCTCGGGTGGCAAAAACCCTGGTGCGGGTT
Source organism: Trogon surrucura (assembly GCA_020746105.1). Taxonomy (NCBI): domain Eukaryota; kingdom Metazoa; phylum Chordata; class Aves; order Trogoniformes; family Trogonidae; genus Trogon; species Trogon surrucura. The sequence goes on along the minus strand of CM036658.1, from coordinate 76,705,480 downwards.
CACACAGAGTGATGGGGGCGAGGCAAGGAGATGCCAGAGCTGCCGTCCCCGCCACTGACACCGACACGCATGTGTCCCCGATGCTCTCTTGCCCCGGGGCGGCACCTTCCCCGCGGGCAGCGAGCACCGAGCCGCGGACACGCGTGGGCTCCGCGCCTCTCCCCGTCTCCCCCCCATCCAAATCCCAGCCCTCCGCGGCCGCGGCGCTCACCTGAAGCAGGTGGTGAGCTCGCCCGTGGGCTTCAGGCACGGGTACCGGGTGGTGGCGATTTTGTTCTCGGAGCAAACCTCCCTACAAGGCAGGGGGTCGGATTATATATAAAAAAAAATTATTATTATTAATAATAAAAATAATAAAGAGGTGGTGGATGGGGGGCGGGGGAAAGGCACGTGAAGAGGAGCAGGGGGGTCCGCGGCGGGAGGGGGACGGGACATGGGACACCCACCTGTCGCCGTCCTGTGGCTCCTCCCGGTAGGTCCAGGCGTGCCCCAGCGCCAGAAGCAACAGCAGCCGGAGCGGGGCCAGGCTGCCGACCGGCCGCCCCATCGGGCAGCCTCTCCCCTGCTCTCCGCGCCGGCTCTGCCCGCCCCGGCCCGGCGGCGGGGCTGCGCCGACCCGCCGCTCCTCCCGCCCTGGCGGAGGGCCGCCCCCCGCGGCCGCCAGATGTGCCCGCGGGGAGGGGCCGCGCCCGCCCAGATGTGCCGGCAGATGCGGCCCCGTGGCGGGACGGGGCGGAGCGAAGAGAGGCGGCGGACAGATGTGGCGGGGTCACGGCAGATGTGCGGTGGGGGTAAGGGGACATCAACCCCCACCTCTGCCCATCTTCTCCCCCACCCCAGTTTCCCTCCCGACCTGCCCCCGACCCCAGGAGAGCACGGGGAGAAGGGGGAGGGGGGGCTGCCGGCGGAGGGCAGTGCCAGCCCCAAGGGTGAGCGGGGCAGAAAATCATGGAAAGGTCCCAAGCCATGGGGGTGATCAGCGGCTCTGGGTGCATCATCACTGATGCTTTCCAGATTCGGCTTTATCTTAAATCTCTTTCCCAAAGGAATGGAGCAGTTCAAAGCATCTCTGCTGCGATGGCTGTTTATCCTTGTGTACGACTGCCATTTCCCCACCATTCGTAAAAAGGAGATGAATGACAACAGACCCTGGTCAAGTAGTGCGTCAGGCCTGGCCCACTGTACCATATCCTCTTGTCATTGTTAAGCTGGCTGGGACGAGGGGAGTAAAACCTGCAAAACGACAATGCCGTTGGAAGGTGTTTGGCTGACGCATTGGCTTTGATCATCAGAGAACTGCCTACAAGTATGAAAGGCTCCAGAGGAATGAGAGTGTGCAAGTCAGCCTTACTAGCGCTTTCACCTGTAGTATAAACAACCTTATTTTACAGACAGAAAAATCAGGGAAATGTGAGCAACAGATTGTACTCATTGCAGCCAGGAAAGTCAGGGATACACAACAAGTAAAAAACTGTAAGCCATCTATTAAACCAGCACAGAAGTAATAAAGTGGTGTAAGAAGACTTGAGCAAGCCCCCTTCTATTTTCTGTCCTGCCCAAGGCAACGTTTGAACAAGTCACTTCACCATACTGTGCTTCAGTTCCCCCTGCTTATAACCGGATTACTCTAATAGCTAAATAAATAAATAAGTAAGCAAATAACATGGATCTTCATATATGAGTCAGTTACGATTAAGCTGTTAATCCCTTTGGTATATTGTCCAGTACCCAGAAGAAGGCTCATGACAGATGAATTTTTTACTTGGGAAATGCTGGGATTCATCAGAAGTTTTCCCTGACTTGCACAGCATCTGCTGTCACCACAATCTGCTGTGTGCACTGTGAACTGCAAACTTCAAGGTATTTCTCCGCTCTGCGTGCCACTGCATACTCTCTATTGCTGTGCTCAGCTAAGCAAAGGACTTCTGCATGGCAGACTTTTTTCCCCTGCTTGTTTTTGCTGTTGAGAGGATGTTTTAGATGTTTATTTCCGCTGTAATTACTTCTTTTCCTTTATACAAATAATGAGTAAGCAAAGACAGGACTTGCTGTCTTGAAGCCAACAAAAAATGTGGGTGTTTTTTGAAGGGCTAAGTCATCTCTCTCAGATATGCGCTCCTGATTTGGAGATAACAAGAACAAAAGCAGGACCTGGGTGCTTGGACCCCAGCGCTCAGGAGACACCTGTCTCCACATCATGCTCTTTACCTTCTTGCTCCGACTCGAAAGTATCCAGTGACAAGGTCTGAAATAAACAGAGGTTTGCACTGCTGTAACCCCTGTGATGTCTGTCTATATAAAACAAAGGATTTAATTTACCACATTCCAGAAGTAGTCACAGGCTCTCCAAAAAGCTCAGTTTTTAAAAGAAATTGAATCATACTCAAGCACAGATGACTTCCAACTCAGACCCAAGTGTCATGACTTTGGAAGGACTCATATTTTAAAAGGATCCCTGTGTAGGCCTGGCATAAGTATGCTTCCAAAAAGTTCTTTTTCCTTTTTTTTTTTTCCAGAACCTTTGCCATTCAGAGCAGATCTGATTCACTACCTGAACTGCTTAACTCAGCTCTCTGCTTTTTATTTAATGCCTGCCACCCACATAGCACTGTATCAACATACTGTACTATCTTTTTAATTAAAAATATTTTATCAGCTTACATATGTATTTATTTAACTCATGCAAACAGCCTTGTTAATTTAAACAAGGTAACCTGCAGTTGAAGCTAATCCTATACTCAACTCTTTGCCAAAGCAGGGCCTGAAGTTTTATATACAAAAGAATTTAAGTGTGATCAATAGTTGATAGAAAAGAGAGCACTATACTTCACAGCTGGTAATCCCATTACAGCTGAATACATTAAAGTTGAAAGTGTCGTCATTTTGCTTCATCAACTTCATCTCAGCTTTAACGACCAAGCAGCCAGGGCCACCCTGAGTAGAAGGTTTTCTTCCTGGAAAGTGTTGAAGGGTGGCAGTGGTTAAGGAAACACTGAAATGTTCCTGTTGCCTCAGGGAAGGAATGATCTGGGACTGTTTTCATGTGTAGTAAATAAGCAGAATGCGATTTCTCGTGCAAGGGATGCTTTTCCTTATGCTGGGTCGTGTTCATTTTGACTTGCCCAACTCTAGCACGTATGAAGTTGATTAAGCTGCACACTAAATTTTGGAACTCTCTCAAAGAAAAGAATGAGGAATTCAATGTAGTAAAGTGCTTATCAGAAGTTTTATTTATACTGGTTTTTTTAGGAAGATGCATTGTTTCCTGCAGTTCATTCATAATGATGTTGTTAAATTAATAATACAAATTCAAGTTTCTCTGGATTTCACTGGTAACTGGAATAGCTCAGAAGCAACCTTTGATCTTTGCCCCTGAAGAGGCTCTTTCAGAAGCCCCCATCCATAGCAGAAAGGCAAAACCTCTGCACACTACAGAAGAGCAGAAGAGTGTACAGGGCACCGCCGACTCTTCAGAAATGCACTGAGGTCATCTGCATCCATGAACTGCTCAAAACTTCTTGAGCAGTTCCTGTACTACCCTACTACTCACAGACCTACATCAAAGCTGTTGTCCTAGGCACAGTACAAATGCACAGAGAGGTTAGAAAGCTTAGTGCTGATCCTGGACATACAAGATTATTTTTCTCTACTTCCTTTCCCCACTTTTGACTACGGGGGATGTGGGTGGGGGAGGAGCAGAGTTCTTGTTTGTTTGTTGTTTGCTTAGCTATTCAACTGGAGTCTTCAGAAGTATGCACTGTGATTTTTCTTAATCCGTTTACAACCGACATTTTCATCAGTGCATTTTACATCTGCTTCAATTAAAAAGCAAGTAACCAGTTATTGTAAATAGTCTTAATCCCAGTACAGCATTGTGTTTGCATCAAGTGCCTTGGTGGCAACCCCACCAGATCTCCAGCTGTAGGCATTAACATGTTCAGAGAGATCAGAGCAGGGCTTGTAAACAGACAGAAAACAGAGGTTTTAAAGAACATCTTGGGCCTAAGGGTACTTTACAGATTTGAAAGGCTTCATGTTGGTCATTTGTGAACTAGGTTCCCTTCCAGGTGAATGCCCAGACTGAACCTGCCTAGATCCAGATGATCTTTCGAGGTCCCTTCCACACTCTGACATTCTGTGATTTTGTGATTCTGTATTCCAAGGAATATTGCACAGTCCAAGCTCAGCTGCTAAACACTCACCCAGGCTTGGGCAACATGAGGATTTCCCATGCCATTTCAAGTTCAGCAGGCATCTAGAGCAGTGTCCCATCTCAGAAACAAGCCAGAACCAGGTAGTAGAGAGGAAAAATATATGTCCTGAATAATTATATGCAGCCCTATGGAGGGAGAGAGATGAAATTTCTTGCTAACTTCTCTGTGATTAACAGAATTGTCTCGTCTGTAGGCTGTGTGAAGCAAGGAATAAATAGGCAGAGCAAAGGCAATGAGTGGAAGCAAAAGCTGTCAGACATGATCCACAGGTCCACAGTGAGCAGGTCTGGGGAAGTAAGGAAGAGATAGAAAAGACAGAAGAAAAGAAAGAGGAAGAAACAGAAGAAAACCAGGGAAGAGGAGGGAGCTGAAGAAATCTCAGGGAACCTTGCAGCAAGGTCTGAGGTCTGCCCGGTGCAAACAGGTATTACATCCTGAAAGAGGGTGGTAAAGCAGCCAGCAGAGCAGGAAAGAGGTAGGAAGCTATGTCGAGAAGACAGCGGTATGGCCACAGCAGCACCCAGCTATATTTGGGTGGCAGACTAGAGAATAAGGAGAAAAGCTAAAAAGCTGGGGAAAGGGGGCTATACTTTTTGTCTCTTTGTTGCAGACATCCTGTATCATATCTTGAAAAGATGAGAAACTGTGGAAGTTCAAATGTTCTATTTATTTTGCCCAGCAGGTTATCTTACTGCTGGAACCCAACAACATAAAATACCCCACAAAAACATGCAGTAAATAAAAATATTAATGCAGAGAGAATTCTCATCACAAAAACAATTACGGCACTTAATCCATCTAGGAGACAAAAAGTCTCTGCTTTTTGTCAGAGGCATTTTTAGTAAAACACGTCAATTAGTAGATGTTAATTTAGTAAAATATATTAGTTGAAATGCGATGCAAATGTTTTTAAAATAAGCATGGAAAAAGGCACCTCAAAAACGTGCAGTGGTGACCATCAGGCATCACTTCTAGAGATCATCACAGCAACAGAAAGGAATTGCCCCAGACCGCTTCCTCCATTTCACAGACAATTACAGGGCTCATCTTAGATTAGCAGCAAAAATAAACAGGTTTTGAAAATATCGGCTAAAACAATAGCACTGCTGACCAAGCAGAAAATAGGTAAACGATAGCTCTGATCCACCAAAATCAAATCCTGATGGATACATGGGACAAGGCATGACACTAACCAGAGCTGACTCATTTTCTTGAGGATTAGGTTTGAATTCCATTTTGTTATAAGAGATTAGAGCTGAAGAATGCAAAATCTTCCATGGCATCCCAGTTATCAAACACCATCGGCTTCTGAGGTGCGTATGTGCTTCCTGTCAGTCTGGGCTCCTTTGACATGACTTGGGCCATCTCTCTAAGTACATGGACAGCAAGATAAACACATTCTTTCTATTCAGTTTTTGTAATAGCTAGAATGGTGTCCCGGTGTTTCTGAGGTTTTCCACATAAAGCAGCAATTCACGGAATCACAGAATGTTAGAGGTTGGAAGGGACCTCAAAGATCATCTGCTCCTACAACGATCATCCCACAGCAGTGCTGTGCTCTAGAAGCCCCAGATGGTGAGGAAGACTTTGGAAGGTCACATTTTAACCACAGACACATAAAAATACCTGCACATAAAAATACCTGCACAGTTCCCTCATGTGTGTACAGAAACAGAAGAGGTGGAAAACTAGAATCATATGAATTCAACAAAAAACTGAGCACTTGTTCTTTTGTTTGAACATCACAGTGGCAGCACAGAGGAAGATGGTCCTGAGAAGTATTCCTTTTCTTCCCAAACAAATTAGGTGGTCCTTTGATTAAAAAAACTGTAGGGGACATGTTTTGCCGTGCAAGATGCTGGCAAAGGAAGTGCAAGGTTCAAGACTGCTGCATGTGCATGTCACCAGAACAGCTCCTAAGTGGCCAGACTCTAACACGCCCCTATATTTTGGATCTCCAGCCAGGTGGGGTGGTTGTCTTTGAAAACTGTACACTGAAAAGTGCAGAGGTTTGAGGCTTGAGCATATGGAGACCTTAGAGAAAGATCTGTGTTGACTGAAAATCTACAGCTAAAGGGTGTGTTGGTTTTCGTTTGTTTTTAATTACACACTGTTAAGCGACAAGCCTTTATTTTGGGATATGGAATACTGCTCACAGAAGAACAAAGATGTATCAGTTTCAGCCAATGTCTTGCAAATGCTAGGAAAGATGTTCCAGTGAGTAAAGCATTAAGCCACATCTGTGGAAGACATCAGAAGAGAATGGATGAAGCCACTGTCCAAATATGTGCTTTCCAACATGCTCACACAGACAGAGAGACACACACATGTAATTCCTGTGCATACAAGTATACAAAACAGTGGAGAAAAAAATGTTTTCCATTACTTTCTCTGCCTCAAACTGCTTTCACCATCTTGGGTAAATGACATATGTCCAGACCTTCTACAGTCTAAACACCCCTAAGCATGTGGGTCCTAATGTCTGAACCTCAGCACACCATCTACAACAAGACCTAATCTCTACTTTCCCACCTTTGGTCAGGTTTGTAAAGTCCAAGGTATTTATTTAAGGGGCAAAATTTGACACAGTGTCATGTGATAAAATCTTTAAGACTGAAAAAATATACCTGTTATCTATAGAAATAGATATTTCACACTATGGAATACATAGCTTTAGCTTCCTACTTGCTCCTGATGTGGATTTCGTCAAGGAGTGCTGCATACTGCAGTGGTAATTTCATTGTGTTCTTCCAGAGCTGCTAGCCTGACATTTCTCCATTGTGGATCCACCCACAGCAAGTTGTGGTGAGCTCAGGTAACTGCCACAGCGTGGTCCCTGCACACAAAGCCTCCTGCAGGGTACGATCCCACCTGCAGAGTAGACAAAAACTGCCTCACTTGTGGTGCAGCGGGTTTGCAGCTTGACGCAGCCCAAGGCAGCCGAGGTAGCTACACCTGTGAAAAAGCTGCTTTTTCCATAGCTGGCCTGAGTGTTGCTTTAAAGTACTGCTCATATTCAAAGCTGTGCGGGCAAGCTGAGGAAAGCCCGTGACACAGGAGTAAAATAAAGCAGCTCTCACACTGCTCTGCTCATGGCAATCCTTGGCGCTGGCGCCAAAGCAAATGCAGCCTGGAGACTGTACACGTGTCCATGCTGTGGCATCTGCCCCCCCAGCTGTATTTTCTTTGGCTCAAGCTCCTTTGGAGCTGTGGGCACTCTCCAGTGGCAGATGCATTAACATGAAGGTGGCTGGATGGAAATCACTAAGTTTTTGAGCCCTCTTGGAGAGCACAGAGTCCTTGTTTGTATAGTTGTGGAGTCTTTGTTCATATACTTATGGGCAAAGCCAGGTGCAGGGAAGGTTGAAAGATGTATGGGTATGTCACAGACTTTGAAATCTGCCTCTCCTGGAGTGCTAACACCTGCCCTCCTTGGAAAAACTGGGGGCACATATGCATGCATACACACCCATCCTGACCCTTACCTCTAAATCTACAGAGGAAGGAATGTTTTAACTTGCATGTAATTTACCAGTGGACAAATGGAGTTTACCCAAACATAAAGCCTCTCCGCTCACAGACTGGCACGACAGCGGAAGCAACAGCTTTGCACTGACAGCGCAGTTTTCCCTGCCGTGGAAATAACAGTATGTTTCATGCTTTTCATCTCTCCTGCATGCTGTTTTTGTCACCTTATTAGTACTGATACGTTTCTTTCTCCCTTCTGATTTCCTTCTAAATGAGGCAGCTTTCACTGGAGTTTCACTCTGTCCTTTGGTGCAACACATGTAACTCATCACAGAAATGGGCTCAACTCAGACCAGTCACCCATTTCATTGAAGTTAATCTGGCAAAACACAAGTGAAAAAAAGAAGAATACGACCTTCACTCCACAGCTTGTGACAGCTCACTCACTGCTTATTTATTCTGCACTCCTTGCAAAAACACTCCACACATTCAATCACATCTCAAAGGAAGGGGTCAAAAGGCAAGTGTTTTTAAACTGTCTTGGTTAAAGAGTCCCTTCCCATTAAAGCCATGCTGGTTCTGTCAGAGATAAAAGACTGTTTTCTGTGAGGACTGACCACTCTGACAAATCAACGATAAATCACTCAGAAATAGGGGTCTGGCACATTCATTGCAGGAAAATGAATCTCCAGGCATCCTCCATGATCAGCAGTGAACGCTGTGCAATTCTGCTGATGGCTGTGTGAAATGTATATGAAGTTACTTAAATTTTTAACTGTCTGTTGCAAGAGCAACAGTGATGCTTCTGGCCTGATCCCTACAGTGGATGACCAAAGACAAAGAAGTTTAAGGCACTGGCATGGGACACTTGCAGGTAAGAAAATGAGTGACAGAAAATAATAATAAAAATAAATTATTTTGAGCTTCTAAAGCGCTGACTTTGGGCAATCAGTGATGGATGTGTGAGATTGCAAAGTCTGTAAAGCACAGGCAGGAAGCAAACGGAGTATGTTGGGAAAGGTAATGCTCCTGCTAGAAAATGGGAAAGCCCACATTCAAATGTCCACCTACCAAAGTGTTGTTAGGAAAAATATAGAGTTTTGCCTTGGGAAGGAACATTCTCTCCAAAACAAGAAATTGACATCTGATTTGACTTCAGGCTGAAAGTGTCCTAATCCTTGTCTATTACTAGAAATCTGACTGGCCTCAGCAAGAACTTGTGGGTGGTTTACACCAGTGAATCTGAGACACATTCCTTTTCACATTTACCCCTTCAGAGGTCCGTTAATATTACAGGCAGTCAGGGCTTGCTCTTCTGCATGCCTTGAATCTGGTGAGAAGATCTTTCAAAACTCCCCACCTTTAACTCCTTATACATTTGCCCAAGCACCAATGCTGCCTATTGGCACGTGGCTTCAGCTCCTCCTGTCATCTGTAACAACTGCATAATATCACAGCAACCATTAGATTAAACAGAGAATAAGGGCATTTCTGGAGATGAACCCCCTGGTTCTGTTCCCAGTGTTCATCCACCTATTTACATTGCGATCCAAAGATGTATAGCAACTTAGAGGAATGTCCACGCTAGCTCAAAACATGGGCAATTGAATACTCATGATCTCCTGCCTGACTTTCACTGCTCAGTGTGAAAAATGGACACAGCAAGAGCCTGCTGCAAAGGACTTGCACTCACCCCAGAGCACGGCTTTGATATCTTTTGTGTTGCCTTTTGCAGGCATTTGCACTGCAGACAACTAGAAGGCAAGCTGAAAACAGAAGTCCTTCTTCCCCCTGAGGCCATGCTGAGAAGCTCTGATCTTATGATTGCTGCCCTCACTGATCCTATGAGTTTCCAGTGGTGATGCTCCTTGAGCGTCCACTATAAAATAAAAGCAAATCGGCTGAAAGGCTCATGAGAAACATTGCATGCACATGGTGATGTTCTCTAAATGGCTCCAGAAACAGAGAAATCTAGGTTCAGGTATCTGCTTCCTCACAGCTAGTGGGTGAGCCACCGAGGCACAGACTCCCAAAACCGCAGAGGATCCATGTTCATGGAATCATAGAATGGTTTGGGTTGGAAAGGACCTTCAAATTGCCTGGTTCCAGCCCCTCTGCCATGGGCAAGGACACCTCCCACTAGACCTGGTTGCTCAAAGCCCTGTCCAGCCTGGCCTCGGACACTTCCAGGGAGGGGAAACCCACAGCTTCTCTGGGCAACCTGTGCTACTGTCTCACCATCCTCACAGTGAATAATTTCTTCCTAATATCTGATCTAAATCTACAGTCTTTCAGTTTGAAACTGTTGCCCCTTCTCCTATCACTACACTCCCTGATAGAGTTCATCTCCATCGTTCCTGTAGCCCCCTTTAAGGTCTTCCCGGAGCCTTCTCTTCTCCAGGCTGAACAGCCCCAACTCTCTCAGCCTGCCCTCACAGGGGAGGTGCTTCAGCCCCTGATTTCCAGGAAGACAGCAGGCATTAGACATGCCAAGACCTTCTAGGATCTGGGCCTCAGTCCCTTCATGCTCCCTTCTATCAGACCCCACAGGAGACGGGCAGTACCTGGTGATTAATGACGTACATCTTCCAGGTGTCTTCAAGGCAATGGAGAACAGGGTCTTCAAGACCTCAGGATGCTGTGATAACAGGGATCCAAGTACTTGTGAAAGACAAAATAGGAATTCAATTATCCCTGTTTAAGTGCTTAACAATATTCAGCATCTCCAGCAGAGCTTTGGAAGGACCAAAGAACTGGAGAATTAAGTTACATTGTTCTTGTAATTCCAAATGGTCCTTTGTAGCCAGAAAACTGTATTTCTCCTTTTTTTGCTATGTATCAAATGATAGCTTTTCCAGGTCCACACTTCAGCCAGGGAAAAAAAAAAAAAAAAAAAAAAGACATGCAGAGAAAACAAGTATCTGTTGAACAGTATTTAGTTTGATTTCTCAGACAGGTGAGGATTATTTCAATACTCCAGAAAATGATACACTTTCATACTATGACTCTGCAGCTATTACTTACCAATGCTAGGTCAACTATTTTCCTGCTTGAAAAGTAACGGTCGGGGAAAAAGAGCAAACAAAAGAGCAATCCTGACAGTACTCGTTTCTACAGATCAACAAGGGAAATTAGCAGCGCATACCTTGGCACTTAGCTGAACCAAGCTGCCTTTCCTTACTGACTTCCTTCAAGAGTTGTGTCCAAATGTTTCCTTGGAATATGTTCCCAGTGTGTGCAGGAGCTATTTATAATCTACAACACTTATTTTTGGATTAGGTACATCTAGGTGGCTAGTTGCCATGGGAGCAAAGGGGGTTTTGGTGAATTACAAGAATGTGTATGAAATATTCCACTTGGGATAAGGCATTTCCAAGATGAGCAGCCCGTAGGAGCAAACAAGCTGTCAGACGTGGTGTGAGCAGGCACAGCACAGAAACTGGCTGAGTGATGCATCAGCATGGCCTCGCTGCTCTGGTGTCTTCTGCCTGTTTTGGTGAGTGATCCTTCCAGATCCTCTTCCAGGTCTTGGGTCAGTACTAAAGAGCAGCCAAGGAGCAGCTCAGAAGGGCTTCTCTGTTTATTCAGTACCTGCCCTGATTTTAGACAGCGTGCCTGTTGGCTGAAGTCAATCCCATCACCAGTCAACTTCCTCCAGCAGAGAAGAAATATCTGAGGAGTGTCTGTCTGACACCTCCTGTCAGCCACTGAAGTCTTCCAGCTTCTCTTAAATGTGTGGTTTGTATGAGATGACCCTGTCCTCTTAGCCATTCACTCCAAGGCTTACTGACTTCTCCTCCAAGCCTTTTTCTTCTGTCTTTCCACCCCAGACTTCCCACCTTCCTGACTGGGTTGGCATCAGTGTTTGCTTGCCCACAGCAGCACTGGTTTGGAGCTGGAGTGACAATTGCCTGGTGCAGCATCCTAGCCCTGATATGGGCAGGATTCCTGCTCCAGGGACTGATGGACACGATTAATATGTAACAGCACCTTCACCCATTAGCAATTCAGTCTGAACAGAAGGGAACACATTCATTAGCTAACGGTTAGATCCACCAGCTATGCTACTCATGCTGCTCCATAACAAAGGGTAGGTAACCATTAACAGCACACCACTGGTTCACACATATTTATTCTTCAGCTGCTCTTGATTCACTGCAGTTTTTAACAACCTCCGTAAAATAATCTGGGCATTCGGCATGTGTCGTGCAACCCCAGCTTGTGTTGACAAAGGTCATGGTATATCTAACACCCAGATGTTGGCAAAGCTCTGGTTAGTACTTCACAACTGAAATATAGAGTGGCAAGCATGGCTTTCCTGACATGGAATCTTTTGAATTCCAAAACATGCACTCTGGTGATGAATTTTTTATATTGCTCTCTCTCCTCCTAGCCCAGCTATAATAACTATTTTATAAGTTCTGGGTTGTCCCAAACCAGAGTTTTTATACGAAATTTTTTTTTTTCCTGTTCTACAGACAGTTACATGAGTAGTTGGCAAGCTGTGGACTTCATGACACCAGTGCTCAGATCTTGTGGCCCTATTTGTTTGTAATGGGGAGATTTCTTGAACATTTCCAGTGAGAAGTGCCATGGGAGGTATGTTATTAACAAAGTGACAAATGCCAGGGCTGGTTTCTGCAGTATGGAAATCAATGGCAAAGCTCCTACTCAGACTTCTACCAAAGGAGAATTGAGTTGACTTTTAACTGGATCTATGCCACAGACTGTTAAACCTGTGAGTTAGTAGGGCTAGTTGAAAGAGCTTTAAACCAGATTTGAAGGTGGAAAAGGATAAAACCAGGCTCACTACAGATAAGCCACTTTGAGGGATGGTGTGCTAGCAAGGTCCTTCTGTCTGCCATCTCAGTGGAGGCAGGCGATGGAGAGCCACATGACAGCAAAGACACAAGGGTTATTGATGTGTTAGAAACCATAGAGGATGCAGAGAATGGTCACACATGAATTAGAGCTTCTGCTTCAAAAAAGGTGGCAGGACCAATAACCCAGCAGAAGTGTGTTTACACCAATGGATGCAGCATGAGCAACAGACAGAAGGATTAGGAAACCATTGTGCAGCAGGAAAAATACGACACAGTTGCCAGCATGGAAACATGGTGGGATGACTCATGCAACTGCAGTGCTGCACTGGATAGTCATAAATTACTCAGAAGAGTTTACAGCTCTTGGACATGCTCCAGTGCCTCAATGTCCTTCTTGTAGTGAGGAGCCCAAAACTGAACACAGTACTTGAGATGTGGCCTCACCAGTGCTGAGTACAGGGGGACAATCCATTCCCTACCGTGTTCAGTTTTGGGGCCCTCATGAGAAGAACGACATTGAGGTGCTGGAATGTGTCCAAAGAAGAGCAATGCAACTAGTGAAGGGTTTAGAGCACAAGTCGTACGAGGAGTGGCTGAGGGAACTGGGGTCGTTCAGCCTGGAGCAGAGGAGACTGAGGGGAGACCTTATCACTCTCTACAAGTATCTGAAAGGAGGCTATACTGAGGTGGGGGTTGTAGCAAGTGACAGTACGAGAGGAAGTGGCCTCAGGTTGCACCAGGATAAAAAATTTCACTAGAAGGGTTGTTAAGCACTGAAACATGTTGCTGGGTAAGTTGTTGAGTCCCCATTCCAGGAGCTATTTAAAAGACATGTAGATGTAATGTTTAGGGACATGGTTTATTGATGGCAGTGCTATGTTAACAGTTGGACTCTGATTTTAAAGGTCCTTTCCAATCTAAATGATCCTGTGATTCTACATTTTAAACAGCTAGAAGGTCATGCTGGGTGCAGCTATGGCTGCCGGTTATTCTAATGAGAGCTCACAGCTGGAAAGATTTTCTCCACTGGTTTGTAATTTCCAGGAGAGGATTACACTAAAAGACATCATAAACCTTCATGCCTTCAGTTGTACTCACCTTTTTAGAAAGAGATAAAAGGTCTGACACTTAACTCAACCCCAGGTGCATGTGGTTTCTTAAAAAATGTCAAAAGGTCACATGGTCTCGACGTATGAAGTCTGAAAAACAAAATCTAGCTCTGTATCTTCCCTTGCTGAGCTAAAGTGGATCTCAGCATCCCACTTTTAGACCAGATTTTCACTTGGCCATCTTCACCAACTGTAACCAGTGCTGTTCCTTCGTAATTCACCTTGTGTGTGGCTGCTCCATGCATATTTCTCTCCTTTTTCTAGCCATTTGTCCAAATTATCAGCAGCCATTGGGGAAAGTGAACACTGAACCTGCATTACATGAATAAGAGCCACACTGATGAAGTCGTATCTCCTACTTGGAGATAGATAGGATTTCTCATGTGTGGACAGCAAAGTCAAGTTGTCAGGGTGAGTGAGCAACGCCATGCTAAGGCAAACAGCAAAACACAGACCAAACCAGAAAGCCTTGGTACTGCAGAGCAGAGAGACAAAATGTCCTCTAATGCAGTTTAAGCAACGCAGTTTCGAAGGCCAGGTCTCCACTACCCAGGGGATGTCCCAATCACAGTCCAACCCATTCCTGTCCAAGCACACAGACTGCAAGGCAGCACTTCATGACAGGTTTGGAATAGCTTTTGGACCAAAATGTAGCTGGTTGTATGCCCATCTGTGAAATATACCATATCTCATACAAAACAGTCATCATTATTCGAGCAAGATAGAAAGAATTCATAAGTGAATAAACTAGACCTGGTTCAGTATCACTTTTCTCCCTCAATATTTCTGTTTAAAAAAAAACAATAAGGCTGAATAAGGTCAAAATACAACAACAAAAAAAGGCATAAGCAGGAAATATGCGGCAGGAATTTTACTCATGCAAGAAAGACACTGCAGGATTTTGTTCATCTGAAAAATTAAGGCTTTGAACTAAGCCGCAAGTGAGCAAGGGAAGGGAAAAGCATAAGATTATAATTTTCAGTAGTATCAGCTCCTTGCTGGAGGCTTTGGGAAGCTGCCTGCTTCTGTGGCTGTGGGTCAGGGGGGACATCACACCAGAGAGAGGCGAACGCCACAGCTGGTCACAGCCAAGCCAAGAAGGCCGAAGTGAGGAGTAAGACAAAAAGGAAGAACTTCTGAACCATAGGTTGAACTATATTATAACAAAAACCTACCCTTGTGGGAGGGTTGTTTTACAAGAGCACAATCAGGCTGACATTGCAGCAAAGTTTTCCAGTGTTAATTTGTGAGTAGATTACAAGAACAGGTAACCCAAACCTATCTTATTCAAAATGTTTGGATCCATGCAAATACGCAGGATGTGCATATCTGACTGAGCTGCAGAGAGCACAGCCAGGGCAGTGGAGAGAATGGGAGATGCAACAAACCTATGCATGACGAAATTTCTGTGTGAGGATGAAACACACAGACGCAGTTAAGCATAGTGGCAGGGGGGAAAGTGCTCATTGTATGCCAGAACCTGTGAGGACGACAAGGCATATAAATAGAGGCAAACATATGCATCTTCAAAGCCTTTCCATCATCCCTGCAAACGAAAAACTGGAGACAAAAGCAATAAATTAGGATTAAACACAAGCTGGATGATTTTTTTTCCTTTGCAGCTCTTAGGAAAACATTAAGAATAAAGAACTGTGACTTCTTTAGTCGCATCCTCTCAACTCCATGCCCACTCCTGTGGGACACTATGTCCTTCGTTCCATCAGCCATGGGGCTGGAGGTGCCCAATTAGTTGCTAGTGGCATCTGCCCTCACATGTAGGTGAAGAAAGCATCGCCTCAGCCCAGTAAGAGATGCTACTTTGCAGCCCCACAGCAAAGAAATCACCAGATGGGAAACCATTACCTCCACAGCATCTCCTCCTCTGCTCCAAAGCAGTTGCTTGTGATTGGGAAGCAGAGGTGGGAATGATCTCCTTCCCCCACAATGTAGTCCAAACCAGGGCATTCCAGCAGATCAGCTTTCCTCTCAAGCCCCTTTTCACTGCCTCACCTATCACCATAAACCACTGCAATCCTCAAGCTGCAGCATTGGGAAGAAGAGCTCTGCCCGCAGCAGCATTCACAGCCCCTCGGCTTGACAGACCAAAACTGAACTAAAAGCTCTGCCAACTTTCTGACCCAGCTTGCTTTCTGGCTGTGAGATGTGGCTGGCTCTGCTTCAGAAACGTTTCAGTGACAAAATCGTAAGGTCTTTCCCACAGTGCCTTTCTTACGCAGAGGCATTCCAGGTTTTGCAGAAGTTCTCATTTTTTTCCTCACACTTTTAAGTTTTTGTAGACCTGTCCCATCAGCACACCACTGTGTAGTATCAGCTGCCAGGAACAAATAGCCGAGAAACAGCTAATGACTTAATTTCATTGCCTGTGGATTTGCACAGCACTCAACAGCATTCCCATATATAAAAGGGAGAGGATAGAAAGGAGAGATGAAGATCCTGCTACAGGGAATCTGGGCACAAGCCACAGTGCACAGGTAGCTCAGATGATGCATAAAACACGGTCAAGATAAGGTGAGCAAATAGTGGGTTGGATGAAAAATTTCTTTCTAAAAGGGACGCAGAAGTTAAACTGATTCAAGCTCAGCTTTAGCTCAGCTGCCTAAGGAAAAGTGCTCTCCGTGCCAAGAACTGCTGAGGTCTGTGCTTGAGGCACCATTCTAGTGAAGAACTCACAATTAATGCATCAGCTCAGAACATCAGTATTATAAGATTTAGCAAGTGCCCACATTGTTGCTGACATTTCTGTGTGGGTGTGGGTGAGAAGCCAGCACACAGATATGGTAAGAACAAGCAGCTATTAGTCCAGGAGAGGTAGCTAATGACCGAGTATTCTAGGTTAAAACCAGAAGGTCTGATTACTTTTGCTGAATGGAGATCTCCTTGTACGTTTTTAATGTCCCCTTTCTTCAAAAAGACCTGCTGTCTGCATTGAGTCTCGTACACGGTCTGTTGAGTGAAGAAGTGGTTTTATGAGAATGGCGGTATTGATCCTGGTCGCAGGAGGGGTCTTCAGTTGCCTCAGGGAAGGCACAGTCGGGTAGGAAGAGCAAAATACACCAAAGAAGTGACAGCATTCCCAGGTAGGAAAACTTGGAGTTGCTAACTATTGCATTAAATTAGGATTGGGTTCAAATAAATCAATGCTAAAGCTAGCTACAAACGAGATGCTAAGCTGCGAAAAGGACAGATTTTACTAGCTGACATTACTCTTTCTTTTTCTTTCTTTCTTTCTTTCTCTTTCTTTCTTTCTTTCTTTCTTTCTTTCTTTCTTTCTTTCTTTCTTTCTTTCTTTCTTTCTTTCTTTCTTTCTTTCTTTCTTTCTTCTTTCTTTCTTTCTTTCTTTCTTTCTTTCTTTCTTTCTTTCTTTCTTTCTTTCTTTCTTTCTTCTTTCTTTCTTTCTTTCTTTCTTTCTTTCTTTCTTTCTCTCTTTCTCTCTTTCTCTCTTTCTCTCTTTCTTTCTCTCTTTCTTTCTCTCTTTCTCTCTTTCTCTCTTCCTTTCTTCCTTTCTTCCTTTCTCCGTTTCTTTCTCTTTCTCCCTCTCTCCCTCTCTCCCTTTCTTTCTCTTTCTTTCTTTCTCTCTCTCTTTCTCTTTTTAAGAATTCTTGTACTTACTGTACACTGCAAAGGAGACAGAAAAGCCATTCCTCCCACCTTTCCCTTTATCTTCCATGCTGAAAAAATCCCCTTGCATAAAACATTGCTCTTCCTCCTGGACTCACCCTCTCACTAATTGCTGTTGCACTGTGCAAGCATTTTTGGAAAGACTTAAAACCCCCTGATTACTAGAACAATTAGTCTATTTGAACAGCAACACTGTGCTTGCCGGAGTCAGCTCTGAGGAAGACTAACCTAAAAATTACTCAAGATCTTGTTTTAAAGTTCAGCTTGGGCCAAATGCATTAGACCCTAAGTGATAGCTTCCTTTACAAGCTCAAATGACTTCCTTTGACCTCCTGCTGGCAACTGGCATTTCGTTTGAAACGATCAAAGTTACTTGAGATTTAACAGAACTTCATCCCTCATGTAATTTCAATGTCCAAGTGAAAAATTGAATTTACCAGTTCTGCATGCACCACCTGACATGGCCATAGGGAGCTCATTTGGGTGTAGGAGAATAAATCATTCTTAGCACAATACCATGACCATTGAGTATGCAGGGCCTAAGCCAAAGTGACCTTGAGTGCAAATCAATTAGGACCAGGAGTGATCCTAGGCCATGATTACCCAACTGCAAGCTTGAAGAATCTGGGAAGAAAAAAATATATGTGCAACGCAGCGGAAAGCTCTTGTCCTAGGGTTCAGGCTGGTGGTTAAGAGGTTATATCTGAATAACCTCAGCTCACTCATTACTGGAAACCTCCACATATTGATAAAACTCCAATCTGTGCTTCTTGCTCACCAGTCCTCTTACTGCAAAGAAGATAAAACCTCCCCTTTTAAGCATAACCCTTTTGTATGTGCATTCCCTGCACACAGGGCAGAGATCAGTTTTCTTTACTATATATAACTTCCTTGTGCATTTTTCCAGAGCGACTTTTCTACTGCCAGCAGTTACGTCTTTGAAGGCTGCGTGCAACTTAATTTCCTCTGAAGAACAAATCCACAGTACTGATCAATCAGAGAGCTACAGCACCAACTAAGGATGCACTCTATTGGACACCAGCAGAATGATATTCACATGCTTATGAGAGTTTTAGTCATTTAATCTGACCCATTTGCACTCGCAGAGGCCACCATTATACATAGGTAACTTAAGCACAATGGTGTGGTGTTTGGTTTGTTTGTTGGAGTTTTTTTAAAACGTGTTTAATAAAAATTTTAACTGTTTATGTGAGAGAATTTGAATGTGAATTTAACTCTTCAAATCTTAAGGGAATTAAGCATTTTAATCTCATAGCTAGAACTTTTACCCAGTTGGGCCACTTTAGACAGCTATTTCTGTAACTATTGCATTTTTATGCAGTCATACCCTTCCCATCCCCACCCTCCTTTCAGTTAAGCCTGAAATGTGAACCACAACAAAAGAAGCACACATTGTATTTTAATATCATCCTCAACTTAATACATTCTGGATATCAGACACTCACGCAAGACTGCCACTAACAAAATGCGGCAGGAAGGAGAAGGTAACATTCCCCACTCCTCCTGGGGTCGTGGAGGGGAGTACAAAGGGATTGAGAAACTGCTTGCAACACTGCTTGGACAGCTGAACTGTGCCATGCATTTAACACTACGCAGGGCCGTTGAGTGATGCTCCAAGGGGTTCTTTAACAAATGATTATCAGTTTAAATTGATCAAGGAACAATTTTAAAATAGGAGCCATTCCCTGGGTGGTGCAGAGCTGGAGAAAAGATGCTCGGGAGCACGGCTTCAACCATCAAGCTGCTTCTGCCTCGAGATGTCCCTTTGTGCAGAGCCAGCCCCACAAATGAGGGTCCCTTGGAAGCTCCTGGGATGGTGGAGCACCAGCAAAGCAGCATCCAGAGCATGGCTCAGATTAGGCACACAGGGACAGGCCCTGAGGAGAAGGAAGCTGATAGGAGCTAAATGCAAATCCCATGAAAGAAACAGGACATGCATGTGTGTGCAGTGGAGCTCCAGAGAGCAGTGAACAGTGCAGAAACAGAATCAGAGCTGGGGCAGAAGAGGCAAGGGAAGACACTTTCACACTGTTAATCATTCATTATTCTTTTTCTGTTCAGCTACAGGAGCAACAATCTCACTGCCATAGGAAGCACAGAGGTACAGTCCCCTCTCTGCGAGATTTCCCATGCAGGGTGCCAGGGGGCTCCCCTGTGAACCAGCTGTTTTGCTGGCTCCAGCCAGCAGCTGTGGCTGTTAAGGATCAGGCTCCAACACAGCTAAATGGTCAGCAGCAGAAAGAAATCTGTGTGCCCAATACATGTATTTAAAGCTTTGCTGGGAGTGTGTATTTCTTCCACACTTAGAAGAAAC
Source organism: Trogon surrucura (assembly GCA_020746105.1). Classification (NCBI taxonomy): domain Eukaryota; kingdom Metazoa; phylum Chordata; class Aves; order Trogoniformes; family Trogonidae; genus Trogon; species Trogon surrucura. The sequence goes on along the minus strand of CM036658.1, from coordinate 76,685,892 downwards.
CACAGCAAAATGCATGAGAAGGCTGTTTTGGAGAGGGTTCCGAAAAACTCCTCTTTTCCAGAGTGCCACGGGCTGAATTCATTTATTCTCTTTTGCTGCTAAAAGAGGTCAAATGAGAGCCAGAGGAAGACCTCTCTAAAACTGGAATTCGAAAATGCCATTGAACTTCTGTTTTAAGAAGCACCATTAAGTTTAATGACACAGGCTCAAGAATTCTTCAAGTTACATGTGAGTAAAATACAAACATGCTTCTGTAGTCTTACAGCAGAACAGAGCAGGAAAGACGAAGGCTGTAGCACCGCAGTCAAAACGGAGCGAAATCTACACACATTCACTTCAGCAATGTACTTTAAACACACGTTTCCATATTATAACTGAAAACCCTTTCATTTTTCTTTCTGAATCTGAGCCAAACTTACGTTTCCTCCATTGTCAGCAAAGCCATTAGAGGGCAGTACATGCTAAATTATTCTTAACAATGCCAAAGCATTTTAGCAGTGCTGCAAACAAATATATTCCACCAAGTGTTGACAGTATAATTATGAACATCATAGTTTCCATTTGTCTAGATAACTGGAAATAGAATGTGAGTGAAAAAAAAAAACCCAACTCACAAAAAGGAAGGAAAAAGAGGAAATTAAGTATTTCATCAGAGCAGCAGGTTTACTCTGCTATGATAGGAACTGAGTGTCCTTCACTCTCCAAATGGAATGTACAAATGAACAAAGCTTAAAAAAAAACACCAACTGCAGTCAAGCCAAGCAAATTTAAAACAGCCCAGTTGTCAGAGATATTTATTAGTATTGCCAGAGAGTTGCTGAATGTCAGTTACAGACTAGGGTACCTATTGCACGAAGAGTTTTACAAGCACGGGACAAGGAGGCGAGCAAGCGGGAGCAGGTCCTGCCCCGTGGCCCGTGACAGAGCCAGCAGTGCACCGCTCCTGTGGGAACCCACGGGGTCACATTTGTGTTTTGGGCACATTTCATCACAAGCTCCTTCGATGTAAATTACACTGACGTTTATTGCGTTGGAGAGAGGAAACATTCGACCAGCAGATTTATATCACAGAGGGCTGTGCTATCGTAATTCTGTGGGAAGTCACCAGGAGTTACATAGTTTGCCTTCATAACTTATCCTTGCGAAAAAGTACAGCAGCTTGTATCTGTAAAAATGCTTTGAGTCACTAATCATGGTAGAAACACGCTCATTTTTGCAGGCTATGAAAAGTCACTGCTGAATGTAGACTTAAGAGAGTTTAGGGTGACCAGCATTAGAAAAAAAAAGGCCCTTGGTCTGTTCCTGGAGCCACCGACACTGCAGTCAATTGCAAAACTAGTGAGCATCAGAAAGGTCTTCCTGCTACTTTCCAAAAGTACACACACAAGTATTTACTTGATGAGCTGTTTGGTCACTGAAAGCTGTAGTTTTAATTCGTCTGAAATGATTCCTAAGTTTAAGCTGAATTTGCCGTAAAAAATAAAAATAAACATTTGAAGTATCAATACTGAAAACCACGAGCTACTGAAATTCAGTAATCCAGAGAAAGAAAACCTGTGAGCAGGAGATTGGAGTCTTAGTCTTATAAGTCACATCCCGGCTTTTATTAAAAATGCCTTCCTTGTCTCATACCCCAACTTCAGACTGAGCAGCTATTCACTTCTAAAACCTACTTGTGGAGTACCTATTGTTTATCATGTTTTTACTTATATTAATCTGAAGGCAGACTGCAAAACCTCCTTATGTCAACTGACACACTGGTGTCTTATCCTCAAGACCAGTCACCATTGACCCAAGGTCTTTACTATCACGTGTGATGGCAAAATTTCCAGTACAAGCTGTCCCTTTCAGTTCTTCCCCCGGTGCACAGGAGATAGGCTGTGCTCTTATTAAAAAAAAAAAAAAAAAAAAAAAAAAAAGCAGCAGTGTAAGCACTGTCTAGATAAGGTAAAGTGACACAGTTTGTTTATTTATTATTGCTTTAATTACTATGAAGATGTAGGGAGTCTTTGTGTTTATGACTATAGGAATGGAACAGCTAACAAAGCATTACCAGACATGTTTTATATACATTAGAATCTGTATTATTATAAGGGCACCTACTGTATATCATAGAGGAATCATTTAATAATTTTCTCCCTTGCTCTTACTTCAAGTAAGACTTTGGAGAGCCAAACCACTCAACATCACCCTTACATACAGTGCTACCTTCATGCATATCACCTGGGACTTCATAGTCATCTTCTTTTATTCAACAGTTCTTTGCCACTTTTTGATAATGAATCTGCTTACAGGATCTCTGAGCAAAAGCTACATGACAAGCAGCCTGAGACGCAGTGTGAAGGCCAGGAAAGTCTCTGTTATGAGCTGGTGTCTAGGGGCAGATGAACTGAAAGACACATTTTATAAAGACAAACCAAAGTGACTGCTTACACTTTGATCCCTTCATACTTTGAATTGGGCCTTCATCTTAAACTTAGCCTTATTAATTCATCTTGGAAAGGGTAAAAACTCTCAAGGGATAAAAGAGAAAGTGGGCACTCAAGCAGACACCGCAGGAGAGACCAAGGACAAGGTACAGGCATGGAACTGAATTTATAACAAAAATTTAAAAAAATAAAATAACTAAATAATGCTTATGGTTTAGAGGAACAGCTGATGAGAGAAGGTATCTGAATCCTGTGAGGCCTCTGAAATTCAGTATAATTTTGTGACACAGAGAATCCTCCTTGGAGGTCTTACAAGGAGAGCAGTGGTGGCAAATGCCATACAGGAGGGGAACAGACCTGACTGCAGGAGGCTCTCAGCTCCGAGAGATGCTCATAGCATCTTGCCTGGCAACTCCACCCTGAGAACCATCCCGCAGGAGGATTTGCACCAAAGCAATTGAGGGGTATTGTCCCAGAAGCCAACCTTATGTGACACCCCCACTACAGCCAGGACAGAGTAGGGTTTCATGCCTTCCTACTGCTGGTCACAGCGGTGAAATTCAGTCTCATCAGCTGTCCCATTTGTGCTGTACACCATATCCTGGTACCACACAGTACTAGGCCAGCACATAGAAAATTTGGTAATGCAAACACTTCCAAATCAGCCTCATTTTTCAGTCTTGAGCCATCTCCAAACAAACGACAATGGCAGGAAGCTGGAAGGATTTGCATTTCCCTTGATTGGGCATCCATTCCCTTCTCTCCTTCCTGCACTGCATTTTACGGTTGGGGCTAGCAGACCTTAACACCTGCAGCAGCCCTGGGCAGCACAGCAACATGAGCATACCTTTCCCCAGCAGCCTCCTGAAATACCCCATTCAGCTGAAATGTTACTGCCCAGGAAGCCATGAGCCTAGAACACAGAAAAAAAGAATCACCTCTTCTTTTCATCCAGACAGGAAAACAGTGAGATTGAAGCACAACCTGGCTGTGCAGTTTGTCACTCCTGCCTGCAGACCACGTAACCGTAGCCCATTATTGGGTAACACACACCGATGGTGAACTCGCCCAGACAACATGTTCTCCTTGTAAGACCACTACCAAGAGATATCTTCACATTTGGGCTTGTGACAACAGTTATTCAAAACATCCCAGTGGAAAAATCACTTGTGGGAATAGTAATTGGTTCTCCTTTGTTGGGCACCACAGCAGACAAGACCCTGCCTGCCCCAAACACCCTCCTCCTCACTTCTACCCTCCAGGAATTGCACATCCAACTGCCCACGAGATGCAGCCAATTGGGCCCATTTTCTGAGCTGCTGATGTGATTGTGGAGGAGAACATACATCACAAAAGCAGGGACGTGTTTCATTCCCTGCTCAGCCACAGCTTTGCCCCACAGCTCCTCTTTGGTCACTAAGTGAGGTCCATCTCTCCTTCAGGAAAAAAGCCTGTGCTGTGACCTGCCACAATGCTTTTACATCTTGAAAATATTGGAACTTGGGTAGGGAAGCCAAGGGATGCTTGAATTTGGTATGTCCCCTCATCAAGCACTGCCAAGTATGTTTCTGAGGCCTTTCTGCTGGAAATGAAAGCTGTTAACTCAAACACAGAAACTACCTGTGGAAATATGGCATACAGCCCATGTTTTCCTGAAAATAAATCCCCTGGCTAGTAAGGGTCTCTTTGGCAAGAGCAGATACTATCAACATACAGGGAATGAAGTCAGGCTCAGATTTAAGTCGAAATACTATAAATAAATAAATAATTTGAATGTACACACCCATTCTGAAAAATCCCAGTTTTAACACACACCTCTCAGGTTTCTGTTTTCAGGACAGAGTCACACCTTATGAACAGCATTGAAATGAATCCCTTTAATATAACATATCAGTTCACTGCTTCAATGAATGAAAATTACCAATATGAGAAAGGGAGTGTGTTGGTTTAGTGAGTAGTGAGCTTATTTCCAGGCTTGCCTAATGCTTTTGAAACAAGATTAAACCCCCTTGCACTGAAGGTGACAGTGATTACGTGTTCCCCTATTTATTGCCAGGAAGTAGCAGAATAACAAACACATAGAAACTATGCATGAAAAAGCAAATACAGCATTAATAGCTATCGTCTTATTACTTGAGAATGGACAATAGGATATCCAGTCGCAATACCTTCCAATAATAACATAAAGCTGAGGTCAGGCTTTTTGGATCTCAGCTATATTGGCATTTGTTCTTATAAGGAAGAAGGAAAAAAAAAAAAGTTAAGTGAGGTTCCCACAGACCTTAACAAGCAGAAACATCTGTTGCTGCTATGAAGAGCTCAGATGCTGAGTTCAGCAGGAGAAAGTCCAGCAGCTAGGCCAGGTCTTGCTTACCACCACATGCCTCTGTGCTCAATGGGAAATGATCAGAGACAGTTTCAAGGGACATATCAATAATTCAAAACAGCCAAAACTAGCATAAACAAATAAGAATTAGTGCTCTCTTCTTTCTCCTGCCAGCAAGACTGGATGATGTTACTGATGCCTTAATGTGCAGTCTCGAGCATCATTGTCAGAACTGTCCCCAGCTGATGAGTTGCTCCACATTGTGCATTTGTTTCATTTTTTAACAAACAGTTTTGAACTTAAACACTGAGCAGAAATTCCAGAGAAGTGAGTCTTGTTCTCAGCAATACAATCTTCCGTGGGGCTGAGGGAAATGGCAAACTCTCATGGTCTTGATTTTTCTATTTGAGAAATGAATCCCCATTTCAGTGATTCGCTATTCACCTATTTCCCAATAGTTCTTCACGTTGGGTTTACAATTTTTAGTTCACAGAAAACATGTCTTCTAACTTAAGGTGACATACAAACATCAGAGGTGCTGTTTTGCTAGTGTACCAAAGAAAACAGTGCTCAGCAAAACTCTCTATCAAAACCTCTTCTGTAAGGAGAAACCTTCTGGCAAACCAGAGATCATTTGCAGGGACTTGCTCTGCAAGTAGCATGGGTAAATTTCTACTAACAAACTCCTGCCCCTACTTGGAAAGTATCAAGGCTGTAGCAACCATAAATCCAGAAAGGAAATGGCATTTTGTACTGTTAATCTCTTAAATATTGTACATGGGAAGCCTCACAGAAGTAGAGACCTGTCAAAGGAAAGAATCTCTGTACACCAGATTTCTGTATAAAACCAGATTCCCAGATACAGAGCATTATTTTTCTTCACATTCCTATATAAAACCCCTCAATGCTGCCCGGAGCTAAAAAGCAAAGGGAAATGAAATCAAGACCTCTGGACTTGAAGGCCTGAATCTTGGTCCTGTTTTTTCTTCACTTACATGCTGGAATGAGTCCAGAGTCACTCTTCTGCCTCTTTGCAAACAGCAGTGCAGGGAGACACTAGCCCAATTTCCAGAGAGAAGTGACCAAGAGAAGAGACTGGAAGGTAGGGGTTTGGAGGAGCAGTCTTCGGAGCTAGGATTTATTCCTTAATTTACTTACTGCTGTCATGAAAATACACTGGTCTGTATTCAGACAGATTTTTTCTTTTATTAACACATTGAAGGAATGGACTTAAAGATAAGAATATGATGACCTGCAGTTTAGATTCACACCACAGCATGTATGAAGACATGGGGTAAAATACAAATATGCCAAGAAACAGTGCTACCAGATACACGTTTGGAACATACTTCTTTTGGCAGCAACATTGTTGTAAGAAACACCCTCTTTTTCCTTCCTTTTGTTTTGCTAGTTTAAGAATTCATTGCACAAACACTGGCTCACAAACAGTGCAAGACGTGCCCCCTTGTGCAGTACAATCCAGTACCAGTATAACCAAGGACATCACAGGTCAGAACCAAGGAGGCAGAAGTAGGCAAGAGCTGCTCAGACACAGCTACCGAAAAGCAAAGTTCATCAAAATTGGTTGGGGCTTCACTTTTAGGTCTTCTCCAGAAAGAAACTTTCATGAAATACTAACTCCAATGTAATTCAAAGATAATGCATCCTGCTCTCCTAAGAACACCACCTCTTGCTGGACCCTTTATCTCCACCTGGTCCAAATGCAGAGAACAGAAAGTAGATCCAATTCTGTGGAACAGCTGCAAGGGACACCTGTGCTCCCAGGCTCAGCACCGTTTGACAATTCCGTCCTTGCACAGCTTAGAAAGTAAGTATTTACAGGCACTGCCAAGTGGTCCAGAGCCACTTCACACAGCTCTGGGCTAGCCCTCGCTAAAGTAGATTGACATTCATAGCAGTTGCTTTCCTTCGGGAAACACACATTCCTATTGCGCCCAAAACAACTGGTTGGGGTAGTCTGGTAGAAAGAAGGATAGAAAAGAGGCTCACTTAAGCATCTGAAAGGATGTAAGGGCTGTCTTGCAGCCCACCAGATTTTTGTTTTTGCTTTACCAAGTTAGGATTATATGTTGCATGCATTCAGCTATTATACAAGGGTCTTTTTCATGACACTGGCAAAGCACTCAGGGAGCTTCCCAAGACAGGGAGGAGAACTAAGCATGGCCTGGCTTGCCTTGTCCATACCACCTCCCAGAAATGGATGCTCAAATGAGGTAACTTCACCAGGGATAAAACCAGGCAGCCTCTGCTTATGTCTGCATTACCACCAAGAACAGCATGGGCTGGAAAGCAGTCTTCTGACAGCATAGACGCAAGCTATGGCTTTACAAAAGACTTCTGACCATACCACTCACCAAAGACTTTATAGAAATTAAAGAGTCCTGGGACAAAAGGGAAAGATCTCACATTCATACATTGGTGGGTGGCAGGGGGTGGTTTAGGGGGAAAGTGTACAAATAAATAGGTTTCTCTCAGTGGACAAAGGTACAGAGGTGGTTGCCTCCAAGATTTGTGCTGGTCTACCTACAGATGACCTGGAAAGGTGGCAGGCACAGCTAGTAGTTCTGTGCAGGGCAGCAGAAGACAGTCCCCTCTCCCCAGCTCTGAGCAGGTGGGTGTCACAATTAACTTCAAAGTGAATAAAAGGAGATATATCTTCACATAAAGTCTATTTAAACTGAAAATTCACTACCATGAGAACTCTGAATGTTTTGCATTGATTCAAAACCCAGCTTGATGAATCTATGGAATAAAGTCCATCAGGAGTTTTTCAAGACAAAGATACCCTCTCTGGCTCTGGAAGTCGCTGCCTACCAAATTACTGGAGTCAGAAAGGTATAGCAGAGGAGTTTTTGCTCTAGGATCACATTATTTTTTTTCCTAAATCATCTGTTGCTAAAGAGTGAGTAGGTAGCTGGATACACCTTTATCCTAACCCTTCATGCATATATGTTTCAAGGGTAACATCTTTACAGAATCACAGAATGTCAGGGGTTGGAAGGGACCTCAAAAGATCATCTAGTCCAACTCCCTGCCAGAACAGGATCACCTACAGAGAACAGAAAGTAGTAGATCACCTTTATCTTAACCCTGCTGCTCCTCTTCATGCATGTATGTTTCAAGTGTAACATCTTCTTAACACATACATGCCAATCCTGGAATAGAACTGACCAAGAAATGAGAGGCCACTGCCTAGAGATCTCAGCCCCCATATCAACTCAATGTTCCCAGAAAAATAACTGTATTCTAGGAAATTACTTCAATCAGAGACCAAAGTGGAAAGCAAAACTCTCCCACCCTTTACTCAACTCCCATTGCACCAAGGAGCCATGTCTATTGTAAAATTAGCAACACGTAGAGTCAGAAGTCTGGGATAAGTTAAGAGTCTTTACTTAATGTAATATAGGTATAATGGTGCCCTCTTCTGAGAGCTTCTCCCCAGTCTCATCAATACAGCATCTTCTGTCCTTTCCCTTCAGGTCTTCTTTAATACATGAACAAAAGTCATGTTTACAGGCTGTAGCTTCCTTAAGGGGGCAAGTGAAGAGGCAGTGCTTTGCCAAAGGGATGTGGAAGAAGGGAAAGGAGGAAGGAAAAACCCAAAAAGCAAGTACAGCGGAAGTGAAATCTTAAATGCTCCTGAGTTGGTTGTATGAGAATCATTCCAGTCAAGCCATTACACCAGTTATAGATCAAGGAGATGAAACTTAAGGAGCCGTCTCACTCCATACTCTCAACTTTCACGTTTTCTTACCCATCGTACCAGATTTAATGTTTCTCAAAGTCCCACTTCCTGAAGACAAATAGTTAGAAACAAGAAGAGCAGGATAAAATGCCCTAAAAGATTCCATCTGTTTTCATCTCAGAGAAATGCCAGACACTGTGATCGGAGCAGTACCAGCTGGGAGCTCTCTCAGAAAAATACTTTTTTTTTTTTCCTGTAAGGAAATGCTGACTTGTAAAAATTCAAACCCTTCACAAAACTGTAACAGTTTTGACAGAAGTTTGCAGGTCCAGACTACATATAAAAGGGATCCCAAAAGCAAGTCATTTGCAGAAACTGCTTTGAGGCAGGCGTGTATGTGATTACACCACAAGACCAAGATCTATGGGGACGTGTCATTTACCTGAGGTCACCAAAACAGGCAAAGGAAGAATTCAGACCTGTTCATCATTCTGCAATGGGACCGTTTTCCCATGTCTGGCTTTGGGGGTGCCTGAATCTAGCAGATTCTGTTTAGTTTTGGACAGAGTCTAATACATTGGGTACGTGCTGGAACTCAACAGGAGAGCAATAAAGTTATCACTGGCATCTCTAAGTAACCAATTTCACTTTAAAAAAACCCTTCTCTCATTCCTCTCCTTCCCTTCCTCTGAAGTTCTGCCACTGCTAAAACTTCTTGTTTCTGGCAAGTGCCAAATCATTTTCCAGGCAAACTTGCTGACATACAAGTTGTGCTCCATTTTGGATTCCTCTGGTTGGTTGTTTCAATGTAAACGATTCCCATTTGACCCAGACCTCTTTCTTTACCTAATTTTGTCCCCTATGAAACTACATATCTTGGATTCCACTGACAGAACAAAAGGAGACTTCACAGAAATTATCTACTTTCCATCATTTTACACACACTGCACCAGAAGCTAAAAAACAGCCAAAAATTAGAGTACAGAGCCGTAGATGGAAGATGAATATTCCCTTTGGGGGGCTAAATATTCTAACACTGTTATGATTCAGTTGTCTAATCCTTACTGTTTAGCAGAATTATTCAGAGAAATAGTGTTCAAGAATGTGTTGAAATATCAGCCTTTTAAGTTTCAAAATTTGCCATGTACTTGGGAAAAGATGGGTTTTTTTCTGTAGTAGAAAGCAGAGTTGAGCATCCCATGCCCAAACAGGCTGTAATTAACTTTTCTGGTGGTGGCTGGTATCTCAGAGGTAGAAGTAGTTGTTCTGATGACAACATCACCTGTTAAGTCCCAGCTTGTCAGAAAAGCCCTCAACCAAAACCAACATATATGGACATCACCGGGAGTGCACACACTCTCACACTGAGGTTGTGAGCAGCAGTTAGCACTTGCATAGCACTGGTCTCCAGACGACTTCAAGGACGCAAAAGGCTTAGCATCAATTTAAATGACACCAGCATTATTCTCCCTTCACATATTGCTTAGTGATCTCATGTAAAAAGCATGATGTAATGGCCAGAACACAGGCTGAAATTTGAAATTTTGGCAGGTAGTCAAAGTGGGATAAGGAAAATAAGAATTACCTCTTTTTGCACTGAACAGACCAGGAAAAAAAGCTGGCTCTCATGAGGTCAGCATCTGTTCAGTGTGGAGTCGTGCCTTTTCGGCCAACTGAAACAATTAATAACGCCGTGTTGGTGCTGAATGGCCAAGAGGAAGCCTCAGAGAATGGGAAGTGTTGGTACAATAGAATTGGGCAGATACAACAAGGAATACTTGGCTAAAGAAAGTCTTGTGAGCTTTTACAGAAGTCGGAAGAAAGAAGCCAAAAATCAAATAGATGTACACTCACAGTTTGATGAAATCAGTACAGAAAATGCTTCTCTTCCATTGCCCAGAAAAAGAAAACTTCTCTGGGGGCTGGCATATAAATCTCCAAAGATTTTTGTTCACTGAACAGACTTCGAGCATACACCGCACATATTGCTGCAAATCCACAGTTCATCATATAAGTCCTTTAAATCCACAACACCTACTGTAAACAAACCTGTTTAAAAATAGCCCATTATACCCCTAAGATACAGTCAAAGGCACACAGCTGCCATGGGAGTGCTTGCAAGCAAAACTGATCCTGTTTCATTTTCATGCATTTGATTTTTTACTTGAAAATAGCTTTTACATATACATATATCACTCGGTTAGAGCGTGGTGCTGATAACATGAAGGTCGTGGGTTCGATCCCTGTTCGGTCCCCATGTGTTGCCTGATCTAGTTGAGAGGCATCCCTACCCATGACAGGGAGGTTGGATTAAATTATCTCTAAGGTCCCTTACAGCCTAGGCCATTCTACGATTCTACTATACAAAGATCTGAACAGTTTCATAATGATTTCTTGTTTAAAACAAGTTTGTTAGGTACTCGTATAGCAAAATGGTTACTGCACTTTTTAAAGTGATTATGAAAGCTTTCAACATCAACTACGTTAATCTGCAAGACACGCTATGCTGGATGTCACTGAACTATCAGACATTAGAATCAAACATTTTATTCGCATAAATGAGGCAATAACTGCCACAAAGATGGAAGATATACTGAAGGACACAGATGTCACTCATTAAATATGCCTCCTTTGTTAATAACTTTGTTATTGCTTTGTATGCTGCAGACAAATGTGGCAATGTTTCCCAGTCAGCAGGATTTGCCCATATACAAAACTCGATACACTGATATACAGAATTTGTTATTGCAGATTATCTCATCACGTAGATCTTCAACACCAGAACAAACAAACAAAAAACACTCTTAGGCTAGAATTGCTAATCCACATGGGAAAGAATTCTCAAAATAAATCCATTACAAATTTTCCCTCTTCCTCCCTTAGGTTTGTTCTTACCTCAGATACTACGCTTGATCCATGCTTAACCTACTAAGCAAGCACAAACGATGGAGTCAAAATTGACTCTCTCCTCCTGAATTTAGGGAGGGAGCAGAGATCATTTAATGAGTTATCCTATGAACAACCACTCCAACCTCCACAGCTTCTCTTCTTTTACAGTTGGATAAAATCACTCCAAGAACTTTCCATCTGCAATTTCTTGTGCTTGTAATGACCATCAAATCAATATCAGAGTGCTTAACAATGACTGCAAGTCAATCTCTGACTCTATACGTGGGCACAAATAAATAATAATATTTTTTAAAAGCTTTTTGGAAACAATGGCAAAACCCAGGAACAAAAAAAACAAACCAAACCGAAACAAAACCACCAACCAAAGAGATCAAGTATTTATTTGGGTTTTGGCAGTGAATAATCCAATCATCCTCCTGCCAAAACTTCATGTATATAATTTATCACTACAACAGAATTATTAGTGTACCTCTCTGGAGATGCAAATTAGAAAAAACTGCTTAAATTACTCAGTCAGCACTATGGAAAGGTTCTGTGACAGAGACAGGCATTGAATATATTTTTCCAGCCCTTGTTCAGGACTATAAGATTATGTCCAAAGAGGACAAAAGATTACAAAGATTGAAAACAATTCACTGAATTTTGAGAATCTTTTCAGATTTCAAAGTATTGAGAAAAATTCTTAAGAGTTCAGATTATTCTATGCAGGAGAGCTGTTTTGCATTTGGATATACTTAAGACCTAAGATACTACTCTTAGAGATATGGAAGAGCAGAGATATTTAACACAAAGGGAGTTGTCCATAGGGAAGGGAGAAAAAAAAATTAACGCCTTTTCATAAAGAAGCCACATTGCACAGAGCTGGAAACATTATACCATGTGAAGGAAAGAACCCCCCAAAAAACATCTGTGAAAAGTTTCTTCATTTTTTTTTCTGTCTGCTTTCCATGGTATTTCAAGTTTAAATCAGACAGCAGCTTTTCTGTTTACTTTTTCATTTAAAAAAAAATAATTACCAGAATAATATATTCATGCTTCTGTATGTACGAAGTGGTGAAAAGTCTTGTGAAAAACAAAAGTGGAAATCTTAAGTCTCTGGCAGCAGTTGGTCTCCCACTCAGTGAGACCAGCTTTTAAGCCCAGCTTCCCCCTCTCTGTGAGCAGGATAGGGTATGGTCAAGGGGCATCACAGTATCTTCCAAGGCAAAGGTTCCCTTTCCGTCAACTCTACCTGCAAAAAAGCAAAAAATCCTTTGCATGTTAAGCAAAATAAGCCACAGGCATGAGTGGCTGGAGATGCTTCGAATCCATTACACATCCCACTGAAAGGTCTCTGAGAACATCCCTCAGAGCTATTCAGATGGATATCCACCACGTGGATGACAAAACTGCCAGCATCCATCTCTTAGTGACAAAGTTCAAACTTTTTGCAATGATATACTCCCTGGCTTTCTGAAGCACTGTACAGTTTGGATGATTTGTCACCATGGTCCAAAATACAGGAAGCAGCGCACATGACGGTTTCCACAGCTCTCTTTGACTCGTGAACAGACACATCTGCAAGTTGCTGGTTGACTAGGAGGTCAACGTCTCTGCCTTCCAGATGTGCATTTAGAAACACAGCCCGATCTGCTAGCCCAGGCCCTGCAAGTGTTTGGTACAGAGGCTTTGGAAAGCTGTTCTTTGTGCTTGTGAAAGCACGAGAAGACAGTGTGGGAACTACTCAGAAAACTCAGATTTATTGCAACTGATATCCCCCAGTCAGAGAGTATCCTCTAGGAAACACACATGTTCCTCTTTTGTATTCACCAGGAAAGGCCTCCTACACTACCAGGAATGAAGACAGAACAACTCAATCTGCTTTCTACCGAAGCCACAACCTTTTTGCATTACTACAGATATATCCTGTAACTGAATTCCCCATTGTCATTTCTTCAAAAAGATTACAGCAACACGAAGAAGAAAGCATGGGTCATTTAACTGCACAGTTCCATGCATAAACTATAAGACCATCTCCCTTGCTCTATGGGAGACAAGCTCTGACGCAGACTAAGACTACACTCTAGGAACCACGTTCTTTTTTGCCCTCACCAACACCCCTCTACACAAGCAGAAAAGGGAATATAAGACACAAATGAACAACATATGTTTAAAAATATAAAGAAAGACAGAAAAGACCATAACAGACACTCCTATCACTCATCTACTAGTTCAACCAATGACCCAAGATCAACCTCCTGAAAGAGCCATGCAGCAGCACACAAAATTCACCCTCCTCCTCCCCCCCGCCATGCGCCTGAAATGAAAACATGCAGTGGAAGAGTCATTAAACCTGAATAAACTGACCCAGAGTTCAATAAACAAGCCTTAAGACACTAATGATAAGAAGTGGACATCCAGTACAAACAAGAATATCATTGCACAGCGAGAACCCTGAGCTACATGCAAACTTCCTAGCACACAGAGAAACACAGTGACTGCTCTTCCAAACGTTTGTTGTTCATTTCCACTTATATCTTGTTCAGGTACAACACACCTATGTCATAAGGACAGGCTGACACATCCATTTACTCTCTGTTTCTGATTACAAAGATTTTGATTACAGACCTACACTGCTGCATTCCAAACAAGGCCTCTCATTAAGTCCTGTTGGTATTAAGCAGAGCTGCATGTCATTAAGTAGGGAGTAAATACAGAGCCGTATCAATTCCTACCTCCCGAAGGAAACGTGTTTGCATGGCAGCTGCTTTCTAGGAGGTCTAACAGTTGTGAACATACGACAGTGTCCAGAATTGAGGCACAGGACTGGACACAGCCGAGGAGAAGCACTGGGACACAGGGCAGAGCAAACCACAGATGAGTGGCAGAGCTAAGACAGAGCACTTCCGGGGCGTGACGTGCAGCCCCATTTCTACATTTTCAACCCTCCACTCTTCTGTTTTTAATTTGCTATCCATTGCTCTTCCTGGACTTGTTTTTCTTTACTTTTGGGAGGGAAAAGAGGTCCTGGAGATTGAGCCAGGCAAAACTGCAAGAATAAGGGATACTTCTGCTCAAAAATACACCCATGAGTTGAACACAGTGGGAACTTATGCTTGCTGCCATTGAGTTGCAAGCACAAAAATTAGGTGTGAGTGGTGTCTCGCACAGCTCAGCCCATTCGTAAGCAATGTTTCCAATTCATTTAACAAATACTCTATTGCAGTCACTCGGTAAAGGTGCTAGGCACAGAAACATCAGCTCAGATCCCCCTCCACAGGTTTTCACAGTGGGGCTGTACCTGTGACTTAGCAGAGCGAGGAGAAGGATTCAGAATAACACACCCAATGCCTCAAGTGTCCAGGCAGCAAAGCTGGTAGGGCTTGGCTATCTTAACGCTTCCTCAAATTACTCGAGACAACAACTTCCTAATAGCCAAGACTGTGCGCTGGACTCCACACTCAGTCATTCCTGAAGGACCTCTCCAAGGCCGAATTTGAAATCTCTCATTTGTGTAAATCTCACTGTCTCAGCAGTGTCTGGGGACAATTCCAGCCTCAAAGGACAGAATTCAGCATATGCTAGGCACCTGTTTTCAGAAGCAGAAGTTGGATGCAGATCTCTTCCCTGTCACAGTATAAGAGTTGCCATGGGAAGGAGTCTCACAAGGAGCTGACATACAGGAGACAATACTTTTTTGTGCTCCACCAGTTCCTGAACCACCAGTTCGTCTCTAATCCACCTGTACAGCACCTAAATATTGTTACCCTGCCAGTCTAGATGTGATTTGTCTGGGTTTGATTAGGTCGACATCCCATTTCACATACACCTTTGCAGAGACCAAGGCAGGCACCACCTCGTGAACGTTACAGTGACATCTTTCTGCTACCCACTTCCATGCTAAGGATCTCCACACTTACCTACTACTTTTTCCTTTAATGTTGTGGATTTTCCGTGCTTCCATTTCCTTATTTATGTTTACCTCAAGTAGCAGCTCTGTGATGACTCCTCACAGAGCACATGGTGCTCTGTTTGCCCTGCAGAGCCCAGCCCAGCATTATCTGCCACCTCTCTCCGATCTTGTTTTCCGTCTGATGTCACACCAAGTGAAAGCCTGTGATTTCCTTCCTCCTTTTCTTCCGTCCCCTCTCTCTCTAGGCACATGCTGTGGTGTCGAGTTTTGTTGCTTTCCTGGTCTCTGCCCACCAGCACCACAGGTCCTGTACATCAAGGTAGCCCTCGAGCATCGCATTACCTGGAAAACTCTGGGAGAGCCCCTAGCTGACCCCAAACACGGCTGCAGAGATCGGAATCCGCGTTTTTCTCCTTTTCCTCGCAGTAACAGCACCACCTTTTGGCTGCCGGCACGATGCTGTGATTTCGCACGGGCTGCTCTGCGAAGTCTGCAGGAGCGCAGACATTTCCCAAAACAAGCCCTTGCCTGCCTTAACCGCGCTCATTTCATGTGCAATACTGTTGCCTAGAGAAAAGAGGATCTCCCAAGCCTCTGAAGAGAGGGGTCACCCCCTCACCCAAATACTAGTCACCTGAGAGCTGATTCTCCTAACTCAACAGCTTTTCAGATAAGATAACTGGTTAGAAATTAATTCCACCTCCACCCAGCTCGGAGCCAGGAGCCCAGCAAAGCTGGTGGTAGCATGGCTCAAAGCACACAGTCATTTTCATCCCTGAATGTAGGTAAACATATCAATCCTGTGACCTTTCTCTAATCAGCCTACAAGCATGAAGTAATCGAACATAAAGGAATGGTGCTTGTAAACCCAACTTCTTAAAAACAATCAAGCCATAGTCATTTGTCTGAAGCTTGTGGTGCACCCAGCAGCAAAACAAGAACTGAGGAGTCTTCTGAGGCAAGGTAGGGGGAATCTGACATACAAGAAGACCAATGAAAACACACACTTACTGAAACAAAAGGCTCACATTCAGTTTCCAGCCATGCTTGAAGAAGAGCCTGCAGCCTTGGTTGTTTGCCTCACTTATTGGTGACATCAGCCCTACAGCTACCACATAAAATTTGCCATTGCAATTGCTGTAATGTAGAATTTAATTACCCACCAAATTCTCCTTTCCCCTCCAGCTCTGTTAAATCAGTCTCACTTTACTGGTGTGATTCCCACAAGCTGAGCTCTGATCCCTCTGCCTGCTTCATGGGTTAGGGACACCAGCAGAGGTGACGCTTTCGTAATCAGCGATAAAGCAGAACAGATGCAGCCCTTCAATCCAGTTCCAGAATGGAAAGTGTTTCACTCAGAATTCATCAGAATCTGCTTCATTTGGCAGGATTAACCTTTCTGTTACATTCTCTGGTAAATCTCCTTTGGGAATGTCTGTGACACCACAAGAGCCACTTCTTACAGATGAATAAATAAATGCACCTGCAGATGTCGGAAAATGCAGAGCAGATTACTACTGCCCTCGAGGCCTGAGATTAAAAACAACTATAGGCTGACTAATGTTTCCTCGGACTATGACTGTGCATCTTGACCTTTGCAGTGATAGAAAGTGAAGTAGTCAGGTATGTTTAAAGATATACTCACAAGACTCTACAATCTGATTTATAATGTTTTCCATTAACCCTGGATTAAATCCAGCATACTAAATCAGATGAACAGTCATTTGCAATAACCTTCTAAATCTAGGGATAAATAGGCAGCATCTGATTAATCTATAAATTACTCTAATTTCCACTACTCTTTGTTAGCCCAGGAACCTAACTCTACTGGGGTAACACTAAGGGTACAACACCAGGGAATGCAGCCATCATCACATACTTGATGTCCTCATCACCTGGGCTGGAATGCTGGCAGTAAAAGTAGATGTGAAAGCACTAAAAAGCTGGTGTAAATGTTGGTAAAATATCTTATACACTTTTGTCTTTCCCAGTTCATCCCTTCCAAGAGCCTGCTTTAAAGCACCTCTTAGTAGTTTTTCAGGGTCATAGTTTGGCTAATGAACAGCCATCTCTGGAATGAAAACTTGGCTGAAATGAGTATATTAGCCTTCCTGACACAGTATCTAATCTGAGTTGAAATGAAAAACAAATATGCAAAGACAGGAACAATGTTTGTCTGTTAAAACAATCTAGATGAACACAGTGTAGGAAGGAAATAGCAAAGAGTTCAGGTATTTACACACTAAAGTTGAACACGGGCTTTGAGGCAGCGTTTTTACAGTCTCTCCCACCTAGACATAGCTGTACCTGGAGAGGAGATTTCAAAATACTCTGCATTGCTCAACACCAGCTCCTGAAGAAATGAATAGAGTTTTTGCAAAGGACATCACTAACTGCTGTAAAATTTTTCCTCTTAATTATTTACAACCTGGTCCCAAACTCACTGCAGTTGATAGAGTCCCATTCACTGCTTTCATACATATGCAAGTCCTAATTTTCAAATGGAGCTGATATTAAAAAAAAGGAGAGTAAAACAACTTGCCCTTTATTTAGGCACATTAATATGGGTTTGAGTCCTGGCCATTAACAGCTTCATTTGGCAAACACAACTCTTGGCCGGACTTCAGACCAGCTGGACTTTTTCTGGGGCAGAGGAAGTTCTTAACAAGTACAAATTCAAAGTATCTGGGACGTATTATGCACACAAACCCAAAACAAATTGAAGATTTTTCTGCTGATAGCTGATTTTTGCCAGCAATTAGCAGCTTGAGCAACCTCTTGTGCTGATTGACACTCTGGGCTATTCCACCTGGAGATGGCAGAGACCATCCTATTCAAAATCTGATTAATGTATTTTGTCCTCTTAACTTAGTGAGCAGAGTTTACTTAAAGCAGCCCTAAAATAATAATTATTTCAATTCCTCCATTGTAAGAGTAACATTCTGTGAACTCACTTTATGTGCCCTGGAGGTATCTTTGATAAGACACCATGTCAACATGCAGTCATCAGTAATTTGTTCTCAACCTACTGCAGTAAGTACAACATGATCATGAGACGGGAAATCGATCACCAAAGGGAAAACAAAAACTAGTATGGGAAATAAGGAAACCAGCAAGTACTGTCTATTAGCAGCAAACAACTCCCCTAGCAATATATAGTGCAAATGTTACGTGGTTCTTTTATTTTGTACTAAGCTGTCATTTTAGCAGTGGAAGAAAATTAAGATCTCCCAATGTGAAACTGGAAGTGTTGGTCTCTGAGCAAATAAATTACATTATGAATCTTGGCAGCAGTCTGGCTGGCCCCCTACCCTGGCAGCACAAGTGCCGGTGAAGCTGCTGGGGGTTTCGACACCACCAGCAGAAATACAGTAAGCAGGCAACAGCCCAGCACATTTTGACATCGGATTTCCTCCAATGGTTTTTCTCCCAGTGTCATCTTTAATTTCCCTTGGAAGCACATCCAAATCTTCCTGTCTCAGCCTTCAGCTCATATACACAGCAGAGGGAGCTAAGCCACCAGAAAATAAAAAACCTTCTCGCCTCATCACTGAAAAATGGGGGATAACTCAGTTCTAAAGCTCCCATTATTCGGTACTGAAGCTCCCCTCTGGTGAGGTCATTTCTTCCAGCCCAAGGTCCTGCAGAATACACAGCTGATGAGCAGAAGCACATATGCAGTGCCTCTGACTGTATCACTGGGACATCAGGGATATTTTTTAAAAGAATTTTTATCTTTACAACTTCCCTTTTACCAGCATATATTGTTCTATGTATTGGGCATATTTAAGCAACATTCAAAATGTTTCCTTTCTGTGCTCATTCTAATCCAACTTCAGATTCCCACTATCTGCCAACAAGCCACATGTCTTGCCTGTGAACCTGTCTTCAGTGGGTGCTGGCATCAACCCTATCCTGGCCTTGGCCAGGCCTCTCAGAGAAGAGAATTTCACATCACAAACCCACAATTACTTCTCACAGTAGCTGCATTTCTTGCAGTCTCCCCCAAACTGAATGAACGTGGAAACTTCCATCTGTGAACCATAGGGATGGAGCAGGACAATTTGTAGGACAGCCTTATTACTGTTGCACTGAACTACAAGAAACTGCTGAATAATCTTGCAGTGGTGAAAAAATGGACAATGAAATGGCAGATTAAATTTAAGACTGGTTACTAGGAAGCAGTAGACATGGGTGGGGAAAACCCGCTCAGTGAAAAATTTCTCGTCTTAGATCACCATGCCAGTTCCTCTCTTTGACTCAGCACAGTACTTTCTGGAAGAGTCAGATTTACTTAAGTAAGATGGCTTCAGTCCAAAAGCCCTATGAGAGTTACGAAAACACAGAAGGTCTAACCTTCTATTCTCATCATCATTTCTAACACCACCAAATCCACTGCTGTTCAGTAGGCGAGCAGAGTCATTCATATCTGAGACCAGATGAATGTCTCCATCAGGAGTCAGATATGAAGTCCAAAAAGAGGACTTAAATCCAATCTGAAGAGCCATATGCTTTAGCGAAGGCTTATGGAAGTACACCTTGTGTGCCCTTTCCCACCCTGCATTGCTCAAGTGGTGCTGGCCTCAGCATAGGCACCTGTATGAAGGCCTCCAGCCCAAAGGCCACTCTACACCAGGACAGCACCTTGTGACTGGCTAGTCTGGGCCCCAGAGTCAGCGTCTGGCAGGATTGAGGAACAATATTTAGTTACTCTTACCATATTTCAGACAAAAGTTGCTTTTGTGTCAGAATAGTTCAGGATACTTTTCTTCACTAGTGTAAGGATAAACATCCTGCCTTTTTCATCTCCATCTTCATGTCACTGCTCCAGACCCACTCCAAGGGGTCTATGTCCTTCTTCCTGTGTTGAGCGCTCCAGGGCTGGACACAGCACTGCAGGTGGGGTCTCTTGAGAGCAGAATAGAGGGGCAGAATCACCTCCCTTAACCTGCTGGCCACCTTTCTTTTGATGCAACTCAGGATCCATTTGGCCTTCTGGGTTGCAAGTGCACATTGCCACCCATGTGAAGATTTTCACCCACCAGTAGCTGTTCTCAATCCCTTCATAGAATCATAGAATCCTAGAATTATAGAATCATAAAGGTTGGAAAAGGACCTTAAGATCATCAAGTCCAACCTACAGCCCTACACCACTGTAACACGAATATCCCCCAGCCTGTATTGATAGAAGGGGTTGCCCCAACCCATGTGCAAGACTTTACACTTGGCTTTGTGGAACCTGCTGAGGTTCACATGGGCTCACTTCTCCAGTCTTACCAGGTCCCTCTGGATAGCATTCTTTCCCTCCAGTGTGATGACCACACCACACAGATGGATGTCATGTCCAAACTTGCCGAGGGTGTACTCGATCGTGCTGTCTATATCACTAAAGAAGATATTAAACAGCACTGGTCCCAGTATGGACCCCTGAGGAACACCACTTGTCACTCATCTCCGTCTGGACATGGAACCATTGACCACTACCCTCTGGATGTCACCATCCAGCCAACTCCTTGTCCACTAAATAGCCCATCCATCAAATCCACATCTCTCCAATACAGAGACATGGATGTTGTGAGGGACCACACCAAAGGCCTTACAGAAGTCCAGACAGATATTATCCATTGTTCTTCCCTTGTCCTCTGATGTAGTCACTCCATCACAGAAAGCCACTAGGTTGGTCAGGCAAGACTTGCCCTTGGCAAAGCCATGCTGGCTGTCTTGAATCACCTCCCTGTCCTCCATGTGCCTTAGAAGAGCCTCTAGAAGGATCTGTTGCATGATCCTCCCAGGCACAGACTTGTGGCGGACAAGTTGGTACTTCCCAGGATCCTCCTTTCCACCTTTTTTTAAAATGAGTGCCATATGTAAACAATAAAGAGTTTTAATCATTCTTCAGCTCTAAAAATACCATTCAAGGACTAAACAATGCAGTCCTGGGGTAGCAGGGGAAAAACCCCAGGACTTCCACAGTTTACGGGCAAGGAAACTGAATCACAGAAATTGCGCAATTTTTCCCTGAGAAAAATTAGTCTTGCCCTTAGACATCTTGAATTTGAACACACTTTGCTCTAACAACAACATGTAGTCCTATCAGAGGTCAGAAGTACTTAGACTCTCAAGCTCTCAGAACAGCCAAGTCATTGCGGTCATCATATACTTTAAAAGACCTGTATTTTCAGATTTAGAGACATCTGCTAGAGAAGGAATCCAGATGTGTCCAGCAGGTGTCATTTTTATCCACTCCTTCTTTCTTTATTAGAGGTCAACGAGGTTAACAAGAAAGCATTTTCCTCAGAAAGTCAGAGGTATTGTTGCTTTCCTGTGAAAATGGATGTTATTTCGAAGATGAAACTATACGATGTGCAGAAATTATGTGTTTGACCAGATTAGGCTGTTTGGAAAGGTTCAAGAATCATCTGGTGCCCAGCCATTTCTCAACTGAAATAAAGACCTAAGTAGGTCCAAAGTTTGCTCAAAGCCCAGATCTGCAGGGTTTGGTATTCCAAAATAGGGGATCTCCTCCTGTCCTTTCCACTTCTACATATCCTCAACCACGTTAAGTCACAGCAAACCCTTTTGGTACCCTCCCTCTGTACTGTTGGAGATACAAGACAGTCCACCCATGTGCACTTCTAGTGAATAATTTCTTACCTTCTCCTCCCACAACACAGAAAACCAGAAAGCACTGGAAAAAAAGCCCAAACAAACTGCTTGCACTGATGCAAGTTAGCCCATGGCTGCTGGGATTGGAGTGAAACCTGCCAGGGATGGTTTCCTGTCTGGTAAATACGACAGTCCTGCATTGCACAAACCACTGGAGCAGGACTGCAAGTACCCACCCGCACCATCAGCCAACATTAGGTCAACAGCCCTGGCAAGCAAAATCTGGCATGATTCACTGTGGCCAAGAGTAAAATATTTTATCAATTTTATGAAAAAAATTATAGTTTTTATTAATTGTCCCCTCTGTCCCAGTACAGGGAACTTCCACTCTACAGGAGAGGGAGCTGAAGGAAACCTATGCTTCCCCAGGGATAGTTTAGAGCAAAGCCTGGCATCAGATGCTGTTGAAATATTTTGGACTGAGAGACTGCACTTTGGTTTGAGGTGCTGGAGCTCCAGCCAGCCATGAGATTCCCTCTGTCAGTTCAGCTGACGTGGTGGTAACCTCTGCCAGAGGGACAGTGATCAGAGCAGCCTTCCCTGCTCCCCAAGCCCAAGCCCAAGAGACCCGTAGTGAGAAGATACACAGACGTGCTAATGGACACCCACACAGACAAGAGCCTCTCTGGTTTCTCACGAGGCTCACAGGTGGCGTGAAGCCCAGATGCGAAATTAAATCGGAACTAGCAGCAGCGCTGCTGTAGCCGGCGGTGTAAATGCCAGGGGAGCTGCACCCGTTTGCTTCACGTGGGCGGCTTGGGGCCAGAACGGGGGCTTGGCTGTCACCCGGACCCAGGCAATGCACAGGTGCCCTGGATGTTCCTCCTCTCGGTCCCTGGCATTTTTTCAACAGCACATCTATGAAAACTTCACCCTGCTGCTACATACGCACAATGAGATGCCAAAAGGCCATTTTGCATCCACCCTCCTTCCTACCCATTGATCTGGCAAAGTCAGAATAACCATCCCTAACCAAGCAAGCTGTAAACTACAACCACACACCTACAAATTCTGCACAGGCACCTTCATGACACTGAGGGAGAACCTGCAGCAGCATTGCTTTCACACAAAACAGAAACAGCCCCCACAGCTCTCTCCAGCTTCTCTACAAAGACATGGTATCAGAAGTGAAAATTTCATTTGATATTCCCAAATAACTGAAATTATTTTTATTAAAGACTGGCTGACTAAAATGAATCCCTTCTTCCATGAATCCACATTAGCCATGAGCCATCAGTGCCATCAGTACAAAGCTCCAGAGAGCAATGTGCAAACCACAAATGCTGCTCCCAGCCCTGCCCCACCGTGACTGTGACAGCAGGCTAGGGACTTGGGGGACAGTCAGAAAACATCATTTTGATTGACTTAACAAGCTTCTCTGACCAAGAACTATCCCTGAACACATAATTCTAAAATCAGTTTTTCACCTCTAAATAATTAAAGGCTATTGTGGCTTCCTTCTCCTCTTGAGGAGATAAGTCGCAGCTGTTTGCAAACAGCTGATATGAATTTTTTTGGTGTCTAATAGCATGGTAATGTGCCTGCCTTCAAACTGGAAGAATTCATGCTACAGTGTGAATTTCAAACATGTAATATCAAATTATCTATCAGGATATCACTCTGTGCATGGGTGAGCTGTGTCTGAGGGCCTCACACAGTCACACTGGAATTCAGTTTTCCAGGGTGGGACGCAGCCGCTCAAAGTTGTGTTTCCCAGATTCCACAAAACGATCGAAGTTTCTCAAAGAACCTGCTACTTTCTTGTAACTGGTTCACTGGCCCTTTCTCCCAGAGCACCATTTCTCTCGGTAACTGCCATTAAGTGAAAGTATGGACCCTAAGACAGGTAAACGCAATCTCACCTTCAGATGAAAGTTGCTTCTTCAACCAGCCAGCAAGATAAGATAAAGCAAGATAAGAGGTGCTTAGAGAAATCTGGGTAAACGCAAGCGCTCCTTTCCAGCAGCCCATTCAGTCAGACAAAATCTATCACAAAGATAAAGGTCTTCTTAATCAGATAATATTGATCTTTGATAACGCCACATAATAACAATGGAGAGGAACTGCTCAGCTCGTTTTGCCCTGTAGCTGGTCAGAGAAAATAGCTTTATCACCACAATCAGCCAGAGATGAACTAAAAAGTGAAGAAAAACTCAGGCATCAACAACCACATTTAAACCAAAAAGATACCTGCAATGAAAAAAACTTCATGGTGAGGTTTGAGATTTTTCACAAAATTATAAATAGAAAAGATTAGTATATTGGGCTTTGTGAACCTTTCAATATATGTAGCTACAGAAGCGTGGCAAAAACAGGGTGACTGAGTTCAGTGTGCTTTGAAGTAAGGAGTTTTTCAGGATTAAGCCTTTCAACCAGCAAGTAATGCCTCAAAGTCTTGTCGCTGTGTTCAAGAATTTAGATATTTATTTTCTCCTGGCCTTGAATGACCATGGGGTTTTTTTTCTGTGGTTTTCCAATCAGTAACTTACTGTTTGATTTGTAAAATGAGGGTGACAGGATACATGACCTGAGCAAAATTGAGTAAGGGATGGGGATTTTACTGGGCTGAGGGCTGCTTTGGCAGAGGACTTGTAGTTCTGCTGGTGACTTCTGTGTGGCAGTGACATGCCCACTCATGCAGAGCCATAAATTAACCCTCTGTTGAAATGACACCATACTCAATTTCTAGAAAGTTTCACAGTCTCCCCTTGAATTATTTCCTGCAAAGCCTTTTCACATAATTTTCTGAATGCTCCAGCTTCGGTTTCCATTAGTTTTTCCCTTTTCAGAAGGGCTCTGTGTTTCTGCTCCAAGAGCATCAGAACAGCTGTTTTCCAGGAATTAGCCTGTGAAAATCTTCATTAATAGCATTCTGCAGTGAGCTCCAGGTATTACCCACAGCTTTTGCTTTATTAGGTATAAGGCAATAAGAGACCATTCAGGTTTTGAGGTTCCTGTGACTGCATCCATGGCCACTTGCATACCTCCAGTACTTTTCTCTTCATCCCAAAACAACTTCAAAGGCTCTGGAAACTTCAAAACTTCTGCTCCCCTCCCATTGCCACCTTCTTCCATTGCATCTTTTGCACCTAAGTTCCCAGCACATCCAGATGGGCAGCACAGCACTGGAGATGCACCATGGCAAAATCATGGGTTTCTTAGCGCTGAACTTAAGAATATCCTCAGTGAGTACCTGTTCTCCATTTGAGTTGGAAAGGTGTTTTGGAGGACTGCACTCAAATAAAAGAGACCTTAGAATCATAGAGTCATAGAATAGTTTCAGCTGGAAGAGACCTTGAAGATCATCAAGCCCAGCCTTTGTCCCAGCCCTATCAACCTACTAAACGATGCCCCTCAATGCAACATCCACCTGCCTCTTAAGCACCTCCAGGGACGGTGACTCAACCACCTCCCTGGGCAGCCTGTTTCAATGCCTGACAACCCTTTCAGTAACGAAATTCTTCCTAATACCCTACCTTGTCTCCCTTCTTCCATTTAGAGTCTATGCGAAGGTGTCTAAACAAAGGCTCTTTTGGAAACTGGTCTCACAGCCATCACATCTGTCTGTGTAAAGTCTGGGCATCTTCCTGTGAAAATCATGCTGGTTTCTGTCTCTTGTTCATTCCCCTTTTTTTAAATAAACCCTTTTATTTAAGCATGACTGATCATCATTCTGGCCTTGCTAATACAAGGAAGGAAAGTGGTAAAATGAGTTTTACCATGCAGAGGACAAACCAGAGTATTTTAGAGCAGTTTTCAAAGCGCTATTTACTCTGGCAGTACCTTTGCACTGTCATGGATCAAACTGTTGAACAGGGTGCCCACAATCAGGAGGGCATCTTATTCAAACATGGGGTCAAACATGGACTGTGTGTCATTTCAGGTCCTCTTGGAACAAACCTGAATATCAGGCTTTTCAGGTCACATCAGTGAGCAATTAAATGAAATTCTGCCAGGAGCAGTCATCTGTGGGTTCCCTCATTCTGGGGAACAGTACAAATATTTTATACAGATACCTGAGCTGTCCTCCAATGCAAAATGCTGAGGTTTAACAAGGTGATATACAAATATGTCTTCTTCCAAAAAAAATAAGGAAAAAAAATAAAAGGAAAAGAGGAAGCGAAAGAGAAAAAGGAAGAAAGGGGAGGGGGAGGGGAAGGAAGAGCAGAAGAAATCAAACGAGTCCTCTAGTGAAGTCTATTGATTGAAACTGCATGAAAATGCAACACAATGAGTCAGGCACCAGTGAGAGTTCTTGTGATTATTTCACTTTCCTGTGGACCAGAAAGTTTCACCGATGCGAGGCAGGTGGCAGAAGCCACTGCAGAGGGGGGATCTGGTTTCCTGAGCAAGTGTCAGTGGTTAGCACCCCACTTCTCCGGGCACACACCCACACAGACGTGGAGCAGGGGCAGCACCTTTTAGTGCATCTTCAGTCCAATACCCACCATCCCAGAAATCAGGATGGGGGCTTGAGGGCTCTGAAAGCCAAGCTGACATCAGAGGAGAAGAAGATGTTGCAAGAGGAACACATTTCTGACCATGCTGCTGTGGTCCTGTAGGTGACCCACTGGGGCAGCTCTTCGAGGATATGCAGCAAGATTTCAAGTCAAGGGGCCTGTGTTAAGGGAAGGAATAGCAGGCAATTCAAGCAAGTGTTAAAATGGGTAGTTGGGTTTGTTAAAACAAGAAGCTGGTGTATCCTGTCCCCTCTCATGCATGTTTGTGCCATGTGTCTGGCTCAGTCCCCAGCTCTGAGGTCAATAGAAAAGAACCTAAGCAAGGGATAAAATTATTTATCTCATTATTAGGTCCTTCCCTGGGTGGCCTCTCTGCACCAATGGCTTGAAAAACAGCAACAACTTTAATACAGCTTTTGTACTACAAATATCAAGGAAATAAAGGAAAGAGAAAATATTACATATTGTAGATTTCCACTGAGAGTCTGTGGTTAGGCTAAAACTCCATGGCACAATGGAGAGTAGAAAGGATCATCAGTAAATAAAGACTCACCTTCCAGCATACTATATAGCAATTTAATCCTGAGCAAAGCATCTGACGCCACAAAAGAAGAAGCTACCTCTTTGGTCTCTATAGGAAAGAGAGAAGCAAATATTTTGATTCCGATAAAGGGTCCTTGAAATTTTTTTGGTGTGTTTTCCCAGGTTTTGCATTTTTAGTCTTTTGGAGAACACAGTTTAATAGTCTTAGCTGAATATAGCTTTCCTCACAACTCTGTTCATCTCTATGCTTCATCATCTGGAAATCAGTAAAAACTGTCTCTGCTCTGAAACTTCTAAACTTTATCCTTTTAAAAAGACCTGTTGTCCCTATCCCTAACAATATCCTGCAATCCAATCCCTGCAATATCCTGGGCTAGTCTACACCAAGAAGTAAGAATTCCTGATAATTCTCTGTAGCACTATAAAAATGGTTTGTGTAGAGGCCTCTTATCCTCTTCTCTCTACTGCAGATTACTGAACTGGAAACATCAATTAAGGCCAAAGCAAAGAGGCACGAACATAGATTTAATCACGCTAGCTATTGGCTGAAGCACAATCTAAACAAGAAGTTTAAAGTTGTTCCATTTCCTCTATTTCAGTAAATGTAAGACATGTATAGCCCATAATTACACAGACAACTTTTGATGACTGCTTCCTCTTTTGTGTAAAGGTTTTTCTCAGTTTTGTTCTTAAACAGACTCTCCTCCCATCAGCTGATTTTCTGTGCCGATAGGCATAAACTAAAAAGACTGCCCAGACATCCTTAGAGACACAATAGATTTGCCCCAGGTTTATTTCTGTGACTGTGTCTCATCATTCCTCATTTCTGAAGATTACTTCAGTTATCTAGCTCGCATGACTTCAAAAAAAGAATGAGTCATATTAGCAGAGGGAGCAAAAAAAAAGATTAGATGATCATTTAGAGCTGCGAGAGCCAGCCTGTAGGTCACTAACTCCTGTCCAGAATTTAGCCACACTGCCAAAGAACAGTGTCCAAGTCAAAAGTGCAACAGGTTCAGAAGAAAACTTAGTCTTGTATGATTAAATACAGATAACAGGTAGTCCTCAAATGTGTTTTCTGAATCAGTGAGTCCTTACTCTTCTAGAGTGCCAATGAGAGCTTCTGTGTATCACATTTGCCACCGGGTGTGACCGTAGACTGATTATTGGTGGGTATGGGAGAGCAGCCAAACGCATCCAGCTGGAATGACTTTAGCAATTAAGAGAACAAGCTCGAGAAAATGTCTCTTCATGGTCAGGCACACAGGGTTGCTTTAACAGCAGGCTGCCTTGAGTAGTCCTTCCAAAAAGCTCTGTTCTGTACCCTGCCTTAGCAACAAACTCCTGGGTGTGTAAAGGAGAAGCAAATAGAGGAAAAGGAATAGCAGGTAGAAAATATTCATATCTACTGCACCTACAACTCCTACAAGTTCTGCTCCCTTCTGAAACCTGCCCTTACAAGCAGCACACCATGTTCTGCTCCTGGAAGAAGTCTGTAACCACCAAAGCCTCTATTACCACGGGAGGTCACAGAACAAGCTCCACTTCCTGGCTGCCAACTGCTTGATTTCTAAATTTGCATTTATTTTTTTTTTACCATGCACATAGAAGCTGGGTTTACAGCTTGCTGGGTTTGCAAGGTCCTGTTTTGTTGGGGGGATATTAAGAGTAGCTGAAAAAGTGCAATATTCACCTTAGAATTAATATAGGAAATCATAGTTAAAGATATTTGCAATTTTTCTCTAGTGATCAATCCCCCAAATATACTAATGAAAGAGAACTAATACTGTTGCTTCATGGTCAGAACGGAGGCTCTAAGTTATAGGTTTTTAGCTTACATGTCACTTTGCCTATATATCTGTGAAAGAATGTGATCTTCCTTTAACCCCTCATAAGTATCAAGTGACACGTATTATTTTGGCAGTTGCTCCAATTACACATATAGCTCACATTTCTGACTATTTTATTGTAAATTATCTACGTAAATTAATAGTATAATTTGATCACACATTAACAAAGTCAATAATAATGCCAATCCAGTATCATGAACCAATAATCCTGATCTCAAACATCTTACAACCTAGGATAAATTGACTAAAACAACAACAAAATCAAAAAGAAGAGTAGTATGGTTACTTTTCACCAAGCCCACTTAAATTTCAGGGTTTTTTATTTAATTTAAGGAGGTGTTTGGTTGTTAGGATATAATTTAGAAGAAAGTGACAAACAGTTGTTCCATCCCAAAAAGCATCACAACTAAAAAAAAAAAAAAAAGAAGTGGAACAAGGGAAAGCTGGGGACAGGGAGACAAAAAAAATCAGAAATAGGCATTGCAAAGAATATCATGGATCAATACAATGATTATCAGAGCTGCTAATACCAGATTAAGTGCAATGCTTATTGTGCATGCTTTGTTGTTTGGGAGACAAATTCATAAATAGGGACTGTGGAAGTTCTCCCTTGTCTGTTGGACATTTCCCAGAACCACAGGTCCAACAGGTCATTGTCGGACTGCCCTCGTGACTCTGTTTTCCCATGTATGGTACCAAGAATTTTTTTTTTAACTGAAGTGTTTAAAAGCCTGACAAGATACTTTACTTGTTGCTTTTGTGGGTGCTGTCATTTTCTACCACAGAAAAAGTGGTTTTCATAGTGATTCAGCCCTGAGGCAAAGCTGAAAGTTCACACTATTTGCTTTGACTAAGCATCCAAACTTCTGTGGGCTTCCCTGGTCCAAGCCTTCTTGGGTTTTTAGACTTGACATCATCGCTGCCAGATTTATTGTCCAAACACAGAATTCTGTGAGTCTGTGATCTCCTGGGCTGGAGACCCAGATGCCACCACTGCTAGATATGTGGTGACTTCTGCTTGATGTGGCCTCTCCTGGGCAGTGGGAACTTGAAGCTCAGGGGTTTGACGCTTGCACCAACAGCCCTGAGGCCAACAGGTCACATAGTCTGAGCCCCTGAATCATTCCCCAGCCTGAGTGATGGGAGATCACATCTTCATCACCAGCTCAGAGGAGAAGGAGGAGGTGGAGGTGGTGGTTATGACGCAAGGACTACAGAGAATTTGGAGAATGAATGCTATGAGAGGCCAGCAAGAGAAGGCCTGGGGCTGCTGCTCACCCCTTCCCAGCCTAGAGATGTCCCAGCATCCATAGCCACCAGTGACACCCCAGGGGGGTCACTTTTCACAGGGTCACCAAGATCGGTCCAGTGTGTCATACCCCACTGGGTTACTAATATCACCCTAGGAGCTCACATGCCACAGGATCATAAGAGACATCCCAAGGTGTGTGGGAGGGCCATCCCAACATGGTCACTGAAGGAGTCACATGCCATTGAGATCACATGGTCACCCCAAGAGGGTCACATCCCATGGGATCACCAGGGACACTCCAGGAAACACAGGGTCAGCAGAGATGCCTGAAGCAGGGGAGCCAGCCAGCCAGTCTCCTCCCAGCAGGAGATGACCCCCGCCAGTAGGGTACAGACCACAGACTCCTGAGGCATCCCTGGGGACTCATGGGGCAGCTTGCTCCAGGTGCCCCACAGAGGGGACTGATACCTTTCTCCTCTTCCCATCCATGCTCAGTGAGACCCCTATAGTCCTCCTGGCATGGGACATTCCACTTTGCACTGCTCACTGGTGCATCTCCTGGGTCACCTAGTCCTCAGGGCACCCTGCCAGTTACTCAGTTACTCTGAGTTCTCAGGAGGCACCTTCAGAGCATCTCTGACACCCCTGCCCTCAGCAGTGGGGTCCAGACAGGGAAAGTACCCTAACACCTTATCATCAAACCACCACACATGCTTTTGACTAGTTTCTCAGGGTCATGTTGACTCCATGTTGCAAATCTGTCCCTGGCATCCCGCAGAGTTGCAGGGCAGTGGGCAGCAGCTGGCACTTGTCTGGGGAAGATCCTCCACTGTGCATCCCTTCCTCAGCCATTTATCAGATCCTCTGTCACCTCCACAGCACAGCATTCCTCTCACTTCTCCCTGCCTTCCACGACGTTCTGTCATAACTGCAGACACAGCTTGGCCACACCAGCCACGCCCTCTGTCAGACACCTGCCACCACCTGACAGCTACATTGCTTTGTGTTAAAAACAACAAAAAACAAAACAAACCAACCAAAAAAAAAAAACCACCCAGACTTCTTGTGTCTTTGCAGATCGAGCACTCCTTGCAGATTCACAGCCTGTGAGGCCCAGCCCCCTCCCCCATCTGCACCTCGTTGCCCACCGCAGGATGATGCAATAGGGAGGGAGGATGGCATCATGGCCATGAAGCATGATGCAACCCAAGATGCTCTCACACCAAGTCGAGCCTTATTACTGCTTGTGGGATGCAGCCCACACCATTCATCACCGTGACCCTCCCCCCACCTGCTTCCTCTCCCTGGACATCTGTGCTCCTCTGCTCCTTTCCTGCACAGTTGGGGCAGGTGCGGATGGTGACAGCCCTGCCACAGGGCACGGGGCACACACACAGCATCCAGATTTGTGAGGCAGGCACGGAGCAGCTGACACCAGCACGTGCCAAATGCATGGAGAGTCCAGAGAATAAAAACGGGTTGTGAAGTGCAAAAATACTCTGTTGTTGTCAAAAGCAAAACCCTTTTTCCTGTTTCCCCTATTTACTTCTCCTTTATACTCCTTGGAGTTAGCTGGTGCATTTGCAGAGAGATCTCTGGTGAGGAAGAACTTGCTGTCCCAACCCTCGAAGGGAGACTTCTTATTTCTGACTTGTTTGTTTGCACTCTTCGTGCCAAAGGTCACCTCAACAGCTCTCTCCCACCAGTAACCACCACTCCACAGCAGCACACCCACTGCCAAAAGTGTGCATGCTGGGGTGGGGCGGGGTGTGCGTCTGGTACCCAGCACATGACTGTGGATGCGTGGGAGAAGCTTGCCCCCGTGTTCAGGGCCAGCAGAGACATCCTGCTCTGCGCTGGTTTTATTTTCCCTGATGTCACCTGGAAACAAAGCAGGATTTCAAATCTGACGATGATTTAGCAAAGGGGGGATTATGCGCTGCATTTGGTGGGGCTATGGTGAGCTGATCCCCATAGGAGGGCTCCCCTGAAGTCAAGAAGTGGATGGATCTAGCCCTTAGGTTAGCACAGTAGCAGGTCGGTGCTCAGGGAAGACAGCACTTCTGTCTGCACCCAGCTACCCTGTCTCACCACTTCCAGCATGTTCCCCTCTATGAGCTGCTCACACCTATCGAGAAAGCACTGAGAGCCCAAAGGGGACATGTTTCGGCAGGAGAGGACAAGCCTCCTTCCATTTCTGTGCAAGGTTGTTGCCATCAACACATTTCTCCTTGCAGCCCTTTGTGCCTCCCGTGGCATATCTGCAGAGCAGCTGTAGGGGAATTTCCATCTGCAGGGAAGTGTCTTGTTTTCTATTCCATTTAGAACAAGCAGCAAAAGTCACACCCTCCTCCATCCCAGTATGTTTCTGTGTATGAGAAATAAAGCAGAAAAGGAAATTAACTCATTTCAGTCCCCATATGTTTGTGTATATGAAAAATAAAGCCAAAAAGGAAATGAACTCATGTGAGCATAATCAAACCGAAAGCTTTAAAGCGAAACTACTCCAGAGCATGGGATGCTGTCAGCCCTCCCATACCAGCTCTGCTGTCAGTCTAGTGATGAGTCAAGTGGTCCCTCTGCCCTCAGTCTGTGGTCACCCTGCCTGCATAGGGACCCTTTGTATAGAGGGTTAAGGCATACAGAAGGTTTCACAGCTACAATGCAGCATGCAGATCCTGAACTGGAAATGGTCTAGCCTTACCCAGTGATACTCTTGATGGTTGGAGACTGCTGGTCCTCACCAGAAGTCTCCTCAGAAAATGAGTTTATCTTAGCAGCACGCAGATCCTGGACTGGAAATGGTCCAGCCTTCCCCAGTGATGCTCTGATCATTGGAGACTGCTGGTCCTCACCAGAGGTCTCCTCAGAAAGTTAGTTTATCTTGGTAGCATGTGTGTACATGTGTGGGGTAAGCCTGCTCTCGTACTCCTGCCAGCTCCTGAGGTCTGGGCTGTGATGATCTGTCCACAATACCGTCTCATATTTTTGTGCTTTTTTTTTTCCTAAACAGACATTTTGAAATGAAATTCAAATCATATTGTCATTATTTCCTTGTTATAGCAAAGACATGGCCCCAACCAAGTACACCTAATTTCTTACTCATAAAAATCACTGACAATTCAAACTGTAGAGGAGATCCTATAGTTTCTTAAAGCATTGAACGTACCATCCAGCTTTTCCAAATGTAGAGGTCTAATCTTTACAGTGAATAAAGCAGTTAAATGCTAAACATTTCAAAGGAAAATGCTTCACAAAAGATCCTGTGTCCCACCTTGGTTTAGTCCCACTTTCTGTTATTAATTATCTTTGCCTTTTATCCTATGTTCTATGGGCTCACAAAATTCAAGCTTGCCCTAAGTTAAATCTGCTTTGTGGGATTTAGGGTGACTAAGTGATTCTTTATCCAGCTGGAGATTATTCAAATGAGGCACTTCCAGCACAGGGAAAATATTATTCCAAATGGTCTGAAAATCTTCTAACCATGCAAAATAGCTCTGTTCCCAACTGAAGGGGATTGGAAGAGTACAGGGGAGACAGTGCAGCACTGAGGACTGTCTTGGTGCCAGACTAGGGATCCCAGGTCACCATGTCAGTGTCCAGCAAAGCTACTCTGGATTCCTTAATTCTCCCATTAGACTTCAGTGATTTGTAGCAAGTCACTGCTAATGAGTCCCTCATGGGTTATGAGATTGCTGGCTCAAGTGAAGGGGCACTGGCATGCCAGGACAGCCACGAGTGTCTCGCATACGGGATTTCCCTTTGTTTTTAATCCCACACCTGCTGCACTGACTATACACAAAAACTATGGCAAAGTGCAGAGGAGGCGTAGGAAACAGGGGAAATACGAGGTAACCAGAGCCTGAAAAAAGATCTGGCAGACCAGCAAG
Source organism: Trogon surrucura (assembly GCA_020746105.1). NCBI lineage: Eukaryota > Metazoa > Chordata > Aves > Trogoniformes > Trogonidae > Trogon > Trogon surrucura. Next base: position 76,651,968 of record CM036658.1, on the reverse strand, counting down.
TGATAAAGAATTCCAGAAATGGAGCACATTCAAATTCTCAATAAAGATAGCAGGACAGAAAATAACCATAGCCACCATCCAAGGAAGGGCTTCTGCAAAACCCTAGCTTTGATAGTGCAGCTGTGCTAACAGTATGCTTGGTGTTTGCAAAGACACCTACGCACACGGGGGAGAGCTCCTCAGCAAACACTCTACCAGCCTGATAAACAGTGATCAACGCCAATATTTACTTTACTAATACCTCCTTCTTCTGGATAGCAGTTGCAAAGACTGGCCTGAGTTCTTCATGAGTGCTAAAACTCACTCAACAGCCTACCTAGTGAATCCTGCCCACTCTTACATCCTTTTTAGCTCTTTAGAAAGCTTTTTGGTGACTACTAATGGGCTGAATCAGTAAGGGCCTTACAAGGAGCCACCTACAGTGTCCTTGCATTCTGCTTTCACAGAAAATTCAGTTTGCCGATAATGTGCCCTGGGTAATTTAGAATTTACTGCATAACAACCTATGACCAGGAAAATTCAATCAACTAGGTTCCCTCACAGTTACTCCTTGACTAAAGAGCAGTCGATACGAATTTGCTTCCACTCCAGTGGTATCAAGGAGGGGCTTTGTTGTTCCAACCCCATCCTCAGTCAAATGCTACTGGCTCTCAGTAGGAAAACTGCTTTGCCCACCCTGGTTTTGGAGGGCACCGGATCAGACATGTGTGAGTCATCTCTCAGAAATGTTTTGGAAGTATTAATGCCACCTGCTTGGCACGCAGGTGGCCACAGAGGAAAAGATGGGTGTTCACCTCTTCCGCCAGTGACAGAGCACCGCGTTCTATGAACAAGCCAAGCAAGTTCACCTTTTGCTAATAAAATTTTATACTAAAGTTTTCAAGGGAAGCAAGAGAGAGAGAGAACAGCATTAGGTAGAGTCTAAGAATTAGCGGTAGGGCCATTAGGTAATATTTAAACAGCAGATAAGACCTGTGCAAGTCTGGCTTACATCTGAACAGCAGGTAGGCATGTCTCCTTAGCTTCTTTTTCTGTCTGGTGCTGGATCACACCACCAGCTCCAAGTCAAATTAGTTTTCACTTAACTGTGTAAATCTGCACCAGCCTCTTCCCTCACAGTAGGGGAGGTTTTAGCAGTGCAACAGCAGTGGCTGGAGGCTGATGCTTTTGCCACCAGAAAATTGCTAACACAGAACCAAGCTTTTTCCTTGAAAAGTGAGGTTAAGATTAATGCTTAAGGCTTAAGGATTTATGAAGCTTTACTTGTGAGTGACATTCCTGGAGAAAAAGGTGCCAGAGAAGAGCGAGCAAGCAAGTTAGAGTGATTTAAGGAATGGAAAAAAAAAAAAAGCGTGCTGAGACCGTCATCACCCTTGCTAGGGGCAGCCACACCCTGCTGCGCTTTCCTGAAATGACCTTCGGTTTGTACTCCTCACAATAGAGCCGAGTTTCCTGCTCGGGTGCTGGGGCCCGCGAGGATCAACAGGAACCGCCAACTCTGCAGTCTGCAGGAACGGGAAAAGGGAGAGAGAAAAACAAACAGCTCCTCAGTTAACACAAGAGCTGTCGACACCAGACAGCCTGGGGAAGATGAGAAGGTGAACTCCAATAACCAAGGGATTTATTTAAGATCTTATATGAAGACACATAAACAGCTTGAAGCTGATTCAGCAGAAATAACTTGAGTTCAGAGGCAAAGCAGCTAGTTTCCTTTCTCTCCTACTCTTGATTTCTTTTCTACAACATTCGATTTCCTTTCAGCAAGTCTGCTGCTGGTATTATTCATACTGAGAGTCCTTCATGAGTTGTCTTTCAGTAACATGTTCTCGGTTAGGCCACATCACTCAGACACCGGCAAAGCTTGGGGCATGTTATCTCAAGGTGACTCTCTCTTCCCAGATGTAACTGCGTTAACTTGAAATGGTATAAACCAGAAATAAAGTGGAAGGCTGTTCCAAGGGTTTTGTGCTCCTTGGGCTGCTGCTCTGCTTCCCACTGTGTCTGTGCCCACCTGGGGACCCATGGTGTTCCTCGGTGGAGGCACAACAAGAAAAAATCTTTTGTGGTTGCTCTGGTAGAGCAGCTTCCCAGAGGCCTGTGCTTCCCACAGCCACACTGCTTTACTTAAGGGAACTGAAACAAAAAAACGTCAGACCTCACTGATGGCCTGAAACCACAATGGACTTTTTGCTTGCTCTGCCCCTGTTGTGCAATCCTATAATTGGCAGTGGCTCTGCCGCGTGCTGGTCCCGCCGTAACGGACTGTGATTTGTCATGCACCAGTAAAACTTTGCAGGGAGGTGGGCCAGGTCCCGAGCTGGTCAATGTCAGCTCCCCTCTGAACAGTGGGGCTTCTTGCCTTACACCACTGCCACCAGACACACTGCTCTGACTGCAGCGATGGGAGAGGTAAGTGCTTCAGATATTCTGGCTCACAGGCAGGTCAGTTAATTCATTTTGTATACTCAGGACCCCCATTGTTCTTATTACACTACCACTATTTTAAAATAAAATAAAAAAAAAAAAAGAAAAGAAATGGATGCCCTGCAGCGCTGGTTTTTGCCCAGCTGCCCTGATAAGAAAGCATCTTCTCTCTTACCTATGCCCAAAAGAAGGGCCTATCTCTTTGTGTTGCTGCAGAGATATAGGGAAAAGTTGTCTTTAAAGATCATCCCCTTTTTGGATGAGGAAGTGTTAATAAGCAGGACAGGATCGAGGTTCATTTGGTTTTGGCCTCCCTGGAGGTACAGTCATTTAAATAATTTGCCCAAGTAGTAGATCTCTCTCTGAATTCACAAAGAAATACAAGACTCAGGTCACCTCTCTTCCCAGCAGCCTGAGTTAGTGAGCACTTTCCCTGCACTTGTGCCTGCTGAGCACTGCAGAGCCCTGGGGACACACAGGGGTCTCATCAAGCACCCTGGCCCCCCATGCTGGCATCCTGGAGGGGCTGCCATGATTCATGGAGCAGCAGTTCAGGCTACAGCCGAGAGATGCAGCCCTGAGCATCACGCTGCAGCGGCACCTCCACCGCGAGGGGTGACACGTCATGCAGCCTGACGCGTTCCTTAGAGGTTTACCTGCCTTCCCACCATCTAAAACCTGACAAACTTGTTTTGAAGAAACAGTTTCTTAGGTAACAGGAGTGATACGGCCAAAGGGCGGCTCTCCCTGAGCAGGGTTACAAACAGCGGTGTTCAAAGTTGAAAAACCCTAAACCCATCAAGTCAAGCAAATAAGCCTTGTACACCATGTAGGTTTTATACCAAAGGCCTTATTTTCTGAAACACAGGAGAAAGTTTTCTGTGGCCAACCTAAGCTGCTCTGACAGCAGATCACAAGCCAGCAGATCACATCGCAGGATGTCACCAGAGTCAACGCACGCTGCAGCCCAGCCACCATCTTGGGAACATCCATGCAAAAGCCTCTTCCAGCCGTAGACTTCATTTGGACATCTCACCCTGAGAAACGCCCTGCCTGAGAGCCAGAACTGCTGTCTCTCCCACATGCCAGCCTGTGGCTCCACTGTGCCCACTGCCTTCTGCCAGGCACTAGCAGGGCTAAGGTTTCCTATACAGGGAGAGAAATCAGTTCTGCCATTGCTCCCAGGATGTATACATGGGAAAGGGCTTCTGAGCTGAGCTGGCGAATGTTTCCTCTTCCAATAGACTTAAAAGTCATTAGCGTTTCCAGACTCTTGACTTCAGAGTCATCCCACAGAAAAGAGCTTCTCAACAGCTCCTTGCAGGTCTGTATTAAACAGCTGAATTACACCTTATTACACAGCAGTATCCTTTCCTGCTTGACACTGTGTTTTGGTAGGAGACATGGGCATTTACTGACTTCCAGCCACAAAAGAATTCTTTGTTATGTCTGGCTTATCTGTGCTTCCTTTACATCAAGCTGCTTTCATTTGCCCCTAAAAATAAAGTCCATCCTATGTGCCACCGCACCAAATATCAACTCTCCAAGATACGGGAGGCAGATGAGTCAGTCGCATATCACTGGCAGCTCTCCCAACACCATGTGCAACAATCACAAAGTCACGAGGCTGGCATAATGCCAGCTCTTGATTCTTGCAAAAAGCACCAGCTAAAATTACAGCAAGAGCAGGTAAGCGTGCCCTGGCGTGTGCCAGCCAGTGACACAGGGAGGATGCAGCAACAGGACAGAAGCCCTAAATCAAAAATGATACAAGTCCTGGGCCAACTCATTTCCCTGTGGCTTGTTTGAGGCCAAGGTCACTGTCGCCTTGAATACAGCATTGTGTCAGGAGCATCTTCTGATTAAGAACAAGCAGACTGATCCTTCCATATATTCTTGCCCACCACAAGCACACCCCATAGAATCATAGAATCATAGAATCACAGAATCATAAAATCTTAGAATGTGCTGGCCCTGAAGGGAGCTTTTAAAGGTCATCCAGTCCAACTCCCCTGCAGTGAGCAGGGTGCTCAGAAGCCCATCAAGCCTGACCTTGAATGCCTCCAGGGATGGGTCCTCCACCACCTCTCTGGGCAACCTGTGCCAGTGTTTCAGCACCTTCATAGTAAAGAACTTCTTAACGTCCAATTGAAATCTGCTCTTGTTTAGAACTGTTCTCCCTTATCCTGTCACTACACACACTTGTAAGCACCCTCATCCCTTGCTTTTCTGCTCTTCTGAGCACACCCCATCCCTCTGCCTCTCCACAGGGCAGGCACAACCCCAGTCATCTCTCCCGGACCACCACCACAAACGCAGGCCACCCTCTCATGACTCCTCACCAAGCACAAACCCACCCCACCTCTCCCCCTCTTCTTGGCCAGAACATGCAAACCCCATCCCTCCATCCCTACCACAAGCCCATCCCGCCCGTCTGTCTCCTCTAAGCACCTCACACCCCCTCCACCTCTTCTCCCCCAAGCATCCCTCCACCTCCCCCCACTCCACCCCGCCCCGTTCCGGCATTTCTACAATTCCTCTGCTTCCCGCAGCCGGGGCGCTGTCCGGGGAGGAGGGGGATGATCCCGGCACCCGCCCCCGCCGCGCACCGCCCGGGGCTCGCTCCGACACGCCGCCGCTCGCCCGCCGGGCCGAGGGGACGGGGAGGGGGGGTGAGGGGGGCGGGATTCCCGCGCGGTTTCCAAACGTCACGGGGAAAGCCCCGCCGAGCCCGAGCCGCCTTTTTAGAGTCGCGCTCCGCCCCGTCCGCCCGCAGTCGCGTTGCCGCCTCCGAGCTGTACTGTACCGTACCGTACCGTACCGTACTGTACCGTACCGTACCGTGCCGTGCCGTGCCGTACCCCCCCCGCCTCCGCGATGATGCCCGGCAGGACCCTGCGCAAGACCGCGCCGCCCGCAACTCCCGCAGGTACCGGGGGGATGAAGGGTGAGGGTGGGAACGGGACACACACGGTTCTTCACTCGGGATGCTACCATCACCACGCAACCCCCTGCCCGGTTCCAGCACCCGGAGAGCGGGCCAGCGCCCAGGGGCGATAGTGTGGGTCGGTGGGTGAGTGGATGAGTGGATGAGTGTGTTACAGGCGTTGCGGGAGGGTTAATAGTGGGGGAAACAACAACAACAACAAAAACCCCCAACGAACCAACCAAACAAAAACCACGGGGGAAAAAACAAGGAAATTTACAATTGTCATTGAAATTAAAGGCAGGTCATTGAAATTAAAGGCGACGGTGTGGGTGTCTAACGGCGGTGCTTGTGCCTGCAGAGCGGGAGGCGGTGGCGGAGTGCGCCCTGCAGCTGCGCAGGATCGGCGACAAGTGGGACCTGCGGCAGAAGATCCTGAACCTCCTTAGAAAGCTCTTCTGCCCGGAGACGTGAAGTCCCCGTGGACTCTGCGAGATGGAAAGCAGGGGAAGATCTTGGCCTTGTGGGTTTGGAACAAGAGACTTCACTGACACTGGGAGATGAAGAAAGTTCTTTGTGTTGTGTTTCGCTGCCGGTAGCCTCTGGAGGATGACTATTGCAGCATGATTTCTTCTGAAGAATGTTACAGCAACATTGGCGTATGAATGCCAGGTGGAAAAAAAAAGATAGCGATGGGCAGAACACCTCGCCACACAAGAGGGATACTTGGGGCAAGACTGAACTTGCCCTTCAGCCCACTCTGAGAAGACTTCCAGGAACCTGTTTTACCCAGGCACACTCTGGTCCTCATGTCCCCCCAGCTACGTTTCCCCGAGGATCTTTGACCACCTTTGGGAAGAAGACAAAAAGAACTTGTCAGTGTCTTAGAACCTGGGATCATACATAAAAAGGCAAAAGCCAATTGCTTGGTTTCTAACTGCTCTCGTTTTCTAAAGCACAGATTCTGCTGGGTAGGGATCTGGTGGTGGGATTATTTCATTTGTTAAGTAAACACTGTCTTGAGTGAAAGGTTATTTGTTACAAGCTGTTGCTTTGTGGACTAAAAATTACAATTCTATGAATTAACATGATGTTGCATAGTTCTAGTCTATATTACATATATATGTATATATTTGTGTATATATATTATATATATAAAATATAAGTATGTGCACCCCATGTGTATAAAGTGAGTATTTCACAGAGCCGCTAATTGAATGCTACTTGTTAGGCTCAAAAAATAGTATGAAAAAATGTTCAAAACATGACATAAAAATACATTAACTAGACAAAAACAATGTTTTGTGATAATAGAGGAAATACTTCACGAAACACAGATGGGAGCATACTTTAGTATACCCTTATATAAGACATACAGATATGAATATGTATTACACAAATTAAGGTATTGAGGAATGTATGTTTGGTGGGAGGATTCTTTCAACATTATGAAGAATTTCTTGACAACAGTACCATACTGCTGTATATATATAAGTAAGAAATTAACTCTTCAATAGAACTAGATCTTAAAGTCAAATCAAAGTTGAATCTCAAGTTTTCTTGGGAATGTTATTTATTTAAAGAGAGCACCCCTCTTTGAAGAAATAATACCAATAGAATTTCATGTTATGGTCAGTACAGGAAGGTAGCCTTGGATTTCTGAATGTTTAATTATACTTACAAGTGAAGGTTCTTCTCTTGTACTTTATTTCAATTTCATCTCATGGCAACTTCATTTCGGTTCTGGAATGATGAAGCTGCTGTAGCACATCCAGTGGATGGTGATGCATTATGTCTGTCTCACTGAGGGGTTATTACTCTTGGCTGGCTTCGGAGGGGCTGAATTAACCATGCAGATTGCCATCAAGGCAAACAGTAACTCTGCTAGTCAGTTATGACAGAAACAATCCTAAACAGTATTTTTTCCTGATGCAAGCTAGCAAGAAGAATGGCTGAAGCTGATCATGTTTTGTAGCTACCTTTTAGGTCAATGGCCAGAGTCCCTTCTCTTAACTAACGTATGTAAGTATATTTGCATTGTATGAGGCTCTATAGTTACTCTTTCTGAATTCTGGGTCTGTTCAAATTATGCTTTTTTCCTGCCTCTGGTGAATTCTTGTTTGTTTTTAGAACTAATTTTTCAGTTAGCTCTTCTGAGTCTGCCTTTGCAAAATTGTCACTCCGTTGCTCTGGTCACTCTGTCACAAACACCTGTGTATGGCTGTTACGTATTGTCACTGATTTCACCAGCAGAAGCCTGCTTTCCGCCTGGAGGACTTAACGCAGTCCCAGTGGTGTTACTGGGAGCTTTGCTCTCGGCTCGAGCCACATGCATGGTTCCCTCCTCCTCTAAGCCAGCTAATAACTTTTTCAGTGAGAACATGATGTTTCAAGAATAGCTATTACTCGTCTTAGTACTGCAAAATAACATGTTCTGCTGACATGTACATAGGGGGGGTTTTTTTGGGTTTTAAATATTAAATGCAAAGAGTTTCTGTCAGGCTAAACACCAGCTCCCAGGCTGGCACTGGGTGCAACTTGACAAAGCTGTTCATCAAAGGCAGCCCCAAATTTGGCAGAAAGGCTCCTACTCAACATCCTGGGCTCAGTGAAGTCTTGGAGTCTTCATGAAGGACAGTAAACAGTGATCGTGTCTGTCTGAGACTCTCAGGAAAATTCAGCATTAGTGTTTGCATTAGTAGCTGGAATGTATTTGAAGTGTTCTGCTCAACGTATGCTGCTTTGAGATTCAGTAGGAAACGAGGTGCGGGCTTTGTAGAGCCTGCTCAGTTCTTCAGTCTGTAGCATTCATGGATGTTATGAAAAAAACACACCTGTGCTTGTAAGCTCATTGTCATGGGGATATCTAAGTTAAGTGTTAGTGCGGTATTTTTCTGTCTAGAACTGCAAAGACTGTTTTCTTTTTGTGAAATGTTTTTATGTGTCTCTGAGCACTGTCAAGAGTGCTAGCATTCACCAGGAGCTCAGGAAAAAGACCTAGATAGAAGTGATCAGGGCCAGTATATGAGCATTTGCTGACGTCCTCCCTAGGATTCCTTTTGTTAATTCTGCAAAGACTCTTCTATATGACTGTATCAACATGAGTTTGTTTTTCTGAAGGCCTATCCTGGATACAGGCCAGATGTTCTTCTGTATGCCCTATGTACGTATGTCTTGAATTCATGCTGAGATAATAAATACAATGTGTTTGCGAGAAAAATGAGTCATTGTTGTTATAACTCAGGTTGTTTTTGTGGATCCTGAATGTGTGATTGTATCATACAAATTCCTTCTATACTTCCAAGTCAGGAGGCACACACGAGGGCAGCAGCAGAGTGCCAGTAGGTATGCACAGGGAGATGAGGCTTTTCCTTCTGCCTTTAAGAGGAACAAGACATATCCTTGAGCTTCAAAATGGGAATCTGAGACACCTGTTCTAATATTTTCTAGTAACCGCTGCCTGCAGAATAATTGGGTGGTGCTGAGGGCTCCATTATGTCTACCAGAGGTGTTCCAGCTTTGTGGAAGGCTCCCTGGGGATCAGTGAAAGGTAGACATCCAAGTTAAGGGTTTTGTCTCAGATGCAGGCAGAAAGGGACACAGCATTTCACCAAGGCCGGATTTTTACTTTCTCCAAAGCTGGAAGCTGGAGTTTTGGCAAGAGAGGAAATGATACTGCTTACCACAAGGGAATAGTAAAGGGATGGTGCAGAGCTTATTCTTTCTCCATAAAGCTGGGATGTGTCTCTGGAGAGGAGAGCCTGAGATCCTCACCTACTAGGCCATGCACATCAGCAGGCTTTCTCTTGACTCATCGTGCTGCTTCTGCCCAGGTTCACAGGCAGGGAGCACCAAATCTAGGGCAGGTGTTCCTAGCATGAGCAAGAGCTTCTTGGAGAAAGGCTCTAGTTTCTAGTAAATTAAAAAAAATGTAAGGGAAACAATTCCCCGTCCTTTCCTGGTTAACTGCCATCAGAGGCTTGGAAGAGCTTTACTTCAGTGGCCATCAGTGAAGTGGTCCTGCTGCCAAGTCCTACCACAGGTGCTGCATGGTGCATTTTTGCACAGCTCCACCAACAAATTACACTTGTGAGAATCAACAGCCCCATGAAAACATCCAGACATCCTCACTCGCTGCGTGCTGGAGCCTGGCCCCTCTCCAGCCAAGTCACTGCCAGAGTACGATGCTTGTGACCTGCTCCTCCCTAAAGGGCAGGGGAAAAGAAAATCTCGTCACTGGGGCATGGCATCGCTGTCTGAAGGTGACTGACTCACCCGCCAGCACCCGATATCAAAAAAATAAGCCAAACCCACCTATTGAAGCAGGAGTTGCCACCTTGTAGTGCTCTCTCCATTTACCACAGCCCATGGGCACGTGCCAGAGCAACAAGTGCAGCCTCAGGTCACATTCGCACTCCGCTTACCCAGGCATAAAACCAGTCTGGTGCCCTCAGCCAGCTCACACTCTCGCACCTGAGACTGGATGCACAAGCGGTATTTCCTAAACAAATTGCTAGACGACACACAACACCTCCCTCCTCCACACTCCCTCCCCGTGGAATGTTTTTCTAAGTCATCTGAAAAACAATGTCTCATATACTGCTCATTATTTCTAGCTACTGGAAGGGACTAATTTTATCATTTTCCTGGTACAAGGGCATGACGTGCATCTGTAGAGGTGCAGGAAGGGCTGAGGACATGATGTGTTGTCTTTCAGTCTGGCAGGGTTTTCTATGAAGGTGACAGATGGCGGTACTGTCAGTGAGCAATAGTCTGAAAAGTTGTCACAGCTGTAAACAAGGGTCTTTACCCAAGTGCGTCACTGTATTGTCTGGATGGTGGCGTAAGAAACCGGCCACACCAAGGCTGCCCTCTCTTCTCATGCACGGTCTATTTGCAATGCAAATCTCATCAGTCCACAAGCCCTGCGAAAGCATGGAGGCAACAGGAGATATCCCATGAAATAGCAGTTACCTCAAATAAAACTGTTTCAGCCATTTCATCTTACAGTGGCTTTGGCATCGTCCCTTCCTCTGCAGGACAGGATGGTGGGAGAACCACCTGTCTTGGCTTCTCTGGCTCCTCCATGACACTGCCACAACTTGAAGGGCCTAGACACCTTCCTGCAGGGGACAATCCAGCTGCAAACGTCAAAATAAATTAGTTACCTTCAACAACAGTAAATAAGGTCGGTAAAGAGGCCTTACAGCTGTGATCACGATGCTGGCACCACCGTGGTACCACTGTGACACAGCTGCCGTGCCTGTCTGAGGGTGCCAGAGCAGGGCACGGACTTAGGATGGTGCCCATCACCGGGCTTTTGTGCCTATGGGGTTTTGCCTGAGCTATCACACTTTGCCCAGGTCAAGGTACCATGTTCATGCCTCCTCCCTCAGCTCTGGGATCCGAGCTGGGATCGCAGCCACCTTTGCCACTGGTTTGGTGGCAGCAATTAAGGACAGATTCCTGCTTGCACCTTCCCCTTTTTGCTTCCACAAGGGATGTGACTGAGCCTTGTGACAAAGGCACAAGGTCATATCCAGGTCCCTCTTTCCCAGGATCAGGAATTAGGGAGATAATTTTTGATGACAGCAGCTGGGCTTTCCCCAGTGCCACTGTGGCGTCAGCAGCACAGCCAAGGAAATGGCTTTGCTACGTAGGGAAAAATCCAAGCAACCACAGCTTCAGCTAACGTATTTGCTCAGTGTAATGGTATCAGACTGATTCAGCTGCACAGCGGGGTGAGGACAGCACATACAGACTATCAACAGAAAGGAAAATAGGTTCTGGTTTTAGTATCGTCTAACTTCAGAAAATACCTTGACTGCCAGAAAACATCCTTCTAGTCACAGCTTTCTACACTGCAGTATGGAAGGGCAGTTTTGGGGAAAGATGTTTATTTGAATGGAATGTTCTTTCTTAGGATCGTTTAGTGAGATCTTATATTTTTCAAATGAAAAAAAAAAGTTTTATCAATCATCACAATTATCATTAATTTGTCAAGTCTTTTAGCCAGGTGTTTTGAGGAACTTGTCTACATGGAAATAGCAAGACATGGCTGGCTTTTCCCATAAAGACAAAAGCCCCAAAAGAGCTTTCAGTAAGGGCTGATGATGACAGTCCTAATCACCCTTACCAGAAGCAGTGGGGAACAGCCCTAGGTAGCGCAGTGTCACTTGTTTTCCAGGCATCTATAGGTACAGGAGTGCTGGACACAAGGTGGAGGTGCTGCGAGAGTGCTAACAGGAGGCAGTGTTGCACAGGAAATTAAAAAAACCCACGAAAATCACCAAATCGCTGGACCAAGGCTTTGAATCTCCCAGCCCAGGGCATGGAGAGGGAGAGGGGCTGGCAGCGCAGAGGTAGCAGGTTGGACGTGCTTCTGGAGCGATGTCTGGCCCTGGGGCTGAGCCTGCGTGGCCCTGGGCACCAGGAATTACAACTCAGGGCTGCAGCCTTGGGAGGGTTTGCTTCCCCATGTCATTGTGGTCACGTCCTGCCCTGCAGCACCACTTCTCTGTTTGCACGGGCATCATACCCGGCCGTCGGCTGTGGGGAGGCCCGTGGGAAACCTTTCCCCCCAGTGGCTCTCCTTCATACCACTCCTGTGTGGGGACAGAGAGAGAGACCATCAGCCTTTGGTCAAATGTGAAATGGCAGTTTTGACACATTCTAGGAAATATGGATGAGGTTTTGGAGCCACTGACAGTTACACCAGAGACACGTGGATCCTATTTGGACATAAGTTGCACCAAGTGATGCTTACAGGTAACAGGAGAGTGGCAAAGACGTAAGAAATTAGAAATAAATCATAACTTTTCACCTAAAATGATAAACCTGATTGCAAACAACAAAGCAGGTGTCTCTACTTATCCCATTTCAATCTGAGCTCTGTATGTTAGTGATATGGGAATAATAGAGCCATGGCCCAAACTGCAAATTTCTAATGTCTTCTGTGCTGCCAAATTCTCCACTTGCTGAAGGCTCAAGACCTTCAGAAAAAGCCCAATACTCAAAAGATAACTGAATTAAGTAAAACTTAATTGTAATTTTCTACCACTTCACATCTTAGTGGATAAATTAAACTGCATGTACTAGTCCATTTATGGATTAAGTCTTTTGTGTCTACTCACTTTTGCATGCATCTTTACTTAGCCACTGCCTGGGGCATTTAAGATTTTAGTTAAAGCCATTCAAGACTGACCTTAGAAGCGCCAGGTCCTCTGAGGCTTGAGCCCTGTTGACCCCAGCTCACTCCATGTGTTAAGAGAAAGCATGAGACAGACAGACAGGAGGGTGGATACCAGGGAGTCACTGAAAGAAGGGCCAGGTTGCCTCAGCACTGAGGACAGCCAAGGAGAGGGTAAAGCAAAGTTTATCTTCATGGCTAAAAACGTCTTTTTGCTTTTCCCCATGGGGGGAGAATCCAGGCTCCGGCTGGGGACAGACATGCCAGAGTGAGCTCAAGGAGGCTGACATGCCACCATGTACCTCCCCATCCATTCCTTTCCCATGCCACTGGTTTTGCACCTTCCACAGTCCCATTCGTGCAACCACACGCAACTCATAAAATCCCTCATCACAGCTATTGGCAAGTGAGAGGAACATGGGGAAAAGGAATCCCAACACAGATAGAAGACTGGGACACCACAAAGATCCTCCTTTTCTCCTCCAGCAGCCCAGGAAAAGTCCCAGTGCTGGTGGGGCAGGCTGGTAGCCCGACAGACCAGACTTTCCCACAGAGTGAGTCAGCAGAAGCACCAGGGCTTGTCCCTCATGTGGCTCTTGCTCACTTGAGCCCTTGCAGTGTGGCACCCAGAGTAAGAAACTGAAAGCAAACACAGCAGCTTTTGCGGCATGAGCCTGGGAACAAGCAAAAAACCCTCCACACCACCAGCATGGGAAAGCAAACGCCTTCCCTCCCTCGCAGAACCCACCGGGCCGTTTCAGGCAGCACCATGCACTGGAGAGAACAGTGAGGTCTGCCAGGCACAACAGGAGAAACGCAAGCGAGGAGAGTGCAGGACCACGCCATGCTGGGAGTTTCCAAACTCACTGCTGTTGCAAGCGCCCAACTGAGCAAATTGAGCAACGCAAATGAGCAACTGAGCAAACGGAGCAATGCACACGGGCTTGAAATGTGGATATGAACACTTAACTTAAAAGCTCCTTCCTCCAGCTCAGCCCACCCCATGGTGACTAGTTGACGTGTCTGTGGGCTGCCAGGCAACGAGGGATTTGGGGCACCTCTGGCACGCCACACGTCAGAGCAGCTGGGAGGACAGCTTTTCTGGGCTGCCTTGTTTTTCAGGGAGGCAGCCTTGCTTTGAGCTGCCATGCAGTGATGATGAAGCCAGCTGCGTCCGTAAAAATGTGGACCACTTGACGCAAACTTTCCCAGTTTGGAGCTTACTGCCTCCGCCTCCCACTCTGAGCTCCACTGTGGCTCCACTCTATCCATAGAGAGCTTGGGTCCAGCCCACCCCATTCCACCAGCTCACTAGGGTTTTGAAGATGAGTTTATCCTCAGGGTAAGTGGAAGACAAGAAGAAATACCAGGCTAAGACTAGTTGTAGATATATATTCCCTACACATACAAACCTGTTCCCTTATAGCCCAGGGGCAGTGCAGCGGGTACAGTTCATAGGCGATGTGCTCCAGAAACTGCCACTCTTTGTGAAAACTCCACATCTCACCTTTGCCCTCTGCATTTTCCTTGCACAGGGGCAGGAAACAACAAAGCACAGCTTCCAAAATACCAAAGTGAAGGTCCTATAAAACACCTTCTAACACTCTGTAAACACTTTAACCCTCTTCACGCTCAGTGACAGTTCTTAGAAGGAAGTATTTTACTTGTAGCTTAGATGCACATCTGGACAGCGTTAACATTTGGTTGTTGACTGTGCTCTCCCTGATGACCTCATCCTTGTGATGCCAGTTTCAACTGTGGACCAGATGGACTTTGGCACAACAGAAATAAATAGCTAGAGGAGTACTAAGGATACCGTTTATTTTCAAAATCACTAAAAAACCCAGACAAAACAATATATGGCGATACAGATTTACATAACAGAGACAGCGAATTGAAAAATGTACAAGCTATTTCATGTTATTGCACTCACTTTTTTATAATATACAAAGCCTATTAAACAGTTTTAATTAAAAGAAGTTTTATTTATATAAATAAAGGTGTAAATATACAGTATCATACAGTAAGTGTATCAGCCTAAAACATAAAAACTACTTAAGAGTGATATCCCCATTACTCACATGATCTAGTCTACTCTTCATCAATATTTCCACTTGTACATTTATATCCCCTAAACGTAGAAGCAGGTAAACGTTCCCATCTGGGAACAGTTCCTTCAGATTTTGACAAGAACCACTGCAGAACATTTACTAGGGTTAATTGTAAAGTGAGGGTCATTAGAAAATATGAATCACTCAACAGTTTCTTAATACTTACCTGCCCTCATGCTATTTTTTTTTTTTAAAGCAAGAAAATGATAACATGTTGCCCCTTCCCTAACTTAGGTCTAATCTCACAGTTTTTAATACAGATGCAGTCCCCACAGAAGCTGGAAAGAGCTTCGAGGTACAAAAGGCTGCAGAACATGCAATGGCAGTGTTGCACCAGAGCCCACCCTCATATTCAGGATGTGCACCCTGAGCTGCCCCCGGTCTGGAAGTGGCAAAGCCCTCCAGCAGACCTTCTCCATCTAGGAGCAAATTCACCTCATCTGCAATGCCTTCAGGTCCCTGGTGAAGAGTTGTGCATCAAGTGCATAATTTTATCCTGGTTTTTTTTCGGTCTTCCAAGATGCAGCTGCAAGTCTCTGGAGAAGTCACTGCTCTCCTAGAGCTTGGTCAACTCTCCAGCACGGCAAAAAAATCACCATGGGGACTGATACACAAACAGCAAGGCCAAAAATGCTCATGAGCCTACTGAATACTGATGAACTAATGCAACATCCTCTGCCATGTTGGTGTGACCAGGCTCTTAGAAAAATAATATTTACTTTTAACCAAAGGTTCATTACATCTGTTTGGTCTACCCACTCTGTAACAAAGCAGACATCCATACTGCATAAATCCTGGGGCTTTTATGGGAACTGTCACCCCCAATGAGATGTCAGGAAATGCTACTGTAATCATATCAACACTGGTAGCATCAGTAAAGCTGTTTCTTGTTCTTTCACCAAAAGAAAAAGTATTTTCAGGAACATAAACAATCACGGCTAAATACTATTCTTTTTCTTGCTGTAATATTAGTAGAGAAGTGTATCATTCTACTCATAGTAACTATCAGACTTAAAACATTAAATCTATCTTTAAAATTATAGCCACTACGGAATCACACACAAAAATCCCCGCCTCTCTTTGCTGTTACTCAGCCAACACATATCTACGTGCATGTAAAATAAAATACGGAACAGTATTAGATTACTGGAAAATGAAAGCCTTCTAAATCACCCACAATGAACAGTACCTGCAAATAAGCGTCTGAAAACATTCACCACCTATCATCTCAAGACACCTCAAATTAAGTCTAATTTACAAAATGAAGACTTTACCTTTGAGCTCACACCAGTTTAGGAGTCAGAGAGACATACGCCTCCCTGTGCTGGAACCTCCAAAATTTTATTAAACTGTGGACTGAAAAAAAAAAAAGCCATTTCCTAAAACACAACTGTGATTTACCACATTAAAGTAGCAAAAAGTCAGTACTGCACTTGTATGTATCATACGTATACAGGTATGTATTCACTACGCTGCATTAAATTCCACATGCATTTTATGTATCTATTATACACACTATTACAGTCAGATTCTGGTCATTCTTGAACAAGGCCTCACCATTTAATTGTCATTGCTAAATGTCTTCTCCCTGTTTTTCAGTAAATATGCAGGGGTAACCTCTTCTATCCCAGCACAGGTGTGCAACCTCAGTACAGTCCTCTGACCCAAGAGCTGCATCCTCCTGAAGCCTTTCCTACCACGGAGGTGACCAGAGCCAAGGACCAGTCCCAGCAGAGTGGCTGAGATTCGGGGTCACAGGGGACCCAATTGCACAGTCATTTCACAGCACTTAATCTGAATCAGTTACAACAGAAATCCCGCAGTCAACGAAGCTGTAGGACTATGTACAGTATTGCCTTTCCTGTAATCAAAAGCTGCATCTCTCCCTGGATTCACGTGCTAGTACATCACTGAAAAAGAATTCAATTTATTCATTTTTAGGCAACCATTGCACAGCTTTTCTGCTCACCTGGTCTCAGGTTGCCTTGCAGAACTGAATTTTCCTCTGCACTCCACAAATTACAGGCTAATGAAGCTGTCACAGAAATGAACCAAAGAGAGTGCTCCACTAACCTGGAAGCAATTGCTCAAAGCACTGTTGAATAAATGTAAATAAACTGAACTATAGTATGATCTTGGGGTAGGGCCAAATGACAAGCCCACACCTTTCTGTAACAGCTACACAGTGTCTTGGCTCATTACAAATGTAGGCAGCGCTTCAGATTTGGACTGGTTCCAGGCTGAGAGCTCTTCACCCTGGGCATGTTAATTCTTGTTCCAGCCGTGTTAAATGCTTTTACGCTTAACTTGTATATTTCAATGCAGAGGGGAAGTGAGGACAACAACTGAAGAAGGTGACACTAAAAATACAAACCACCAGGCAAAGCATATATGCTTGGGTGACTACAAGATAAACCAGAAGGAATTTAAGGATCCTTTAGTATTATGTACCTGTTCCCAAGCTGATAGTAACACAGCAAGTCAGGACCTACGGGTTATCCAGCGATGAGATCTCTCTCCTAGATGAGCATGTGTTGTGTTTCTCCACTGTTTGCTGTTTGCTTTCAGAGAGCATGACTCTGCCCCTTACATGACAATTAAACAGAGCTCTGGTTTGTACTCTTGATGTGACCTTTTCCCTTGTACCATTAACATAGTGTGAATTTTCTAGAATTTAAGCAGGGAGAGCTGAAGTCAACTGGAAGAGGAGAGGTTTGACTGAAACCTCTCAGGTTGAACATGAGCCAGCAGTGTGCCCAGGTGGCGAAGGCGGCCAAGAGCATCCTGGCCTGTCTCAGGAATAGTGTAGCCAGCAAGACCAGGGCAGGGATTGTCCCCCTGTACTCAGCTCTGGTGAGGCCACCCCTTGAATCTTGTGTTCAGTTTTGGGCCCTTCATGACAAGAAAGGCATTCAGGTGCTGCAGCATGTCCGGAGAAGAGCAACAAAGCTGGTGAAGGGTTTAGAGCACAAGTCTTAATGGAAGAGTGGCTGAGGGAGTTGAGGTTGTTTAGCCTTATTGTACTCTACAAGCACCCGAAAGAAGGTTCTAGTGAGGTGGGAGTCAGTCTGTTTAACCAAAAAACAAGTGATAGGACAAGAAGAAATGGGCTCAAGTTGTGCCAGGGGAGGCTTATAGTGGACATTAGGAAAAACATCTTCAGCGTAAAGGTTGTCAAGCATTGGAACAGGCTGTCCAGGGACGTGGTGGAGTCATCACTCCTGGAGGTATTTAAAAGTGTACATGTGGTGCTTGGGGACATGGTTTAGTGGTGGACCTGGCAGTGCTAGGTTAATGGTTGGACCTGATGATCTTAAAGGTCTTTTCCAACCTAAATAATTCTATGATCCTAAGCTGGCTGCAAGCCGTCTCCAGCCTGTATGTGACAAACAACCTGAGCACTCTAGAACAAACAACTTGTTCTCAGCTGATAAGGACACTAGCCCATTTCCTTCTGTATCTCTTCTACGTTGTTTAGCTATGACAGATGTAGGAAGAGAAATGAAAGTCTAATCTCTTGTAACCATACACTCTCCTCCCAACACAGCAGACTATAAATAGCATTCAGCAGCATGGCCCGCTGCTGATACCTCTACTGTGAGCAGAGGTGAGAAAATCCAAACCAAGTGTCTGCAGCATTGCAACCCTTTCAGTTTTGCTCTATGTAACACCACGGTTTCTCCCATTCACACAAACAGTTTTCAGTTTCACCATCCAGAACCCTCAGCATCAGTCTGTTCCTGATGCAGACAGGCATGCTTGCATCTTCCACACACATCCTCCCCCACTCTCACACAAATGAAAGTAAATACTTGTCAGGAGAAAACAAAAAAAGAGTGATTAAAAGCCACCACAAATATGGCCAGTTCAGATTTAATCTGTCGTAATCTCTGTCCTTAGACCACTATTTTCCAGCTTGAGTGTTTCAAGCCAGGCAGCCTCGAACCTCTTGGAACTAAATAAGATCAGTACAGCTTTTGGAGGTACTTAGCGATCACTGAAGTCTGCGGGATCTTCAAGTGCTCAGCACTTGAAAATATCCCTCTTTTAAAAATATATATATATTTTAAAGATGCTTAACATTAGTCTAAATTAGAAAATTCAGACCCTAATTTTTATCGCTCCTGTTTTAAGCACAACTACCAACTCAGTCTACACTTTGGTGGACAAGCACCTATTATTCAGACATTATTTTCTTGCTCACAGAGTTCTACTGCATAAATGCCAATTGCTTTTAGATACAAGTTGCATCTATGAGCAGATTTA
Source organism: Trogon surrucura (assembly GCA_020746105.1). Taxonomy (NCBI): domain Eukaryota; kingdom Metazoa; phylum Chordata; class Aves; order Trogoniformes; family Trogonidae; genus Trogon; species Trogon surrucura. The sequence goes on along the minus strand of CM036658.1, from coordinate 76,633,052 downwards.
GTTGTGGTGGATGCTGAGTTAGTTCATCAGTTTTAAGAGGATTTTTTCAGGTTTTCAATATAATGCTTATGTTTTAGGCATAAAAGTTGTGCAAAATTATACTCTTTTGTATTGTATTTTTAGCAAAACTGCACTTAGAAGAATAAAGTGAGATTGTTCCAGACATTCTCTTATTACAACAAAAAAAGACCAGACCTTAAGTAAGTGTCCTGAAGTCTTATTACAGCTAAGTGATATAGTACAGTCTAAATACCCATCCTTGTCAACAGGATGGCAACCAACGAGTTATATTCCCAATGCTCTGCAGATACTAAAAATATCAGCGACAGGCACAGTGTTATTTATCTCAGTCAAAATACTTTAAATCAAACCCAGGAGAGGTCTTGAAGTTCCATTAAAACTGCCACATAATACAAAAACGTCTCTAACATTTGGCTTCCTTCATCCTCGATAATTAGGTGAGATTTTATGATCCTCATCACATACTTGCTCAGTGGTTCTCCAAGGCTCTTAGCACCTCTCTGTAGAGAATTAAGACACTTCTTTGTGGCTTTAGAAACAAAGACAGCTTGTAGCAAGTTTTACATGTTTTGTCTTAGCAAGTGTGATCAGATGTAGCACTTCCATCATACTGAAGTTCTGTTTTTTCTGATTAGTAACTGAACAGGGCCCTCTGGCACAGATTTAATAATGTTCCAGGCATCGTAATGCATGAGGCCAAGTAATGATTTTCCACTAACAGCAAGAATTTCATCTCCAGTTTCTATGCTTCCAGATTGCTCTGCAGCACCACCTAGGAGCAAAAGGGGGAAAAAGTCAGTGTAAAAAAAAAAAAAAAAAAGTAAACACACAAAAATTTGCTTTCCACTGTGATGAACAACAAATAAACCATGCTTCAGCTCAGCTCTAGAAACCCAGTCCACGCTGCTTATCACAGAAAATGCTATTTTAATAGAGACAAATCCTTGTTCTTAGGAAAAAAATGTGTTTTTGAAGGAAGCAGCACAAGTGCATTAAATATGCTATACATTACCTATGTAGCTGTAAGAAAAGCTGGGTGATAAAATGAACATACAAGTTTTATGTGGCATGGATGCATTTTCTCAAATGGAATTTTAACATGGTCAATAAGTAGGTAGCACAGTAGACTGGAAAATCCAGGTAACAGGGATGAAGAAACCAAACATGAGTAACAAACAGGACAAATACTCGAGACAGACAAACAGCTCCTAAAGGGGCACAGCCTTCACTCTGCTGATCAAAACGTGTTTTCTCTAATGATAATTTAACTAACATTAGCCATCACAGGGAGGGAAGGGAAGGGGAAAAGGACTGTTTGTAAGGACACAATTTAATGAGCTCAAAAATTAAATTTGCTTTTTACCTTGGAATTAATTTCTAAAGAGAGGAAAACAGAGGAACTGATAAGCAATTCAGGAAATACCAGTCTGATTTTTCCTTGATGAGAGAACAAGACACTGAAAAGTATTCTTGTAAAAATGCAGCACACCTGCACCTTCACTGAGAGTTTCAGCTTCTTTTAGAAAGTGATGTATTTTTTACTAAACTGAATCTCAAACTAAGACGTATTAAAACCACAGCATAGTTGTAAGAACTGGTTTCCCTTCTATGCAAATTTAATGTAAGTTTAACTACCTACTGACAAACAAAGCAACCAAGAGCCGCAGTTTATGAGGTCTATCACATACTCTTAGCTAATACTGATATCTAAACAAAAAAGATAATAATTGAGTATAATGCAGGATAGTACTTCAGAACCACACTGATGAGCTGCACTGTCTTTCTCTTAGAAAAGATAATCAGATAAGGCCTGAACTTCTCAAATGGTTCCATACAATATTGCTGCTGTAACTTAATGTCTAGAATAATGGACAAGCCCAGGAAGAACCTGCATCATATTTAGTAAATGAGATTGATCCCAAACATTTACTAGCAGATGCAATCTTTATCTCTTCCCAGGAGTGGGCTCTTTTTTTACTGACCACTTTGGCTAGTGAGTGGTAACAAACGAGGGCCACAAAACCCACCCTTGCTTTTTTTTTTTTTTTTAAAAAAAAAGAGTCCAAGAATTGAAATGTCTGTACAATTCACAAAAGGAAAACTGGAGTTATATCCACTGCATGCCCGTAGTACCTTTAAATATTCTTTTCACTAGCAAAGGCCTGTCTCCAGCAATGGAAGCTTTCCCACCATCAAGACTGAATCCCAAGCCAGCAGAGGTTTTCAATAATTCAACGCAGATGACATCATTCATATCCAGGTTTGGATCTGTGACAGAATATACAAAGTGTCTTGATACGCAGTTAACAGTAAATTGCAGGTTGAGTTTATGTGGTTTTGTTTTTGCTACAGTGACAAAGCAATTCAGAGTTCAGTCCATATTCAGGCTAGAACATGTTGCCACCCAGTTTCTCAGAAGCAAATGCATATTATTGCAGCTGTGAGCAGGAGACAGTACAAAACACATTTACGCACAGAGACGTTTTCATTCTGCATGTTCAACAAAAACCTTCCATGGCATTTTCTGGGGCAAAATTTAAGCTTAGTAAGCTTAGCAGTGACTCTAAATACCAGCTAAATAACTGAAAGACTACAAAAAATAGTGAGTGGAGAGCATTTCCTTTTTTTTTATTTGTTCCCACTTGCTTATTCAATGAGCCATATCATTTTAAATAACAGTAACGGATGAAACATTACATTAGGCAAACACGTTCTATCCTCTTAAGGAAAGATCTGTAATCACTCACCAGTGTGAACACTTGTTTTTGGTCTCATATCTATGGAAATAACCATAATTACCTGTAGGTGCATACTGCCTCCTACATAACAGATGTTTTTAGAATGCAGTATTGCTGTAGCTGACATAAAAATGATTTTGCTTAGGAGGAAATAAATCCACAGTTTTGGAAAACAGGACTCTGCCCCGTGTGAATGTAAAAATTATGCAGTCCACATTATCACAAATTACTGCTGTTATCTCAAATAACTGTAAATGTTATCTAAAACATTCAAAGATGTGCTTTGCCTCGCAGGATGGAGGTATGTTCTTAATGCCTAATACTATGTTGTCTGTGAGATAATGTTGCCCTCTAGTGCCTGTAACTAGCAGATATTCTGCATTTGTCAACATGGAGGAGGTAGGGAATTCAGGGTGGAAAGGGACTGAAGTAATTAGAGATGTTATACCCATGCGAGAAGTTCCAGAAAGGCTGATTCATTCATTTACAGAGTGCTTTGTATTTCTTTTAAGGTCTGTTACAAAACTGTACTATAAAACCCAGCACAAAACGATAAAAACTGCTGTAGGAAGAAAACCAAACAACCCACAGGAATGATTATAGCCAGCGGGTTAAAATGAGTGAGTGGTTGCTCGATGTTCTGGGGTGGCCTGAGCTGAGTGCTTGCTATTTCCCTGGAAGGCAGGGCAAGCCACACGGCCAAATCTCTCAGCAGTAAGCTGTAACGACTGCCCATGCCCTCCCAGGGACACTGCAGCAGTGCAGGACTGAAGCAAGTCACCCACAGCCCCCAAAGCAATGGCATACTGACAGATAAATTTAAGGGGTCTTAATGCTACAAAAAAAAAATTTGAGAGATCTGTTTGCAACACCCCAAGTGCAGCCTTCACACTGAAATGCTGTCTTGTTCTCAGTCAGGAACTTACCACTCCACTGATACATTTCCTATGAAACCATTTATTCCTAGCTTCCTAGGCATGGCTGACTTGGATTTGGCTTGACCATAATATAAAAAGTCTTTTTTAAAAAAATGTTTTTAGTAGAAACAGTATGGTATGGAATCTATTACAGAGAGAAAGCTCAGTCCCTATGCATAACAAACTGCAGGGCTTGGGGTTTTGTCTGAGGTTGGTTGGGTTTTTTTTTTCTTTTTTTTGATTGTTTGCTTTCTTTCACTAACTACTGTTACTACCTAAAAGAAGTTTATCCTTTTGGATTGGAAGACTATGTGGAAACACTAACTTTAGTAGAAACTGGATTAGGTCCTAAATGCCCTTGTACATTTCTGACTAGTTATGGTAATATTTAAAAAGTAAATAAAATGCAAACAAACTGCATTTAGGCTCCAAAGAGAACAAATACACTTTAAAGGTAATTTCATTTGCTCCTTTCAATCACATAAGGCACAGACATTTTTAAACTGAAACACATGACATTATTCCCTTCGGTCTGGTCTGCAAGGGAATCCTTCCAACTGTTCTTGGACAAAGATCATACCTGTTCCTATTTCCATGGAAACATCCTTTCCAGACCCCACACATTTTCTGCCAGTAGCTGATATCTCAAGTCTGGAGGAATTGTTTGCTTTATCTTTTTCCTTCTGGATGACAATGACTGCGTATTTGTATAGTCTTGCCTGATGAAGAGTATTCAGGACATCCCCATGGACTGAACTTGCAAGGGACTTGCCATTGATTGACAGAACAAGATCTCCTCGATGAATAGTCCCTTCTTGAGATGCCACTCCTTTTGAAAACACTCTGTGGACCTATAAGAAAGATTTTAACTTAAGGATGCTTTAACCTCATGATCATACGTAGTGCTCTACAGACCAAGGTGGACACGGAGACCCTACCCAAGTTCACAGTCAGTGCCCACTGTCTGGATATCAAACATGCAACATTCGCTCCAGCGAATATTCTCAAATGCTAAGGCCTTAGTGACTAGACAAGAACTGCAGTTAGGGATGAGGGGGAGAAAGCAGAGGAAAAGATGCTATTATTACATGGTCATTTGTAAGCCAAAGACAACCAAAACCAGCTACAGGATGTAACATCACAAATCACTTATGCTTTACTGAACTCCTCAAAGTTGAGGTCTTCAATTAACATACTTCAAGTGACACACAGGTTAAATCCACATCTGTGCTGCAGCAAACACCACGAGCAGCACTGTGGTGTGGAACACCCACTCCCCAAATTCCCATGGACTGAGGCATGCATCCTGCGCTGTTCTCAAAGGCACACTTCTGAAGGGTGCACAGCATTTGTGCACAGAAAGGCTCTGACCTACTGCAGCTGTGCAAGTATTCAATTGTCTGTCTCAGTCTGGCTGATTAAATACTATGCAAATAGATGCAAAGGGATGATTTAGCGGCTTGAAATGCTTTTTTTTTTTTTCCTGGAGAATAAAAATACTCTATTCAGAGTGGATTAAACTTCGAGTAAATTCCAGGAAGTGCAGCTGAGACTTAGATGTGTGCCATTTACAGAAAGGAACTAAGAGACTCCAAACCCAGTATCTAAAGACTTGTCTACTGGGCACTGTGATTTTAGCAGCCAGAATATGGTTTCCTATCCACACAGTTCTAGGTCTGCTGGGCAAAGGTTCAAGGCAGCAAATCTGTGGACACAACTTTGCATGGCATTTTTTTCTAGGAATTTATCCCAATATCCAGCCCAACAGTGAGTAATCAAAAGCCATTTGGTTCCCATTTTCTCTCACTGCAGGGCCATGCCGAGATGGGGACCTTCCACAACCCTACAGATCCAAGGATTTAAATTTCCAGCCAGTCTAAGCAGGCATTCAAAGCTAGAATAACAGCTTAAATAATGGATGTAGAGACCCAAATGCAACACGTGGAATACAGGGGTCATGTCCAAAACATCTGCTGCCTTCCCTCATCTGCTCAACTCCTCAGTATCCTGTAGCTCATGAAGCACTTCTGTATGTGCAACCACATGTGGGCAGAGAAGTCCATCCACAATGCTGAGCGCCCACTGGCAACCCTGAATCCAGCTGGGACCCAGAAGCCCTGTTGGCCAAGGACAATAAAATATTCCCCACCTGAGAAGTGTGACTGACACACATTCAACAAAGAGGAAATGAAAAGCACAGGGGTTGACGGTCTTTTGGTCTCATGGCTAATGGCATTCAGACTTCATCAGCTACTCACCCTGAGAGCTCAAAATCATATTTTTAGGTAGTGTCCCAGTCTCTGGGTAAGGAGCTCTCTTGGGTGGGACACTGTTGAGCCTTCCTCTTGCTCACAGTTGCTGCAGTGAGTGTTTGGCCCAGAGACTGGGGACCTTTGTATCTAGAGGAGTCCATTCTTCAGACTGTGACCACGTTCTAACTTAATGATTGCTTCATGTGAAATTCATGAAGTATTTCACTTATGGGTGAAGAAATGGCTAAAGTGCAGGACTCAAACAGTAGTAGTGAATGCAGCTACATATGGCTGGTGACTTGTCACCAATGGCTTTCCTTAGGATGCAATTCTAGGACCAATTCTGTTCAATACATTTATCAACAATCTGGATGCAGAAGTTGATTGCATCATTAGGAAGTTTGCTGATCCAGACTGGGAGGTGCTGCTGACTCTCTTGGGGGACAGGAGGCCTTGCAGAGAGATCTAGCTAGACTGAAGCACCAGGCTACGATTAACTGAATTAAATTTAACAAGTCCAAAACCTGGATTCTGCACCTGGGACAGAGTAATCCTGGGCACAAGTATAAACCGGGAAGGGAGTAACTGGAGATGAACCCTGCAGGAAGGGATCTAGGGGTGCTGGTCGACAGCAGCTCAACAGAGTCAGCTGTGTGCCCTGGTACCTAGAAGTGCATCAAACGCAACATGACCAGCCGGTCCAAAGAGGGGACTGTCCTGTTTTGCCTCACAATTTAAGAAGGGTGTGAAAGTCCTTGAACATGTTCATGTGAGGGCAACAAAGCTGATGGCAGGGCTGGAAGGAATGTCCTGTGAGGAGTAGCTGAGGACTCTGGGCTTGTCTAGCTTGGAGAAAAGGAGGCTGAGGGCAACCTCATTGCTCTCTGCAGATTCCTGAGGCGAGCATGTGGAGAGAGAGGTGCTGATCTCTTCTCGCTGGGATCCATGGATCTCTCCATTAATGCATTTCTCTCTTTCTGGCAGAATTTAAATACATATCTTGTGTAAAGAAACTGTCACATGGGACACCAGTTGTCTAGGATTTTTCTGTCTCACTCATCTGGCATTTTTTGAACAATGTATCAGTTGCTTGGTATCACTTTTTACACACCAACATCACTTAATGTCACACAGTATCTTTTATTCAGAATGCAGTTTAAGACTTTTTAAAAAAAATCCAAACAAAACAATAACGCTCATTTACTGACGACCCACAGGTCTTAGTAACACCAAAACAAATTTGTGAATTGAAATCCAGAATGTCTGCTGAGGTGTGAAACAGTCACACTCAGGATTTGTAAAATCCTTCAAAAACTTTGCTGCACAGTTTAATTTCAAGGTCTGGGGATGAAAATCTATCCTAAAAGGCTGTATCCACTGCAACTGCACACAGATTTTTATTTGCATGCACAGGACTTGGATCTGGCCAATGCTATCCAGTAACAGACTTCTAAAGACTGGAAATGTAATTGGCATTCATCTCCAATAATAAAAATTACGCTTCCCAGACACTCTGAATTTCAGTAGCAGATGGCATGCAGCCACCTCTGAGAGACACTGTTTTATGACTGTGAATGACTTGCAGCGAGTCTTGATAAATAAGCACTTGATCTAATCACCAGCCTGCTTTAAAGTGAGCTTTGCAAAAAAAAATGACTTGCAGCCATCACTTACTGTGACAGATTTCTGTTCCAGATCTATTCCTCCAGCAACACTAAATCCCAGGCCAGCTCCTTCTTCTTTGTGCAAGACTACAAAGTAAGTGTCTTCCTTGCTCTAGCAGAAAAATGCAAGTAGAGAAGGGGAAAGGGAAGAAAAACAAAGCCAAAGATCAAGACCAAGTTCTCACACAAATGACAAATTCCCAGTACCCTCATATTATGGCAGGTGAAAAAAGCAATTCAAGAAATTAAAACTGGGACATTAAATGCATTTCTCTTTCTGCTACAGATGAGTAGCAGCCAGATATGAGAACTCAGGTGACAGTAAAGATTTCTTCAGTCAGTCCAAGGCTACATAACAAAGTCAAAATTAGAACAGTGGAAGGTTATTAGAGGCTAATTTTCAAAGGCTGTAATCAATTTTGCATCACTTGACATTTTAGTCAAAACTCAGGTTATTTCCCATACACCTTTCCAGACCAAGCACTTTACTTTCCAGGGCATTACTAACACTTTTGTTATCCCACTTCTCCTTCCTCTTGAAAGGCATCTCTACAAAGGTGTAATGCAGGGCAGTTGCATCAACCTCTTCTCAGCAGTGCTGGACAGTCTTGCAAGGGGCAGTGGCTACAAAGTGAGGCTTGGGAAAGTAAGATGGGACAGCAGGAAAAACTGTTTCACTTGGGAGATAGAAGTAAGGAGCCGATCAGTGATCCAAACAGGATTAAAAAATGCTATTGTGGAAATGGGAATATCCAGCACAGGAAAGGGACTGGTCCAGGTTTGCACTGGGGCTGAACTTGGCTCCAGACCAGAAAAAAGGTGTAAAGCTGGTTTCTTCAAAACGAAGGCCTGCTGCCAAACTACAGAATTTGCCACGAGAGAAAAGCAGTCCCACCCAGGAAGTCTGGTGCTTTTTTTCTGAGTGGTTATTAGTACAAAATCAGACACTGTTACAGAAACCACATTTTGTGGTGTAAGAAGGACTATAAGAATGCATTTGGTGCAGCAAGAGGATAGTAACCATCTGTGGAGCAGAGCATCAGAACTGGGGAGTAGAAAGCAGGTCTCTCAGCTTTTCCCGGGGATCCCATCCAACATCAGTCATTTCCAGAAACTGCCAACACTAATATTAATGGCACATCATTAAAAAACAACCTTTTAATCTATTTAGCATTAAATGACATATTTAGTTCACTAAACTCAACATTTTAACTCAGCGTTTGCCTTTTAATTTTATTTCAAAAGACACAGGGAACCACAGATTATTATCAGTCAAATTGTTGGTCTTACCATGTGCTTTTTTTGCCAAATAGCAGCCCTGAATGATTTTCTGCATTATAGAGGCGTCCCTGCAATGCACAGAGCCAATGTAAGAAGTTGATGCCACCCTGCTTCACATCCTGCCACCCGCTGATCCATCAGCGCTTGAGGATGGAGAAGCAGTCAGGGCTGAACATCATAGTCCATAGTCTTTTGAAGATGTTTAGACCCTTCTAATGTGTACTCAAGAGAGAACAGCTTTAGTTAGGGTAGAAATAATAGAAGCAGGTATCTAGGCTAGACCTTTTCAAAGTGCAGTGAGGGTAATGGAAGCATACACATATCTTTAATCGTTAAGTACTACAGTAACTCTTTTTGCATAAGAGGCCAGATTCTTTCCAACCCTTGCTACCACAACTTCATTTGCCTGCACCAAGGAATTAAAAAAAAAAATTAACCCAAAGCCTTGGATGTTAGAGGGCTGTGTGAGGACCACACATCCTGTGCCAGTCAGCAACACAGTCTAAACCCCAGCTTCCCATCGCTGAAGCCGTGTATCTCCTCCTTCCACAGCTCCTGATACTGTCCTCAGCCTGGACGTGTACTCTGAGGCACAGATCTGGCTGTGGATGCTTATTGCTATGTTTGGCCATAGAGAGATCACACAGGGCCTCCAGTGATCACCTCTATTTAGCCTGTTAGCCAAAGATCATCAGGCATAGCGATTGAAACAATAAAAGCCTGTATTTTTTTTTTTTTTAATATTAGTACTAGTTACCGAATACTAGCAGTAAATTCAACACTGTTCAGAGCAAAAGATTACAACAAACTCTTCCTAGGTCTCAGTCCAAATCAGGCAGTCCATCTCATTTTTCAGCAGTTGCTTAACTATGAAGAACTGTCCTATTGTACATTTAAATACAGCATTTCACTAGCATAAAATTTTCCAAGGTACGTGCCATACTGGGCTTAAATACGGATAAGAAACTATGCAGACAAGGACTGTATTCCAAAAAGCATTCAGTTTTATAAATATTTGAGTACTCAGGCTTTGAAAAGTGGCATAAATTATTAATCTTTCCAAGACACCACGCAAAATACTTTAAAGAACACTTAATTACCTTTGGCCAGAAGAACAATCTAACCCTAATTTTATCAGTAAACCTACCAAACCCTCTTGGCGTAGCAAGCTCTTAGGATTTGCAAGCTTTAGCTATGTTGTCCCTGGAAGGAGGTAAAGCTGGGTAGTTTGGGGAGCTCCTGTTCCCCCAGCCTGTTCTACATTCGAAACACCAACCTTTGCGCATAAGACTCAGGAACGCTCTAAATGCAGCTCAGCCAGAAGTTATGCAGACCAGATGGCAGTTTCGCCTCCAGTCCTGTCATTATTTTATCAACTTCTGTTCTGATTTAAAAAGCATGTGGATGTATCCCACAAACACAAACACTGCAAACAGGCAGTCATTTCACTTTGGGGCCTTCTTTAAACATCTAGATAATGAAGCAGGTTATCTTAACGTAATAACCAATTTCCACAGAACAAAACAAAACGGTCACAGTGGTCTCTTGCAAACCCTTCAGCAGCTGCTTCCTGGTGTTGCAAGGCACCAGTTAAGCACTAAACAAAATAAACTTGATTCCCATGATCGCGACTTCTAGAAAGAGGCAGGTGCTTCCATGTACAGAGACAAGCAGAGCTTCCCTTGCATGGTGGGGAAAGTGAATCTGACCCAGATGGTTGGTGGAAACTTAAATTCTGTCGTGCAATTACTGGCAAACCCATCTCTAATAATCACTCAAATAGAGGCATATTTCTCTGCTAAAAATGTCTAGTTGTTGTGGCTCAAAACTGCTTTTGCACTGGTCAAACCATACCCTTTCTTACATAAAAGCCATTCAAATTTATTATGGGTTTATAGCAGGCATTCAAAAAAAACAGCATTAGAAAAACTACCATCAACTGTAACCTACCGCAGGACTACTTGAGGAGCTCTGAAACTGTTTGGAAGAGCTTTTATCTGCCATTAAGAAAACCCTAAAATACACCCCCAGTAATACACTTTTATCTTCTGGTTTTTTACCTTTACTTGTGCTTTGACTTCTTGGAGCATAGCAGCAACGTCACATTTTGGTACTACTGCTGACAAGACCGACCGCAGTTTTTGCTGGTCCAGACTTGAGATGAGCAGCTGATCCAAGCTAAAACGAACAGGAAAATAAAGCAGATGGCTCTTTATTTCTGGACTGTGTAGAGAAACATTTCAGGTCTATAATGCAGGCTGCATTAGGGTAAATTATGAAGGGCCAGCTAACTAACAAGCAGAAATCCTGGAGAACAGGCAAGAAATAACTTACGTTGAGAGAATGGGAAGGGGCAGAACAGACAATTTAACAACAACTCTTTAGTCCCCATTCTGTTCTCCTTCTGCAATAGTTTTAGCAACAGACATTAACAAAAACAAGGAGGCAGCTACATCTGAAGACCACTTCTGGCAGGACAGGCTCATTTGCCACCAAAGGATGTGCTGGCAGCCAGTGCCACGCAGCCTTCCCTCTGTGGCAGCTGCTGTGCTGGGATGTGGCAAATAAAGGACCCAAACCAGCTGTACGGGACACAGGAAAGAAGCCCAGCTCTGCTAGGATAAAGTGTTTCACCCTGCAAACAGCACCCCAAATTGCGAGGAGAATAGGAGCTGAAATGCTATTTAGGGGGGACCTGGAATGACGGGGAAGCTTTGCCACGGGATGAGGTTCGTGGGGATGAAAACGGAATGGCAAAGCCAATACCCACCTGATAGACCAGCTGTTTTCTGAGCTTCTCCCCTCCAGAGACCTTCCATGGGGCACATCATCATCCGAGGCAGACCCTGGTGTCCCCGAGCCACTGTCCCGGGGGCTGCAGGCACCTGTCCCCATCGCACCCGCCTCGGTGGAGCCACAGCGGGCGGGTGGGGCTGCGTCACTTCGGGTGGGCACGCCGAGGGCTCTGCGGGGTGTGATTTCCAGCTCCGTCTTGAAGCAGGCGGGCTGCGGCGACCCTGAGAAGCCCTCTCCACACAGCTTGTCCAGGTCGGGCATGCTGAGGGCTCTAAGCTCCCGCAGCCGGGAGCGAGATAGCGGTGGCCGCCCCAGGCCCCGGCTGCGGCGTGTCTGCGAGGCCGAGGCGGGAAAGGCGGCCATGTCCACCCCAGAGCTGCCCTCCTCATTCCTCTGGTGCCTTCCTTCCCCCTTGCTGCCCTCCACCACACGCAGGGGCTCTGGGCCAGTGGGGGACTTGGCTGTGGTGTTGGCCGGGCTGGGGCTGCCACCATAGGAGCTCAAGCTGCGCCTCAAGGCCCGTGGCATCTCGGCAGGGTTGGCAGCAGCAGCCACCCCACTACACGACCTCCTGGCAAGGGGGGACCTCGCAGCCGAGTGTATATTGATGGCCTTCACAATGGGCCTGTCGAAATTCGCCAGGTTTTCGAAAGATTTGATCCTCTGTTTGACGGAGAAAGATGAGGTAGGTTCGTGAGGCCAGTTCAGCTCATAGTAGTAGTAATTCCTCCGGAAGCTCCTCAGCTTATCGGCAGCGGGGCAGCTAACGTCACCGCATGAGGGGGACGTGTCATGGACCCTCTGGGTGCTTTTGGAGGTATACGCCTGCTCTTTCCTGCTCTGGCCATTGGGCAGATTCAGATGGACCATCTTTAACATCCCTGTCGCCACCTGGGGATACTTCTCCTCTGCGGCGTGGCCCTGGGAGCCTTGCACAGGATGATCGTCTGCAGCATGGCAGTCTTCCCTTAAGTGACCCGACAACTGGGTTGGCATCGAGTAAGTCCTCGTCACAGGTTTTGACAAGCCATAGAGATTTTTGTCTCCAGCAGCATCTGCTTTCAAGAAATACTGCACAGTCCCCGCCTCCTCAGTCAGCCGAGGCACTTCTGTGTTCGCCTCTTCCGTTTTCTCCAGCAATGGCAGCTGCAAAAACGATGCTGGTGAGGAAGAGGCAGAGGAGGAGGAGGAAGAGGATGACGATGAGGAAAGCTTCACCTCTATGAAAGTGCGCTGGATCTCCTGTCCTTCCAGCTGCTCCTGCTGAATGGAGGGGGACCTCAATGAAGAAAAGCCTCCAGCAGACGGTCCGATGTTCTGCAGATGTAATTGCCTAAGGTCGTCTGCACTATAGATGCTCTTGATTGTGTCCAGATCTGTTCCTGGGCTCTCAGTACTCCCTTTCACATATTCAACTTTTGGTATCCCCTGAGGAGATGAAGTGAATTTGGATTGCCCATCTCTGGCTCTGAAATCATCCACCTTAACATCCTTACCATGACACAGCACAGGCTGCATGGAAACTTGCTTTTCTTTTGGCTTTCCCCATGCCTGCTGCAGGTCTGTTAGCTCCCCACAAGCACGTTTCATTTCACCGCTAGCTGTTGGGCTGTCTGTGCCATTCAGGACAGGCAGAAGTGTATCTTCAGAAATCACCACAGATGGTTTACTTTCTAGTTCTGACTTCAGAGTCCTTGATGTTGCTGAAATGCTCTTGCCAGGATCTGGGTTTGTAGGTGAATTACGGGACAATGGTACTTTCTTCCCTATAAGTTTGGGGGAGAGCTGTGGGGAAACAGAAGCCCTTTTCTGATCAGCCCCACTGACTTTGGTAGGATTAATGCCAGAAGTATCCAAATTTGCCTTTGCTTTACTTTTGATGGTGAACCCTTTTAGCTTTGGTCCTGCTTTGGCTTTCTGATTATTTAAAAGGGTGTCCATTATACTTTTTTGTGCCATTCCTTTAGACTCCTGACAGGATTTTTTCTGTGAGGATGGACTGTGCGGTACTGCAGCTCCTTTGCAGTGATTTGTGCCTGAGCTTTGGACTTTTCCATTTGAAGTCCTTCCTGAAGTCACAGAGTTAATTTTCTCATTTTTCCCTGCCAAGTCATGAGTTGTATTAGCCTTTGGATCTTTAGATCTGGCGGGAAAGGGGGACCTGAGTGATATTGCTCTTGTTAACGATGCATTCACGTGATTGCTGTCTGGTTTAGACAAGCTGGACAAACTGTTGGTTTCTTTTTTCACTAAACAATAACTAACAGCATGATTACAGTCGTCAACCACTGTTTCGCTTTCAGATTTGGATTTTTGCTCATCATGACATCCTTTTTTCTCAAGCAAGTTGTTGTCCAAGCCATTGACATTTCTAGCAGAGCAAAAGCTTCTATTTTTGCAATGCAGAGAATCTTCCTCTTCAGTGGATTCACAGCCTTTCATATGTCCGTTACTGTTCCCCAAACACATCTGTTCTTCTGCACTTAAGGCACCATTGTTACAGAAGGAGTAAACTTCAGAGATAGTGACTGAATTCTTTAGGATGTCTTTTTCTGGCAGGAAAACTGAGCAAGGAGAACACAAAGATGCAGAAGACACATCTGAACACTGTGAGGGACATGGAGTGGGACCACCACGATCTTCCAAGCCTAGTTTGTTAATGCTTGTCTCCAGTGACCCACACAACGCACAGCCCTCAGTTTGCCCAACTTTGCCGCCATAAGGGGACAGAGATGATGAGCTTGTTGCAGATGCAAGATGCTGCTCCTGTGCGGGCTTTTGTGGCTCATCATTCACGCAACAAATTTCAATTTGCTCCTCGTCCGACTCTGTTACAATACAGGATGCAGGGGTGCCAGCAGCAGTGCACGGCCCAAGCAACACCTCATTAGCACTGTCAAAGATTTCTGTGACAGACTCCGCATCTGAGTGAGAATCCTCTGCAGCCCCGTACATAGACTTTGGTAATGGGTCGCTTCTTTTACCCTCCAGAGAGTTTGCTGCAGGCAACTCATCCTCATTTAAACTGCTAAAATTTCTAGAATAGTTATTTAAAGAGTTTTTATTCACAGTAAAAAGTTTGCCTGTGTTAATGGAGTCCAACACAGACAGCCCCAAAACCCCTTGTGCGTTAGCTCCACAATTCACATTTTTTTCCAGCGGCTCCTCCTTGGCTGCTCGCGGCTCAGATCCGAGACAACCTTCGTCAGTCCCACAGCAGCACATCGTGGTGTACTCATCTCGGAGGGGGCTTTCTGCTCGCGATGGGGTGCGTGAAGCCCTGCTCTCGGGAGCACTCATTTGGCTGAGCAAGTCGTCGATATCAGTGACAGGGATGGCAGAGTTGTCCTCGGCACGGCTGCTTCTCATGGTACCTCTTTGCACGTCTTTGCTGGTGGCATCAGGTGGCAGTGTTGTTCTCTCCAGCGCACCGCTGCTGCCAGCGCTCTGCAAACCTGTCCCTTCTCGCTTCCCAGCACTGAGTTCTTCCTCAGTTGCGAGGATGCTGTTGGCATCGGCTGGATTTTGACTGTCCACCCCTGGAGTCAGGATGAAGTTTGTAAACCTGCTGACGGCTGCATCATGATAAAAATAAATAAGAAAAAGAAGCAGAATCCTGTCAGGTACAGGGAGCGATACACAAAACACCAGGCTTTATTACAAACACAGACACCCATGTAGTGAGACTACACGTTTTCCTCTTGCTCTGTGCTCCTCCTCTTCTGTAACAGTGCTTACAACAACTCAAATTAATCATAACCATGTGTATTAGAGCAGTACACAGGAGGGAGCAATCCATTTATCCAAGCTGAGTAGTCAGGATCTGTGTAATTCTCATCTTTCACATATCAGCAGTCAAGCAGCCAACTACCAAAGTGTCAGTGTGCAGTAAGTTAGGCTGAGCAGTACTGCTTTTCACTACTTGTTTGATCGAAAATGTCTCCAACAGATTGCAGAGAGTACACAAAGCCCTGGCATAGCAAACAAAAGTGAACAGATAACACAGTGACGAGCCGTGTGTAAATAACTTGACTGACCATCTCGGCACTTTTGCAGGTGTTTAATGTGACACGCATGGATGATGTTATATGTACGTTAAGCATGTGGGCTTTACAGGATTTCTGGCACGGACCTTTCCTTGCTTCCAATCCATATTTAACCCACTCGGGCAACACACCGATCTCCTTGTCACTGCTGCGCTTCAACACATTCCCGTTCACCCACTTCTCCAAATCTTCAGTTCTTAGTACTTCACCCTAAGCATCTGCTCACACCTTTCTAAACTGCGTCTGGGACAGCCCCCACCTCCCCCCACTCCCCCTTCAAACTTCCTTCCAGAGGCCAGTTATTATCAGATGAGGCCCAGAAAGTGCACAGAGCAGGTGGAGTGTATTCACAGTCAAGATCCTTTCCTGTTCATTCAAATGTGCCAGCACACCTCTCTAATCCTTGCACAAACCTGTGGAATTGTCCACACCACTTAGTCCAGGCACCTGTTTTAAGAACCGCAGATTCCTCCTGGGCTCAACAAAGAGGAAGAACAATCTGAAGGTCAGGATTTGAAGTACTGCCCTGCTTCAGCCCTGCATTACACACTGAGGAGACACTCTTCTCTGCCAGTGGGGCAGCATGAGGGGAAGGCAGAAGAGTTGCCTGATAAAGGAGTGCCAGCATGCCCCTTATCCCAATATCTTTAGTTTGCAAAAGCCACAGCAATTTAAGGAAACAAGAACAGGACTCTGCCAAGACAGGAATTCCTTAACAACTGGAACTGAAGCATCTGGAAGCACTTTAGGTTCCCAGGTATTAATAGGTACACAAAGAAGATCATAAGCTAGAATGAAGCAAAATATTATGTTCTTCCTGAATCTGAAAAGTACACTTTTCTTTTTCAAATGCTCATTTCCACACCACATAATTTGTACAGTCCGTGGGGATGCATATATTGCTGTAGCAGCATAAATTAGCCCTGAGCAGTAACTAAGGAGGTATCAAATATTTCAATTCAAACTAGAAAACTTTTTATAAGAAACATGAAAATAAACATTTTTATAAGATTTTAGTTTTCTTGGGTTTGTGTTTCATCTTTTTGCACAGTAGACAACTCTGACATGAAAGGGAAGGAGAGGAGAGAAGAGAGGGGAGAGAAAGGAGAGAGAGAGGGGAGAGAGGGGGGAGAGAGGGGAGGGGGGGAAAGGGGGGAGGGAAAGGTTATTATCCTACTGTCCTCCATTCATAAAAACATTATTTAAACTTCAGATTTCAGAGAGACAGATGTGATTATAAAAGGTCAACGTTTTTTACTAAATAGGCACAAGTTGTCAGGACACGGTCACTGTCATATCAGTGCCAGGTCTGCATGACATGACTCAGACCTCTGCAAATGCTGGCAGGAGGAACACACTGTAAGTGGACGCTTTTAATGCTTCACACAGGAGCAGGTTTGCTCCCCTCATTCTGGTGCTAGGAAAGACTCCCAAGCCTTGTTTGGTAATACGTGCTTTGCCTAGCTCAGCAATGCAGACACAATGTACCCCCTTCTTTTCTCTCTGAATCGAAGCGGGAACCTGGGGCAGCAGGAGATCAGATCCAGCTGATCCAAGAGAACTTTCTTCACTGGTACTCAGAATAAACAATACAAAAGCAAAACTACTCTCACCTGGTGCTGCTTTCTGGATCTCCAGTGTTACAGATGTGGGAAGACACTGCATAAGCAAGCAGATTTCCTCGTACGTCATTTTACTGACTGGGATACTGTTGATGGTGGTAATCTCATCTCCTACAGCCATCTTGCCCATTGATCCCTGATGTAATGACAGATTCATGTAAATTATAAACACACATGAGAAGCCCTGCCACAGGGGCAAAGACTGCAGGGAAGCAATTAATAGCCTATGAGCAACATTTCCTATTCCACGTCACTGCAAAGCACAGGTACCACTGCTGTCAGTTTGCCCACATGTAAATAAAGAGCAGACCGTGCTTTTGCCAGGAGTGGAATTAATGATCAATCTTAAACAGGAAGGTCAACAGAGCTACTGGTTTTTCTGAGAGATGAGTATCAGGATGGAGGACGTAGCCCTCTTCATTCAGATGAATTGTCATGAATCAGCCCTACTTTCTTCAGGACTGCAACGCTGCCTATCACTTTTGCATTTCATGTATGAATTATATTCCTGGTCACAACCTCCCATTAGACCAATGGCACTCTCCTAAGTAACTAAATCAAGACAGGGACTGAGCTCTTAAGGTAAAAGTCTAACTATGCTTCTAAACACCACACAGTAAGTCAGAGAAAAAGGCACGAACAGAACCTAATCCCCAGCTCTTGCAGCCCAATTCAAACTCCTACAACACATCCTGTTCTTATCCTAGTGGCCACTAACTAGATTAAAAATGCCACATCCAGCTTTGTACACCAGAGTATCCTCCTTCCTCTACCTGCAAAGTCAGCAATTCCACATCCAACATGAAGCAAGTATCCTCACTACTATGTTCACGCATGAGATGCAGAAGAGCAATGTGTTACAGGGTATTACCATGGCCCTTGGCAAAACTAGCCAGTACCTAAGGCCTCCTTGTATCAGATTTGCATAACACAGGAATACATGTATATAAAATAATGGGGCATAATAAACATTTTTACCACCAGGATTTATCTATTTTGTCTTTGCCGCTGGTAAGAAGAAAGGAAAAAAAAGAATAGTATTCCCTCAAAACTGTGGCTGTGAGCAGGCATGAGTCTATCTCAGCAGAACTACCTCTTGACTTTTTTTAGTTTTGAATCAGCAAGGATGCACTTCTGAATCAGAAACATTTCATTTAACAGCTGCTTCAGAGCAACACGGGATGAGATGTTTTGGCCAGCAGAGACAAACACCTCCCTTGCACTTTGATTAATAATAATACCTGCAAAGTGAAAACAAATCACAACAAGTTAACTCAAATTTTAAAATTACCATTTCTGCTGCTCCACCTGGCCGCAGCCCTGTGACAACAACCTTCAAGGGCATGGCCTGGATTTCCAAGTCCAGGCCAAATGACTCGTGCTCATTGCGAACCAGAGTGACTATTTCACCCTGGACCTGCCCGGCCCCATCGGGTACTTCACACTTCTTGCTATGAGGGAGTGTCCTTGCAACAGGCTTGTTGTAAGAGCCATGCTCCTCTGTCTTCTGCCTCTGAAGGCTTCGGCACTCAGTGCTCATCATGCTTTTCACTCTTGTGACTGCTCTGTGCTCAAGTTTTGGCGATCTCTTAGATTCGAGTTGTGCTTCCCGGAGCTCCTTCAAACTCAGGCTGCCAAGACGAACTTCGGGCACACTTGAGTAATCGAACGCTATGATGGGGAAGAAAGGAGAATCAATCTGCTCCAGCGTGCGATCTGCAGACTCCACAGAGTTGCTGAAGACAGGGGAAGATGTCTCTGTGCTACTGTATCTAGGTGACTCGCTGTCCTGGCTCTCATCATCGATTTCTACAGATGAGGTTGTAATGACAATGGAAGTATCCTCCTGGCTCTTGGCCCTCTGGCTTCTTTGCAAGTGGGAGCTTTCATCATCATCACTAACATCACCATCATAGAAAACAACCCTCCTCTGTCGATGGAAGGGGCTGCGGGCAGATTTGGGGCTGTCACTGAGGATGCCAGGTCGGACAGACTCCACTTGTTTGTTGTGAAGGCCAGATGATCTCCCACTATTTGGAGAAGCCAGACCATTTGCTTTTGTCACTCCTGCTTCTCTAGTGGCTAGGAGGTAAAAAAAAAAAAAAAAAAGAAAAGAAAAAGTTATTCTTTGATTGCGTTTATAGATTATTTTTGATATCACCTATATACATCCAACTGCAGCAGAGTACATGTGGCTCTGGCTGCAGGGGAAGCTTAGGCCCTTTTTACTGAGCAAAAAGCAGTTTTTTCATGTTCTTCCTCTAATTACAGCAAACAGCAAGAGAGATGTCAGATAGCTCTACAATTCATGGGTAAAGCCCGAGATCAGCCCATCACACATATGGTTCTATTTTCAGTTTATTTCTAATCATGACTATGGACCAAAGAAGAAAGGAATGCAGATTCATGTGTGTATTTTACTTTAAACAACAGAATTTCTTTTACACTTTGCTTAAACCTATGCTGAAGATGGCCTGCATCAACTCACAGAGAGTCAAAGATGCTTTCCTGAGCAAAGACAGAAGCACATGACTTTCAGTTTCAAATTAAAGACTAATAAATCCAAGAACCCTTATCACAGCCTTCTTAGAAAGCACTGTATCTTATTTTGTATAAAGTTTTTTTGTTTGCTTTGTTTTGTGGGTATTTTAAACCATAAACATGCTATTAAGCAGTAAATAATAAATTCAGAGACACAAATAAGCTGTAGACAAAGACATTACTTTACAAGCACAGGAAAGGCAGAACAAGTGTAATATGCTTTGAACTTCAGATCAAGTGCATGTCAGTACGGAAATGTATGATTCTTTCAGTCAGTCACTACGAGGAGAGAGACAGATATGCACAATATCTGATGTCAAATTGAACGTTTTATTGTTTTTACACTCCTATATGTGACATTTTGAAATTATGTATTTGAGATAGCTACGAACACTTTCATTTAAATGTAATCAATCAGATGATCATCAGCCATTTGGAAAAAACCTGCAGTGCTGTCAATCTAGTTTCAGCCAAACCAATCAGATAAAGTCATTTTCACATAATCAGAGGAGCAATTTGGACAAAATACCATGGAAACGGGCATTTATGTCCATTGTTGTGAACCCCTTCCATTTTCCAGAAATTCATATCATCAGCACTGGTTTGCATTACACTGCTTGGCATTTTGTACCAGCGTGGGAATCACAGCAGCTCTCCTATAAAGCAAGCCAGTGCCCAGTGACTCTCCTCTCATTAGCCAAATGACCAAACACACTTCTGTTGCTTACTCAGGTGGCCAGGAAGAAGAGATCCATCATCCAACAAACTATTTCTGTTCTTCTGACGGAGCTGCTCTTCGCTGCAGGAGCCGGTTACAGCATCAGAAAACGGGAGCTGGCTCGTACCATCGTGCGAGAAGTACTGGGAAAGCTCTGCCTCGGAGCTGACAGATCCCTGCTGAAAAGAAGTGAGCCTGGTGACCAGCTGTCATCAATGCTTAAAGCCCCCGTCTGCATGCAAGCATCACAAAATCCACTTGCATTGCCATGTCAATAAAGGAAGTTTAAGGCCAATTTTAAAAATAGAGGACTTGGCAGTGTATTGAGAACCAAACTGTCAAACCCGGATGGCTGAAATGCCGCACACCAATGCATTTTTAGCCAGTATAATAAATAAAAAAGGATTACAAATCCCACTACTTTGCAGGTGTGGTTCAATGCAGAAACAAGGGAGGAAACCATTCACCTGTTTAATTCCCTTTACACACCTTCCCAACTGAGAGACAGGAGGGGTTTGTACCTCTGGATGCAGTTTGCATGGCGTCTTTGGCTTTCCCAGGAAAACCTGAGACCTTTCCACTGCAACGGCTATACAGAGAGACAGAAGTGCTCAGGCCACGGGCTCCGGTCTCTCCTGCTGACTTCGTCTCTGTGCTCCACAGAGCAGGTGACTTCGAGATGGCAGGAGCTGGGAGCCCACAGCTTTCTCTGCCTGGCTCTCTGCATCACTTCCAAAAGCTACAGCCAAACAGCTGAACAGGAGCTTGCTGCTGTCGCGATTTAAACACGTGACATCAGAAACAAACCCTCCTAAGAAGCCCATGTGAGAGTGAGGGTGCAAAGAGCTTTGATTTTGAACTCCTTGACCAAGTAAGAGCTTCAGTAGAAGCCAAATTTGAAGCAGATGTGCTTTTTTTTATTGCATCTAATCATTTTACCCGGCTTGCTGGCTCCAGGAAACGCTTCATAGTCCAGCTGAGGGGAGATGAGGTCTCTACTTGTTTGGTCTTCACACTAGGAGACGGACTTTTTTGTACAGCTCCTGTTAAAAATGGCTTAGTTAAGATTCCAAAAATTAAAGTTGTGGCTTATATATCCAAACAAGCTCTTCATCCACCTTCTGAGCTGGGAAGCTGCATTTAGTCCCACTTATTTGTTATCTGAATTGCTTTCCCAAAGTGACACTATTTAACATACCACAAACTCTCTCCCAGATCGGGCAAAACATTTTCAAAGGGACTTGTCAAACCAGCCAGGACTAGCACAGCTACGAACAAGAGATGAACAGGAGATGGTCTTCCTCACCTGCTGGAGCATGCTGCTATAATAAGGTGCAACCTTGAAAGACAAATCAGCAGCCACTGGCAAAGTCTAGTTCAAAAAAGGTCTTAGCTGATACAGATATAAAAAGGATAATCACAAATCCAACACTTATGCCTGAAAGCCATCTTACTAGTCACTGCCATTGCTAAGAGTTTGCTTTCATCTGTAAGATTTTAGGAAATGCTAAGTTTGGAGCTGAAAAAAATCATGCAAATGCCAGAGCACACATTTTGACATGAACCTGAAGATCAAAATGGAGTTAAAACACACAGTTCAGTATGCAATAACTGGACTTTTTCCAAATGAGTACAATATATTATTTGGTTTGTTGGGGTTTTTTTTGCCATCTACATGGGCAAGTGTACACAGATGGGAGTTGATTCCTCCTGGCCTTTCTCTACTCAGACGTTGTGCTTCCCATTCATCTTGAAGACAGAATAGAGGAACCACCTTTTGGCAACCCTGCTTACAACAAAATAAGTAACTTGAGCTGTAGACTTGATCCTTCTGAACTGGGTGTTTTTCTTAAAACTTCTAGAGTGGACAGAGTGATTACACCCCCTAAACTGTTCTGGTGTTTCAGAAGACCTCAAAATATTCATGCTGGGAGACCCAAGAGCATGTCCTTAACTTTTCATGCATCTGGAAAAGGACACGCATTAGAAGACAATACGCAGCTACCTGTGACGTGAGAGGAGCTGGCATCCTTGCTCTCTCGATGGGTGGTACGTGCAATGGCCTCATCCATCTCCTGCTCAGAAACCTAGAGATAAGAGATCAAACTGGGTAGATGAAGTGAAGAAGGAAGTCTGTTTATCACCACAAATACATTATTAGTTTTGGATATGCTACTCCTTTTAAAGATCCAGTAAAGAAGACCTAGTCGAGAGCTCCTAAGTCCTGGTTCCCCGATTCAGACTCCCTCCATGACACTCTCCTGACGAAACCAGGAGGCAGAAGCCTGCTGACTTTATGAAGACCACATTCAAGTGCCACATTAGGCAAACAACACAGCATCAGACTTAAAGAAATCAAATTAAACTTTTACAGCACAATTTTAACTCAATTAAATGCTGTATATCAATTTATTGAGAAAATATTACTTTAAAATAGACAAAGATTGCTTTGTACAAGCATATGTCAGCAACAGAAGATATTCTACACTTAACCGACCGAAGAATAACAGATATCCTGAGACATTAGCTGTGTTTTTAATTTCCATTTCTCCTTGCTTTAAAAAATCCAATCGGAAATTGGTAATTAATGTTCCTCTGGTTTAAGAATAAATACTGGTTTACCATATTTTGTCCTGAATTACTGCCACGCACTTAATTCTCATTACTGAAAAACTCCATATAATTTTAGAACAGGAGCAACTAGTCTGCAGGAACATATATTTAAAAACAGAAAGCAAGTTAATTCTGTCAAAAATAATTTCTATGCACATCGCTTTACGTGAATTAAAATTCGTCATAAATAAAGACTAGAAACTTGAATCTTTCTGAACCATGAAGATTTCAAAGATTCCTAAGCAAATTCAGCAGTTCAAACATAGTTTAAATGCCACATTCACTCAGAATAACAAGAAGAAAGAAAATTTTGTGGTATTTCTCTTGGAAGTACATGAAAACATTGAAGTGAACATACTCAGCAACAAAATGTGCTGTGGACCTTTTGTGTCATAAAATGAGACATTAAGTATAAAAATTTCCAAAACAACATGAGCCTTTGTAGAAATACATCTCTGTTTTCAGCCTGTGGCATGATGAAAGCCTCTGGGCTCCTGGGGCACAGAGAGTTCCTACAGGACACAGACTAAGCCCTGAGAGTATGTTTCAGGTCCTTTACTCAAACCTCTGGGTACAAGGTGTCCCAAGAGTAAAACTAGGTGTTTAAAGATAAGCAAAAAATCAACACTTCTGCAAGCTCTACCTGTTTTGATTTTTAGCATCCTCTATGCTTCAGGCAGATCAAACTGGAGAGGAACAAGCTCATTTCTAACTACAATCTGCAGGGTGGAGTATTATTAAGAGCAAATAAAATGAAATACCCTATACACTTCTGTAGATCCCTGAGTGCTGTCAGAAAAAGAGTGACAGTGACATAGTGATAAATGTTGGTCAGCATATGGACAATCCTTCAGAGGTTCAGCTATGAGGTATTGTGGATTCAGTACTGCCTGGGAGGAAAAAATGCTTTAGGGTCTCTCCAGCTCAACTTTTAGCTTTTCTTAGTGTTTTTTTTGGCAAAGGATTTGTTGTCATTTTAACTATCACTTATGGAAAACTGTAATAGAACCCACTTAATAGTTTCCCTCTGTTACTCAGTAACAGCAAGCAGTTAGCTTAACTCAGTTCATCTTCTCAGCTGATACCTGGTTAGATCACTCGTTGGATTTCAAGCCACCACTACAGCGAGATGAAGATGGGAGGAGAGAGGGCAGGCCCAACTCCACGGAGCTTTTATTTCGTGCTACTTGCTGACTCCCCTAAAACTCCATATGCTTTAATAATGCAATCAAATTGAACCATCGTGATGGTGCAGCAGAGCATACACAGACTCCCCAGGAATACTATTATCTTAGGCTATAAACCCAGTTTTTACCTCCTCCACCTTTACCTTTAACTAACAGATCCACAGACTCTTTTTTTTTTTTTTTTTTGGAGCAGCACAAGGCCTCATGGCAATGATGATAAACTCTGGGTAGCAGACCCCTATTTGTCTATTGTTTGTATATTTGATTTAGCACAAAATACGCAATTAAGATTAAAATAAGAAACCTGAGTTCTCCTAGATATGGAGATTTATTAAGGCCTCCATTTGTAATTACGAGTTCAAAAGTCAGAGCTCTCTGGACCCACTAATGCAAATATTTTTACAGCTTCATTCCTGTTTAAACAGGAAGGTTTTGTGCACTCATGAAATTCTTTGAAATATTGAAATAAAAGGAGTTGTTACTCCTTATACCTTGGTTAAAAGGCTTTTATCTTCTAACATCAATTTTCAAAAATTGCTTGAAATAGTCATTTTGTAAACACAGCATTACTTCCAAATTCTCCACGCACAGATTTCACAGTAGTAGTAGTATATTCCAGTTTCTCACATTTTAATTCCTGAAGGAAAACGTTGATCTTTGGACAAGGATCTTTTACTTTTTTAAAAACAGCATTCCTTTATTAGAGTTGATCAGTTCAATCTGTTGATATTTATATTCCTGGCCTTAAATTATACTCTACTCAAAAACAAACTAACTGCAAAATAACTTTTGGGAGGAAAAAGATTTGTGCCATGTTTGCATTGCCACTTGGTTCAAGTACCAAGAAAGATGGGAACACTTCACTCAAGCAGTTCCAGGAAAATTGCATTTGATCAGTGGGTGTCTAAGTGAAAAGCAGCAGGGACAGTCCAGCATTGCTACAGCTTACAAAACTGGGAGGCATCATTACAATCCTCACTTCTTGCACAACACGCGCCGTAGAGAGAAAAATCCAATATTCTTCATTTGCTGCTTTCCCGACAGTGCCAGATGAAAACATCGCAGATACACTAACACATTTTGTTCTCACCTTTGGGTTAGGATGCCGACTAATGATCAGGCTGACCGGACCTGGACCACATTCGCTCAGGATGGCATAGGCTTCACTTAACGCTGCGTGACGCAGACTCACCGAATCCGCCTCCAGGATCTGGTCACCTCGACTGCAGAGAGACACAGAGCCAGTTAATCACAACCGCATTCTACAAAAACATTTGGGCTTTCTACTGATGGCCAAGGCTTTCCAAAGACACAAGTGTCTGGAAAAGGTCTGGCTTGCAAAGAAGTCAGTTTTGCTCTCTCACTCTCAGTGATGTGAATGCTTTTAGATTGTTCACTTTGGGAGGGAAGTCAAGAGATTCCTTCTGCACTTAACATCAGTGCTACAAACCCTACTAAATCAACAGAGAAAACCGGCTGCATCTGGATCAGGGTGAAAGCAAACTCCAATCTCAGCTCTGCATTCAGATACTTGTTGATTGTTGAGAACAGAAGAGTAAAAATTAGATTCAGATGGGCTGTTCCTTCCCATCATATTGAATTACTTAACACAAACACTGATAAGAAATTCATGGTTTAGATACGAGTTTATGAAATGACTCCAGGAAAAAATTGAGCACGATAAGCCTGTATTTGCTTCAGATTAACATATAGAACCCATTAAAAAGAAAAAAATAAGAAAAAAAATATCGCTCTTCTGAAAGGAAAACACAGATTGCTTAGTTTTGTTTTCCCAATTTCTTAACTCTTGCTCACGGTGCTCAGACATCTGGAACTATTCAAAAGAAAAGATCATCAACTAGGGATATCATTAAAGCATTTGAGGTGTTGGAGCATGTCCAAAGAGCAACAAAGCTGGTGAAGGGTTTAGAGCACAAGTTGTACGAGGAGTGGGTGAGGGAACTCGGGCTGTTTAGCCTGGAGAAACAGAAGCTGAGGGGAGACCTTACCGCTCTCTACAGGTACCTGAAATGAGGCTGTAGCGAGGTGGGGGTCAGTCTCATCTCTCAAGCAACAAGACAACAGGAAATGGCCTCAAGTTGTGCCAGGGGAGGTTTAGACTGGGTATTAGGAAAAATTTCTTAACTGAAAGGGTTGTCAAGCATTGGAACAAATCCCTGGAGGTATTTAAAAGACATGATGAGATGTTTAGAGACGTGGTTTAGTGGTGGACCTGGCAGTGCTAGGTTAACAGTTGATCTTAAAGGTCTTTTCCAACCTAAACAACTCTATGATTCTGCATAACCACTGAAGCATTTGCTTTAAATAGACACTCTGAAATAATCTACTACTGTTGATTTAGGTTGGGCTACTTGTGACAACAGAAACGAGTTTGAATTGAGAGTCCATACACCATGGCAAAATAGCAATTGCATGTGGCAGCCTTTAGCATCTTGTACTTCTAGTGCAGGCTCAGGAAAGCAAAGGGTGGCCTATCGGTTATGTAATCATGCTGCTGCCCTGCCCATCTTTTAGATTTACAGAGCTATTAGAAACTATACAATGGAGTCACTTACATAGGTGCATGATTGAGAGGGGGAGCTCTGATACAGAGTAGCTGGATTCAAACCTTTCCTGGTATTGAAAAAGCAGTACTTGGCTAACAAAGTTTTCAAAAAAATCAAGACCATCCTGTAAGTTTTGGCTAATGGAGCCATAAATCGCTGATGGGACAACAGAAGCAATGTCTCGAAGAAGCAAGCTAAAAATCTGGGAAGTATGCCTGTATATAATCGATCACTCAAACCTAGTAAACAATACAACTGTTACATGCAGACACAACTGGCACTGCAATCTTTTCCAAAGAGCCTTACAAGAAAGCAATTTAGCATTAAACACTGTCTCCTACAGACACTTCTACACAGTAGGAACTTGCAATGGTTTTGGCAGGGATGCTACCATAAAGCTATCTTCTTCCCTTATTCCAAAAAAAATCAAATTGCTCTATTGCAGTTTTCCTGGTGAGGAAGTAAACAGAAGGCACTCTTTACCCAAGTGAAAGGAAGGCATTTGGCTCAGCCTCTCCGCCTCAGTGCTCATGTCACACGTCCAGTGCGGATCACGCAGTCCCAGTGGGTCCTCAGCACAGCCTCCCCTTGCGAGCGATGCTCCCAGCACCCACCAGCATTTATGCAGAAAACCAGAAAGGCAGAAGATTTCTCCCAATGCTTCTTAAAAATGAGGCCTCCAGCAGAGAAATGGCAAACAACTTTCTGTTGTTCAAGCCAATGTAACGCACAAGGGAACTCTAGGAATGATTGCCTCTCTCTCTTACAGCTCCTTAAAGACACTCAAACTCCGTGACAGGGTAAATGAGACAGGCAGGTCAGCCTGCAGCAATTCTGCCAGACAGACAGTGAGGGCAGAAAAGCACTGCTGCAGCCATGGGCACAGTCAGCTGCAAGAACATCTCCCCCAGCTCTCTCTAAGACAGTTTCAGGTGACTGAGTTTTTAGCAGAGATCTGCAAATTCCCTCCCAATCTGGGGTCTCTGGCTGCAGCTTTGAAAAAAAAGACATGAGGCTGCACTTCTTTCCGCTCTGCTTTCTCAAAGGGTGCTATTAGGCTCAGCTTTCTGTATAGAGAATTAAAAGAAAGCCTCAAACCTTAATGATCTTGCTGCTTCCAGCACACAAAATAATGTTTCCTGGGTATTTAATACTGCTTTGGAATGTCTTTATTCAAACGTTTTCTTTTTGGTGAATTCTTCAAGTATAAATCCCCTCCCTGCTATATCAACCAATTGGAGAAAAAAAGTCTTAATTTTACTGTAAAATCACATCAGCATGTTTCTGCTTTATCTAACCTTAATCTGCCATCCATTTTAGCCACTGATCCTGGGGCCAGGCTGTGAATGTATATCCCTGGAGAACTGTTTTCCAGCGTGAGACAACAGGCACCAATGCCGAGCCCAACCCCTGGCTCTGTAAAAAACAAGAAGTACAAAGAAAAGTAGCAGATTGTAATCACACAGGACACACAAGTGTTTTTGTTCCCACATCCCATCTGAGACCAAGACTCCTGTATTGTTTCAGGACTGGCCTTAGGTGCAGTCAGTCAGGAAGCCAAGACCAGCAGTGGAAATCAGGACTGAAAATATCCGATCCTGACTGTTTTCTGAGATTCACCACTCCCAGCAAATTTTCTGGTGCCGTGGGAACCGCCTGGAAATGTCGCACAAGGTCTGATGTGGTCCAAGGCACAAAGGAGTGGGGGCAGCAATCCAATAAAGATGTCACTTAAAATTACTGCAGAAAACGTGAGTACGGAAGATGCTGCCAACTGTACTGCTCCCTTTTGTTAAACATCTGCATGGCATTCCTCAGCAAAGAGGCACAAAGAAAGGTAAGCCATTATGGTTGGTTCAACAATTACTTCTTGCTTTCACCTTCACTTTCTTTCAGGTAACAGCATTTCTGAAGTAGGAATTGCTGGACATCTTACCTTCTCTCTCCAAATTTTTAATCTGACCTCTAAACTACCGTATTTTAAGCTTTTAAAACAGGTATATTTGTCCCATCCCATATAGCATATGCTCTAAGCTTACCTTGCGCAATTACTGATAACGAGTGCAATCCTCAAGCAGGAGTTCTAACAGTCCATCTGGACAATTCTGAGCACTCTGCACAATTCTGCACTCCCCAGAGCTGCCCTTTACGAGAATGATGCAGCTATTCTGGCTGTCAAGAGGCTGATTCACACTTCGCCCAGTATCTCACAGCCTCCCTCCTTCAGCAGCATGAATGCTGACTGCTGCCCATACAAATCTGCTGACTCTGGAGCAGCAAGATGTGAAAAGGGATCTCTTCTGAAGCTTTTTCACTACTTTTTTTCCCCCTATTCTGTGTTTCAAGTTCAGAGGGACTTGGGTAGGTGTGCTGGACATTAGACTCTATCCCTAAAAACTCCCTTAGTAAGCAGGGATTTGTTCTCCAAGCCCGTATCAATGGACACTCGCCTTTATTAAGCGTCACATCCATGACGATCCTGTCCTTTGGGCCAGGTCCTTTGCGGCTGGAGGAGCATCCATCCCCCTCGTCGGGGCCGAGGACCATCATGCCACCACTGGCGCTGGAGCTAGGGGAGCTGGAGCGGCTCAGCAAGGTGGGAGTCACACAGGGTGTGAGGCTGGGGCTGCGCAGCCGCGTGCGCACCGTCAGGGTCACCACGCCTTTCTTGAGTTGCTGGAGAGACACCAGAGAATGCCAATAAGGCAACATGATACACCAACACTTGCCAGTAAACCTGCATACAGTAATCTGCCGCAGCAAAAGAATATAAAGCTGAGGGTATGAAATAGCACTGAATGGAGAGGAGCATCAACCCCTCCCATACTACATCCATGTTACCTTAAACCTCTGAATGGCCTCCTGATGGGTCAGTCCTTGCAGAGACTCTCCATTAACTTCTAGGATTTCATCCCCTGGTAATTAGATAAAAAAATGAAGCCAGCAATATACATACTATAAAGATGTAAAAGACCTGTCTTGTACATAAGGCAACCCACTACTACGAGGATTCCAGTCAACTGCTCAGTAAAAAGCCTTTTACTGTTCTCAGTTTATTTTCACTTGTCCTAATGCCTTTACAAGTTAACAGCGATGAATTAGTGGAGTAAAACTCTCCTTCAGTAGAGATCCTTAACTTGGCATTCTCATACTAACAAACAAGTTGAAAGCACTACGGATTTTAACTAAAGTCTGAAAACAGATGCTTATAACATATAGTCCAAAGGGACTACAAAACTCTCTTTCTTTTTTAAGTATCAACAGAATCTAACTGAAACACCACAGCACATCACTCCAAAGCTTGTTCAGAAAAAACTAACCTTTTATCCACATGCAAAAACCAAACATGTCCTTTTACTAAATGCTGGTGGATGGAGAAGCCCACACACTGTGACAGCAAATACCCTTCTCACTCCGATAAATATATCCCGTCACATTTCTACCCACTTCCAGACTGGGTCTTACTACTTACACCCAGCTGTGTTGATCTACCTTCATTTTATTAGAAGGAAGGTCAGCTTGATCCAGATCCACTTTCTGCAATTTTTTTTGCATCTGTGCAAAATCTGATGGGGCGATGACATCAACCAAGTCTAACCCTTCACTTCTTTACTAGCTCCAGTGAAAAAAAAAAAAAAGGAGTTTGCTGGGTTTATGGGACAGCTGCTACTTACTGGCTTCCCATGGCAAGTGCACAACCCACGCTGCAGGGACACAAGCTTCCCTCTGGCAGCAAGTGTGAGAGTTGGCACCAAAAGCAGCCTCAAATACAACAAGTGTGATGAGATGTAAAGAGGAGAATGATGATATGAGAAGGAGAGAAGTAACACAGGAGCAGCTTTCTGTGGAAGAGAAGTAACACAGCCCCAGCAAAAGAGTTGTAAACCATTGCTCTAAGCTCATGGTCACTTCATATTTTCAACAGTGTGTAAGAGTCCATCTGTCTGGTACAGCACTTGGACTTGGGTTCAAACAGACACAGAGCAGGCTGTACATCCAGCTCAGAGATCAAGACTGGAAAAGCAGTAATAAATTCAATATATTATCTGCTTCTCTAACCAGGTTGGTGATCTTACTGCCAATCCCATTCCTCCTCTTTCCTTTTTCTGGTTCTTACTCTTCCTTTCTGATTAATGTCAAAATCATACCAAGAGAGATCAGGAGAGCACAAGGACCCAAAACAGCCCCTCCCCTCCCCCTTCCTGGACCAGCATCTTTAAGCCAGATGTTAATTAGACAGATACATTTCACTGCTCTCAGTGACCCTCTCCAACTGAAGAATTGCATCTTATGGCTTGGGTAAATAAAGTTCACTGAAGAGGAAGGGGGAAAAAAAAACAACCCAAAAACATCATACTGTAGTTTCCCTTTCTCAACATGCAACGTAATCAAGTTAACTGCTATGAATGATCTTCCCCAGGATGGACAAACAGGGTGTGTTACATCCTTCACAGCCTCTTGCTGATGGCCAGGTGCCTAAATAAAGCTGTACTTGAATTTTTCAGCTGGACTGAAATAACATACCGCTGTGGTCCTTTATATCCAGTTGGATTCCCTCTACCATACCTTCTTTAAGCCTTCCATCAGCAGCCGCTGCTCCATTTGGGAATATAGTCTTCACAAAAATCCCCATGCGTCCGCGAGCAGAATCCTGACCTCCCACAATGCTGAATCCAAGACCCTACAGAAAAGGGAGAAGACACACAGCTGGCACTTTAATATCACCTGTATGAGAAAGACTGCTGGTAACATACAAGACAAAGGAACAATGAAAACCTAAAAGCTCCTCATGAATCAATCGCATTGCCATCTTAGTCTCTGCTTGTATTTCCTCATTTACTTTTACTCTAATATCAACACAGTTACCAGTTCAAAAAATAGCAGCAGGCACCTGAAGCTGACATAGCAAAAATGCTATTTTGAGACTGTTTTTTTTTTTTTAAAACACCGGGTCCACGGTTTTATGTTATCCTATCCCCATTTTAAAAACTGTAATATGTTGCTTCTAAATTGACAAACAGTAGATTCCCACTCCTGAGGATCTACATCCAGGATTAACTGTAGTTTTCTCTGCTGTCACAGATCTTGCATTTCCTCAGGAAAAAGAAAAGCTTAAGAATATGACATAAGGTCAGTGCTGTAATGTCAGGAATGTAGCTGGAAGAGGGCTGATGTGTGGGGGCTGCCATGCACACGTACATTTTTAATTATTCTAGAGACATGTACCACACTGTATTTAAGTAAATCTAGATCAATACATTCCCTAGGGCTTCATTTGTTAGCTCTTGCCCCTGCACTGCCCTGTCTGGCTGCAGGACCGTCTTGCAAAGTTGACCAGGGAATACACAAACACTGCACAACGAACCTCTGCCCCTTCTGTCGAGGTATTTCCCACCTAAATCACTTCCTTGATCTGTTCTCTGCCCCTGCCCCAATCTCTCCTCTTGTCACTCCTATACATGTATTCTAAAGAATAAAGATAAAAGTCATTGACCAGGTGGACAAGGGAAGTGGAAAACTGTTGTGCTTCAGTGATCTGAAGCCACAGTTATTATTAGCACCTCGGGCAGTGCTCTCTAGCTGAGGGATGCTGCCAAGGCAGACACGAACATTGCATTTACAACCTAGTACAACCACCAGCTCTTTTTGTTTTAGTCTGTAAAATGTAAAGTAGCCTTCCACAGTTATGAGCTTCTAGTAACTTGATAAGACATTACTGATTTCTAGAAAGGAAGCATCCTAGCTCCCCAGTGCAACACAAAATAACTGTTTACTGTGCAATTATCAATGGAAAAGCAAACTACAGAAAGCAGGAAGCTCCTGGCACTGGCCTGCACAGACACAGTTGTTCTCCCCACAGCTCTGTGGGGTGGGCTGGGAGAAATAGCTGGAAAGCACAGCACTTCCCACCTTAGCCCACCTTCTCAGAGAAGCGCTGCCACTCCATAGCAGAAAACCGCCCCTTGCAGACCTACCTACAGAGGAAAAAACAAGGGAAAACACTTGGCTACCAGCCACCAACATGGTGACTCTCTGAAAATACTTTTCAAGTCCTGGGTCTGCATAAAGATAATAAAGCAAATCCTACTGCACTAATTGTACCAGTGCAACCTCTAAGAGATGGGATCCCCTAAAGGTGGGTGGAAGGCACCAAACACAGGAGATGTTTGAGGTGGTTCAGGATCATGAGAATCTGCATGCTCCCAACTGCTTCCTAACACCTTGGAACTAACAGTAAAAAGGCAGGAGAAGGTGCCTTATCCCACAGCAAGAAATAATCTACTTTTCTGACAAAACCAAGGTCAAATAAATAAGTACATTAAAAAAGTAAGAAATACCGGCTTTGAAATGTCACGGAAGACCTAAAGCGCCTAAACCAAGTAAAGTTATAGAAATCTTGAGTAAATCTACGTAGAGAAGTCCCTATTCCTAACTCTCTGCTAAACTTAAAGCACAAGGAATTTTTTCTGTATTTGAGTTTGAAAGTCAAAACAAGTCTTTTTAGTCCGAAACATATCCATTTGATGAACACAAAGAGTATTTAAAAAAAAAGACATGCATATTTTCAGCATGTTTAAATGGCAGCTCCGATACTAGTGTGGATCGGATTAGGGAAAACAATATACACCTGGGTTAATATTTGTCTATTTTCCCTTAGCATTCAGCCAGCTGCTATCTAGCAAATGTGCAAACATATTATTGAGGGGAGAAAAGAGGGCTGTAACCCAGAGAATTCAGTGCTCTCAGATAAGCAATCAACCAGATGCAACAAATCAGAACGAAAGCCACCTTGCGTCAAGTATGTGACACAGACATCACTTCCCCTGAATTCTGCAGCTGCAGCTTGGGCATTTACATTTGAAAATGGGATTTATCATTGTTATTATTATTAATGGCTACCTTGAGAGTTGATGGAATTCCTGGATATGGCAAACACATCTCAAAGGTCCGCTCTTGCAACATCTGAGAAAGCAACCACATGCAGAAATCCTCACCTTGCCTTGTCCTTTCATTAGGACAATGTTGGAAATGATGGACGGCTGGGTCAGTCTCCATGGAGATTCCACCTGGGCAGCACTGAAGGAACGGGTGGACTTCTTCACAATATGGTAGTCCTAAAAAGTATCAGCAAACAAAGGAAGTCACTCTGATTGCTCGACACAGGCTCTAGGAAGTCACACCGGGAAAACTGCATGCATTGAGGAAAAGGGACAGGGGTGATCGTACAGATATATTCAGAAAAATGTTCAAGGGATAAAATTCTAGCTCATTGCAGTCAAAGTGAATCACATCACAGTAATTTTCCTGCATTTCTCACAGTAGGATCATTTTGTAACGTACCAGTCACCATTTAAATTAAGAAGATTAAGTGTAGCCTCATGACATACTGAAGTCCTTATCTGCTAATAAAAAAAAGTAAGAAAAAAGCCAAACAACCCTGCATCATTAAAATACAGAATCGGGATTTTCGTGTTTAAGTACTCAGATCTCTAGAACGGCAACTTGTAAGATCAGCCTTGGGACTTTCTGGCCACAGTGAGAAGCACCCCCCGTCACCATCCTCAGAGTAAAGCTCCCCATGGGTGGCCAGCACATGCCTTTGTAGTGTCCAGGCCTGGTTTCAGACCCCACAATTGACCTACATGGCCTTGTTTCACCACTCTCGCTTCCACAAGCTCCAGACAGATCTCAAAGGACCGAAGCTCATGAAGCGCTCAGAGCCAGCCCTGCCTTTCCACCCACCTGCCTCGCTCCTGCCGACTCCAGCTGCTGGGGCAGAGAGTGCTTTCTTCCACCCCGGGAATATTTCACCGCTATTTCATAATTCGATTCACCATTTTCCACTGTCAGCTCATCGTCTTCTCCCACAGACTCCAAGCGGGATCCAGCACCTAGGGAAAA
Organism: Trogon surrucura; assembly: GCA_020746105.1. Classification (NCBI taxonomy): domain Eukaryota; kingdom Metazoa; phylum Chordata; class Aves; order Trogoniformes; family Trogonidae; genus Trogon; species Trogon surrucura. The sequence continues at coordinate 76,598,187 of CM036658.1, read as the reverse complement.
CCACAGAAATACATCCCACAAACATCTCAGAGCTGCTTTATCCTCTTGCCAGAGTGCAATAAACACCTCTTGTAAATCCCTACTTAAATAGTGCCTTAAAACAATGCTACACAGTTCCCAAATGGGCAGTTAAAAGCTAGTTTTGATCACTCTCAACTAAAAACTTTCCCAGCTGTCACAGGTTTTCTACCATCTTTCAGTGATGCAGAACTCCTCAGTGCTGTCTGTCATGGTAGTGAGGAAAAGCAGAAGATAATTGAGCCGCTAGCTCAGGGACAGAAAAGAAATTCAGCTGTTCTCACCCAATGGCACTTGCCAGTACACTAAGCTCTCAAGATTCACTTATTTAAAATTAAAAGACCTGACACTGTAGCAGTATTCATTTCTGGAGGTGTCATGTCACTTTGAGGGAAATTTTTCTGGAATCAAAAAAGGAAAAACGTGCCAAATAAATGCTATTTTCTTTCCTTCTGGCAGCGATCCTAGTTGTCTTGAAGAGGAGTGCAGAGTTCACATAAGAAAGAAACGGAATTATTTGTCTTGAAGGACATCCTGTAATTAGCCGCAAAGTACCCTGCTCCTCACACCGGGGCTCCTCCAATTCTCATTTTCTCCGAGGTCCCCACAGGACCCCCAGTGACAGCAGCTCCCACACATTCATCCTTGGCATTTCCCAACCACGAATGGAAGGGCCATTAACCCCTATTTTACAGATGAAAACCCAAGTCACAGACAGGTCAAATTCTCGCAAGCTGGACTTCATGACGTGGTTTTAAGATTACTTCAAACCAACGCTAAACTGGAGCTGCCACGGAAAGGGAGGTTCTGTCCTCACGCCAGGGATGGGGTTCACACACCGTGGGCTGAGGTAGACCCACTGCAAATTTTCCAGGTGTACTCCAAATCCATCTTCTGCCACCTCCTGTTTGCCCAGAGGCTGTGCAAGCATCACTTACAGCGCCAGGGAGGGATGGAGCACAGAGCTAGGGCAGCAGCTTGCTTTCACTCAGTGCTAAAGCAATTCTGCTGCTGCATCCATATGCAGAATTTGTACCTGCTGCCTAGAGTGCAATTTAAACCTGCTCCCTGCTTAGGGGCATGGAACTGCCTCAGCTTTTAAAGCTCCCCTTCTCTGGGCACACAGGTCATGGCTGCTGCTACACATGGCCAGGACAGCTCTCTTGCATCCTGGCAACTTCTTTCACTCTTGAACTCTCCTGGCACCTACAACTAACCCTTTCCAGTCACCTCTCCCTCTCTTCTTTTAGGAGGACAGTTCAATTCCCATCTTTTCTGCCCACCTATGAATGCAGCTTCCTTTCCCATGCTTCAGCCCAGGCTCAGGACCAGAACTGGATCCCCAGTGCGCCACCGCCACAGGGGCTACAGGCAGAGGAGTTTGCTGGAGGATACTAAAAATATCTGAGTAAATCAAAATTAAGGTGAACACAGGAGAGAGGGACCTTGGAAATTATTAGGGATGAGAATATGATTGAGGTCTCCACAAAGGTTAATGTTAAGACTCAGGGAGAGAACAACAGAAAATCTAGGGAGTAAGTCGCTTTAATGGGTATCTGTGTGATCGCGTGTTGAAACATGTCACGCATCTCAGTATCAGAGCACACTGAAATATACAGAGAATGTAACTGTTAGAGAGAGAGAAAGAACAACAAAAAAACCAAGATAGAAGCTTCCATCTTTCCATCTTTCTATTGCTTCATCTTTCTATCCATGCAATAGTTCAACACAGGAGGCTGAATGCAAACATCTTACAACTGGGATTTTTCCTTCCAAATTAAACTAATATGATCTCCAAAGGAAAGAAATCCTATCTCACTTCTAGAGAGCTAGAAGAAACGCACAGCATAAAAATTCTACTATTGCTACCTTTCATCAACTCAGCTTTACCTTGGGATCGACTTCTGTATTTCAGTATGCCACTTCCCAGAGTTGGACTCTGGTTGTTTCCTTTGGACACTTCCGTACAAACTGGATCTTGAGACTTCTCAGTTTCCATCACCTAAAAAAATTAGAAAAAATAACCCAAAATTTATTTACTTGTAAACTAGAGAAGTTGACGGAATTTCTCACATTTTCACTAAGGGGCAGAAAATTCCACTGCACATCATCCTTTGTCCATCCCCCTCCCCCAAACACATCATCGTTTTAAGCCAGCACATGTTTCTGTAAGTAATTTCCAGCAACGCCTTGGACCTTATTGCAAATCTTACTGATGGGTATTAGTACAGATCAGCATGGCCAGAACTTCTCAGCAGGCTACCACATTAATGCCCCCAGACCACCTCCAGCATCCACAGCATCGTAGACAGGTGTTTCTGCACACATTTTAAATAGCTTTTATTGCAGTTTATTCAGCTCAGCCACCTTCCAGAGACATCACATCTTTATAGAGAAAACCACTTTGAGTAAGTGTTATTTTATTGTAACTGTCCAGAGTCGAATGCTGATGCATAATGGATGAAAAGCCGTGGTCTTGCACCCAGCACAAACACACTGAGATGTGCAGAGTCTGCTCACCCGTTGCGTTTGCCCAGATGCTGGCAACAATACGAGGTGACAACGTAGAGCAGCATCCCGCGCCCACGCCATCAGGGATGGGCTAAGCTGCCCATGTGCAAAGGCTGCAAAGACTCTCCCCAACTCCCACGTTGTGTTTTGTGGTGAACTCCTTCTCCACTCGCCGCTTCCTCTACTGAGCTACAGCAGTCACATTTTCCTAGATGTGCCACTACACAGCAATCCTCAGCACACTCCCTGTGCAGACACCAGTACTTTTTACATTTTAACCCCATCACCCACCATACGTCCTCCGCACGATTGCTCAGACAGCTTATGGCAAGGACAACAGAATCTCCAATCCAGCCACTTAGTGGTTGTGTTATACTTTTATGGTACTATATAAATTGCTAGCATGCAGTCTGAAAAAAAAAAAAAAACCGAACGAAATCAATCCTACCCAAATAACTAAACACCTTTACTGTTAAAATAATTTGTACATTCACTACTCAAGCTTTAAAATGACAGCATCTTCTCCCAAACCTGCCTCCTACCCCCCAGTCCCTCTTATCCCCAAACCACGAAAGCCAAAGTTTATCTTTTGCACAGAGTCTAGACCTTGTGATTTTAGTTCAGAGGATAAAAACTTTAGGAAAACATAAAACTGGAAGCAGGAAGCTGGAATGGAAACTGCTTTTTTTATTTCTCCCTCTTCAACATGAACAGCTACACATAGTTCACACATAGTTTGCACATTCTAGGTAGTTCTTGATTTTTCAAGACATCATAGCAATTACTTAAGAGTTTACTTCTAGTATCAAATGTTTTGCGGCTCACAGCTCCACATAATCGGATTTGTCTGAAGAAGAAAATAACTACATTAGTCTGAAAAAAAAAGCAGTTTATGATTTGGTCATCCTAATGAGGAACTCATTCCAGAGAAGACGTAAGAAATCAGATTTTAAAAAAACCCAACAAAATATAACGAACGATAAGACCCAAACCATCAGTGATTAGGCCACAGCCAAAATATCACAAGCTGTCGCTATGAGAGACGGGGATACCCAGAATACAGCAGAAATGTTTCTAAGTGAGCCAGAGTTTTACATAATACGCAAAGTTAAGCTGGAGTCTACCAAGAAAGTGAAAATACTCTTCATTAAGTGAGGATGCCTCTCTTGTAGAAAGATAGAAATCATTTGCACAAACACACAAAAATCACGTAGCTGGTGGTTTTATAGGCATGCTACACAATCAGTACTCAGGGATGTAAATCTGTGGTGGGGAAATACTTGAAGCAAAGGGCTGAAGAAAAAGCAGAGGAATGCCTCACCAAAGCAGACAGTTTTGTCAGCACGTTCACTGTCCTAACAGACAGGATGGGTCCAGTCTGATTTTTTCTGACCGCAACTCAGCTCAGGTCTGGAGCTGTAGAGTTGTGTTGTTTCTGTGGCATGCACAGACATGGGCAGTTCCACCTGATAAGACCACCCAACTGCTGGTCCAAAGCTGGACTGCTTCCTGCAGCTCAGAGCACAGGGCAATAACTGAGTTAGTTTGCAGCAGCAGTGTAGAGAGAGATGCTGAAATCATCAATGCCACGGCCAATTTCCACCCTAAGCCTGGGCTCAAGGTGACCCACTCGGTACATCTTGTGTTTCCACTATCTGGCGTCTGGAGCTTTTTTTTTTTTTTTCCTTTTTATTTAGTTTGACTGTGCAATAGAAGCATAGTACAGATGCTTTCTGCAATGACACACATTTCCATTTACTAGGATGAGAGGAAAAAAACGAGGCAGTTGCCACTCACATTAAAAATTTGCAACCCCATTCCTTCACCTCATTGCTGCACAATCCTGGAGGCTGTGAGCCTACAGACAGCAACCCCCCAAACCCCACGTATGATCTGCAAAAGGACATGTGTGTGCAAAAACCAATGCCAGGGAAAGCCTCAAGGCATTCTCAGCGGCTTCCTGAAATTACATTTTATCCAGCTTGGCTTCAGACTACAATAAGAAGTAAAAACATCTAAATTACCTATGTCTGTGTTTACTTCTCATGTTAGCAAAAATGCTTTTCTGACATGAATTATAAACATGCAAGAGAAGACACTAGCATTTGCAATGAAGTAGATACTGTTTAAGTTGCTGAGCTTGTATAATAAACCAGCGAGAGTTTTATGCTGTTCAGAAAACACTTAGAAATCCAATTCACAAAGCTTGCAAGAACTCCCCAAAGTCGTGTGCCTGTAATCTTTGGCTCTCTCATAACTTAGACAAGAAGAAAAGCCCAGCTCCACCTTATCCTTCTGGCCACACATGAACATATCGCTTTACTGTCTCGAGGCGGCTGCCTGGATTTAACCATGCCATTTTAATTTTCTTCACTTTCAGGGAAATGGAGCTTATTATTTCAGTTCTGTACGCCTCTTATTAAGCTAAACCAATAAATCCTCCCCAACGCTGTCCCAGCATTAAGGACAAGGGGAGCTTTAACACGCACAGTAGTTTGAAGAGAGATCTAAAAATAGAGCCCATTTTGCCAGTTCATTAAGTAGCTCTGGGATCAAGCGATGGTGACATCTCAATTGATTTCAAAGGAAATGCCGGTATCACGGACACGTGGTCCTGGCACCGCACCAGAACGAACAACTGCCCCCAGAGTCCTCACTCGGGCAAAGCTCCAGCGTGACCAGACCCTTAATTAGGCGAGATGAGGAGCAGGATTATGAGAGTCTGCATTGTTTAACCGCAAACAGCTTGGCAATCGTCGCTGATCTACAAAAACAAGGCAGCACACAGGGGATGATACAATTTAATAAGCAAACTGCTTTACTGCTGCTGTGGCGGAGCTCCTAAGCTGCTGCCTTTCCCATCACCGAGCCCATCCGACTCCCCACGGCACAGCTCTCTGCTGAGGAGTGCCAGCAGCATGTAGACAAGTTTAACCTGATCGTTAGGGACCAAAACAGTGGGAGTTAGACTAAGCCACTCGCAGCATGCCAAATTCAGCCCTACCTGCACTGGAAAAGCAAGTCCACTGCCCTTCTTTAAAAGAGCAAAGTGCAAGACGAATAGCCATGCCTCCCCACACAACTGCCCTGCACAAGCTCCACGGAGTAATTCCTCACCTTCTTCGGTCCCAACACAGCCAGGACAGTCCTTCTTTAAGCAGCACTGCTCCAGACGTATTTAATCATGAAACACCACTGTCTGCAGGGCAGCCGGCAGGATTAACCCAGTCACTCTCTGAGCGGAGCCAGTACCAGACCCCTCAGAGAAAACTGCGAAACATCCGATGCAAACCTAGCTTCACTTCGTCCCTGCACAAAGTCCTTCTTCCTAGTCCCTCGAGATTCGCTGATGCCTTAAAGGCTTTAACCTTTCCAAAAGTTTCGGAGATTTACTTCTAAGATCTATTACAATTCCAGTTGTTCCAGTTACTTGTGCAATTATTTCTTGCTTTATGAGGCACAGCATGCTTTAAGCCTTAAATGCATCTGGTAGGCAGGGAACTCCACAGGCCTCTTTACCTTGTGCAGAAAGTAAAACACCTTCACTTTTAAATTAGCTCTTTTTCAATTTAATTGAATCCATCTCCTAGATAAATTACAAACTGCAGCACTATAATTTACGAAAATTAACACTGCAAACAACGCAGAGGACATGGATTTTCTAACCTTGGCCAGCACAGAGTTTTCCACGGCGTTACTGTTCTGTTTTAGGGCACGCAAAAAGCTGCCTGATGCTGGAAAGAGCCATGGAGCCAGGACACACCATGTCAGGGGCTGCAGGGGCACCTTCCCAAAACACAACACCTCCAGATGCCCAGGTAGCTGAACAACAGGGCTCACAGCAAGTCCAGATGAAATTCAGCTTGAATCATTTTTCGTTCAAGCTACAGGACTCCCTTCTTTCAAACACCATTGCATTGCTGCTTCCCTCTGTCATGGCACAACGCAGAGATCCAAATGGAGCCAGGGATGGAGAAGAGGAGGAATGTCATCTCCACGACAGCACTAATTCAGTGTCCTCACTGGCATCTTAGAAAAAGCTGGTGCCCCGGTTTCTCCTCCGGCACAAAGCTGCTGGGGCAGAGAGCAGCTCTGCATGTTGGCCAGGGCAGGCTCCACCAGCAAGGCTCCAGGAGGGCTCAGATTTGAGCTATATTTAACACTGCTGGCAAAACAAAACACCGGCTGCCTTCCCGCGCAGCTTGTCTGGGAATTACCGGTGCTGGTACCACCGGGTACAGCCTGTGCTTCCTCCTACCCAGAGAAAGAGGATGGGAACCTCCACTACCTAATTATAAAGAAAGTGTTAGAAAACTCGTGGTTCATGGGCAGCAGGAGATCAGGAAATCTGATAAATAGTGAAGAACTAGAGCTGCCCTATTTTCTGAATAGGTGGAAACGCCAAATAAACAAAAGAAAAGCCTTTAAAGTGGTATCTAAGAATGTCTGGTCTGTCACTCTCCCAAATGTCTGCATTCAAAAGCCACCCTAAGCCTTCACTGTAATGCAGCAGTTGCTAGAAAGGCCGTTACCGTCAGCTTCAGGAGGTACAAAACCCCAGTGGCTATTTTTATTGCTTTTTAGCAAGTCTATAGAGTAGTCACACATAAGCCTGCACATGAAACACAACCTGGCACTCATCAGCATAATGCTAGCAGCAGTATCTGCCCATCCACCCTCAGCAAACAGCCTGGAAACACACAATGACAGAGCTGATTTGCTCTCATCTTCCAGAACACTCTATTTATTTTGTACAAGACACTCCAAAACCTTCTTCAACACATTTAATACCAGGAGCCCCAATATGCTGACCATGGCCCAGAGGACGCTGGCAGGTTCCCAGCTGTGCTGGCTCTAAAGACTTACTGGTGCAATGTTATATTCATAATCAGGGATTCAGTTAAGCAAAGCAGATTTAATTTTCAGGTTTCCAAACAGGCGCTAAAATTAATAATAATGTTTTGAAGAGATGAAACTTTTAAAATATCCTTTCAAATAGGAAGAAATGCATGAAATGGATAATGTAGCTAAGTTCTCCAAGAAACAGATATCAGAGGAAACACATGCCTTGGAAATAGTAAGATGCTCCCAGCTAAACGGAATCATAGAATGGCCTAGGCTGGAAGGGACCTTAGAGATCATTTTAATCCAACCTCCCTGTCATGGGCAGGGACGCCTCTCAACTAGATCAGGCAACACATGAGGACTTGAACCCGTGACCTTTGGTGTTTAAGCACCACACTCAACTGAGTGAGCTAAACCGGCCCTCTAAATAGTTCCCAACTTGTCTTGGACCAGACTACTCATCCTCTGCAATAGATTATGGTTTTCACTAGAGACAGCTTCTAAACTGAAGGAAATCAAATGGACACGTTTCTGAAATGGCATACAAACAGACCACTGCTGTTCTTTTTTTCATGATTTATCCTTTTTTCCCCCTCAACCATCAAAAAGCATGACATGTCTCCATGCAGTTTAGTCGCTGCCCACGAGATGTCTCCACGTGCTGCAGAGAGGTCCCAGAAGATTGGTCCCGGTAAGCAGAGTAGACAAACATGGAACTCAGGTTGTGTGAAAGCTGGTCCAGGTCCTCTGCTATTTTCTTTGATAAACGCTCAGTTCATGGCTTAGCACAAATCCAGAGTCTATGTATCATGACAAACAATAAATTTCTTCTGCTTTCTTTTCTTGTTTTCTTCTTTTTTTGGGAGGGGGAGTAGAGGGAAATGACAACCTTTCTACTCTTTGTGAGGAACAAAGCAAGCAATAAACAGTCCTCAACATAAACAACTCTTCTGAGAATGAAGCTAGACCTTCCTACTACTGACCAACCCACAACTGCAGAATGTCCCCAGGAGGCAGCTGTTGGAGATCTTTGGATTTTAGCTCAAAAATCACATTTTATATCATCTTAGATACATGACAGGATATGCAATATGTAAGCATTAAGTGTCTTTCATACCAAAACCAAGGATATGAAACCTCATACATTATATAGGTCACATTTATTCTAGCACAGCACATCTCGAACGAGTTTTAACCGAGCCCAACCAAGGCTGGACTGTGTACACGCTCAAGAATTTGCAGATAAACACACTGCAGATGTGATGATACGACATTCACGCTAACTCTCAAATCTTGCAGCCTTTATCATCATTCTGTTAATGTATGTGAATTGCATGGCTGTGACAGCATCTCTCTTGTTCCAGTGCCACGAGGGGGTTATTTTTAGCTTGTTAAAGGCAGTTCATCTCCTTCAAAACCGGGCAGTTATCCAAACAGCCAAAGGAGAGACAGGCTGTACTGTATCTCTTGCTTTACGGGAAAAACCCTCATTCACAAAAACAAAGACCATGCAGAACCTGTACTGCAGATAAACTCGTGTTTCTATTACTCTGCTGACTTGGCTTTCAAATATACCACATGGGAAGAGCATAAATTTTAACTCTAGGCATTGTCTACACTGATATTTATGGTCAAGTCAAAAAGGTTATCTTCCACCAGCCCAAGCAACAGGAGATATTTCACAGTTTGTAGGCTGCATCACATCCACAGGCAACCCTTCAGAGTACTGGCCACTGGGTGAAACAGGTTTTTTTCTGGGGCTGCCTTTAACATGGAGTGGCCCAGAAGGGCTGGGAGTCAGGCACAGGGAAGGAGGCAACTGCTGCTGAGGAACTCCCTCCTGACCCTAAGAACACGTTCACGCTCATGTCTCCTTGACAGGTGAATTTTAGAATGTGTGAAAAACTGTAATTCAATGACACTGCTCCCCCAGGGGCCTTTCACGGCTTTTCTTCCTCCTTAAACGCATGTGATATGTGCCCACACCTTCCCCAAGCCCTTGTGCCACAACCACCACCATCATCAGCCCATCACAGAACATCCCCCCGGCAATAAGACAAATTGCAATTGCTTGTTTTACTGCGATACACCTTCCAGAAACAACAGAAGAGGAACAGCCACATCTGGTCCCTAATTTTGCGATCCTCTCCTGCCCAAGCTCCTAACCACATTCACTTCAAAAACTTGCATTTGCAGTCACCATCGGACCTGGTGTGTCCACTCAGCTACAGCACGAGCGAAGGGCACCGCACGGGCACAGACACATGGAAATGCTAGACAAGGTGTATCTCAGAAAGGTACAGCACTGACAGACTTTCAGCAAACGCAGCCGAGCAGCATCTCTGAGCCATGCTAAGGTGAGGCTGGACCCTGACCTCACCTGCCCCTTCCAAGGACAATCTGGCAGGAGGCAGGATCTGCCAGCCCTCACCATGAGGAGGAATGGCATTATTAAATCCTTCTCCAGAACAAGGGTTTGGCTCTTCATCTCCCCCCCAACCCACCAAGCAAAAGATTTCACTGAAAAGCAGATTTCTGCCAGCAAAAGCTCTTTCTTGCTTCTTTTCCTAGCCATGCAGTGTTTCAGCAATCTCTTTTGAGGCTGCAGTGCCCTAATGGGGACGAATGCTCAAGTCCTCCGAGTAATGAGGGTCCCTCCCCGCGCTCTGCCCACATCTAATTGTTGAGTTATGCTTCCTGTTCCTTCTCAATGCTAATGCTTTCTCTGAAATTCTCTTCCAGTGTTTCCAGAAGAACTTTTGACCCCAAGAGTGTTTTTAAACTTATGGCATTGTTATCCTCTTCCTTATTATGCTTGCATGGCTACAGGTAATTACGTATGGATCCCTGGTAAAACAGAAAGGATCAGAACAGAAAATAATTAAGCAGTCCTATAGCTCAGAGGAAAAATAAAAAAAAAAGGTGGGTGGAAGGTTAAACAAATGCGTTTCTTCATGTCCACAAAACAGGTTTATTTATCCACTCTTAGCTTATGTCTTGCAAAAAAAATCACACAAGTGAGTTTTGGCAGGGAGAAGGAAATCCATCTCATGCAAGAAACCTTTAACCTGAGACATCCTGTTCCTGTTACTTGCAGGAGGATGAAGATCTCTCTGGGTCACGGCTGTCTCTGCATGCAACACGCCCACAGTTCGTGTGAGGGTACACATCAAACACTTCTGGTCAATGTAAAATGATTAAACTTGAGTAAAAGGGGCTTGGCAGCCCGCTGCAGAGGATCACGGAGCCAGGGAGGCTGCCAGAGGCTGTGTCCCCAAGGGCTTGCCTGCACGGTGAGCCTGGGCATGGGGAGGAAGGCGGCCTCTCTTCTCAGCTACCCCCCCAATAGGTAGGGGTAACAATGACCTCCTTTCCCAAGTAAGATATTTCCCTTTTGTACAACTATACTCTGCATGGAATAGGCTCGTCTTGTGGTCTTGCCTTGAACATCATGAGCAGCAGATACCCAGGGGAAGAGCCCAAGATAAAGTAAAGTACAGAGGAACAGTCCCCAGCCTTCCCTCCCTGCCTCCCGTAACTACAGATCCAAACCTCCCAAGGCAGACGCCCTTCTCTTGTATTTATTAAGTTGTTGGAAATTCAAGCAATTAATATGAAGCTGGTCGCTGAAGTTCCACACATCAAAAATAAAGTATGCAGGTCATCATATATTGAACAACACAGCACTACCAGAAACAAAGGCAAGAAACTTTTGAAGCAACTAAAAATGGCACGTGCCTCTGTCTGGGGATCCCAAATAACCCAAATTCATCAGACACTGCAAATTCTTGGCAGACGTGCTTTCTCTTTAGAGTTATTTCCCAGGTTGCTCCACCAGCCAGCAATACAGTGACAGATTCAATTTCAAACAAGAGAAATACTAGGAAAAGGAAATTAGAATTAAAAATAAAACATCAAAGGCAAATACTATCATATCATCCTATTTCACTTGGACAGAAGTAATAACATTTTAAAATAGCAATGTCAACTGCAGAAGATAAAACACAGATTTGGGGGGGAAGTTTAACATCCCCAAAGTGCCTCAGGACAACTTAGTACACCAAAACTCTGTGGCCGGGTATTTTGTATCTGGAGTTAAGGAACACTTTGCACTTTAAGGATATTAATGTAATCCCTTTTCTGCCTGCCAGCACAAGTTTTATTAAAGTTAGAAATTTAAGAGATATTTCACATTAAACAGGGTTTTACATTAAGGAGACTGTGTAAAAACAGAGCTCCAATTACATTGTATTATGAATTTCTTATTAACAAAACACAACAAGTGGAGTTTCAGGTAAGACTTACAAGTGTTATTTCCCTTAAATTACATTTTTCAAGTGTCACTAGACTCTTCTGCTATGGCCTGGGGGACTTCGACTAGCTCAGATTATATTTCCCTGGCTGGAAACACTGGGAGCTTTAAAGAACTTCTTTACGTGGAAAAATTTTAACATCCAGCTCCTAGAAAAGAGTTTGTTTTATTCTGTTTGGTTTTTTTTTTTCTTTTTAATTTTTCACAGAATCGTAGAGTAAGTCAGGCTGGAAGGAACCTCTGGGGTCCCTGATCCGGTCCCCAGCTCGAAGCAGAGATAACACAGACCAGGTTCCTCAGGGCCTTGTCCAGTCGAGTTCAAAATAACTACAAAGATGAAGATTTTAATGTATACCTTAGTTCCTAAAGCAATCAGGTGCTAAGGCATTAACAGCAAGTTCATCAGGTCTATAATTATGTTTCTGAACACTGAGCACTGAACTATATTTACAGCCAAGTTAATGAAAGAAGACCTTAAAACAACCCTAAGAGTTCCTGCAAGTTTTGTAGTATCTCCCACACTTGTTCAAGAATTGGACACACAGTGTGCTGGTCAGAAAAGTGGCAGTGAAGTCTCATCTGCCAAAAAATCACTCTGAACTACTTGCTGTTACCTAACCACCCAGCACCTGACAGCATCACTTCTTGTCTCTACAAAGCCTTGCACCGTAAACAGAAAATTTCATTAACCTCTTGACAGAGATGAGAAAATGGTAGAGAAAGGTAACTCCTAGCCAAACCTAGATTGAGAATCTAAGAAATCGGATGCTTAAACTGAGACCACCGTCTCAGCTACCTGGTCCAGACCTTGAGTACCACCCACTCTGGAAGTCTAAACCAACTATATCTGCACTGATTAAAAATGGTCCAGATAAGTTCCTGCTTTAATCATAGAATGGCTTGAGTTGGAAGTGACCTTAAAGGTCATTCAGGTCCAACCCCCTGTTAACCTTTGTCTTATCACTACACTCCCTGATGAAGAGTCCCTCCCCAGCTTTCCTGTAGCCCCTTCAGGCCCTGGAAGGCCGCTATAAGGTCTCCCTGGAGCCTTCTCTTCTCCAGGTTGAACAGCCCCAACTCTCTCAGCCTGTCCTCGCAGGAGATGTGCTCCAGCCTCTTGATCATCTTTGTAGCCTCCTCTGGATCCTTCCCAACAGCTCAAACCACCGGTGACACTGTCATCCCTTATCTACAGCATAAATGTAATATATATGAGAATGAGAAGACATGTGAGTATCATCAAGAGAGTAGGAGCAACAAAACCCAGTAATTTCCAAAGCAATTTTGCAATAATCTGTATGACTATACCTATCTATACATCTATATATATATTTCAAAGGTAAAATCATATGATGCTCCATGTTCATACTGACTTTCAAATCAGCCTCTGAGCTTTGCTATGAAAAATCTCCTTCCATCTTGCCAGGTGGCGGAAAAAAAAGTCACATGTGAAGTTTCTCTTTTCCACGCATTTACCTTCCCACGTCCTGCCTGGTGGCACACAGGATTTTCACAGCCTGGCTAACCTTTCCTGGTAGGCTGCCCTGGTCTGACAGGGATGGATCAGACTGTAGGTAGAGCTGAGGTGTCTACACTGTAGAGATTACTGGCCTGGGGCTGCAGAGAAACCTGTCAGCACTCCCAGGGCTGAGAGAGCAATTATAAGGGGAAAGCAAAGACATCCTGTGCTTTGGATTAGAAGAGGACAGATTTCACAGGCAACTCAAGCCAAAAAGGAAGAGGTCCTGAGAGTCACCAGTAACTTATTACATCCCTCTGAATTACATCCCCTCTAACAACAAAAAATAATAATAGAAACGGAGAGAAGGAAAAAGAATTATCTTGTTGCCATTCATCTAATGTATTTATTGTACTCCATTTTCTGTGATTTTTTCCCCCCCATCCTCCAGCCATGTGTTATAGAAGCACAGAAGTACTGCCATCAGGGGGAAGACAGGAAGGAAAATCAAACTGGCTCTGAATTAGGCTACCAGCACTGCCAGCTGCAGCGGCACTGGGACAAGGATTGGGGCAGGCTCCAAAATCGGATCCATGCTGAAGGGCTCTCAGGCAGGCTCGTGCAGCTGGCTCTTCATAGTGGCATGCACCTCAGCTGCCTCGAGCTTCCCTTAGCATTATGTTAAGCTGGAAAGGAAACACCTGATAAAAAAAACAGCTATCACTGAAAAACAGTGCAAGCCTTCCTGGAAAGTCAGGAGCAAACCACGTTAGAAATAACTCCTAGCGCATGCCAGAAGGATCACTGGGAGCTAAATCCTGAGGTGACACACAACCAAGTTTTGACAAAATTGATTTTTATGTTTAAGTATTGCTGAGCCACAGCCTTATGAAAGATTACCAGAATTTGAGACACGATATATAGAAGAATTTATAAGTATTTTGATACTTTAAATACTTCAAAGCCAGAAGAATGCTTAGGTGCCTACTCAAGTTAGCACACAAACACTACACCATCATCAGCATGCCAAGCATTCCTTCTTTTCTTTCCCTTCCTCCCCCCAAAAATGCACCCTGGCACATAGAAGAGAATACAGTGCAGAAATAACAGAACTTGTCACTGTAAAGAGATGTGTGAGAATGAGGACTGTTATAAGCATAGGCTCAAAGGAAGTCAGAGATAATAGGTGAACACCAGCACAAGACTCATAGCGAGGAGTGGTCTTTTGCTCAGAAAAGGTAAAGTATAAGAATACAAAATCAAAAGAAATCACCAAACCAGTATCATGTCTGAGCTATTCAGAGATTTAGGAGAAGTATTGTAATTGCCACAGAAAGGAGGGGGAAAACAGACGAGAAGATGGGGAAAAAAAAATGATAAAAGCTTTAAGTGAATCCACTTGCTTTCTTCCTGCAAAACCAGCCTGCAATCTCTTTAGAGTAGCAAGTATCATTTTATTCTTTGTCTGTACAATACAACAGAGGCCCAGAACACTGAAGTTTCAGAGAGCTGCTACATTACAAATAAATAACAATAATCCACTTAATCTCTGCTTAATGCGGCCCTGAAGGGAATGCAAGCGAGATTATCAACTGGCAGCATTTATTCAGCAGAACTTCAGTTACGGTTCACAGGCAAAAATACATATCCCTCCCCACAGAAGTGTCTGTTGGCTTCAATGGAGCAAATAAAAAACTTGAAGACTTCATAAACTGTTAAAGAAGTTTAGGTACAAAAGGAAGGGAAAGAAGAGCGTGTAACCACGTAAGCACTGTGAGAGGCTTTGCGTCAGATCCAACAAAAGCAGTGGAAGCAGTGGAAAACAATTGAAAGGCAGAGAGAAAAATAAAACCAGGATTGCCACATAGCTTCGAGGACACGAGAGCTCCCACTCCCTGTACTGCTGCTTTGCAGCAGTACAGTCGCAGAGAAGGCAGATGCTGTGGTAGATGCCATCCCTGTTTCAGCTCATCACCCACGTCCCATGCAGAGAAGGGCTGGGTGGGATTGCCTTGTCCCAAGGACCTGCTCCGTGGTTGGCTGCAGGAGAATGTGACAGACGCAAACGGGCATCGAGGGAGAGATTAAAAATGTCACACCAAAACCACACTTACAGCAACCAGTTTTTCAGGGGACACATTCACTCCTTTCACATCTTCTTCTTCTGGCTCTTCGTTTTCCTTATTGTCAGTGCAAGAGACAGAGTCTTGGACTGAGCAAGTGCTAAGCAAGTCTGGCAAACTGGTAGTTGGGTACTTCAGAAAATCCCCTTCAGCAGATTCCTACCCGAGAGACAACAAAATATGTTACATCACATGCAGAAAACCATCAAAGTCATGGTGAAACTGCTCCATTTCACTTGCCCGGTGAGAGCTCCCTAGTAAACCCCTCCTCATCACTACACACTTCCATGTGCTTTAACGGCCCAGTTATAAAAAGCAGACCTGGTTTCAGAGTGCATATGTGTTAAACAGAGGCCAACACATATCTAAAACACACAGATTTTAAAATTTAGAATTTAAAATAAACGGTTCCCCAGCAGCCTACTCCTCCCCACTTTGGGTTTATTAAATGTCACTACGAGCAGACTCAGAGTTGAGAGACCTCATTATTCATTTCACTGCATCCCAAATCACACTGTGTGCTCCTTCTCTCTCCCCGCAGATGTTCCCTCCACAGGTTTATCTATCTACATGCATAAGAATAACATACCGACAACCTTACTTTGGAGAACAGAACGAAAACTGACTCACTGATCCTCTACCAACTCATTCCTGATGCTTCAGGATCTGTTTCCAGTCTTTGGCAAATACATGCATCAGCTGAAAGCAGTGGCCAGACAGATTCTCATCTTACTGCGTTCAGAAGGATAAAAAATCCCGCGTTCAAGAGCACTCACCAGGCCAAACCGCAAGGCTGCTCTGCCACACCAACAAATAACACCCAGAGGGAGTTGCTGGTGAACACTTCACCTACCCGAACCTTTTCTGAGAGCACCTGAAACACAGCACAGGCTGGATTCCCCACCGCTTGCCTTTCCAAGTCCTTCTCCCAAGGACGTGAAAACTGTCCAAGTGCACAGAGCATGGGCCAAACAGATTCACAGCCTGACCAGGAACATGAATTTTTATGCTGTACGCTTATTCGCGATTATTATTTTGATGTAGTCATCAGATGAAGAAGCTGATGATTTTAAGGAGAAATTTATGCAGTCTACCACCTGGTGTTTTGGCAGAGCGTCTAATTGTCTAAAGCAAATACAAAATGTACCTACTTCAGGTCAAAGTGTGTTGTTTCCAGAACAAACACTGGTGGGGTTAGTACCAGAATGTGAGCCTACAGAAGGTCTTCAATGAACTTGACTGTCTAACTTAAATGTTACGAGAATTTAGAGGCTCTATACTTCGAATATAGTGGGATCAAGCCTCTGAGCATAAAGCATGCCAGGAAGCCATAAAAGCATCCAGACATTAAACGCACATAAACCTGCATTAGGTTGGCTGGGGCAGCCTGAAGATAAAGCTAAGAAAAAAATTTTAAATACTGACACAGTGGATATTTCACACTTGCACCTGGAAATGCAGGTTTAAGGGTGGTCCCTTTGGCCCAACATGCTCCTGCCACCACACCAAAGGCCCTGATGCTCCCAGCTGCAGGCAGGTTCTTCTATGAGATTCTGGGCACTTTTGGAAGCTGGTTGGCCCCCACCAACTGCCTGCATCAACCCAAACAGGGGAGTAGCAGGCTGTGGTCCAGAGAGGAGAGTAAACTGGAGTGGGCAGGATTTTCTTAAACAAAGGACAAAACACTGTGTAATATCTCCTCAACCTCTCCATCGATGAAAACAGAATGAAGAGCTCGACTGATAAATGAGCTCCACTTTCATTTCCCTGAAATTTCATGCTACTTTATCTGCAAGAGCTCAACTCAAAGATATTAACGAGGACAAAATAAGGAACTCAAGCCAAGAGATCATCATCAAGAGACCTGAGGCACACAGATAGGACAAGAGATGAGAGCAACGGAGGCTGTGCCGGCAGGAAGCAGAAGAGGCTGAGAACTGCCTGCTTTATTTAGCATATATTTTAAGAAAATGGCTTTGGCCAAAACTTATGTAACGTCTGCATGAATAAACAGACTCATTTGCACACTGAACGACAGCGGCAATACAAGCAAATCATTAAGTCGGTCTATACCCTGCTGATTTGCCACAGATTTACGGCAGCTACTGATGCATTTCCCATAGCTGTGCGTTAAATTTAAGGGAGCAAACATGCACATGAGATTCCCTATCAAAAATACACCCTTTCCAAGCAGCGCTTGCACAAGCTTTTATGGACATACATTCAGGAGACCACTAAGGAGAGGACTGTACCTTGCTAGCGACCACCAGCTGCACCAGGCCAGCAGCCGAGCGAAGGAGAGCCACGGCGTCCTGGTGGGAGAGCCCAACCAGCGACTGCCCGTTGATCATGAGGAGCTCGTCGCCCGCTGTCAGCCTGCCGTCCCTGTGGAAACAGAGCGGGAACAGGGAGCTGCAGGGTGGTCCTTCTCTAGCGCCGTGCTCTGGTGGCACATGGCAGGACATAGAGGCACGGAAAACATGAGATCTGGCTGATACTAAGCTTTCATCAATCAGTGCTGTGCTATTTGCCTCCAAAAAGTAGCTCACTGGTATAACCAGAACCACTTTACCCTCTTTGCAGGGCTGAGACCCCTCAAACCTTCTTTATGCCCCACCAGAGACAGCCAGAGAGCAGCAGTGAAGACCAGCTGCCCTGCTTCAGGGAGCAGGGCTGGCAACACCCTGGCTTCCAATACCCACGGTCACGCATAGCGATCCCACGGGAAAGACCCATCTGGCAAAAAAGGACTTGGAGAAAAAGCCCCACAAGCCATTAGGGTTCTTGCTTTACGCTTCATCACCAAGCAAGTGTTTAATCTGTCTACAGTTTGGACTAAAAAAGCTCAAGAAACTACAGCAAACAATGACAAAATTAAGTTTTGAAGCTAAATATGCCATATTCTCACCCTCCAACAGTGGAAGGGCAGAACCCCTACATCTGTCTCATAACTCTGGCTAACAGCAATGGCAAAGTATTCTCCACTACACCCACTCCCACAAAAGTGCTGCCATCGTCTCACCTGTGTGCGGAGCCGCCTTCCTCCACGTGGGTGATGATGATGCTGTGAGGGGACCGCTTTGACCCTCTGCCTCCTGTTATCTGGATTCCCAGCCCGTCCGTCCCCTTCAGGATGTGCATCTTCCATATGCGGCAACCTTCTCGCTGAGAGAAAATGTGCAGAGAGTCCTTGAATTTGGATTTGGACACTGAGAGAGGGCTGGGAGGGTACAGGAGGGAGCTATTTAGCACCTTGCTGCCCACCACCATGCACCCATACAGCTCAAGCTATATGGGTGTTTTTGCTGAGCTTTGCTGTGTTAGCTGTGGTCCAAGCGAAGGAGGCAGAAAGGAGGATGCACAGAGCAGGGTCAGCACGTAGAGGTTTCCTTGCAGGGCCTGTTTGCAGCTTTTCTGAGCCACGCAGAGGTGCTGCTCTCAACGCCCTGATCCTTCTCGAAGCTACCAGCAGCCTCAAAACCCTTCGCCAAAACTCAAGGATGAGGTGTGCAGGGCTGCAGAGGAGCAAGATGATGTTCAAGGGCGACCTTGAACACTGGGTAACGCAGCTGCTACTGCAGCAGGGACCAGACTGGCAAGATACAGCAGCATTTCCTTCTCCAGAGGGGTTTGCAGGATTTGAGACACAGGAAAGAAAATACCAGCTTCAAATCATCAGCTGCCAATTAAATATTTCTCACTGGAGAGCTGTTGTGCAGACTGTAATAAATTTATCCACCGCAGAGAATGACTTTTCAGTATAAGCAAGGTAATTGGTAACATTTAAGACACCTTTATTTTTATTTTTTTTAATGATTATAAATACTAGTTCAAAAAGTGCTTTACAAACTCCAGAGCAATATGAAATGCAAACAGAAAACTAGTTCCCCTGAGTCCCACCGCAGGACTGGGCACAAGGAAACACAAGCGTGGCAGATACCAGCGGAGCAAAAAACGAAAGAGAAAAACAAGCAAGCAAGCAAGACGCATAAGGCTGTTGCCAAGACTCTCAGAGAGGGGAAGAACTAGGATAACAGAATTATGAGAAAGGCTTGGAAGTTTGTTTTCAAGCTTGCAAGACAGCAAAATGCACAATTCGAAGGCAGTTTTTAGGCCATGTGTTGTAGTCACCAGGCACCCGGTCAGCTATTTCTGACTGGGTCTGTTCTGCACATAAGTAACGCTCTCGCAGTACACAAACATCCAAGTAGCAAAGATGATTAAAATTTCATGCCAAACCGTGAAGAGCATGTACAAATTGCTGCTTGTTTCTGAGAAAGGGAACTGCTAAATATATCGGCAAACCCAAGGGTTGTGACAGCAATCTGCGGATTTTAGGCCAACGTTGTTTATCGGAGCCTTTATTAAGTGAAGAACGTGGATTTTTTTACCTATGTAGAAACTTTTAAATTCAATACAAGATAATTTTTTCAGATACAGCACAAAAAGGTTGGTATCTACAGCAGTATCTTAAGAACAAAGTAAATAGTAATCTTATACAGCCCCTACCACCACAGGTAGGAAAAACAAGAAAAACACACCAGGTGTAGTAAGAGGTAACCCAAAGGTTTGAGCCCAAAAACATATACACCTGTGGGTAATTTGTTTACTTGAAAGTCATGCACACGAGCAATATCTCAACAGGTTTAACCGGGATCCTCATTGCACTGATAAAAACCTCAGTCTCCTGCTGAATAACAGGACATGTCAGGACAGAGAATACTTTGAGATAAATCAGAGTGATATGTGAGATGCTGTGTTAAATGCAGGGGCAAGAGTCAACTATATTTATCTACTTAAAACCCAGAACAGAGCTACAGCATGGAAATGCTCCATAGAGGTTTTATTGCTACAAAGTACCTTGTACCCATAACGAAAACAGTGTTAACAGAGAAATACAATCTCTTTGCCTCCCCCAGTCAAGCCCAGGCTGAAATGATGAGCATCTATTCTTCTCACAAGATGCCACTCTGAGTGTCCCATTGTTAAATGCAGTTTGGAAGCAGACCCTCCAATAAAGTTTAACAATGCAGTCATAAAATTGCATTTAATGATTTGGAGAAGCTTTCTGGAATGTGAGTTATGCAAAGGCCCACGACATGCAGCGCCTCGCTTGCATTCCTCAGCACTCCTCACTATCATACATATTATTAAAAAACCCAACCAAACTCAAATTTATTAATTTGACCCATTAATTATTTGGCCCATTCTCAAATATTCATTTACATAGCAAAACACTTAAGAGCAAATGGCAAGACTGATGCTCTTAATGCAAGCACCATCTTATTCCCCTTGAAATACCACCAAAATTGAAAGCACTTGTGAAGTAAAGCATTGCTCAGTTCGGACACAGTTGGCAGAACACAGTCACAATAAAGTCAACGAAACCATCTGGCACATACCCAAACATGTACTTCTTTCACTCATTTTCAGATGACACGGTCACCACCTCCTGTGTAAGACAAGGTTGTCCCTCCAGTCCCTGCCGGTCAGCTACATGTATTTCAGTGGGAATAAACAATTCGGCGTCAATTGGAAATCAGATCCCCTCACTGTTCTTTCCCTCTTCATCATAAAACAATCATAGCTCTTCACTTAACCATGTGCTACAAAGCAAACGCCCCCCACCAATACACACGTACTTTGGAGGAACGTCACTCCAAGATTCTGAAGTATTAAAAAAGGAGATTGCTAGCCTTTGCTTGAGGCCTCCTGGAGAAAGGGGGTGTTCAGCAGAACACCTCAACCCCCCAAAAAGCTGCTCTCTTTTGCACAGAGCAGCATGGGATACTTCACAGCCAGCTAGGAAATGCTGCTGGCTTTGAACATGCTTCTTATGTGAACTCCATCACAGGAAAGCCGTAACAGTAAAGCTCTGTGCCAGTTCCAAGGATTTATATGTATTTAAATTCTACTTAAAACCAGTTTTCTTGAGTTATTGGAGATGACCAGGTTGGATAGAGCCAGGCTCTTTTCAGCAGCGTCCATTGACAGGACAAGGGGCAATGGGTTCAAGCTGGAACACAGGAGGTTCCATAAAAATATGAGGAAAAACTTTTTTTACTGTGAGGGTGACAGAGCACTGGCACAGGCTGCCCAGGGAGGTTGTGGAGTCTCCTTCTTTGGAGACATTCAAAACCCACCTGGACACTTTCCTGTGTGCTCTACTGTAGGTGATCCTGCTCTGGCAGGGGGGTTGGACTAGATGATCTTTGAGGTCCCTTCCAACCTCTAACATTCTGTGATTCTGTGAACATCATAACTAAACGCTCCTAAAAACAGAAATAAAAAAGCCCAGTAATTCCTATCTTTAATTTTGAAAATTTTTAAGCAATCATATTTTCTAGCTTTCCTTCATAAACAAGAAGACTACAAGCTCACTTAGTCTTTAAACGAAAGGTAGGATTCTGGTGTATTCACTCAGCTCCAGAGACTTACAATACCCAAGGGAAACTCGAAGTGTAGTTAGTTTTGACTATTTGCAGGTCTGATGTCACTGTCCTTGGAGCCTGCATAATTCCTGCCCAGAGGAGGACAAGTTTAACTGTTAGACTGGTCCCTTCCGACTGGCTGCACAGTTCTGGTTGCTGCTTGGCTGCCGTCAGTTTCATTGTCCTATTAACATATAAACTCTTCCATCCTCTCAGAGTAATTCTCATAGCTCCTTTTATAAATGACTCTGAATAATCCCCCAAGTTTTGTGAAAAAGTGGCACAATGAACGTACACGTGTACACCCACAGCTCTCGGTGCGTTTTCATGCCGGTAGCACAGACTTGTGCTGATGCCACTCCAGGCATCCTCGGCAAGAACTGAGAGAGAGGCACAACCAGCTCCTGTCTGAGCCGGGTACTAGGTGATACCCAGCTCCTGTCACCCTTGAGAAAATGGAGACCCACCTATATTCTTTATCCAAAGGCAGCAGATCACAGTAACAAAGCGCAGCACTTGAGAACCCAAGTGCTAAGGGTTCACTAGATAACAACCCAGAAAATTTTGTGCAATTGGCCTGAGATTCAGTCAAGACAGACACTCAGAAATAAATCCATGCTTGCTTTGAATAAAAAAGGAATATGAGGCCAGAATTTCCCTGTAGAGATTTGCTCCCCATCTCCTGGGAGCAAATGTTAACTCTGCTCACATCCACCCCACGGACTTTGCTTGTAAACCCAGAACAGCAGCAGACCTGCCTACGCAGAGGGACTGCGGATTCCGAGGGACTGTGGATGCCTCTCAATGGGAGGGTTTCATGGACATTATAGACCAACACTTGTCAAAGACAGCCTCAGAGGAGGAGGTGTAAGTCCCTTACAAGCCTATGTCTTTTGACTTCCCTCAGATCGCAACCAGAAACACAAATGGTAAAGTCAGGCTGCAGTCTGGCTAATAGCTAATTTTTGCTCTCTGCTGTTACACCACTCTTAGGCAACGCAACTTTCCTCCTAACTTGGCTCTTTCAAGCAGGCAGCCCTTTGGACCAGATTTTTCCACTTGAAGCTGATAACTTCACAGTGCTTAAGCTACAAATAATTAAAATGTCTTTAAAGACAGTATGAACATTCTACTTGGATTAATAGCAAGCAAAAAAAAAAAAAAAGAAAAAAGAAAAAAGAAAGAAAGGGTCATCTATGTAACAGACCGCAAGTGAGAATAGGGAATACAGTTGGCAGCTTCAAGTAGGTCCCTGCAGGCCATCTTGCTCCACCGTGAAGCCATTGTACATCGGGGCAGCCTCTGTTCGGAGCGAGCCTACATCTGGAATAAACTAGTGTGTTACGGATCAGAAGGGAAGCAGGCTGCCAGCACGACATGGGGAAGCTCGCCTTCTGCCTGCTCCAAGTGCATACCATCAAACGCTCGATTTCATAAGCACATCATTAATAAAACAAAAAGGAACATTTTTCCTCCGAGTGTTGAGGGAAATAAATAAATAACTGAATGAAAGACATTGGAGCTGTTCTTCCTCCCTAATCTTCTAGCTAATTGCAGGGGAGTTTAAAGGGGTTTGACTGATTTTGACTGTGCCGTGTTCAAGAAGCTGCAAATCTACATATACAAAGGAAAAACTGCTTTGAAATCTTGTATTAAAGAAAAGCTTGGCAGGAGCAAGGTGTAAACAAATGGAAAACAGAAACGCAGTAAGTAGTTAAAGAGCCAGACAGTAAAATGGAAAATGTAAAATAGTTGTCTACAAAAAAGCACTTTCTGTCACAGCAGCAATTCAGCAGAACCTGGTGTAAATATGAATCAATTTAAGAATAAAAACAGAGATAAACCCTGATGAGAATACCAATAACCACACAAGGTCTGTATGCACACACTGACGGCCACAGGCCCTAACACAGCCCGTGGGATGTCTCTCTCCCTCTACATTTCAACATGGATTTTTACTGTCTGTCTGCAGAGACTGGTTCCCACTTAAAAACTTCAGAGGTTTTCTCCGTAGGAGCAGCTGAAGCAAACAGCAAGCTCTTCCTCATGGGCCACAAAGATGCTTTGGGAATATGACACTGACGAAAAAGTTTTAAGTTCCATGCATTTAAAAAAAATAAATTACTTCAGTAGGCTTCATAGGAGCTGGCAATCAACTTACTGATCACACACAGCTGAAAACCAGCACAAAATCTCCCAAAGAGAAATGCTCCACATCCAGACCAGCATAAAAGCAACTGCCTTCAAGCAACAACCACTGCAGCATCCTCCTCTATGGGAGTATACCGTGATGTCCATGCCAGCACACAACTCCCTAGCATCCTTCACTGATGTGGGATACATTAAATTACAGCTCCCAGCTGCCTGCTCCACACTGAGTCAAACCATGCCTCCTCCCACTATCCCCATTCCCCAGCAAGCAGGTGGGAGAGAGAAGTCCATAGATGGGGAATTAACCTGCATGATCACATACCAGGTGAGAAGCTCAAACGTGTTAATCTCCAGATACAGTCAAAAGCCATCACTCCTCACATCACAGATATTAGTATGAATGACTCAGTACCAGAAAATCATGCCAAAATCTGTGGGTTCTTTTGCAGATTCTTAACACAGCAATTATTCCATTAGGGGATAATGATCGTATTTTTCATCTGATACTAACTAGGTTAATTTTAAGGCTGATGTGACAGCAGGACTCCTGCTTTCATCTGCTACCTTGGGTTTTGTTTTTGTTGTACAAACAAGCTAAACAAGTCGAAGACCAATCAAAACCGGGGGGGGGGGGGGGGGGGGGGGGGGGGCGGGGGGCAGTAAAATCCAAATTGCTTTATCAATAAATACCCCAAGACAGGAGTCCTTTGTCCACCCTTATTGCCTATGAAGTTTGTTAGCAGTTAGCCACTGAAGCCTTTGGCTTCTCCCTCTGGATGATGCAAGCCTCACAGTGGGTGTCTCCTACACCACTTTAAAGAGGGGGGGACCACGTGAACTTTCCTCAAAATAATTAGGAGCCAGCAGCACAGAAACAACTGCGATTACATTCAAGTGTCCACTGCTGATCTAGTAAGTTCCCTTTTTTGGACAAACGGCTGCCAGATCCTTGGCAGCCTTTCACTGAAACTCAAGTACTTTCCCCACGGAAAGAGAGTGTCTTAAGGGATAAAGCCTGAGGAACAGTCGAAAACAAAAACATACCCCTCCCCAAACACAAACACATAATTAAAATCCACAAAACAGGCATCACAGCAGAGTGGATGAAAATTCTGCAACTTAAAGCAGACTGTCCCCCAGGGATCCACCTCCTGAGACAGACTGCTTGTTGACATCATTTCCTTGGCAAGGGCTTTAAACATTTTATCAGCCATTGCAAGCACCTGAACTACATCATCACCCTCTTACAAAAATCCGCTGGAGTCATTTGTCAGCCTGAGCCATCAGTATCTGGATTGCACTTCTCCAGGCTGCTCCCCTGAAGCTTTATTGCAAGATCAGCCAAAGAATTTCTCAGCTATCCCTGAATCTAAGGGGTTTTGGCCCCACAATTTGCCTCTGGGGAGCTCGGGCTTTGAAAGGTTACAAGGCGTTTGCATTCCCTTGAGTTCCTTGCCCATTTTCATTCTCTTGCTGAGCTATTGGGAATGGTCAGTTTGGAGTTTCTGCTTGCTGCAGTAGATTAAAGCCCATCCTGGACTAAATCACCAGGTTCCCATGTCAGGGTCTCTCGTGGGGACTGGAAATATATCTGTAGGTGTCAGGAATCCTTTGGGTTTGCTCAGTGGTTTCAGCACCCTGCCACAAAAACTGAATTTATGTAGCTTTAGCAATCCGACTAACACCTGAAACATTACAGCACCTAAGAAAAGTGCATACTCTATTTTTAGATATGTCCACTTCGTTTCGAACATTCGCACTTCATGATTAAAACATCAGATGGTGCGAACCTACATTTCAGCTAAAGCCAATCCTTTGCACTCCACTTGTGGGTTTGCTGTGTCTTTAATACCATGCACGAAATTAAAAAAAACGCCTCACCTTCTGTGTAGGTCAGAAATGCTTTCATATCAGTGCTTTCACCTACGGTCTGTGATAGCTGGGCATGGCTGAGATCTCCTGTAACACAACCTCATGTGCTGCCTGTGCTGCCTTTGGGGGTAGCTCATTTCCAAGAGTGAGGACCCCATTTTGAAAGGATACATAAAAACTGATTCATTACAACTTACCCATTACCAGACAATAGCTACACCCAACCCTCCACCGCACCCTTGGAAAATTCAATCCAGGAACAGAATAAAAGGACAGATTGCTATTCAAAATTAAAATCTACAGCTTCCACAGCTGTGACCATAATTTAAATCACAGCAAAGAAAGGCAAAACATTAAGTCAGTTAAAAAAATCTGGCAGCAAATGAGACTTAACCCCAGAAAGTTGTGACGATGGTTGTTTTATGGCAAGGGGGAACATAACTGGCAGCAAAAAAAATTAACTGTAATTTCACTACTAGTTACATCAAAGCACTTCCTAAAACCCCAAGCAAAAGCAAGGCTAAGTTTTGTCAGTGCTGTACAGCTACAATTAAAAGACAGCTCTTGTCCCTAAGAGAGTTTACAACCCAAAACAGACAAGAGAGAGGGAAGACGTGCTTATCACAGTGCACATTAAAACTTCAAGACAGTAGATAGCCCCAGGATTTGTGTTAATGAAAGTTGGAAACAAACACAACAGATAAAAAGATGTAAAGAACAGACACAAATTCTGAAGAAGGCCTTTACATGACTAAAGATGTCTACACTAAAAACTAAAAATAGACTTATTTATGTCTGAAACATGCATCATGTAAGAGTCCCATAAAAGCCTTGATGAAACAATAATTACTGCTTAGGTTGCCAAAAAAAGTTGAGGTAAAGCCACTTAGCTTCACTGGAGTACCTTGCTCACAGCAAGGTTTTCTTTTCTGTACAGAAAGTGGATGAGAATTTTTTTGCCTCCATCACATTTTAAAAAAAAAATAGTAAAATGCTTAAAGACAGTACAATATTTCAGGCCTCGTGTTTTGATTGCTGCAATGTGCCATAAGCCTTCCTCTTCTGCCTGGCAAGATAAGGAACATTTTCCATTAACCAAAATGCAAGGTAAGGCTGGCATTTGCCAACAGTAATTGGTAAATACTGCTGCAGAAAGGCTGTCAGCCTTTCCTAGCTACAAAGCAAAATGCAATTCAAAAGCATTCATCCTTTCCCGAGAAAAGCCATCTTAATAAGAAAGCCGTAACAGGTCCGGACAAAGAAGAAAGTTGCTGATAAAAGGAAAACCAAGTGCCGTGCAGTTGCAGCGATAGAAAAGGACCTGCTGGCTGGCAAAAACCCGGCTGGTCTTTTACTTACAACTCTGTGTGCACCTGTGTAAACACTCACAAGTCTGGAGAGGACTGTGGTTTATGTAAGCTGGGCCCAGTTGGTCTATAAGATAGCAGGGCTGCCTAGGCACACCGCCCCAGCAGCTGCAACCCACTGCAGAGTAATCAGGGTTAACACCATGGAGCCAAGGTCTTGAAGCACTATAGAGGTCTATAACCCAGACATCCTCCAAAAAACGTTGCAAGGCAAGACATTGACATGCCCTCTCCCTCCTCTCTTCCTTTTTTTAATAGATGGTGAGCTGACTTCACAAGAAGAGCAGGCACATCTTACAGGGCCACCAGGTGCTGACTTGTTTCCACTCTGGAAAGGTGTCCCACCGTGGCCCTGCTGCTACGACCAGCCTGAGAGACCTGGTGCACAACCTGCACTCCTCCCATGCCATGTATTTCTCCCAATGGAGAAATGTCCAAATGCAGCACCCCCGGCCCTCTCCACCTGCCTCCTTCACTGTTAAAGCACTTTTATTCTCTGCAGTCTCCTTTACACAGTTAACACTGGTGACTGCTAAATTTGGACGTGGATTTCAATCCCTCATGAATCTGGATGCTTATACAGAAGCAAGAGGATGCAAGGGGGAAACTGGAGTTGTCTTGTTTTTAATTTTAGTGCTTGGTATTACAGGACTTTTCAGTGTGTCCTGCTGGGGCTGGAGGAAGTGGAGGTGGCCAGTCCACTCTTCTACACTTCATCTTCACTTCTGGCTTCATTGACAAAAGCCTCTCGTCATGCCAGTGAGATCTCAATCTATTCAAGTAATTCTTAAAAACTATACTCGCACTCCTCACACTTATAACCCTGGTCCTTGTAACCCTCACAGGTCTACTTCTGATCTCTGCCCATGCCAGCTATACCCAGCCACCTCTGGGCACCTCTTAGAGGTGAAGAGCGAAGTGGTCCACAGCTCTTCCAAAAACACCACAACAGAGAAACTGAGAACAAGACCAGAAAACGCAGTGAAACCACAACATTGGTACATTGTGACGAAACCTCAGTTTCCTTCTCTTTATCGCTTTTCGGCTGACTCCAGCAGCCCCTCCCCATATTCCGTTTTCACCTGCACCTCTAAAATTACCAGCCTACAAAACACCACCCCATCTCCGGCCACTGAATAAAAGAAGCGAACTTTGGGGAGTTCTGTATTTAAGCTTTCCAATCTTGCCAGGATGTGATGGATCATTACTCCAGCTCAAAGATTGCCTGGTCTTAAATCACTGCCCATGACTCCCACTGCAGCCAGCCTGGGTCCTCTCCAAGGTCAGGTCTGGTTTCCAAACCTTCAACATCTTCCTGCCAGACAAACTGAGCCTCGCTGCTTTGAATCCTCACATTTTAAAGGGCATTTAGGTTCATCCTAAAAATATCGCAGCATAACTTAACCGCCTGTAAACATTAAATGCTGGCTGCTAATTGACAGGTACAATATTTACTGAGGGTTACATCCCAGCAAACAGCCTGGCAGATTTGTTTATACATAGCAATAGCAATGCCAAGTACACAGGAGAGACAGACCAAGATCTGGGAGATGAAAGCAAGCCTCAGGAAGGGGACTGACACACGCATATAAACCAGTAACACAGGAATCTCCTGGCAGGTTCACTTGACAAACAGTACTCGTCTCACCTCTTGCTTCATGACTCAGCACTGTTGTTACTGGCAGTAGGCAGCGAGAAAATGGGAGAACAACCCCCACGCTCACAGGAGATGAGGTACCCTCAAAAAAAATGATACCAAATACATGTGGATGCCTTAAAAGCACTCCCAGCACAACATCCCCAATGCCATGAGCCATGAGCTTAACGCTGCGTTGAGTCCAGCAGAGGTTGAAGACATGCAGATTTGATCCAATCTCTTTCCCCTTGTTTTCATCACAACAACTTCAAGCTAATCTTCTACAGGGAGAAACAGAGATGGTTCCGGACTCCATAGTCCAATTTCAGTAACTCCCCAATCTGTGCCCTGGAGCAGGGGAGGGGAAAGAGGTTCAGAGAGGACCAGGGCGGTGATGAGGACCAGGGCAGTCCTCCCACAGCCACACTGGTCAGAGAAGCTTCTTGAAGCCTTTTCTCCCACCATAGCCAGCCTCCATCCTGCCGTGGGCTGGCTCTCATCCTCTCAAAGTGAATACAGTGCTCCGTGAAGGCGCAGGGCTGACAGCCCTGGATATTCAATTAGCCAACATGTGGAGAAGACGATGAGCATGGGGCAGGTAGTAGAGATGGATCTGCTTTCCCCATGGAGCTGGTGCCCTGCCTGTGCACCCTGTCCTTGCTTGGGAGGGGATAACTCATCCCACAGTTACAAGAAGTTTGGTTCACATTCTGAAGCCTGGAAGTAGTCTGCAACTTCTGACACAACGTCCTGGATGTCATTTTCAAAAGGCTCCCGACATGACTGGATCTCATGTGCCTGAGTGGCCAGGTCACACTTTGAAAACTGAGCTAGAAGTGAGATTTGAGGCTCCCAAGTGTCTTTATTCTTTGTGCTTTTTTTCCTTTTTTTTTTTTTTTTACAAGACTCAAAGGATATTGAAAATTTTATTCACTATCAGTATTGAATACTGAATTAAGAAACTGAAGTAAGCCACTCACTTCTCTTACAGCAGCTGCCTCACAGATGCTAAAGCAATGGGCTTCTACAAGGCCCCCTCATCTTAAAAAAAAATATGAGCAAGGCATGCTCTTCAGGCTCCAGCTATTCACATTTCTCCTCATTAAGATGTCAGGGAAATGTAATTAATACTGACATAGATAGAGGTCATATTTCTAAGCAAAATATTAGGGGAGAAAAAAAAGCGAGAGAAAAGCAATTTTACTAAATGACTGTGCCTCCCAACAGACTCCATAACAGATACACCACAACTGAACAGACTATAGCTCTTAAATTTCCAGTGAATCAACTACGCTTTCACGTTTTACAAAGCCACCTTGTACGTGCTTTGCATTAAACATGTATTTATTGCTCACTTTGATACATATATGTTCCGAATTTAACAAATTACTTCTAAAACCAAAGTGACTGAAAACATCAAGGTAGCACTAGCATGAGATGGTTCTGGATCAAGAGTGTTTTTTTTTTCCCCAGATATTTATTTATTTGGCTTTCCACCTCCTCAAAACATACTCTGATCATCTTCATTTAAAACACGTTTAATTAAACAACTTCAGAACAGATTCAAGAAGTTTTTATATGGACCACAGCTTTCAAAATACTGAATAATGTACTGATTTTTAAACTTTTCTTTCAGAAAGACTCTAATAATAAGGCTTGAACAAACAGTACACAGATATCATGCCAGTCCTGCTGCATCATGAAATCCAACATATCTCACTGGTGGGAAGAGCAGGCTTTCTCCATTACACTGCTTTAAGACCAGCATTTTTTAAAATTGGTTTTAGCCCTTCCAACACACTTTAAGTCACATTAGTTTAAGTCCACAACCACTATCAGCACCACCCTGCAGCAGTGCTGGGGAGCACTAATTGAGAAGACACTTTCAAACCTGTGTTGTCCTCAACAGAATTTAGTGATGAAATGGCCACTCACACTGCTCTGTTACCAACTCTGAAATCTTAAAACCAAAACCAGCTGCTGCAGCAAGTCCCAAGCCCAACAAAGCAGCGTTCATCTGTTTATACTATCCGTGTCTCTGGAAAGACTGGCAGGCAGCACTTTTGGTGACAGATGCATACTGAAACCTAAACAAGGCTTGGGTTATTTCCCTCCATCCAGCAATCCTGCAATTTTAGCCATGCAACAAAACCCAAGATCTCCATTAGGATGAAGAGAGAAGCAATGAAAGGCCCAAATCCCACTGTCGTCCCAGATGTTAACAAATTGTCCATCTCATCAACGCAGAGAAAAATTCACAATCAACTTCCATGTGGTCCCCAAACACTGGCCGAACGAGTTCTGTTACACAAATAAATGCACTGTGGTCTCATGCATCAGAAGGGAGGCTTCAACTCCAATGTTAACATGACCTCAAGCTCAGACAGAACCACACATTAAGTCCCAAAGGGCAAAATGACCATCTTCCATCAATACCTCCTGTCCTGGTGTCATGAAGTCATTGGTTGTCTCAAAAAAAAATCCTGAGCCCAACCCTGACAAGTCAGAGATATAAGGACCTTCCCCTCCATCACAAGTGGAACACAGCAGAGGTTTCTCACAATTATTATTTAATTCTCTAACCCTCCCGTCTCCCTGCTTTGGACCCCATCCCACAGCTCAGTGTCCCAACACCGTGGGTTGTGATCCACAGGCTGAGTCTGAGGACGAAGCACTGAAAACCTGGAAACCACTTGAGAAACTCTCCTTAATTAGCTCGTACATCTGTTGCTTCCTTCTCTAGGAAAACCCAGAGCAAACATACCTGGACAGACTGGTCACCAATGTCTGGCACACCACTATCCGACAGTCGGCACCGGTACTGCCCCCCGGTGTCCCGAAGTTGCTCCTCTCCGTTGCTTTCTGCTTCGGAGGTCTCCGGCTGAGCAACCTCCACCTCCATTGGGGTGCAGTGCCCGTTCCCATGCTCCAAGACGGGCTTTTCTTTACTGTCCTTGCCGCCCGGTGTTCTAGTGATGACTCCAAACTTCCTGGTCCTTTTCCCATTTTGAGAGGCTCTTTCACCGGGTTCAGGACTGGGCTTGGCTTTGGAGTCGCAGCTGTTGCTGTTGTTGCCGTTGGAGGGAGGAAGAGGGGCTTTGCGCTTGATGCGGCGCAACATGATCAGGTAGACGAAGCCGCCATTCCAGCACTGCTCGGCCAGGTAACTGCAAGGAAAGGGATGCTCAGGGATTACTGACTGCTCGCCCCAGAGTGCCCACATGCTACCCCAGCACCCCAAACACTCCGTGCTCCATGATGTTCATACACTTTCTCAGGTAGCTGATTACCCAGTGCCTGGATATGCTCGAGACATGAGCAAATGCTCTCTTCCTTCAGTATTAAGAGGAAAATATTACCAGGAATAACACTGGGAATAACAGCCCTACCAGTCATCCAGTCTGACCCTACTGCAGTGTAATACAACAACCCTCAGATGGGTTCCCACCACCCCGACTTCTGGTCCCAACATGAAAGGTGGAAAAGGAAAAGCAAAGGAGAGTGTTTCCAGTGGGACGCTAAAATATATATTTTATTTTTTTTTTAAAAAGGAAAGGTAAACTTCATTTGTGCATCAGCCCATAGAACACCTGCATCTTAAATGAGCCTCCTTAGTGAAACTAATCTTCTGCTTCAGTGTATGTACATGCTTTGAAAGCCTTGGGGGGAGAAAAAAAAAATCAGCCACTGGAGTAAGCAGGCATAGTGCCAAAGGCCCCAGTACAGCAAAGCATGGCACTATCAGGCATCCCAGCTCTCATAAAGGCACATGGAAATAAGGGAGGTTTCTTTTACAGCAAGTGTATTCCAGTGACTTGGCTGTTGCCAAGTCATTTCAGCTGTGCAAGGGGCAGTCACCAGGTACCACAGAATCATAGAATCATAGAGTAGTTTCAGCTGGAAGAGACCTTGAAGGTCATCAGGTCCAGCCTTTGTCCCAGCCCTATCAACCTGCTAAACTACGTCCCCCAACGCAACATCCACCTGTCTCTTAAACACCTCCAGGGACGGTGACTCAACCACATCCCTGGGCAGCCTGTTCCAATGGCTGACAACCCTTTCAGTAGAGAAATTCTTCCTAATATCCAACCTGAACCTCCCCTGGTGCAATTTAAATCCATTTCCCCTCATCCAGTCACTCGCCACGAGGGAGAACAGACCAAGGCCTGCCTCCCTACAGCCTCCCTTCAGGTAGCTGTAGAGAGCGATGAGGTCTCCCCTCAATCTCCTCTTCTCTAGGCTAAACAGCCCCAGATCCCTCTGCCTTTCCTCATAAGACTTATGTTCTAAGCCCTTCACCAGCATGGTAGCCCATCTCTGTACCCTCTCCAGCACCTCAATGTCCCTCTTGTAGTGAGGGCCCAAAACTGGACCCAGTAGTCGAGGTGAGGCCTCATCAAAGCTGAGTACAGGGGCATGATCACCTCCCTGCTCCTGCTCACTGCACCATTCCTCATCCAGGCCAGGGTTCCGTTGGCCGTCCTGGCCACCTGGGCACACTGCTGGCTCCTGTTCAGCCGGCTGTCCATCAACACCCCCAGGTCCCTCTCTGCCTGGCAGCTCTCCAGCCACTCCTCCCCAAGCCTGTAGCGCTGCTGGGGGCTGTCGTGGCTCAACTGCAGAACCTGGCATTTGGCCTTATTGAAGTTCATGGAGTTGGCCTTGGCCCAGTGATCCAGCCTGTTCAGATCCCTCAGGAGAGCCTCCCTACTCTCAGGTAGATCGACGCTTCCACCCAGCTTGGTGTCATGTGCAAACTTACTGAGGTTGCACCCCATCCCCTCGTTCAAATCACTGAGGAAGATGTTATACAGGAGTCGCCCCAGCACTGAGCCCTGAGGGACACCACTTGTGACCGATCACCTCCCCTACCAAAGGGGACATGCCTTGAAGGAATTACCATTTTCTGCTTCAAGGAAATACTCAGTGACCTTACAGAAACTGTACCCATTGATGCAAAAGAGAATCTAACTTCACGCCTCTTTTGAGAAAGGATATACCTCAACCCAAATTCTTGACATATTTGGGTTCTGAGCCAAGGGTGTAACCAACTGAGAGTACAAACAAGCTGGAATTTGTCCTTAGCAAGTTTCTGTGTGCCCTTTCACACTAATTTAGGCCCCAAAACATACTGCTTTTCTTACCAGTGAAAACAGGAAGAACTTCCCAGAACATCAAATAAGCCTCTACTACAGTTGCAATGAATTCTTCACTAAACCAAAGTAGTTATTGAACCTACAGCTATCAAAGGAGATGCTAAACTAGGTGTGGAGTTGAACCACAGAAGATTCTAAGAGAAAATAATATAGCACTTGTGGTTGAGAGAGGAGGAACGACTCAGGAATCTTCCACGAATTTGTTTTTCTCCCTGGTGCTTCAAGGCTAATTTTCTTCTTCCCTTTCTTTAAAGTTGTTTGGCCTTAAATAGAATCCTTCAACCTTACTCCTGCACAGAGGTGACTTAATGGCAAAACAGGAAAAGTGGCTATGAAAACCCATGAAGCAAACTTCTGCACAGAGGAGTCAGGAAAGCACTCACAATTACTCACAAAAATCTGGACCAGCCTGGCACTGGCTGGAAATAACACCAAGGGTGTGTGTTTCTGTCCTAGGACTTGAACTGACAGTTTCAGTCCACTTCTTCCCAAATCTTACATGTCTCCCATAGACAATGTCGGCATTCAAATCACTTGTACTTAATTAGGAAGACCATGCCCAAATGAATATGGCAACTACATAACCTTAAAAAGCAGCCCTGGAGCAACAGAAGGGAAGGACAAGTATGTTGGCTGTGCCAAATTTCCTGGATGAATATAAACCCAACTCCAGCTCCCTGGACAATCCACTCAGCAGCTTTCACCAGGCAAAATTTTCGTCTTTTTTAAACATTAATAATATTTAAATAAAGCTCTAAAACCATATTTTCAAGACAGCTAAAAGCAGACAGCCAACAAGCCCCACTGGCTGAAAAGTCTCTGCAGCCAAGGTCAGCTGTCTGGGTGGCCAAAAGGTGACACTTGGCTCAGTGAGGTACCCAGGGCTGGCAGGACCTGAAAGGTTAGCCTAAAAAAGAATTCCAGAACTAAGACAGAAGTATGTTTGATTATCAAGTTAAAAGAAAAATACTTCTGATCAACAGAAAAGGGGCAGTTCTGTTCCAGAAACAATATGGGCTGCCTGTTTTTCACATTTATCTTTCAACTCAAATTTCAAGGCAGCTAGTAAAGTTGATTAAAATTCATGACTTTTGCTTGCAGCTATACCACTGCACTCTGATCCATCACACATAAGCCTGATAGCATTGCTTCTTTTTGCACACAGAAACAGAAAAGCAGCTCCTCTTCCCATAGACCTGTGGCTTACATGGGTGCTGCCCACCCTGTTTTTATGCAGAGTCAGTTCTGCCTGACTTGTTCTTGAGCAGGTGCATGTATGAGGAGTTTTTTTTTAAAAACACCGATCTCTATCTCTGAAATAATCACCGATTTATTTTTGTGTGCCAGTAACAAAGTGCACACATTAATCAACTACTTGATTTAGGAACCGAATGGAATGAGAGAGAACGTCGCATATGTCCAAATAAAGTAATTTTATAGAGGCAAAAACAATTTATTGTTTCACCTCCACTTGTAGCACATTTATTCTGTTCACAAAGTGTAAAGCTTTGAAAAGGGAAGGGTGGGGTTTTTTCCATCCACTGTTCACAGACAGCCATCCCTACAGTCTGGGGCAGGGTTACAGCGAGCAGTAATAGATGCAGCTGCACTGAAGTCAGCAGAGCCGTGCTGATTTACTCCATATGTTGAGATGGCCTACATGTTCCAGGCGTGCAGCCTGTAGTAACTCACAGGTTTATGGTTTCTTGAGTACTTCTCAGCAGTTCAAAGCACACAATAAGTTTCCGGGGGGGAAAAAAAAAAAAAAGAAAAAAAAAAGAGAGAGAAATGTCTTCTCTGGGTCAGTGAGCAATTATCTTCTCATGGCAGCAAGTGATCACATACACCAGACAATGTCAGGTATTTCCGGACAGGGTAAATCCAGCTAGTAACAGTAATGCAGTTAGTGGCATCATTACCACAGAGTGTGTTTCGAATCAAACACCAGGCATATCATGCTGGAAAACTAGCATTGGTATGACACCAAACTCATATGACATAGGAAACTAATATAACAAGAACTTGCAGTCATTTGCTCTACTGTCCTCCCCAGACAGGGCTGTTAACCAAGGAGACTGAGACACCTTTAAATTCTGCTAAGTAAATGCCACCTACTTAGTTCCTTTTCCTTTGGCTTTTCTTCCTCTGTTTAAGTAAGACACCAGAAAAACCCATGGAAGCACAGCAAGCTCTCGAAACTGGACAAAAGACAGGAAAGGTTGTATTAAATGAGTAAGAGCCTTCAGATTTCTAATTATTTTCTACCAATCCAGGAGCACCCCATGCCAGAAGGGAGTAACACGATGGATTCCATAAAATGCAATTATAGATCCTCTAGACTGCAGAAAACTGCAAAAGCTACACGGGACCCAAAACCCCACTTCTCAACAGGTTTAAGTGTGCACAGCACAGACAAGTCTTTTTTTTTTTTAGATTTGGTCGCTGTAGGGCACTCACAGAGATTACAGCAATCAATACACCAACCATACCTCAGGCACGGCAGGATTAGAGTTGCTGAGCGTACGCAGCTCTCCACACAGATGTGGGGAATAAGCTGCAACCTCCGAGTTGTCTCTCAGCTTGCACATGGTCTTTAGCTTGAATGGAGAAGGCGTATGGAACAAAAATATCCCTAATGCAGCTTTGATTGATCCAAATTTACTGAATACTGAGACTCTGAAACTTACTGTTCCCTATTTTTGTTGGGAGGGGATGGAGTACGATTTGGTGAAAGCCCTCAGTCTTACACACCAGCTAAGAAACTTTGTGCAGTTACTCCTACTGACAGCGAATGACAACACGTAACAAATACTATTATCACTGAATTTAAGAATGCTAGAGATTTTACCAGCTGATCATACACCTATTAATACTAGTTACCAAACCAGAACATTTTTACAAGTAAAATACCCACATGTGCTTTCTGTATTTGCCAGTTTTTGCAAGATGGTGTCAAGTCCCCTCAGCACAGCTGGCAGTCCCCTCAGATGCTGCAGCATCATCTCTCCAAGCATAGTCTAAAACACACTGAAACACGAGTTTGGAAACATTTCCCACTGGCAAGCTCAAAAGTAAGGACCACCCAGCTGCTTCTGCTACTTTCATCTCTCCCTGGCACCAGCCCTGGTAAAGGCCCAGCCTGTATAAACCACCACCCTTAAGCAGTGAGGCAGACTTGTTCTTCTCCGTAGAAGAGAAACCATGAAAATGTTAATAACCCTTAAAAACAGGGGAAAATTGTTTTACACTTGAAAGAGAGGTGGAAAGTTACCTCTTCTTGCAAAGCTCAGCCAGAGGTTGGAAAACTAACTGGTGGCTGGTATCAAGGGGCATTTAATACTCTTTTTGTATCAGAGTTATGAACGGATGGACATGTCCACTTCCTTCAGAGGCTATTTTGAGTTTCACAGCAAACCCCATTTCTCCTCTACACAGCTGAACTGAGCTGTGATCATAAGAACTGATAAACCCACTGAATGTATTCCAAGCTCCTTGGCACATGTGTAAAGTGTCAGACTCAGAAACAGTGTCTTAGAATAAGCCAGTCATTTTTTCATTTATATATATACACACATATATATATTTGTGTGTGTGAATGTGTAAAGTTTTACAGACTTGACAAGAGCATGCTGTGACAAGCTCTCTATCACATCCCATCTCATTTGAACAAATGCAGACAGCCACAATGAGCTACAGAAAAACCAAGCCAGACCCATCAGCCATAAGAAAGCATCTGGATCCACTTTAGGATCAGAAATATTGAAGAAGTATGTTTATTTTACACTAATAATACTATTTAGCATTTCTCCAGAACTCTTCATCCTGATAGATCAGAAAGTGCTTTGGAAATGATACAGACTGAGCATCAGCGACATCTTGCCAGCCAGTCCATCGCACAGCTCACCATGGCATGGAGGAGAAACCTCAGCTGAGACTGCTTTCAGAGCCCCTGCCTAGCTCCCCCTGAGACCCGTAAGGTCCTTAGCAGAACAGACCACTAATTTTTATACGCTTTTGTTAAAGACTTTGGCATCATCTTGACTCTGGTAAAACATCTTGAAACTCAATCTTCTTTAGGCTGGAAAGATGAAGGGCAGTATGGATCCTCACAGAACTGAAACCTCCAGCCCGACTGGTGATTTAAAAGCTAAACTGAACAAACCATCTCTCCATTTCACCAGCAAAGGAGCTAACTTGATTTTCAAGTAATGCAGGACAAATTAATGACTAACAGATAGTGACTGATGGAAAGGCACGTGGCTCCTCATAAGAACACCCAGCCCACTGAAGACAGATTTTGGCAAGCATCGGGAGGCATTTCTGTGTCTTCAGGCAGGAGTCAAATCAGCCTTCATGTGTGCAGGCAAAGGAGAACACCGAGCTACAAAGTCGTGGGCTATCTTTGCTGCAGATGAGCTTGCAGCAGGCTTCACCTACTTGGGGCTGCACAGACACCCCATGGCCAGCCCTATCCTCCTCTCTCCTCCAACCACAATCTATCTCAGCAGAAAGTAATGGTGTTGACAAACCCAACTGTTACTTCAACATACTCTTGTGGGCACAGAGCTACAGCACACGAGGAACAATCCAGCATCGCGTCACCAACAAGCCCTTTCCTGCCTCAGGCTCTACAGGTGATGGCACACACAAAGGACGCAATGTTCCCTGCTTGCCTTAATAAACAGGAGGAAAGGCAAAGTCAGTCATAAGAGAGACTAGTAACACCCATGGAGGGCACTCAAACAGCCTGGGGTACACAGCAGGGCTCGTCCCTTTCGAGGATGAGCAAACCTCAGCTTGCAGCCAAGGTTAAGCAGCACCTTCCTGAGACCCAGAGAGGCTGTAGGTCTCCACGCCATACCATGTTTTTTTCGCAGGACAGCCAAATTGGTGGCCTTCTGGAGAACAAAACTCACAATCCAGGGTTAGGTTTTTTTTCATTTTTTGCATTTTTCACTATTAAGTTTCATAGACTTATAAAATGGTTTGAGCTGGGAGGGACCTTAAAGATCATTTAGTTTCACCTCCCCCTGCCATGGGGGAATTTAAGACCAAGAGGAACAAACATTCCAGTGCTGAAGTCTGCAGGAGCCCCTGGTCAAAGACACCTCGGGAGAGGCTGGCAGGAGGCCCTGGGTAAGACCTCCTGTCCCACCATGAAATCCTGAACTCTCAGGAAAGGTGAAAAGGGAGAGAAGGCAGGATTGCTGCTGTGTTGTTGCAGACTCACTGCCTGCTTGTAGCTTTTGATGGAAGATGAGATTCAGCTCAGCCTTGCAACACAGGACCATGACGAAAACCTGGTGAGACACCTCATCCAACCTGGTATCGATGCAATCATGTGGCTTGGAATTTGGAAGAACTGAATTCCATTTCCCTTGCTGTGCTACAAATCCCTCGCAGCACCCCAGGCAAGTCCTTCCATGAAAGAAAAGCAGGGCCAGCAATATGTCTTATCACACAAAGCTGCTGCAAGGCCTAAGGTCGTGAAGACATCAGCCAACACCAAACACATCCACAGCTTTCCTCCCACCTCTTATCCTGCTCAGGTGTCATTTGAGTCATTTGAGCAACAGTACAAAAGAACAGATCCAGTTTTAAATTAATGCAGCCAAAGTACACTTTCAAAGCCTCAGACCTTGAGATGAGGAGTTTAAAGACATGCTCTGATCTGGCCACAGCCATGCAGAGGCAGGGACAGGAGCAGAAGGGGTTGGCGGTGGCAGGGGTTCACGCTTCCCCTTGCACTGCATCAGGTGCAAGATGCCTGTGGCCCAAGGGAAAGGAGTCGCTGACACAGTGCAGACAGAAGTACTGGCTGGCTTCAGCTGAAGGGCATTCATACCTCCAGTTTCCAGAACTGAAAGGACAGGCATCCTTGCCACAGACCATGAATTCCAGCTGAATTGCATCCCTGTCGCAGAACAGTGACCTCCAAAACACTGGGCACACAGATGAAGGACATGAATGGCCACGTTGAGGTCCCTCCCAGAACAAGCACCTGAAGGAGGATCATTCAAGGAGCTGCACAGCTTCTCCATACATAAGAACCCCCGAGTTCCGACAGATATCCTAAACTGAGCAGATTAAGCAACCGCAGTCTTCATAAAATCCTTTCGGATTTGCTGATTTATTGGCTGTGCTAGCAGAACAGAACAGGGACACAACATTTAGTTTGCAGAGGTTTTGGACTTGAGTTTTACAAAGAACCTGATCTTTCTAAACATGCAACTCCCACAAGTGCATCTGAAAGTACCCAGAGACAGACACACATGGTGCCTTTTGCATTTGGGTTCTAGAGAACAGACTAACGAGTACTAAGGAGAAAAATTCTATTTGTTGCTTGGTTAGCAGCAGAGTGTACAAACAGAAGCCATCTAATCCAGTCAAACCACCACAACACTGAATGCCTGAATTTGTTAGTTCATAGCTCCGCTGCAAGCAGACATTTAGCTGGATACATGGCCATGCTCACAAATATAATTTCCCATTACAAGAAGACTGATCAATTTAAAATGACTAGTTATCAGTTTAAAAGTGACAAATACTAGCTTTCTATCTTTGCTGCAAGAGGCCAAAATGATATCAAGTCACAACAGGGCATTAGCACCTGCAATTACTCCTTGATCTATGGTGTTACTGCTGTTCAGATGGGATCTTTCCTGCCACAATGATTTCCTGCCCTGCTGAAGACACTCATGCTCCTGGAGCTCCAGGCAATACAAGTGCAAGCTTTTTTTGCTAGGTGGCCTATGCAATTGCTCTTCATTCCCAGTTGCTCTTTATGCGATTGCTCTCTTCTTGAGGACTTGGAGACAGGTCAACTTTCACACCTCTTCTGCACTTTTGCCAAAGAAGATGTCAATTTATCTTACTCCTGGAGCTCAGAGGTAGACATGCCCTCTCCTGGAAGAGAGGACAAGGCTAGATATTCTTGTTTGCCTCTTGGTAACAGAGCTGCAATATAGGGTGAATGACTACAGTCATTTCCCCTATCCAAACACCACTGCTATCAACAACCAAGAAACTTCCCCCTTACTCACATTTTTACTGAGTATTTTCCAAAATGCCTTGACTTGGGTTTGCCTGTCCTCCTCAAGCAAGGCTTTACCGGACTTTAATGTGACATGGGGCAGTTACTCTACAGCCTTGTTCTGGTGGGATGGACAGAGAAAAAATACCCCAAAACTGTGAATGAAGGGGAAGGTTCAATGACCCTCCCAACAACCACACAATCAAGGGCTGCCATCGACAGGATGTAGTACACTGCTTCAGTACATATCAAGAGAGCACAGTTTCAAAGCAAATTTCACTGTTCTATTACTGTGCCTTGGTTTCCATGCCCAGGCCATCTCCAAGCTCCCACCAGCTTCTTCTCAGACAAAATTCAAGTGGCAGATGCGTGCCAGGAGTACACTCAGTGCACTCTGGTTGCTCTGTGATATGCTCCAGCCCCGTGCCCATCACCATTCTGTCCATGGGGCCACACTAGAGCTAATCCAAAGTAACCCCCAAAATAACCATAGTGGGGAGGTCAGGTCCCAGCTCAACAGTTTCATCCAGAAGGCTGTGCTGCCATCCAATGAGATCTGGACAGGCTGGAGAGCTGGGCAAAGGGGAACCTCATGAAGTTCAATATGAACAAGTGTAGAGTCCTGCATCTGGGGAGGAATAACACCAGGCACCAGTACAGATTAGGGGATGTCCTGCTGGAAAGCAGCCCCGTGGAGAAAGACCTTGGAGTCCTAGAGGACAGTAAGTTGTCCATGGGACAGCAATGTGCCCTTGTGGCCAAGACGCCCAATAGGATCCTGGGGTGCATTAAGAAAAGGGTGTCCAGCAGGTCTAGGGAGGTTCTTCGTCCCCTCTACTCTACGCTGGTGAGACCATACCTGGAATACTGTGTGCAGTTTTGGGCTCCCCAATTCAAGAGAGACGGGGACCTACTGGAGAGAGTCCAACAGAGAGCTCCAAGGATGATTAAGAGACTTGAACATCTCTCCTATGAAGAGAGACTGAGAGAACTGGGGCTGTTCAGCCTTGAAAGCAGATGGCTGAGAAGGGACCTTATTAACATATATAAACATCTGAGGGGTGGGTGTCAAGGGGAAGGAGACAATCCCTTTTCAGTGGTGCCCAGCAACAGAACAAGAAATAATGGGTTTAAGTTAGAACATAGGAAGTTCCAGCTCAACATGAGGAGAAACTTGTTTACTGTGAGGGTGACAGAGCCCTGGCACAGGCTGCCCAGAGAGGTTTTGGAGTCTCCTTCTCTGCAGACTTTCAAAACCCACCTGGATGTGTTCCTGTGTGGCTGCCCTGAGGGATCCTGCTCTGGCAGGGGGGTTGGACTAGATGATCTTTCAAAGTCCCTTCCAACCCCTAACATTCTATGATCCTACAGACCCCTTCCCCTCTGGGTTATACGACCCACGTAAGACAGACATGGGGTAATTGTTCCATGCCCCTAACACAAGTATTCGATGGAGTATTCACTCAAAGTTTGCAAAGATCAAGGTTATCATTTATTGAATCCGCACATGATTTTTTAGTTAACGAAAAGCACAAGCACCCAGCCAGGCAGTACACGCTTGCAGGCATGCTCAGCACACACTGGAACACAAACAAATGTTTCCTTTTTGCAGTAGTTGCTGTAAGTTACAGACACACACTCAGGAGTGTTTCACTGCCGCTGCTAATCGCAGAGATGCAACCTCTCATCATTAGTTCAGACGTTTGGCTTTTTTAAAAACAATACTTCTGAATTAGAGAACAAATTTCAGAAATGTGGATGAAGAGGCACTGGAGCTCTGACTTTCAAACTGAGAGAATATGGCACAATGAAGATTTTACGTTATTGCAAATTCATTTGCATTGAGTGGTATCTGAAAATCTTCAGTCTTGCATGGTAGCAACTTTCCTTCTCCACACTGTTCCAATCGAGGTACAAGACTCTCTCTATACCAGGAAGCCCAAGTAAGTTCACATTTGCAAATGATGAAATAAATCACCCAACTGGATATTGCACGTGCCTCACACGAATAAAGAAGAGAGAGGTCAAAATCCATCCATGTGTGACCCATGTACCAAGTATGCACAACCTGTAAAGCTTCACCCCGAGTGCCCAAACCTTGTCCCTGCGTTTCACACATCACCACCCTATTTCTAGGGCTCTCCACCTTTCCTCCAGACTTTCAGGATCACCCCTCAAAAACATTTTTTTTTTTATCATCCAAATCACATCCTCCCCTCTTTCTCTCTGCTAATCTTTTAGCTAATTCTGCCCTGTTTCCAATCACATCAGTCAGCAGTGACAGCTGTGAGTAGATTAAACCAAGGGCAACGTTTTTAACTGGGAACTGAATGAGAAGTTCAGCATGGGAGATATTCTCTATCATAATCCAGGCTTTCTCCACAGATGCAGCACAGGCGGAGTGTGCCACCAAATATCCCATGGGTGAGTGTGAGGACACTCTGCTGCAAAGCTTGTTGGTGGGAGGTTCACAAGCCCATATGGGCTGGATGGTGCCCTCAGCCAGCACCAGTACAGCAGCATAAGGCAGTGCTGGTGACAGGCCCAGGCTATACCTGGGCAATGAGGTCACACCTTTGGGATATAAGTTCCTATTTTTCCCTATGTAGCACAAATGCCCAAAAGGGAGGAGAAGAAACACATCCCACTGAATGAGCTTTTATTCCAGCAGCACAGTTTTACAACTTTACTGTAAATGGGATATTTTAAATGAAAAAAAAAAAACCCACCCAAACCAAAACCCACAATCAACTCTCTGCAACATTGTTTTGGCAAACCACATTCTTT
The DNA here is from genome assembly GCA_020746105.1 of Trogon surrucura. Classification (NCBI taxonomy): domain Eukaryota; kingdom Metazoa; phylum Chordata; class Aves; order Trogoniformes; family Trogonidae; genus Trogon; species Trogon surrucura. The sequence continues at coordinate 76,554,486 of CM036658.1, read as the reverse complement.
AGGTTTCAACATGAGTTGTAATTCCCAGAGCACCTCTTTCCACTGAGAAGTGTAAGGTTTTGGATGTCTGCGAGCAATGAAAGAGAGAGCCAGAAAATTTAATCAAGTATATTTTACGGCAGGAAGCAGTATGCTGGGTTAGAAGAGACTTATTTCCAATGCTTTTGCAAGCTTACTTGAGCTCCTGAGAGGAACCCTATTAACAGGGAGAGGCCAGGCTTCAAATAACCCTGCAACTGCTGAGGGGCAGATAGGGAAGGAACAAATTCACAGCTCACAAGATGTATTTGAGAGGGCCAATTTTAGCAGCATGGGCTACTCGCCTTCAGAAGGCTGCTTAGTTTTGAGTATGTTCCAGGATTCTTCCTAATACTGAAAACGGTAGCTACTTCATCATCTCTTTGCCAAGGGGAAGCAACGTCTGTCGTTCAGCATCCTCAGATTTTGTGATTTGACCACGAAGCTCACAAAGTCAGAAACATGTATCCGAGATGAGAAATTCAGATCTCTACCAACAGCAAAAAAAGAAACCCTAACCTTTCATCAGAGCAGGGTAATAGCTTAGCAGTGTGAACTAACTACACCACTTTAAAAAAAAAAAAAAGAGAAAAGAAAATAAAAGCAAAAAAAACCTTAATAAAGGGGAAAATGAACCTAAACTAGTACACACAAGCGTCTCCCCCTCGCTGTACGTTACTTTTTGTGACTTCAGGTCAGATTTCAGGCTCTAGGAAGAAAGGTAAGGGGGTGGATTTATCATGAGCATCTTCATCGTGGCGAGGCCCCCAACATGCCCCACGTGACACCCTTGCCCATCGCCGTGCTCGTGGACCGCAGACCCTGCCAACTCGCCCTTCCAGACCCTCCCAGCAACGCCATCAGCACTGCACTTTGTCTGCGGTCGCTCTCGAAAAGGACATTTTAGTCTTTTGAGGACTATTGCCCGCGGGGACAGGAGGTTTATTTAGCTATTCAACATCGCTACTTTGTTCTTGGCTGTGAGGACAGGCCGCGCATACAGTAAATCCCAGGGATGAACTGCTTTCGGCTCTGACTATGGGCCTGCTGAACCGTGCTTCCTCCGCATGCTGCGACAGGTTTCTAACCATAATAACCCCTCACAAAGCACAGTCTCTCTTGCTCAACAGTTTCCGTCAGTCACACCAAACCTTTCCTCTCCCACTGACTAAATACACCTTTGATATTCCTGACATTCGGCCAGAATAAAGGACTCGCCCTCTCTAAAACAAGCAAACCCTGCTGATACTCATTCAGCTTTACGGTTCTCCACGAACATGAACGTTTCCCCCCCGATCTCTCCAGCGATGGGGCTGGGGTTATTTTTGCCCAGGCAAGTGCACTGGTTTGAATTCAAGCCCTTCACTCTGGGGTGCTCAGGGTTCCCAGGCAGAGGCAGATCACCTGCAAAACAAGAGCAACTTCCAACTTGCGGAGGATGGTAACAAGCCAGGCGAAAAATACCACCCCTGTCCAGGAAACAATCACCCCCAGGACACCCTCTCACTCCCCCAACACCATATGCCCCCAAAACCCATCACTCACGTAAATTTAGGAACTACAGCCAGGACTTTACAACAAAACAGTCTGCAAAGGCAGGCGTTGGGCAATGCCAGATACACATGTGCCTGTCTGTAGCATGTTTGCCTCTTTCCTTGGATGCTCACATTATAAATCAGCTTGTAATTACATCCTCGCTTTCTGTTTTCACCACAGCGAGTTTGCATGAGGCCAAAAGGGAGAAGAATTAATGAACATGCATGGCAGCAACCATGAGCATTTCCTAACTTTCACTGAGTTTTGCAACACAAACAAGGCAGACATGCCCTTCTCAGAGGGCCAATGGATTAGTGCTTGCAGATGATTTCAACTTCCCAGCAAACACTTTGCACACAGTGAAGTTTCTGGATTCAGCACAGATTTTGCAGTCTGCTGTAACCACTCCGCCAGCTACAAAAGAAATAAGCACCCTCCCGGCAGGCCACGACAGCGTGGCAGCCCCAGAAATTGCCTCAGGACAGACCCTAGCAGCACCCCAAACAGCACATAAAGTCAGGGGAGCGGGTAGGACTCTGCCTCACGCATCTGTTCACATAACAGGCTTTTCCCAGCAGCTCATCAGCACCACCGCCCCCAAGCTGCTGCTGCTGCAGCCAAAATTCATCAGGATTTGCCCCAATTTGCCGCTTCATGAGATGTTGCCAAACGTAAAACGGGTGTGATACGACCTGGGACATGACAGCAGAGTTTACAAATATGTATTAATTTTTATTTTTCGGATTTAAAAATACGTACTGCACGCTCTCACTCTCTATCCCATGTCAGAATACCACTTCACAACTTCTCTGCCTAAGGTTTTCCAAGACACCTTCATGCCTTCACGATGATGATTTTTTTCCTCCTCCTGGGCTCAGGAACGAGCTTCCTGCAGCCCTGGCCCAGCCTCGGAGCAAGGACTGATGCGACTGACGCTTAGACCCAAAAGGTTACCACAGGTACCCCAGCCCAGTGACTGGTCAGGACTGCATCTATTAAGCGATAACACACCAGGCAAGGGCACGCCTCGCCACAGACCACCCCAGTTGAGAGGAGCACCTGGCACAAACATTGGGGCACCCTGCTGCTGAGGGTGAACAGTCTTGCAAGAGGAGCACATTGGGGAAAGGATCCATCCCACCAGGGGCTTTTGCAAGAGAAAACATCCCCCGTAGCAAAGCAGAGCATGTGCCGCTGTGAAGAGCCATGCCGGATGGCACGGAGGTGCAGCACCAGCACTTTCTCCCCTTGCGTGGGCTGCCCTTCCCCTCCACCTGCCAGCCCCTGGGGCTGCGAAGGGTCTGCTCACTGCCAGGGCACTGCCAGCACACAAGAAAGCCAGAGGCAGGGAATTAGGCACACTGGTCTGTGCTGTGGCTGTAGTTCTCAGTACATCACGCCATTGACCGCATTTCTCAAAGCGATGCGAAATATGGAACCACTGCCCTTTTTTCTTTTTTCTCCCCCTTTTTTTTTTTTTTAGATTTTTATTTTTAAGATCACCCAGAAATCTCCAGTTCTGGCATGATACAGACCAGCATCACGTCACAAGAAATCCTCTGTAAGCCTTTTGATGACTTTCATCTTTTATTCACTTACTGCAAATCCTTGCCATTAACAAACTGCACTAAGGGAATCCGAACTTTCAAAGCCACAAATCTCCTAATAACTATGGCCGCTTTATACATGCTTCAGGATTAACTATGTCATCTGGTTAGAAACTCAAAGCTGCTCTTCATTATTGGATTGAACCTGCCTGCAAACAGAGAGGAGATTGATAATACTGCCACTGATTTCAACGGTACGGGAGCATTCATTACATGACATCCTCCTTCCGGACACATCAAGCCCAGTGGCACAAATTTATGCTGTGCTACTGTGCCAAAGACCCAGAAACCTCCCTTGAGCACACTAACACCAATCCTACCAGACAGTGTTGGAATAAACTTGACTGCAAGCACACTCAGGCTTCACACCGGCTCCTAGCATGCAAACCGAAGGCAGTTTTACAACTATCTGCTCCGTAAATTAAGAGTGCCTTCAGTTGCTTTGAAAAAGACGAGCTTATTTAGCCAGTACAGCGGCTTCTTCAAAGAGCCTTCAAACTAATTAGCCATACCAAGTTACTATTAAAATACAGAGCTTACATGCAATACTCTTGATGATAACAGAGCCAGTGCTTTGGTACCAAAGCTACAGAATTAGCACAAACTTCATCAGATGCATTTTCCTATAGGTTCCAAATTATATTTCAAACTGAATATTTTCATTTCCTGTGGTGGAAGTGGGAATTCACTTAATTCATTTATAAGTTCAAAGCAATAACAATTTTTAGCCCATGTGCAAATCAAGAGTTTGAATATTCAACAGTGAGAGACGGCATGAGGGGATCAAAGACAGATAGGCAAGAGAAGACACTGAAAACAAAAACAATAGCCGCAGTAAGAAAACAAAGAAGGTAAAAACATTGATGCTGTACTACAGCCGAGCTGTACCGCTGCTCCAGATGAACTTCTACAGAATGGGGTGGGGGTGGAGGGGGATTCCTTCATTTAATGCACAGGGCACACTAGCCAGAGGCAAACCCTCCCTCGTAGATGCAGTCAGGCTGTCAAACGAGACAAAGTTTAGCCCCATAAGATATGCAAAGCCCAGAGAAGCAAGCTGCAAGGCTCACATATTTTAATTCCAAGAGTTTCTGCCCAACCCTGCCTCTTACAGAGCAGGTTTATTTGGCAGGTAAGCCTTTGCTACCAGGGAGAGGGGAATGGTAAAAAAAAAAAAAAAAAAAAATCAAAGGCAACGGCATTGCAGGAAAACAAATTTCCATTCCCCTTTTGACTTCCATTCATCTGCTTTATGTGCAGGTTTACTTACAGCGGAGACCAGAAGGTATGCATCCAAGTGCTCAGCACTGCTCTCTCTCCCTCCAAACCAGCTACCTCGTCCTCTCCTCCCTCCCGTCATCGCCCGTCCCATGCACAGCACCCCAGCCCTTCCAGCTTGCTTCCCTCCCCAAGCGCATCGCCATCTCTTGCTCCAAAGGTGCTACAAAACACATTTCTGAATTTCAGAGCAGAACATGGCAGGAGAAAAGATGCAAGTCCTGACAGAGGAGGAAACTAAAAATTCCCATTACGAATGATCACAACCACTCATTATTAACTTATAACATGTCATATAGCTAATTTCCTTTCTCTCACTAAACTTTCACTGAAGGTATTGATTGGACTTGTCAGCATGTTCTCACATAAGACTGAGTTCAATTAAATGAAGCACAACGAACAAGAGAGCAGGTACTGGATGTCTTTTTAAAAATAACAAGTAGCAACACGCTCAGGCAGTCAGTATAACCCAAAAGGAGGATGCTCCATGATGCATTCTGTAACTGCTATCTGCAAAGAAAAAGCCAGAAGCAGACTTTAACCAAAAACTGTCTGCAAAGTAGCAGGACAGCAGTAGAGCACAACAACTACTGAATCTTATTTCACGCAATGGATCAGAGTTTAATCTGAGCAGCAGCCACATAAATCCAGAGGGGCTCTATTAAAAACCAGTGCAGTAACTCATCCCATGGAGAGAAGCATAAATTTAGACTCGGGGCATCTACACATTCCTTAAGAAAGCCTTTTGTTTAGCAACAACAATTTCTTTGTTTGACAAGCGGGAGGCTGGATCACATCCCTGTGGCAGGACGTTTCTGCTCCTCTAGCAACACAGAAGGGCTTTAGACAGCCCACATGCAATGCCAGAGAAATGTTAGCTGTACATGTGTATGCCAAGCAACCCTGCCATGGGCACTCAATGTAGTGCTATTTTCATTCTTCCCAAAATGGCCATTGCAACCCTACAGCAGTCCTAAGGCTATCCTAATCCACTCAAATCTGCAGCAGCAAAAGCCTGAGAACCCCTCACAGGCCCCTTCCCCCCAGAAAAATAATTAAAAAAAAAAATCATTGGGCAATTTGCCACCTGCTTCACAAGATTGGGATTTCCATTCCAGAGTGCAGTGATGGCTCAGAGCCACAGCTGCTCCTTCGCAGCCCTTGGGGAAACTTTGCCAAGAAGAGCACAGCGTCTTTTTTCAAACACATGCTGGCATTCATCAGGAGGCACAGGACTGTCCTCACTGCCAGCCAGGACAGAAGCTCTCAATTCTGACACCCACCACAGCCCCAGGGCTTTCAGTTTCCACTGACTTCTTGCCAAATACAAACTTTCCGCGGCAAGGAGGTGGTGTTACCTAGAGGCCCGTGTTCAAAGATAAAGCCAATTTGTGGATCCTATCTGCTGGCATTTACTCAGATGAGAAGTGTCAAAACACATGGTCTCCATTTGCTGTGCTCATGGAAGGCACACACAACAGATAATCTCAATAAATTGCTGCTGAGCACAGTAACAGACGCTTCAGCAGCCGCATGCACCCCAGAAACAAAATATCCACATCCATCTTAATCACCATCATGCCTCATTTCCAAGACAATGATGAACACTGCTTCTCCCCTTATGCATTAGGACTCAAGTATTAAAACAAAACCAGAAAAATACCAAAACCACAGGACAGGCACCTGTTGATCCTCTCCTTTTTATCTGGTGCTATCCTGATGCTGAGGCACTATTAACAGCTCCATCATTCGTTATGTGCAAAACCTTAAAATTAGCCTGCTACAGCCTTTCCTCTGAAATGTGGTAGTAGTTACTCTCCCATGAACAATTTTTCTTCGGCTGGGATATTTGGTCTCACACTGATCAAATATAGAAACATACAAACACAGATACAATGCACAAACTCTCCTCATATGGATGCCATACAAGTACTGTATGTTTTATGCATCAGACTGGGATGAAGTCATAAACATGACTGAGACACTGTACTGCCCACACATATGTAACATACATTAGAAGCAAACGCTATGTAATATTAACAGACAAAAACTCTGTGATGTGCTGGGGGACTGTTCTTGGTTACCTATCAGTTCAGGTGCAAGCTCAGAGTCTGGAGCCTCGAGATGCTCACCAGAACAGCTGATAAGTCTAAGATCCTAGTGGATGTAAGACTTGGCACTTAGTGCAGGACAGCAATGCAGATTACTAAGAAAAGTTACAGGATAGCTAAAAATCCAACAATGGTTAATCAAACTTTTGGAGTTTGACAAATCTGTTGTATCTTACTGGATTTTGCACCTATCCTTTACATACACAGAAAAGGTATGTACTCCATGCAGTAAAACAACAAAAAAGCCTTATATCACCTTGACTGGACTGAGCCAGTACCAGATTTGTAGTCTCACCATGTTGTTTGCAAATTCACGTTTCATTTGACCAAGTAGAACCCCCCTGCTAATACAGTCACCGCATTTTTTCATGCGAGACACTGCATGTTCCCAAAAGCAAAGCTGGCCTAAGCTGCCTGGGTCACCAGAAGACAAGAGGGGACAAGGGGCAGCACTATCCTCACAAAGCTCTCCTTGTCGTGACTCACTTTGGGGAAGATTTTGGCAAGAACCCTACAGAAATGTTCTGACAAACAGCAGAGGAAGATGTTGTTGGCTCTCCACATGTTCCCACTCCTGGAAAATCCCAATGTATGTTCGAGTTTAGAGGCTACCCTTGCTCTACAAACATTTTGCCCTCAATCCACCCAGGATTTTCACTTTTCTTTTGCAAGGTGAGAGAGGCACAACAACTTTTTTCCTTTTCTATTTTTCCCCGAATACGTAAGCTGATAAGATATCACAGAAGTGAGGGAGCTCCCTGTTCAAATGAGGAGAACACAACCTCAAAACATGAGGCCAACTATTTGATCAATACTCTCTGATTTAATTAGCTTTGGACCACGTTCAAAGCTGACGCCTTAGAAGAGTCACCACAGATGAAATTTAGTTTGTAAGAGGGATTACATTCACCATCCAAGAAATAAAAAAAAGACATAAACCTGGAGGCACTTGAGGCTGAATTTACCACCTAGAGAGACTTGCCTTCAGCAACGCAACAATCAGCTGACTAACCTAATAGTTGAACTCCTATAAAGAAAACAGCTATCACATCAAATTTATTGATATATTTTGTGTCATTTCAGTTTCACATTTCAACTTAGTTAATACATCCTACTTATTTTTCTTCCGTAACCTCTTAAATCAGTTCTTTGGATAGGGAGACAGAGATGGGGCCTCAGCAGTACTGCGAGTAGCCCCTAGCACGAACTTCTAGCTCTCTATGAAATGGGTCACAAAAGCCATTTGTTGCACATAAAAGCTTGTCACCTCCTCCGGTTTATTAAATTTTATCTAAAAGAGCTCTAAGCAGATATATGAAACAGAGCTGTTACCAGAACATATCAATACCTCACTAACATCTGCCGTATTTTAAGGTCTATTTACCCTCGCCAATATACATATATTAATCTTAATGTATTGGATCCAGACCAGAAGCTAAAAGCCAGGACATGAGGCTTGAAGTAGCAGTCTGGATACAAGTCCTTGGCAGTTCAAACTCATATATAATCGTCATTATTCACACTCAATGAAGGGAGGGCAGACCCTAATCCCTATTAGATTTACTGTTTTAATAATTTACTCAGTTTACTAATTTCTTTAATACATTTACTGACCCTGTCACAAAGGATTCAAAAAGGAGGTCCTTAACCTCTGAAATGATGACTGCTCTTTATCATTGGCGACACTTCCAAGAGGAGTCAACCACACTTGTAGACTCGTATGTCAGACCTAGCATTTCATCCCCAGATGAGTGGTGAAGCCTCCACTGGAAACTCAGTGGAAGCTAAAAGCTGGCCTCTCATCCCACCGTACCCGGTTATAAGCTGCTCAGCATCTGCCAACACACCCTTGACACCCACATCACAGAGGTTTCTCACTGCTGGTCAGAAATATGCAAAACAGACAGCACTTCAGGAGTTCAGTGTGAAATAAATTAATCCAAATCACAATCTTACAGCATTGACAGTGAATTTATCCCTCGCACCAAAGCAGTGCAAGGAGGATACAACTGGAGAATCGGAACCTCTCTGGGCACCTGCTGCCGAGTCCCCCACTGTAGACACAGAGGACAAACCCAGTTTCTGGATGTGCTCCAACCCACAACTCCCAGGACCATGAACAACCTGCATCCCTGAAATTCAGCTCCATCTTCCAGCTTTGACACCATCTGAGGAGCACCAGGAACAGGACCTGCAGCTCCCAGAACTGTCCTATAATCCCCTCACAGGAGGGCAAGCAAGATGTGAGTGTGGCATCATGAGGAGCTCTCGTCTCAAAGGGCACTGCAGAGATATGACATCAAAAATATAAGGATACCTGTGGCTCCACTGGGTTCCTGACCACCACCTCTGTCTCCAAATACGCAACGGGAAAAACCCTCAGATCCCGCATGCTACATGCAATGTTACTGAAGAAACCTGCCAGTTTTGTTCAAGACCAACCTTTTCAGTGTTTGGAAAACCAGAAGCTCTTATGCATCTTCAGATCATCTGACCAGGGCTGCCTCCAGCCCTCACCAAATCAAGTAACAACTGCAGGAGAGCTCTGCAAAGCAGCCAACACTGATTTGAGGCAGGACACCCACCATGCCCACCACTTCTAAATCTGCCTGTGCCAGAGCAAAGACTATGAAAGCATCAATCACCTTTTATTTTCAGGCTCACACACCATCTTCATTTCCAAGCAGGTGGTAAGGTCAAACTATGATGTCACTAAAGACAGAGAAAGAAAAAAAAAAAAAAAAAAGGAAAGACTCTCCCTGGTAACCAAATGAAGGTAATAAAAACAACACATAGTTCATAAAGTGAGAAACGTGATCATCTGGGGGGAGGGAAGACACAGTCAACTTCTCAAGCCCAGAGAACGTGGGAAAACCCAATTATTGCAAACTTGCCTAGCATATAAGAATTGCTTTTCTCTGCTTTAAAAGCAGCATTGGTTTCACCACCAACGTGACCAGCAGTTACAAAAGGAGAAATTTCAACAACAAAATGCTGAACTATGCCGTGTCAAAAGGCTGCTGTCCCACGCCAGCGATATTCAGTGCTGGACCGTGCTCCCCATTCCCATCCAGAGCTGCTGCTCACAGGATAGAACAAAAGCCGCGTCCCTACCGCATATGCAGAAAGAGAGACAATAGAACTCATAAAAAAAAAAACCAAACATGTAAAGCTTTTCAGTGAGATTTCTGTTCTGGGCTCTGATCTGATCCTCCCCTTAAAGTCAGGTTTTAACCAGCTGCACAATTTGTTGGCATACTACCATTTTAGTATTAACTTTTTGAATTACCCATGCAAGCATGCTTGCTGCATCCTCCTCTCCCTCCGCCCCCCAGGGAAGAGAAGAGCTGACCCCACGCTCTGTCCCGTATGTGCAAACAACATCAAAACCTTTTGGTATAAGGGACTGTGCCTGTATGGGAATCCGCAGAAGCTCCCCTCGTCTCATCTGGAGGCTTTTTCGTGGGTCTGTTTTCACTTGGCCTCTTCACAGTTGTCTTAGTGGCCAAGCAAGCTGCCTGACCGCAGCAGCTGGGCATGATGAGTCAGGGCACATGAATGTCTTTTAACCCCTTTCCACCTGCACACCAGGAGTATTGGCTGCTCAGCTGAATGCAGCTGGGATTTCCCCATGGAGGAAAACTCAGGCATTTCCAGCACGGCTAAACCTCCTGCATTTTCAACACCCTTCAGCCGGGTTAAGGGGAAGAAAAAAGAAAATAAAAGAGAGAGGAGAAGAAAAGAGATGTAGAAGACAGGCAAATCCCAAGCACAAAACTAGACTTTCCAAATGACTGACAAAGAAATGCAGCCATCAAAACACAAAATATGTTGCGATAGCACAGCACATAATACGATATAAATCGAGCACACACCAGAGCCTTAGCCAGCTTTATGCTTTGCAGAGCCCACAACTTTTGAATTCAATAAAATAATAAGCACTCTGACATTAATGCAGTCATCGATGCTAAATAAAGCCAAGCACAGTTGTGCTCCTTTGATCAGTCTTTTCATAAAGGCAGTATAAATAGTATTGCTGCTTCCTCATATCTTAAGAGGCTTTTACATTTGGAAAGTGTTACAGGGACACACAAGGAAATAAGAAGTGTCTTGCTTCTTTTTCCTCTTGGGCTTTTTTGTTGTTGTTGCTGTTTTTCAAACCATAGAGAGAAAAGTTACAATCAACTCCCAATGATCCAAACAATGTGTTTACATAAGGGTTTATAAAATGAAAAAGTAAGTTAGTCCACATTCAAATATTCTATTCTCCTGCCAAGTGTCTCAACAGACGAATGTCCTCGGAGATACAGACTTGCGCTACACTGTTTCTGTCCAAAGCATTTGAATTTTAAAGCCAATACAAAGGAAAAACTGCACAGCTGGCTGCACAGCAGCGATCCTTGGTCTGAAGCAAAGCGCAAGGTTCAGGTTTGCTCGGGTCAGCGTTGCTGCTTCCTTGCCAGCAGCCTGAAGGCAGGTATCGACTGAACCATTCCTGCAGTCCTCTAGGATTTTAGCAACCTGCCCCATCATCTGGGACATGTAAACTCAGCAGGTCCCCGTGGCTGCCGGCCAGGCAGGGCTCCCACGCTCACCTGGTCGCCCCTCAGCGCTTGATTCTGCCTCCACAAACTCCCAGAAACTCCAGCTTCTTTGGAAATAACAGCACCAAGCAATGCCAGGTGGTAGGTCCTTGAGCCACATTGCTCTTACTGCTCCTCAACAGTCTTTTCACAGGTTTTCACAACCCCCCGCCCAGTAATTTAATTAGCATTGGAGGGATGTAGGGGAGAAAAAAAAAGGCAGCAAAGCAAAGCATCAGCTTCTAGTTTTGCATCTCAAAACTGTGTTATGTGCTTTACACTAATGGTTATTGCTTGGCCTCACACGTGCTGTGCGGTACGACCCAGTTTTACCTCGTTAAACCCATCTCCACCAATTAGTGAAAAAACATTTCTTTCTGTAACAATTAATACTTACAGCTATTACCTTTCCAGTTCACAACGCTCTACAGGAATCCTTAAATCCTTACGTCCCAAGCCACGCGTGTACCTGAAAGAAGCTGTTTTCACAAGGGCAGTATTTTTAAATCCTACCATAAACAGAAATCAAATTTAATCACAAAATGGAGATGTTTTACAGTTACCGTGACTAAATACATCAGCCCTTATCAGGCAGTAATGGAGCCTTCGACATTGCTTTGTTTTGATCCAAGTTATCAACACACGGGCTACTCAGCCGGAGACATCAAAAGGAGCACAAGAGTGAAAAGCTTTCAGATGCCTCAATATCACTGATTTTTAGAAAGTCGGGCCCTAAATGATCCTGGGTAAATCACAAAAAGGGGTCTCAAAAGGGCAAGGTATCAAATCTGGGTTTCGCTGTCCCACCTGAGCTACTCATCTTGTAGCACACCAAGTTCAACACACAGGAGGGCAGAAGGAGCCTGAAATGGGCAACCAACTCCCTTCTCAACCCAATGGATTAAGGCAGTACCGGGGGAATATGGAGAGAAGGATATTATTTCCCCTCATTCCTCAAAAGCCTTTGAGTTTCCATACTCTCCATCTCACTGTCTCACTTCTCCCCAGCCACAAGTCCCCTCTAGCACCCGCCCCAAGGCAGCCTAACCTTCCAAATGCAAAAAATACCTCCAAGCCCTGATAAGGATGGAAGGAGAGACTTTTTTTGTGTCCAAAACACAATTAATGACCAAAAAAAACCCTCAACCCATTAAGCGCATGAAGTCCCTGGTCTTAGACTGAGCCTAGAGGGGCTACACAGGCTCTGGAGACCAGCCCCACACTACAGCAACTCAGCCACTTGTTCAGCTGAAAAAACCTCTACCAGGAGCAAAATTTCAAAGATGCACAGCCCTTAGAGCCGCCTGCCATGCCTTTTGGGAGTTTGCTTCACCCCGTAGTTGTGGGGAACCATCCCTCTGCAACACAAGTCCCAAGAGCTTTTTTTCCCCCCGAGAGCAACTTTTCCATTCTCAGTCCACTAACAATGCTGTATTTTTTTCCTATTATGTTTTACAAAAGCTTTATAATCCTCTGCTTTTTCATCTGAGTGGAAACCACTATGTGACAGCTTTAAACTTTTCTTTCTTAAAACCCATCTCTCCCTCCTCAGCTATAATCCTCCTATTGGAAAGATCAGTTTGCAAGTCCCTGTCTCCCGGCAGCAACATCACAGCAGCAACTACAGACCCCAAAATCCAATCAAATTACCTCATCTTTTTATCTCAATGCCCATGACTTTAATTGTGTGACAAAAACAACAAGAAAATGAAGTGACAATTCACAGTTATAAACTGCTCTCAACCCATGTCATTCCCATTCATGCCTGCTTCATCTGTGGCTCTGGGGTTCTTTGAACTCTTGGGACAACACATCTGAAAGCACCAAAGTGACTTTGACATCGGTGTCTCATTTTTAAACTCTACCAGGCATATGGGCTTCTGAGACCCTTTGGACTTTTGATCATCCTCCAGCTCAGTCTGGGTTGTCCTCCTCCCTCCGATTTTACCCACAACAGCAAATGCTTAGTAACTACAGAGGCACACTCAAATTCTTGGCTTTTCTTTGTAGTATGACATGAATAGCACCTGTATAACTGAAATGGTAGAATTTTAGCTCTAAAAATTAGAACTAAATTTTAGCTCTAATTCTGCAAAATCAGATCTCAAGAGTTTATTGTGGAGGAATAAAAAGAGAGCAAGTTACCACGCTTGAATTAAAGAAAAATTGGATTAGCCTTCTCCTCAACAAAAATCAAGAAAGGATATTCAGTGATGATACAGTCAACACAATTTTGCCATGGATGAAAAACACAAACCCCCTCCTTTCTTAAAAACTGCAGTGAAGACAGAGGAACAGACACCATCCAGAACAAATCAATGACACACCCTGAAATCAGGCAACTCCAAGAGCAGAGCTCTGATCAGTCTGCTGCAGACGTAGGGGAAATCTGCAAAGTTCAGCTCAGGATCCCATTAGCCCCAGCTACGCATCAGGTCTGCCTGTCTTTTTGCAGAGAATACTGTGGGGGGAAAAGCCCCTGCAGAATTCCCTGTCTTCTCCCTCTTCCATGGTACCGTTCAGCCCCAGAAATTTTCATTTCTATAACCCAAATAATCCCATTTCTAGGCAGCAGCAGGTACAGCTGCTGCAGCACATATAAAGACAAGGCTTTCCCAGGTGCCTTCCTCCTTCCATCTTTGAATAACCAGGTATCAGGACTACCTTGCCTGGAGGACCACAGTATCTCCCAGCTGTACCCTCAGCTTGTAGAAGCTCTGAACTCACCATACATGGAAGCAGAAGCTAATCCCCAGTATCCAAATCCTTGAAGTTACAGTCTGGAAAACACTTTTTCTGAGTTATTAACTTGCACTGAGGTTTTCCTCACAGAAAACAGTTAATAAGTGGAGAGGAAGAAGACAGCATTCCTCTACCAAAAAAAAAAAAACTCTGGAAAGTAATAGCATGAGATACTGACGCAGTTGTTTGAAAGCTCTCTCCCAATACACAATACAGGAGCCAACTCCTACTTTAAAAGCACTGCCCATTTGGAACAACATCCTAAAAACTGGAGCATTTTTTGGCTTTCTGATTTGTAGTTCTTTCCTTGCTCTAAACTCTGATATTTCTTCCTTTACTAGACAAGAAGTCTCATAGCACCGCTGACCCAACCTCATTCTTAACTATGTGGCAGACAGCTGCACCCCTTGTTGAATCTCTTCCAGGCACGATAGCAGACAGTACCAGCACCACTCCCTCTCTAGCAATTTGTTGTGCTAATTAATAATCTGTCTTCAGAACAGACAGTAATCAATGAGACCTAATAAACATATGCAAACCCCATATATCACAGCCATTGTCACACTGACATGACAAAAGGGCTCCTGTTGATACAAACGGGAGCTGGGAGCATTATGATTTAGAGATCTCAGATCTACCTATGTTGCATGCTGAGCGTCCAAACTGGCTTCGTATACTCCAACCTCAACCATATGGACTTGCCCAAACATAGTTCACTCTGCTCTTCAGGGCATAGTTTAGCAAGGAAAGAAATCTAGCCTTAGATCCCATAAAATGGGGTTAAAACTATCCCAGCCACACGACGCAAAGGGCCAGGCTACTGCAGCTCCTGTCAGGTTAATGTTCCCCACTCACCAAAAAAAAAAAAAGCTAAAGGGTTAGCTATATGGTGAGAGACAAAAGGACATGATGTCAGGTATCGTCTCTCCCTCTGCATACGTATGAATCCAGCGTAAATAATGTGCACTGGTTAGTCTAACAAATGTCCGTGTCTGATCCACATCAAATTGGAAGTGCGAGGTGATCCAGGCATGTGCAGATCCAGATCAGCAACGCCTTCCCATAGACACGTTGCCCATGGCCTTAACGTAAGGATTCACACATCTACCAAACCATTTTTGCAGCACAAATAACCGTAACTCCAGATGAGGTCTCCAGATGCTCCAGGAACGACACAAATGGCAGAGGTTACACTTAAACAATCCAACACGAGACAAAGAACCACCGCTGCTTAATAATGTGCTCTCCTGACAGCACTGTCTCTTCCATACAGACATGGAAAAATCCTACCAATATTGTTTATTAATGGCCTCAGTTTGACCTGAGAAAAGAGCTCGAGTAAGAACTAAAGAATCCAAGCCTCCTTTTTCAAGTGTTAGAACGCAATCCAAGTCTCTCACGGATTTTTTTGCACATCTCTGTTTAAGTAGTCTCTTCTGCACAGCTTTGCCCCTCTCACACAGGAAATGCAGCTGAAAATGAAACCAGTAAAGAACTATTTGAATTTGGTTCCAAAAGCAACTTTCCATAAGGAGATGCAGGTTCAGAGAAGGAAGCAGTTCGGAAGTCCTTGGTCTTCTCAATTCCTGTATCAAGAGTTCAAGCTGACCATTCAAATGGGAAGAGATGTCTGTAATTTCTTTACCCATGAAGTGAAGAATTATTTGTAGTGCCTTCAGTTTTTGTTTTGTATAGCAAAGTCATCAAGCATCACCGTGTAAAGCACCACAGGGCTGCAATTTCTTCACCTCAGCTCTGTGGCATGTCATCCCCTACACCTACATTCAGCAACTACAAAACATCCTTCAGGTACAGTGCAATGGTTGATTTAAAAGCTTCCACCATCAAAAAAAGGCATGCAATGAATACAGAAGTGAGGAACCGATTAGTATTGCTGAAGAGATGTTGCCATTTCACTCCTGAAACCTAGAGCTTTTTATTTGATTGTCAAATTGGATCTAAGCAGCTCCAGTCAAAAGACCTTTGTGCTTGTACGCTAAATATGAAGTACATGTAAGTAAATCTAACACTTAAAAAAAGCTCCCTGTACTTTGAGCTGAAAGTATAATCACAGTGCACCTGGCATTTAAATAAAATAATCATTAGCACAGGAAACACCCAGCATAAAAGTACTAGGTTAAGAAAAGGCAGACAAATACAGAGAAGCAGCATGGGATTGGA
This sequence comes from Trogon surrucura, assembly GCA_020746105.1. Classification (NCBI taxonomy): domain Eukaryota; kingdom Metazoa; phylum Chordata; class Aves; order Trogoniformes; family Trogonidae; genus Trogon; species Trogon surrucura. The sequence goes on along the minus strand of CM036658.1, from coordinate 76,538,430 downwards.
TTTAATGCCATGTTTACTAGGGATCCGCTGTGTTGAGAAATGTAGAGAACTTCCTCTGGCAGGCTGAGCTCAGTTACAAGATTAAAAATGCACGCTATGACTAAAAAGGGAGATTTAATTATCTGGCTTAATTAGACAAGGAGGAAGACCAGCTCCAGCTTCAGGAAGGCAGTAGACTATCAACAGTTAGGACACCTAGAGAGCTGTTAAGGGTTGAAGGGTTTTTCCTATTTCCTGTTAAAACACAAGAGGTATCTATTCATTAAATAACACAATGAAAATGAGAACTGAAATTTAAAAGAAGAAACGTGTTTCTCAGGATGAACTGGATTAAACTATATCAATTCTACAGATCAGCATGAACTAGCCTCTACCATCAGCACGTCCTGACAACATTCCGACCCACCATCAGCGAACAAACTGTAAAATTTCAAGTCACGTTCACAATTATTAACCAAATCACATAGAGAACTGGCACCAGCAGACACAAACCAATCGTACGAAAATTATCCTCCTCAGAGCACGCATTATGCCCAACCCTACCACTGACTCATGAAATGCCCTGCAGCAGGTCATTTGATGTTTTTTGTGCCTCAATAAAGAATAATACTTTTGCGCCTTCATACTAATTGCCACTTAAGATCTATAGATGAGAAACACTATGGAAGTGATTATTAATAAATCACATCATGATATTCACAGGCCAAAACTCCCTTTGCTCTTCACTCAGCAGTGAGTAAGAGCACTTTCCTCTTAAGTTTAATTCAATTTGTTGTGGCTATTTTCACAATAGTGACATTTATTTTCACATTAGGGTTTCCCTGATGTTCTTCTCACCAGTGCACACCCTTAAGCATGCCTGTACCTCAGGTTCCCCACAGGGACCATAGCGACAGCCCAGGCCGCTCCAGGTTTCACTGGACCCTGCACTGGGAAGGAATGTGAGAGCACGCCCCACGCTGATGTCGTTTCTCCAAGGGCCCCAGAGCCACGAGGAGATGAGAAACAAACAAGTATTTCACCAACAAACTGGGCTCGGCTCTTATCCCTTGCTAATCCACATGCTAAACTGGATTACCTAAAGCTCAATGCATCCCCGTGCTCCACACAGGTCACCCGCATTATCCTCGTTGTGCCACGGAGAAACCTGCGATGGGATTAAAGCGACTGCCCGAGGCCATACAGCAAGCCTGTGGCAGAGCTGAGAGCAGAAGCTGGATGAGGATAACCTCAATCAGTGTCACCACTGTGCTATCACAGCATGCTTTTGCGCTCCCATCCACGTGCCAGGAACAGGGCACAGGCAGCCGCTCCATCAGCAAACCAGGGAAGTGATGCAATTAAAAATTACAGCCTTCCCAGGGACGTGGGAGAGTCCCTGTTGCTGGAGGTTTTCAAGACACGATTGGGCAGGTTGCTTGGTAATCTCATCTAGGCTTCCTTTGCCGTTAAAGTCTGGACCAGATGATCTTTTGAGGTCCCTTCCAGCCTGAGCTATTTTATGAAAAAACAACCTGGGAGCGTAGCACGGAGGATTTGTTTTAAAAGGCACTGCACCCTTGACTTTTCTGACCATGTGCCCACACCAACACTGGCAGCAGCACAACGGCTGCATGGCTGCAACCAAGGGGAAAGGAGGAACACGACATTACTGTTTCCCTCTGAAAGGGTTGTCTGGAGGCTTTGGGAGAAACACCATGTGCTAATCCGCTCCCAGGTTTCTACAGTGAAATACTAAGTGCGCAAGCAGGCCTGAATATTGCTTCTGCTAAACAAGTGTTCTCCCACTTGTTGTGCTTGCAAAGATGAATCACTGCCTCCTGCAAGATGTAATTTACTGGGAGGACATCAACTGGCTCTTTGTGGTAGGCAGGTGAAACCAATGCCTCCCCACTTAATTGCCTGTTTTTCTTCAAACTCAAACCTGGTTGACTGGTAGGATCTCAGAAGGATTACCAAACCCCAAAGACAGATTTAGTAACATGCTACCTGGCTAAGACATCACCCAGTAAAAAATGAGACGCCTTTGCAGGAGTTCCTTAAATTCAAAAGCTGTGGTTTGCTTCCTTTTTCAACTGATCCAAATGACCCAATTCCCAAGAAACAGGATGTTGTCTTTGCCAAGAAAACCTATATTGCCAAAGGTCTCAACATGGGCCGAAAAGGCATGAGTCACATAAGCCACAACAAAGGAACGTCTACAGCTAATTAATATGATACATCTAGCTTCCCTTTCATAACAAAAGCAAAATCTATACTATGAAACAGAAACCATTTGGATTCAGGCTTTAACAACATTCTTCAATGCAACTGTCCATGAACAAGTGCCCCAACCACAGAGCGACTACACAGAAAGCCAGGCATGACCTTCTCCAACTATTTATAATTTATTTATTTTTTTTAATTAAAGAGTGCCCACAAGAGCTCACCTGCACACAGTTGCTGTTGCACATACATGCATGACTGGTCGGCACACCCAGAGATCATCTCACCAATCAGACCTGCCAGGAATTAGGTCTAAGAACATGCAGTTCGTGAATTAACGACTGCAGGTCCAGGCATGACAGATCAGCATCGACCTTCCTGACCCAACAAAGAGGACACTGGCATCCAGCATGTGCTGCGAAGCAGCTGAGATGCCCTGAATCCAGGCTATCTGGGTAAGTTACACCTTAAGGCATGCCTGGTGCCAAGTCAAGGCAGAGCTCTGTGCTGGCAGAGCCCATGGGCACATTGTGGTGCTTACACATGTTTTAATGTGACTCCTGCTCAAACTAGGCAGTTTCCACGGGAAGGGGAGCAGGGGACACTGCATCTTCTTTCCTGGATTGTAAAAGGAGATCAAAAGCACTTCTTCAGTTTAATTTCTACATCTCATTAAACCACCATGAACCACCAGGTACTGCAATGGCAAGAGCCACACGGACAGGCATCTGAGTTGCTTACAGTGTTTGAACTAAGGAACAACAGAATGTCACCCCAAAGCTTCAACCAAGTGATTATATGTTTCAAATGTCACTCAAGGTCTACAGCTTCTTTTTATACAGAAGGTCAGACTAAATGGAAATAACTGCCCTTCAGACCTGATAATCCATCTTTTTCTGAATACCCTGTAATTTCTACCCTTTTCTCCTCGCAAATTTTCTCAGTTTCTGCTACTGGTTCAGATAGAAATAATCAGGATATTTAGGACAATTCAGCTTAGATCAGCTAACTCCTTGTATCCTCTGGGCTACAGGAATCACTAAAGGATTAGAAAATTCAGAGATGCCATTTGTCAAAGGCACTTTGACTGTATTTATTGTATTGATACAATGAGCTTATCAGGTGTTTTCCTATGGAGAGACTATCAATGGAGATCCATTTTCCCATTACAATACAACGTCATTTAAACTAAGTATATAGACTGTCTGTGTCACAGCATCATACATTTATCAAAGGAAATGAGAGGCACAAAGGAAAGAGAACACATGGATTCTCTAAACACAGTGCTGTCCAGACAGTAGGAAACACTGAAAACACTGTCTCATGTATTTGGAGTTGAGTCTTTCTGAATAAATTAGCATTCAGCCAGTGAGGACACATGGAAGGAAACTTTGCAAAGTGCCAAAAACGACTTGTCTGAAAAGAATTCAGTAAATAGATTCCAGTGTCTGACAAGTGTAAGCTGCACCAAATATTATCAGGGAGAGCACTACCTCTTACCACGTGGACTGTCTTGTTAAATGGTAGCTCCTACTAAATGAAGTCCAAGAAAGATAAACTGAATGGTTCCCAAGAAGGCAAGACAGGAATGGCCACAGTGACAGATGCTGCTGAGCTGGAGTCCTGAGAAGTTGTTGCACAAACCTTATCAATGTGTTATTTATTTTCACAGACTCATTCCAGATTGTATTTCTGGCACAAAGGGTAAGATCAAGAGCATTTCTTTCAAGAAACGAAGCTAATGAGGATAATTAACACAGCTCCTAAATATACAAACCATGCAGATAACAAGTCTCACTTAAATTCTGTTTTTCTAGCAAAATGTAGATGGATTGATCTGATCAGTTTCATGGGACTTTTGCCTTGCCAAAGAAGACAAACTCTCTCTAGCTAAGGAACTATAACCAGGCCAATGGTCTTCTCCAGTGCTTTGAGGACATCTGAGGCCCTGCTTTAGTTTACTCCTTGACTTCTGCTTCTTCTGCCACGCAGATGGCAGCCAGATGAAAAGGAGATTCCCTGTCGCTCTCACACCAGCAGTGCCTGCACCGCTACTGAACCCGGGTCGCACAGAAACACAGGTTCCCTGCATCTGCCCTTGCACAAGGGAGTAACACAATTGCCCCAAAATTTTGGATTGAGTTAGCACTTCAACCATGATGCTGGTCAGAGTGCAAGACTTTAAAAGACAAGCAGATACTAGATAACCACACTCTCCATTGCAGTAAGAGGGGAAACCATGAATAATACAGTACTTTATTTTCTTGAATGGTTGAAAAAAAGATCTGAGAAAATAACTTAGTACTTATGACCAATAATGGCTGGAATTTAATCAGTTTTGGTACAGGCCAACAACCAAGAAAACGCTATGTGGCTAGGGTCTCTCTCACGGTCCCAACATGCAGCAAGAAAGAAGAGCAGCCAAAACATCGCAGCACAGTTCACGTGGTTACTTGATTCAAATGATTTACCTCATCCAGAGACTATAACTAGAGGAGTTACTACTACTTGAGGAGTTTGCCCTGGTTGAGGAGGACTGGGTTAGGGATCAGTTTGAACACTTGAACATCCACAAATCCATGGGCCCTGATGGGATGCACCCACGGGTGCTGACGGAGCTGGCGGGAGTCATTGCTAGGCCACTCTCCATCATCTCTGGTAAGTCGTGGGGAACAGGTGATGTATCTGAGGGCTGGAGGAAAGAGAATGTCACTCCAGTCTATAACAAGGGCAGGAAGGATGATCCAGGTAACTACAGACCAGTCAGCCTCACCTCCATCCCCAGAAAGGTGATGGAACGTCTTATCCTTGGCGCTGTCTCTGGGCATATCAAGGATAAGAAGGTTATTAGGAGCAGTCAGCATGGCTTTGCCAAGGGGAAGTCATGTCTGACCAACCTGAGAGCCTTTTATGAAAACATAACCAGGTGGATGGACGGTGGCCGTGCAGTGGATGTGGTCCATCTGGATATCAGCAAGGCCTTTGACACCATCTCCCACAGCATCCTCATAGGTAAACTGAGGAAGTGTGGTCTGGATGACCAAGTAGTGAGGTGGGTTGCTAATTGGTTGAAGGGAAGAAGCCAGAGGGTTGTGGTCAATGGGGCCGAGTCTGGCTGGAGGCCTTTGTCTAGTGGGGTCCCTCAGGGGTCAGTACTGGGGCCAGTGCTGTTCAATATATTCATCAATGACCTGGACGAGGGACTAGAGAGTGCTGTCAGCAAGTTTGCTGATGACACAAAACTGGGGGGAGTGCCTGACACACCAGCAGGCTGTGCTGCCATTCAGAGAGACCTGGACAGGCTGGAGGGCTGGGCAGGGAGAAATCTGATGAAGTTCAACAAGGGCAAGTGTAGAGTTTTGCACTTGGGAAAGAATAACCCCATGTGCCAGTATAGGCTGGGGACTGACCTGCTGGAGAGCAGCGCAGGGGAAAGGGACCTGGGGGTTCTGGTGGACAGCAGGATGACCATGAGCCAGCACTGTGCCCTCGTGGCCAAGAAGGCCAATGGCATCCTGGGGTATATTAGAAGCGGGGTGGCCAGTAGGTCGAGAGAGGTCCTCCACCCTCTACTCTGCCCTGGTGAGGCCACATCTGGAATACTGTGTCCAGTTCTGGGCCCCTCAGCTCAAGAAGGACAGGGAGCTGCTTGAGAGAGTCCAGCACAGAGCCACAGAGATGGTGAAGGGAGTGGAACATCTCCCTGATGAGGAAAGGCTGAAGGAGCTGGGTCTCTTTAGCTTGGAGAAGGGGAGGCTGAAGGGTAACCTCATTAATGTTTATAAATATGTCAAGGGAGAGTGTCAGGAGGATGGTGCCAGGCTCTTTCCAGCAACGTCCAATGACAGGACAAGGGGCAATGGGTACAAGCTGGAACATAGGAGCTTCCACAAAAATATTAGAAAAAACTTGTTCACTATGAGGCTGACAGAGCACTGGCACAGGCTGCCCAGGGAGGTTGTGGAGTCTCCTTCTCTGGGGACATTCAAAACCCGCCTGGATGTGTTCCTGTGCGATCTACTGTAGGTGATCCTGCTCCGGCAGGGGGGCTGGACTAGATGATCTTTCGAGGTCCCTTCCAGCCCCTGACATTCTGTGATTCTGTGAGACAGAAGGCAGACTTCAGACTACGCTCAGAAGCTACTTGCCTAAACCTCCCCTGCCTGCACACACATACACACACATACATTTTTTGAGTGGTTTTCCATGCGTATTTGTCACATCTGGAAATTATCTTCTGAGCATCACCTCACTGAGCTCTCACCAGCCCCCCATGACGGTCACAGAGCTCATGCCAACCTGCTTCTGACTATCCCTGCAATTTCTTCTATATCTGCAAGTCACCCACAGCATGCAGGTTTTCAATAAGAGAGGAGAAAGAGCGGGGGCAGACGCCTGTGCTACTGCTCACCTCTTTCAAAGCAATCCACCCCTCTGCAAATGTAAAAGATTTACAGCACCCAGAGGAATTTCACATCCTGTGCCACAAGGCAAAACCACTCTAAACCCCTTGAACACCCCCAAAGTCTCATCTGCTAACAAATTTTGGCATTTAACAGGCAGCAGCAAATGGCATGCTCCCACAGTCTCCTTTTTCTCCTCCCCATACTTTTGTAAAATGCATCCACAGAGTTAAATTATTATGGGTGATAGTTTAAATGGGTTTTAAAATGCTTTCAGTGCACATGGAAAAAAGAATCTATCATGTGGAGTCACTGCCATTTAAAATATATTTTAAATAGAACAATATAGACTATAACGGTCTTTATGACTCAGACAGTAATTCTGTCCAGAAGTCCCAGCGAGGCAAATGATCCCTGTCAAGTTCACACCTGGTCGTGCACATGGGTCTGATCTTTGCACACAAACCTATGACTGCATCTACCAGGCAGATCTCTATTCATGTATACCTGCGGCAGCACGTGCTGGCAAGTGACAGAAGGCATGCCAGCATGAAATTCACTTCTTGCACTTTGCAACTGTCCTAACAGATCTTTAATCACTTAGAAGAGGGCATGTATTTTTCCCAATTTACATGCTTAATATTAAAACGGACTGAGATGTAATTATTTTGAATCAGGGTTCCTAGAGTTGGTTGCCACCACCTAGGCCACCACTTCAGATGCTCAGGCTCTGAATAGGTAAAAAAACCCAGTCCCTGCCCCACTTCCATTCCCAGGATACTTGGTTACCCCTCCCATCTTTTCCCCCTGCTAACAGATAAGAGGACATTTGTATCTGCAGGGCATGAACCCACGCTTAGTCCCATCTGCAGGTGCCGGGTTGAGCAGAGGCGCAGACCAAAGCTCAGCATCATCTCCAGCCTGGGCACCAGACACCGTGGGACCAAGGACACCTTCACGTGCAAATAAAAGCTCACTCAGCAGCCTCACCTTGAAAGCCCAGATCGAGTCACTACTATTTAAGGTCCAAGAAGCCTTTATTCATTTTTCTCCCCTATACCAGCAAGGACACTTGTAGGGCCCATCCTTGTGATCTTTTTCCACTCCCCTCTTCTCTCAACGTATAAAATGCTTTTCATCATTCTTCCTTCTACGCACTCTTCTATCCATACAAGGTCCTCCTCTTCACTCAATTCTTACATGATGTCCAGAGGTTATAAATCTGCAGCACTCTCTCAAAGATGACATTTTCACAAACAACTACATCCCCGTCATTTCCTCTCTGGTGTTCTCCGGCGCATCCTGTTTATTCTGTATCTATCTTGTTTGGATTGCAAACTCTTCAGAATAAGGACTTTCCGCTTTTTCTTATGCTGCTGGAAACACACGGCTGGTGCTACTCGATTCACAGTTTTTAAGGCCAGAAGAGACCACTGCAATTATCTAGTCTGACCTTCTGCCTTCCACACTAGAAATTTCACCAAGTGACTTCTGCATTAAGCCCCTGACAATCCTTGTGGAGGCATGCTAACAGATGATGATGGCCACACCTTTTCATATTTTGCGTTTTCCCCGATTTTGCAGCATATTTAGTGTTTCTCTTCCTCATATTCAGATCCTTCCAACACTCACAGCAATTAGCCCATATTCAAATTTTAGGAGACATTCTGAAATGCATACCTTATTTCTACGATATTTGCAGTAAAACAGTTGTTGTGAATTACTTATTATACTTTGCATTTCCCCAGTTTATATTTAACGTACTTCTGCCAACATAAGATTTGTTCAAGAAAATAAAACTATAATATAAACCATAGACTTACAATTCTGCTTTTAAGAAAGTAGGTCTGCAAAAGATTAAAGAACTGAAAAGATCTGAGAACAAAGTAAAGGAAGAGTGTGAGCTGACAGTATTGTTGGCATGCAAGGTATTTTTGTGTTAAAAATGTATAGACAAAAAACCTATCACACACTCCAAATACCTGTATTAACTTTAATGTACAATATGCTATAAAATGATCATCCTCTGAAGAAAAAAAAAAAATAAATTTGGCTGAGCCAAGTATTAAAAGCATTCTTAAAGCAAACCAATACAAGAAGAATTCCCACCAAAAATCTGTTTTTCATCTGTCCAAAAAATGTACTGGCTTCAGCTAAAAGTCAATCAATCAATACCCAATGAATAAAATAAATAAATATTTTTTTTAAAAAGAGAGAGAGAAAACCTCTATCCAGTTATAAATATTTTTTTTAACTACAATCATCTGGCAGTGGAGCACTGCTGACCTAACTGCATGAGCATGTGTCAGCTGGTGATGGCCATGGTGCTGTCAGGAGAGGAAAACAGCAACTCTGCTCATTTACCAAGCAGCAATCAGAGGGACTAAAAGTGACCCACCACAAATGACACAGCAAGTGGCACAGCCTGGAGAAAGAAGAAAAAAAACAAAACCAAGCAAAATCAAAACAAATGCACAAAGAAACCTCGGAGTCTGTCCTGCTCTGTGGAGTGCACCCAGAGCTCCTGAAGGCTACAAGGTACTAAGAAGCTGCAAATACAAGGTGCAAGGATTTTACTCCATCACCCCTAGATGATGATCCACCAAACTCGGATTTCTTTACTTCTTCTAAGAAAAATTTATATTATTCTATGCATAGCTGAAGTTTGTCAGATCATGGCATCATACAAGGCATTATACGAGAATAAAACAAAATTGGGGAAGCACTTTTGTTAATTGCCATGACAACTCTGTTTATTTGGATTTAAACATCATCCTGGGATGTTTATAACGCAAACAGTGCAATGTAGTCAGGCAAAACAGGAAAGGGAGAGCCATTGAGACACTCACTTGGCTAACTCTTGTCCAAACCCAGTAAAGCAAAACCCCACAGTCAACAGCTGTAATGAAAAAATACAGGGCGATTAAGAACCAAACTAAAACAAACATTTCTTGCCATCTTCATTTTTTAACAGGGGTGGCAATCCACTCACAACTCCAGCAGCTCAGAGAACTGTGAGAGCTCTACCAACATGCCCAGCTGCCGCTCTGCATCCCCACCTGCCCCTGGAACCAGGATTTTAATTTATGTCATCACAGAATTGCCTAGATTGGAAAAGACCTTTAAGATCGAGTCCAATCACTAACCTAGCATCAATTAATGAATGCATTCCCACACTACACTTGGGCTTCCAGGGCTCGCGGAAGGCACACTGGTTAACTGGAGATCTGTTGCACTTAGCCGTAACAATTGTGCTTCCAACTGTGCTCATGAAGATCAGCTGCTAAACAGCTTCACAGGACACTGGCGGTACTTGCAGTGTATTAAAAACCCTCGTTTCCCTGCAAGGTTAGGCTAAAATGATATAAGCAACGCTCAGACCACCCTGCAGCAGCATACAACTGTTCCCACCTGAACTGACGAGAGCTCAGGATGCTGCATTTGTGGGCTGTGTTACAAGCTGGATAGACACACACTCCACAGCCGCAACACCCCGTAATTTCAGAACGTATCTGCAAGCATGTGCAAACTCTGGCAAGCACAAGTTAAAGCACACAAAGACTCAGTGTCCTCACTGTCAATCTGTGCCAGTGGAGTTTACTAGATCTTTACACCGGTTTACACTGGTGCCACCCCACCGCTCTTTCACTGTCCCGCCACCCCACCTCCCAGGCGGATGGTAACGTGCATCACTGCGCTTACCAGACCCAATGTGGATGCAACTGCAGGATCTCAACTCTGGCAGGACAGGCAGATCTACCAACTTCCACCAGATTTAAGATTCAGTGATGCAGAAGAAAAAAAAAAAAATTAAAAAAAAGTTTCCTAATTTACATTCCCGGCATGGTTAAGATGAAGAACTGAGCAATTGTTTTAAGACACAATAGGCAATTGTTGAAAGAAATCAAGAAAAGAAGATCCTGCAGCCCATTTCAGAGACTATCCAGCAGCTTGGAAAACGGTCTGTCACTTCATGCATCAGGAATTTCTACCACCCAACTGGCCGGGGGGAAGCAGGACTGACATCTCCATTTTCCAGTAATCAAACAGCTTCACCCCCCTAAACACAGACTGATTTACATACATATTTTCCAAAATCACCATTACAAGGAGATCGTTTTCAGTCAAAGACTCTACAGGCAAAGGGAATTTTGTTCTGTCTTGTTTTCTCCAGAGTGGCACAGAGAATTGGTGGAACAAAAATCAGCTAATTGCTGCGGGTACACTGCTTCCCCCCTGTACTAGGAGCTGGCCGCTACCCTAGCTTCAACTTCCCCAAGTTCTTGATGAACGATGTTTGCCATGCCAACCCTGGTGATTTTTACCACCTTGGAAGAGCTGAAAAACTATTTTTTAAGCACCACTGATCACACGCACTGGATGGGGAATACAGCAGAGGTACAGCAGAGTCCAGCCTTCAGTGAGTACGCTCTTGCGCAGCTTCTGTATGGGGATTAAGACATGCAGAGTTTAGATGCCTCCATATAGACCCCACAGACGCTATACCCCTCTGCAAAAAAAAAAAAAAAAAAAGACAAAAAAAAAGAAAGAAAATAGCCCTTTCAAGGGACTCAGCGCAGCAGAAAGGAGTCTGCATAGTCTTCAACCTAGCCAACAAACATGAGAAGCTGTGAACCTGAAATTACAGCAACCCATGGAAAGCCCAAGAATTACTCCAGGTAGATCAGAAACCACAGAAGAGCTCCAGCCCAACCCTGTAGTGTACCTACAGGCACGAAATCCACCACCACAACTGCTGTGTCTCGCTTACTTAACTACCCACACAGAACCAGTTTTGTTGGGGCTTTGGAGAGAGACAAATCATAGAGGCCAAAGGCAAATGTCTAAAAACAGCAGCAGGGTGGGGATTATTTTTATTATTTTTATTTTGGAACTGAAGTACTGCACCAGCCTTCTTGACACAGAGGAAGAAAAAAATTTGTCTGAAAACTTTATGCTTAAAAGGGTTTGCACCATTAACATTACATCTAGAGGTGCGTAAAAAAAGCATTAGCTTCCAAAGTGACTTTTTCAGGACAGGTCAGGCTTGGACTTAGCAATAAGCCACAGCAGTCCTTTGTAAGGAAGAAACCACCTCTAGCTGCATCTGTGACACAAATGCATCGAGGTAAGATGTGCATGGAAAACCACTTCTCCAGCCAACTACCCCCAGGATCCTGAACACAGTGTATTTCATTTTAGTACCGCCTCCACAGAACACAGTTAGTTAATCTCACATTTAACCCTCTATGAAAACATTTGTATAGTTTCCGTTGCCGCGCTGGAATCTGCACGTAATGTGATCTGGCTCAGCACTCGTGGTGCTCCCGGGATCAATTACCATTTCATACATCAGTGTTTCATTACTGAGCCATGAACATCCTCCAGCCCATCATACCCTCAGCTCTGCGCTTCAAGAGACTAATCTTTGAAAATTAGGTATTTGGCAAGATTTACTGTAAGAAAGGAAAACTGCCGGACTCATACTGTTTTGAATACGTCCAGCTCCCACTCACAAATACTACCATTGCAGCGGCCACTAGACATCTTCAGTGATGTGATTAAAAAGAAAAAGCAACGGTAACTGCACAGTAGAAATGCACTCTCATCTGTCACTTCTGTTGGAAAACAATGAGCTCTCTTCCTTGTTATGTTCACTGCAATGTATCTTTAGAAAAGTCTTATAGAGATTAATGCTCAATTGCTGTAAATGAGCTTAGCTTTGTTTATTCTAGGAGAAGATCTGGCCCCAAAGTCCTGATAAGTCATTGCTCCACCATTGCTATTAAAGGAAAATCCCATACAAAAGCTAAGACAGGACTTTGGCCCTGTGTCTCACCCGTAATTCAGCAACGGAGATTTGGCATGCTTTATATCAACAAGTCATGCTTAAGTGTGTACTTTAAATGAGGCTAAGATACAAGACAGCAAACACTACAAATCTTAGCACGATAAGACAAATTCAATGTTTCCGCTGCTCATCTTCAGCTTCGTTGCCTCTTCCCCGTGCGCTGCCACGGGACTGTTAATCTCACCCGAGGAGCTCAAGCTAAACAACACGAGAGACTCATTGGCAGCAACATAAATATTTGAAATATTTGATTTTTGAGCAGCAATTCTGCAGCGGAGGCTCTGGTGAGCAGAGGCACCACAGGTGCAGAGAGCGCCTGGGTGCCTGCGGGACTGGAGGCATGGGGGGAAAAGAACCACATCCCGAGGAGGGAGACCTGAGGCAGAAAGCAAGTATGGTCTGTAAAACCACTGCGATTCCAGTCATCTGTTTTGAAACTGCAAGTGCTGTAAAGTGACAACACACGAGCCACAACCACATGTGAAAAGAATTTGTTTTAAATCACGGGGTGAAAATAAGAATCCATTATAATTCTGTGTAAGATTCCCAAGCTGGTATGTAACTATGCAACCCACGCAACGCCACAGCTGTGGTAGTGAGGTCTTGAAAATCTGCTCCAATGGACAGGAGAAAGCACCAGAACCAAAAGCAAGGATGTCGCAGCTCTTGAGCAGACTGGCACAATCATCCCCACCCAAACTTTCCTCTTCCCATCACCATTTACACCCCAGCTGCATCCAGGCAGCAGGATGAAAACTGGCTCACAGCTTGGGAAGGATTTTTGCACAAGCTTCACAGTTCAGCAGGTCTAAGGCTGTGGCTCAAAGCCTCTTACGCTGGCCACCCAAAGCACAAACATTTCCTTAAATAACCCTTGTTCAGAACCGGGTCTTTCTGCACCTTTGTGGAAAGTAATGAGACTTCAAGCAGAAATTTTGTTAATTAAGTGATAAAAGCCCTATACCATGCAACTTAAATGGATCAGCTTCTATAGATCCAAGAGCCATAAAAAAAAAAAAAAACAAAACCATACACTGAAAGACTGGTGTGCAAATGGCTGAATAGTAAAGTCCTAATAACATGTCTTTTTCATGACTTCAACAGAAATTCTGCAAACTCAACATGGCCACCCCAATGAGCAAAGGTGTGAAAATCAGCAGCTGGGATCACACACTAGGCATTAAAAAAAAATTAAAAATAAAACCCTACCTTTAGAGGATTCTTTAACAGAAAAAGATTAGTTGCATACACACTCCTCCTCCTCCTCCACATACAAGAAGAAAACTCTAAACTGTCTCTTCAGGTATGTACAGACAGAGCAAATTGTCACATGTGGGTTTCTGTGGACGGATAGCAAACGCTGTTCTGTTTCAAACCAGCAGTCTGGACTCTCACTGCCGCAGCTGAATATCTTACAGATGCTACAGAGTTTCTAAGCCCCAATCCAGCCATTGGGAATGGCTTGTTTCCTCATTTTACCTGCTAGAATTCTCCAGGTGATCTTTAAAGCTACTGAACAAAGGAAACAGAGCAGTTAAGAGCAGACTTTGAGTACTTCATCTCCCTGATTTTAGTAAACATTACGCAGGTACAGCCTTCTCTCCCAGATACTTGTAGGTGCGTTCATGAAATGTGTAAAGCTAATGTCCTAGACTTGTCACGTTCTCCATTAATAATTCAGATTATTGGCCATTTCATGCATATGTAATGCATGCTTCAAAATTTAGCTTTTTTTTTTTTCTAATGTATTTGCTGTTTTTAGAAAAGGTTGTGATGCTTGCTCAAAGCTCTGGGAGACCCCCATCAGAACTGGGCTTGGACAAGACCCATGGAGATGATCTACCTGATCTTTTGGCACTAGCTGTAGAAGACATAGATGAAGGTTTTCAAGACCATTTCTGCCAGATCACACACTCGGATAAGGAAATGAGACAGTGACAATACTATTTCAGTAATGCCTTCAATGCTTAGAGCTGACAGGATTCATAATTTTCAGCTCCAGCCATTCCTACAGCTAATAAGAGTATAAATTAAAAATGCCATCCTCACTTTACATTCAAATCACCAGTTTCACGTATCTATAATTCTTCTGTATTTTTTTTGGGGGGGGAGAGCGGAATGAACAAAAACCTTCTCCAGGAACTGTTAAGTGTTGATAATAACAGAACAGGATACAGAGCCATTTCTCACCCTCCAAGAGGAAATATTTAAAATCACGGCTCTGACACACGTGTGCTTGCTGCCAACACCCTGCAGATGCAGTGCTTGCCTGCGTGTGGCTCACCCACCAGCCCAGCTCCACGATCCATCCTGTTTACTACTGAGGACAAACATTAAGAGCCAAACCAAGCTCCACCTCCCAAAAGCCAGAAGAAGAGCAGCTTGTGCAGATGTTGAAATTCTGGTGAGAAAGACAAACTATAAACAGATTTCCTAAAAGATCTGCCTTGGGACAGTCTTATCTAGAAATTCCACTAATTCCCTTGATAGGGAAAATAGGGGAGCGTGAATGAAATCTGCAGACAACAGATAGCTGGGAAAGTCTGTCAACACAGAGGATGGGCAGAAGTCTATTCAGAACATTTGAGGACTAAAACAACTGACAGGAGGTACCGTTTGTAATAAAGCCAAGCGCAGTAATGCACTTTGGGATTAAAGGAATATGCTCTGCGGCTTGGGAGCCCAGCAGTGGCAAGTAATATAGAAAAAGACTTTGGTGCTTTAGTGGCTCATGGCAAGAGTGTAAAAAAGCCAGATGTTGCCTGAGGTCTCAGCAAGGAACGGGAAAATATTCAAGACACCAGTAAGGTCTCAGCTGGAATAATGTGCAATTTCAGGTTACTGAGTTCAAGAAAGGTTAAGTGAAACTGGAATAGTGCAAGAAAAGGTCAGCAGGATGACCTCTCTCATGAGACAAAAAGATGTTGGCTTTGTTACTGGAGTAAAATAAAGGCTCTCTTTGCAGGGGAAAAGCTGTATGAACCAGCCATAAAGAGGTTTAGGTTGGAGTTTGAAAGGAGGCTTGTATCCATCAAAATAATACTCCTTGAGCAGAGCTTGCCAAAAGAAAAAATCAGGCAGGAGGCTAATTTTTCAGTGCATGAGAATCTACAGCATGATTTCCTGAGATAGCCCAAAATAAGGCCAGCCATGCAGGAAGCCCATAGCTGGTCATAGTAACACATCTCCGCACCATATACAACCCATGAGGCCACCAACCACAGTACAAGGGTGGCACTGCTACCCCATAATCTCCCAGACCCTCCCTCACCTGCCACCAAGTCTTGTGGTATCACCAGAAGGACACAGTCTTTAGATGTATGGAGAGCCCAGACACAAAGTAAAAACTTCTTTGAATACGGATGGTTTTCCCAAGTCACAACACAGTGAAAAGGGGATGACTCTTCCCCCAAAAATTTGCGTTTATGTCCAAATCAAGTCCAAGGAAATTATGAAGGAAGGGTGAATAGCATGACAGTTCACTCAAGATGTCTGGGGGCAGAAGAGAAACACTATTAAAGGAAAGGAGAAGGTTGATGCTTTGGAGGGAAGAGATGAGATAGTTACAGCTGAAGGCTTTAGAAACTGTTGCTGTGATAGCAAGCAATTTGCTACCACGTCTGAATTCCCTCCACTATTCCCCAACACCGCCCAATAAAATTAACAGTGCAGGCAGGTTCAGACAAGGGCAGTTTACAATCTTGCTGCTCCAAATTAATCTCTGTTTCAAAAGAAAAACATGAAGTTAAAAAGGGGATAGGGGGGAAGGAAGGAAAACATAGAGGCTAATTAATGTCAATCACTCCAAAACCCCATGACTGATGCTTTTGACACGACCCTTCGAGACAGTGTTTCTGCAGACGGTTGAGCGAGCGTGAGGCGCGTGCGAGAGTGCCACGTCAGAAGTGGGATGAGGCACACGCTTGGAAATCCACACAATGCAAAACCACCTCTGCCCAAGTATTTATACACAAACACCTTTTCCAGTTGTTGCAGCAGAGATCCAGGGTCGTTTACGCCTTCTGTACCAATTCAACAGCAAAGGTTTAAAAGGTCTGTGTAACAGGATAAATAGAAACTAGACTCCAAATAGCTTCCATATACGACTGGTACTAATGCAATGTACGTGCAAGGAAGGAGGACTACTCCCACAGGCTTTTCTTCTGCAAATCCACCACTTCACTGCCACCTTAAGATTTACAAAAGCCACAAACAGCACTGCTAGCTAATGCGAGTTTGTGGAGTTCTTCCACCCACTAATTATTTTGCCCATAGTGGGGCAATACACGTACATTTATTTTGCAGTTGCTGTACTCCACTCAAGATTCAAACCTTACAACAAAATGTACAGTATTTTGAAGTCATTAGGTGAGCCTTAAACTGCCTAGCCACAAGAAGAGAAGAAGTCATTGTTCAAAAGTTTATAGAAACAGAATTTACCAGTTTCCGTCTATTCCTTGACCATGACCTCTTGCTTTCACTTTTGGGGCAACTTTGGGGCTAGTACACCTGACAGCCCCTTCCTTTGGTAGAATTCAGAAAGTCTTCACTGCACCACCAAAGCACAAAGATTTCCTAGTCTTAACTAAGCGCTGGCAGAGGGCTTCGCTAAGCAATGAGGATTGCAGAGTGAAAACTGTTCTTATATTACAGCCCTTGAGATCTGAATTAAATTATAAGCAGTTCTATGAAGCGTCCTTAAAACTACAGCATGTGTCTCCACGTCCCCCAAGCGCTCTTTTGCAACTCACCTGCAACGCAAACAACTGCCTTTGGCTGATTTTGTGTTTGTTTTTAAAGGGCAGCTGAGCTCAAGGAAGACAATATAAAACATATTTTCCCCTGTTCCTGCAGGAGTGCCCTGGCTGCTCAAGCCAGCTGCTGCACTTTGCAGGCAGCTGGACTCTCTTAAATTTTAGTTTTAATGGCAAACCTAACTTTTCAGCCATGAACCAGATTCCAGCTCAGCTTTCTACATCCCCAACAGCTGTTTCCGGGAGGCTGCTCCAGTACCACAGCTGAGTGGCGGCTTCTTCAGAACTTTCTTCCCTGGAGGATAACTTCAGAAACCATCTTGGCCGGTCTAAACTTCTGCTTTAGAAGCTGCACTGGAAGGCTCTTCATGGTTTTTAAGTGAAAGCAACACTTTAAAAGGATTGCAGCAGCTGGACTCGAGAAGACATTAGACACTGTCTGCCTTTATCCACAGTTTAAAAAAGGAGCCCACAGCTAGGAGAGAACAGTCACATTCCTGTAGATTGGTGTAAATGACAAACAATTTAAGTCCAGTTGGAGAGAGCAGCCTGAAGAAGCTCTGTAACTTCTGACCTCCCTTGAAAGAGCCCAGCAACACCTCAAGCAGTGAGAAGATTCTGCTGCACGGACACACACACGCTTTCTCTACAAGACACAACACACTCACTCCAGCTTACCTCCCCTTCCAGCAGGTACTCTGCAGATTTTTTCACTTGCGTCCACCTCCCTGGAGAAGTATCTCACCTACAAACACTTTCTTGCTCTTTCCTCCCTACTCTGCTATTCAGGGTGGGAAATTCAACACGGTAGCACAGTTTTAAGTCTTCAAAACCTCTTCCACCACTGTTAGGCAGGCGGTGCCTGGCGGTTCCCACCAAAATCATTTTACTTTTTTAACCCTTCTTTCATGAACAACATGGAAAAGTTGAGGTGACTTCACGCAGAAAGCATTCCTATATCTTTCGCAGCCTTTTCCCCAGAAGGTCTACAACAAATAACTTCCCTTTGCTGAAGAAACCAACTTTCCTCAATTTCTTTGCAGTTGGCTCATCATCAACCAAGCAATGGAAGAATTTACACCAGAGATGCCACTCAACAAACAAATCCATTCTGTACTTAAACCCAAAAAGGCATTAGTATCAGTTCAGCAAATCACACTTATCCCTAGGTCACTGGTCAAGACCCGTGGAATCAAGAAGTCACTTTGAATAAATACTTTCACATTAAAGAATTTGGAAAAGAGCCAGAAACTTCAGTCAGTCAGATGAATATCCAGCACAAGCCAAGCAGTCCCTATGGTTATCCTGTCTCTGGAAGCTGGTCTCTTAGCAAGTCATTTACATCTCACGCTCATTCATATTTTAAGCAGCTCTTTAAAAAGCTGTTTCCTACATGTCAGTGTGTTTAAGGATCTCCATAACTTTTTTTCTTTTGCTTTGCCCGGTGTATCCCCCTCCCCTCTGCTCTTTCAGCCTTAA
This sequence comes from Trogon surrucura, assembly GCA_020746105.1. Lineage (NCBI taxonomy): Eukaryota > Metazoa > Chordata > Aves > Trogoniformes > Trogonidae > Trogon > Trogon surrucura. The sequence continues at coordinate 76,519,738 of CM036658.1, read as the reverse complement.
CCTAGAGGTGCAGAAAAGCTGTAAGTGGATCAGCCCACATGGCAAAACATCCTGTCCACAAAAGAAGGTCAGTGTTCAAAGACACAGGACAAGGATCTTTTCCCTGGTCTCATCACTCCCTCCTCAGACCGCGAGATCATCTGTGAACAACCAGCACAGAAGTTTGACCCCACCAAGGCATTCTTGACCGCCCTGGATTAGGGACAAGAACTTGCAAATGTGTTTCCTTCCTGTTCAGAAGGGTGAGATTCCTGCTCCTCTCTGCTACTCCAGTGTCAGCAACATCAGCGCTGCTCTCCCAGTTCACTAGCAGCTGCAGGGATTTATGGATACATCCCCTGTCTTATTTTGTACATACTCACAGTAGTACTTGGAAGCCACACCACAGTTTCTTGAGACAAAAGGTCAAATTCTGCAAGTTACTGCAAATCCTCCAGCTCCAGCAGAATTCATCTAGAGCCAAGAGCTTCTCCATGCTGCAGGAAGTGCTTGAGATGCTGTGGGACAAACCAAGTGAACTACGCCAATTCAAACCTAAATCTCCAGAAAGCAATGCTGGCAGCTACAAAAACAGCCTTCCCTTTGCAGTGTTCAACTTATGTTTCAGATTTAGATTAGATTTACATAAAATTAGATTTAGCCCATCATCCACTGTCAGGAGGAGAGCTGTATACAAACTGTTAAAACACATCATGGGTATGACATGCCCCAAAGCCCAGGGCCAGCTCACTCCAGCACTAGAGCTAAGGAAACAGACATGCTGCATCCTCATCCCACGCAGGTCTAGGAGCAGCAGAGACACGTGCTCCTAATGCTTGAGGGATCTACTTGACCCAGGCTGGCCCTGCACTGAGACAATCCAGAGTGCTACAGCCACCTTCCCATAAACAGAAGCCCTGGAGATTGACCTCTGGGACCCAGGTGGCCTCAGGCTGGTCCAGATGGTCCTGAAGTCCAAGGGCTTCTGCACACTCCAGCTGTGTCCTACTCTGGAAAATGGACCAGGACCTGTGCCAGCTTTTGGCTCAAGTGACTTTAATCACTGATAACTATCAGCGTTCTGCAGAAATAGCAATGTTTTCCCTGAATCACAAGTTAGGTTCTCCCTCATTTACTATACTTTGGCCTACAGTAACAGACTTCCACCATGTATTTTAACTGACTGTATTATTCCTCATTAGCAGTCCGAGGGTGTTAAAAGTGTTTAGCCTGGCAAAACACAGAATACCTTCACTTCAGAAGCGATGGCAACCCTACGACGAGCAAAACGTTTCCCGTCCATCAGGTAGAGCAGAGGTACCAAATCCTGCTCCGCAGGTTGCACGTCATCCCACTGGCACTGTGGGTTTCACCAGGAACCCAGCCTCTCCACCCAAGCAACAGCTACCATGGGACAAGGTCTTGAGCAGGAGGAAGGACAGGGCATGAGAAAAATTGACAGGAGTCTGAAGAAATGTGTCTTAGCCTACAGCGAATAAAAGTGTGTGTGCTAAGAGGAGGGAGGGGGAAAAAAACCAACATCTAAACCAGCCAACAACTCTTTACGCCAAATAAGCAATTTTATTAAGGAAATAACATCTGAACAAGAAACGCTGCACACACACGTTCTGCAGCTGGAGTCTCTTGTAGCTGATGCGTCTCTTGGAGATATGCAAGGCAGAAAATAACTCAGCTCAGCTTTGGAGGGCTGGTGGTGGTGGCTCTGTAGTAGTAGCAAGCACAATGCACAGTAAAAAGCTAGATGCAGGCTTCAGAAGACATACAGAGCAAATCTGCTTGGAAGCACCTTTTTAATCCCTCTGCAGTGGGCTCTGTGGACACGAGATGCTTTCAGACTCAACAATGCTCAGCCTTGAGGGAGAGGTTCTGGATGACCTGAAAGAAGCCTTGGGCCACCACAGTCCACCAGAAGCTGTCCTCTTCCCAGGGCTCCCCTGCTACCAGAATGCACGTGTAAGGAGGAACATCTCTGCATGTCAACAGGAGACACTGTGCACTAGGGTAGAAAACACTAGTATCCATAGAGAGGGCTATGTCTTAGCACTTTGACTGAGAGTGCTATGCAAACAGAAAACCAGTAAATAGCAAGGGTAGCACACCATGCCGTCTTTCTCAGTTCTTACCCTAAGCTCACATGATTTATCATACTTTAGACAATAATAATGAAGCATTAAATGTCACTGACATGCACAGGCCTGTTTGGCATTTGCTGGAATATACAGGACATATACATAGACATAGAGGAAATCTTTGCAATTTCACATACCTGACAGCTTCAGAGAATTATATCTTATTGCTCTGCTCCTCCCAACAGCATCTCAAGGACTGATGATCAGTGTCAGAACAAAGTCTGCCACTTTCTCCTTTCACTTCGGGGCGCGGTGGGCAGATACCAAAGTTTGGCTATCAGAGGAAGGACAGGTATTCCAGTTCTACACTCTGGCTAAGGCTCTTTTCCTCCTGTCTTTTGCACTTCAAGAAGGTTGTTCTCCACTGAAGACAGGACACACAGAAGGTTCTACACAAAGGAAGGATCCTGCCATCTCACTATGCTTGCAGAGTAGGATTCCTTCCCTTTGCTCACACTCAAAGTCAATGCACAGCCATACATCTTCCAAATCACAGCAAGATCCTTCCACACTGACACAGGTTTTCTATGTTAAGGGGATTAATAATCACACTGACACAGGTTTTCTATATTAAGGGGATTAATAATTTGAGGGTAACACACTTTCCTGATCATGCAGGAAAACCATGACATAAAGGATATATCATTAACACATTTCCACCAAATGATTATGCACATAGATGTATCAGGCGAGATGACTAACCCTTCCAGCAGATCCATGCAAGGAATGAAATACCAAATTACGATTTTCTAAATACCACGATAGTATTTAGTCACTAGGTCAAAAATCTTTCCAAGACATAAGAAAAACTAACATAAGACATGCTATCCTCCCATGAAAAAAAGCGACGACCTAATTCCCACTCCAGCTGGAAGCTGGAGGTATCCTGCTCTAACAATTCCCAAGATCACAGTTCAAATCCAAGAAGTCTTCATCACCTTTCTCACACGCCTTTCACTACTACCACCAGGAGACTTCCCCATTCCCCATACCCCCTGCATGAAGGGGGATCCTCCTTCTGTGCCAGGAGATGGAGCCAAAGAGACACTCCCTACCGTGAAGAAGGGGTGAGATGTGGGGGTAAAGAAACTGGGGTAGAGAATCTCAATTTCTGCTGCCAAAGGCGCTACTACCTGTCTACTGCTATTAGTCAGTATGCAACAGCAGTCCACAACAACGCATTAGGATGCAACAGACAGCTGCCTAACTTGCCAAACAGCTCTAAAAAAGTTGTTACATCCCCCACCTAAGCCAGCAAACACCAGTTACTCTTCCTGTTCAAGAATCTGAGAATATTTTGGAATCAAAAGATTAGGAAATATACACATTTCTATAAAAACATGCTGACCAGAGGCATCAAAACTACTGTTGGGAAAGACATGAACTAACTTTTCTCATCAGAACTGCTGCTATTCCAGACATTAATGTATGATATTTCTGAGCAGTACAGGGTCCAGTTCAGATTGTGAATGCATTCATAAAACCTAAGAGCTTTGCGAGCCGAATGGCACACACACAGAGTGCACTGTTGTGCAACACAATACTTAAGACGCTTCCCATCTGCACTCCATTTCAAAGCATATTTTACTCGTTAGCCTCATTTAGAAGGTCCCCCCAGTTCCGCTGCAAGAGAGGACCTTGCCAAAATGCAGGGCTGAGCAGAAGCATTAAATTTGTATCAACATAAAGTAAATACAGAGTAAGAATGAAGCATGCCTATGCCCTACATGTACAAACCCCACTAAACACCAACAGACTTTTTTTGTTTGCTTGAGGATTAGGAGATATTTAGAGAACATCATGGCTGTGGCACTCGAACACCACCAAAAGCTCTCCTAACTGAAAGCCAGGCATCATGATAGATTTAGGAAGTGATAATTCAGCTCTATTTTTTGCATCCAGTTGGAAGACAAATTATTTTCTTTATTAAAAGACCTCAGCACACAAGCTTGCCAAGCAAAGCTCCTCTGCAAGGCTTTCGGCAGCGCTTTCATTTTAAAAATCTGGTATTCGTGTGTCCTACAGGAAAGCGTTCTGCGACTTCAGCCGCTAAGGTTTTCTCCAAACGGGAACTGCTCCCCGGGTTTGGACGGAGTCGTGTCCCCACGAGAAAGCACACCCCCGCGCCAGACGGTAACGAAAGTTTCTGCCCAGCTTCGAGCCAGGAGCCCCCGGCCCGGGCTGGGGCGGGGGGATGCCCCGCACCCCTCGCAGCCCCGGAGGCGGCGGCTGCCCAGCGGGTCCCTCGGTGACCTTCGCCCGGCCGGACCCGCTCCCCATTGCCACCACCCCCGCTGCTGGCCCCTGCCAGCCGCGCAGCGCGGTGCCCCCGCCCCGTGGCCGCCGCTCACCCGCCCCGCTCCGGCCGCCGCCACCGCAACTTGCGGCTCCGTCCGTCCGTCCGTCCGTCCGCCGGGCTACTGCCTCCTCGCAGCGGCTTGCCGGCCGCGGCTTAATCCCCGCCGACCGCCCTCCCGCGGCCCGTTCATCCGGTTTGAAATCACCTGCCGGCACCGAGCCGCGGAGCCGCTGCAGCTACCACTGCCGCTGCTGCCGCCGGCGGGGAGAGACACCTTCGGCGGCGCCGCCGCCGCCTCCTCCCGGGCGCGGGGCGCGGCTGCAGGCGGACACGCGCGGCGCCCCCTCCGCGCCGCCGCCCCGCCCCGCCCCGCTCCGCGCACCGGCGGCTACGGGAGACCCCTCCCCACCCACCCCACCCCCCTCCGCCGGGGTCCCGCAGCGCCGCAGCCGCGGACATCACCGGAATGTCTTGTGTCCCCGGTGCCAACCCCGGCCCACCCCACACTCCCGGCTCTGCCTACCCACCCCCTCCCCCAGCCGCGGTGCTCACCCCCTCCCCGGAGCTCCCGTGCAGAAGCCGACTCCGCTGCGGGGGCGAGTGAGCTCTGGGGGTCTTCAGCAGGTCGCTTCCCAGCGGGACCTGCCCCCCCCGACACGGTGTTTTTTCCCTTCTGCACACTTGCTCCTTCCTAACCAGGCTCCTCTGGAAAGGCATCTTGCATAACTTCCCCACATCCCCACTCCCCTCACCCCTTGGAAAATGTTTCCACTCCGGGCATCCAAATTAAAATCACCGCTCCAGCCTCAGCACAACAGCCAGGGGCTGTTTCCTTCCCTGGATCGTGCCAAAGCCAAGTGTCTTTGTCACAGGTTGTCATTTAACCTCTCATGGCCATTTTTCAGGTGTGGGGCTGCCAGTTCCAGGCAGGCCTAACAGCTGTCAGGTTATACCCAATATAACATTTTTTACTTCTAAGGTCTCTACTATATGTCCTCTTTTAATGACAGAAGTTCTGGCCTTACATCAGGAGCAACCCACAACTGTAAATGTATCAAAAAATAGAAAAGAATTACTATATTTGCCCAAGGAGCGATCAGATCAGGCTGTAATCAAGACAGACAAGGATGAAATTCTTCCAGCTGAATCTCATGCTGTATTCAAGCAGCCTTTTAACAGCTCAGCTTTGCTCACAGGAGTCCTGGCTCTCATGTATATAGTACTACCCTACACAGAAAGAACCATCTCTCCTGTTTTTCGGGATTTTCAGCGTGATTTCCAGCCTTCCAGGAGTTTAGAGGGAAACACGAGTTCAGAGAGAGACAGAAGAGACTCTGATCTTTGTTCCTTGGAGCAAAATGCACAGCCGGGTGTCAGTGCCTCAGCTCGCAGGCAGCACAGGTAGTTAATTAGGTGCCAAAATTGAACACACCAATAGTTACCATACCTAGAGCTAACCCGAAGTGAAGCTTTCAATCCTTAGGACGTGCTTCTTTCTGGGGCTCAATGCTGCTAACCAGGAAATGCCTCCCTTCCAACTGTGATTCATGGCCTGACATCTCCTGAGGAAAAAAAAAAAAACCCACAAAAAACCCCCTTTATTTAAAAAGCAAAGATCAGATTTTGAGCACAGGAGGGTGTGATGGCTGCGTCCGTTCTCTAAGCAGCACAAGAGCTGAGGTGTCCATCCAGGGTACAGACAGCGAGTTCAGCAGCCTCTGCTCGAGAGGAGAGAAACGCACACCAGCATTATTTTCCTAGGAAAACAAGTAGCCTCCAGACGGCTCTTGCCTAAGCCCTCTCTGTCACCTTTTCTTTTAACTGTACCTCTGCAGAGAAAGAATCCAATGTTCACATGGAAGGAGAGGCTGTCCCAAGTCCCTGATCTAAAAACTCTGTGTGTTGTGCCCACGACCTGGTTATTATCACAACACAGAAGAGTTCTGTAGCAGGAATCACACCCTGAGACGCCTCCTTTTGCCACCTTTTTGTCTCCTTTTAGGCTACAGCCATAAACAGAAAAGAGGTCACAGGAGGTTATCCTGCACAATCTCCTACAATACTGCAAGTCCAGAAAGCTCCGTGTAATGTTTATCCTATGGGCCACAAAGTAAGACCTAACTTCCTCTTCTAATGCAAAATAAAATGCCAAGTCCTTCCTGGTAAAACCTAGGAAGCAGCCAGAGGGTGCAAGAAGGTGGTTTCTCCTCCTAGTTAGGGTGAGGCGCATGACAGGGAGGGAAACAGCACGGAGTGGTCTCAGTGGGATAAGGAAACAGATGAGCTGCTCAGGCACAGGCAAGACCAAAGGGCCCTGGACGAAAGCACAGAAGCAGGCTCTTGGGCAGCAGGAAAGTCCAAAACCGCTGGGCACTTCCCAGCTCGGTGACAGCTGCACGGGGTTTTTTTAGGTCCATTTAGGAGCCAACATCCTACTGAAATTTTGGGGGATTTGTCTCTAAATCTTCTCAGCTCTTATTTTGGAGAATATTGATAGCATTAAATATTTTATGCACACACATGCAGCTGTGCATTTCAAAGTAATCTGTTTTGATATAAGCCAAAACAGGATTTGAGTCATATGGTTTTTTACAGATAAAGCATTGATTTATAAACACGTAGAGCAAGTCTATCTAAAGAAAACTGGCTTCATACATATGCAAGCAATGCGAAGAACTACTTAGAACGGATCATCCTCTTCTGCTGCACAGAGATGGGCATCAAATTGCTTTCTAGCTTGGATTTCAGGAGTACTAAATGAAAAATGGGAGAAAATGAAGGATGGAGAAGCTGTGGACTGATGTCCAAAAGAAGGCAGCAGAAAAAGCCAATTTGGTACTTAGCTAACAAATTTGCAATTGCATAGCTTGCCATTCCCCAAGGAAAATCACAGAATCATAGAACGGCCTAGCTTGGAAGGGACCTTAGAGATCATCGAATCCAACCTCCCTGTCACAGGCAGGGATGCCTGTCAACTAGATCAGCTTACTCAAGGCCTCATCCAACCTGGCCTTGAACACCTCAAGGGAGGGGGCAGCCACAGCCTCTCTGGACAATTTATTCCAGAGTCTTGCCACCCTTGTACTGAACAATTTTTTCCTAAGATACAATCTAAACTTATTCTCCTTCAATTCCATTTCCCCTTGTCCTATCGCTGGGCACTCTTGCAGAAAAGTCCCTCCCCAGCCTGAAGGTTCCCTTCAGGTATTGGAAGGCAGCTCTTAGGTCCCCCTGGAGTCTTCTCTTTTCAGGGCTGAACAATCCCAGCTCCCACAGCCTGTCCTCGTAGCAGAGGTGCTCCAGCCTCTGGATCATCTTTGTGGCCTCCTCTGAACGGGCTCCAACAGTTCTATGTCCCTCTTATGGTGGGGACACCAGAACTGGATGCAGTATTCGAGGTGGGGTCTCACAAAAGCAGAGTAAAGGGGTAGAATCACCTCTCCTGGTGTGCTGGCCACACTCCTCTTGATGCATCCCAGGACAGGGTTGGCCTTCTGGGCTGTGTGAGCGCACTGCCGGCTCATGTTGAGCTGCTCATCTACCAACACCCCCAAGTCCTTCTCTTCAGGGCTACTCTCAACCCACTCTGTGCCCAGTTTGTATTTGTGCCTGGGACTGGCCTGACCCAGGTGCAGGACCTTGCATTTTGACTTGTTGAAGCTCATGCAGTTTGCACTGGCCCATTTCTCAAGTCTATCAAGGCCCCTTTGGACAGCCTCCCTTCCCTTGAGTGAGAGACTCCTACATGGTGGTGTTGGGACCTCTGTTATTTCAGGTTCTTTACTTGCCATTGTCTTTGCACACACAAGTTCTTGACTCGTGCTCAGAAAAAACATAATTGAGCATAAACCACCTTAGAGCCACACTCATACAAACAAAAATATCACTGAAATCAGTTTCACTAACATCTTTGTATTAGAAGTTAACGCTTTGAAGAAGCAACTGAAGAGAGTTCGTAAGTCCTAGGTCTGCTCCTGAGTACTCAAAACCAGATTTAAGCCTTATCTCAAGTGTTGCCTTCAGAAGCCTTCAGAAGAAACATTTGTTCTTTACTGTAGACACAGACATTTACGTTCTCCCAACATTGCTGCGTCCTGGGCACCAGATGCCTGACACCCCTGACACACAACACACAGAGATAAAGTCAGTTATGTGGTACATCTTCCCAGGATCCAAGACTTTTGCGGATCTGATGGGCAGCAAAATGAATACGCAGATTTAAATGAAATTCCTTTGAAAACACAATAACCATCCAAGACTGCATGTAACCCAGAACAACAATATGATGTTCCATTTTTTCCTAAAAGAAAACAGCAAACTTCAGAACTCAGCCAGAAACCACAAAAATAACACAAAGGAGGGTTAACACTACTCTGGAGTCCAGCGCAGCAAGGCAGAGCCAAGACTGCAAAGGCCACATTCGGCTCCCAGCCATGCCATTGTAAATACAAAAATCCCTTCCCCGACCTCTGTGTGGATCTCCCCACAGTTTCTTGGTCGATTTGGTGCATTTAGACCACTGAGTTCTCTAAATCTCTGCAAACACCACCTTCAGAAAGCTCCGTATCTGCCCCACGTGCAATCATACTGCAAGATGAATGCCACAGAGAAAACCCTTCCCTTACCATTTCTTCTGCACACTAAAGGAACAGAAGTATTTTTTTTTTAATGCAAATTTAATAGCTCTAACACACAATTCCTATAAACAGCCCTGAAGAACTGAATACCACAGGCCACATCCAGCATCCCCCCAGAGCCACCCAGGGCTCAGCGAGGAGTCACACCCTCCTCCTTTCGTGCTGGCTGCAAACCCACTGTGAGTTCATGGGGCGTGCAGAAAAATGCCAATGACCAAAAAAATTCCAAACAGCTCCAGGTCTGGCTGAAAACACCCCAGCCCTTAATCTTCAGAGGGGTTTTATGTGCAAATTGCAGTCAGACAGGCCTTTGCAAGAGTTATACTAGAATTATTTGTAAACACTCGCTTATTCCTCCCACCACACAAGTAGTAGGAAATGAGATGTTTTTCAGTGATTTGGAGGGGGAGGGTAGGACAAGTGCCTGATGTCTTGTCCCCTGATGTCAGCAAACCTCTCAGCTGTGCTCCTTACTTACTTTCTATAGTAAGGGCTATAGTCAGAAATGTTTTCTTCTTACTAGAGAAGACAGGGTTTCTCAGGCAATATATGAGAAGTAAATCATAAGAAGTAGTATTGAGAACAGCTGGGAAATTGAACCCTTCAATCTTAGTAATCTATTAATTTATCCATAATTATTATTTTTATAGCACTTAAAATACAGTCAGTAATTTGTAAGGCAAATAGAGACATAAGGTCTGTGTGTCAGCTTACATTGTAACTTCCTATGTTAAGACTAATTTAAAATATGAAATTAAGGCTAGTTTAAAATATGAAAGCTTACTAGTCTTCAAAACAGAAATTTTAAGAAAATCTCTCCAGTGGTCTGGGGTTTTTTTGTTGGCTTTGGGGTTTCTTTGCAGAGAGGTGAAGTAAGACTGACTGTATTGATAACCCTCTCCCACTGCTCCCTACAAGCCCTTTTCTGGAACACATCTTCCAAATATACCTCATTAGCCAGAGGTTGAGGTCTATGGGCAGTGAGCCGTTTGCAAAACATTATGTTTAGTAAACAGCCCTGTTATAGTTAATTTTATGCATTTACAGTTTATTTATAAGCTGGTAATTTAAAAAAATATCAATTATATATAGTTTTAAAAACCCACTTTTAAAGAGTATTCTGTGAAACTCCAACTGTGGTGCAATGAACCTATATTTTATAGCTCTAACCTCATTTTTTTTTCCTTTATGTGCTTATAGAATTTATTTAGAGGTTGCTACAAATCTGTAGGGGATAAAACCACCTCACCTAGCAGTTCTCTAATTCAGGTAAGTATGTATTACCGGAGTAATATGATATCAATTATCACACAACAGTGGAGATTTACATGGCATTAAGTATACTGTATTTAACTTCAAAATACAAAGCAGTAACTCAAGATTGGAGAGCAGAAAACATATAAGGAAATGCACTAGTACTGCTGAATAAAACAGAGAGTAATAACATAGAAATCACACACACTTGGAGCAATTTGCCTTATCTGCTACATTTAATACCAGCTACAGTTCTTAAAATGAAAATATCATCAAGACATCTTTTACATCTCAATCCTTGGTTGCTATTTGCATTTCTCTATGTAAGTCCTCTGTTTAATTTTAATTTCTGTTCACTCAATACATTCACTTCCTTACAGTGTATGGCACAGGTTTGAGACTCTACACAGGAACATGCATTTGCTCAAAACAATCTGTTGTCACTAAGATTTTTTTTTTTCAGCATAGAAACACTTATCTAAGCTTGTTCTTAGAAATTATAACTTGGGGGCCAAAATTAGAACTTACACTATCTTTTAAAAATTAAAAAAAAAAGTGAAAGGCTAGGTTTTACCCTGCCTTAAATTTGAAGACTCCCAGCAAGACCTCCACCCACTCCACAGAGCCAGACATTTTCTCCCTGATAATCTTTCAGGCACCAAGAGAAAAATACTTCACAAAGATATAATACCTTACGTTATGTACTCACCCTTAGATCACTATTTAAATTCCATTCTTTCCCTCCCCAAGGTGATGCCAGTTTTCCCTGCTCTCCACCTTTCTCCTGTATTGCACAATTAAGACAAACTTTTTTTTTTTTTTTCCAATGTTGAAGACAATGTTCGTATTTTTCCTCACCCTGTTTGGTCCAAAGGTTACCATTTCACAGAGTATCCTAAGGACATTTTTACCACCAAGAAATATTTTGACAAGAACTATTTTTAACTCCGCTGAGCTCTGCTAAGTGTAAAATGTTGGATGGGGTGCTCAGCAGCCTGGGGGGACACAGCTATTGATGGGGTTTGGGTTTTTTTGCACGAGAACAGCAATTTGAATCTTCCAGCAACAAGACTCTGTGTGCAACATACACCTCATTATAAGCCTAAAGGGTCAACAGGCAGGCCAAAAATGTACCTTAAAACTGACCAGCCGAAAGCCAGAGGCAGCAAGGCACTGCTGCAGGTCAGGAGGGCTCTGCACAACTGCTGCTGCCTGTATCTCGTATTGGGATATCCAAATCTAATGGACAAGATTTATTTGGCCAAGAGGTCAACTTCTTCATCAGGATGTTGCTGGTGATCTGTTCCAGGACCTCCAGGTGCTCTCCCTGACTTCTCTGCTTGTAGTATTGGAAGTGATTTGGGAGTGACATGGAATGGGACAAGAGCACACATCCCAGAAGAAGCATGATGATGCTGGCACAGCCAGCCCCTCTGCTAATGTGGGCTGCCAGGAGCACACCAGTGCTTAAACACGCCTCTGTGGAGAGCAATGTGAGCTCTGGCTCAGTGTTTTCAAAGCAGTCAAGGGAACAGAGCATTTTGCTCCTCTGCAAACACCCAGCGGGATGCTCGGGCGCCGGTCGTGCTGCCAGCACCAGCCAGCGGGACCTACATAGCAGGGAGGACCACACAAGCTTTCCATTCAGGGGTTAACTCCCCCCCTGGCAAATACACTGCCCATATGTGCCTGCTCACTAGGATCTCCTACCAAAGCAACATTTTCCCCTTGTCTTTAACTAGAAAAACAATGTAGGTTACAGCAGAGACTGCCCCTCCAGCAACCTGTGCTCCACCCTGGAGTCATTTTATATTACTCTCCCTGGTGTCCTAAAACAGGGCTGCAGAGATTGTTCCAAATGTGGCTTTCATTTTATGCTAGACTGGCCTCCATTAATGCAATACGCTGTGCTCCGTATCTTATGATATTCAAAGTGGAAGCCCAGATCTTGTTTGCTTTTTAAACGTCACCAACCATCCTGCATTTCATCTGTGCATGCTTCCCAGCGTGTGTCAGAACGTGCCATCCGCTCGCCACTTATTAATGTTTCAAGAGTCTTCCTTAAAACATACATGAGATTTAGGAAGGATTTTGTTCCAGGAATCTTCTGACCGTTTGTGCAGTCAGAGAGAGTAGTTTTATTTCACAGACTGGATTTAATATACAGAAACATACTGCATCTGTTTCCAAATATTTTCTTTCTAAATCGGTTATGAAAACCAGTGCCAAAATGCACTCATCTCTCTTTAAGGAGGAAACCTAATTTGGATTCCTTGATCCAGATCATCTTAACACTCAGACTCAATTTTGCTTGCTAAAGCAATCTACAGGCTCCAGCTAATACAAGTTTAATCTGCAAGGCTTTTTACTTGGGCTGGATGGATCTAGTACATCTTTGTTAAAGGCTCCACACCACATATCAGCAGCATCTGCTACTGATTGCAGACCTCGGGTATCGTGCTTGTGCCTCCAATGGCAGGATCTTTCTTGTATTTCTGATCCATTTGGGATTTTTCACTAGGATATCCCTGTGTCTTGTTGGATCAGAGATTTATGACTGGTCCTTAGCTTCATGATAATTTTTTTGGAGCTGTGATGTTTTCTCACAGACCAGTTTGTGGAAGCTGACCATATCTGAGAACACATCCTGGAGGTTCAAGCCTCCTCTTACATGGTCATACACCAAGTCACCTCTTAAGTTTTGGCATAACATTTACGCATACGGAAATCAGGAACCACTTCTCTATCCCCTGTTATTTGGGATTCACCTCCCTCTCCCTCAATGATTATGTAAAATTTCTGGGGAAAAAAAAGTGAAGCAATTTTATAAAGGGTGAAAAATAGTTTGCCTTTTGATTGTAGCCAAAGAGAAGGGGTATTATGAACACCAAATGCTCTTCTGTGGTTTCAGGCTTTCATTTGGTAAGATCCCAAGCATTCCTCCCAAGTCAGGAGCAGATTTTTGCCATCAATTGAAAGAGAAAAATAAAATAAATCAGGCCTCAGTAACTACACAGGAACATTTTGATCTATTGGCACAATCTAAAGGTTAAAAGTTCCAATATGCAGCTGACCTTGGGAAAAATAAGAGCGATGGTAAGCTTAAAATTTGAATATTCAATCAAGCTACTTCTCCAGGACACAATTTTCAGGCTACTTTGACAAATGCTGCCAAAAAAGCAGGCAACAAAATGTCATCAAGACGGAAAACCTTAGCCTCACCTCACGTTCGCTTTTTTTGTCCCATTCCTTGCACGCAGCTAGTCCTCAAAGGAGCAGGGTGGGAAACCCCAGAAATAGAATTCCCTAGCCAACATGAACAACAGCACATACCTCCTCTCTGTGCCCACACCTAAAACTCCCACATGGCCCCTGCACATCTCCCATGGGCTCCCCTGATTGCCAAACTGGGGACCAGAAAACAGGTGGGAAGGGTGTGAACTGAGCATGAGAGAGGGTTATGTCTCGGGGCTGGGGTAGGGAGATGCTCCCAGCACTATCAGGCTGTTCCCGTATCTGGCCATGCAGCCATATTCATCTCACGGCTACATGGTTATTACGTATGGATATAAATATACTAATCTGTTTATATTAATTGTACTGTTGTATTTTATATTAATATATTTATCTAATTATTATAACATTGTTATTCATTAATATATTTTCTCTTAATATAAATATTAAATATGGTTATTTTTAATCCTATTTTTCTCATGTGCTTGTCTTGATACTGATGCTGGTTCCTCCTCAGCTCTGTTGCTTCCCAAGGAGCCTCTTTATACTTGCAAAGAAGTTCACACTAAAGAGGAGTTGCATTCAACAAGAAACCACTTCATCATATTTTCTCTGATAAAGCCCCAAAGTGGCTCCTTTTCCCTCAGTAAACACACATCCCACATCCAGAGCTGCCCTGCTAGCCTTCCGCACTGTTTCAGCTCTAAAAGATAACCCGGTAAGGGTATAATATGTGAAGTTTTATAAACTGAAGCGATTGCTCCAACCAGAAAACTGGCAGCTCCAGCAGGCTTGGCTTTGGACCTTCTCACTTCACAACAAACCTCAAATACCGTATCTGGAAATCAAACTTCAGCTGCGTGTTGGCTGGAACACCACGACAAAAACAAGGTTGTGTTGGTTTTTTTCACCAAGACTGAACTAGGCACAAAAAAGGACAGTCTTCTGGCTTCACAGCCTCGGAAAAACAGAATTCATTTTTTCCATTCTGTCACTATTGTAGCAAAACCCTACAGGTAAATAAGTCTTGCTTGTTTACACTGATGCCTCTTGGAGACACTTGAGAAGACTGGATAATGGCTAAATTCATAACCAAGCAAATATTTCACAAGATAGGGCTTATTTGTATTGCTCAAATATACTTCTGCAGAAACAGGTATTTCAAAGAATTTTAGCCTGTATGAAGCTGCTCTGACTTTATAACCCTCCCACAGACAGGCAGGTGCCTGCAAAGAAATGCTTCACGATAAAACCCAGCACTTAGGAAAGTGCTTTTGCCCTGGAGACCTCAAGCACCTGCAGAAAGTGAGCTGCTGTCATCGCCTCCCCGTCACCGGTGCCGAGACTTGTTTGCAGTGAGGGAAAAAGGTTTCACCAGGACCCAACACTTCTTAAAGTCCACACGTGCTATCCATTAGCTGTAAGACCCTGACAGGAATTAGATACCTAGCTCTAAGTCATACACAGTTTATGCAAACGTAACTTACAAGTGGATGATTTAAAATAGAAGCTTGAAGAAGAGAAATGGAAAGTAAAGGAAGCAACCAGCACAGGTTCACTGCACAAAGCAACAGAAACTGCAAGTGAGCAGCAAACACCACTAGTAAGTGAAGAAGGAAAAACTTTACATGGAATTTGAACTAGTTCTTCACATTGGGTTGATGATGGATTCTTACACCAGATTATGACTCTCTACATAGCAAAGTATAGGACATGTTTTAATCTAAAGGAGATCTTGGCTTCGCCAAGTCACGCATGATTTCTCTAATGCAGAATGTGGCCAGTGGGTCCTGAGTGTGCTGCTGTGCACGCTGAAGATTATATAAAAAGGCAGAATATGCCTCCTGATATTCTTTAATACTATTACTGATACTATCATTAGATGAGAGAATATCCTCGAGGCTGGGAAAACCTCAGGGAGTATGAGAGCTGACACCTGGACTCAGGATTGGTTTCCTTAGTTATTAGAGCTGGTTGAACTGTTTTAACAGATAATGTTACCTAATTTAATTACATTTTAGACAAAACACTTTTGATTATCATTCAGCTAGACAGAATTAATAATTTCTAAGTGTCATTCGTCCATCCTAAATTTTTTCTACCTTCTTGTCTTTTACCTCTTTTTTTTTTAAGCTCTTTGAAAATCCACCTCTCTGAAGACAGATCTTCTCTACTTGCATAATTTCCTTTTTTAAGGATGATGCCCCTTAAACTGATTTCCACAGTTAATAATTTGATTCTTGGGTCATCACAAAAATAATCTGAGTCACAAAATAATGCTAATAAAGCACTGATATCCTGCCTTTCTCATACACTATTTAAAACAGAGCCCATTTAGAGGCAAAGCCCTGCAGTAAATCGTTGCTGACTTTGAATTCCACACACTAGCCATTAACTTCTGATCCATTTTGCATCTGTACCCTTTTTTTAACTATTATTATTGTTTTCTCCATAGTATAAATGGTGAATTGTTGAAATCCGATTTATTTTAACCACATAGATCATCCTGATGAAATTGGCTAGTTTACTAAATAATTTTCTGCTCTGCTGTACATACCACTTACTTTCTGAAAGCAGGCAACAACCAAAAAACATATTAGAGGAGACAATTTTGTATATTGCTGGGTCAGATATGAAGTGGTGGGAAGAAATTTGGAAAGCAGAATTTCCCCATTTCCATGGAGCCAAACAAGAATCAATTCCACCAAAGCCCACAGTGTTGTGTTATTGTCAGAGACAAGCACAGCTTTATTTTCCTGTGCAAGAAAAACTGCGCTTCAGATCACTCGCCAGCAAGGAAGTCAAAGAGAGTGAGCAGGAGGAGATGAAGTCATGAACCCTTGGTGGTTCCTTCAGTCTCTGCTGCCACTCCAAGTGTGACATTCCCAGGGCTGCCCACGTACAGAGATCCCAGCTCAGAATGAATCAATCTCCTCGCACACCTACAGCCCCAAACATAGCTCCTTCCAGCCAAAGGCAAAGAATAATCCCCCGTGATTAAGCTGTCAGTTTAAAGCCAGCAAGATCCAAACATGAGCCTTAAATCAAGGTGGCAATGAACACACAGTTCAAACTCAAAGCTATCCATCGCATCCATGCAGCACGAGAAATGAAACTAAGAATACTCTGTTGCCGCAAGCATCTCTGAAAAAAATCTCCCAGTACCTTAAGATTTACAAACTTCCTATGATATTTCTGTTAATGCATGGTTTAAAAGACAGTCCTGCCTGGCTAGCAGCAGTAAGTAAAAAGCAGTTCTCACCTAACTTCTAAAGGCTACAGATCTCAGATCTTTCTTAGGGCTCCTACTACTGAAAAGTAGAGAGTAAATCCTGCTTTGCTACCCAGTGCCTGCTGGCTTTGAAGCCAATGCAACTATTGCTCTTTTTATTCACAGTCCCTTGTTTTCAAAAAGAGCGCTTTTGGGAATAAGTGTTTTATCTGAATTAATTGTTTTTCCTGTTTGGAGAAATACAAACAAACAGGTTTATTCATTTAGAGAACCTTGCAACTCTAGATTGCCCATTACTTTCTTGGAAGAGATATTTTACAAAGAATGTTAACCGACAAATTCAGTAAACATATGGGATCTGCAAGTTAATCCAATAAGGCCATTATGGTGACGCTGCAGAGGACTAGTATCCATCAGGAGGGAAAAGGAGACTAATTCTAAAAGGATTTCCCTAACTCCATTTTCACATTGGGAAATCAAGAGCAAATTTCCCTTTTAATAGTGTCGGTTTGTGGGAGTGGAAGAAGATGATGATAGAAACAACAGAAAAAAGAACTTTGTGCCCACGTAAGCGTGTTTCAAATTATGCATCTGAGCTTTAAAACAGCCAGCCTTCATCCATATTTGCCGTTTTTTACGCTACAGTGGCTGAAAATAGGAGACAATATCCCTTCAGTCCAATTATTAAGGTCCAGAGTGGCCACCTTTGATTCACACTAATTTCAGCAGCTGTTTATATGGATAATTAATTGAAAAATTGTGCTGTTACTAACATCCATCAAACAAGCAATACAGTGAATGAATTTGGGAATAACTAAATTCTTAGAAAAATAAGTAGTAACACAAAAATCTTCTATTGCTAGGTCCTATGGCCTACTTAGATTTGTTATTTAGATTTACCCTCTGCACTGAAGTTCCAGCTACCAACATAAACTACAGCAACTGGTGAATTCGTTCTCAGAGGACTGGATTATAATCTCTTTGACAATAGTTTAAATAAGGAATAGCTGCTGAAAGTCCTTGAAGCTGCACAGGTATAAGAGAGAGTCAGGTCTTCATGAGCAGTTCCCTCTCTGCACTCCAGCACAAGCAAATCTGCCCCACACGCACAACATACTTCTGTGCTCCTGGAAGGGATTAGCTACTGCACTGAACAAGCCCAAGAAACAGAGTAATTGTATTATGTATATACACATCCTAAAAAGCACGTAAAGAAACACTTTTCATGGCTGTCTTGTGAGTTCTTAGATAAGGCAGGCTAAATTCCCGGTTGACACAAGCCAGAAATTGCTTAAAATATTTATATGACATTGCCCTCTAGAGGAAACTGAGAAAAATCTATGCTTCAGTAGAACTTTTCTACAGATGAAAATACAAAATGCCGTTTTTAGCAGAACAATTAGGGTGTTTGTTAGAAACCATTTTCAGTGAGAATGTCACACACTGGTTTGGTTCCATTTATAATCTGCGAGTTTTCAAGAAGGAATTTCCCAACCTGTAGCACATTTTCCTCATCTGGGCTCTGTGTTCAGATAGATGGTACCACAAAGTTTACTGGTTACCACATGCCCCTGTTTTTATTTTCACTACCAGAACTAAACCAGCCCAGGCTATGAAAAAATGGCAAACATTTAGTAATTCTTCAGTTATCATGGCACTGGTCAATGTGCATGAGGATGAGAACATCACCGACTTTTGTTTTATCAAATAATTATTCTGCTAGCCTGAACCCATTCCAATGATAAGTAACATACTAGGGAAACACAGTCAAAATGATTGCTCTCTTAATCAGTTCTTTGTGTTTCAAGGTTTGTGGGTTTTTTAAGAAGGTCATCCAGTTATCTGTATACCCACAATGGAGAACAGAAAAAACAGACCTTGCTATCTTTTTAAACAATGGAAAAAGAGTCTTAAGGCATCAGCTGAAACAATAATCTCCTTCAGTCACATTTCAACAATTCTGCTGTATTTTGAAAAAGCTCCAGTCCATTTTCCATCTACGTCTAGTTTCTCAAAGCCTTGCTAAAGAGCCTAGAGTCTGGCTGGGCTTCCTGAGTCTTGGATTCTCTAGGGTGAAGTTTGCTGCTAACAATAACATTCTCTCTACTCCTGCCCTGTTTCGATAGGTACAAGTCTTCCTTAGCTGTCCCAAACCTTCTGGCAGTGCCTGCCAACTTACCTTACAGCTAGTACTGGTCTGTTACAAGTGTTTCCCTTTGGAAGCCCAGATGATCTGGCTGTCACGCATTTCATCCAGAGAAAGCAGCAAGAACACTGAGTGATGCTGCTGAACCTGCGATTGATACACAAGCCCTTCCCATCTTAGCCTACATCTGATAGAAAGGAGACAGGAAAATAAGTTTCAAGGTGCATATGATCCTGCTTAGAGCTGGAGGCAAGTGTCACATCAGATAAGAAAAGCATGACTTTTCCATGGGGAAAAAAAGCTCGTCCCCAAAGCCAGCCACTGCAGCAGCTGTCTCTGGAGATATTTACCTGCCTCTCTGCTCATCACACCTACGTTTCTTATATCTATCCTCTCACTTATGTCCACAGATGGCTGGTTCATGGTGACAAGCCATCTCTCTGATGCTGATGTCAAGGCACAGCCTCTGCCTGTGGAACTGTCTCCCGTTCATCATCTTTCAACCCTTCCCAATCCTGTCCTTTCCAAGCCAGGCTTGATTCCCAGTGACAGCAGACAAGCAGATTTTAAGCTGCTGCCACCGTTAATCTTTTAGCTCTGGAAGGTCATGGCTCAGTCCTACAGCATCTCCCAGGACAGCAACATCATGCCCAAAGGTACATGAGGTTGGCAAGAAGAAATCAACCTGATCTAGTTAAAGATGTCCCTGCTCTACTGTGGAGAGGTTGGACTAGAAGATGTCTACATTCTGTGATTCTAGATGATCATCACCTCCCTGCAGAGCAGACCTGAAACCCTTCTGAGAATGGGAACGTGGCTTGCTTAGCCCAATGCTGTGAGAAAACTAATTTCAATGAAGACTGGAGAAGCTGTGCCTTTCCAGAACTCATGGCACAGCAGTCAAGTACAGGTGGGAAAGGACAACCTATCAGGTATCCCACTGCAACTCAGTAATTTGCCTCCTTCTGCAGCAGCTCGGTCATTTTCTCTCCTGGAAGTCAGTCTTTAGTTCACAGCTTGCTTTGTGCAGAACTTTGGACTCCCAGAATATGAAGAGAAATTCACATTTACGGATTAGAAGAGACACTGTGAATGACTGCACATTGCAAACTGGTGTGTAAAGGCACAAGCATTATAGAAAGAGCAAGAATAATGGGCACAAAATGTTCCTTGCTCATGTTTTTGAACAGCTCTATTTTTAATTATTCATGGCTAAAACATTGCTTCGTGCTAGCAAATGCACTGCTGGAAAGGCTGTGAAAATAACTGCTACCGTGGCTGAAGGCCTCACCTGCTTCTTGGCCGGGCAGTGGGAAAAAAGTGACCCTATTTTGCGCATTCCAGCAGTTTGCCAATTAGTTAAGTTCTGCTGCATCCTGACTGTGCTTCCAGATGACCTGAGAGCATGGGATACTTGCTGTGTTCGAGGCTAAAAATCCCACTCAGGATGGAAAATGTCTCTTGCTGGCACTTTGGTGTCAGGGATAAATGACAAGGCACGAGGCTGATTCACCAGACCAGGCTGTTCCCACAGTAGATGAGTGGGGAGGGCAGAGCTCCCTCCCAAACAGAAGGCTGCTTGGCTTGTAATTACAGTGCGGTCAGCACAGCAAATTAAATGGAGATGCACAGCCATACATTTGGCAGCAAGGTAGAGCCTTCTGGAGCAGAGCTTTCACAACTCAATGGAACAAAACAAAAGCAGACACAAGAAGTTCAGGGCAACCCGTTTTGTAACCTCTGAAGCTTTTATGCGTCCCAAGGCAACATCACCAACCTCTGCTCCAGTCTTTTCAAGCCTGATACAATCCCTCTGAAAAGAAACTGTGCAGATCCAGGACTGAGGAGCATTTGCTGCAGGTGACCCTAGGGATGTTGCCTAATTGTACATGTATGCCCTCTGGGGATCATGCTCTTTATGGAGAGACGCTAGCTCTGTCATTCAGTGGTTACCATGTGTAGAAGTCAATGACGAGCATACTTCTCCCACAAGTTTGGGACAAACATGCAAATACATATGGGGCATATGAGCTATATAAATCAGAGGCGGTCTTTCCATGATCTTTTACAGGTTTTAGACAGAACTGAGCTGAGCAACACAATAAATAAGACAAGAAGCTGAGGTGGGCAAGGGGTTTGGAAACCCTGTTGAGGAGGCAGTTGAAGCAGTGGGATGCTGCAGATCACCGTCACTACCAGTGAACGGGGCTTTGCCTCTGCAAAGGCTGGGCTCGGTGTGGGGAGGTTGAGAGGGAAGGCAGGTGCAGAGAAGAAACTGAGCGAGCCCATGCATAGATTAATAAAGCAAAGAGGACAAACAAACTAAATGATCTCTGCTGACTTTGGGGATTAGTGACCTTCTGCTTAAGTCTTTGGCTCTTGAGAGGGGATTTGGGATAAAGCTCATGTCTTCAAAGCAATTTATTTCTCAACACGTATGGCTAAGTCTGCTCATACCTTTCCTGAAGACGTAAAAGAAGGGAAGAAAAATATCTCTTTCTTAGTTCCTTAGTCCTGTTATATTTTAAGTGGGGAATTAATATCCACTATTGGAGTAAAACTGAGCAGCCATGCTTTGGAGAAGGCTCCATGCTCCAGCATACAAACATCTAGGAGCACAGTGAGACGCTGTGTCTGAGAATGTTGACATCCATGGGCTTCCTCTCATTTTGCACAGGTTAAGCACACAGTCACTGTCTCCCCGCTCACAGCAGCTCAACCAGAGGAGAAAACCCTGAGCCAAAATCCTTACATGCTGCTTATTTTCCACCCTCAGGACTCACGCACCAAATAGCGCAGAGGGCGTGTATGTCAGCGTATCCTCCCCATCCGTGCCCATGATAACAAGCCCCAGGTCTCAGCCTCCATGCCCTGATCCATCACTTAGCAGCACGAAGACTGGTGATACGATATAAAAAAAAAGGAAACTAATTCAGCTCTACAACAGGTTGGGGGTATTTTTTAGGTCAATTACGATAAATCTATTCCCTGAGTTTGTATTTGGAGGCTGCAGTCTCCAGGACCACTGTGTTTGTTTTATTCTTTGTAGTCAGTGCTGTTAATATTTTAACAAGGAGCTCCCACAGAAATGTCTTCCCCTTGGCCAAGGGCAAAGGGCCAGGATACATTTCCATTTGTTTTCCTATTAAAACAAAAATATTTTCTTATGAACATAACCAAGAGAGGGCCATACTAACATCAGGCAAAGCAGCTGCTTATACTGAGCAGCACTTTGTGTTGGCAGAACTTTTGCTTTAGGAAGGAGGTGACAAAACACAGTAAAACAGAATAATAGATCCATGCAACCTGACACACCCAGAAGGTGGGGGTGTGGTGAGACAAAGCTTTCTGCGATGACCAGGGATAGTTTTCCTGGGGTGATTTTTGCCTAAGAAAAAGGATGTGTAAAGGAGATTGCTCTGCAAAGCAGAAAATAAACTTGCAGCAACTTCCAGAAAAACATGACCCCATCACACCTTCCACCATAACGTATGAGCACCTTCCACCATAACACATTCATATGTACTAATGCCTGACCCTGCTAAAGCATGGACTTGTTATCAAAAGTTTAAACCAAGAGCCCCAAATGATGCACAGAGCGAGCACAGCCCTTGCTCCCAGCTCCCACAGCATGGCAGTTGGAGCACCTGGAAGCATTTTGAACACATTGCTGAGTAACACAGTGCTGCAAAATCCCAGGGAGGTGGGGAGAGAGTGTCTTCCCAGCAGGAAAATATCTCTATTGCATTTTATAACAAAAAATAATTCAGTTCAGATTTCTGAGGAAGTGGGAGTTCAACAAAAAGTGCCTTGAAAGGTGCGCTCTTCTGAAACATCAGGTTTCATATTTTTGAGCAGCTCTACAGAGATGCAGCAAAAGGTCTCTGCTCTCCACTCCCACCCCCTCAGCAGATGCGCTGCTCTGCATCTTCTCCCATGCAGGGCTCCCAACAAAGGGGCAAAGAAGAGCACCCTCCAGAAGACCGCTGTTCAGAACAGAATATGGCTTTGAATACAGCCAGCGACTGCGTGTTGGCTTTCCAACACCGGCAAGGACTGTTTTGATACACACCCTCAAGATTTCATCCAGCTGAGCCCAGGACTGTTATTGACTGCCAAAGGCAAGCAGCACAAAGTGGTTTGCACTTTCTGAGACATGTAATTTGGTTAGATGTTCAGTAGTGTGCTCTGTAATCAGCCGCTAGCACTTACAGAGAAGCAGAACTGTGTTTATAATGTCCATATATCACACGACTACTAATAGCATTGACCTGTTAGAAGGACCAGGACATTGCCTTCATACCTCCAGCAATCCTGAAGCACGTGGATGTGATGCACTGTAGCAGCAAGCACTCAGAAAAGACCTTGGCTCTACTGGAAACCCCAAATTTCAAGTTAGGTCAAGGCTTTGTCTTCAATAGTGGCACTTGAAACTCATTCTCCACTAAATAGCTGATTTCTGAAGGTCTTTCTCAGCATCTTTGAAAATAAACTGATTTCCTTGACATTCAATATGCAGTATCTTGTCCTGGGGAGGAGTCCTAGAAGCTCCCAAAGGACACTGGTTGAAGAGGAGAGACTAAGAAAACTCTGTGCAAAGGTATGGCTGTCAAAACACTTCTGTGTTCATTTTTTTGGAAGTGACTCCAGGCTGTGGGTTAAAAAGACGCCAGCCAGGTCTCTGATTGTATTCCCACAGGAGGCAATGTTTGGTCATTTTTGCCAATGAGGAACACAGTATTTTGAAGCAGTGGTTGGATTTCCTCAATGACAGAATTATAATAGTATCTCATGTTTATATCATACTGTAATCACTTCTAACGTAGCTTACTCTGCTTTCTTAAAAAACAATTTGAATTTGGAAATCTATTCAGCAATGATTTTAAAGATTAGATGTATATGGTAGTTGTGTCCAAGCACTGCAGCTATGTTTGATGAAATTCATAATCAAATATTTCAAACTGTATGATATTCATGACAAAATAATTCTTTTGCAATCCTCCCAGGACTTGCTCAATAAAGCCCCATTCAGTCATGCTCAAGAAATGAAGGATTCATCTGTCATCTGCAGGAATACTAACAGCATCTCTCCAGTAAATGAGTAATAGCCCAAAATGAGAGGAGTGGTTCCAAAATACATAGGAAGTTGTTGTCTGGGGGAACATAACCCATGTGTTTTGGAGATACAGTTGCACAGACAGAAGATAAATAAATGTGCAGAGTTTTTACTAACCTTTATTCAGTACTGCAATACAGCTCATTTCCCCGCAATTGTGTTTGATAGACACACACAATTTGCTAACTCTGAAGAGAGCAATAATTTTCCTTCAGTCACTAACATCACCAAAAATGCCACCACCTACAGCATTCCTCTATAATGTAATAATACCCTGTTAAGCAAAGAGCTTTGATGGTTATACTACTGTATAATGTTTCTCTAAATGAAACTAAAGAAAAGAAAAAAAAGAAACAAGCTCAGCAATAATCAACTTGCTTCTGCTGTTTACATCCCAATCAGGTGGAATTTAAATAGATAACTTTTCTTTCAAGAAGTCAAGAATCAGCTTCCCTAGCAGGGAGAGACAGATGAGTAATACTCACTGCCAGCTCCTCTGAGGAGGAGCACGCTGCTCTTCTGCGCTACGTCTGACCTCATCGCCACTCTGAGACCTGAGGACCTGGAGGCACACGACCCACACGCAGCAGGTGCCCAGTTTGTTAAAGCTCCAGACTTGTGGCCCTGCACCCTCTAGAAGCTGACCACATCCACAGGAGAGCCAGCGGAGGGCACGGCCTGCCCCCACCTCTCCTCTCTTGCTGTCCAGTGTATTGGCGTAACCCCTTGGAACAGGGAGGGTTTGTGTGGTGGCATGGAGCTGGAGGTGGTGTGACATGAAGCTCAAGGTAGGCTAGCACGCTTCCGCCAGCTCTGCTGCAGAGGTGGTAGAAAGTGGCAGTTGTGAGACCCTCATGCCAAATTCCCCACTGTTACTGGAAATAAATCAGGAGATTCCCTAAAACACCACAGTGGGCAACGTGCTCACCAGGCAAGATGGGGCTGCCCCGGCACATTTGGCAGGCGAGGAATAGACATGCAAGCAATGATTCTGTTTGCCCAACTGGTGTCACTGGTGCTAAGGCAGTATTTTAATATCACTGACCATGCACAGGCTACACTAAGTGCATCGCATTGCAAATCCCAGCACTTGCACCCCTTCGTATCAACCTGGAAGAGTTTGTCACCCTCCCAGAGAATAATTAAGCAGACACTTCCCTTCTAGGGAAGCTGCTTCTTTGAACCAGTATTCCAAGAAGGCAAGGTGACATGGCCTTTCAGCCTGTTATAAACCTAGACGGAATTATATCTCTTCTGAGCACCCCAGTGCAGAAACCTGCTGAAGAATTCTCAAAGCATCCTGGAGCAGGTCAGATGGGCAAGGTGGTAGCATGGGGTTGCTACCCACCAGTTCCCTGAGAGGTGTCCCTGCCCGCAGCAGGATGGTTGGAACTAGATGATCTTCAAGGTCCCTTCTAACTTTAATAACCATTCTATGACTCTAATTCTATGAAAACTGAGAAATCTGAACTGAGAGCATCCTCAAGGTCCCAAACTGTCATCCATCAACATCACCCTCGTCAAACAGGAGTTGACAGTAAGTTAGGCAAGGATGCTTTGGATGCTGAAAATAAATCAGGTTTTGACTAAGACATGTCCTAAATTTTGGCCTAAATTGGATGCAGAACATTCTAAAACAGAATCTTGTGAACGACAACACTGGCCCTGCACCACCAAAACTCTGCCTTCAAAATGCCCAAAAAAGTATCAACCAAGGAAAATGGCGCACTTGGTTCTCATTACCAGCAATCATAGCTTGCTGGTCTAATAACAGAGCTTTCCAAAGGCAACAGCCCAAAACAAAGCCTTCAGGGACAGGATAAAAAGAATAGATATCCAAACATACTCCATTGGGTATTATCATTCATTTTGTATTAATAATAAGATAACATTTTTACTGGCCACTGCAAGCAATTCCCTTGGATTTATGCCAAAGGGGAAACAACAAACTAACTGCTTTTTGCCACCAGACCTCTCAAATCTGATGGTGCTGCTGATTGATACTGCTACAGTAGCAATATTTATATACACTCATTGAATTACAGGCTGAAATTACAGAGAGCTGTTATCATACCCGCAAAATCGCAGCCGGGTCACAGTACCCACAGATCGAAGAGTCACTGCTTTTATGCTGCCACACGGCAGAACCATGAGCGACGGTCACCCCAAACCGCTGCTGCATTCACCACCTGTTGGGAGTGAAAGCCGTGCACTTTGTAGGATTATAACTTGGAAGTGTTACCTCCCCACTGCCCCCACTCGAGGCCATTGTGGCTTTGCAAGCTTGACAACTACAGCAGTAGGTAAATAATCAGCAAGTCTTCCCATCAGTCCTATATTCTCACTGGACAGATCTGTAAAGATTTATGTTCTTTTTTTTTTTTTTTTTTTAGGAATGAAAATTTGCATCCACATATTTAGCAAAAAAAAGCCTTTGCAAAGGGAAGTGTAAGCAAGTCTGCCGGCTCACAAAGAGCAAAACTGGGCCAATAACTGATTTTGCAGC
Source organism: Trogon surrucura (assembly GCA_020746105.1). Taxonomy (NCBI): domain Eukaryota; kingdom Metazoa; phylum Chordata; class Aves; order Trogoniformes; family Trogonidae; genus Trogon; species Trogon surrucura. The sequence goes on along the minus strand of CM036658.1, from coordinate 76,493,185 downwards.
ATGCAGCAGCTGAAACAAAAAAGCAAGAATAATCCATATAATTGAAAAAACCTTCATTTCTCATTTGAACTCTTACAGTTTCAAGTTTTCTGGGTAAGGAGACAGCAAAAGAGAGCAAATGAAATAAAATCAAAGGGAATTTATTAAAATGAAGTTGTTCCAATCTGCAAAACACAAAAATGTCTTGCTTTCAAAAAGTCTCAGACAACATTTAGCTGTCAAAAAAAGCTTCCCTCAAATCAAATGATTCAACAAAGATGCACCTGTAGAAAAAACACCTTCCAGTGCTGCTAAGTCTATTTTAATTTTTACTTAAAAAACCCAGCTTTATCCGAACATGGAAAGACTCCTGTTTTAGTGGAGACAATCCAGCGCTTCTGATGCACTATTTTTTAACCAAATGACTCCTCAAAGTTTTGCAGTGGATGTGTGAGTAGCAGATGTAGGTCAATTATTGATTCATTTTTGTTACTTATTTTCTACAGACCTTAAGAAGGAACTCACACCTCTCCAAGGTCTGGGTTCATCCAGGGGAACGTAAAGCGGAGGTCAAAATCTTTGCTCTTGGACACAAATCAGTGTCAGCCATGACCTGCACCACACGTTGCCACTGGCGGCTCTTTTTCACCCTTACCTCGCACCGGTGACGTCCACACCAACCATCAACTGGCCGTTCAGAGAAAGGATCTCGTCTTTCAGGCGCACTCTCCCACACTTCCCAGCCGGGCTGTTCTTCTTCAAGTCCGTCACCCAGATGCACCCAACGTCCAGCACCGGCCCCTTATGCCCCTTCCTCTTCTTCCCCCCACGACGCTTCTCCCCGTAGTCCCCCAGAGCAGGGATGTTCCCAAAGCTCAAACCGAGGACCTCATTTTTTTGCATCTCCTGGGCCAGGTACATGGTGCAGATCTCCGTATCTGAAGTCCCGCAGCTCCCTGGCTGCAGTTTGCTCTCATCCACAGAGAAGTTGAGCTGGATGTACTCACTCAACTTCTGGACGGCTGAGCGGCAGAGCTGCTGCTCCGCGCCCTCGGCCCCCTCCCGAAGGCTGTTCTGCAGCCACTGGCACAGGAGGGGGAGGAAGACCGCAGCGTTGTCCTGCGTGATGGGCATTGCCGTCCCAGTGCATTCCCTCACGGCAGCATCCCTGGCCCTGATCGGCTCCTCGGACCTCGGCTCCACCTCCCACCTCGAGCCCCTGCAGCCCCTGGGACCATGCTGGAGCGGGGCTGCAGATTCAAAGCAAGCCCCATCTAATCTCACCAGGCTCCACTTTTTTGGGTTCAAACTGATTATAGTCACAGTCAAGGCAGGATGCTCAGTGCGAACACGCTGCAGCCGGCCCCACGGGAAGGTCGGTGGGTGAAGCGGCAGGGAGCGTTTGTGGATGTCTGGGTAACAAGTTTCGCCGGCGTTCCCACTTCGCAGAGAACGATGATTCCTCCCCACGGCAGTCAACACACCATCTTGTCCTGTAAGGGGGAAACAGCATGGTTAGAAATGCCAGAAAAAATGCTGGTATCCAACGGCTCCAGCAGAGCATCCCACCCAGGGCAGGAGCCCAAAGCCGGGCCTGCACGGCCAGAGCTGCTCACCTGCTGCTATTTACCACTTGAGGGCACCAGCTGCTCTTCTCAACAAGGGAATAAAAGGTCAGGATTAGCTCCTGACCTCCCCAGTAAAACTGACAGAGCAGTGGGGATTCTCCTGCCATAGCTCTAGGCCTGTCCCCGAAGAAAAGGAGACCCTCCAACCAAACCCACTCCAAGGACCGCTGAAGGGGCACAGCGTGACACTGGTCCCATCAGCGACTGAGGCTGTTTGATGCCGCCGCTGCTGAAGGCAGATCTGCCCTCCTCCACGCCAGTGTTTTCAGTATCCAGCTCCCACCAATCTGCATGAGCAGCAAACACGAAGGGTGAGGAGAGGCAATGGAGGTCCCTCCTCTTACTGACAAGGGTGGCTTAGAGTGGACCAGACCTACCCCGCAGCTAAAGCATTGAAGGGAAGCGACTACCCAGTTCGCCAGGACAAGAGTTGTGCAGGTGAATTCCCCAGATTTCTGCAATTCAGAGAGGGCGGTACACAGGCAGCAAGAGCTGGTGGTTAGGAAGCAAGTGGGCAAGAAAGGGTTTTATTCCTAGGATCATCATAATCAATGAAAAGAGGAAACCCCCTGATGTGAGTCAAGTCTGGCTGACCGGTTTCTTTTCAGGAGTTACTTTCTAGCAGTGGATGCTGCTCAGTGAGCTGTGCAGTGGCAAGGTAGAAGAAGGCCACAGCTTCAAGCTTGCAGCCTGCAGGTCTTCTCCTGCAGGTGCAGATGGAAGGCATGGGTTAGGCAGAAGAGCCTGCAGCAAGAGCCCACGACCCCAAGGGCAGGAAGATATAGAGAGATTTCACAAAATGCTGCTGCTTAAAAACTGGACCCAAAGTGTTCTGCCACCTCCCCGGCTGCATGGCACTACTAGATGGACAAGAGTGACCCCAAGGAAGCTGAGGTGGGGACACGGAGAACACATCAAGGCCATGCATGATGGTCCTTGGAGGAACCCAGGATCTTTACCAACCGGGTGATGTTATAAGAGCTGAACAGTGAAGGACATCAGCTCAAGAAAGGAGGAACTGGCCCACTGCTTAGTGGGAGGGACTTCTGAGCTAGGCTCAGGGTAGGAGACATAAGTGATATATCAGAGGAAAAAATAAAGACAGAAGCACCCTGGGCACCAGTCTAGAAGGAGTGATAATACAGTCACAGACTGACCAGGAAATAGAGTTAAATCTTCTAAATATCTTAGGTACCTAATGCAACATTGGTGAACATACTGCTTTTGACAGAGAACTTAGGTCTTATTTTAGACCTCAGTTTTAATTTAAGACAACAGTGAGGATTTAACTGACATAACTAAAATATGCTGTAGCAAGACATAGATCTGGAATACTGATATAAAGATGCATAGCTTATATATGTACTGACAGAGAAAAAGTAGAGGCAGCATATCCTCATATGCCAAGGACAATGCATTTACTTGCTCTGAGGTCCAGAAGACAGAGGGAGGAAGAACTGCTAGATTCTTTGGTTAACAGTAAAAGGGGGGGAAAATACCTAAACCATGGGGGAAGGCACAACAAACCCCAAACCAAGAAGATTAAATGGATCAGGCTACCTGATAACAACTGACTCAATGATAATGGGAGAGTACAAGCATGAGATATCTGCTAGGAAAGGAAAACAGCAGGAGACAGAGTTCTGGTGTCTTCAGAGCAATATTCTCACGTAACTGACAGGTCAAATAATCAGTAGGGAAGTACCTCCAGAGAGGGATGTGTTGGGGGTAAGAAGGTGGAAAGAAACTCATGTAAGAACGCCTGTGAAATGATGAAATCGGCCATACACAAGGGATTGGGAACAGCAAAACAGAAATGCCTGGCTTCAGCACAATAAAAAAACTTGTAGGGAAGAATTCATGGTGAAGAGTTTGAAGAAAAAAGAAATCAAGGTGAGCTGTAGTTTCTTGAAGAAACAATATTTTGTGCTTAAAAGGCACAGGCACAGTAACATCTCAATGCAGAAGAGGGATCAGAAGACTTGGCAGCATCATGAGCTTTTAATTTACCTCAAAGACAAGAAGAAAGAACCCTAAAAGGTTACTGAGAAGGAATTTTTTAAAAAGTGTGAACACACAGGCAGAAATACTAGAAACATCAGGGCATAAAAATGAAGTGAAACTTGCAGGGGATAAAAAAAAATGAATTTGTTACCCTTTATATGTATATTAATACCAAGAAGACAGTCTGGAAGAGTGTTGCTCAAATAGAGAGAAAGTTATTGAACAATGACACCGAAAAAGCCAATGCTTTTTTTTTTGCTTTAGTCCTTGTTAAAATTGCCTATATGCACAAGGGATTAGTACAGCAAATACTACCACACATTATCACTACAAAGGTGTACTGTCCTCTTCTCTGCCTGATCCAGGGTTAGAGCAGTACTCTGCCAAGTCAGGTATTTCCAGACCAGCAGGGTGGGACAGACCGACTTAAATTCCCTACAAAACCAGCTGAAGCCATCTCAGATACCTCCCTCCTGGTCACCTCCTGGACAGCTCTGACAGGCAAGGTGCCAAAAGTCAGGACACAGGCAAGCACAGAGCCTGTCTTCACGTGTAGCAAAGCAGCAAAAGGATGATGCATCAGTCAGTCTAGCTTCAATCCTCTGAAAAACTCTAAACCAAACACAGAAACAGCTTGCATGCATGTGGAAGATAACAAAAATATAAGCAGCAGCAGCAGATACAGAAAAGACAACGAAAAATATACCAAATCAAATTAATTTCTTCTCATAATGGAGAAGTTGTTAGATGTCATTTATCTGGGCTTTATTATAGCCGTTGACACCATCTCAAACAACTTTCTCATAAATAAACTAGGAAAGCATGATTAAACAAGCCATACCCAGGGAGTAGCTATTAATGATATTCTGTGAAAATTGAAGGACACTGTGAGCAGAGCTCTGCTGGATCTCTATAGTCGAGTCCTGCTCAGCACATTCATTAGTGACCTGGGCAGTGACAGAGAGCACACTTATTAAATCTGCAGATTACACGAAGCTGGGAGTGACTGCAGACACACCGGAGAACAGGATTAGCATCTAAAATAATCATGGCAAAAAGAAAAAAATGTCTAAAAATTAGGATAAAGCTCAGCAAGGACAAGTGCAAAAGGCAAATCACACCCAGATAGGGTTGGCTTAATGGCAGATCTCTGGGAAGAGACGCAGGGTCTGTAATGAATCATTCCTGCCAGTGGAGTCTGGCTGTTGGAGAGAAAAAAAAAGGATCACTGTCCGAAGACATGTCAAGAGGGACAAAGCAAACCAGGTGTATTAAGTATCTCAGGGCCTCAGTACCAAAACTGCCCAGCTGGAGCACAGCTCTGACATGACTACCAGTCTAGAAAACATGTCTTATTAGGAAATACTCAAGAAATTAGAGCCTGCTGGTGCGGGGTGAGAAAACAAGCTACAGGTCCTCATGTACTTAAAAACACCCCATAGTCACCAGGAGGAAAAGAGCAGTCTATTCCCCTTGGCCATGGTGAGCAATGGGTGTGAATCACACCAGGGTAGGTTTGGGTTAGCGGTTAGGTGTCAAAAATGAGGATTAAAAATACCAAAGCACTGGAGGACACACTCTCTTGGGTGACTGGAGTCTCCATCACTCGGTCTCTGCAGTGGGTTAGACAAATACCTGCCAGGAGCAATGAACAGAGCCAATCTCTCTTGGGCTATGGCAGAGAGTAGATCTCTCAATCCCTCTTACTTTTTTCCCTTTAGCATCATTTTCTGCCCTAGTGAGAGGTCATATAATGGGTAACGCCCAGTGAATTATGAGAAGACACACTTATTTCTTCCACAGCAGATACCAGCTCCCAGTAAGCACAGAGGGTTCAAAGCCATTTGAGCTCTAGAGATCAGACCAGATCATGTTTTGAAGCCATGTTGGCCTAATAATTTAAGGAGTTTTGCTCTTAGCTGGTTAATTTTGGCATTGAGTGGACATGATAGAGACTGCCCTTTTCAAACTATGCCCAGAGCGAACGTGCTGCTCCAATCTCCAGCATGGAGAACTTAGGGCTCCTGGAAAGCAGCTCACAGTTTTAGCTCCAGAGTCTCCAGATCCCCTCTGTGTTGGCCTAGGGCAAAACTTGTGTGACTCCAGCTTCAATTCTGCAATTAGCTGGGCAGGATGGGGTGTTCAGAGTCATCCGCATCCCACACAAAACTCATCCATCACTCATTTTGCAAAACTGCTGGAGGCCTCTCCTCCTCCATGCACACACGTCCCCTACGGAGATAGAAGATGACGGCCCACTCCACCTCGCTGGAGTCAAGCAGCCATCAAAACCCCATTCCTCCTCCCCACAGGAAAAACTGCGGGCATCAATACCCTGCAGGTTGCCTGTCTACACCCCTGAGCTCACTGCAGAGCCACAGCAGACACTTAAGATAACCATGTAGATAATTACACAGTACTTTCAAGGGATTTCATTTTCTCAAACAAAGCCTTCTGGCTTTGGGGAAAAAAGGACTCTTGGCAAGCACAAATAAGAAATACTCCTTCCAGATGGAACAGGCAGTGCAGCACTGGGATGAACACCTCTGTGCTGGTGAGAAGCGCAGCTCAGGCTGTCTGATGCCAATGGGAGCCAAAAATAGAAAGGTGGGAAATTGTTCGTCAAGGGAAAGAATAGATCTGCCTGATAAACACGGCAAACTCAACACTAAGATGAAATTGATTTTTCCTCTGACTTCCACCAAAATAGGCTCAGGATCCAATGACAAAAATTTATTGGAGCCACAACCACCTTGCTTACTTTCTGTAGGTGACAGTGCTGCCAAACCGCCTCACCGCCTCGCATGGAGTACAAGACAAGCCCAGGTATGTGCCTCTTCCCAAAGACATGCCACCACCGCCCCCTAAGCAGAGCAGCCTGGTCCCTCCCCAACCAGCTACAAGAATCCTGCTGGGCATCATCAAATCTGCTCCCCAGCTATTAGAGCAACTCTCTCAATAAAGTCACCAAATTTTAACTTAAAGAGGATTTACTTTTAGCTTAAAGAGGATTTACATCTCTGTTGTTCTGCTGGAAAGCTGTCCCACCACACCATATAGTTGGAAATTATCTGTATTCCACCTTAAACGTATTCATAATCAGTTTATACCCACAGACATGTAGATCCTACAGCTCTCTACTCTTCTCAGTGTTTATCAGCTCTTCCCACCTTCATCCCTGGAGTATTTACAGCCAGAAAAATCAGCCCTTACCTGTCCTTCTTCCACCCAGCACTCTCACATAAAATGTGCTCTCAAAGGTTTAAATACCACCCATGTAAATGAACTGAATATATTCTTTTCCCTTCCTCAGTGAAAGCTTTTAGTTACGGCTGAGGAAGTGAAACACTTTTTTCTTTATTCCAGCCTTTTAGTTCAGAATACCGAGTTAAATATAGGTGATATAGGTGAAGGAAGGTTGCTTCTTTTAGCCTTTCTTCAGGAAGAGGTATCTGAAATGATTGCTTACGGAAGAATTGGAGTATTTTCTTTAAATGAGTTGAGGCTGGAACTGTCAAAAAGCACATATGGATATTCAAAGCATTAACACAACTCTTTTTTTTTTCTGACAAGCCAAGCTTTTTCTTCCTGTATCATCCTCAAAGGAGTGAGAAAAGCTCTAATAATCGCTTTCTCATAACAGGAAAAGGAAACAAAGGGGGTCATTAAAATGTCCCATTACCAAATTTTAAATGGTGATTTGTGCGAACAGCCAACATGCAATCCTCCAGGATAACCCCTGTGGCATTTTCAGCCAAGCCTAAACCTCCAGAAAAACATAAATACAGTTATTCCAAAAATTCCTTTCATCCCCTGAGTAAGATCACTTTATAGTTGCTTTAAAGGTTATGTTTGACAGATACTGTTAATCTTTTATATATAGTTGAAAGCATCGTACTTGTTTTCCTAAAGTCATCTGGGCATTTCAGCATCAGAGAAATAAATCAGCTACCAGCATAAAATGTTAATTTACTAATTTCTATTCAAGTGTAGCTTTCATTTCTTCTACTTTTTAGTCAGCAACTAATAGCCAAAAAAAAAAGTAAAACAATGGGGGAAAAAAAAACCACCTAGGAGCTGAATCGAGTTTTTTCACTACAAGACATGCTATTGCTAAAAGCTGGTTTTGCTGTAACAGTCTGAGGTCTGAACTGCTTCAGGACAGTAGTGAATCTGCTTTATTCTGGATTAGCTAGTGGTACAAATCAGATACAGGCACACACAGTTATGTTTCTGCTGAATTAGCCAGAGTGCACATTTACAGGTCAGCTTTATGCCAGCAATAGGAAGACTACTGATATTTGACCTGGCAATAAAAATTTAAATCTTATGCTGGCAGGCTTTGAGAGATTTTGAACAAATTTGAATTGACAGTGAGTTTTACAGCAGTCAGCATTTTATATCTCATGGCCTCAATGCTTTTAATCCAGCTGTAGGAGCCCTAATGCTGGATTTACTGCACAGTCAAACCACGGCCTCAGGTTTGACCTCCACACAAGAACCAAAAGGAATACAGGGACATGAAAATCAGGATTTCTGCTGCTTAACATCAGCTGAATCCTCATCTGAGCTTGCCACCATGTGCTCTCTTTCTAGCCAAAGGAGAAAAATGGGCACTCTTAGGAAACGGTTATCTGACCTGTTGTAGATCTTTACTTTCAGACCAGATGCATGGGATCTTTCAAGTGCACTTTCTGCAACATTGCCTGAAAAATGCATGGTGAAGTCAGAGATGTCTGAATGTGGCAAGATATATCCTAGTCTAAAACATGTAGTTTACCAGACAACCGGACACAGAAAAAGTCCAGTATAGCATAGCTAAATCAAGGCAGTGGCAAGCTCTCTATTAGCTCTACAGAAAGGCTCCCTGCAATGTTTTCCTAACACCTTTGATTTTCAAGTATTTATGTTGACTACATCAAAAATCAAAAGACCTGTGCAAACATCTAGACTTCCTAAATCAAATCTAGTAATTGCCAGGATGTTTATAGTATTGGCTCAAGCAGGCCCTGAGAACAAAGAACAGTTCACGGAGAGGACACTGAAACAGCCAAGTGTAGAAATGCAAAATTTGTGCAGGAAATGTTATACAATGAAAGGCACAGTACAGTTGGGCAAAAAAACAGCCCTACACTCGGATTTGTTTTGAAAAACTCACCACCAGCATGACAATGTAGGCCAATGGCTCTCTATAGGAGGTGTTTATTTACCAGGTGCTTTCAGAGTAAGAGAACCACTGGCAATTAGTAAAATTTTTATGGAAGGAAATAGGATTGCCTCCTTTTTTATAAGGAGGGAATAGAGCTAAAATAGGCATGAATCCCATCCAGCATCATCTGAAGTCTTCCTGTAGCTAACATACCACTAGGAAATTGTTAAAGGACCACACATCCCCCTGCAGGCACCACATAGTGGCACCATGTCCTCACACTAAGCACCAATACTGGCAGAAGACACACTGTATGAAGATGAGGAGCCCTCCTTCCCCTTCACCACCACTTCCTACCCACTGGCAGTCTAGTGGGGTCAGCAGAGTGAGGCCGACCTCTCTTGGACCATGGGAAGGGTGGGAGGCTCCTCTGATTCCTTCTAACCCTGCCCCACATCATCTGAGCACAAGGTGAAAGGACTGCAACACTGGATTGCTCTCAGTCCAGGAACAGTTGGCTTAACACCACTGTAAAGTCTACAGGGGCTTCCACTATCAGTATGACCTTAAAGACCATTGGTTATGTCCTTCAGCAGCACCACTCAGGAGAAGCTGCCTTAGTTCTCACAAAACCAATCACCACCCCTTGGCAGGAGCTGCTCCTAGAGCTCTAAAGCCATCCACTGCCTCATTCATCTTTACTTCTTTGTCCATACAAAATAGAACAGAATCATTTTTGGTTGGAAAAGACCTTTAAGATCATCAAGTCCAACTTACATGATTCAGGTATCTCAGGGGAAACACCACGGTAGATACCAGGTAATAAGTGAGCTCATACAAAGAGAGCCATTTCCAAAACACATTTTGTGAAATTATACCAGAATTCAGGAATCTCAATATCCGGGAAAGCAGTTCCACTGGACCAGGAACATGATGGGATTTTACTGATATTACTAAAATACCATGAAGAGGTGAATGCTCACAAAATATCTGCTGTATGTCAGCAGGTTAGCAAAATTTGGAAGCGTGATGCTGACCAAAGGCTTCAGCTATCATGCTGGGCAGCATGAGGCCTTCCCTTGCTGCACGTCGATGCGGTCTTGCCTACCTTCACGTGGCTGGTGTCCTCTGGGGACAGCAAGTGCGATGATGACTTTTGGGAGAGCCCTGATCTGAAAGCAGGGACAGGCAAAGCCAGTTGGGTTGCACATGGTGAGAAAATGCTGAGCCGAGACCATGATGATTCAGCTTCACAGTTTTAGGTCTTTTGCACACTGAAAAACTACGCTGTCTGACCTGCTCAGCTTGGTAAGGAAATCTTCCAAGTGTACTTTTCAACCTGCCAAAACTGCTGTTGTACAAGAAGAGATTTGGGGACAGACACAGCAAGCTTTTAAACTGGAGAGACTGCCTGGCTCTAACCAATGTACTGTATTTTCCAACATCATTCAGATGAATTAAAAAGAAGACAGCAGGGGAGGAAGCATCCTTCTGGCCATCTATTATTAATGGTAGGATCAAATCTAAAACACTTTCTGCTACTGTTACAGAAGTGCTATAATATGATCAAATTATTCTCTTTAGTCCTCACTCTCTTTCTACACAAACTCTCTCCAGCAGCCAGCCTCTTCTCCAAGTCCAGGTCAGGTGGGACAATGGAAAAGCTTTCCAATTTCAAAACGACTTCTTACATCTTCCCAATATTCTTTTACAATGAATGTACTTTGAGTATTGAAGGAAGATAGGTTTGTCTTTTTGCATTCATTTAAACGAGAATGAAATGACATTTCAAAGACAGGACTTGAAATCAGCTAATTCTCACATGATCTAATGTCCCAGACCATATCAAAGCAAAATTCTTTAGCTGTCAGATAATTAAAAGTATCTATCTACCTATGAGCCCCTAAAGGCTACTCAACTTTGTAGCAGAAAAGAAAGCTGCAGAAGAAAAAGCTCGCTTAAGGAAACAAGTTATTGCTAGCTTATTGAATGATGGAAGAGCTATATTTACAGAGTTTCTTGAAGAATGGTGGCCATACAATTCTGTAATTGTCCCGCATCCTCTGTATGCCAACACGCCTAATCATCCCTTGGATCTCTTCCACTTGCTGAGCAGTTCAGAGCTGGTGCTGGGAAGCACCACTGTGAATTTTGAGAATTCATTTCTGACATAATTTATAGAAGTGAAAACCTGGAGTAACATAATTAAAGCCAGTGATGCTTTTCTGGATTTAATTTACAGTTGTGTAACTACAGCAGAAATCTAATTTTAAGTACGCAGATTCCTAGAAACATCCCCTCACAAAGTTTTACAATAGTACAGCTCTCTCACACACACATACACACACGGACAACTAGTCAAACCTATGGATATGTAATATAAATAACACAGCTAGACTTCAAATTTGCACTTAAGCACACAAATAAGTGATTCAGTTTTCAGAAGCCCTAATTCATGTCACCTACTCCTGGCTGACCTTGAAATAAGCACTCATCTACCTACACCTCAAAAGCCACAATCCCAGATGTCTCCGTTGCAACACTTTCTGAAGAAAAGGACTTCCATGTGACATTCTGACCATGCCTACAGGAATTTACTGCACGCTCCAGTCCTTTCCGAAAACAATACTTACATGAAATAAGAGACAAAAAAGGCTTTGAAAGCGGTAATTACTTTTTAAATGCTTCCACTCTTCTTAAGCCCTTCCTGTGGGAAAGACCTCTGCAATAATTATTCATAAAACAAGAAAATGCAAATAAGCATGTTAAGCTTGGACCGCATTGTCTGCAGGAGTCATGAATCCAGAATTACAAACAAACCACAAACATCTGATGTTCTAATACTGCGACTCAATGTTAAAAAAAAATGTGCCTAACGAATTGTTTAAATTAAATTTTGATAAGCACCATGAAAATAAACAGCTCAAAACCCTGCAAACCAAGTACAGTTCGAAGATGGACTGATGTGATTTTACTGTGTTCCTGGAAAGGCCACAATTAAAAAAAAAATAAAAATAGAAAGATAGAAGAAGGAAGCTGTTTTCTCTTATCTTTTAACTCTGAATTAAGACCAGCACAATTATTATCATTACCAGATTTAACAACACATCCTTCCATATCACTGTTCCCAAAATCCATTAATCAACTCTAATCCGACCTGAGCATTGGAAATAATTATCGGCCTACTGTGAGTTTTCCCAAGAAACTGTGCCAAGTAGAGCTTAAGAAAAGACTTTCAGAGAAGATCCTTCCTATTTCAGCTTTGCCAAATCTCGTAACACTGTTCAATTACGTATCATCACCAATGGGCTCTTTCACTTCCCAGTTAACTGCATCTTCGTTAAATTTAAGGATGTTCAGATAACAGTTTACATCTCTATCACCACTATCTACCTAGAGGCAATAACTGCATTTCACTTTCAACACTACAGAGTCACACCTCACATATTCTCCATGAAGGGTCACTTTAGCTGTTTAAAGCACTTCAGCACCTTGGCAGAGCTCAGCTTTCCTCCATACAGCCCCGACAGGCAAGCCAGAGCACACGTGAAGCCAACTATACATCATTATCTTGGGGAGTGCATCTCAAACCAGGACACGGCTCTGACCACAGCCAGCAGCATGGTGCACCTGAAGTGCAGGGTTTCCACAGCTGGAGGGTCAGTCTCTGCACTACGCAGTTTGAGTTTAGCTCCTGTTCCTGCTCTGAAGTCAATACAGAGGATTTTGTGGCAACAAGGGCTCATCTGTGACCTCTGAAGGACACAAGCTACTGAAGCATAACCCTGCCATTCCTGCCTCTGTCCTCTTAACCTCCCGCTGAACTGCAGCAGCCTCCCAAAGCACGCACGCCACGCACGCACGCCACGCTGCATTTTTCTTTCCCAAACTGAAGGTTAACCCTGCTGGTAGAAACTCGCTGGAAGCAACGAGCTGTCACCTCTCGGAGACAAGATGCTGCTGATGCTGATACAGCATCCATTTCCTTCTGCAGCCAGACTTCCCGGAGCGGGGATTCGGGAGTCTCGAACCACACGGTCGTCAGGAGCAAACACATAAGCAGTGCTCACCAACAAAGCCTGTGTGAGAGAAGCTCAAGCCTCCTCTGACCTTCCTCAGGCAATGTGCGATCGTGCTTTCAGAGGATGCATTTGCCGCTGAGGTTTCACACAGCTAAGCCCACGATGGTCCTCTGGTTCCAGCAATAGCTGGGCCAGGTAAAATACTGAAGCTTTTTGGCCAGTTCCTCTCAAACAGTGCTTCTGGCTGAAAATTACCTATTAAAAAAAAGGAGGGGAGAGTGCGGGCAAGAGAGAGAGCAAGTTCAGCTTATTAGAATGTAAGGCTTTTTCTCATGTTTTGGGCAATTATTAAGTATTTTCTGCCAGGACAGCAGGACCTGCACCCAGACAGTAGAGCCTGTGTTCTCCAGGTAACTTCAGGAGAAGCTTGCCTCCTGAAGTCTCCATATAAGCTTCACCAGAGTTTAGATGCCACAACCCAGATACAGACTGTGCAGCCATCGACTTCAGTCTTTACGTATTACCACCACACATTGGTTACAAGATTCATGTTTTACCCATTCACACTACATACAATCCCACTAAAGCTTCACACAGTCTGGGACAAAGGTTTCGAGCACAGAATTCTCTGTCATGGTAGTGCTCATGCATGTCTTTGGTGCTTTAAAAGACTTCAGTGCTGAATTGAGCCCCAATTAAAAATGTATAAATAAATGTTATGGTCTATAAATAATGATTCAATGCTTTACTTAATCACATGCTTTTATGGAGTCACAATCTTTGCAAAAGACAAGGAGTAAAGCCTGGAAAGCAAAGTCTTCCCTTCAGGCACTTTAAATATTCAAGTTTCTGAGCCAGTGTTCTTATTGGGCTGAAAGAACAAAAGAGTGAGCCCACTCAGAGCAATCACACATAAAAATCTGTACCATCCCATACACTATTGGTATATTAACCATACACTGGACTTACAGAAGCATCATATGCACTTTCAAGTATTATGCTCTTCAGATGTGTGTCATAGCAGATCATATTTAAAGGAAGCCAGGCGGGCTTTCGGAGACATGCCAAAGATTTAAGAACACGCAACAAGCTGACTCCCCCACGTAAGCTGTCATCATAATCACTCTCTGTAACGGGATATAACCACTAAAAGAAAAAGACACAAAACAGAACCAATACATATCCCCTGTTTTCCCCCCAAACCTTCTACCATTAGGCTCAAGCTTAAAAGTTGGCCTTATTCAAACGAAACAGATTTTTTAAAAGTAAAAAAAAAAAAAAGCAATGTTAGACTTGAATATTATAAATTAAACACACATTTTTGTTTTTATAAGAAAAAAGCAAGAGCAGTGTAGGAAAAGACCCAGATATTAAAAACTAAAGTACCAATCCTTCAAACACTTGAGGACCTATGTAATATTGCTCATACGACCAGATTCACAATGCATCTGTTTTATCATGTGCTTAGAAATACGACTGGGATCAGAAGCTAAAATATTTACATGTTGTCACCAGAATATTCTCAAAGACTGTATGATAGGTATTCAATATTCAACATGTATTTCAGCATAGGAACATCCAACCCAGCTCTTGATACTTGAAAACCCTTTTCTTAAACACTTTCAGCTTCCCAACACATCACAGCATCCCGAGCAAGATATTAAGATCCTGCCAAATGGAGGGATTTGCTAGCCACACCACTGCACTATGTATATACGAAAAAAAAAATTAAATCAGTTTTAGTGCAGTCATGATTAATGTTTCATTATGAGCAACTCCCAGGCAGGGAAGACCCAGTGCCAACAATAAAAACAACAGAGAGAAGGAAATGCTCTGAAATTGCAGCAAGAGCCATTCTCCTCTTCTGGCAACAAACAACGTGGACTTGGTTAAAGAGTGTCTCTTTTCAAATAGTTGCTAGTAGCATGGCCCAGTTTAGTCAGGGTGAGTAAGGAAAGGAGGAGCAAGGTGTGACATACAACTTTAAAAAGACCCCATAAAACCTAAGCAAACCCCTCCTCCTTAAAAAAAAAAAAAAAAAAGGGAACAAATTCAGAAACAATCATTGGCATGTTGATGGCAGCACGTGGCAGAAAAGGATTTGCTCCACTGAGCCTGTTCCACCCTTGGAGGTGCAGATGGAAGGCATAGCAGCCTCCATCCCTCACTAGATTATTGAGCCACCTTCAAGGATCTTCCTAAACTGGCTCAAAATCTCAATGGAAATTCCAATGCGTGAAGCAGCGAGCGCCATGGAGAACCCGCACTATCCCCGGTGCCCCAAGCAAACCTGTAGCCACCAGAGATCAGTCTGTCCCAGAGGTTCACGCAGGCACTAAAGCAGGATTGTAACACCTCAAATTCAAATTAATGACGTGAAGGCACTGAGAAACCATGTGGCAACAGCAGCTTTATCAGTAACCTCAAAATGAGCTGGGCTGACCCCTCCAACACCAACCTCAGGAGGGCAAGGTCCTCTTCTGTCTGTCTTCACCTACTTTTCTGCCATTAATTCTGCTAAAATATACAGGACGCCCTTCAGATTACTGCATTACTTCATATTTTAGCTGACAGGTTAGATGATACCCAGGGCAGGAGCCATCCTGCAGCTATGCTGCACGGAGAGAGGCAGAGACACACCACAATTGAAACGTCATGCCTGAAATGACTACACAGGAAAATACGCTAAATGAGACCACAAAAGACAAATCAGAAATTATATAATTACAAATTACAATTAGAAAAGTGCTCTTATGACTTGGAAAAGGGAATTTGTCTTCAATTCCCTTTTTTATTTTTATTTTTACCACGGACAGAAGAGCTCTTGTTATGAACCTCTGTTTTGGAAAGCATAGAAACTCGTTCAATTATCTTCATATAATCTGGAAAACAGCAACACAACAGTCTTGTTAACTCTGGGCTTTTAGCAAGTGAAACTACTCAGTATCATAGCATCTATTTCACATATTATAGCATAATAGTTTGTAACTTCAGTTTCACTTTCTTTGTTCTGTCCCATGATGAAACGCTGGGTGAGTACGTGTATGTCAGCATGGCACTTTGTTTCTAAAAGCTAATTAAAAATACATTATTTAAAAAGGAAATATATGGAAGCTACTTAGGAGGCCTAGATTTCAAGCTTCTTTCAGTTTTTTCATATCTGTTTGCTGAGCGCACGTAATTTCTCCCGTGAATTATTTAAATGTCCCAGTGCTTTTCTCAGAAAAGGAAAACTGAAGCCAGATGCCAAGCCTCAAGATGGAAAACGCTAAAAATACAATAGAATTAGTAAAAATTTTGAATTCTCACCCACTGGGAAAGATCAGTATTTTATAGAGATATATTCACTAGAAAATCAGATTAAAACACCTGTACAGTTCTGAAAGTTCCTGAGAACTATACTAAGAAACTTCCAAATATTTCTTTTACTCTTCTCCCTGCCTTCAGCCTTAAGAAAAACTGAGGGGTTTGGGTGTTCAATATTGTTCTTGCAGACAAGGCTGATGATCACACATCCTCATTCCACCAGCCTTCTCTCCCATGGAAAAAGCCCAACGTGCATCATGGGAAACAAGACAGAACAGGAGGCGTTGCCTGTCAGGAGGAACTACATCCCATATGAATTGTCACTGCAGGCTTTTCCGTGAGGAATAGCTAACTTAAGGACTCCCTACACTCCACCAACAAAACACACCGATAGAAATTTCTCTCTGCTTCTACAAAAAGCTTGTAAGTTCAAATGGTAAAAGGAATCCAATGAGAAAAGAAGCAGAATTAAAAGAGGACTTCTTAAAACCATAACCTGCCAAGAGGTATTCTGGATTAATTTTCTTTGAATAGGCTGGATACACTAGGTAACATTTTTTTTAAAAATATTAGAAAAAAAAAAAAAGCCCTTGTTTAACACCTCAGCTACACATCCCCAGGGTTTCCAGCCTTGCATCCCTGCCAAGTCCTTTTGGGGATAGGCAGGTTGCTCACAACTTCTCCTCCTGCATTGAAATATCGTATTTGTGCACTTGCAACTTAAAATTGATCATCTGTCATTAAAAATTTATTTTATTTCAGGAAAAAAAAAAAAAGAAAAAAAAGAGAGAGAGGATGCAAGCAAGCTTTCTGGACTGTCATATGAGAGGGATAAAAATAAAGCAGACCAGCTTCCAAAGCTGAAGTACAACACATGAAGAGGGAAAAAAATGCCGAAAATAAGGTTGCCCGGATACATTATGGTGCGGTTCACAATTTTAAGATGGCAGGAGATGTGCAAGGTTTAGTTTTCAGCCTCGTTATCCACATGGCTGCAGCTCATTAGGACATCAACCCACCTCACAGGCCCTGGGTTGGGGGGGTTCCAGGAGTGCAAACTCCTTCCCCAACCTGCCAACCACCCTCAGACCTCAACTCGGGCAGTCAGGATCTCAAATGAGGGACAACAGCTTGGTCTCAGCCCAAAGCAGCTGCAACACATTCAGGCAAAATCACTGCAGTGCACCTTAATGAAGATCAAGTGAGCAGGCACCAGCCTGACACTGCCTCAGACACCTTGGGAGCGTGACCTGCAATGCTAATCTTCACATTTAAAGCAGTAAAGGCTTTGGAAAACAGAGATTCGTTTAAGAGAGCAGACAGAAATCCAGCCCAGCTGCCCTTTTCAACTGGCACGCAGTGAATCCTGAGCAGGACCGTGCCCTCAGAGAGGGGTTTTGCTTTCTTCCTCCAGCAAACAAGTTCCAGCCTTCCCTCAGCACACACCAGACACTGGCTTCCTGGACATCTTCTTGCTCTCTTTCCTTCTTCCACCCTCTCTTCCTACCATCATCACTTTGGGATGTTGTAATCAAAACCTACACTGCTCCGAACACTTCCCATGCCTGAAAAGCCTCATCAGTTCAAAGCACAGCAGTGGTTTGGGAGACTGAAGCCAGGGTTTTCAGGCCTCTTAAAAGGGTATTTAGAAACTCAGCCCTTCATTTTAAAAGCCTTGGTTTCTAAAAACCATAGGCAGCCTCAGCAAACTTTAGATTTATTTTGCGAGTCACTACACTAGAAGCAAACCTCATTTAGCACTGGGAAGCAATTTTTACTTTTTTTTTTCTTGGAAGCAACACAAAACATTCATTGTCAAGAGGGTGGTGAGAAAGTAGAAATTCAAAATCTGACACAATCTAGCTACAAAAAAAAAAGTTCAGAGCTCGACCAGGTCATCACGGTTGGGCAAGCTCCTCACTGCAGCTTTGGGGACGCAGGATGTCCTCATGTGCTCCCTCACCCCAAAGATGCAGATGGTGGCTGGGCTGAGGCCAGTCCCCTTCTTCTGCCCCAGGGGATGGAGATGGGCTGGGTGGTGCACACAGCCCAGCTGGAGACCCAGCCCCACAAATGTTAGTGCTTGGAAAGGGAAGGCACAAGACCATGCAGCAGCAGTGAGCAGGACAGGAGCCCTCCCATAGACTGGTTTTGATCTCTCTTAGGTCACCAGAGGCAATCTCTGAGCCCCAGTTATCACAGCTCAGCTGACCTGCACGAACTGTTACCCATTGCAGGCTTCACTGTGCGCCTCAGCCTGAATTTTCCCACCAAACGTATTATAACAGCTCGCCCTCAGGTCACCTCCAATTTTTACTGTCTGCAGGTTTCATGCAGCGCTGTGAACTGTCTGTTGGGAATATTAGGTTTCAAGGTCTCACTAATCAGGTTTCCATTGAATAGTCAGTGAAAAAAACCTTCCTTAGTTTTACTTACGTATACTTAGGTAAACTTATGTATACTTGCATATAAACCACTCCTTGAATGCAAGCAACTGAGCAGTGCAAGGAAATCTCTCATTTTTGGATCTGTGCAAACATGCTTAACCAGGTGCTGAAGATTACAATACCTCAAAAATCATCCCTGTTTTGGAAAGAAGAGGTATCTTGGGCACTAACAAGTAGAAAATCTTCCTGAAGCACCAAATACGAAGCTTTTGCTCACACTCTAGGGAATTATAAAGTCTTACAAAGCTAAAGAGTAAATGCTATTTTAAGATCAGGGAAAACAACTATTTTTGAAGGTTATGACCTATTTAGGGTCAGGACATTTCAGTGGAGCTGTGTATGTGTTATCATGATTACTTCACACCTTCCAAGCAAATTTCTTGGACTTATATTCAGCAGAAGAATCTAAAATGAATTCCAAGGCCTGCCAGCTTTAGACTTGCCGTTCTCTGAAATGCCCTTAGGCAGGGAACTTGCTGCTAAGAAACCCAAAGGTCTGGAAAAAAATCAAAGCGACTTTTTGCAGCCATGGGGATCTGGACCTTATTCTGCTCTGGTTGTGCATAATTTTTTAATGTCAGATATTCTTTGCATTAACATGCTTTTCTGTCTTGGGCAAGGACAAAGGAAGGTAAGACTTCCGCTTTCTTGATTTTAACCTAGTACAAATGTCTTCAAAGCTGTATGCCCTTTTTCTGTCAGACGAAGCATACTAACCTAGTTTGGAAGACACCTCAATGGGCCTCTGCTTGATCTCCCTGCTTGAAATAGGGTTGAACAGAGCCCTGCAGATTCCTCCATGACAATTTTTTTTAAATCTCCATTGATGTGGGTTCTCCAGCCTCTCTAGGCAACTTCCAAGAGTGACTCCCACTCTTACAGTCAGAATATTCCTCACTAATGTCTCAATTATTCCTCCTTTGCTGCAAACCTATGTCCATAGATCATTTTCTGTCTGGTGTTAGAAGAGGAGGGGGTATGAGAGCCTGCATCTTTCTCCTCTTCAGAATTCTAGAAAAATCACAGACACAAAGTGAAAGAGGGAGAGGACCAAAAGATAGATGCTGGGCAGAATTCCTGTGTTAGTTTTATTCTCACATTAGATAAAGTTGTCATTTTTATTTTATTCTAAATGCTAATGTGTGGCAACACCAGCTGCCAACTTAGAGAGACATACTTGGCATGCCAAGATTTATGTCACTAAGTTTCACATCCCTTACTTAATTCTTCTGATAGTCACCAACCCTTCCAGAAAGACAGATTTGCTTGGCACTCTTCAAAAAACACTTACTTGATGAACGATGCTACCTCAAATTACAAGCCTCCCAAACTCAAAGCTCTTTGTCTAATGAAAACTATTACTGCTTTTTAATAAGTTCTTCAGCATTTAAAAATAGCACTCCTAATTTCCTGCTCCACCGAGCAGCACCTTGACTTCAAGTCAAATTATTCACAACCTCTTCTCCACCAGCCCTGGGGGATACAAGTCTTGCATTTGGGGGCTAAGTACTTCTCTCAACAGCTGTGAGAAGCTCTCTGAAGCAGGAAAGAGCAACTCACGCCTAACAGTATCAGACATCAAAGCTAAGCCACCGTTTTTCCCCTACTATTTTAACGCAAATGTTGCAGGGTAACAAGCAGCAACACCAGCAGGATTTCTTTGAAACAACTTACGTCCAACTGCATTATGTTGTGGGAAGCAACAGTATTAATTCAAGGGTCCACCAAAGAGATTAACATTAACCACACAAGCAAGATTTAGTAGTTTTAGCTTGCTCTATTTCTCACCAGGCACATTTCTCCCAGGAAAACACCGGAGGCAAACACAAAACTGAACAGAAGTGTGTTGTACTGTACCAAAGTGTCACAAGCCAATATGTAAAAGAGTTGTTTCATCCACAAAACTAGTATGCAGGTCCTGCACACAGCCCTGCAGAGAGCATCAGATCTCCTTGCACAGGCATCACCCCAAGCTCCAGGCATGCAAATGCTCCAAGAACTAGCAGAGCCTTCACACAGGTGGAAACTTCACTCTTCAGCCCAGCACGAGCAGCATCGCACTCAGAAGGCATAAACATCACCGAGACCAATGGTCATTATATTCTATTGTCTTACCTTTTTTGTTGTTGTTAAATGCTTCTTCCACTGCTGCTTGAATTTTTTCAGACCTCCAAATCCCCTGAATTCCTCTGTGCATTTCTGTAAATGACTTTTTGGGTTACCTTATTCTTTCTCGTTGACACTTCACTCATTCCACATATTCTTACCGGGAAGTGAAACTGGTCCTCTCCCAAACTGCCTCCTTCCTTGGAAACCTGACATTCATCAATTGCTTTTACAAGTTTCCCTATTAATCATTTCATTAAAAAGCGTTCTTCTGTGATTACATTTTTGTCCGTAAAACACAAACAGTGCTCCCCAGTGTGACCTACTTTTGTGTAAAACTAGGAAAAAAAAGTTTTTAACAAATACGGGAACTAAATTCTGCACAATATTCACCTCTTTAAGTTCAAACATAATTTTTCTAAGGATTGGAGGGAAAACTTTTTCTGGCAAAATGTTATAACTGAGGTCTTAGCCAAGCGGTAAAGTTAATATCAAACACCAAGAGAGCTCCCCAGCTTCATCCTAAAGGTCTTCGTGCAACATTTTTGATTCTGCAACCTATGCAATAGGAGAATAAAACGCTTAAGCACAAGCTGCCTTCATTTTGGGATTCGGTCATTCAGTGTCTCTGACAAGACTTCGTGCTCCGATGCTGTGAATCTTTGAAACAAATATCAGCAAGTTCTTTCCCTGCAAACTACTGTTTGAGCTATTGACCCGCCCAGTTCATGCAAACTGCTTTTTCCTGAGCGCACAAGTTATGCATCTCGAGGTAAAAAACAAAATTCAAACCCAACCCCTGTTTTGCCATGTGAATAAAGCTCAAGCTGACTCCAAGGGAACTACCTGAAAAGGTAAAAAACAAAATTCAAACCCAACCCCTGTTTTGCCATGTGGATAAAGCTCAAGCTGACTCCAAGGGAACCACCTGAAAAGGTAAAACAACATCCAGAGGACACTGCAGAAAGAAGGCATGAGAACACGCTGGGAACACATAATCATAAAACATAAAGGTCCCTTTGCAGTACTTAATGATGACCCTCAAAATACATTAAAAAGTCCATTAGAAGCTTTTATTCCAAAAGTTTTAAAAACATTACTTGATCGCATTAGATGGTAGTGCTTATCCAGAGTTTCCAGAAAACTCAACTGCAGCTTCTCCTTAATTTTCCCATTTGCAAATTGAGACAACCTTCACTCCACATGTGTGCGTGACCTTCCCATCCTAAGGACACAAGTGATGCAAACACGAAATGAGTTCCTATAAAATAAACAGGACACGAGCATGCAATGCCTAGGACATGGCAGGTCCTGCCTCGATTCTCCTGTGTTACAAATGTTCTCTAAGAATTAGTTTTCCTTTTCGTTATGTCTTGCTGGACACAGACTGCTGAAAGAAAACAGACTGCTGCAATTTTCCCTCGGATTTTTTTCAGAATATCTTTCTTTTGGTAGATAGATGCATTCAGGGATGGGAAAATTTCAGTCTATATTCTAAGAGTAGCATGAAGAAACAAGCTCAGCCAGCTAGTTAAACAAACTTTTGACAGTGTGTCTAAATATACATATATGTGCTTTTATACACATACGCAAAGAAATCAAACACAGGACAATCTCTTCTCCTAGAGAAAAAAAAACGTAAGAACTAATGGTTCCAAAATAAGGCTAAAAGAGTGAGTCTAGGACAACTAGGGTTTTTTAATAGCACTGCTTGGGAAAACACTTCTAATAATACAGATATGTGAATTCTTTATGTAAACAGACTATTTGCTCACTTTTTATGCTAACATTGCCTTGGCCTTATTATATGTGCAAAAGAATCTGGACTTTGGCCACAGAGCATTTTTATACTGCCTTTAACCAGAGCTTTCTGAAATCAATAGCATCCATACGCTCCAGTGCACCAAGCTTGTTCCTCCAGGGTCAGGGAAGAGGCTCAGTTTAATACGCACTTAATTCAATTAAGAGCTACACAGCAACAGCCTCTAGTAAATTTTAACCTCTCCTCCACGCATCGTTTACTAACCCGCCATTAATTAAACACAGTTATTAAACTAGCGTGTTTATAATTACTGTATTTTCCATGAATGAACAAAAGCTATTTATGGGATCCAACCAAACGCTGCTTGTTCATTCACGGTGTGGGACTGAACGCAGATGCCCGAAGCCAGCTGGCATTTCGACAGCACAAACAGCAGTCAATAGATGCATAGAGGCAGGTCAGTACAAATATCTTCTCCCCAGAAGAAAACACCACACTGGAATATTTAAAATTCCTGCTTTGAATACTTACTGCTGAAAAAGGCACCACTGCCAGGTGCCTGGATACCCAGAGGAGCCAGTGCATGCATTAATAAGCCCAATTCACAGGTATAGCCCTTCTGCAGGTCTAACAGGTTGCAATCCATTGTCTTTATAAGTGCATTTGAAACAGCTTGGCTCAAAGTGCCACTGGTGTTAAGAAATATTAAATAGTAGTGTTACCACCACCCTCAAACATGTGTCTCCCATCAGACAAACCTCTGGAAAGAATATGCTTTGGGTGGTGAGCGATGGAAAGAGGTGGCCACAGCTGGTTCACTGGCAGCTCCTCCGCATAGCCAGCAGCATGATGTCATGTAACACCCACATCTGTGCAAGTGGAGGTGAGTACAGGACATGCAGCCCACACATTCCCACTAAGGCACATTCTGCACCTTCAGGTAAAAAGATTAAGATTCTTCAAATAAAGCAACAGATCACTCGGCACGTAAGTCCGACATCAAACATGGTGTAAAGCAGCTGCAATGCTCAGATTAGCCACAGGTCTATCAACGCGAATTATCAAATTTAAACAAATTAGTCAAGTGACAGCAAAGCCAGAGAAAAAAAATATTTTTTTGCTTACACCACTAATCAAGAAATGTGCAATAAGCACATGAAAACTTCTGTACTGATCTGAACTAAAAAAAAAAGTGGGGGCGTTTGCTTCTCTTTGACAAAATAAACTGATAAGTTTGTGATTTTTCCTTCATAAAATGAGTAAGATGAATAAATGAGTAAATATACAAGCCAAGACCCCCAGATTGTTTCTACCTGTGAATGTTTTTAGGGTAAGCAGTGCAGAGTGGGATTAAGTGCACCCTCAGCAAGTTTGCGAATGACACCAAGCTGTGTGGTGCAGTTGACACAACTGAGGGACAGCATGCCATCCAGAAGCTTGGACAAGCTTGACAAGCAAGTCTGTGTGAACCTCGTGAGGTTCAACAAGGCCAAGTGCAAGGTCCTGCACCTGGGTTGGGGCAATCGCCAGTATCAGTACAGGTTGGGGAATGAAGGGATTGAGAGCAACTCTGCTGAGAAGGACTTGGGGACACTGGTGGATGGAAAGCCAGACATGAGCCGACAATGTGCACTGGCAGCCCAGAAAGGCAATCACATCCTGGGCTGCATCAAGAGAAGTGTGGCCAGCAGGTCGAGGGAGCTGACTCTCCCCTTCTGCTCTGCTCTTGTGAGACACCACCTGCAGTGCCGTATTCAGCTCTGGGATTCCCAGCATAAGACACGGACCTGCTAAAGTGGGTCCAGAGGAGGCCACAAAGACAATCAGAAGGCTGAAGCACCTCCACTGTGGAGAAAGGCTGAGAGAGCTGGGGTTGTTCAGCCTGGAGAAGCGAGTACTTCAAGGAGGCCTATGAGAAAGATGGAGACAACATTTTTAGCAGAGCCTGTTGTGACAGGACAAGGAATAATGGTCTTAAACTAAAAGTGGGTAGATTCAGACTGGAAAACATTTTTTACCATGAGGGTGGTGAAACAGTGGGACAGGTTGTGGAGAGACGTGGCAGATGTCCCATCCCTGAAAATATTTAAGATCAGGTTGGCTAGAGGTCTGAGTGACCTGGTTTAGTTAAAGACATAACCAGGTGGATGGATGGTGGCCATGCAGTGGACGTGGTCTACCTGGACATCAGCAAGGCCTTTGACACCGTCTCCCACAGCATCCTTATAGGTAAACTGAGGAAGTGTGGTCTGGATGACCAAGTAGTGAGGTGGGTCGAGAACTGGTTGAAGAGAAGAAGCCAGAGGGTTGTGGTCAATGGGGCTGAGTCTGGCTGGTTGCCTGTGTCTAGTGGGGTCCCTCAGGGGTCAGTGCTTGGGCCGGTGCTGTTTAATATATTCATCAATGATCTGGATGAGGGATTAGAGAATGTTGTCAGCAAGTTTGCTGATGATACGAAGTTGGGGGGAGTGGCTGACACATCAGAAGGCTGTGCAGCCATTCAGAGAGACCTAGACAGGCTGGAGGGCTGGGCGGGGAGAAATCTTATGAAGTTTAATAAGGGCAAGTGTAGAGTTTTGCACTTGGGAAAAAATAACCCCATGTACCAATATAGGTTGGGGACTGACCTGCTGGAGAGCAGCACAGGGGAAAGGGACCTGGGGGTTCTAGTGGACAGCAGGATGACCATGAGCCAGCAATGTGCCCTCGTGGCCAAGAAGGCCAATGGCATCCTGGGGTGTATTAGAAGGGGAGTAGCAAGTAGGTCAAGAGAGGTCCTCCTGCCCCTCTACTCTGCCCTGGTGAGGCCACATCTGGAATATTGTGTCCAGTTCTGGGCCCCTCAGTTCAAGAAGGACAGGGAGCTGCTTGAGAGAGTCCAGCGTAGAGCCACAAAGATGGTGAAGGGAGTGGAGCATCTCCCTTATGAGGAAAGGCTGAAGGAGCTGGATCTCTTTAGCTTGGAGAAGAGGAGGCTGAGGGGTGACCTCATCAATGTTTATAAATATGTCAAGGGGGAATGTCAGGAGGATGGAGCCAGGCTCTTTTCAGCGGCGTCCACTGACAGGACAAGGGGCAATGGGTGGAAGCTGGAACACAGGAGGTTCCAGAAAAATATGAGGAAAAACTTTTTTACTGTAAGGGTGACCGAGCACTGGAACAGGCTGCCCAGGGAGGTTGTGGAATCTCCTTCTCTTGAGACATTCAAAACCCGCTTGGACGCGTTCCTGTGCGCTCTAGTGTAGGTGGTCCTGCTCTGGCAGGGGGGTTGGACTAGATGATCTTTAAGGTCCCTTCCAACCTCTAACATTCTGTGATTCTGTGATTCTGTAACTGCAGGGAGGATTGGGCCAGATGACCTTTAAAGGTCCTTTCCAACCCAAGGCATTCAATTATTCTATGATTTGGCAACAAATAGTAGAAGGGCAGGTACATGGAACAGGACTATCATGACTATAGACCCCACCTTTGGTTCTCTGGTTTCACAAACATGTACAGTCCAGAAAAAGATAGGTTATACAAGAAGCACAAAATTTTTCTTTTTACTCCTTATTTTAAAATTATTATGAAAACCTCGTCTTATTTTGCTTCATGGTCAGAAAGGAGCACCATTCTGCTTTGCCAGCAGCATTAACAAGCTTTCACACATGTTCCCAACAGCGTTGCTACACAGCCCCTCCTCGCTGAACACATTTGCAACTCAGGAGCAATTACCCGTGGAGCATATTGCATTTTGGTCTGCTTCTTTGTCTTCTAACAATTATTCTGCTTTCCAAAGGATAAACTCCTCCCCTCACACGAGCAGATGGGGAAATGTCATCTCTTGTTCTTAGAGGAGCTTTGACCAATGTTCTGACTTGGGCATTAAATAGAGCAGAAGTCAGCAGAGCTACCTATGCTTTATGGCTTTTTGTTGTTGTTGTTTTTATGCATGAGCTCCACTGTCAACAATGTCAGCAGGAATATGCATGATGTTACGCGCAGTGTTTGTCAGTTGGTCGCTTACTATGCAGCAAGGGCCCAGAAGCAGCAAAGAGTGGAAAATCAAAGCCCCCTTCATTTATATTTATAATCTGCAAAATCAGGGCAAGGAAGGAAAACTGCAGAAATTGGCCCAAGTAGTAAGATTTAGACCAAGATTCTGAAGGTGCAGGAGAGCTCAGGAGCACTGGCGATGACTCACAGCCTGCTAAAACATGCGAGAAGCACAAAATTCAAACAGCTGGAGGAATACACACAACATCGAAAGCCATACGGCAACAGAACTTGCCCCTGGACCAAAGAAAGACAAAGGCAGCTGAGTGACAAGGAGCAGAGGGAAAGGGAGAGCTTGCGAGATGTCTCTGGTCAGCCAGGGTCACAGGAAGATGAGTGGCAGCAGTGGGGACTTGCTCCTGGGGACAAATGGGAGGGGTGTCCCCGCTCCGAGCCAGGGTGTGAGGGGATGCACTTGGCACCATTCATAGCATCACTCATAGATGACAGCAGGCTCGCAACGGCAGGACAAAATAGCACTTCATTGTGGCCAACAGCTGGCAATGGCTGCCACACTCAAGGGCTGAAAATCAGTTTGCATTATAATCTCCTGGGCCTGCATGCTTGTAACACATCACATTTGGTTTCCAGAGAAAGGTCTGCCACTATTTTTTTTCTCTCTTCTTCGCGCAGGAAGAAACAGTGAAGATGAGTGGGAAAAGCACAGTTGCCAAAACAAAGAAATATAATTGCATTTCTGCTGAACAAATCCCCCTGAAACCTGGGAAAGGAAGGTCTGTGTCAGTGGGGAATGGGGTTGCAAGCAGCAACGGGAGAGGTGATCATACTCCCACTTGAAGGACATACTTGTACATACCATGAGTAACTCTCCAAAGTGATATTTATCAGTAAAAGCAAGGACGAGAAGAATTTTCTTAATCACATGATTCTCCGAGCTCACCATCAGGATCTACACAGCACTTTCAATTTTAAGCTGCTCTTTATAACCAAGCTTACTAATACTGATTAAGACTGTGTCCATCACCAGGTGGAAGGAGAGCAGAGCAGCTAGATTTAGCTCCGATATACTGTATATTTGCCATTTTTCCTCTTCCTAACTATTTTTTAAAAATGTATGTTATAAACATCATACGGCAAACTGTGATGTGCAGGCCACTATTGTTACTTACAAACTTTGCTATCCCATTTACAGGGCTTACCTGGTTTTTACGTCAAGCATCAAACAACAGGGGTAAAATAAACAGCACGAAGCAGCTTATCAGCCAAGTTTCAGTGTCTCAGATGCAACTTGAGACATCTTAGTGATGTGCTTTGGATTTCAAACCAGATTGCTAGGAGAATAAAAGAGATGGTAAAATACTGAGTGATTTTGCATAACAATGACTGAAGGATGTTGCAGATGTAGCTGCACACACATCTTTTAACTGGCGTTTTGTTGGCAAAACAGTGTTTAGTAATAGGAAAAATTACTGCAAATGCCAGAGCTGCACATCGTTTCTTGCCTCCAAGAGGGAATGAAGCCCTATGTTTTAGTATGGTTCACGTCGCTTCTTGCGTGCATTTTTGCTTTTCCTCCAACTTTTCTTGTAGCACAACTGTTGCCTATCACACACATTAAGGGCCAATGTGAAATTATGCTCCACCCTTCTAGAAGAGAGATCAGAAGTCTGGTTCGAAACTTACCCTCCTTCTGCCCTCTTCTTAGCTGTAGATTCTATTACTGGGATTTGGGCACTTTGAGATTTTACTTTCAGAAAACTTAAGGGCCAAAAGATTAATTTAATTGTGCCAACATCTGTATTCATCCCCCAGAAAAGGTGGGTTGCTCTGCATCCCCTCCAGCAGCATCCCACCATGCTTGGGCACTGGGCTCCACCCTCAGTGCAGCAGCTTAGGAGAGGCTGGATTTGCCCCCTGAAGCTCTCATCTCTGTTCTTCCATCCTCACTTGACTGAGAGCATCAACCTCCCTCTCAAAGCACTGAGGCTACCACGGCCCGTGCGACTCTGTGGGGCAGAGAGGACTCAGCTGGTCCAAGAGCATGGCTGGGGAGTACGTCACTACCAGACCAGCAGACAAGTCCTGCCAGTGAGGGGGACAATCCAAGCACCTCCCTGCCAGCCACACTGCCTCCTCAGCCCCAGGAAAAGCTGCCCAGGACTGAAATTCAGACTTCCAAAGCCAAAACACCCTTTTCCTGTTTTCATAGGATACTGAGTGTCCCTCCCAGTGCAAAGAAGAGGACAGATCTACACAGCCTGGGGAGGACATTGATGTGCCACCAGCCATAGATGTACCCCATTGCCGGGCTCAGCTTCATCATGACACTGGGCCTAAAAAGCCAACTGGCCCCTGCGTATGCCACCAGAAGGTTCCCACTGCAGAAAGAGCTACTACGGGCTTAGACAGGTTATAACTACTCTCACCCCCAAAGAGTTTGGAGGATAAAAGATATTCTTGCATCAGACAAAAGTAAGAGACTCTGTAGGGAGGCTAGGGAGACAGAGACAGACTTAATTTCCGAAGTTAAGCCATTTCATTCATGGGGCTGCTCTGCAGCACTTGCAGTATTGATGTGAGCAGACAGTAATTGCCAGGATTGTTTTCTGCTGAGCTCTCACTTTACGAAAAGTCATTACCCAATCAGTACAGAAAGTCATTAGTTAATCCCCTCAGGATCCCACTGTTAGCAGAATTTGGTGGTCTGCCTGGACACTGGCTGAAAATATTATATATGAACACACAAATGAAGGAAACGTCTTAAGCATTGCTCAGTGGGTTCCTCATCTGCAGTGGGCAGAGCCCCACACTCATACACTGGGTGCTTTTCTGTGCCAAGTTCAATCCAACCAATTTCCCAACACCATTTCGGAGAATTTCTGAAATGTCCCAAATTGCACCAGTCTGTAATTCCCCACAGTTGCTGCTGCATTTCTAACAACATGTCCCCTGTGTCAAGAAGAAGAAGAGCTGCCGAGATGGCTCTGCACCAGTGGAGAACACAGTCATCTGTCGGCAACACAGAGCATGCTGGATGCCAGAGCTGAGCACGCAAGAGTTGTTTGTCCTCTCTCAGACTGCCAGAGAAAAACTTACATAGCATCTACACTAATTCAGCAGAAGAAACAATATGCTCATTCTTCATCCAAATTAAAATTGTGCTGCAAGATAAATCAGTCACGTGCAGAACCCAGATTAACTAATGCAAGATCTCAGGCTAAAGAAAAAAACACCTCAGGATTAAAGATTAGCGTGTAAGGAATTGGCTGAGGCACAGGGAAGACCTAACCGGCAAAGGATATCAAGGATACTTGGATTTAACAAAACCAGGGAAATTAGGGACAGAGAAAACTGTGATTTGAGATGAGGATTTGCAAGCATTGTTTCTTAAGAAAACAGATTCCAGGCAGAGTCCTGAGGTTTGGTAGGAGACCATCATTTGCCAGAGTGAAGGCAGCCTGGGTGCCAGCTTGAGTAAACAACTTCTCTAAAAGTGATGATTTAGTTACAGCACATCTTGTTTCTAAATGTACAGCAGCTCTGGTTTTTTTTACCAGTTATTTCTCAAAAAAAAAAAAAAAGGCTTCATATGAAAGACAGTGATTTGCACTGAGCTAATTGACAGAAACTGGTAGTTACCAGGGGAGAGAACACAAACTTCAGTTCCCAGTAGGTCTGCAAACCCTGAGTACTTCCCTAAATAAGCTGCACACATACAAAACATCCCCCTTGGGCCCATGATACAGAGGAGGGTGCACTGCTGCACAGATCGGGGTATGATGGTGGTCTGATGAACATCTGCACCTGGTAGCATCCATGGTCTGATTCAGGCGATGGAAAAAAGTACAGCTAAAAAGGATACAAAAACCTCACCCTGGAGTATAAAGTATGATTTCACATTTCTGAAGAGATGGGAATGCAAACGTAAATGCACTAAACACCTCTTGGTAGATAGTGAGTGGTTTCTGTTTTTATTACCCACAGTTCAGACCTTATGTTGGTGAGGTGCCTGAAGACTGGAGGAAAGAGAATGTCACTCCAGTCTATAAGAAGGGCAGGAAGGATGACCCGGGTAACTACAGACCGGTCAGCCTCACTTCTATCCCTGGAAAGGTGATGGAACATCTTACCCTTGGTGCTGTCTCTAGCCATACCAAGGATAAGAAGGTTATTAGGAGCAGTCAGCATGGCTTTGCCAAGGGGAAGTCATGTCTGACCAACCTGAGAGCCTTTTACGAAGACATAACCAGGTGGATGGATGGTGGCCGTGCAGTGGATGTGGTCTATCTGGATATCAGCAAGGTCTTTGACACCGTCTCTCACAGCATCCTCATAGGTAAACTGAGGAAGTGTGGTCTGGATGACCAAGTAGTGAAGTGGGTCGGGAACTGGTTGAAGGGAAGAAGTCAGAGAGTTGTGGTCAATGGGGCTGAGTCCAGCTGGATGCCTGTGTCTAGTGGGGTCCCTCAGGGGTCAGTACTGGGGCCAGTGCTGTTCAATATATTCATCAATGACCTGGATGAGAGATTAGAGAGTACTGTCAGCAAGTTTGCTGACGACAGAAAACCAGAAGGCTCTGCTGCCATTCAGAGAGACCTGGACAGGCTGGAAGGCTGGGTGGGGAGAAATCTTATGAAGTTCAGCAAGGGCAAGTGTAGAGTTTTGCACTTGGGAAAGAATAACCCCATGTGCCAATATAGGTTGGGGACTGACCTGCTGGAGAGCAGTGCAGGGGAAAGGGACCTGGGGGTTCTGGTGGGCAGCAGGACGCCCATGAGCCAGCACTGTGCCCTTGGGCCAAGAAGGCCAATGGCATCCTGGGGTGTATTAGAAGCGGGGTGGCCAGTAGGTCAAGAGAGGTCCTCCTGCGCCTCTACTCTGCCCTGGTGAGGCCACATCTGCAATATTGTGTCCAGTTCTGGGCCCCTCA
Organism: Trogon surrucura; assembly: GCA_020746105.1. Taxonomy (NCBI): domain Eukaryota; kingdom Metazoa; phylum Chordata; class Aves; order Trogoniformes; family Trogonidae; genus Trogon; species Trogon surrucura. Next base: position 76,461,856 of record CM036658.1, on the reverse strand, counting down.
GTTCAAGAAGGACAGGGAGCTGCAGTGCAGAGCCACAAATATGATTAAGGGAGTGGAACATCTTCCTGATGAGGAAAGGCTGGAGGAGCTGGGTCTCTTTAGCTTGGAGAAGAGAAGGCTGAGGGGTGACCTCATTCATGTTTATAAATATGTCAAGGGGGAGTGTCAGGAGGACGGAGCCAGGCTCTTTTCAGCGGCGTCCATTGACAGGACGAGGGGCAATGGGTACAAGCTGGAACATAGGAGGTTCCACAAAAATATTAGGGAAAAATTTTCACTGTGAGGGTGACAGAGCACTGGAACAGGTTGCCAGGGAGGTTGTGGAGTCTCCTTCTTTGGAGACATTCAAAACCCGCCTGGACGCGTTCCTGTGTGACCTACTCTGGGTGATCCTGCTCTGGCAGGGGGGCTGGACTAGATGATTTTTGAGGTCCCTAACAGCCCCTAACGTTCTGTGATTCTGTGATTCTGTGAGAAGCCCTCACCCAAAATGGTGAGCACCCCAGCTGTTAGAAGCTTTCTCACAGCACCTCTGGGCAGCAGAAACCCTAATATACAAAGCACTTTGGCTCAGATGCAGATATATTATCTGCATATAAGCTATTATCCCGACGGTTGGCTTTGACAGGCACTTGCACCAAGCAAAGCAGTGCCTACCAGCTTTCTTCAACCACCTATTTATTGTCAGCAACAAAGCTATTAAAAGATTTTGGGGAAAAGTGATTTTAAAAAAAAGCCCCTGCCTTCTACACAGGGACATCCTTAGGTTAGGCTTCATTTTGTTATACCCAAGCCAGCTAAACATGTCTTAGCTCGCAGAGCAGATCCTGCCTGTACACTTTTGCAATGGCCAGACCCAGAGCCCTTGCTCTTCCTTCCACTGTGATGGCCAGACCCACTCCATGGGGACCAAGAGCAGCATCCCAGGTGGCCAGATGTCCACTCTTGTTTTTTTCATACCGGCAGCCCAAGCTTTGGGGCTGGCAGCACAGGAAGCCAACCAAAAGGCCAGCCCAGGCAGTTGTCGAGCCGGCTGCAGCCTGGCATCGCACTTGCAATTAGCTCTGGCTGTCTGTAATCTGAGGAGAGGATACGCCACACCACATCATACAGCACAAATATCCCCCTGTGTGGTACTGACTGCACTTTTTATATACTAAGTACTGGTTTCTGCTGCAACGTTTCTTCCAAGAAACTAAAGCAGAGTGCAAAACAATGTTTGAAAAATGCTGATTGTGTACATATGGAGAATTGGGACAGCTACATCATAATATTTTGCTGAAGTGAAATATTAATTGCAGGTCTGCCTACTTTCTTTGTTGGAAATATTAGCCTGTATCCATGGTATGGAAGCTGTGATCTGCTGAATAAATTTGGAACTAGAATCTACTTAGTGTTTGTTTTCCTCCTTTTTTTCATTACTTTTAGAAGACAGTAATTAGAAAACCCACCCACCCAACCAAGCATTCATTTGCAAGGAAATAATCTGAAGTCATTCACATCCTTAAAGCAATCCCAGTTCTGATTGCCCACACATTTAGAAAGATGCCCTATGTTATCCTGTATGATGCAATTTCTGCAGCAGGGATTCGAGGTCAGAAGGGAGAAAAAATATCTGTAATTCTCTGAACTGCATTTTAGACTTTGAAAGCAAGAAAGAAGAATTTTAATAGCTATTGTATGAAAAGGATTTCCAGTAATGTTTTGGTTTAGAGGGGGTTTTTTTTGCTTAAATGTGTACTCATACCTTGGAAAGTCATTTTATAGTAGGATTCAGAAAGAATATACTTCTCAGAAATAAAATAGCCATCACAGATTATAACCAGCATTTTTCTATGAATCATCTCCACTGTATACAGTAAGAAAGCTTCCAAGACAACCTCCTAGGTGACCAAGAGATATACTCTAGATTTTAGACATTTTACTGCAAGGCTCTGAGTCCCTCTGAGGAGAAGTTAGAAGAAAAAAAAATTATTAATTCTCAGAAAGAGAGGTCTGAACATATTAACAGTCTTCAAAGCTGTATAAGGTTATAAAAAGGACAGCAGTCAATTGTACTCCATGCCCATTGAGAGTAAACCAAAAATTAATCAGCTTAATTGCCAGCAAGGAACATTTAGCCTATGCATTAGAAAAAAAGCCGCAAGGACAGGGTGCACAGGAATAAGCTAGTAGAAGATGTCTTTCACTTAGGTTTTTAAAAGATCAGGCTAAGTAACCTAGGATCCATCCATCCATCCATCCATCCATCCATCCATCCATCCATCCCTCTGAGATGGCATAAGTATATTGGTCCTGCACCAGGACAGGCAATTGGATCCCAAAATTCCCAATACACCTCTGATCCTATATTTTGTTGACTTTCTGCTCCACATGCGCAAATTGGATTCCTAGACGAAAACAGACACAACTCCCCCTAATAGCTGAGAGCACTCCTCACAAAGGGCAGAGTCATTTTTTTCTATACTGACCCCAAAGCTTAGTGAAGGAAAACACATATTTTTGAGGCAGCTAGGCATGGGTAAAACAAATACCAGTGGAAGAAAAGTTTCTGCTCTGACGTTAAGAACAAAGCAGACACTTTCAAACCACAAACAAACAGGCTTGAGAGGGATTATATCGTTCAGCCAGAGACAACCATTCCCACAGTACCTTTGGAGGCAAGAAAATCCACGAGTGAAATGCAACAGCCAGCACAAACAATGACCAAGAGTGCTATTACCTTGGTTACAGACCCCGCCAGTCATTTGCAGTAGCGATGCACCGCAGACAACAACTCAGAAGCCTGGATGGTCCTGGAGCTCCAAATCAAGTGGGAATATCCTGGCTTCCTACTGAACTCCTGATGTATATGAATGCTGGCTCAGTCTCCATGGGCAGCACATATGTCTGGGAAGCATGTTTCTGCAGTTTGTACAGCAGAAGAATGCACCAAAAGGGTGAGTATTTTCAAATAAATTCCCCAAGGCACATCTGGCACCCCCCTACAAAGTCTTCCCTGCCACCCACACATGGCCTGGACACCACATTGTGCTGTCAAAAACCTCAATCTGTTTTTTACAACTAGGGAAAAACATTTCCGGCAAAATGAAATTTAACCTAAATGTTCCTTTCCCACCGCCTCCTTTCTCTTTGCATTTAAGGGGGAAGGAAACTCCTAAGTTAGGAAAACAATAAATCACTGCTCTCTCCCATCCCACAGAAGGTCTCCTACCCCTGAGAAAAGAAAAGGGCTTTCAGATGTTAAAACATGTCATTAAAGATCAGCAATGCAGCCTGACAAAAGCCGTAAGCTCTACCTTTCCTTGGTTTCTAACTGATCTAAAACTTACAAACCTCCCACGTCAAACGCCAGCAAGGCAAGGCACAAAGCAGGACACCAAGCACTACCCACCTGAGATACGCACACACACATGCAAGGCAACAGCAGCCCCATATTTTTGCCCAAATCCCAGAAAAAAACAGCCCTGATATTGAGCAGCTCTCCCCCTAAAGAACCGCATAGCCCAACGAATCCCAGACGCAGCCAGATTTGAATCATTAGGGCTGAGCTTAGTAAGCCAGAGTTTAAAACAGAGACTTACTCTTTACTTGCTGCTGGGGAAAGTCAACTAATTCACAAAGAGGAAAGAGAAGTTCAAGTCCCTTGGAGGAGGTGATGGTTCTGGTGCACTGGCTGACTGACAGGGTTTGCTGGGGCTCAGCACTATTTGCTCGTTGCAGTCTTTTACTGCAACCCCATCCTGTTAAACCTTCTGTGCCTACATGCTGCGTCTAACTTCATATCCAAATGCACACCATTACGTATTCCTGATGTACCTTGTCAGATGGGGTTATTCACTGCTTTTTGCAGTTCCTCTGTGTGCTTTTCCCTGCTAACATATCTCTGGAGTCTGAGGACACAGAGCTGAACCATCCCTCCCATCAAGTCCTTCCCGCAACATGCTGCTGGCCTCAAAGTCTCTTCCATTAAGCCTCTCCTTTCAGTTTTACAACTGGCACATACTTGTCCATAATACTAAAGAAGAATGAAGATTAAGAGTGGACTCCCTGCCAAAACAACGATAGAGGATTGTAACATTAATCCCAGTTAAGGGTTCCCAGTACCAACCCTGGCTGTGGGAAACCAGGTTTGGAGGGTACCTGACAATCTGCTTTCCTGTCGTACTTTCTCCAGCTATCTGAAAAGAATTTAATGAAGTCTTTCAGAAGGACATAAGAAGCACAAACTCAAATACGAAATTCAAAAACGAACATTCAAATTACTGCTTTTCTATTTGTCACACTTAGACAACAGTCAAAGATACATGGACAAGCATGGAAGGGAAGGACAGCGCACCAAGCCTGCTGTACATGTAGGTGCATGACAACACCAGCCACATGGGACCATCCTGAGTGTTAATCTCCTCATCACAGAAACAAGGATGAAGGCAGGCTAATATATAACACCACAAAGGGTTAAGTCTCATAATTCCCAGTTAATTCAGCCCCAACTATAAGATTTCATGTACCTCAGACAGGGATCTCTGCATGTCTGACTACACAGATACAACCTTATACTGCTAATCTTCTTTGCATTAATTCCCTGTTATTGAAAGGATCTGATGTTATTAATCGTTACATCCATTCAATTTCATATGCTTTTGCTGACAAATACTTTTAAGACAAAAGAATTTAAAAATCAGTACAATTAAATCCTTTGTGATGGCTTCCATTTAAAAAAAAAATGAATCAAAGCCATGAAAAAGAGGCAGACATTACTTAATAAAAGCATTCACAAAGCAAGCTCTAAACCTCTAACAAGACTTTGCCAGAAATACTCAATAGCTGGGAGTTTCTGATGAAAGCCGCATTAAGTCAGCTTGTAAATCAATTCCAGCTTTTCCTCTGTATCTCAAGAAAGTCTTGGGTACTTACAGAAATTACAGAATTTGGAGAGGGGGAAGGGCAGACCGAGGCCACAAAGCAGAAGAGATTTCCACACCAGATTTCCTTGGAGCTATTACAATTGTCTATCATCATTTAGCTTAAAGACCCTTCACAATATAGGCCAGCTCAACAATAATCACCATCATCATCCATCCTTTTGTAGGAAAGCTGCTTGTCAAAGCAAAAGGAAACAGACAGTACTTTGCTCATGGCTAGAAACAAGTCTTTTTAAGTCTAACAAGGGTCAAGCCAGGACCACTCTGCTGTTTTCCTGTCTGGTTTTCCTGTCTTTAGTTTGGTCAACCAGTGGTGGCTCCTCCAAATGAGTATTTTGGCTAGATACATCGAATATCACTTCAGAGCACACCATTTCAGCCATCAGGGTGAAATGTGTCCCAACGCAGCCCCCCAACGTGTCCCCCCACCAGGGGCTGGATGATGGAGCAGAGGAGCCCAGCTGATGGTGGTAGCCTCCATGCCTGGATGTGCAGGAGGAGGGCATTAGTTTTTCTAATGACCCAAAGCACCACACTGACACCTTGGGAAATACAAAGTAAGACTTGAAAGCAAGGAGAGAAGGCAGTATTTCATAGCAGGTATTTTTGAGTGAGACAAAAAAGCGCAAAAATTTAGTTCCCATCCATCTCACCTCACCTTATTATGTTAGCAACTTTTCTGTAGGTGCTTTCTCTGGTTAAAAAAAAATACACTTCACTGTCCTGTTGCACGCTCAGCTTTTAAAGACAACAGCTCATTGTATCAAGGCAGAAAATAGAGTTTTACCACCACTGTTAAACAAATCACTTAAGAAATCATCCAGCTTAAGTAGGTTTTCCACAACTATGATGAATTACAGAAGTGATTTGTTGGCATATTATTTACAAGGGCATGTGTACCTGTCTGCTGGCCAAAAGATCAAAGGCTAAGCTGAAAGTGGACAAGTGTATTTATTATCTTGATGAATATCGCGTTCAAAAACTCATCACCACGGTCGTGGGGTGTACAAGTACAGAACAAACTAATTACTCTCCTTAAAAGCTGAGAGCTGAAGCACAGACGACAAAACAAATCCAGGCGAGCAGTACAAGTCAAGGATGAACAAATGCATCACCACCTCACTTTTTAATTTTGATGTATTAAAAAAGGTGTACTTCAGTCTCCAGCACTCCATCATGCTGCCTCTGTCATCATGTAACCATTATGTAAGGCAGTATAATTAGAAATAAACTTTTCACTCCCCAGCAGCAGTTACACAATAACTTTTAATTAACTGAAATCCTTCATGTTTAAGAGAACATTTAAGGAGTTTAAGTTATAACTCAATGCCTTTCCTCACAGCTTCACATTCAAGCCCTCCAACAGAAGCTATCTGCATCTTTCTTCTCATCTCTCCAGTACAAAGATGGTTTGTCAGGTTTTATTCGGTTTTATCTGTTTGCAAGATGCTGTCTCGGGGTCCTAAAAATGCAGAGACATATTTGTGCAATCTGTCAGCAACTGTCTTCAGATGCAAGGCTACAGGGAGCTGATGAGCTCTTCTCTTATCAGAATGAGTCACAAAAATGGATTATCCACACTTAATCCTTCTCACACTGGTGGATTTCATGTGTTTTTTTCTTCAATAAAAATAAAATGAAATGAAAATTGGCCTGATGAAACCTTGTAAGAACAGTTTTCCCTGGGGATGCCCTGGCAGAAGAGGAATGTCACTCTGCCATTTCAGAGGACCACTGAGGTTACAGCATCCATTCCCTTCTTCTCCAAATGCAACCATCTCTGCTTCCAGCACCCATTCCCAGTGCAGTGGACAGACTCCTCCATGCTGTTTTTTTTTTAACTTCGGTCACATGTAGCCAAGTTTCAGGGGTTCTTTTGTTTTCTTTTTTTTTTTTTGCAAAGTCTTCTCCCCACAGATTAAAGAAATAAGAAATCATTTCAACCTGTTTTTTCTGTACAAAACATTTTCACCATGAAAGCCTTACTAATCTACATTTGCTTGAAATGCAAATATTTTTTACAAAATCGTTCTGCTAATTTTCATGAAAGCCATTACCTTGCATGATCAGAAGCCCCTCACCAAAAGTCTCTTTCAGTTAAATCTCAAAAGAACAAAACCTGAGCTTGGGCAACCTCCCTTCCATTTTGAACAGGGATTTAGAAGAAGAAGCGTGAGTTTTGCTGCTGTTTGCTAATCCCAGCAGAGAGAAAAAGGAATCCAAACTCCCTGAAAGCTCATCCCTGAAAATAATGTGATTTCCCTATAAGATTAAAAAAAAACATCTATTCATAGATTTGAGCTTAAAGAGGGGGGAAAAAAAGAAGTCTTCATACTTCTAACGTATGGTCCACAGCCAACTTTCAGTGCAAAGCTGCCCCATCAGGCAGCGAGCTGACGGACAGAATGGAAACCAGAGCTTCATCTTTATGGTTATTTCCTTGCTTATTGGATTTGGGTTTTTAGCTTCACTCTGAAACGCTGCCATGCTACATTTAGTACGTAGTAGCTGGCATCACTTTAAAGGCCCCAGCAGAGCTCGGTCAGCAAACCAGATTAGTTACAGCACGCAGGGAGGAGAGCTTGTGTGTTTTGGGGAGCGAGGGGGAAGCAGGAAGACATCCCACTGCGGTGGTGAAAGCGACAACGGTGGAGGGAGAGGGAGGGGAGGAAAACAAGCCTGCTCCTAAGTTGACTTTCATCCTAGACAGCGTGCTCTACTTAACTGCGCAAGGCCATTACGCACGGATACGACTCAAACGTCCTCGGAGACTTCTGCCGGCTGTACTGCATGCGAACGGTCTCGCTGCTGGAGCAGAAGTTGGTGTCTTGTCATGCCACATCAAATTTCAGGTTAATGCAACCTGTCAAAGCCGCAGAGCAATGCAATCAGCGTCCGCATCAGCGCAGCCAGCATCCTGCGGGTGACACGTGAAGGCAGAGGTGGGCGAGCATCCCGAGCACCGGAGCATCCCAGGCACTCAGCAGAGCAGCAGCACCTCCAGCCAGCACACTTTCTTCTCCAGAAAAGGTTCTGCCATTCAAGGTTTCACCGTGTGAAGGTGGCTGCGGTAGGACGCCCTCCACACTCCTGTACCGCACCTAATTGCAGTACCAGCTACTCTGACGACAGTTTGGGGCCAAGCACTTACTGTAAATTACTCCTTTCTCTGCAAAACCCGCTCAATGGAATTAAAGGAAGGATCAGTTTGGCCTGCGCAGTGTGTGAAGTGCAAAATTAGATTTTATCTCACTCCATTACAGAAAGTTACAAAACAGAGAAAAATTTTCAGTCATAGGGTGATAGGAGCTATTATAAAAATACAATGCAAAAATAGGAAGGGTTTTTTCCTTCTACAAACCATTTAAAACTGTATCTTTTATTCAAAGCATGTACATCATTAAAGAATTACAGAGGACAGTTACACAGAAAGTGGATAAGGAGAAAAGTTTAATTATTTTAAAATTTTCTTTTTCGGTTTTCCAGTCAGATGAGAAAAATCATTAAAACAGAATCATAAAGATTATTCTGCAAGGAGAAAAAAAGCCCTTTATATGCAACTTAAGGCACCAAACTAAGTTAAGCAGATACTTGACAATCTGATATTCATTAAAATATACATTTGGCTAATTTCCTTGGGCTTAAGAACTTCCAAAATGTATCCATAACCTAAAGTCAAGGTATCATATTTTTCCTTCTGTCACTTTTTTAGTACTTCAGCATTTTTTTCCTCTAACACAGGAAGGGCAAGGTTTTTATCATTTTGGACCTCCCCCTTGGAAACTCTGCTTCCTCAGCAATCAGATTTTGCTTAGGGTGCGACTCCCTTCCCTGTCAGAGGAGTATACCCTGCACCACTAATCTTTTGCGGAGGAGATAAAGGGATGGCAAAACAATTGTGTAGAGTATTATGAATACCTTGGAATTACATCACCTTATCAATATACAAAAAGCACATAAAAGGATAAAAACAAATTAGGTCACGTTTTGGGCACCAAGCACCAGTTTGGCTTTTGTAGCTTTGCCTGTGTCACCTCTGACAACACTCTGCTGCCCTAATTGACCATCACTCAAGGTCTGTGTAGTGACACTCGCATGCATGCCTGTCACCTCTGGCTTACTCCTAGGAGAAGTATGCAGTGTTTAGATAGTAAAGACGGTCTTTTGCAACCATAATACTACTTCAGCGTGATGTGCACACAGAGTGCCATCTTGGGGCAACCTGGTATTAAGTTATCTAGATATTTTGTCACTAGAGGAACTACAGACAGGATTAATTTCAGCTCACTTCCATTCTCTGTATTATATATCTGAATGCATGTTTTAGCTGCCAGAGTAAAGCTGGCTTGTCTAAGGAACAATTCATCGGATTTTTCTAGACATCTACTTGGAAGGCTACCTGAGTTGCCCGAAGAACTGACAGCTTTTATGCACTGAATGCAAAAGCAAAAGCCCTGAGAGCACGTGTATTGGGTCAGATGAGCACAAACCCAGACATCTGTATACAGATTAAATTAATAAAAACACGAAAAAAACCATCCTGCAAGAAATCTAGCCTCTGTGTCCAACAAGCCAGCTACTGCACAGGGGAAAAAAATAAATACACAGCTAATTCTTGGAGAAATTACTAAAAATTAAACCACTGTATTACTGCCATAAACACCGAGATGCTCCTACTGTTCTCTTTCTGCTGTGGAGGCAGTGCAAAGTACCTGATCTCAGGACTGGAATTAGTCCAGGATCAGTCCAGAAATGATGCAACATCTTACCTCTAATGTTCAGCCTTAACCCCACACAAACTCTCAAACCAACAAGCAAAAACTCTCAAACCAGAGTCCAAGAAACACACAAAACCCACTTATGATCCTGCAAACGCAGCAACATGATGGTGCAGAGGGGTTTCCAGGATCTGAGCCTAATCCACAGGGGTACAACGATCAGAGAATGACCATCCAATCTCCGCATCACACAGATACATTAGACAGCAGAGGAGAAATGCCCAGAGGAGAGGAAGAACTGTATTTTAGTAACTCTTTTGCTCTTATTCCAATAATTTAATATCAACAGGAAAAAATACCAGCCCTTTCTATAAATATACATGAAGTATTACAACCATGTGTGTGAAGAAGGGCTTTTGCACTTGCCTCTACTGCAAAGCTTAAATTCTGGAGCAATCTCAAGAGAAAAATGAAACTGGGGTTCTGCTGCAGAGCCTGAGTGTGTGCACCATAAACCATCAGACACCCTGGCACAGCTCAGCCCCAGAGCTCTACTGCAGAAAGCCAAGACCAAAATAACCAGGGTGGGAGAAATTCCAGACCCATTACCTACCCGCTTTTACCCTACCAAATACAACTTGTACTCATTTTGACAAGTTACCTGTTTTCTTCAGTAAATAACAAAGCTACATGAAGAAACCAGCAATGAGATTTAGAGGACAAAGGTTCAGTGCTAATATTAGCCTCCATGAAGATGTACAAGGAGAAGAGGGACGGGCAATAAGTGAGGATATAAAAATAAAAACACATTTATCTGTAGAACAGAAAATTAAGCACTTTTTGCTCTAACACACAGTGATGGCATCTCCTGCGAGGCAAAACCTGCATATAACTGTCCTTACGCAGAGCCTAACGTAAAGTGCATGTCCAGGAAATGCACCCAGGTTGGAATAAGCTGGTCTCTACCTGTCAAGCAACAGGCAGATAATCCATAAATCCATCTTTCTGTGCCCTTCCTTATAGGGCTGAGTGGCTGGATCCAAAGAAGCATTTAGGAGGAGAGACAGGCTATGAACGCCTCTGCAGCACGACTACAGAGCCAACAGCAGCTTGAGAAGGCTGAGATCACGCATGCTATCAGAAGGGCAGCTTCAAGGAGTCCCCATCTGGGTGACCTCCTGCCCATACGGTTGATTTTATCAACCATGCAAAAGTCATAACTACAGCAATGAAACACAAGCTACCGTCTCCTGTGCTAAACTAAAGGGTCAGGGAGGGTCACTCACAGGTGGATTTGCTGCCACAGCATCAGGCCAGGTTTGCACAGAAGCAGATCCTCTGACATCCCAGAGCACATCTACACGGGAAGATTCATTCCAGGTTAAAGTAAATTTGGATGCAAAAAAAAAAATGTATAAAATTGCTGTTCTTGGTTAAAGGGACGTGGAAGGAAATAAAAGCATTTTGTAATAAAAGTTCCCAAAGGCCAAATGATAGAGAATTCATTGCCTACAGCATCTCATGAAGACAGGTCCTTAGTTTCCCCCTACACCACCTGAGATCATCCAGCCAGGCAGGAAATCACCAAATAACAACAAAAACAGTGAAAACAAATGGTCTCACTCTTTTTCTGGAGAACACTGCAATGGGAAGAGGAGCCAGTGCCAAGCAGAGAGAATGAAGACTCACAGCCATGTGGTAAATCATTCCCCAACCTAGGCACCGGCTTTTCGGAGGGATGTTTCTGCAGCCTGCAAACAGAAAGTCGGGCCCCAGACTTGCGTCATCCCACCCCTGAGTCATCTCACCACGCAGCTACTCTCCCTTACCATCACTCCTCGGCCGGGCTCACGTAATTACCACCACAGAGCTGCAATCATCCCTGTGCAGCTGGAGCAAAGCCGGCATCCCCACCCACGCACTGAAAAAGAGCCATGCTCGCCCCAAACTCGGCAGCTGAATGTGAAACTGAGACCCCAGGACAAGATGGGGAGGTAGGGAGGGCACCCCTCTGGGCTCCTGAAGGGATTTGGGCAGGGAATGCTGCCTGGGATACAGGATGCCCTACATACAGGCGACAGGAGTGGGGACAGAGCGGCGGTGGGGGCTGTGCCTTGCTTGTGCCTCTGACCAGGTTATGTCAGGTGCTATTAAGGCATGAAGCGTGAGTGTGTGTATCTGAAAACCCGCTGCAGACTGCTCCAGTAGCCTTGAAATAAAACCTCCTTTTTTAAAAAAAGAGCTTTTTTTTTTTTAAAAAAAAGGCAACAACCCAAACACATCACAGGCAGCAGTTAAGAGATAAAAACATGTAACCAAATACAGGGGAGCAAACCAAGGCAGGGGCTGCATCTCTGAAACCACCCTCCTCCCATGGGTTTTGGGAGTGCTGCTGCTGTTTCGTCCGCTCAGCTCCACCACCCGTCCGTGTCCCCTAAAGGCAGAGCTGGAGCCGCCGGGGAGCTCCGCCGTGCCTTCAAAGAGCCTAAAGTGGGTCAGCGGAACGGAGAGAGAAAACCTGATTTCAGCACGAAGAAAGCAGGGCAGACCTGCTGGCTCAGAGACGGCGGAAGACAGGGAAAAATACTCACAGGCTCGACATCTCTGTGGAGGTACAGAAAGGCGAGGACCGCTGGTCCTCTCTCTTGAAATTGCAGGGAGGGAACGGCGCTCCCCAAATCTGTAATGAGATGCAGGTGACAGAAGCACATTCGGGGATGAGGGAGTATGAGAAGATAAGTGTGTCCCTCTGTCCTCCAAACAGCAGTCTACCTCAGGCCACCCTCACTCACCTTCCCAGTCAATTTATTCTGACTAAAGCCAAGCAAGGCAATTTTAATCCATCCAAATTTAAAACCCTTCATGAGCCTGACGGCCATGTCTTACACTCTCCTTCCTAGCACCTGAGCAAACCCAGAGACATCAGAGCAAGGGCCACAACAACTGCCAAACTCAGGCAGCATCTTTTGGAAGCAATTAAAAATGCTAAACAAGATGAACAGAAGGCAAAGAGGAAGCTTTGTTTTCTCCGTTACTCTGGTGGAGAATTTTGACCTTAAAATAAAGCAAGCCAAAACCACCTCTGCATCTGTAGGCGCAGCACAGAAAATGGGTTTGGGGGCTGCCAAGTTCCAGGGGTGAGGTGGACCCTTAAGAAACACACAACAGCCAGAAAAGCAATTGGCGTGATTCGCAAGAGTTTTGCAAGCAAAACAGTTTTGCAAACCATGAAACTTGGAGCAGCGGAGAGCTCTAACGGGGACCAAGGCTTTGCTGATGTCCAGAGCAGGTGATGGTGGCTAACAGAAACCTTGTTGTACCCCATTTGTCCCCCGGTGCCACCAACCAACCAAGAAGTCTCTCCCCAACTGGCTTTCCGAGACCTAGCATAAATCCGACCTCTCTGTGGCAAAACACCTTCCCAAAGCCACACCGCTGGAAGCCAAGCAGGTTTTCCTCCACACATCCTGTGTACAGAGCTGGAGACCCACCAGTGTGGCCTGTGGGCCCACCCAAAACCACCGCAACCTCGTCCTTACCACCGGCTTCACGGTGGGCTATATATTTGCTCAAAGACTTCCAATGAAAACATCAGTTTAAAAAAATCACAGCAACAAGGGATGGGTGGGGAGAACATTCCCTATGAGAAAGAATCTGAGCTCTGTAACTGCACATATCACATCTAGATATTGTTGTAAAGAGCTCTGCCTAAAAAAGGAATAGAAGATTTGATCTAATACGCAAATAAAAAATAAAAAATCTCTCCTGCCAGCCATGAAAAAGGCTATCAATAATTCATTTTAACAAAAAAGCAGATCAAAGAAAAATGCTGTATTAGTCTGACATTTTGATATGTTGGTTCAGGATTCTTCTTTAATGTAATAGGTAACAAACAGCAGAGTTCATCTATAAATGCCAGAAACGCTTGTAAATTGTTGAATACAGCAGGTCTTATTAATATTCACTCAGGCTTTTTTAATTAATTCACTCTGACTGCCTTTTCGTCTCTTTTACTGCCTTTAACCAGTGGTTGTAGGTCAAGTGGAGCTCTCAGAAATGCTACACAGAGTTTCCAAAGATAAAGTTTCACATTTGTAACCATATTTCCATCAATTTCTTCACATTACCCACCACATAGCCTCATGTCCAACCCAGCTCGTTTGACTCTCACGTACTTGCTGTGAATTGCTTCTGAAAATTGTATGGTCAAGAGCCAGAATGAGGTGCTTGTGTCGTAAATCAACTGTCTGGTGCAAGTTTGCTCTCACATATAGTGGTTTCATTCCACTTAAAATTTCCTTATGGGCATTTGGTGGAGTGGATGAAGTATATTGTACTCCAGAAATCACAGGCTTGCAATCCAGAGATTTCAGTGTTATGTTGCAAGAGGTATTTATTGCAGTGGAGAACTGTTGGCAAACTTAGCATATATTGCTCACGCTCAGTCTGTATTCCCTTTGGTGCACAGGAACCACGAGGGCACTTTTATCTTCTAAATTTAGGAAGAGTAGGGCCAATTTCTTCCAAGATAAAATCCTCTCTAAAATGCAGAGAATGGTTAACTATCTGTGACTTACCAGTGCCAGGGTCCAGTAGAAAAGTAAATAATCCTGTTGTTAAGTCACTTTGATTAAGGATTCTCTTTAAAGAACATTTTTAGGCAATATTCAGACAGTTCTTTTAGAATCTATTTCCCTAGAGGAAAGTGCTTGATGGTAACAACCTTCATTAGAGGCTGACACTGCATGTGCTATCTTTGGAGGGAAGCTCAGGACCTGAGCTTCTTGGTTAGAGGACCTACAGCCTCTTGGTTAGAGATTAGTATATCCATGGATTTTGTAGGTACTGTAGTTTTTAAATTACTATTTACATTGGCCATTCTATTTAGAAAAGAACTGCAGTTTGATGGAGGGGGTAACAGTTACTGAATGTGATGACAGTCCAGATGGTAAAGCTGTTGTCTAATCCAGATGATAAAGTCTTATCATATTTGTTACACTCAATCAGTTGAGAACAGAAAGAGTTAAAAGAATTATTTTTTTTTCTTCTTTTTTTTTTTTTTAAACCAACTGTTTGCAGAGCCCAACGCTGACAGTTGCATCTACTGGAATCCTATAGCACTGACAGCTCTCTGAAAATGGGGCTCACAAAACCCTGCATCCCTTGGCGGACCGTTTTACCCACACTGACAAACAGAAGGGTCACCTTCCCTGCGAGAGAGTGAGCTGCCAGAGGGGAGCTTCTTCCCCACACACTTCGACCCCAAGAAATCCCATCCGCAAGAAATCCCACCCCACATACAGTGTCTCTTGGCTAGGTGCTACTTATAGGGAAGCAGCTCCAAAGATGAGGTCTTCACATCTGGGCCACCCAGAGCCTTCTGCCCACCTGGCTGTCTCTTGGGCATCCCCCAGACCGTGTCCCACACCGAGGCGAGCAAGTCCTGTCCATGACTGCAGATGGCATGTCTGCAAGTGGGACCAGCTGGTCCCTAGAGGTGGTCTTGGGTCTTCGCTTAATCACATGGGGAATACACACAGGGATGAGATAAAACTTTCAAGCTAAATACAGCTCTCCAGTTTGCCTTAAAGCCAGTGCGATTTTGGTCTTTTTTTTTGCAGATGACAATAATTTTGTTAAATCACTTGGCTGCTTTTGAAAACTTTAGTCACTGTTGGAATAATCCCAAAAGAAAAGGGGAAGGAAAAAAACCACCAAACACTTCCACACATTCAAAGGGCTACACTGCAAACTGCAAATCTCTGAAACCTATTTAAAAAAAGCCTCTCCAGAGCAGGAGGTGAAGAACTGCCACAGCCGGCCGGCGTGTGACAGACTGACATGCAGCAGGATCCCATATGGCAGCATAAATTTTATTTCTGATTACAAAAACCACAGCCCAGCAGCGCGGTGGCTGGACGAGGCGCTGGCAGCTCAATCTGCAACCCCCCACTGACACCACTGCTCCCGGTGCTGGGGATGGGTGTCTGCAGCAGGTACCCTGCCCTGGTCCCAGCAACTCCACCAGGTGGAGAAGGATGGGGGCACTGCACTAAATTGATGGAGGTTTAAAGCACGAGACCTCTACATAAGCATATCCGCTCTCAGACCTTTAATGATATCATGAAAATCGGGAGGGAGGAAAAATGTTTCCCTGACATGCAGTACAAGCACAAACATGTTATTATTTGAAAGGCTGTACAAAGGTTAAGTCTTTAATCCCTCTAATCCAGACGACAAACAAACAAAACCCCAAGAATGGGATCCCAGAGCACGTCTTGAGCGCTGCCAGGGCTCTTGCAGGGGCTCTCCATTCACTGCTGCAGCAATTTAAGAGCCTCCAGCTAAAAAGTTACTGCGAAGGAAAGAGATGCATGCACGGTTTTATTCTCAGCTCTTTAAAGCTTATCATGGGCAATTTGGCAGCCTGGGCTCATTTTTCAGTGAGAAGTATTGAATCCTCAGGTCGGTAGTACCAGGGTTACGGAATTTCCAGGTCTGGCTGCCACTGCCCTCTTACGACACTGGAGCTCTCAAGCACAGTGACTTCTCTTACCCATTACTCGTGCACAGAGAAAAAGCAGTTTCTCCTAAATAAAAGCAAGAGTACTCGAGGCAGAGGAGTAATCAGCTAGTAACACAGAGTAGCATCAGAAGACAAACTGCAGAGCACCTGGGGCCTGAGCTACTTTTTCGGTACGGCATGTAGAAAGCATCTTGGTCAGTGCATGCCAGTATTTTGTACCACTCCCAGATCACACTAACGTAACAAGTAGACATAACCACAGGTACCCAAAGAGTTAATTGCATTTAGGATCTGGATTTATTAGAATAGAGGGAAATTCTTCCACCTCTTTCAATGGGAACTGGGTGACACTGCAGCCACGCATCTTCAATGAACCACGGGAAGAGTGTCACTAATTTCAGCAGTAGTATTCAAGCAAGTCCAACTAGGTGTGCGGTTATGCAGCGTGCTGAATCAAGTCTACAGCCAGCGGTACAAGAAGCACATTTAAAATGCCACTATCTTTCCTGCCATACAGTTGATCACAATGGGGCACACCACAGATGGGGCGCAAGATGTAATAATTAAAATCTACATTTCCTCTCAAACCACTTCTCATCTTTTCCGTATCCGTCTTGCCAAATAAGAGCCATTAAATGCAGATTCTAACAACTCAGGGAAGAGTTGCTGGATATGATCTGAATGGTACACAGGTAAGCCAGGAGAGTAGTTAACTGCATCAATGCAGCCCAACCCTCAACAAGAATTTGCGACAGTCTTTTTGGAACCAAAAAGTCCCCTTTCTCCTCGTTTTGGATGCTGCAACAGCTCCCTAAGCCTCACCCTGCTTTGCTACAAGACGAATTGGACCTAATCTCTCTCTCTGAGCAGAGGTCAGGTCAGCGTCGTGCTGGCAGAGCAGCGAAGCACGTGAAAGCCACAGGGCGGCGAGACGGCCTCTGGTTATTGCAGCAGTCACTCTGGTGTGTATCAAACACACCAGATCCACATCAGCAATTGTCATGGTGGAAGAGGGTATCACTGCAGTCCTGCTCACCGTGTCCACACTGCAGCCAGAGCTGCAGATCACACACACAGAGGAAAATGCAGCGGAAAGATGCAGACAGGCAGGGGAAGGGCAGGGGAAAGATGCAGACACAAATTATGTGATCCAGCCTACGCGTCTCAGTGCACAGGGGTAGAAAAAGGAGAATGCAAAGGCTCCTACCCGAGCTGATGGGATTAACACTAACCAAATTCAAAGGGACGTGCAATGGCACAGGGAGCTATTGCTCTGCACAAGCCTCCATCTGTCTCTGGTCTCAGCAAATTCTGCTAAAGCATGTTATCAGTTTGAGATGATACGTGCAGTAAAGGGAAAAACTAGATAGGGGGGAAAAAAAGAAGGAAGAAGAACTACAAAAAACACATGACACACATACCCATTTGTAACTAGCCCTTGAATTCCTGTTAGAACTGGGCTCCCTCTGCCATGAGGACGCCTGGTGCCCAATCTCATTTTGTAAAATAACAAAGGTCACTGCAAAATTACAGCTCAGTTTTGGATTTATCTGAAAAGGAAAAATTCCATGGTCCGTTTAGATCATTTCGGGAGCAGTCAGCCCTCTCCCAATTCCCAGCACAGAAGTCCCATCTCCCCAGTTTTTCATTCCATTTCTGCAGAGCCCAACAGTTAGGGTTTGTTATAAAACCAAAAGAAAAGGGACAACAACGGTAGCAGCCCAGAAAGGGCGAGAAGAACTATAAAGGCCAATAAACCCCCTTATTTAGACATCCTACATGAAGACCGCTAGTGCCATAAGCTACTGGGCTGCCAAGCTCCTCGCCTGCCTGAGAGCTGACATCCTTTCCATCCCTGGCAGTTCACAAGGTCGTGGTCCCTGCAGACACTTCATTCCACTTACCAGCCTGGCTTTCCTGAGCCCCATCAATTTCAGTTCTGTTCTCACAGCCAGCAGCTCAAGAAATGACAATTAAAGATTAATGTTATAAATGCATGGAAAGCTGAAAAATCCAGATTTTTTGAATGTCACGCCAGACGTATTCATTTTTAAACCTTACCCTTGTGGTTTAAGACACCAGGCCAGGAGTGTCACTTTTCCCCAGCAGACTGCAAATGCTTTCTTCCTTCCAGCTGCCAACTAGTTTTGTGGGCTTAGGTATTTTTCTTTACTTATTTATTCACTGCATGAAACATTAAGCAGCTTCTTTCCATGAAGAAATGAGTGCTGCTTCCCAATGACAACATGCTAAGTATCTTTAATAGCAGGAATAGGAAATAAGTTTCCTAGAATGAAGGAGAAAAGGGCAGGGAAAATGAGAGATGCTCCGGGTAGCTAGAATTTCCTAACACAAAAAAAAGCTGAAACTTCATTTTGAATAAAATAGTCATGATCAGTTGACCTGGAAAATAAAAGCAAAAAGAAACAGACTTCTAAAGTGTAAAAAGGGTATGTTCTCTGATATGACATTTGGGCTAGAATTTTTTTCTTTCTTGACGTTGATAGAGATCGGTCAGTGAGGAAGAAGCCACGGCTGCAGTGTTAAGATATGCAACAGTTCTATTTTCCTAATGGCACTAAACCCCTGATAGCTGTGAGAAATGTCTGCTCCTCGGAACAGAAAGTTAAAGGCTGAAGTCATTAATGAAAGCCATTCCAAGCCACAATTTTTCCTGCAAAAGCAGGACTGCATACAGAACCTTCAGTGTATGCTCTACTCATTTAATGTCTTCTGCAGCAGCATCAGGAGATGGTCCCATCAGGTTAAGGAGCATCATGACCTCCTGACAGCACCCACACCAGCACACGGTCATACCTCACCACTGACTCAAGACAAGACAAACCTGGTGACCTTGTCACTGCCTCTGGTTTTGACGAATCTCTTTACTCTGTCCTTGCAAACATGGATAAGATTGTGTGGGCGAGAGGATTTTTCCTGATTCTGGTGTTTATTTGTTGGATCACAGAGGTAAAATTATCTCTGTTTGATTACTTAAAGCTGTTGGCTGTGGAGATAATCTGTGCATTAGCAGCCGTACAGTGGGTGGTTTGCAGTTTTGAATCTGTGGCTGGAAGCAAAGAAGTCATTTTGCACAGCACTTCAGAACAGAAAACAGCACACAGGACAAAAACCCCATCACAGCCCCATGCAGGAGTTGCCTTCTGCAACAAGAAACCCTCTCCTTGGCTGCTGAGGCGGAGGGTGAGTCCCCAGAGGTGTCTTCTGCACTCCACCACCTCCCATGACTGCACCCAGGGAGAAGGAAGACCGCGAGCAAACACCCAAAGCCTCAACTCCTACAGTTGCAATATTTGTCTCTTTATGCCTTCCTGAAATGAGAATGATTATCAGAAGCACAGCTTAAAACAGGAGGTCACAGCAACTTGGTTTAAGAGCCTCATACTTGCCATCATGAAGCTAAATCCCATTAACCTTTGGGGGAAAGAGGGCCCTAATCTCCTAACTGGGCATGATTTCTCTGGGAAAGGTGGAACAATGTGCCTACTCCCTGTGGACAAATATTTAGAGCGCAAACACTGCTGGAAACAACTATCTAAACACTCAATCTGCTAATCCACCGAAGAGAAACTCCTTGCCCATTTGCATCTGTAGGAGAGTCATAGCAAGCTGCTCCTTCCCGAGCCAGGATAACTTTGGTTTGCACATTTTGCTCTGGGGATTTGCAATTTTTCCCCTCCTACCTTCACTTTGTCGGCAGCTGCTGCGCTTCAGTCCTGGCAAAAGGGGCTGGGAGCCAGGGTGGGGTCAGTGCTGGGCAGATTTCAGGCTGGAAGGTTTATAAAAAACAGACATCAAGACCAAAGGGCAGGAAACCAACAGAAGATAGCGAGGGATGCACAACATCTCAGGGAAAGGAGTGACACGAAGCAGGGATGCATACTTCTCCTATTAAAAATCTGCATGTGAAAGCAGAGGAGAGCATCCTCAAACACAGCAAACCTGCCCCTTGCTGTTACCTTCTGTGTGGCCTGAGATGAAGCAGAGACACACAGCTTAAGTTACAGTTTAAAATAGCATCTATCAGGATTTTCCAGCTATTTGGGTCTTTTTTGTTGTTGTTGTTTTAATAGTTTTGCCACCACCGTACGTGCAAGTGCCTTAATATGCTGCATGACTGCACAGACACTGGCAATATCCCCTTCGTGCAGCTGTAACTGTACAAAAGATCTGTAGGCACAATTGATAATATCTGGAACACATTAAAAATTAGAATATATAGTTCCCTCAGCAACTGTACTACTTTTCTCATGGTCTTTACTAATTAACATACATCGAGGAGGTACCAACAACTGCAGACCCAAGGTCACAGTTAGCTTCTTTTTTAAACAAGGCACAGAATAATGCCTTCAGTGTTGACAACGCTGCAGTCTCAAGCGTCACAGGACTAAAACTTCAAAGAGTTTCTTTGCCATAAGCCCGTTTCTTTCTTTTTTCACTTTTTTTTTTTTTTTTGAATCGCAGAAATTAATCATATATGGTATCTTTGTGGTCCATTTGATCCACCTGGCCACCTTTTCCTCCCCAACCCCACCACTGCAAATCCTTCCTGGGCTGGTGAGTTGCAGACCTGAGAGGTTTCTTGCCCTGACTGCCTCCCTGCCCTCCATTCCCACCCCACTCATGAAAACAAGCTGTCTGTTGGCTGCTTTCCTTGATGTGCATTTCTCAGAGTGATAATTTGCATTATAAAATACACAGGGATGAACTAACTTAAGTTCTGTTCCCAGAGGCAAGCATTAAAAATCATTTTGAGGCACTCCCAACATTCCCACTGCCATCTTCCCCAAGCTTTAAAAGCCATCTCCGCTGTGCAACCAATTTCTGTGCTTTTTAGTAAATCATTTAAGACAGCTTTCTCTCATTACATTAAAGAGTTAAAGGTTACATGGTCTGTACTGTCTCATGATGAGGAAGGAGACAGACAAGACAAATGTTTTATTTACGCTTTAAAATTGGATGCGGAAAGACTTATAAATGGATTAATTTTAATTAGTGTCCTCATTTCATTAAAAAAAAACCCCAAAACTAAGAAACATGCCTTAAAATTAATGCACTGCTACCCTATGTATTAACAAATATGTCAAGTCTTTGCTTGTTTAAAGCTGCTTTGTTGCTTAGAGTTTTTTTTATTACATATCAAAAGCAGCCCGGACTAGTTATTTTAAGAAACCATGCTGGAAGAAAACATGGGACAAACATATCTCTTGCTGTTTAACAAGGCTGCCCCCATAAGCATTATCCTACAGGGTAAATGTTTGTACCATGGCCCTTGTTTCCTACCTCAGAGCATGGTGGAGGCAGCTCTTCCCTCCAAACTCACACAAAGAACTTCTTTGCTGCTTGGTAAATTAAAACTAGGTCCTGGCCCCAGCTCAGAAGCTTTTGAATAATGGCTTTAACATTTGTCTCTCCTCACACTGTTTCTCTAACGGCTGCAGAAATTAAATTCCTCACAGATAAAGAGCAGGCGAGAGGTACCCAAGAAGATTTTTAAAAGACCACATCTGATGTCTTGACATTTGCGTCATATTTCATTAGGGCATGAAGCAAAAGTGGAACCACTAAAACCCAGCAAGGCCAAAAAATACCAATTTTGTCTTTCTGGAGCTCAGTAATCCAGGTCCTGGACATCTGAGCTTCTTCTGCAGATGCCATAACCCCAGACAGGAGAGTTACCAACCACGTGCCTTTGTGCCTATATCCTCAGCAGGGATGCGTGACACACACAGAGGCTTTACTTACACTACAAACCAGACAAGAAAACCTCAAGCCATTTGCTATCTCCAGCATCCCAAGACTCAACCTTCTTATACAAAAGTCTGCTTCCTGCCTCTTAATATTTTTTACATTTTAGGACCATCTCTGAAGACATCCTCTCTCTCAGAGGCTCCCATGAACAGGCGCTCTCATCTGAGCTGCTTCATCCTGCACAAGCTTGCTCAGATTCACCCTTGTCCCACCACCGACACCCGCCATCGCGCTTCTCCTCACCTCCCACCTCAGTGACTGCAGCCTCTTCCCTCCTCATACTTAGCCTGACTTGCTTCCACTCCAGCCAGCACCACAACTGAAGTAATACATTAAAAAAATTAACATTGCTCTAGCCCTATTCTTTAATTCTTCAGCTCCACATGGCAAACACCTCCCAGTGCTGACTTTGACATATAATGACATGCACTTTGACTTCACTCTGCATACAAGCAACGCTTGGACCCTCAATCACAAGAGCACGTGTCCCATTTCTCAGTCAAGCCCCTGCTATTCTCTCCTGTGCTAGAAAGGGCTGGAGAGGAGGTCCCTCCAAACACTCCCACTGCCCCGATGCCCTGGGGCACCACGGCAATCGCGTGCTGCCTATGTCCACACCATGTGGAGGGGACCAACAGCACACATCATGTCCACACGTACATGGATCGATTCAGACTGGATGTTAGGAAGAAGTTCCTCCCCATGAGGGTGGTGAGACACTGGCACAGGTTGCCCAGAGAGGGGGTGGAAGCCCCATTGCTGGAAGTTTTTAAGGCCAGGCTGGATGAGGCTCTGAGCAGCCTGATCTAGTGGGGGATGTCCCTGCCCATGGCAGGGGGGTTGGAACTAGATGATCTTTAAGGTCCCCTCCAACCCTGACAATTCCATGATTCCATGATTCTACACAAACTGCAGCCAGTGGCATTTCCAGAGAGAAGACAGGACCTCTAGCTACCACCTCACTGTCTTCTCCACTTCCTCACTCCTCAGTGCTCACTCCTGTGAGCACCCTGCCCTCTCTGCGCTACCCAAACACACAACGGTGACCACTCTTTAGCTCCATGCAACTTGACCCCAGTTTCTGCTGCTGTCCCAGCAGGCATGCAGGCATTCCAGGCAGGCATGAAATGAAAGCCCTGCCCAGTTTGGAGGGTTTGTTGCTGTTGTGACAGCCCTGACACAACCCGCCTGAGCATTTTAGGGCATCACAGCTGTGAATGATGGACTTGTGCAGGATGAAGTCCAGCACCTTTCTGTGCTTCAGCCAAAAAGGGAGGGGAGGGGGAGAGAGAGAGAGAGAGAGAGAGAGAGAGAGAAGTGTCACTTCCCCCTTCACTTGACGAAAGCAAAATCTGATGGAGGCAGGGCAGAAACAAACAGACTGGGCACTAAGCCCCTTATTAATTAATGCATGTTTTGGGGGGGGAAAAAAAAAGCAACCGTGCACTCATTTCTGCTGGTTTCTAGGAGCTTTTGTGACCTTAATAATTCATGTTTATGCAAGCTGCTTATAATATTAAGCAGTTGTTTTGTGTAGATTTTGTCCATTGCATTTAACTGAGATTAATATATCTAGCTGTGAAATGAGGCTGGCCATAATACTCAAAGGGAAGCTTAAAAAAATACAGTGTTTTTACAGGGACAAACAAAATTCACAGCTTTTTCTGAAATAATTTTCCATCCATTATTGATACACACAGTGCTAGAAACGGAAAAATACTTTTTCTTCCCCCCCAGATTCATCCTTTCCCTTTCCTTTTCAGATTTTGGCAGCACCTCTAATGCCATAAACTTTCATTGTTTCTCAAACACATAATCGGTGTCTCCCCATTCTGCTTTTCTTCATACCAACAGGAGAGTGCAGGGCAGATTTCAAACACCAAAGTGATCGGTAAAACTCATACACTGGTAGAGCTCCAAGACCACAATTAAACTCACATTTTGGACAGCAGATTGGTCTCCTGTAACACAGTGCACTACGGAGCAGGAGGACAGGGAGGGGTTCATTCTTCCAGGTTTTTGTCCACCACCCATGGACACACAGGTCCTCTAGGACATCACTTCAGATGGTGGCCTGGACTAAACAGCAGCTTATACCTAACCCACCAGAAGAAAGCAGGCCAGCAGCTACAAGAAGCAGCCACTTTTGTCCTGAACGCGTCTACAAGCCTCTCCTGACACACCAGACCAGATTATGCTACACATTCTTCATCAAAGAAGTCTCAGAAAATTCTACATTCCATTTCTATCAACACAAGTTTGATCGCTTTTCTCCTCTTCTCTTCAAAATCCAACCAGGAGCTGAGAACCTGCTTTTTTCCTGGGCAGCTTCGGTAAGGAGACAGGGATGCCGTTGTGAAAGGTCACCTCTCCCATACGCTGGCAAGTCTGTGCACATCCCTGCCAGGTCATGTATAAACTGCAAGCTCTTCCATAAAGGCTCTTAGTCGATTTTTAACCTGGTTCCATTTAAATGAGTTCTTATTTAAAAAACACAGTGTTAGTTTCAGCTGGAATTGCAGTTTGCTTCTCAATATAAACTGCCAAATAGAGGTTGTAGCTGCACCTTCCAGCAAACAGAAAGTTTCTGTGTGCGGCAGAGGACGAGCAAACTGTCCCTGCAGCTTCATAAAATAAATAGAAGTGGGAGCCAAAAGAAAAAGGTGACTGTAAAAGGCATGGGGCTTTTGTTCCAGATTTGCCCTGGCTCAAGCAGAAATGGGCCATGATGGATGAATTTATTTCTTTTCCACAAATACGGGATGTTGACACTTAACTTACACAAGTGTTGACACTCAGAGCATACAAAATGGACTTGACGTACTGAGCACTCTCGGCAGTCTGTGCAGCCAGGCAAACCCCAGGCAAACACAGACCACGATAAAACCCGGTGTCTCTGAGGCAAAAATTAGGTCTTCCAAAGAAAAGCTCAAGTTTTTTCACAGACTAATGGTCCTTTCTGTTGTGTTTTCAGCCTTGAATCAAGCTGAAGTTTTAACTAACAAAAATATAATTAATTGGCCTTAGCAACTTAAAGTAGTTTTTAGAACAACCTCCAGCCCTCTCTCTCCATCAATGGATGTGGGCATAGCTCTGTGAGTACAAGCCCATAGTATCATTGCCAGTAGCTAAAATAACATCTACTGTCTTAACCAAGTAATAATACATAGAGTTCAAGAAGTCTTCTAAGGTTTTTCTATATTTTTTAATGTGCTTACATGAGCCAGACTAATAGTTTTACTCACTGTAAATTAGGTACCTAAATCAGTTGGCATTTAATCTGAGCTTCATCAGATTTAAGGCCATTCCCACCTCATGAGGTAGGATGATCCCACACATCCTGCAACCACCAACACTTCATGCATCATATCTGAGCAAGGTATCCCATCTACAGGAGGTATTAAAATCATAGAATCATAGAACGGCTTGAGTTGGAAGAGACCTTAAAGATCATCTAGTTCCATCCCAAGACTTCCTGTTCCAAGGCAAGATTTCCTCACAGACTCTGTTTTTCCAAACTCTCTGTACAGCCTGAAAAGCCTGTCATATTAGAGGAACACTCCAAACAAGAACTATCAATTCTGAAGAGCTTCCCCATGTTTCTCAAGCTGAGCTACCATTTCTGATGCTTGCCTATACAAAAGAACCATGTAGAAGATAGGCTCAGGACTAACAAATAAACTTCAAGAATAGTTTTGGAAACTTGCAACTGTGATCCCTAAATCCTTCCCTACATCATGCCCCAAGATACATATTACAAGAGAGTAGCTGTTGACCCTTTGGAGGTGTACAACCGGAGATTTCACAGAATCACAGAATCACAGAATGTTAGGGATTGGAAGGGACCTCGAAAGATCATCAAGTCCAGTCCCCCTGCCAGAGCAGGAACGCCTAGATAATGCTACATAGGAACGTGTCCAGGCAGGTCTTGAATGTCTCCAGAGAAGGAGACTCCACAACCTCCCTGGGCAGCCTGTTCCACCCATCAGACCGGAGCACTTGAGATGCGTCCATGCTGGGAGCACCACAGCCAGCCATCAAGCTCTGACGATGAATACTCTTTTCTGGAGTTGTAACTACAGGCAATTACCTTTCATTTAGAATACATTTAGAAGTAAATAACTGTATAAAGTACCACATGATTTAGTGGAACGTTCTTCAAACAAACACTAATATCTCACCCTCAAGAATCAAAATTAATTGGGGAAGGAAGAATATTTTAGGTGATAGAGCTCTATATTGTAAAATGGCACTTGAGTGACAGGCAATTACATGTAAAGCAATTTCTATTACATGGTGTACAGTGGAACAGATACAGCAGAAAGGAATAAAAAAACAAGTCTAAATACATCAAGAAATAAAATTTGTGTGCACCGCCTGTATGATCAATGCAAACATAACCACAAACATTTGCATTAGAATAGTGCAGTAAATAACAACTCCACAGCTGAGACGTTTACAGCCACATTAGTAAATACACTTTCACTTCTCACAGAGAGGATGGCAATTTATTAAACCACCCAAACAAGACATCTTGCAATAACCAGTGCTTTAATTGGGAAGAATTCGTCTGAAAGCAAAGCAAAGCTAGGCGACCCAGCAGGTCCTTTCCATCCCAGCTATTCCGGAGCTGTGATTCACCACGCTTCAGACTACTCACTGTATAGAGTGTTAAATCCTTTGATGACCATGTGGATGTGGACTGAAAGACAAGGCTGCGGGCCAAGACAAGCCCATCACACCTGGCTCCCCACAGCACCACACCCTACAGCAGCCGGAATAACTGTGCGTTTTGGAGCTGTGCCACCCACTTGTTTGCTGCATTTATTTACTTCCAGCTGAGCTGTGGGACAGATTTCCCCTATAGAAGTGCTTGCAGTTTTATTCAGAAGAGGGGGATATCTGTTACTCCATACACGAGGGGAGATGGATTGCTGCCAGAATAGGACGCACCACATTTCATCCTGCAGCCCAAGCCCCATCATACCAGCCAAAACATCTCTCTGCACAGCACCTCACCCTGAAAGCAGAGTACCCAAACACAGCCCATCTGGAGGTAGGTTGCTCAGTGGTACGGACAATGCTTTGCTTTTCTGCTGCAACGGCTAGAACAGTAAAGGGTAGGAAAGATTATTAAGAGAAGGCGAATATAATCTATGCGGTTGGGAGCCTGTAAGGCAAACTGAAAGCTGTCTGAAGTCAGCCCACCCTCATGTTTGTATTCCCAGATAAACATGGTGAGCATGTACCTGTGAGGAGGGCTCGAAATCTGGAAACTGGCACTGCAGAGATGGGACATGGATGACCACGAGATAGGTAGTAACCACCACGAAAGTCTCAAGTCCTTCAAGCCCAGGCCCACTGGGAAAACAGGCAAGAGTGTAAGACTAGGATTAATATTTCAAAGATGAAGGGCTAGTTAATGTTTAATACCTGTCCCACTTGTCATCCAACATCGTTCGTGATGGGAACGGAGTTCAGATGAGACAGGGACTTTAGTCTTTAATATGAGGTCAGTTGCCATCAGAGCTCCTGCCAGCCCCAATTAAAGCTGACAGGGTGGCAGCCAGGCACTACAATCAGCAGAGGTGGCTGCCACGGGTCCCCTCCATCTTCCTCCACCAGCACAGGGGACACCCTGGAACTGCTGGGGCTGCACTATTTGCATTAGAGCATTAGTTACGCTCACATTGTGTAAGCAAAGCCTTTGGGGTTTGTGTTTTAGTACAGACTTTGGTCAGAAGTTCTCCCAAACCCCATACCACTTTGAAGTCTCTTTCTGATCTTTGATTGTATTGAGAAATAATAAATATTCCAACAAATCTCGGTCATCTCAAGACCAGCACAACTACTAAAATATACAGGTCAGTGTTAAAGCTAGACCTTCCCCACATGGCTAGACAATCACATTTGCTGTAGGAGCAGAGAGAGAAGCAGCAGTATGTTAAACCCTTCCTTGGGTCAGACCATGATTACCGATTTATACAACTGTTATATTTGCACACAGCTGGAGTCATGGAAGAACCCTACTCCAGCAAGGAACAGGCTGTCTTTTACCGATTTGGGAAGACAAGAGCATTGCTACATTTAGAAACAATTTGCAATGGGCACTGGGGAGTGAAGTCTGAAGTACTATAGAAGCCCAAGCAGCTGGGCTGCTCTTGTGCAGATGTGTAACGCCCAGAACGCAACAGCACGATGTTTTCCCTGGAAGGCAACAGTGAACAGAGCGGGTCTGCATCTGTTTTAATAGGTCCTACCTGTGTCACCCTTCTAGGCAAAGGTTGTTTGTCTGAGGCCTTGCAAAGAGTAAAGCAAGCACCAAAGCTCTCCTTCATTTTGTAGGTCAGGAAGGCTTTGGGGTTGGCACGGTGTCAGCTCACATGTATTCTGCAAAATGCGCTTTAATTTTTCATTATAACAGCACCTACAGACTTTGATTGAAATAAATAATGAACCAATTTGTATCATGAACCTAAGAATCACTCTCTTCTGGTCCCCATCAAGAAGAGTATTTTCTTCCCAGTGACAAGTGTTAATGCATTTATGCCCTAGTTTCCCCACAGTGGATGTCACTATTGAAGTGTCAGGAAGGAAGGTTAGAGCCGCTCTTTCAGACTGCTCCCGTCAGCCTCAGCAGTCCGTTTTGGATGAAAACATCCCGGCAGAACACAGGCTGAAAGAAGGTTGGATTTTAAACAGCACAGCAAAAGTCTTTGTGTTGTATATGATTAAAATGTAATGTTGAATAGGTCTTTTTCCCAGCCTGAGTCAGGGAGGATGGCTCCACTCTGTAAAATTACGGGGTTTTTTGCAGAATGGCAAAAGTTTCACAAGTCTTTAATGTAGTTAGAGACCATTTTCTACACTTTTCTCCTTTTTCAATGCTGTTCTTCCTGGTAACTCCCCCAGCACAGAACATGACAGGTAGCGCTCCGTTTCTGGGAGCTGACAGAGGAGAGGTGACCATTCACCATAGTCGGACCCAACCTTCATTTCTTATGAAGCAAAAATGGCCAAAACCAACCTTCAGTGAGATAAAGATGCTCTGTTTGATTTGAACTATTCTGTGTGAATTATGATGATTTTAATATGCACAGCTACTTGGGGAAAAAAAAAATAAAATGTTATCAAAGACCGCCTTACTGTAATTTGAAAGTTTTGCCAAATTGGTTTAATACAATTCCATTTCAAGGGGAATTTAGATTAAACTCACACAATAAATGCTGTAACCCACCCAGGTACTAATCCCCTTTGCAAAATGTCTAACACTGCAAAGAAAGTGAATAAAGTGCTGACCAAATCAAACAGTAATGAAATTAAAGCACAATTGGCGTGGCTTGCCGCAATGCTCTAGCAGCATCTTTGGGAGGTTGCACCAAAGAGAAGCCCTTGCAATTCGGCAAGTACAACAGGAGAAATATTAGACTGCAGAGTTAGAGCTGCTCTCATCTCCCTTACAAAGCTTTACAATATCAAAGCAAGGCAGCAATATCAGTGTGTTGATATCGGAGTAGGAGCCCTTTCTACAAAGAAAAAGGGTAATTATTTTCTCACTGAGAGTAACCATAAATTAATTTTATTCACCCGAACCACCTTTGTCGTTGCTGGAAGCTGCTGCTGAAGGGCCACAGACTCTGCCCTAGGTGACACCACATCGCATGCAAATCTCTGGCTCAGTACAGTGGTAACTGCAGGAGATATAATGTCTTGTGACACGGCGAAGGTCAGATTAGACTATTTGACCTTCAGGCTAAATTTATCACTTTAGTGAAATATATTAATAACACAGTTTTTAATTAAGATTACATAACACAAAGAGCAATATTGCTCAGTCCGTGGCGGATCTGTATTAAAATACAATACTCATGCAATCGCTTTTGTATATGATCTAGTTAAAATTAGCCAGGAGAGCTGTTACTGCAACGCATGGGCAATAGGAGCAGAAAGCTGAGGCTCACCAAAGCGAAGCCTCTGCACTTCATTACAACCCCGCCAGCCTCAGCAGGGCCAGACATGCCAGTTGGGAATAACGCCTAAGGATCATGCATAATACAACTCACAGACCTTAAGCAACAAAACGCAGTTCATCACAATGGCATTGTTTCGACAGAACAAAACTCGAATTACTCATTCGCTGCTGTTATTTTTACTCCATCAGCAATCGAGTACGTCTGAGTCGGTGCTGGCCACGCTGCGCGGCGTAAGGCAGTGCCAGGCTTTCCCTGCCTTTACAAGGGCGAGCTGTCACACGGAGAAGGGGGTCAAATTCAGAAAAATACTCTTTTCCAGCCCTCCTCTGCATACACTAATCTACTTGCTTATTCCTGTTTACATTATGAGATGTATGCCATAAAAGAGCTTACAGGATGTGTATTGCAGCCAAGTTAATATTGGTTTTGGAGCCTCAGCCTCTGCATTTCCTGCCCAGTTAAAACTTTTTCTTTTTTTTTCTTTTTTTTTTAAATTCTGCATTTGTCTAATGGAGTTTATTAGTGGTTTGAACCCATTTAAGGTAAGAATGCTACACAGAGCCCCTATTAACACCTGTAGGAAATTCAGCAAAAGGATAAGCCCTGTCACTGAAGACAGCAACTACACTCAGCAATATTTAGTACAGAAATGTGTACAAATACAGCCAAAAAAGGGTACTTTTAGTAATAATATTCAGAAATAATTTTTAAATGTGAATGCATCATAAGACCTTTTCATATATTACTCAGGTAAAATACATAGTGTTTCATTTAGGGCAACTCAACTGACCTTTCAAGAGACAAACTGTGTTGTGTACAAGAACTACAGTTAAAACAGTAACACAAACAAAACAAAACAAAAGTTATTTTTTCACAGTCTTGGATTTTAAAGGCAGGAAGTGGAGAGGAGTTTTACTTAGGCTGAGCAAAACATTTCACAATGCTTGTTGAGATGAGCTAAAGCAGATGGACCTTACATTAAAACCTCTTCCTACCTCCCAGCACACACTGGGCACTCTTGCATCCAGCAGGGCTCCAGGCTTTCTTTATTCCAGAAAGCTACTGAAAAGCTAGCAAGACACCCACAGCAAAATGCAACACCTTTTAAATTCAGTCCTTGCGACACAGAGGTCTGATGTCACTGACACCGCGAAGCGAGCCCTGCAATAGATAGATGAGAGATGGTTGCAGCTCTCTGCACTCCTAGGAAAGGCTTTACAACATAACTTGGACTTTGACCTTCTCTCCCTACTCTGTCTCATTTCAGAGAACCACAGCCTTAATTTCTGCCCTGGGACTCCTGAGGATCCATGCCCTGGACTCGGTCCTGCTGTGCTCCTTGGCAGAGCTGCCAGCAGCTCAGGAGCTGGTAAACCAGACTGAGCATCTACTCACAGGTCAAGTTTTTCAGACTGGCAAACCCCTGTCAACACTGTAAAGGGAACACAAAAAAGACTTTATGTCATGAGAATTGAAAGACTTTTAGCTCTTCTATTAAATAAAAGTAAAATAAAATAATTCACGTCCCCCTTCTGTAATAAGTTCATGATTTTTATAAAAGTGAAAAAATAGGTTTCCTCCAGGCTAAGCATTGAATAATTTTAAAGGAAAAAAAAAACACAAAAACTTCAAAGACACATTTCACATTCTATTTGCATTCAGGCATTTTGTCTTTCAGAAAATTATTACCTCAGTAATACTGCCGACTACACCTCCATACACTGTGAGCTTAGGCTACCCAGAAGATAATTTGTCCAGCGCAAGACCCATGCAAGAAAGGTAGAAGCCACTCTACAAACGGCAAAGTTTGTGAGTCATCTAAAGGGATTAGCACATTATTTGCAAGGATGTGCATCCTGGACATGAAAGTAAGGGTTCCAGAGGGCGTAAAAGCATCACGGTTTCCCTTAAAATGAAGGCAGATGAATTTAGGCCAAAGTGGCCCATCGCTCTGACAAGATGTGCTCGCAGACATTCCTGCTGCCCTTTTTCCAGGAGCAAATTGAAGCCCAAGCCCTGACGGCTCCACTAAAATTGGGAGGCTAACATAGGTACCCTGGCAACAGTGCTTGAACCCGCTGACACTGCTTTGACCAGAGAGTAGCAGCCCCTCGTGTCAATCCCACACTAACTCATGAGTCCCCAGGGACGAGGTAGGGAAGGTAGCTCAGGGACGTCTCTTCCCGCACAGCCCTGCCACGCTCTCTCTAGGCAGAAGCCAAGAAGATCTGACAGCCCGTTGAGAGAAATTCATAAGCGTTGCCGTTCAGTCAACGGCTACTGAGGGAAAGCACTGAGGTTAACGGGATGGGCTATATTAAGCCCGTTTATAGCTTTATGGCACCGTCAAAGGGGCATCAGAGCTTTCTGCAGCCAAGCATAATGGTCAGACAGTTAGAAACCGAGACAGGTTTTAGAGAGTACCTCAGGCCACTCAAAGGAGGGGCAGCACTGTTAACTTCAGAGTTTGAGGTCAGCTCTTGATGTTTTCCTCTTTCAGATCTCATCCACAACAGCTCTCAGGCTTGCAACGCTGAATATATCACTGCTCGCTTTGTGCGGACAAGAGTACTTCATGACACAGAGAACCACCTTCTGATGATTGGGGGGGGAAAATCAGCCAGATGTTTCATGCTGTCTGATTTTATTAAGCTGCTGCATGCAGGGAAGGGGGGTGGTTGCTGTTTTTCTGTGACTGCCACCCCTCTTCCTTAAATCCCAGAGGCCCTCCTGCACGGCAACACAGTAAACACGCGCTGTCATGACATGACCCAATCCACAAGCACAGGGAGACAAGACAAAGTGTCACAGTAGGCGATGGGGCTGCCCCTTGCCCTCCACGCAGGGACACACGGGGTCAGCAGACCAAGATCAGGGCAGAGACCCTGCAACCACCCCACCTGACCCTTCCCCAGGTTACTGAAACCCCCCAATCCAGGGGCGTGGACCCTACTGACACCTGCCCCGTTGACCTGCTGGGCAGGAGCACGGGGTCCTGCTGGACCCTGGGGCACGACCTCCACCCACGCCCTGCGGAAGGAGCCCCCATGCTCCCCCCACGGACCCCCTGCAGGGTTGCTGCCACTCTGGGGACGAAGCCCGAATGATCATGGGGGAGGTGCCCCACTGACACCCGAGGGAGGGGTTGTTGCCTCCCACCAACCCCCAAGGGGGGAGACAAGGCACCCCAGCCGCAGGGCGGGGGGATGCGCCTTGCCGACCCCCGGAGACGGAGCCCCCGAGGGGGATGAGGGAGGCACCCACCGACCCTCAGGAGATGAAGCCTCGCTGGCACCGGCGTGGGGGCTGCACCTCACCGACTGCCGGTGAATGCAGCCTCCTCGGTGCCGGCGGCGGCGGGGGATGACTCCCACCGACCGCCGGGCGATGGAGCCCCCCCCGCCTGCTGCGGCAGCCCGAGGGGGGTGGTAGGGGGGGGTGGCGCTGAGCTCAGCCGAGCCGTCCCCGTCCCCGCAGGAGCGAAGCCGCCAGAGGGGCAGTCACCGTCCCCGTCGTCCCCGTCCCTCTCTCCCGCCCCAGTCCCGCAGCCCCGCGCCGCCGCGCTCCCCACTCACCTCGGCTGGGACGGGGGGACGGGGTGCGGGAGGAGGAAGAAGGGGGGCACCCGGCCCCCCGACACCTGCCCGGCGCTCCTCGGGGCAAGGCGATCCCCGGCCCGCCGCCGCTCTCTCGCCGCTTCGCCGCTCTGCCCGCCCGCCCGGTCCGGCCCGGCCCGACCCGGGGAACGGCTTTGGAGCGAGGGAGGCGTGGGGGGGGGCGGCCCCGACGGGGCGGGCGACGCGGGAATCCCGCGAGGGGCGGCCCCGACGGGGCCGGGGGGGGGGGGGGAGGGGGGGGGGGAGGGGAGGTGGGGGGGGAGAGGAGGGCGGGCGCGGAAACCCGGCGCGGGGCGGTGCCCGGGCGGGTTCCCCCCACCCTCCCCGGCGGGACCCACCGGGAGCAGCCCGGCCGGAGTGATGGGGAGTTGGGGGGAAGGCCAGGGAAAGCGGGGACGGGGGTGGGGGGGGTGTCGGTAACAGAGCTGCGGGGGGGTGGGCTGGCGCTGCAGGAGTTCCTGGAAATCTCCGGCGCCCCCGGGGAGCAGGCGTTGTTGTGTGCAGGTTTTTAATATTTTTCGGGCACGTCGGGATTTTTATTTTTTTTTTAAGTCCTTTAAATATTTTCCTTGTATGGCTTTTATCTTCTGTTCTCGCTCAGCAGGCAGTGCTAGTTCCAAAAAGGATTTAAATGAACAGTGAATTCCACTTTTTTTTTTAAAAAAAAAAAAAAAACAAACCTTTTTTTGTCTGAATTTAAAGAAGTTCCTTTTCTACTGGAAATTTGGGATTATTAAAATGGAAGTACATTCTAAAGCTTTCAGCTGCTCGTTCAGGTTCACTTTTTCTAGGCACTGCAAAAGGAAATGGTTCAAACTGGTACCAACCAGTTCCAACCAGTTGAAACCAATTCCGACCAGTTCTGACCAGTTTGGACCAGTCCCGACAGGTTTGAACCAGTTCTGACTGATTTGAACTGGTTCTAAAATTAAATTTAAAAAAAAAAAATAGAATTCAGATCAACCAAAGTGTCTCTAAAGTATTATCTTTATTAAAGACTCTGTCAGGTACTCTGGCCCAGATGCGCTGCCTATCTGCTGCTTTGAAGACGATTGCTCATGATGGCAATGTCTGGGCCGATCACTGAATCGAGCCCAGCGTTTGAAGCAGAGGGTTGTCTAGAGGCAGTTGTTGCAGCGACAGGCTCAGAACGAAGTACCAGGCAGTGCCTTAGGACTCTCCGACACGCAAAGGATGCTGTTACTTGAGCCGAATCGTTCTGCAAATGCAGAATACTTCCATGCACCTGAGAGCACACTCCTGACCACCCTCCGTGCAGACCAGGCAGGTTTTCATCGGTGTCAGCCAGGTCATAGCATGCAATGAGGGAAAAAAACCAAAACAAACCAACCCCTTCCACACTGCTGAGCTCCAAGATGAGGCGTAAAAGAATAGGTATGTGATTTCTGCCACGGACTTTGTTTTGGTGAGGAAATCCCAGGCACACGGAACATCATGCCGAGTTTTCCACCAGCGCGGCTGGCAAACATGCTGTCACCACCCCGGGTCACAGTTAACCAAAATTAACCACAGCTAACCAGTGCTCGTGAGGACGATGTCCCACCTTGTTTTTTCATCTGTGTGTTCATGCTGAAGTGTGAGCCAGTTAGGTGGTTTCCTGCAGGGCCAGGGCCAGGGAAATTTCGGTGAAAACAGGTTTGGGGGTGTATGAAGTTCTGCCAGCCACTCAAGACACCACGTGGCTAACGTTGCCATGTGGCTCTGCCAGTGCCAGGTCATGAGGGATCAAGGCCCCTCCAAAAGCACTGCCACATCAGACTAATTCAGCCTGCTGTCCATGATGCTTCCACCTCGTTTCTAGAGACTTGCCTTTGAGCAACAGTCTGTTCATTATTTATCCGCATGAGAAGAGCTTGCAAATGGTTCCTCTCTGCTGCCAGGTAGCTTTCTGGAAACGGTGCTGGCTCACGGTAGCAAGATGGATGATAGGGCAAAGCAGGAGAAACTATGAGAATTACTCCCTTTGACTCCCAAGTTCAAAAATGTGATTATCTCCTGGTAGGACATGGAAAACCCCAAGAGGTCACACAGCACCTTGGTATAGCAGCCCAGAGTGCTGATCTCTTGTTTCAGAGCATGGCTGTCCCCTGTGATTAATTCTGGCCGGAAATAATAGCCAATAGTCATACAAGTGTGACAATTAACTTCAGCAGCAGCAGCATATGGATCAGAATCACCAAAATATGCGTGCACTAACTTCTGATTAGCCATTATCTTCATTTTTAAGGTCCGTAAGTCCAGCCTATTTGTATAGCTCATCACTAAGAGAAGGAAGCAGATTATGCCTGAACCATTTCTCATTCAAACTAGAGCATATCTATTAATTTTAGGGGTTGCACCGATGTGGAAGTGGCATGAAAAGGGACTTTGCTTTATCTTTCTTATCCGCCTGCATATCAGTATCACTTAGATCTCTCTAAAGTCAGTAATATGCCTTTTCCCCACTTTCTGCTTCAATTGTAAGATAATGTTATGGAGCGCTGAATGTTTGGTGCTCCTGCTGCAGAGCGTTTGGCCTCTGGCAGGATTATACCACGGAAGCAGAGCTGATGCCTGTAAACAGTGTCTTTTACCAAGTACTTTCATAGGCAGCTGTTGGCATTCAGTTTTGTAACGTACATCAATCGCTGCTTATATCCTCTCATTTCAGGCCAAAAGGTGGAAAAGATACTGTGGTATATGTGTTGGGTTCAATCTGCAAATCTCTATGGAAAGGGCAAATTTACCTACAACTGGAATCAGTAATTCTGGAGGCTGCTAACAATATCTTACACATTTGAGAAATACTATTTTTCTACTGCTCTTCCTGAAGGTTATGCACCTCTTCTACAATGTGGACATCAAAATCTTAATTAAATATTGTTGCATGAGTAAGGATCTCCCAACAGTGATACATAGGATTTGCAGTTTCTGTGTTTTTCTTGGACACAGCTGAGTGGAGATTAACTGTATCCCTTGGTGTCTTCCCACACTTCACCTCCCAGAGAGTGCCCAAAAATCTCATTTTATTTTGCTTTAGATAAGGAAAGGATGCTGAAGATAAAACGGTTATCTGGACCCCAGAGCAACCTGAAAGAGGAGCTGGAGCCCAAGGAAAAAGACAGAAACCAGAAAGCAGAGAGAAAGATCAGATTAAGCCGATGGAGTAATATCCAGCTTTCCGGATTCAAATGCTGCTCAGATCATATAACTCCATGTGGCTGTATCAGCAAGACTGAATTTCAGTAGCATGTTTTCAGAAACCTAGAGTACTTTCAGAGTAGCTACACAGCAGATTTTAGTCACCCTAACAACATTTTATCCCAATGCCAGCTTCAGTAATCTGTAATTTCATCACATTTTCTGAGCGCAAGCAGGATTTTCTGCCCTGACCCATGCTGCCCTGCCAGTGTCCATCTTCTGGTGTGCTCTGGGGGTGGCTGGACAACATCCAGCAACCCAGGCAGATGTGCTGAGCTAAAACCTGCCCTCGGCTCTCCCTCAAATCCCCAGATGTGGGGATTCACATTTTACGGAAGTTTTTCTGCAGCTGATTTGATGCCACTTGGGTCTAGTTTAGTGGCTTGAGGACAAACTGACTGGCAGTAGGTAGAGAAGAAAGTACGAATGAAAAGGCACAACATCTTTGTATCCAGGTGGGATCTATGTAATGCTGCCACCACTGACAGCAAAAAAGTGGGGGCATAAGTGTCTGGGACTGATTAACCGAATTAGGACTTTCCTCCAGCAGCTTCCAAAATTCGGGTTGTGATTTAAAAAACGCAGCATGACTCGTGACATGCTGTGAGCTCCACTGGCAAGACTTGTGTTTTCCTGTTTTTATGAAACAAAACTGGGACCCTTCATCTTTAGTATTGCTGCTCTCTCTTCTCATCTCTGCCCTTTACACAGGCACACACACTCTCCTGCATGTATATAGACCAAGGACAAGCCACCACTGGCTGAGCTGTTATAATTTCCAGTCACAGGAAGACTAAATTGAACTGTTCTGTTGATTTCCTTGTCCATGTGGAAAAATTAACCAGCATGATTACAGTAATAACCTAGAGTCATCATGGTCCTCAGGTGGGCACGCTATTTCAATTCTGTTTGGAAATAATTACCTCAAAAGCAGAGCAATTTTTTCTAGGATGGTATCTCACTCTGAAAGAGTGGCTTCCACTGCAGCAGGAGTGACAGTGATTTGCTTTGCATAAGGAAAACCCAAGAGAGGGAACACATTACATATGTCTCCTCCATACCGTGCTGCAGTAAATACAAGACTAGAAGGGCTGAATAAGAGAAATCTTGGAAGTCAGATGGAGCCATGCTCAGAAAGTGAACAGTCACGCCAGGGTTCGAGCCGCAGTCGCACTTTGGCTCTGTGCAACCTTGTGTCATCTGTAATAATGACATTCGGCTTCATTGCAGCTTTAATTTGGATCACCAACTACAAATGGGAACAACAGTAACAAAAATGATGCTTCTGATCCAATACTTTTTTACTGCCTTTCGAAATCCTGGCACGTTTTTACAGCAAGGGGGAAAAAATAAGCTAATAGCTGTGAATCCATGAGCAGGGAATTCTCTCCATTTACGTCTTTCCTCCTGCATTTTAATAGACTAACTGCAAACTTTACTAGGATGTAAAATTCGCCAGACCCAACGGGTTCCTCCCAAAGCACAGAAGAGGGCAACTCTTAAGACGTATTTAGTTTAAATTAGCATGAAACATGGAGAAGTAAAACTACCACAAATATACAGGGGGGTTAAGGCAGGGAGCAAAAATGCCACTATCAACAAGATCTAATTTTTAAAGTGAGACAATATACACTTAAATATGTTTATTATGCATTGTTTGTGTATACCACCCATTAAATTATTCATTTGCTGCAAAAGTCCAAGATACCTTCTTAATATGTGTACAATAACAGACCAAAATAAGTCAACAGTAAGGGTCAGAGTGTCTCAGATCCACTTGGTTATAAATCTTCATTTTCCAACCTCCTGAGGGTAAAAGCTTCTCTAAGATTATTTTGCTATATATATGAGACAGTTCTCTAAAGACTCTGTTCCGTATAATTCCAAGATCAACCCTTTTTTCAATTTCAGTGGTGTAAAGTATCAGAGGTCAAATTCATCCACTGGGCAAACTTGACTGTAGATAGACTATTTGCAGAGACCAAAGAAATAGATACAAAATGTCTAAGGTTATAAAAAAATATCTCACAAAATATCATCTTAGAACTTTTCATCAAAATAAGAGTTTTTGCCAATCTCTTTAGCAAATTAGTCATCCTCTTATTTATATTGTGCGGTGTTTATCAAACCTGCTCTGATGTTGTGTTTGTTTTTCTTTGAAGTAATAACATCTGGAATTCTTTGATTTCTGATCTACTGAGGCAGTCAATTCCTCCCTTAATCTACAGCAGTGATCCTGCCTGCTTTAGGATTTATTCCATTTCATTGTTAAATATGTGGGCACATACAGAATCATCTACTCTTTCAAAGCACCTTCTTCAATTTGAACATCATCTTTGCACAAAAACTCTTATCTGCACGTACCTGTTGCAGAAACCAGAATGTTTTATTCACAGTGGTTGTTGACTGTGTGCTGCCTTGGCAGGGATGATAAGAAAAGCACTGATTAAACCCTTCCTTGCATAGAACTGGCACCGAAGAGTTATAAAATAACTGTGCAGTAGATACCGAGTCCTGCTTAAACATTTCCAAAGCAATCTGTTGCCAGGGAAATGTCCACATCTTTAATGCACAAATAGCAGAGTCAGTGCCTAATCAGTATTACGTTAATCAAGAGCTGTGTAAAGAGAGGTGTTTTAAGAGATTAGCCAGGTTTTGGAGAAGCACTGCCCCGCGGCTGGCCAGCTGCTAGCACTACCCCGTTCCTGGGTACAGGCATCGCTTCTGCGTACTGTCTCCAATGGGGCCATGTTCACGGTCCTCCAGAACCAAGAGGATCAGCCTGATTTTGTAACTCAAACCACCAGTCTGATGTCCTCTCCTTGTGGGAGCTGGGAAACCCCACGAACAAAGCCCGTGAACGGTCTACTCATTGTTCAATCAAATACTTGTCACACATGTTAATCATTATAATCTTTTGCAGTCAGATAGTACCATTCATCTGATGAGCTCAGCCTACGAATTTAGCTTGAATCTGGTCTGGCATCTGCCTTGAAGTATGCTTTGATTTGAAAATTACGTTAAAACTCTGCCTAGAACTGTTGCTGTGTGTGTTCATTCAGGTCTGTGTGTGCCTGGACACATGGGCAGAAATTCCTAATATTGCAGTGCTGTTTGACTGAGCGCTGAGCACCACAGGCCATCTGCCAGTAACTGTATTTCTAAACTTGGGAAAAGGAAAAAAAAAAAAAAAGGAAGAGATATTTTAATCCTTTTGCTCATAACAGCAGTGATTTCTGTGGAAATTCAAGCAGCTCTGAAAGAGATGTACCATTTCCAAAGGCAGCTCTCACTCAGTAGGTTTTCAGATTCTCTATAACTCTATGTCTTAAAATTCTGCCATGTCAAATAAAGACAAAAAATGCATCTTTATGTAGCCAGGGTCCATATGGCAGTTGCTCTCTGAGACATTTGGAGTATCAGATGTAAAATGCCAAAGAAAGGCAAAATAATCTCGTTAAATGAGGGGAATGCAGAAGTAAAGTGCACTGTCAGAATGTCTTTGTGGATCACGAAGGTCTATGTAACACTGCATACAGATATCTCGTATTCAGGAGACACTTCTTAGAATAATCTTTCAGTTTTTATCACTATGGTATATGCAGCATCCTTTTTCTGTTCCTAGAATTGCCCAGGTTTCTCCCCAAATGATATCTGTTACAGTTGGAAATTTTTCAGCAGAAGAGTTTTCAGGAAAGAAAACAAAAGCACAAACCAAACCTACCATGAACTGCCCAGGCTGCAATTAGTGTTACTGTATCACACTCCCATAGTAGAGCCACAGCCATCTCTCCTTAACATCTTTTCATTTACGCTTTTGCACTGTAATATTTCCTTTGGTATTTCTTGCACTTAAAAACAAAAAAAAAGGGAGAGAGAAATAAAGAGAGAGATCCAAGGCTAAGAAAATAGACTGGCTAATGGAAAAAGCTGCACACTTGAGTTTTTGTCGTCCTCAGAGCATGTGATGTGAAGCCTTGTGAAGCAGCACAAGTCTCTCATAACTGCTCCCAGATCTTCCTTCAGCAGCCATTTCAAGCAACCAGTATCTGGTTTCTTGTTTTTAAGTAGAACATGTTGTTATTCAGCTTGAAATACCTGGGGTCTAGAATTCTGAAAAAGCTAATAAATTTTTTTTATGTACAGTTCTATTTTTGTATCAAATCCAAAGCACTGCAAGCCAGAACAGTTACTGCAAATGAACATTTTTCTGTGTCATTGAGACACAGGTGCCTTGTAACAAGTATAAGGAATCCAAAGGACCAGTGAATCAAATAAATCAGAAAACCTGATAGAGAGGGAGAGACAAAGAGACATACCTAGAAAATGAAACTGCTACACTACTCTTGAAGAATTGCAATTTACAGCGATAAAAAATGTCCTTGCAAATAACATCATCGAAAACTTCCAAGAGCTGAAATGTCAAATACTAATGAAATTCTGCTAAATATCTCACATATAAATCCCATTTCAGTGACATTAAAAAGTTAGAAGGCAGAGAATTACCATCCAGGGAGCTGAGCAGGGGAGGGATGGAGGAATGGAGATATACCTGAAGAGAGGAGGATCCAGCTAATGACCTGAAGTAGCAGCCCATTTCTTTCGCTCTCCAGCCTGGTGAATTCGCACATGAAAGTGAGTCAGCACAATAGCTGACAACACCAAGAGCGGGTAAATGAACGAGGCTTCTCCTTATCAGATTTAATGGAAGGCCTAGCCTGACTTTGAGTTAATTTGCTTGGAGCAAAGAAGTCTAAGCGACATAAACACATCCTTATAGCTAAACTGAGGAAGGGTGGTCTGGGTAACCAAGTAGTGAGGTGAGTCGGGAACTGGTTGAAGGGAAGAAGTCAGAGAGTTGTGGTCAATGGGGCAGAGTCCAGCTGGATGTCTGTGTCTAGTGGGGTCCCTCAGGGGTCAGTGCTGGGGCCAGTGCTTTGCAATATATTCAGCAATGACCTGGATGTGGGACTAGAGAGCGCTGTCAGCAAGTTTGCTGATGACACCAAGCTGGGAGGAGTGGCTGACACACCAGCAGGCTGTGCTGCCATTCAGAGAGACCTGGACAGGCTGGAGGGCTGGGAGGGGAGAAATCTGATGAAGTTCAACAAGGGCAAGTGTAGAGTTTTGCACCTGGGAAAGAATAACCCCGTGTGCCAGTATAGGCTGGGGACTGACCTGCTGGAGAAAGGGACCTGGGGGTTCTAGTGGACAGCAGGCTGACCATGAGCCAGCAATGTGCCCACGTGGCCAAGAAGGCCAATGGCATCCTGGGGTGTATTAGAAGCGGGGTGGCCAGTAGGTCAAGGGAGGTCCTCCACCCTCTCTACTGTGCCCTAGTGAGGCCACATCTGGAATCTTGTGTCCAGTTCTGGGCCCCTCAGTTCAAGAAGGACAGGGAACTGCTGGAGAGAGTCCAGCACAGCCACAGAGATGATGAAGGGAGCGGAACATCTCCCTTACAAGGAAAGGCTGAAGGAGCTGGGTCTCTTTAGCTTGGAGAAGAGGAGGCTGAGGGGTGACCTCATTAATCCTTATAAATATGTCGGGGGGAGTATCAGGAGGATGGAGCCAGGCTCCTTTCAGCGATGTCCAATGACAGGAGAAGGGGCAATAGGTACAAGCTGGAACACAGGAGGTTCCACAAAAATATTAGAAGAAACTTTTTTACTGTGAGGGTGGCAGAGCACTGGCACAGGCTGCCCAGGGAGGTTGTGGAGTCTCCTTCTCTGGGGACATTCAAAACCCACCTGGATGTGTTTGATCTGGATCTGTGCGATCTACTGTAGGTGATCCTGCTCTGGCAGGGGGGCTGGACTAGGTGATCTTTTGAGGTCCCTTCCAATCCCTAGCATTCTGTGATTCTGTAATTCTGTGATTCTGTGAATATCAAAAGTTTCTAAGTGACATTTGTGTAATACAAGGGGCTGTTATGCGTGCAGCCAATGGCTTTTGCCTATAGATATTTTTATTTTTTTTAACACTTCATTGCCAATTTTCAGTCTGAACAGGTACCGGGGGCTGAAGGGCTGCAGAGGCACCAAGGTGAAAACCCACTGGCGTGATGCTACTCAGCAAGCAGCTGATTTGTTTCACTCCTTTAGGGAGCTGTGGCACTGTGGATCTGACCACAGGAGATGAAAAGACAATGCAGCGATATACACTCCCAGGCTACATCCCACATAACCACTTTGTTTCTCAGCTGCAGGCCAAAGGGGAAACAGTCCCCAACAGCTCTTGATTGCAAAGGGACAGATCTGAATGGGAGCATCTACAGGCCGGTG
Organism: Trogon surrucura; assembly: GCA_020746105.1. Lineage (NCBI taxonomy): Eukaryota > Metazoa > Chordata > Aves > Trogoniformes > Trogonidae > Trogon > Trogon surrucura. Next base: position 76,418,840 of record CM036658.1, on the reverse strand, counting down.
AAAGGCATGGCCTTTGGGGCCTTGGGCCACAGCTTGGGATCTGTGAATTCTTTGTCTTGCAAACCAGATAGGTTTCTGCCTGCATGGAGATCACTGGACCATGGTCCACGTCTGGGTACAGACATAACGTTTGTAAGTGCCATAGTCCTTCTTACCCTGGCATGCTGTCTGCTGCTGGGCATCTGTGTGGCTGAGGGTGCAGAGCACCCATCTCTGCCCAGCCTCATCTCATCCTTTTCTCATACACTCACTCTTGCTGCACCCATCTGGACAGGGGTGGAGAAAGCCTGCATGGCCCCAAGACTGTGATTCACCAGCTTAGACCAACACAGATATGGTGATGAGGTCAGCTGGCACTCATTTAAACCTTATACACATCAATATTAACTTTCAAAGTTAGTCAGTTGAGTTGCCAAAAACAGCAGACTGGGAGAGTGAGAGGGTTTTTCCACCCAGCGCCCAGCCCTGGAGACCCCAATCCAAGGCCAGGGGTCTGCTGTGGACCACCACCCTTTCTGAAACAGCATACTGACTGTGATTCAGTTCCCTCTCCAGTTCAGCCATGATGAAAAAGTCAGCCTTCTGCAGAGAAAAATCCCACTGGGACCAATACCAAAGCTATTGCTGCGGGCAGATCCCTCTGCTGCGGCATGTACGTAGCTACCCAGAGCAGCCAAAGTGGAGGAGACCGCATCTGCTTCATGTTTCCCTACAGCTTAACTATCTGTACTGCAAAAGCAAGGAGGTGCCAGGGTGCTTCTCAGACAGAGATCTTCAAGAGAAATTCACGGCTTGACAGTCTAACTGCCCGTCCTCCATCTCTCCCAGCAGTGCTGCTACCCTCGTCTCTTTGAGATGCTGTAGCTCTGTGTAGAATAAGTGGTGACTGTGAAACCCTGACAAAGGAGAAGGAACTAATGGGATATTTCTATTTCTGGAATTGCCCATTAGAGAAGCTATTCTGTGGTACACAGCATGCCAGCGCACTTTAAAAAATAAATAGGAACAAGAATATTAGCAGAGGAAGCATATGTGGCCTCAAGACCATGACTCATTCAGTTAAATCGACCAGCTGAGGTCAGTGCTTCTATTTATTAGCTTTTAGTTGCAAATATGGCGATGGGGACAGTGATTCTGTTACTTAAATTTTACACGCTGTGTAAAATATGGCAGTGATTAATGTGTGTAACTAAGGCAGCTAACTGGCTAGATGTGCTGCTCTTAGAATTTGGAAACTATTTCAAGGTCAAGAGTTTTAGTTTTCTTTCTAAAGTGGGTTTTCAGCTGGTAAAGTGGGTTTCCTACAGATTTCAGGGTCTGTATTTACAGGTAATAAACGTATTTTGTGTTCTCAGCAGTATCCAAAAACAGAGCTGAACCACAGCCTGATGAGAAAAGTCCCACTAATTACTTCACCACTGTCACCCATCCCTTGTGCATTGTGGGACCATGGAAGCATTGACTGTAAGTTGATGCCAAACATGAGGCTATTTTGACAAATACAGAAAACATTTCTATAATGTGTTGTAGGTTCTCCTTCTGATGTCCCAAATTTTGGATACAAAGCATTCTCCTTTTTAGCTGATCTGTACTCTGGTCTTTTATACCATCGATGTGGTGGGGGTTGCATTAGATGGTTTAGGTGGGGGAACCCTCATCCTGAGATTGCTCATGGGCTACTGCATCAGGGCACATTGAAGCTCAGGCTCAAATAAATGGTGGGAAACCATCTCTCTGAGGAAGGTCCACTTCTGTTGTCAGGACACTGTGTGGAGAACATTAAAATAGGTGCAAATAACCTTACATCCCTGTTGTCTGTTATGTAACTTGTTACCATTGTCACTGTGAAATTATTCCATTCTGGTTCTTACTGTTGGATTTAAAATAAGTAAATAATAATTGAAAAGATCAGAGGTAGTGCTGACAGGAGGACAGTACTCCTTTCTGTCAAACATCCGGAAGCCTGTAGACATGCCCTAGTACAGTGCATTTGTAATGGAACAGATATACTCTTCTCCCTTTCACCAGGAAACCACAGGATGATGACAGGACAAGTCCAGAGCAGGAGAGTTAACTGCATTATCTCCAGTTATGTCCATTTCCCAGCAGAGAAACTGAGCTACTCACCACTCAGATTTACATCCCGCTGCTGTTACCCTTCATCCCACGGCTGTGTGTGCAAACAGGGGCTCAGCAGGTCTGCTAAGAGAATGCCAAACTCAAGCAGAGTTTCACTCCAGAGACTGATAAGGCCAGCAGAGCCCAGATCAACTGCTTCAGCACAATCCCACCTCTGTTGGTCAAAACTAGGAGCAGTAACGCAGGGAAATCCCAACACAACACTTGTCCTGCAAGACAAGAGCTGGAGGCAGGTGGTGGCTCTTGCCCCGGGCAGCGTGGCTGGCGAAAACACCAGTGGCGAGAGCACAGGCATCTGCAGGGCACACCAGTAGGAAGGGCAACATCAGCAAAGGGTGCAAGGCTGGGACGGGCATGCCAAGGGTTTACTAGCTGCCATCCCAGCAAGAGCGCTGAAGGGCCTGTTAGCATATTAGCTAACCCTCCCAGGCATTTGAGATGGGGCTTGACACCTCCCATCTCTTCCTTCCCAGCCAGCCTCCTCATTTGTGCCTTACTCTCGCAAGCAGACATGCTCCAGAGAGAAATTCCCATCCTTCCATGCTGCTCAGCCTCGCACACCCACGGCTGTCTGTCTGCCTGCAGCCTCTTAGCAGTCAGACCCAGTCACCAGAATATGTAAAACTTCCTATAGGAACCCTGTAGGCCCACAGTAATTACAGACAAACTGCGGTGCTGGTTGGGGCCGTGCTGTAATTACCAGCAGCAAAGATAAAACCCTCTGAGCAGGCTCTCAAGCTATTTAGATTACAACTCCGCTCAGCTTAAGCAGTGCTCTTCACAGCAGCATCCATCTTTCAGCAATGTCAGACGGGCACTATGCAGGGTTTCAGGCAGTTTTACCTACTCCCCAGGTCTTTGCTTTTTTTGTTCGCTGAGAGTTTGGGCCTTTTTGTTGTTTCTTGTGGGTTTTTTTTAAGGCCAACTTTTGTATGAGATATTTTGGTAAGCTTTTCTCCCCTGAAGTCCTCACTAGACACTGCTTCCAAGGTTCATGCTCATCAATGTCATTGTTTCCGATGGAAGTTGCATGTGTCCCACATCCCTGGAGCGTTTTGGGGAGGTGATTTAACAGTTAATGTCAGTCTGATAATTCTGCACCTAGCTTTGGAGGCATCTTCTGCAGCCGTTTCTCCACTAAGTGCTTGGTGTCTTGAATTTTTCATGGCTAAGACATCTATGACTAAGGCATCCAGAAAGACTATTCTTTTTAAATACAGGTTAGCTACTCTTTTATTTGATTTGTGTGGGTGTTATTTCACTCAGCGCTTCAGTATCTTGTGACCCACTTACAGGCTGAAACAGGCTCCGATGAACTTTCATGCCTTAATATTCCGGTTGCTTCTAACTTACAAAAAAAAAACCCCACCTCTGAGGCAATTCTGTCCTTGAATTACGAATCGGAAGAGGCTGTGCTGTGTGATTGTAAAAATGTTGTATCAGTTCAATTCATGAGTCTCATGGACTATGAGGGCCAAGTGGAGTCTCAGTAGGGCTTGGGGTGCTGGGCTTACCTAGAAGGACAAGTTGTGAGCTTTTGTTAGCCCTCATGAAAGCTGATGTTCCACATCCAAGAGGGTCGGGGACCCAGGGTATCTCCTGATTTACATGTGGCAGTTGGGGTGAAACTGCTGCAAAGCCTCAGGTGCTCCTCTCCCACCTCCCTATCCTCCCCCAGGCAGGAGAGAGCACCAGGAGACCTTCCAAGAGCATTTTGGAAGGAGTTTAAAAGAAAAAGAAAACCTACTTTTACCTCAAAACAATAGAGCCCTTGTGGGGAGCTCAGTTGGTGCCTGGCACTTTATTTTACTGGTATAACTGTGCCAGGAGAATGTGTGTGCTCTTCTGTATGATGCCTTCATGCCCTTAAGGAGTTTAAGCAGTTCCATCTGTCTTTGAAGATGTTGTGAGGTGCCTTAATTACGATGTAAATACATCTTCAGAGCAAAAATAAGTTCAGGGTCCTGCACCTGGGAGGGAGTAATAAAATGCACGAGTACAGGCTAGGAGGCAATCTGCTAGAGAGCAGCAATGTTACATTACAAGGGGTAATGGGATCAAGCTGGAACACAAGAGGTTCCACCTGAATTTGAGAAGAAACTTCTTCTCAGTGAGGGTGACAGAGCCCTGGCACAGGCTGCCCAGGGAGGTTGTGGAGTCTCCTTCTCTGGAGACTTTCAAGACCCATCTGGATGTGTTCCTGTGTGGCCTGGCCTAGAATCTCTGGCAGGGGGGTTGGACTTGGTGATCTCCAGCCCTAACATTCTGTGATTCTGTGATATCTTACCAGAAAATCTGATTTAGCCAAACAGTGATGCACAGTGGGAAAGAGATAGAGCTTTTGGCCAGGTGACCACACTAAATTTACTAGCAGCCTCACCTTCATTAACAGACATTTCACAAGCTTGTGCAACTTCAAGGAGAAACAGCCATTTCAGGGCAAATGTCTACATCATGTAATCTAACATCTACATCAAGCAAAGATGTAGATATGTAGAAACATCCCAATGACTCTCCACAATGTGGAATGTTTGACTTGCATGATATACTATGCTGTCGAGGGTTAGGGCTGGGCCGGCCACTAACGCGGACAGACGCTCTCTAACCCCCTCTTCCCCCCCCCCAAACAGGAAGAGAAAAGGGAATGAGGCAGAGAGACTTACAGATGAGAGAAGAAAAAAACTAGAACAGCTTTAATGAAAATAATAGAAATAATGGTAAAAAGATAAAAGTAAAGAACTATATACAACTATAGATAGTAGCCCGGTATCGAACCCGACTCCCTCCCCCGATAGAAATCACCACTGGCGCTGCAGAGCAGGAGGCACTGGGGAAACCCCAGGCTCAGCGGCGGCGGGAGCTGGATACAGGGAGCTGGACTCGGGAACTCAGGATCCGGATCAAACTCAGGAGATCAGATGGAGTCCTCTCTGGACACCGACCATTGCAGAAAAGAAGGGCGAAAAGAAGGGCCGAAACTCTCGTGATCACTCAATTTATACTAAATATGACGTATATGGGATGGAATACTCTCGTTGGTCACCTGTCCTGTCTGTTACCCCCCGGAGGTGCCACCTTTTACTTCCTTGTGCCCCCCTCTTACTACCCAGCACCCCCAGCGTGGCACACAAGAGCCAGCAGTGGCCTTGGTCACTATAGGAATAAGTATAAGCAAGAGCCTTTCTACATACCAGTCCCAGGCAGTGACTGTAAACATCAGGTGTTATCACTGCCAGTAGCACACACTGTCTGCAAAAACATGCTGCTGACTTCAGAAAGTGCAGCCTTTTAGAAGACACTAAACTGAAAAGAAAAAATCACTAAACAGGACTGGGTTTTTAGCTAAACCCAGGACATATGCATTTTAGCTTTTTTTTTGTTTATTTTTATTTTTAAGAACTGTGCAATATAATATCATGAAGGAAAGCTAACAAGAAGGCAAAGTCACTTATTTAGGGAAAACACCAACAAGGATACCAAGAACTGTCCCTTCAGTCCTAGAGGTGAGACTTACCAAAATAAAGTGTGTTTTTATGTACAAACTTAAGAAGTCATGCTCACGCACTGGAGAACACAGCAACTTAAATCTTAGGTGCTTGCTGAAAAATCTTAGATGCTTACTGAAACATACACATGGTCTGTTCTGTGATAAAAGCTACATCCACATAAATAAAGGCAGTAAAAGAACAATCTGATTTCCAAAGCAAAAAGTGCTTTCAGGGCCTTTGATTTCCCTGGACAGTGGGGTCAGTCAGTGCATTCAGCTCACTGCTCCATCCGTTTCTTCCTGTTCCATCCTGTCTCTGGTGCTTTCCACCGCATGCCCAGAGACCCAGTTTCTAGAAGCAGCTGTAATTCATTCTTTACACTAACTTAGGACACCTGTTTTAAAACTTCCCCATTCTTTTTCCAAAGATTTTAATGCTCTTCAGAAAGATTGCTCCACAGCCTCTGTGACTCAAAACAATATATAGCAAGACTGAAAGTAGTGTGTAGTTTCTAAAGGAATCTAGAACGCCTACATGCATTTTAATTACATAGCTGTGTGGGCACTTAATTAAATTAAAAAACAATTAGCACAATTTATGATATGAATCCAACTCTTTAGCAGACTGAGACTGCAGCTGAGTTTGCTTTTTGACTGCTTTTTTTGTTTATTCTTTGTAAACGATCCTGTCTGATGTTTCTTCTTAAGGTGGAATGACAGAAGGCAGTTCTTGGTAGGTGCTCTGGCTGTTCATTTCTGGAGTGACATTAGCCTTTTTCTCTCCCTGAGGGAGGTTGTATGGCACTGGCAGTTTGTTTATTGGACTTAAATAAGGTTGAAGAGATGACAAGAACCTATGTTCAATACCATGGTGTAAATGAGAGAGTCCCTTACTAGTACAGTTTTGAGAGATCCCTGCAGAGAATAAAAGTTCATGCTGCACCACTAAGTTCCTTGATATTTGTTCATATGTATGGATGGGTATTAATTAGGACAGGCAAATATTTCACCAGGGCAGATAAGTAATCCTGTCTTTGAAGAAAGTGACGGGTGTATGTTTTTGCTGAAAATATCCCAGAAATCCATGCTTTTGCAAAATAGCTTCTCAGCCCCTTTTATTTAATGTAGTATGCACAATCAGAATCTTTTCCTTAATGTTTGAAGTAGTGAAACAATTTTATGTAAATAACACCCATGGACTTGTATGACTTTGCAAAAGCTCAAAAAAACCTCTCAGCTGTTCTGGCAGCAGTGCATGGAGGTGCAGAGTTTCTTCCCCTCCCCACATCACCCATGCCATGCTATAGGCAAGTCTGGTGCCTTGCTTGGGGTTTGCTGCCTGGATGAGATCACCTTTGATTTCAACATCATTTGCAAAAGAAATGTTGATTCTGGCAATTTGGCTGGCAATATCTCCAGCCTATCCATCAAATTAGATATTAAAAGTCTGCATCTGAATCCAAGCCCATGAGAGAGCTGAATAATGTTTCTAGCCCACGGAAAACTTTGTGACGTCGAGGACAAAGCTGAATAATGTTGTGAGGACTGCTTTTCTTCTGCTCAGATAAAACAATAGCAGACCACCCTCTATTTCCAAGTTTCTCCGTCTGCTATTTGACTGGCCTACTGAGCAGGAATTTTGTTGGACTATCCAGTTTAACAGTAACAGTCAACATGATGAAGCTGATCACAGAATTGCAGAAATATTAGCGAGGAAGACCTTTGGAGGTCATCCAGCTCAGCCTCCCACTTTGAGTGGGGTTTTTGCCAAAACTGGATCCGGTCAGCTGCGTCTTTGTCTAGACAAATGTGTAAGACCTCCAAGGATGGAGATACCACAATGCTGCCGGTTAATCTATCCCAGGGCTGCACCACCCTCTGAGTGAAGAGATTTTCCTGAAGTCCAATCTGAAACTCAAAAGGTGCAGTTTGATGCTATCAGCTGTTGGCATATTGTCTGCTGCTACTGAGATCAGCTGGTCTCTGCTACTTTTGTGACTTTCTCACAAGTAGTTCTGGACCCCTAGGCCTTCTCTTTCCTAGATTAAGCAATCCCAATTCACTCTACCTCTTCTTGTAGGCCATTTCCCCCAGGCCTATGATCATCCTGATAGCCCTTTGCTCAACCGTGTTTCCTCAACATCCTTTTTGAACCAGGGGACCTGAAGCTGGACATGGTATTGCTGATGTGCATGAGATCTCTGGTATGGAAGAGGCCAATGACTTCCCTCAAACTTCTGCCCACCTTCTCCATAGTGTGATTAGAGTGTCCTGGACACTCATATTCAACAGGGTCTATGTCTTTTCCATCAGTGCCACTCTCACTGTGCAATTCTCCTAGCTGAACCTCTTCAGGAGTCTCTTGTCCCTGTGTCAACCTTCTCTGCGTCCCTCTGAACTGAAGCTCTTCCGTTTGCCATGTCAGCCACTCCCACCTAACCTATCATCCACAACAAGGATGCACTATGTCTCTTCATGCAAGTGGTAATGATGCTACTGAAAAATATTAGCCCCAGGCTACTACTGGAGCCCAGTGGTCCAGCCAATTTTCACTTCACCTAACAGTCCAGTTTCTCAAGCGGTACTTCCACAGCTTCTTTCCCCAAGTGTTGTAGAGACAGTCTTGAAAGTCTTTCTGAAGCCAAGTAGTCTTCTACCCACTGCCGCTCCACCGTTGTCACATATGGGCATTTCATGACAGAAGGCAGGTTTCTTTGGTCAGGCTCCATTTGCACTTCATATATCTTTGCTCATTCCCCAGTACCTTCCTGTCCTGCTACATGTTTGCAAGTGCACTCAAGAGGTTGTGCTTCCTGCACTTGCCTGGGACCTGAGACATGGCTAACTGTACCATGTTCTCCATCTCAAAGACAGGTGCAACTGTGGCCCAGTCCCCAAAGACTTCTCCCAATCACCGTGAATTTTCTTAGCTGAAGCTTGCTGTCACGCTCAGCCCTGGAGGTGGGTCCCATCCAGCCCTATTCGTCTGCTCATCCAGCCTCTGAGCAGTCCCTGCTACTGGCCACGCCCCTCCATCACAGGCTGTTGGGGCACACACCAAATTCTGATGAAGGCAAAGAGCTCGTATTTCACATCTCTTGGTTGTCCCCCTTATGGGCTGCTTGAGAGGTTGTGGAGTCTCCTTTTCTGGGGACATTCAAAACTCACCTGGATGTGTTCCTGTGTGACCTACTCTAAGTGATCCTGCTCTGGCAGGGGGTTGGACTAGATGATCTTTTGAGGTCCCTTCCAACCCCTGACATTCTGTGATTCCGTGAAACGGCATACGTGCAGCTCACAGATCTTCTAGATCTCCAGTGCTGAGTGTGGGAAGCCTGTGGGCACAGGTCTCGCAGCCTTTGGAAAGAAGACAAGTCTGGGAGCAGAGATGCTTCCAGTGCAGCACTGACAGTTGGCTGCACATCTGAAATGGGCAAGAGGCAAATCGGCAAAGCCCTGAGCAGCTCAGAGACACTGGTGTGGGAAAGCTGGGACTCATTTGACTGTACAACCAAAGAGCTGAGGATGAAGCAGACTCCAATCCCATTCATCATTGTAACCCTACAGGGTGAACTCTCAGCTTTCTGAACCCTTTTCTGTGCCACTGATGAACATACCCTGCAAGGCAGGCCAAGAGCAGGATAGTCACCAACCTGCTCGTACCTCTAGCTATCTTCTAAGCAATTACCTTCTGAAGATAGAATTCAGATTGTGCTGCAATAATGGTCACTCCTCTCCATTGCTGTGCATAGTAAATGAAAACGTGCCAAGACATTTCTGCTGTTCATGGCTCACAAATCCTTAACCCTTGTGCTGACTGTCAGCCATATGTGATCTTGGCAGCAGGTCCTGTCCATTTTCCACAGAAGAAAGAAGAAAAAAGAGGAGGATACTTTAATATGATCAAAAGATGACTTTGCTTCCTTTTAAAGGAAAATGTAAGAAGTCAGTTTAAATGTCCACAAATGCTGTGTACGAATTGCCCTGCGTGCCATGGTGCTTATACAGAAGGGATTCAGTACGCCTTTGGCTGAATGCCTCAGATTTGAGTATATGAAAATACATGTAAATCTTCAGCTGGATCTCAGAAGAAAGCTTTCAATAGCTATGGCCTAACATCAGGCAACATATTTGCAGTAAGGCATTTATTAATGCAGCGAATTTAGCTCCACTTCCTCTTTGCAACGTATCCAACAAACAGACCTCAGTTGTTAATCCAAATCTGTTTATAATTGCATTTTATTTCAGGCCTGGTTTATTTGTACATATTCCAGTTTGAGGAAAGTCACACGCACTCCCTTGTTTCAAGTACTGCCGCTCACTCACGTGATGTGGTGTTTTCCTGGATGACTGAAACCTTTGTGAACAGCCGGCTGTTCCTCGCCCACGCAGGGACAAGCTCAGCCCCAGACACATCTGCAGCACATTGACTGGTGGGCACGAGCCAGATCCCTCAACTCGCAGGTCTCCAGTCTCCTCTGCTGTGCTCAGAGAAACTGTTCGATCCGAAAGGTCTCTTTGGCACACAGAGTGTGAGCCCACTGGGACAGTAACCTCCTGCTGAAGGTGCTCAGGTCTATCATAGTTGTGCTGGTTCACTGCCTGCCTGGATGGAGAGCAGCTTCCACATCACCCCAGAGGCAGCAAGTCTTCCTGGTCTCTGGCCCGTGGCCAGCTCCCATTTCACCAGTGGGGAAGAGTAGTGGTGCATATATCCATAGAATATATTTTCAATATGCCTGTAGGAATATTGCATAAGATCAACGGCCTCGGGAATTACAGACTTTTCCAGAAAAGGAAGCTCTCTTTGACCAATTTTTGACTCCTCCATCAAAGGCTCTGCTTACTGTCACAGCTGAGGTGGGTTACTGTGAGATTACTGCTTGGAGAAATTAATCGGTCCTGCTAAATTCCTTCTGCAAGTCCTCTGAACACAAGGTCCAAGGTTTTTAGTAGTGTGTAGGCATTGTTCTCTTTAACACTGCAAAACTTAAACGTGACTTAACTACTTCTTCTCAGAAGTGACTGAGGTCCTCAGAAGCTTAAGGAGTCAGAGCAGGATTTTAAAAGCTGGCTGTGACACAACTTTGTTTCATTTAGACCGGAAACAAAGGAGCTATAAAGAAGCTCTGGCAGTGGCAAAGAAAGCTTACGAACTACCTGTCATTTTGCTTTACAACTACCTGTCATTTTGCTTTAGTCTTCCCCTAGCACCTATCTTCAAGATCAATTCCAGGGCAAACGGAGAAAAAAAATATCTAGGATTTGAATAAAAGTACGAAAGAAAGGGGCAACAAATGATAAATGCTGAAGGACTAGTGAATTAGATGATGCAAATCCCCTCTCAGCAGACATCAGATGTGCTAGATGGGAAGGAACTGAATGACGTATTGGGAATCAAGAAAGAAAAAGTGAGAACTAAAATATTTTAGTCCAGTGTGCCAGGAAAACAGCTTATGTGATCATATTGTATCTGTGCCCCTTTCTTCTTCCACTTGTTCCTTATTATCCAATTAAACAGTAAATAAACTTCCAAATAATTTGGGTCTACAACTTCCATAAAAATAAATAGCCAAATAGAGAAGATGCTTTTCTGGGCTGCAAACTCAACTTTTTTTTAAGAAGCAGAGAGCCCAAAAGGAAAATTACTCTTGAATATAATACTCTCACTGTAGGAGAAGCTTGAGACAGAAAGTTCTTAGAGCACTGGCTTAGGAACAAGATCTACCCATGTTAGGGAACTGGCAAAATCACAGTCCTCAGCTGCAAGTCCCCCCTTGCTGCATGGAAAACAATCTGCAAAGCAGGCAAAGCAGTTTCAAAGTAAACTAGCATCAGGTTCTGTTCACCTTAACTAACCATGTGTTACAAGCTGTAGCAAGCGGCCAGATACTTCGGTTCAGCCACCAAGGCAGGAATACTGATGATTGTATGTGCTGAAAGGGAGGTTCCCTGAGGCATCGCCAGGTGATCAAAGCAGAAGGGAAAGCAGCTTGGAGGACAAGGGTAACGGAGAGTCAGGCTTGGGCTGGCATAAAAAGAGTGGATACATCTAAGGTTGGAGATCACTACAACTCATTCATGAGCATGAAAGAGGGAGTCATCAAGCAACAGAGAAAAGAAACAGAGAAGACATATGGCTAAAGGCAAGAGAGGAAAAAAGCCAAAAGAGTAAATTTTTTGGAAGTACAGAATGGGGGGGAAGCCAAAGGCTACTGCCGATCAGCATTTCTTGCCCTATTCTTTTCTGCTGTCCTAGGAACAGCTTTTCTTCTCACTGTTTCTAGACATGTTCCTTCTCCTCCTGAATCAGAAGGCATTTCTTACTGTCAGCTGTTCACAGGGTGCTAGTTTGTAGGCAGGAGAAAACACGACTCAATGGGAGGAAACTCCAAATGTTATTCAGAGATTAACTCGGGCAGCAGCTCTGCCCCGTGCCTCTTCCCCATTCAGAGATCCTCCCCTCCTACCCAAGGTCACCTCCTACACATGCCTTAAATCACACTTCATGTCTGACATTTACATAGCACTCGACAGCATCTCATTTCCTAAGTCATTAAACTGTCATAAACATTAAACGTTACCATAAAATAAATGAGTTCCTTTTCCAAGAAATTTGTTCTTTGAAGCTGGAAACCCCCTTTTGCATAGAAAGATGGATGGACAATAGGGAAAACTAGGACACGATGGGATTTGACTACCTGAAGTGCTTGAAGCCCAGGTGAAGCAGAACTGAGGCTCTGAAGGAAATCATAAAGTTCTGTTTCCTGAACTGGCAAAGACCAGAGCCTCAGGAAAAAAATGGACATTACTTAGCAAATGGAAGAAAAAAAGAAATCCTTTCAGTATTGCATACACACACAGTAATCATTTGCAGCTCATAGCTTGGAAAGGGTGCTTTATTTCGTTTCAGTACAGATTCAGTCCAGTTCACAGAGAACAGATTAGTTAATACATCTTCACTTTGCAGGAGGAATGGGCATGAACACACAAGCACTCAGTCACCAGCCTTTTATAGGCAATTTATGCAACTTTTGCCTCGAAAGCATCATGTATGGCTCACAGGTTTCACTAACATACCATACAGGAGCACCATATCATCATCTCTAGAAAACACAAGACATAAGGATGTAAACCTCAAGGACTGCTAAACTATATATATATGCTGCTTCGGGATTTAACTTTGAAAATTCTGTTTCTGACATCAACTTGAAAGTTTGTTTTAAAAGAACGTGTCCCTGCATAATATGTGTTCTTCCTTGAGGCACATGTTCAAGTTCAGGCTACGAATAGCAGTCTTCACTTCAAGCAGCCACTGAGAGCCGAGGACTTGGAGCAGCTAAAACTCTCTTAAAACCAGGTCTCCAGGTCTTGAGTGAGCTGCCATAGCAGCTAACAGGAAGAAGGGTACCTGAACCTGAGCAGAACAAAGCAGTCTCCCAAGTTTAAGCTTTTTATTAAAACTTGAAATAGCAATGAAGGCAAGCGTGTTAGCTAAATCAGTTGCTGTTAACCTACCAAACTTACCTTCCATTATAGATATAAGGTCTGGTAGCGCTCATGAGGCTTTGTGTTTTTTGAAGAACAACACAGGACTCAAAGACTACAAAAGCTCATCTATTTCCCCTGCACATCCAGGTTTGTACCAGGTGGTCTTAAAAAAAAAGACACTGTCTCTTTACAAAACCTTCATTATTTATATCAAAGTTCTCTGACAGACCCAGTACAAACCCTCCCCATCAGACAGAAGTTCTATCTTTAAGAAGAATGAAGCTGATAAATAGTATAGGCAGTTATCTCCCATATGAAGGGGGAAAAAAAAAAAAAAAGCAAAATCCTCTTTTATAGAGGGATTTAAACCATGTTGGCTGTAAGGTTGAGAAATCCCCAATATCCTCCACAATATGAAAGCAGCAGGAACTTGGAAAATACAGAATGAAGATGAGACGACAGAAAAAGAACTATGAAAGATACTTTCAGACAGAAGCATGTTTCAAGTAGCTTAGATTTTCAAAGCCATTTTAAAAGTTTTGTGCACTTAACTTGCTACTGCATACTTAACTATTTTTCTGATCTTTCCACCTAATTACTTTCTCTCCTCTGAAAAAGCAACTGAAAACATGAAAACAGATCACAGGAGAGACACACAGTGAAAGCACCAAGTTAGCATACACCATCAAGTACAGAAACTATTTTATAAACTGTCAAATATAAGAGCAACATGTCAATTTTAATTCCTCCTGCACTTCCAGTAGTCATGTTCTGACATGTTTAAAAGGAAAATGACCAAAAGTTCATGCCCAAGCTCCTCAAAGTTTTAAACACAGCATCTTATAACTGAGAAAACACTGTTTGTCTTTTTATTTGCAAACTAGTTTGAAATATCTTACAATGTACTTTTATTTTTCTAAAGAAACAGCACTTCAGAACTGAAAGACAGCGTGCCACTGGAAGTTAAGGATTGTATTTAAAAAACCCTTACTAAAAAAAAGGTTATATAGGTACGATGAATTCATTGCATTTTAAAATCAACTACTTAAGCATCTAAATGATTGAAAATGAAGTGCAAAATCAGAAGTCTAGCTGCAGATGAGGCTGCAGAGTTGTGCTCAAGATGCTAGAGCTCTGCCTATGGCAGGCACAGGAGCCGCTCACAAGCGAACTCACGTCTGTCTCAGCCACGAATCCTGCAGACCTGAGCGACACCGCTGATCAGGTCAGTTTGATCTATGTAATATAAACTGTCCCTTTCTAATAAGAAGGATATTAACTAAAGCTTTCAGTTAAGCAATAGAGCTTTCCTCAATAGCAACAAAAAATAAAAATGACATGCTTGCTCTGTTTCAGGCACTTTCAAGATCATAGTTTATTTACTGTAGGTAAAAAGCTAGTATACAGATTAAGGAATTCCTTAAATTTCAACTCTACAGCTATACACCATCTAGTATTCTTGCTCTCAGTATCAATCAAAAATGTTTCTAAACACCTGTAAGCCCCACTATGAATCTGCATTGTTATGAGGAAAAAAAAATAACATAAAAACCAAAAATCGATGCTTAATTTTTCAATGCATAATATTTACACTGTGAAATCAATGAGAGATAACAAGCAGTGGCAAAGAGGCAATAACTTTTTAAAAGCCAAAGTTGTATATGGTGTGGGATTTTTTTTACAGTAGTGTGCTAATCAGCATAATTGTATATAAAAAATTAAAATATAGAAGAGCATCCCATTAAAGAAATTTTAATTGCCTGAACTGCGGTCATTACTTGCTAACTGTTTACATGCAACACCTGCTAGGACTGATTTTCTGTTTTTAAAATGTAAAATGGACTATGAGGTTTGAAAGACAAACAGTAATTTGTGTACAAAATCAAAAGCTGCACTCAATTTTACTGGTCATGGGCCTCTCCCATACAGGAGGGGGGGGTGGGGGGAAACAGTACAAACAACGATAGAAAGTGGTCTCTTTCCATTCGCTAATTATCAAAGGCAATGCATAGACTGAGAATACCCAGATGTCAAACTCTGTAGACACTGGAAACAACTTTCACATACATGCTCTTTACAGGAGGCCTTTCTTTCCATCAAACGGCAATGCCAAAGTAAGGGGCACCAGGTGTACTAAGTAATTCTTGCAAAATACTAAGATGGGGCAGTTGTTAATATACAATTTGAACTATATATACAATATAATGGAATGTATCCCATCCCAAAACTGGCTTATGAAACAATTGGACCTTTCTATACTATGACTCAGCTATCGTTCTAATGAAAATGTAATTACACAAGAGACTTGCATGAAAAGTAAAATTTAGGGGCCGCTTCACAGGAACTACTGACAAAGCTGCTTAATGGCATTTCTGCTTTATAGTAATTTTGTCAGATATAATTGAACAACATCTGTGTACAAAATGTCCTGACAGACACTTCAACATTAAGCTTTGGTGATTTAAAAAGGCCCTTTTAATCTGCTATGAATTGTACTGCAGAAGTACTGATGCATGTACACATCTGTGTCAGCTAAGACTAGTAATCCAGCTGCATGCACATTTCCTCCTTGAGGTGCTTTCCCCATTATACCACTTCAGCAACAGTAAGATGAAAAATAGATTAAACAAAGTATTTGAGATAACTTGAACTGAAAAGGAAATGGAATGCCAATATGGCAGTAAAACCTTTTTCTGTTGTTTTTATAAACAGGAAGGTCTCTTGTATCAGCAGAGTCCTGTATACAGATACACAGAGAAGGAGGGAATACACCACTTATAATTCCCATTAAAGAAGAGCCAATTCATCATGTGAGAAGGTACAAATTACAGAAAACATGAATAGTCAATAGAGCAGAAACAATTGGTTCACATGAAAGAAGAGAACACTTCAGTCTGAATGCAGTTATTTTGTGAAAGCTGCTACAACAGCCCACAGAACCTCATTTGTGTTGGCTTTCATACATTCAACCTCAGGGTCTAAATCCAGAAGCTGCCGCACTCTCTTTGTAGCTAAATCATACTGCTCATCCAAAAGCGGGGCAAAAGCGTTCTCCAGAACATCTGAAGCATGAGCTAAATAAACGAGTGCCAGCAAGCGCTTGTCCATGCGGTGAGGGTCGTTCACCCATTTGTCAAGGACTGCTTCTTGAACCTTCTTGATGAGGCGCTGTTTGATGTTGTTGTTGGTGAGAGGGTGCGTAGTCATGTCAAAAAGAAGGAAGTTCTGTTTCTCTGTTGTCAGTACACCTTTTTCCACTAGATTTTTAGCTAACCGTTCACGGACATTTCTTAGTTGGTAGTGCAACTTCAGCGGGTTCCATGTTTCACCTAAAAAAGCAAACAAAAAAGCCAAGTCAGGAAAAGTTTAAGCCATACTATTACAGCAATTCTTCCCCCGCCCCCCGCTGTGGTGAGGAATGAGCTGTCAATTTCACACAGCTGACTATTACACTAAGATACTGTGTTAATGTCAGCATTTCTCTGATCTCTGACCTACCCAGACAGAGGCGTAGAGATAGAAACCATGAGAGCCTCCTTGGAGAAACTTTAGGCATACGTTTAAAGTTTGGATGATGCTAGCTAAGCCACGTCTTGATTGAGAATATGACAAATAAGCGGTCTTGTACTGAAGAAAAACAAAACCAAGAACCAAGCCAGTCACGAGTAAAGAAGTTATTTTTAACAATAAAAATAAAACCAAGCATATCCTCCAGTCTTGTGCATTTGTGTCTGCTTCCGTTTCAGAGACGGGAAGAAGCGTTACTGCATTTCTTTCTGCCACAGAGACAAGCTAAGGCACACCTTCCCTGTGCATTTCTCTATTTCTTCTGGCTTTCATTTTTCTCTCCCTTCCTGCCCCCACCAGGTGAAACAGTGACCATGCACTCTGTGTCTGTGTACAAACAAGCATACATAGGGCAGACACTTGAATATTAATTTCTATTAAAATTACTTCTAATGCTTTTTGTTAAGGTAGGAGAACTGGGCCCTTCAGAGTGTGTCCCTATATGTGCAAAGAAGGGAATTTAAAAAGCAGGAAAATCAACATCAGCAGGTCCTGATTAAGCTAGACCATGATGCTTAGTGAGATGGTTTCATGGTGGACCTGGCTTTGCCAGGTTAACAGTTGGACTTGAGGATCATAAAGGTCTTCTCCAACCTAAACAACTCTATGATTTTATGCTAAAATTGTTGAGCACTGAGAAATCCAACTTTGCTTAAGAGTGTTTGTTTAGCAAGCAAAAAAATTTAGGTCTATCCTACCTAAGTATTAAAACCCCCTCAACAGCAATGAGCCTGTTGCTGGTTAGAGCTGTGCCCTCTATGCTTTTTTTAAGAAGTGAGAGAAGAAGCAGCATTAAGTATTTCTTACATAGGGATTTTCTAAAAATGATACAAGAATTTCTGTGTCAATTTGTTTCTATATCAGGAAGCTTTTGAATTTTTTTAAAAATTATTAATTAAAATAATCAACCATGTATGACTCCAAGTATCCAAGTAACAGTCAAGTTAAGTAAATAAAGTGACATCAACTGCATAGTGTATGGCAGAGAACCCACACAGGCCTGAACTATCCAAGCCCCTACAGGCCCTCACTGAATGTGATTCCCTAGCTTAACCATGAATTACTCTATCGCACA
Organism: Trogon surrucura; assembly: GCA_020746105.1. NCBI lineage: Eukaryota > Metazoa > Chordata > Aves > Trogoniformes > Trogonidae > Trogon > Trogon surrucura. The sequence goes on along the minus strand of CM036658.1, from coordinate 76,401,081 downwards.
CACAAAAAAACCCCAGTCTCCCTACAGCACTTCACAGGGCAAAGGCTACCAGATTTTTCTGCATTTGTTAAGTGGACGTGTCTATACAGTAATAAAAATACTGTGCTGACACCTTGTGACCAATCTCCTCAATTACACAGACACCTCTCCAAATACAGACATGAAGATGTGACATTTTGATCCAAACCTCCTTATTCCCTACACTTGCTTCTCTTAGAGGTTATCTTATAACCAGCATCAGCCTGGCAAGTATCACCTTACACGACCATATAAATATTTCCATGATGGCATTGACCTCTTGTAACTTCAAGCAGTATTCTTCATATTGCTGAGGGTTATGGATAGAGTAGGTATTTTCCAGGATCAAGCCCTAAAGCAAAATTCTGAAAGAGTTTATTAAAAAAACCAAAGTACCGAAATATTTTTCCTTCAAAGGGAAGTCGTCTAAACCACAAGAAATACAAAAAAATCCTACTGACATCCAAAAAATAGTAATTAACAGCCATTTTCAAGTAAAAACAATTGATCCAACTCTTAGCCAGGGCACTGACAATGACTGTCTTCCCAGAGCCAAAGTTCAGTAGAGTCAGAAAACCCTTAGCTTCACCCAAAGAAAACCTACAACATTGTTCATTCATTAGTTGACCTTTTTTGTATCAGTGCTGACTTGATATGCTCTGCACTGTGAAAGAAGGTGAAATGTCGGCACAAATTGTGTATTTGGGACAAGAAAAAAGAATTGTTTTTGCAAGCTGTAAAAGCGGAGAGCCGAGCAAGACCTGAGCTGCAAGGCTGTGCAGCAGCCGTGCCCCCTACTGACAAAGACTGTTTTGTTCTCCAGTCTCTGCTTGACAGCCGAGGACCGAGAGGGGAAGGCACGGCAAGGACAGGAGTGCAGGGAAGGCTGTTGAAGGTGGTACAGGACTACAGGGAAGAACATAACGAAAACAAGAAGGCAGAGAAAGACGGAGAGATACTCTTGCTCATTGGTTGTTTTAAGTAGCAGATTTAGACAATTCCAAGTCTCATTACCCCTACCTCCCAGAGTCATGTTACTGACAAAATAGTGGGCTTTTTTTTCCTTTATCGTTTGCACAACTGAAGCACACTCTGATCTACTTTGAAGGGTTTGGATTAGAAGGGACCTCATTTAGTTCCAACCCCCCCACCATGGGCAGGGACACCTCCCACTAGACCAGGCTGCCCAAAGGCCAGTCCAAGCTGGCCTTGGACACTTCCAGGGAGGGGGCTTCCACAGCTTCTCTGGGCAGCCTGTGCCAGGGAACTGCATTTTATGTGTTTTCTAAAACCAGACAAACCCTGTTGATGAATTCTGGCTACAGGAAACAAACAAATGTGTCAAAGAAACAATAAAAGCACTACATGTTGGAAGGTGGTCATTGCTAATTTCAGCTTCAGTTCTGTATTCTGAGGATACAACTGTTAACTGCAATTGTAAACATGACATCTAATTGACATGGGGTTTTTTTTCAACAATTTACTAGCTTTATAGGAAGAGCTGCATGCAAGATACTCTTCTAGAAGACTTTGTTTTGAATGGCAAGAAGTATCTAACATTTAAAACTATTTACTACATTTCTCCAGTTAGAGGAAAAATAGAACTCCTGATTCTATTGTTTCTTTACGATTAATGGCCAAATTATTCTCAATGTCTAGCATCTGAGCAGCAAGCTCCTTATCTCCTCTCTTTATCAAAAAATCTCAATACTGAACCCATAGATCTATACTCCAGAATTCTTCTAATCCTCATTTCCAATTACATGGAAAGGCAGTTACGTCTCCAGGGTGCAATCCTGACTGATTTCAGACTCAGCAGAAGGCACGTCTTCCAGCTGAGATGTCCTCTGACACTTCCACATAGATTCTTCCTGCACCAAGTTAAGTCAAAAGCAACAGTTACTTATATTTGATTAAAGGCTACAATCAACAAGAGACTACCCTAGAGGACACACTAATTAACTTTTTTGCATACTTTCTCCCCAAAATCCTTATAGTATAATCTCTAGTGATGCCAGATAATTAGCCTTATTGGGGGAAAAAAGGCAAATACATTACGTCCAAAGCTTACCACTAAGCAGTTCAATCCAATTTTGCACTGTTTCAGGAGGCTGGGTCTCTTTTATGTGTTTCAGAGCTTCATCAAGCAGAACATCCCCTGTAGGAGCATCTGACTTGCAAATCACCTATGACAGAATAAAACACAGTCACAGTACTTCAATATTTTGACTTAATTCATATACCATAAACATTCACTGGAAAAGTCTACCCGTTGCCAAAACGAAAGAAAACTAAAAATAAGGAATCATTTCTAAAAATATGGAGTTTTTTAAAAAGGACCTAATCATTAAAGACATTTTATAACTTTAATGACAAAGCTATGTTACATCTTCAGTTGTCCATAATTTATACTAACCTTAACTGACTAAAACTGTAGTATCAATAACATGCTCAGGTCCCCATTTTTTTAAGGAACATAACCCATTAACCCAGGCAGGTTCATTGTTTCCTCACCAAAACAAAGTGTACTATAGTCTCTGATAGCAGTCTAGTTTACTTGCTTCAAGTCAATTTATTCAAAATACCACAGTTACACAATTAGGCCACGTGGCACTGAGAAATCAATTACGAACTGAAAAAGCAGGAAAATTGGTTTTACTCTTCCAGATAATCACAGATAAAAAAAGGTTTAAGACACCTGTATTACGGCTCTGAAGAACACATTGACCGGCAGCACCACACTCCACTCACTAACAGTTAAACGGTATGTATTAGGGAAAATACATACGTACTAATAAACCTCTTAATATGCAATAATAAATGCAGTGTCCTTTGTTATTTAATATCTTTCAACATTGTTTGAGCTGTACCTTCAGGACAGCGCAGGAGAACAACAAAACCAGTTATTCACAGCAACATAATGAGACTTAAGAATTTGAGTAACAACTTATTTACTGGTACAAGTAGTTTGTATAAAACACATAAAAATACATTTTTCTTTCTGGTTAGAAAAACCAGACCACCAAATGAAAACATACAAACTAAACTTGCCCAAGTCAGTATGTTTGAATTACAAAAAAAATAGCAACAATAAAAATCTATCTTTCTTTGCAAAAAGCAGAATTATTACAGTCTCAAAGCTATTTATGAAAATAACTACTAAATCTTGTAATTTAAATAGGTTTACAAGTTTGTAGTTAATAAGCATCAGGTAAAAAGATAATAAGCAACTGACAGAAAAACTAACACATCAACACAATTCCACATACAGGAGAAAGAAGCAAATGAAAGCTCTTATTTTTTGTAATGCTTCACAGTAGTTACAAAGGCATCCTGGAAAAGCGTTAAGAATCCTCTCAAGATACATCCTGAGCTTAGTTTTGTTCCATAGTTCTAATAATTTGTACTCCAGACCACACATTTTCATAGTGTCTGCAGAGACACTGAAATGACTTGCAATGGTAAGGCTGTTTCAACACCGCCAAGAAAACTCCCAAACTAGAGATGTGTACAAAATAAGCGAGACTAAATGAAAAGGAAAATAGCTGGAGAGATTTTTGTGAATACTAACAGGTCATTGCTTGAATACTGTTTCAAATTTAAATGTTATCTATATAGTACAGAAGCTATGTCTTTCAATAAAAATCACCATGAACAAACCAGTCCACAATACCAGGCTAAAAAGAAAAAAGTTACGTCTAAATATAAGAAGAAAGTATGTAAGATATGTTTACAAAGACAGTGTCAAAAAGTAGTTTAGGGTGCTTACTTTGGAAAAAAAATAAAATATACAAGCTTATTCTAGAAATACAGAAGATGCAGGATGCACTGTCAAAAATTTCAACATCTACATAAAACACCTAGAAAGCTGTTGATACCCATTCAGTGGAGAACTTTAAGACTAAACCTCTGTCAGGGAGGGACCAGAGAAATCTCATTATCTGTTACTGCAACAAGATTACACAGTCTCTCGAGATATTGTCCAGGTCTCCAGTTTGGGGAGTTAATCACATTTTAATCCAGACAATCACTATTTGAACCTAAACATATTATCTTTCTGATTTAGAAGTCTGCATCACAGACTCACTCAAAACCTGTATTCACTATATAAACTATTACTTATCTTCCAGTTTTATATTAATACTCTACATTTTTTGAAGTTTCTGTTAATTCTACAGGAGAATACTTCAAGTTTGGTTTTTAACCTGCTAGACTGTGGCTATTCATAGCCACCATTCAGGTATTCCTAAAACCATCCAACTTACTTAGTTTTCCTTCTTTTTAAAGCTCACTTTCCAGCAGTATTTTATCTTCTTTGAAGTGTCCCATATTTAGTTTCACAGTAATCTTAGTTACACTGGATCAATCCAGTCTGCTGCAGTTGGTAACCTACTACACACTATCTCACTTTAACAGGTAAGATGTGAAGTCATCTTTTTGATCTATTTCATTATTTAAAAAATGCCCAAACAAACCTCACTGAAGAAATAAAAACCACTTTTAAGTCTAGGATATACATGTTTTTTTCTGAAGTGCAGAAAACAGCTTTCCTGGATTATCTCGGGTCAAGATACTTCTCTCTACCACTGCAAAGTAGTTTAAGAAGCAAGCCTGAACATAATGTATCATGACAGTATGAGACTAAATATACAGACATTTAGAGGAAAGAACTATAAGGAGCATAGACTTCCTCATTCAGTTCAGTCAGGACTCTGCAAGGTCTTGTGAAGCCAGACTGAATAGTGAATTTGTTTCCAAGTTTACCGCTCTCTGCAGCCAGGCATACAGTTCTTTTTCTTCTCTGCTACACTGAATATTCACTGCACATGTTGTTCTGATTTTTCGCCCCTTCAGACACTTCCATGATGCTTCTCTTCCCCTTCCCTTCCCTTCCTAGCACATGGAGTCAGGCAACAGTGGAAGCCCAGCCACCTCTCTCCTATCTTCATGGATCTGCTCTTGAAGGATTGATTGATGAGTGCTTCTTGGCTAACTCTCTTCAGAGTCGTTAGCGGGAAACTGCGTGGGCTGGGGATCTTGTGCATTGAATTACGACAGAAGATTAAGCATCCACAAGAGAGAATTTTTTTCCTCTCTCTCTAACAGAGGAACTAAGGTAGAGAAAGAAATGAAGATCCTGGTTATTCGGAGATGATGGTCCTCAGCTTTACTGCAAAAAAAGGATCTCTTTATTTCAATTTTTCAGTTATTTGTTAGGTACTAGCTTTGTCTTGTATCCAACTACTGAGGAAATTTCAATTATAGAGAATATTCAATCTGCATTTTCCAATATGCAGCGTTGCAGTTAAGCAATGCTAAAGATTAAGCACTTCTTGCATTGTTTTGAAAGTAAATTACATCACTTAGTTTTAATACAAAAATTAATTCATGCACAAATCACTCAGAATTGTCAGCTACGAAGTACTGAAATTAATCCACCAAGGATTGGTTGGGATTTGTTTTTAAAAACTCAAATGATTTAGTTTGCTTTTTGAGGCTGTAAGGCAGCACAGAGTACATTTCTAACTTCAGTAACCACTACTGTTAGAAATTATTTATATATAAACTACCAACATTCACTTGTTTCTAAAATTCATATCAGTAGATAGAACTCCAAAACTGGAAAATGGAATTACATACTCAAAAGCCAAAAGAATGATGAGGTCCCCCCTGAGTCTCCTCTTCCCCAAGCTGAACACCCCCAGCTCCCGCAGCCTCTCCTCACAGGACTTTCCCTCCAGTCGCTTCCCCAGCCTCGTTGCTCTCCTCTGGACCCGCTCCAGCACCTCAAGGTCTGTCTTGCAGTGAGGGGCCCAGACCTGCACACAGGGCTCGAGGTGAGGCCTCCCCAGTGCTGAGCACAGGGGCAGAATCACATCCCTGCTCCTGCTGGCCACACTGTTCCTGACACAGGCCAGGATGCCACCGGCCTCCCGGGCCACCTGGGCACACTGCTGGCTCGTGTTCAACCAGCTGGACCTGGGAGTACTGGTTGACTTCTCTGCTGGGCCGGTCCCCAGCCACTCCTCCCCCAGTCTGTGGCGCTGCAGGGGGTTATTGTGGCCAAAGTGTGGGACCCTGCGCTTGGTCTTGTTGAACTTGGCCCATCAACTCAGCCTGTCCAGATCCCTTTGCAGTGTTTCCCTACCCCCCCACAGACCAACACTCCCCCCCCAGCTTGGTGTCATCCCCGAATTTACTAAGGGTAGACTCAAACCCCTCATCCAAGGGGAAGTTGGCCATTGGGTGGATCGTTGCTTGGGCATCAGTCAGCAGGCAGGGAGCAAATGCATTGTACATAAGCCTTTTGAGTTTTATTCCTCTTCTTAATTTTTTATTATATTTTTATTATTATTCTTGTTAGATTTTTTGTTATTGTTATTACTATATTTTGTTTTATTTTAGTTATAAAACCAGTCCTATCTCAATTCACACGTTTTACTTCCTTTTTTTTTTTTGCTTCTACTCCCTATCTCACTGGGAGGGGAGAGGAGTGAGCAAGCAGCTGCATGGTGCTTATTTGCTGGCTGGGGTTAAAACACCACAATCGGGGTGACCTTTAAGATCTCCTTAAACAAAGTGGAGGGGTGAAGAGAAGAAACAAAAACACTTCCTCATCCCCAAACATACAGGATAAAATTTAACAAAGAAAACCAACTCAATCCCTCCCCCAAACAAAAAACCAAAACACATCACAAACCAAAACTCCACAAAAGACACCAATAATTTTGCTTGTATTCTTTCCTGAAGATACACAGAGGTTATTTTTCTGTTTTTAAAAAGAATAAAAAAACTACCACAGTTAAAATTTCAGGTAGACAGAGCTGACAAGGTTCGCACAGAATGAAAATAACTGCTAGAAGAACCTTCCTCAATGCCTCAAGGCTGAATATACTTAAATGAAGTTAGAAGTAAAAGCTGTTTGTCTGAATAGAGATTCGATTCTTCAGAAGAGAAGGAAGTTGGGAAAAGGTTGAGGAATTTGTAACCTTTCATTTAAAAAAATTAGCAAAAGGTAATATTGATGGGGAACCATGCCATAAAAAAGAATTTATCTGTGGTGGAGAGACAGTATTTGACCATGTTTTCAATAAGCTTAATCTACAATTACATTCAAACACTGCTGAAGTACAAATTCTTCACAAGTGTGACTGCACATTTTGTACAAAGGAAAAAAAAAAAAAACAGTGGCAAAAGTAATAAAGTAGGGCCTCAAATCTTCAGCCTACTTCAATAAAGGATCTTAAAAATTTCCCCATCTTAAAAGTCAGTCAGTTCAACAAATTTAGCACGCTGGTCACATGCTCCAACCAGATATAGCTTTGTGTTCTCAGGGGCCCAAGGCACAATGATCATCTCCTTCCCACGTGTTTACAAGCACAAACTGCACCACACTGTACGCCAGAATTAAGCCAGTGGCTTGCACGATAAATCTGGCAGGCTGTCAGCTGGCCATTTCTTTCAGCCTCAGCCCACATTTTGCCAACACTGCAAAAGCCAGTTCCTTCAGCAGATTACAACCGGTGCGACTGGCTCTCAGCATTAACTGCTGCCACCACAGCCTGGCCAGAGCCACTGCCATCTGTTTGTGCAAGGTTCCCAGCAGCAGCAGGCACACGTCAAGTGAACAAAGGAGCAGAAAACAAGTACCCAAGATTTTCCAAGGCACTTCAGCTTGCCATTTAAACAGTTTTAACTTTGTGCATCTAAACTTCGGTTACTATTCAGAATCTCTACCCCCATGTGAACAGAAAAAAAAAAAAGTCTTCCTCTTACCACCATTTGCAACTTATAGCTACAATATTGCCTGGAGAATGACACAAAAATAAACGTTATCATTTTCCTTCACTTACCTTTCTTGTTAATAGACTTTTGCGCCTCATTCCGCAAGCCTCTAGCTGAAGACGCCCTCGCAACGCCAATTCGATTAACATACAGCCACGCAATCCTGAGGAGATGCAATCATTCCAGAATGATGTGTAACCCTGTGAAGAATGGAAAACAGTAAGATATCTCAATATCCACCTGAAAGCAAGTAGAAAAAAGAGGCTTACTGCGTTCTCTAAGCAGTTTTCCTGCTTTGTACACTTTTGAAGTAGCATCACGAGTCAGCTACCATTCCTGGACTGAAAACATGACTCAGGCCCTACTAGTTCTGACACTTACCCTCTGCTCTTTGAACAACAAGGAAATCTCAGGAAAAGTGATACAAAGTGAAACAGTGGGATATCAAGAACTGCGATACAGGATATGTAGTTTATACTTTTGATCTTTAAGAAATCAAGCGTTTGGCATTACCAACATCACAGAGGCTTACCTGAGTTTCCTGAGATATATTAACATAATTTTACATCCACAAACTATATAGCACTGGTAAAGTAACAACAATCTGAAAATCAATATTAAGTTAAACATGGAGTATACTGGAAACACAAATGGGCAGTCAGCACAAATCACAGATTTTCTACCTTGAATATAGTAAACCATAAGACAAAAGTTTTCAAGCAAATATTTGGAAGAGCTATTATTCTGTCATTTAAAGGCTTTGAAAACGTATTTTTAAAGCTTGACACATACTGTTCTTATAGGGACTGCAAAGCTGCAAACCACAAAGAATCACAGAATGTCAGGGGCTGGAAAGGACCTCGAAATATCATCTAGTCCAACACCCCTGACAGAGCAGGATCACACAGAGTAGGTCACACAGGAATGTGTCCAGGTGGGTTTGAATGTCTCCAGAGAAGGAGACTCCACAACCTCTCTGTTTCACCATACCACATCTACCACACTTTCATCTGTATTTCTGCATTCATAGCTTTCTGCTTAAGAGGCATAACAGAGCATTTGACCCTATAGATTGACTCAATATCTAGAAATGACTAAAAAAAAAACTTATAAAAAGTAATCTATTTCACCTACAGACTAGACTAGACTACTAGACAGTTCTTACATGTTTTTTTCAATATTTAAGTATCTAAGATCAAAGGAAAAAAAAATATTTCTCATTGTGGTCTATCTTTCGAGAAATGACTGTAGAAACACTTGGTATGATCCAGAAAGACCTTCCAAAATTCCAAAATGCATATCTGAAAATATCCACGTCAGGATACTTTTATTAGATAAAAGTGCTGCAAACAAGCGGAAAAAAAAAAAAAAAAAAAAGAGCAGGCACTCCCTTTCATAAAATTTATCTTAAACAGTAACAAAGGCTAGTTTAAATCAAGAGCAATTCAATTTCATTCTATTCAAAGATAAAAGCTGCCAATGTACAGATACACAAGATGCACATACCTGAAATCCAAAATATAGGAAAAGGTGCAGTATTTGCTCGATGAAAATAAAATACAAAAAAGTTGACTTCTATGTTCTACGACTTCTAATCAAACAGTGTCTTTACATAATAATTTTTGGAATTTTTGGAACACATATGCAAATCAAAAATCTAGTGCACAAACTTAACAGTTGTGACACAATAAATATACACTTCTACTCTCAAAAAGTGTTACCCTAGTATGTGAACAAGTACAATATTTTTTCCCCTTTGTTTAGTGACAAAAACTGAATTTATTTTTAAAGTGAATATATTTCAGTGAAGTGACACTTCTGCTCAGGGCAGCAATTACCAGATGTAAACTCCTCTGCTCCAAGTTATTCAAAAGACATGAAGAACACAGGCTGTGGGTTGCAGAGGAATAAAGATGACAGTATAACTCTGACTGGGAGGGGCCACAGAATGTCAAGTTTTTCAGTAAAGTCTGGAAAACTTCCAAGGATGGAGACTGCACAACCATCCAACAGTTTTTAATCAACTAATCCTGAAAAGCAGCTCAGAACGATTACATTCTTTAAAAACAGTACTGTTTGCTCTAGTGGGTTAGATGATATTAAAGCCATCAGAATGTATACTGCATCACCACTTTTTTTTTTTCCCCTCCTTTATTTTCTTTTCTTTTCGCTTCTCCCAGGCTCAGAGTTTGGAAGTGATAATCTTGCGACAGAAGATCATATTTCAACACACAGAGATTATACTGCTGTTAACTGACTGAGGAAGGAGATATTTTAGAATGGTCAGCGTCATCCTGAACATTTTTCATACCATTAAACTTATCTTTCCAGATATTTCAGGCAGATGGACTCATTGTTTTTGTCATTTACTGCAAAGACCTTAGACAACTCGGGTAACCTTCGCAGGTCAGCTTAGCACACAACAGTCTAAGTTAATCATCCTTTAAAATAACTCAAAGTTCCTGGGGCAACCGAAAGTAAGGAGAAGCAGACATTTACCTTCAACACTGCAAACAGCTTCTTGACACCTACTTTAAATGGCATAAGGTGTAACTAAAGAAAGGTGCACAAAATAGAAACAATAGTGCTCAGCACTGTTGAACTACTGCCTGTTTCTAACCTATACAGAAAAGTCAAAGGTCAACTTCTTTTCTGTGTTTCTACTCTACTATTTTTACAGGAAGGCAAAAGTTTCGAAGGCAAAAGTTTTAAAAAGATCCTTTAAATGAAGTTTGACAGATCGCAACGGGTCCGTAAACCACATATGGCTTGGGAAGCTCCCATTCAGTTGAAATCAGTGCACACTGGAGGAGCTGCTGTCATTCTGTGCACATCATGGCTTGGCCATTCCATGTTACAGGTTATGGAATAAGATAAGGATTTGGTCTGAGCTTCTAGCACTGTTCTCATTGTTATGCAAAATACCTAAGAGTCTCAAAACATGTAGGTTGAAGACCAAAGACGGTTATTTCGAGATGCAAGTTATTCCACCATTTAATGCTCTTAAACAGCACTAGTTTTCTCACAAATATTTTTTACTTTATCTGTCTTCCTACAAGTCTTCTTATGATTTTATAAACATCCTAACTCACTGAAAGAGTTGCTAAGCAGCAGGGGGGAAACAAGAAGTCCTACAAGGCAGGGAATTATTTTTGTCTGACACCAATCACACTAGAATAGCACTTTAAGCTATGAATAGTCTGCAAGACAAGATCAAAAGAATGTTTACAACTGTCATGTTTATTTACACAAACACAACAAAACAGCATTTTTTGTCAGAACTGACCTGGAAATTTCCATGTGAAATCTAGTTTTGCTAGACAAGCATAAAGGGAAATGAGAATAAAGTTTGTAATAGAAACTTATTACCATATTAACTTTGAAAGCTTAGACCTTCCACTCAGGTATGGAAAATCACAAAACTAAGATCCTTTTTATGCTTAAAAAATTGTCGAAAATTCATGTTCATTACACCATTTCTCTTCCACCATCTCCTGCAGCCTTTATTCACTTTGACCTCTTCCCATGCCCCTTACACAATTTCCAGCTCACACTGGTGTTCTGTTCAATCATCCATTAATCACTTCAAACTCTCACTTATTTAACAGTCAACCTACTAACAGTGGCCCTCAGTGTTATCCAATCTACTTCCACTCTCTGCTTTTACCTTTCCTCTTAGGCTGCACTTCCTGTCATCAAACTGTGACATCTTCTCTCCTACAGCACTCCAAAAAGGTACTGCAATAATGACCACTACAATTTATTAAGTATGAAAAAATCAGAATTGTAGAATGTGTTGGGCTGGTAGGGACCTTTAGAGGTCATCGAGTCCAACCCTCCTGCAGTGAGCAGGGACATCATCAACTAGATCAGGTTGCTCAGAGACTCATCAAGCTTGAGAGGACTCTAATGTGACCAAATAGGCCTGAAGGTTTTTGGCAAAGACCAGTGCCAAATACGTTAGTCATTTCTGCACAAAGTGATGCTGTCTTAAGAACTTGCATGAAACTTCAACATTATTTCACTTAAGCACACCCTGCCAACTTTCATGGAGCAGTCATTCAGTTACCTCTTACACTGTGCTACTGAGCTTTCAGGCAATTTTCGTGATAGCTCTACTTAAAAACAAATAATAAAACAGTAATTTTTTTTTAAAAAAGAAACAAAAAAAAATCCAAATATACTTCACTCAAACAAACCTCCGTGTTTTCTGTTTCCCAAGTGCAAATTAAAGCCACTCAGCAGTAATTGCAAAAAAAAAAAAGCCATTAAATTGCAGATGTGATTTTACATTTATAGACATTACCTCAAAATACTGATGGAGAAGTAATCTCTATCGAATTGCAGTGAAGTTTAAGAAAAAATCCTCCATAAAATTGAGTAAAAAAGACTCACATGAGGCCAGATAATCTTTTACTTAGAATACTTTGTTTTACAAGTAAAGTTACTAAAAATCTCTTCCTGTTGTAAAAATTCTCTTATTTTTTCATTTAATTCAAAACAGGAGAGGAGCAGTTCCACTACACCTAGCACAGACTGGAACAGAGTGGGGAAGAGTGAAAAACACATGAAAACCTCTGATTCAAAAGAATGTAAAAGAAGCACCTGCAGAGTTCCTAGCCTTCAAGATACAGGTATGGTATTAATAAAAATTATGTGTTTAACTTACTTGGTTAAGGCCACTTGTTTACAGGAAGTTGTAAAGCACAACACAGACTGTAGGCGCTAATGCATTCCCTGATCTAATCCAGTAAATCTCAAGCTATTATAGACTACTTTGTAGACCACAGAGCCATGACAAAGGCAAAACAGCTTTTGCAGTCTTTTTAAAAAGCACTGTAAAGCCATGTAAGTTTGTGAAGGTAAGCGAGGGCTACAACAGCCTGCTCACAAAAAAAAAAATTTCTTTATTTTAGCAAAACCAGGCCCCTCAGGCCCATCCTCAGATCCAGACAGACTTGTATTCAGTATCAGATGTCAGAGCTAGGTCAAAGTTTTTGGCCCTGACTCAGACTCAATTTACATTTATGAAGAATTGCAAAGGCAGAACTCCACTGGGATAATGGAAGTAACACTACGCAGCCTATACTTCTCTTATTAAAAGCCTTTTCATTTTACATTCAGACTTAGTACTCCTTAAACCCTCACCTGGCATCCTCTACTTAAAAAGCAAAACAAAAAGATCTATGGAAACCAAGTAAGCAAATTAACAATTAAACTGGAACTTCCTGAAGGAGAAACATCACTATACCTACTCAAACCTCCAAATTCCTGTTCTCAGAAAACTCCAAATTCTTCTTTTATGAAAGACTCAAAGACTTCAAATTTTAGTAAAGAATGCAATTTTTGAAACTTCACATACAGACGACAAATATATTGGTTTAACCCTTTCCAGCCATGCTAGCCCATGAGAAGGGGTGCTGGCCAACTTGGAAAAGTAACACAAAGCCAAGACGATTATTATAGCTCCTGAAGAGCCTGGAAATTCAAGCTGCTAGGCAATACATCTGTCAGTTCATCAAGAAGACATGAAACCCCTAATTTCAGGGTTTCTCAGCTAGGAGGCACAATTTTCAGAGTGAGAGCCGGGCCAGTCTTAGCACAGACACCCACTCAGAGTACCACTGCAGCCCAGAACTCCTGGTCTCAAGTGAAGCGGCCAACTCACCTTCCAGAGTAGCTGGGACTACAGGCACACAACCACCACCAAAAACCACAATTTAGGTTAAAAAAAGCTTTTAATTCAGCAACGAGTAAATTCTGCATTTACAGGTAGCCTGTTTTCCATTAGAAGAATATTTGAGAGGAAAAATTTTGATAAGCAGTACTTAGATGCTGAAAATAAAAAAAAAACAATAAGACTTCCTGAACTGTTGGAATTTGCTATTACTTTTATTCTTTACTTCTGCATGGATGGCATTCAGATAGTGTGTTGGTGGTAGCAATAAAAAACTCTGAGACATAAAACTACCATTTTGTTTATACACAAACAAGGGCCTAGCTTTCCCAAACAAGGGTTTCTTCCTTGCCATCTATTCTTTCCAATGTGCAGCAGACTATTTTTATAATATGTTCTCAGAAATCACAGATGACAAACACACTGGAAAATATTTTGTGTTTGCTGGCATTACGGGAAGTTATTGAGGTCAATTATCTCCAGGTTCAGTCAGTTACCCTCACGAAATTTACATGACAGCATAATAAAAGTACAGTTTGAAGACATGTAAAGCATACAAAGTTCTATTTTACTATTAAGATGAGAATAAGAAGAAACTGTTGTCAACAGATATATAGACTGAGATGGGCTAACTACAGTGAATGTGGAATTTAGAAAAAACAACAAAAAAACAACAACCAACCAACTACAAAAAAAATGCCCCCAAAACTCCAACAACAACAAAAAAAACCCTTTGAAAGTCAGTCTGGGTCATTTAGAGATTTGGGTAAAGCAAACTGCTGGTATAAATCTTCTGTGTGGGGTTGATTTTCCACATTACAGAGCACAACTGGCAGAGTCTGCCTCTTTGTAACCCTTACATAGCATATGTCATGAAGAGAGAATATACCAGCAATGTCCACTTTGATCAAAAGTTCTGAGAAAGAGACTTTGGTTTTGTATATACATAAATTCAGGTATCTTTTCTTAAAGGTACTTCAAATGGCAGATACAAACACTGGGGGGAAATGACATCCCCGTGTTTAAACACCTTCCCAGCATAAACATCTCTTTTGAACCACACCAATTATTTTTCCTTCAAGAGATCCAGTTTTACCGACCTTTGAAATCGATGTCACAGCATCTCATTTTAACCTCACAAAAACACAGTAACTAGAGAAGGTACATCCCCTCCTATATCTTTATCTTTAGCCATTTGAGGACTAAACCCAAGAATGCAGTCCAACAAAAACCTCAACTGTTGTTGAAGTCAAAGCATCTATGTTTTTCATTCCATCAAAACAGGTCGCTGTTTTCTCTCCTGAGCCCATAGCAGCATTTGCATAGTCAGATAGATGAGGAAGTAGTCTGTCTGAAAGGTAATGGTCAGTTTCCTCATCTGATTCATTCTTTATCAAGCAGGTGAACAAATTTCAGAGATCGCATGGGAAATGGAATGAACACAGTTGGGACAGACAGCAAAATGCACGAGTACCCCTTCAGTGACAATCAACACTTCAATGGACAAACTGCTTTCAAAACCTGCATAGCTTTCACAACGTGAATAGTTACACCTAGAACTATTCACTTAGACTTTGGGATAAAGAGCTAAGGCGGGGGGGGGAAAAATCATGCATTACTGAGCTATCTATATGGAAGTCATTCATAAGCACAATCTTCTCAGAAAACATAAAATGCTTAAAGCTTAAGGTATCACTTTATTCATCACTATCTTCAGGTCCCTGTTCTGGACGTCAGCAATTATTAACCTGAAAATCATAAATCTGAAGTTACATTATCTATATCTGACAGGACAGCAACAGCATCTCTTATTTTCCGAAGCAATAGCAACTCCTTTCAGAGGTGCCTGCCAGCCTATTATTAGGCAACGCAAGGCACAAAACACAATAATCCAAAATCACCATCTGTCACCCATTTGACACGTACCACAAATGAGAGGCAGAGACACTGTACATCAAACTACAGGCTGCAGCAAGTTGTATTTCATAATGAACTTAACAGTTGCAATAGAACTCTCACTTTTTTAGTAAAGGAGTTTCTCTCTGAAGTAGTAATTCTGGAATATACAGAAAGACAGCTAGTGAAGGCAGAGGAGAAAGGAGTAACAGAATACACTGTCCAGGTGCACTGCAGCAAGGTAAAAGTTCAGAGGAATTTTGATCTGCCACAGTTTTCATGTCAAAGATGGCTATTTCCTTCCTCTTGCATTCTATCTTCAATATTAGATCTGTTACAAGCAACTTTACAACTTTTATTTGCTACGAAGTCATGACTGTTGATGACAGACAGTGTTTGAAAGTATTTTGATTTTAATGAAGAGTACTAGCAGACTGAGAAGCACAGGGCTATCATATTCCAAAAAAAGATGAAAAACATTTTAATATACTGCTTCCTTTATGTAGTCTCTCTATAATTACTAATAATATTTTGAAATCTTGAAAGCAGTTGGAGTAATATCTTCTAGACGATATCTCCTTAAAGCTGCTTTTAAATCCAAAAAGCTAAAATACAAAATATAAGCAGTATGTGTTCAGAAAGTATAATGGAAGTACCTGTTTTACCATAAATTATGTTTCAGCATAGAATTTCAATACTTTCTGTTGATTCAAAAGCTTCTTTTTATGAATTCCAAACAAATCTATCAACAGTATTCCTCTACAACAGAAACACTATGTCCTCTTGGGTATTCACTTAAAGCCATACAATTAACTGGGGATACCAGCAGACAGCAATTGGAGAGGAAAAGGGTAAGTAAACATCAGCTTCTAACAACTGTACGCTGCTGCTATTGTTGCAGGTAAGTAAATTTCTTTTTTGTGACATTTCACAGAAATCAAAGACAGTACCTGAATTACTATAATAAGTTTATGCATTCTTTAAAACCCTTAGAAGTTAGTATTTTGTTTAGGAACACCATCATTCTATAAGGAACAACTATGGCTATTTCTGAATCTCTTAATGGGGGTAGAAGTCAGCAAGACTGATGCTATATATGCTTAATTTAACATTGAGCATATTTTTAAAAGTATCTGTCCAACAAATATGATACCTCACTTTTTCCAGTCCAATCTAAAAACTTTAACCACATCCTTTTTCAGAGCAGGAAATTTTCAGTATACTGCTGCAAGGCGCTTCTCAACATAAAAATAAGCAAATAGAATCACAGAATGGCCTGGGCTGGAAGGGACCTCAGAGGTCATTTTAATCCAACCTCCCTGTGTGGGCAGGGACGCCACCTCTCGACTAGGTCAGGCAACACGTGAGAACTGAACGGGAATCGAACCCGTGACCTTTGGTGTTTCAAGCACCACGCTCAACCCACTGAGCTAAACCGGCCCTCAATAGGTGGCCTTCATTATAAAAATAAACGCAAGATAAAATAAATTAAAAAAATGCACAAACTTTTTGAAGTTCTCAATGACAAAGAGAAAAGCCGGGCAACACTAGGAGAACTAACTATATTTATTTTGATAATTTGAGGCTCTTAGGTCCTCTTGTACAAGTAGTCTGCATTTGTTGCTCTTCAACTGGGTGCTTATTCAGATTTCTATAATGTTCTGATTCAGCTTAGACAGACCTCAGACAGACAAAAACCATATAAAGCATCTCAACCTCCAGTGAGAACCAATTAAGTGTCTTTATACCAACACCACTAAACATTCCTATAAGACACTGGGGGAGAATACAGAAAATATAAAACAATCTTGGAAGAAGAGAAAAAGGAAATGCTTCATTGCAACTTTCATTGAATACAGACTGGAACGTCCAAAATTATTTGAACCATCAAGGTAAAATTAAGCTGCTCTCACCACAGGCATCTCATTACACGAACTGATCCATTTCCACCTTCAGGGGACCAAACAAATCTGTTCTTCTGTATCCACTGCAGGTTAATATAATTTACTCTATCTGAAGATAAGTGTAATCACAGCACAGAAGCTGCAGCTGACAATGAGTAAGTCACAAGAAAAGATGACATGGTAAAATTATGCATATGCTTTAATGACCTGAAGATTCTCTATTACTTTCCAGTACACATATCAATTTATTAACTCTAATAGTTATCCATTCATTACCTCTAAAAAATCTTATCCTCCGTGACATTACAGTACTGCACAATGCCAGACAGACTAACATACAAAATCAAACTCAGGTTTTGTGGCAGCATATTCCGTGAAGGCCCAACTCAACTTCCTTTGGCAAGAAACAATGTGTTCTTACCCCAACCTATTCACACTCAGCTGAAAATGAAAACTTCAAGGTTAGGGTTTTGCTTAAGTAACTCTTCAATAATAGTTTCATCTCTTTCCTCCTCTATAGAGTAGAGAGAAGAAAAGCTTTCACAGTTTTGGACTACAAGAACAATTGTAAGCTGACAACATGCTCAACTTTTTTTTTTCCCCTCATGTTTAGGTTCTAAAAAAACAAGCAACCCTGAAATAGAAAATTGATTTTTGGTTGTGATGGCAGTAAGATTCAAAGAAATTTATTAGTATCTAGAAAAATTACAAAGAGACAAACCCTCAATTTTTCTTATAGGATTGTTTTCACATCTACTATATGTTGGGTTTTGATCTTTACTGCTTCTACAGACCAAAGTGTTTTAAGACATATTTGGTCAAACGCATGACCCAGCTACACCTGACAGGAAAGCATTCAGAGAAGGCTACTTTGTATGTTATACAGACATATATTATATGAAATAATCAAAAGCAAGAGATTATTTTTTCTGGTAGCTCTTAAATGAATATAAAGGAATTTCAGACCACTAAAAGAAACACAGTTCTGTATCTACATAACTGGAAAAAATAAAAATGCATTTCTGAACACAAATTAATTTTAGAAGACATTATTCCTTTTATCAGCCACCCTTGAAAAATAATAATCATAGAAACATTAAATGTCAGGGGTCAGGAGGGACCTCTAGAGATCATCCAGTCCAATCCACCTGCCAGAGCAGGATCCCCCAGGGCA
This sequence comes from Trogon surrucura, assembly GCA_020746105.1. Lineage (NCBI taxonomy): Eukaryota > Metazoa > Chordata > Aves > Trogoniformes > Trogonidae > Trogon > Trogon surrucura. Next base: position 76,382,627 of record CM036658.1, on the reverse strand, counting down.
GCCACACAGGAATGTGTCCAGGCAGGTTTTGAAAGTCTCCAGCGAAGGAGACTCCACACCCTCTCTGGGCAGCCTGTGCCAGGGCTCTGTCAGCCTCACAGTAAAGACATTTCTCCTCATGTTGAGGTGGAACTTCCTATGTACTAACTTAAACCCATTATTTCTTGTTCTGTTTCTGGGCATCACTGAGAAGAGATTGTCCCCTTCCTCTTGACACCCACCCCTCAGGTATTTGTATACGTCAATTAGGTCCCCTCTCAGCCGTCTCCTTTCAAGGTTGAACAGCCACAGTTCTCTCAGTCTCTCTTCATAGGAGAGGTGTTCAAGTCCCTTAATCATCCTCGCAGCTCTCCGTTGGACTCTCTCCAGTAGGTCCCCGTCTCTCTTGAATTGGGGAGCCCAAAACTGGACACAGTATTCCAGGTGTGGTCTCACCAGCGCAGAGTAGAGGGGGAGGAGAACCTCCCTAGACCTGCTGGACACACTTTTCTTAATGCACCCCAGGATCCCATTGGCCCTCTTGGCCACAAGGGCACATTGTTGTCCCACGGACAACTTAATGTCCACTAGGTCTCCAAGGTCTTTCTCCACGGGGCTGCTTTCCAGCAGGACATCCCCTAATCTGTACTGGTGCCTGGTGTCATTCCTCCCCAGATTCAGGACTCTACACTTGTCCTTACTGAACTTCATGAGGTTCCCCTTTGCCCAGCTCTCCAGCCTGTCCAGGTCTCACTGAATGGCAGCACAGCCTTCCTGGGTGTCAGCCACCCCTCCCAGTTTCATATTACCAGCAAATTTGCTGAGGGTGCACTCTATCCCCTCATCCAGGTCATTGATGAAGATACTGAATAAAACTGGGCCCAGTACTGATCCCTGGGGAATACAGGCCTCCAACCTGACTCTGTGCTGCTGATCACAAACCTCTGAACTCTGCTGAGCCAGTTCACAATCCACCTCACAGTCCAATCATCTATCCCACATTTCTTGAGTTTATCCACGAGGATGTTATGGGGGACAGTATTGAAAGCCTTACTGGAGTCAAGGTATATGACATCCACTGCTCTCCCTTTATCAATCCATTTGGTCACACCTTTGTAGAAGGGTATCAGATTAGTCAGGTAAGATTTCCCTTCGGTAAATCCATGCTGGCTACTCCCAATAACCTTTTCTTCCAATTGATTAGAGATGGCCTTCAGTATGAGCCGCTCCATCATCTTCCCAGAGATGGAGGTGAGGGTGATCAGCCTGTAGTTGCCAGGGTCCTCCTTCTTGTCCTTTTTGAAGATTTTTGAACACAACACACCCTGAACTTCCGAATATTCAAAATATTCAAGCAAAAAAAATCTGCTAGACGTATACTCTGGATTTTCGCAAGTGTCAAAGGAAAAATATTCAAACTTCAAGGCATTTGCAACTGAAATAAACTGGATTTATCTTCGTTTTCTTCAGACTAGATTAAGGGTCTATGCAAACCTATATCCAGCTAGCTCTCTCCTGCAAATCTTACCTTCCAAGTAAGCCATCACCTTCTCAAACCAGAAGGCTGCAAGAACATCTAATGACACATCCTGAACTATGCAACTTTTGAAAATTAAGAAAGAAAAGCAAACCAAAGCGTAGAGGTGTTTATTACTGGAATACTACAATGTGAGGTCTTAGATGTCTGGCTGCAATCCCTCTTGATTTCCTCTTTTGATGCAATTGAAATCATCAGCCGTTTTACTGGAACATTAACTGTAGTCTAGTTATGAACAATGAGAAAATCTCTGAAGTATTCCTGACAGCCAAACACTAGAAATACTTTAGGAAACCAAGCATACATATTCTACAAGGCACAGTATCGTTGACAAGAAACTTGTCAGGTATTTGATTAACCTGTCACTGCATTTAAGAATAAGTAACAAACAGCAACTGCTGTCAACTGCTGAAAGCACTGAAGCAAAGTGCTACTGCACAGCTTTTCAAGCACGTACACAGGTACGCATTACACAGACATTTCTTCACCAAAATGAAGACAATTATAAAACCAAAACTTTGCTGTAGAGAAGCCAACTAATACTGCACATGCACACTGCTAAGCTCCTAGGAAACCCCTTTAAAGAGTCTGACTATTCATGTAGGAATGAAAAGACAAACTTAGAGCCTAACTTTCAGCTTGATTAAGTGTAGACACATGCAGATAATGACTTTAAATATTTGCATGGTTCTTGCAAAGCTACCTTCTACCAGGGTCCAATCTCTATTCTGCATACTTGCTGGAGAAAAAAAAAAGAAAAAAAAGTAATTTGTTCCATAACCTGCAAATTGATTTCTACACTACCAGCTACTGTCACTGAGCATAAAAGCTGACATTTTTTGAAATAAATGTTTAATTAGAACTGGTGCTTAAATTCTCCACTTCAGATATTCCACTTTAAAAACCACCCACAGCTCTAAGCAAATATAGCAGCATCAGAAAAATAGCTTGCAACCTGCCTAGATCTAACAACCAGAAGCTTATAGCACAAACTTTGCATGTATTTAATGTCTCCTAGTGGTGGGCTTACCCTGGCTGCCAGCTAAGCTCTCCCCCTACCCCAAGCCCTCCGCTCAGCAGGATGGGAGGAGAGAATAGGAAGAGCAAAAATGAAAACCGGAAACAAATAAATGCCCCAAAACTAAGTAAGGCAAACAAAAAGCACTCACTTGTCACCTTCCACAAGCAGACTGATGCTCAGCCAGAACACAAGCAATGACTATCCACTTCCTCCCCTCCTTTTTTATTGCTGACCATGACACTATATAGTATGGTATCCTGGTCTAAGCTAGAAAAGAACCAATTCTGTTCAGTGATTTTACTTTTCAGCTCCGTCTCTTCTAAAAAGACTGCACTCTCTGAAGTTAACAGCATGTTCCTGCAGATAGTGCCTCCTACTAGAAGTGATAATGCTTGATGTTTACAGTTGCTACTGATGACTGGTATGTAGAAAGGCTCTTGCTTATACTTGCTTCTGTGGAAATCAAGGTCACTGCTAAATCTTGTGTAACACATCAGAGGTGACAGAAAGTAAAATGTTGCACCTACAGGGAGGCATGGACTGATGACACCAAACTGATGAACAAAGCACTCCATTCCATTATAATGCTGAGGGATCACAAGGTTTAAGCCTTTTCTTCAATGGCCAGTGTCCCGGAAGGACTCTGTCCATTCTTCTGTCCTTGATCTGCTCCCTGAGCTCCTGCATCCGAGTTCCCAAAACCAGCTCCTGAATCCTCTTCCTGTCTACCATGGAGTCCAGTTTGGGACTTTCCCAGTGCCTGCCTTTTCTGCAGCATCATAAGCAATGGCCTTGGTGGGAGGGAGTAGGATAGTTTGGAAGGGAGGGATATTGTATTTGATATTAGTTTTGTATATATTTCTATCTATTTAGTTATTTTAATTATTTTCTTATTAGTGCTGTTACAGCTTCATTAAAGCCATTTTATGTTTCTGTTCCCTTTTGTAAGTCTCTCTGCCTTATTCCCTTGTCTTCCACTCAGCGAGATGAGAGGATTTAAAAGAGAGCACCTGGACGTCGTTTAGTGGCTGGCCCAGCCCTATCCCTTGACACACAGGATACTCCTCTGGTCAGCTGGGGTCAGCTATCCTGGCTGTCCTCCCTGCCAGCCTCTTCTTATGCACTTCACCCTACCCACTGTGCAGTGGGCAGAGACAGAAACAGAAGGCAGCCTTGACAGTATGCAAACACTACTTATTAACAGATAAAACATGGATTTGTTTTCAACGCTGTTTTGGTCAGGAATTGAAAGCATAGCAACACACTGGCTGCTATGAAGAAAGTTATCCCAGACAGGTCTAGTGCACATCTTTTTAAAACAGTAAGAAAAGCCTAGATCTGGTATGTCTTAATACAGAAAAAAATATGTCTAACATTGGCTAACTAAATAATAAGTGAAAGTTGACTAACTTTGACTAGCCAGGCCACATTAAAAATACAATTCTCTCCTCCAGGCTTATAAATACACTATATTTGCTCACCAATACAACAGCCTTCTGTAGTGGTCACAGTTTAAAACACTATGTAAAGCACTGTGTTATTCCAAAGTGGGAAGCTGTACAACGTTTCATTTTTAAGCATTTGGCATCTGGTCATTAATGCAGATGGACTGCCAGACTCGTATTTTGGGTGTGTTTTTTTTAAAAAAAAGTATACATGCATTTCTCTCTCTATCTAATCTCCCACTAGTTCCCTTTCAGTTTGTTCTTCTGAAAACAGATCTCTCACTTGTTTCACCTATCCAGGTACAAACAAGTTTCAAAAAAAAGAACTCTCTCATAATAATGCCACGTCAACATTTTCATTAAAAGATTTTTAAAAAATCCACTCGTTGCACTGTTCTTGCATTAAAAGGAACAAATTCTTCAATTTAGTACATAACATGTACTAACAGTAAATGGAAAGTCTCAGCCACAGACTGTAGACACTGCTGAAACAGATATTTCCCTTCTGCTGAAGCAGAAATTTCATCCAGCACACACAACGTAGTTGTAATTAGCACTTCCTAAGTTTGATCTATTAGCATACATAGAATCATAGAATCACAGAATGTCTTAGGTTGGAAGGGACCTTAGAGATCATGTAATCCAACCTCCCTGCCATGGGCAGGGACACTCTTAACTAGACTAGGTTGCTCCGGATGTCATCCAGCCCAGCCTTAAAAATCTCCAGGGAGGTGGCATCCACAACCTCTCTGGGCAACCTATTCCAGAGTCTTGCCACCCTTGTACTGAAGAACTTTTTCCTAAGATCCAGTCTAAACCTATTCTCCTTCAATTTAAATCTATTTTCCTTTGTCCTATCACTGGACACTCTTGTACTAAGCCCCTCTCCAGCCTTCCTGTAGGTTCCTTTTAGGTACTGGAAGGCAGTTATAAGGTCCCTCTCCAGAGTCTTCTCTTCTCCAGGCTGAACAATCCCAGCTCCCTCAGCTTGTCCTCATAGCAGAGGTACTGTAGCCCCCGGACCATCAAACACTCATCTGGCATTTACCTCAACCTAGCCAATAAATATTATATGTGATTTCTCCATTGTGCAATACAGAAGTCATACTTAAATGGTGACATAAGATGCTTCTCACACTAGAGACTGTTGAATGTGTAAGCACCAACATAGTATCAAGTGTCTACTGAAGTAAAAATGGACATGCCGTGTGCTGTGGTGTACAAGAACAGCTGGTTAAATGGAAACCTCATGGTAGAGCTCATGCACAAAAGACACCTAGTGTGGCAGTAAAGGACTCTAAATAATACAACCACATGATCCTATCTAGTAAGACCATAAAGGCAGGTGACTAGAAAATATATAGCAATAACCAGCTTACAGGTGCTTACAGAAGTATCAACAATAGAAAGATATGCAACGAGCCCAAAAGACTCATTTCTCAGTGTGATGAGTAAGTCCTGTAACCACCATAAATAATAAAAGAGCTCTGAGTGCAGTACCTCTCCAATTATGAACACCTAGCTTGCAAGACATACTATTTTATTATCTTAATGACCTATCACAAACAGTGAAAAAAAAAAAAAAGTTGAAATGGAGTAGTTTAGTATAAGATATACCAGGGGAGGTTGAAAAGGCTTGGCATGCATAATAGCGGTCTGCACTTAGACTACCAGTTTAATCATAGTAACACACACATTTGTGCTCCTACTTATCTGGGCTTACATACAGTGCACTTAGAGAAAGAGAAGAGAGAAGTCAAGCATTATTTTATGTGCAACCTAATAATTTTTATGTCTTTTAAGTGTATATGAAATCACTGTGTAGTAAAGTTTTGTGAATATTTCTGGAGGAAAATAAATCATTGAAATTGATCTAAGACCTGTTTGCAAGCCAGGAAAAAAACCCCACAAGTTTAAGGCAGCACATGACAAAGTTGACTATTATTTTTTTCTTTCTTTACTAAAATAACTTGATGAAGTACAACAAGGGAAAGTGTAGGGTCCTACACCTGGGCAGGAACAACTCCAGGTTCCAATACAGGTTGGGGAATGACCTGTTAGAGAGCAGTTTAGGGGAAAGGGACCTGGGGGTCCTGGTGGACAGCAGGATGACCATGAGCCAGCACTGTGCCCTTGTGGCCAGGAAGGCCAATGGCATCCTGGGGTGTATTAGAAGGGGGGTGGTTAGTAGGTCAAGAGAGGTTCTCCTTCCCCTCTACTCTGCCCTGGTGAGACCCCCTCTGGAATATTGTGTCCAGTTCTGGGCCCCTCAGCTCAAGAAGGACAGGGAGCTGCTTGAGAGAGTCCAGCGCAGGGCAACTAGGATGATTAAGGGAGTGGAGCATCTCCCTTATGAGGAAAGGCTGAGGGAGCTGGGGCTCTTTAGTTTGGAGAAGAGGAGACTGAGGGGTGACCTAATTAATGTTTATAAATATGTCAAGGGGGAGTGTCACGAGGATGGAGCCAGGCTCTTCTCGGTGGCAAACAATGACATGACAAGGGGTAATGGAATCAAGCTGGAACACAAGAGGTTACATTTGAGAAGAAACTTCTTCTCAGTGAGGGTGACAGAGCCCTGGCACAGGCTGCCCAGGGAGGTTGTGGAGTCTCCTTCTCTGGAGACATTCAAAACCCACCTGGATGCCTTCCTGGGTAACGTCATCTAGCTAGGTGTTCCTGCTCTGGCAGGGGGATTGGACTAGATGATCTTTTGAGGTCCCTTCCAACCCCTAGCATACTGTGATACTGTGAAAAGTTATGACCAAACATATTAAGAATATTGTCTATGCACAGGAAAACTGATACACACATTTCTTCACTATGAGGGTGGTGAGACACTGGCACAGGTTGCCCAGAGAGGTGGTGGAAGCCCCATCCTTGGAAGTTTTTAAGGCCAGGTTCGATGGGGCTCTGAGCAGCCTGATCTACTGGGAGATGTCCCTGCCCATGGCAGGGGGGTTGGAATGATCTTTAAGGTCCCTTCCAACTCTGACAATTCTATGAGTCTACGATTCTATTTACTGCACATCAGCTTCCCCTTCTCCCAGTAATGTAACACAGAAAAGAGTATGTGCTGTAGTAATTATCTGCTCGGTGGGTAAGGAAGTAGTTCTTGAATATACTGCTTGCAACACTTAGCCTGGCCAATTAGCCTTGCAAAGAAGGCCTGTTACATGTACCTTAATGAACTGTGATAAATGCTGCAGTATTTGAACTACTTTAGAGTCAAAGAACACCTGAAATAATGCCTCTTTTCCTTTAATACAAAATGTTAAGTTTCAGTCCCACGATTACTGCCCTTCTAGCAATTACGGGAATACTTTCTTATATATACTTCATGCAAACTTTTTAATGAAATCAGCTTTCTATAGGGAGAGGAAAAAAGAGTTACAGCTTCGGTTTTTTTAAGATCACTTTGAAAAACTAAGAAGCATCACCAGAAAGGCTTTGACAATGTTGCTTTCTTTGATTTACATGTGACAGCTTGACATGAAAGAAGGGACTACACTATACTCGAAGCGATCCCTGAAAATATAATATAGATTACAGATTAGCTATACTAAAAGAGCAGGTATAAACACACTAGCTGCATGCATAAGCATGACATATAAACACCATTTCAACACAAAGTCAACTGGTATCCAAAATACTGCTTCCAAATCAACATGTCCTCTGAAGAACTCAAGAGCAGGATTCACTCAGCAGCACAATAAAGTGGCACTTTACTGCATCTTGCAGCACACAGAACTGGGGTACTCCTGTCACAATTTCTTCCTTCTCCTAGCCTGTAATTTATGTTTGGACATGAAATTAAAAAAAAAAAGTACCAAAAACCTGTGTGCAACTACAAAAGAAAGAATTTTTCACCACAGACATTACACACTTTGTTGTTACTAGGCCCCGAACATTTGAGAAAAAGCACTTCTCTGTCAAGATTTCAACACATTCATACATCATTCTTCAGCTGAAATATGAACTCCCAGTAGACGCCTCTTCATGTTTCACTCATTTGCCTCAGAAATTTTCCAGCAAAACTGGAAAATACTGGAGCTTTGCATTGACATTCAGGCTGTTGCTGAAACATTTTTAATGAGGGGGGCAAAAAAAAAAAAGAAAAAAAGACTAAAAAGATTAAGAAGACTTTTAAAAACTTGATCCTTTGTTACAGAAGCAAAAAAAAAAACAACCCAGACTTTTGTACCATAATATGCATTTCACAAAGCCAAATCCTAGTATCTGGAAAAATGCCATCCAAATTTTGACTTCTTTCAAAATTCCCATTTCAGAAAAATGTGTTTAGGATTAAAGTATAAAATTCAGTAATAAATCCAGACACTAATATTTGTAAGAATAAAGCAACTACATTTTAGCACTAATTTGATCAACATAAAACAACAGCACATCTAAAGCTTGCAAACTATTTCCCTAATAACTTATTTCAATTTAACAAGAAAATATCATAAGCTGCAGGCCTTTGCATTACCTATTTGGGCAAAAAGCTATGCTGCAACACTAAATCTTCAACAGCAAATTAAGCTACTGCAGGCCGAATACAAGTAGTAAAGATCCAAGACAATTTCTGTACCCAACAAAGTGATTTACTGTTTTCACACAAATGACACCAAAGAAAGGATAAATAAACCCAGAAATATTTACTGCTGCAGTAGACCACAGTACACAATGATTATTTCAGTGTCCTTTACTTGAGTTTTCCTTTAGCAAATAAGGAATTAGTTACAGTTCAAGGAAGTATTTTATTTTAGTAGATGCCATGTCTCTATAGCTCCTTCAATTTGTTTGGTTGTGGCACACTGCATAGAGAATAGGAAGCAGGTGTATGTATTGCTGTATTTGAATATATTCGTATTTACTGAGAGAAAACTCCAAAAACGAGAAAAAAAAAAAACGCACAAAAAACTTCAGAGCAACATTTGTAGAGAACAGCCACCTAGCAACCTCAGTTTTCTACGCAACTGAGTTACAAGATGTCTAGAAGAGCTGTAATGAACAAATTAGCCTGTACTTCTCTCTTGACAGCTGTCTTTAAATAAGCTTGATTTTAATGTTTATTGTTTCCCTCTTTTGGGAGTGATGACCTCATATACTTCAGTAGTTCTACAAAATAACCTCCCTTTGGCTGTAGCTTTGACCTATCCTACCGCAACACTATTTTTAATCTAATTGAGCTAAGTATTTCAGTGAATATTTTTTATTCCTATAGCAACAGGCTATTGCTCTACTCTAAATGGATTGGCACAACTCCCTTTCTTAGCCATATTTCTGAAGGGTTTCCTAACTAGTGTAGGTGTTCTTGTGATGCTCCCTGAAGAATTCTAGCAATGTATTTTGTTCCAGTATACTACCTGCTCCTTCAAGGACGCTGCATCTGTCATGTTATGCAAGCGCACACATATTTCAGCACATATCCCCTACAACCTACCTTGACCTGGGAATACAGAAATACTTATGTATACACAGAAAATACAAACAGAAGAGGAACCATTGTGGAAAAGAGCAACCAGTACACATACATCAAGTACAATTTAGTTGGGCCAAATGGGAAAATAAACACAAAAAAACCCAAAAATAGGTCATGTCCAGGAAGCATGTGCGAAAACACTTAGTTGTGTTCAAGCACTAAGAATGGGATTGAGGCACGCTGTGTTTTAGGACAGCCAGAAGTTCCCCTCACTGAACTCGCACTGCAGCAAAAACCAGGCAAAACTCAAAATGTTTTGCTGTGGTTGTTAACAATCGTTGCCACACATCCTGAAAGCCGAATTCACATAAACGTTTAACAATCTCCTAGAAGCATTAAACTCCTCAATCCACCATTATTTGCATCTTCCTGAAAAACTCTCTCCTAAGAGTAAAGACTCTACCACCTACACTTAGAAACTATAAATGGTCACTCCACATGTGAGGTATTTTGTACACAATTCACATGGCGTTAAGCCATATTCACCAGTGTTTAACTTCAGAAAATTAATTACTTAAAAAAACCCTGAAAGCTAAGTTATAAACGCATACATATCAGTGACTTTTCTGAGAAAGAAGCTATTTTTAAGGAAACATGTCCTTTGACCAATTCAGACTCCTTTCTTCAATATTTCTTATTAAAATTAATCTCAACATCAAATTATTTTATTCTGCTGGAATAACAGGAAGGGTATTATCAGTTTCAAATTTACTGGTTTTCCACTGAGTTTATAGCTCACACATTTACCTCTGCCCTTCCCTTAGATTTTGCATAGTCAGTTACACTGAGTCCAGTCATGAGAAAGTCTCACACAAATGTCACAGTAAATCAATTCTATAGGAAGTACAAATTTTGTAAAAAGCATCTCCGGGTGCATAAGGTAAATAAGTTTTGTTTGTTTACCGTAAGAACAACAGAGACCAACAAAAAAAACCAGATCTTTGAAAATCTATAATTTTTTTCCAGGTTTAAAAGGAATAAAATTGTGACAAAATGGTTTTCGAAGTGTAGCTTGTGTACAGGGGTACAAGCAGATCAAAAACCAAGACACAAACCCTAGCGATACAAGTCTAACAAAGCTCACTGAGTGTGTATGCTACAGTTTCTGCATATAAGTCCCCTACCCTAGAGATGACATTATCATTCTTTGTCTCAACTGCAAAATCCCAAGAGAGCTATGGATATCTGCACAACTGTAATCACTAAGTTCCTTTTTCTATACGAAGGAATATTACACTATCTGCAGTGTGTGCCACAGTCGCACTTAGCAAAGTTACATCATTTTAACGTTCACCAGTGTAAAGTTGCATTTTTAGGCCCAGTGTTAACTTCTGATATACTCCAAAGACTTGCGCCACGTAATCCTTCTAGGCAGACAGAACACTCCCTACCTTGAAGTCCTTACAGCCTAAGGCTCACAAACTCAGCAGATCTAGCACACAATCCTGGAAAAAAAACAAAGAGCTGAAATATCATCCATGTTCCCCAAGGCAAGACCACCTAAGCAACCCTGCACAGGTATCTGTCTTGTCGCACACAACTTTCCTGCAACATTAGTTGTATAGAAAGAGAAAGGCACATATGCATAAGTCTTCAATGGAAGCACACATCACTGCGAGTATCTACTTAGTTTATCAAGATGACATGGTATAGTCCATCCGAAAAAACGGGATTAAAAGAATATGGCCTAAAATACAGAATCTGAAGAGCAGCGTAGGGAAAAGGGACCTGGGGGTTCTGGTTGACAGCAGGATGACCATGAGCCAGCAATGTGCCCTCGTGGCCAAGAAGGCCAATGGCATCCTGGGGTGTATTAGAAGGGTAGCTAGTACGTTGAGAGACGTTCTCCTCCCCCTTTGCTCTGCCCCGGTGAGGCCACATCTGCAATATTGTGTCCAGTTCTGGGCCCCTCAGTTCAAGAAGGACAGGGAACTGCTGGAGAGAGTTCAGTGCAGAGCAACTAAGATGATGAAGGGAGTGGAACATCTCCCTTATGAGGAAAGGCTGAAGTAGCTGGGTCTCTTTAGCTTGGAGAAGAGGAGACTGAGGGGTGACCTCATTAATGTTTATAAATATGTAAAGTGTGAGTGTCACGAGGATGGAGCCAGGCTCTTTTCAGTGATGTCCAATGACAGGACAAGGGGCAACAGATACAAGCTGGAACATAGCAGATTCCACAAAAACATTAGGAAAAACTTTTTTACAGTGAGGGTGACAGAGCACTGGAACAGGCTGCCCAGGGAGGTTGTGGAGTCTCCTTCTTTGGAGACATTCAAAACCCATCTGGAAGCGTTCCTGTGTGACCCGCTCTGGGTGATCCTGCTCTGGCAGGGGGGCTGGACTAGATGATCTTTTGAGGTCCTTTCCAACCCCTAGCATTCTGTGATTCTGTGAACAAAAAGTGTTATAGTAGAAGGTATATATACAGATATACTCATATACATGAAAAAAACAAATGTTAATCAGGAAAACTACTCTTTAATCTATTCACTATCAACCAGTAAATTTATCTCAGATCCAGCCATCAAAGATCATATAACTTACCAGCTCCTCTCCCTCATTATTCTGTCCTCATGAACATGCAGTTTTAAGAAATCAGTGAACTGACCTCTTTAATCTACTTATCACTAAAGAAAAAATAGCAGCTTGCTTTATCAAATTCATATGTATATATTCATATTATTTCTGCAGTGTGTATACTTTTTATATTGATTACTTCTTTCAAATGAAACAAAAATTCTACACACCGGTAGAAGTATACTTTCCTGGATAACGGTTATTCACAGTACCAAGACAAACAACTAAGCTATAAATTCAGTAAAACTTGGAATTATATAATAATGCTGTTTCCTAATTTTGACATACTTCTCATTACTCAAGGCCCACTTTTGTCACATATTTCTCCCTTGATTTCAAGAGATTTCTCACATACAGTAGTGAGGAAAGTCTTAGTAGAAAGGGCTGCTAAGCATCCTGAGAACTCCATAAACATCACCGAGTTGTGCCTGACAAAACACATTGGAGTAGAAGGTGTCCCACAATAGAGCCATAGGTAAGTTGTAAGAGGATAAATACCACAGATCTATGAGGCCTTCAGACCAACCACCAATGCTGACTGGAAACGCCAGCTCCCACATTTAGGTCCCTGTCTTGTCCCTGTCCCAACCCATAAGCTGCCATCCTTGAGTCGCTACAAATATGGACACCCTTCTGCAAAGCCCACATCCAAAAGGTGATCCAAACTCTGCCGTGACACCCCTCCCCAAAACCTAAACCCCTTCCCTGTCTCCTCCAAAACACCAAGCCTGTTCCAACACGCACCCCTAACCCCCAAAACACAACATCCCCCATCCCTGGCGACTGTCTCTGCCCAGAACCCCCAGTAACGCTCACCTGGTAGTGCCCGTGTCACCCTCGCACCACTTAGGCTCCCCTTTTCCCATTAACGCCCTCCATCAGCCCCTGAATAACCGGTGCTCCCTTAGGCACTCTATTCCCGTCTCCCTCCCGGCACCACCGGGCCTCCTCAGCCACCCCTCGCCCAGCGTCCCCCACCTCGGCCCGCCCCAGCCCGGCCGCACCTCACGGTCCTTGAGGCCCAGGAGCAGCACCTCCTCCATGAGGGTGAGCCGCGTTTCCTTTGAGTCGCCCTTCTCGTCGTCCCCAGACTCGTCCCGGCGGCCTTCATCATCCGAGCCGCCCCCGGCTCCCCGCTCCTTGTCGGCGGCGGCGCTGCGGGAGGCCTCGGTCCGGCGCTGCACCAGGCCGGAGCTGCGCTGGGTCAGGGAAGTCATGGCTGGAGGCGGCGGGAGCGCGGTAGGCCCGCCGCGGGCTGAGGGGGCTGAGGGGGCTCGGCGACAGCTCGGGAGCGGGGAGGGAGAAGGGACAGGAGCCGCTCCCACCTCCGCCCTATCCGCACCGGGGCAGCGGCCGGCCGGGGGGAGTCATGGGGAGTGGAGCTCGGCGGCGGCGCTTGAGGCGGAGGCGGTGGGGGCCGGCGCTCCCCCCTCCCTGAGGCGGCCGAGCTGGCGGAGGCCGCTTCTCCTCCAATATGGCGGCGCGGTCTGATGTCAGCGGAGATGTGGCAGCGCCGGGCGGGGAGAGGGGCGGGTAAGGGGAGGGGGGGGGCACCGGAAAGGGCAGGGGGCGGGGCCGCCCGGGCGGGAGGGTAGCGCGCGGGGCGGCCGTTGGTGGCGGTTGGTCAGCGTTAGCGGCCGTTACGCGCGGCTGAGGGGAGGTGCCGCCCCCGCTAAATTAACGTGAGGTCTGAGGGGTCTGGCCTTTTTTTGTCTTTTGCTTGTCTTTAAAAGGTGTCTTATTTACAACCTTAAGTCTGCTGGGTTGCATTTTTAGCGACGAGGCCGTGTGTGGTATATGCCCGTATCTGCCTGTACACACGTGTATACATACTGACGAGTTCATACAGGTATTTATTTGTCAGCTAAGCTCAGGCCAGCTTTCAGTCTTGACTTCAAACTGAGGAGGTGGAAGTCTCTCGGCTCTGCTGTCGGTGAGTGTCTTGCAGACCTTTAGACCCTTCGGACGTGGCACTCCAAAAAACAAACAAAAAAAAAAGTTGAAGAGGCTGAACCCCATATATGTTTCCAGGTAGTGTATTTTACTGCAGAATAAATGTGCTTATATTGCGGGGGTGGCCTATACTTTTTAGTCCACAATATATTGCATTTGGCCGTATTTAAACATAGATCTCGATATATAAAATATATACAAATAAAATACGTATATAAATACAGAACTGCTTTACAGAGATGGGGGTTTTTTAGGTTCACCTTGTTTACCAAGAGCTCAGAGTCACTTTCTTAAGTGACTTTAGCCCCCACTGTTTCCCACACCCCCAGTTCTTGCATTGTGACTTCGGATTATTCGATATATCTTCATCAAGGTCATTGTTAAGAAAGAACAGATGGACAAAACTGATCCACAAAGGAGCTGAATCACCGACGCAAGTGTTTGCTGATCACTCCTCTTCTGTGTATTGAGACCATTTAGTTATTCAGTCTACTTACTGGGTGATGTTCTGATTTTTTAATTGTTCCAAGTTTTTTTTAATTAAAATATTTCAGTGTACAAGGTCAAATGCCAACCCAAAACTTAAGGATGTAACGTCCTGTCAGTTCCGCTAAATTGGCATTTGCATAAAGAAGAGATGCTGCAAGAGCATTACAAGATCTAGTTTCTAGAATTGTATTTTACTGAAATAGTTATTAATTTAGTCCTGTATGAGCCACTTGGATCATTTTCTGAGGATTTCAATCAAGATGACAGACATGTAATTAACCTGGGTCATCCCTTTTATCATCTTTTAACATAGTCACTATATTAGCTTTCTTCCTGTTCTTTGGAACTCCCAGGGTTTATTGAGAATCATAATTAGGGATCAAAAAGAGGTTCCAAAAAGTTCTTTTAAAAACCTGTATGCGTGTTTTCCTGGCTTACTGATACAAACTGCCTAGCTTTACTACCACCATTTAAATTTTTCTTAAAGTTAGTGGAAGGTATTTTTATCTTTGTCCTGTATGATAATACTTACCTATTTCCCCAGCACACAAAGCTATTTATTCAACACAAATTTTAAGCAATTAAATGTTAATGATTCTTACATTTCTCTTCAGTAATACTATTGTTAGAATTCACCTCGCACCACATTCAGTTTCCTGTTTCTTTCTGTTCGCAAAAATTTCTCAACATCACTTAAATTTTCTTTGATTCAAAGACAAAGCAGTATTATCTTCTCCTTTCTTATCAACAGAATGAACTGTTTGGTGTGTTACCATTACTTTCACTTTCCCACTACACTAGTACAGCATTTTAACTACGTTTGGGGTTTGTCCTGATTGCATTTTAAGGATTAACTGATTGAATGTTTGTTAACAACTCCTAATTTATGTTGTTCTTGGTTTGAATCCTTTCCTCATGGGCCTTGAAGGACTCACTGTTATTTTCAGTTTTGCGAAAATCACTTTTTAAAACTAGTAGTTAATTATATTATTGATTTGCCCACTTTGCTGTTTTTTCTTATTGTAAAAGTAATCCAATTAGCATGACTTCTAGGCTAATAAGAATTTTTAATTTTGTTGATTGATTTCCTTTTTACTAGGATGAAGTGTACTTTGAAGTTCCTTATATTTGACAGTCCCTTTTCTCACTTAGAAACTCGGGTGTTTGCACAAATTGAATGGTGTAATTTCAGACAAATACATTTTTCTATTACTAATTTCACTTTCAATTCTTTATGCAATGAACCTAGACTAATAAGCTCATGTGAATCAAATTAAGAATGCATATAATTGAATTTTGAGTAAATTTAATTCTTTTTTTTTTACATCAGTGCAACTTCGATAGACAAACCCAGAATTTGAACAAAAAGGATAGCAAACAACATGCATTTCAGCATGTGATTCCATTGGTGTTGATCCCTTCCACATGACTGAGAGCAGGTGTGTTAATGGGGACTGTGCAGCTTTTTGGATCTCCACCTGGGAGGTCCTAATGTGCCATGTTACGACATTCTTACCTGCAGTTTATTTTACAGTACCAAGCTGTATTTGAAAAATATTTCTGAGCCATATGTGGCTTTATCAGCAGTTCAGAAGGCTGTAACCCCTGGCACTGTGTTTGGCACTGGCTGGTGCAATGTGTGGGTCATGTCCTTTAGGTTGTTGCTGGGCATCTTGGTGAGTGCGTACTCCCCACCCCAATGCCTGTGGCATCCAGCCTGAGAGCTGAGATCCTAAATCTTTGAAGCATTCTGTTAAGAAGTGATAATGCAAAAGCACAGAATGTAAACTATAAATAATTTTCTTTAGCTTGCAGTAAATTGACCTTGTAATGCATCCTTTATTCTTAAGCCCATCCGACAGAATTTCCATTAAACAGTTGCTGAAATGTGTAAGTTATCTTTACTATAGAAGTAGTGGGTCTAGTGGTACTGCACAATATCATAACAAGATATTGCTGGGCAGATTTTTCTCTTGAAGTACCATTAGAGTAATAGCATGTGCATGTTTCGAAGTTGACGAAAGGAGATGTTTTCCAGAAGAAGGCTGCTGACCTTGGTATGGCTTCACCATCCAGTGGTTTCACAAGTTAAGCTTGTTTGCATTCCTGTCTGAGTCCTCCATTGCCTCCCAGGGAAAGTTTGACACTCCCAGTTATGTCACTAAAAACAAGTGTCAGGTGGAGCTGTGCCATGAATCCCTGTAAGGATCTGACTTTAAAACAACAGTCTAAAGAAGAGGTGATGTTAACCTGTATCATCTCAGGGATCTGTTGACAGGGCAGACTCACAAATAGGCAGCATATCATTACTGAAGAAGTGTTGAGCTGCCGTACAAAATGTGGAAACCCGATGGCCAGGAGGAAAGGGTGAAGGAGTTTGCCAAACTGTCTTTAAACCATTGCTGATGGCAAACATGCTGCTTGAGTGCTCAAGTAGACATTAATGCCAGAAAGCAGCTGGAACTCTTGAGATTTTTTCTATCCAATATTATCAGATGATTTCAAGAGCAGTACTTCCAGTAAAAATCCACATCTGAAAGGTGCAGGGTGACAAGAGAAGGAGGAGCTTGGAGATGTGGGACAAGAGAACTGAGCGGAGTATGTGTGACACTGTAAGTGGAAAGCAACTAGTCAATGATCAACTGGCCATAGGAATCCTGTCTCGTTCATAGCGATTGCATAATATTGTCTCTTTTGGTTTTGGCTGCACCTGTTTTACACGTACTGTTGTTCTGGTTACTAAATAAATTCTTCACGAGCCAGTGCAGACCAGCTGGGATTTTCTTGGGTTTAGGGATGAACTTTGCAACGCTAGAAGCAAAATGTTCTATGTAAAAAGCACCTACTGATACGGTTCTTTCTGTCCATACAACGGACCCATGCTTTGACAGGTTTTAACATCCAGTAGTTCGACATCATTTAAATTATCATATATTTGGCAATATATCTTTTTCAGTAAGCTGCTTTTTAAGCTTCTCACTTGGGATGATTTAAGGATGAAGTCTTAGGCTTCTCAAAAATATGAATAATTACTGCTTTCAGTAGCATAGTGTTAGCTGTTAACACCTAACACAAAATCAGATGCAGCTAATAGTAATAACTTTTAACTGCAAAGGGCTCTGAGTTAAAAATTTAGTGCTGCTTTCCATTTTTGAATATACAAAAACAATAAATTGTGGGGTTTTAGAGATAGAATAATAGGCATTTTAGGAAGACAAAAAGGCAGACATGCAAAGGTGTTACATTTCCTTATTTCAAAAAGGTTTTCTTTATTTACTTGGAATAAATTTTCTTTCTTTACTTGAAAAAAAAAACAAACCTCTTTGAAATGAGGAAATGTGAATAACACCCTTCTATTTTCAGATCCTCTCATTTTCTGATCTCCTGCAGAGTTCAGATGATTACTAGTTCCTGAAATCTTTGTATTGTAGTAGCATATTTCTCTTTCTGAGTGGTACTGTTCAGTAGCAAGAATGTGTACTGGCTATTTTATTATTAAAATTGTAGTATGAATATCTTAAGGACAAAAGTAGCAGTCAAGGTTCTATTTGTAATGAAGATGTATTTTCATGGCTGCATAGCGGTCCTGTTCAGCTAGCATCCCTAGGAAAAATGTGCAGCTTTCTTAACAGATGTTCATTGGGTAAAATGAGTCCCATAAAGTCTTCACAAAACCTGTCGTTGATATTTTGGCAAAATTTAAAATGTTTAACACAGTGAATTTTATTCAAATTCAGTTTTGAAAAAATCTTTATTTCACTTCATAATGTAGCAAATGCATTACTGTTTTTTCCTTGTGAAGTGTATAAATACTCATCAACTCATTAAAAAAATACATAAACCAGACAGAGAAAATAATTTTTTTCTATGAAGTTGTAATTTACAAGATAAATAGTGATTAGAACAGTATTCTTGTTGTCTAACTACTGAATATTTGTGTTCATTTACAAGTGTAATGTTGATTACTTTTGGTAGGTTTACATCCTCTCAGTATGACCAAAGACCCTCACAAAGAGAATCAAATAATGAATGGTATTTTTAGAACAGTAAATGTGAAGCAAACAGCCATGGGGTCAGTCAGGGAGAGAAATGAAGTTTCCAGGATCTAGTTGTCATATCGACTTGGCAAAGGTGTGTGAGCAGCTGAAACAGGGGAAATGGAAGAAAAATCTAGAAACATTTGGCAGCAGCCATCTCTGAGCCTCCATAAGGACTACTGTAAAAGAGATAAAGCCGCATTTTCAAGTTACCTTTTTCCTGATAAGTCAGCCAGGTGCATTGTGATGGCTGTTTCTGGCAGAGGTTGCATACCCTGCTTGTACTGGGTAATTCGTACTTCTTACGGCAGCCAGGAGGTTGTGATCACACTGAACACCAGCAGGCTTTTAGGGTTGGCATGGATGATAATACCTTCTATAAGACCTTATATCTAGGGTGCAAAAAAACACTGAAAAACATTTGTAGATTAAACATGCAGACATCTCTGGGTTATGCTTCTTCCCAGTTCATCCAAGAGTCAAAGGATGGAAGCATGTCTAATGAGTTTATTACATTTAAACTTGGCTTTGAAAACGTGGAAGAATAAAATCTTGTCCAAGCCAAGTCCTAGAGAGCATTGTGTTGCACTGTCTTGCTGTGAACTTCTTTGCAGAGTTGTTGCCATCATGGCCTGCTAGACATCAGAGAGAGAGAGAATTCTGAAACCCCTTTTTTTGGAGGGGATGCACTTGCTGTTAACTGTGGGAGTTCTGATGTGAGACTGCTCACTCGGCAGCGCTTCACCGACACTGCCATTTTTCTGTTTGAACCTGTATTCCAGGTACTTCTGCTGACTGCAAGGCAGAAAGCTTGACAGTATGTTTGTGTGAACATTTTTCCACAATATTAAAACAAGCCAAATGTGGATTGATTTTTTTTGAGTTAATTCTGCATTGAATTATATCTGTGAAGCAACATTTATCTTTGGTATCGTAAAATTATATTATCGCTAGATCGTTTCCATGGTGGCTTTTAAAGATATTTCATGGACTAACATTTTACCATCTACCAGATATTTATTAATACATTTGATGAAAAGGAGCTGTTATTCAAACAGAAATCTCTTCATAGGGAACATGTAAGGAATTTTTTATTTAAATCTACACTGCAGACCATATTCTTAGTCAAATTTAAGTAAAAGTTCAAATGGTTGGGACAAAGGCATGTACCTGCGTGTTATGGTTTGATGAGCATTTATACCTTAAACATAACATTGTCTCTGAGATTATCCAGTTATTAAAAAACCTGTTGCTGTCCAGTTGAGTAAGCACATTTTTATAACTAGTGATTGCATTTAAGGGTTCATTAAATATGATATATAAATATGTAAGAACAAGACTACTTGCATAGGACTAAGTAAAGATTATATACAGTATCTAATCGTAAGACATGGAGTAATCTAGAAAATCACCAGTTATTTAATACTAGTCTTTGTAGCAATCACAGTGGATGCAAACAGAGCAGAAATCTGACTGGTAGTCAGGAACTACGAGAAAAGTAATGATAAAGCAATAATTATGCAATCAGCCTTGTACATCTATAGCATGCTTATGGTTCTACCTCTTAGTGGATTTTTTTTCTCCCTGAAAACTAGATTGAGGAAGAACAAGGGATTTGGATCTTCACTGTTGAAGACAAAAAGAGCTAGAACAGCATGAAAAATACACAGGATAGCTGGAAAGGTTATATGACTCTTTTTCTAAGGATCCTGGAATGAGGAAGGGGGACTCACTAGAAAAATGTCTCACTGACTCCAGTGAACTGGCAGCTAGGTACGTTCCTCTGCATGCCCAGACATGTAGCAGCACCCGAGGAGAGCCAGTGAACCTCACAAAAGTAGTCTTGAAAAACTTGGCATGAGAAAAGTTCCCCGAAATACTTTCCTGTACCTGTGAGGGAAAGGAAAGAAAGTCTAAAAGCTTGCATTGCTTGTTCAGTTACTTGAATTGCTGTCTTGATGATGGCAGCTTACTTAGGCATTATTACTTGTTTTTTTTGCAAAAGTTAGCTCTGAACAGGACAGAAGAATCTTCTTTTTCTCTTGAATCCATTTACTGATAAATTATAACTTCAGGACATTGGTACCTGTCTGCCTCAAAGCCTCATACTTGGAGTACCAGCAATGTGTGGCAAGTGACCATCAGATCACTTACTCATCCTGATGCAGGCAGTTGTAGGATTAGCTACAAGACAAACTCTCACTTTGGGCCTCTCAGAACTCTGCCTCCCACAGCTACTGGAGATGCTCACAGCGATAAGATATGCTGCTGAAGCCAACATTAGACCTTCAGGAATCTAATGACTTCCCCAGAGAGAAGAGAGATAAAAGGATTAGCAGCTAAATTATCACCAATTGCAAATTAAGATGGAAGTTAGAAAGAAGGAAAAAGTTAGTGGAGAAACCCAGCTGATGACTGGTAATAAAAATAGACCCAGCAGCCTGTGAAAGTAGCCCTGGTGTAGTACAGGAACCTCCAACCAGCATGCATACATCTGCAAGGGAGGCTCTTGGATGCAGCGGGGAATGAGGGAAGCAGCACAGCATATCGGTATTTTCACCTGTATAGACAGTGAATCAAGGTCTCTGTCTGGTTTATAACTCATCTTTATAAGTCTTTGGGAGAAAAAATAAATCTGCACCTGCTGAGAAACAACAAATGACATCTGAATTTTCCATATTTAGAAGAGAGTATGTCACACTGATGAGTCAGCCATCTGTATCAAGGTGTCCTACTTTGGTATGCATGGTCTTTTTCTCACTAAATGTTTTCCCTAATGTTTATTTAGGCACTAGCTTAATTCTCTTTGCCAGAGGATAAAACAATGATTTCACTTAAACAGCTATTTAATACACATTTACGTACTTCAGGGAGAAAATAAATTTTGTTTTAAATCCTTTAAAAATCTCCCAAAAGTAAAACTAGTCTTCCTGTTCATAGCCTAAGTTATGGAGCAGCAAATGCAACCCTTGTGTTTCTGCAGAACAAACATATGAGCAGAAGGCGCTTAAGCTTTTACTGACCTTAAGTGTCAAAATGCACCTGTGGCTGAAATCCAGTGTAGTGATCTCTCACTGCATACAGTAGGAGAGCAGGACCAGGCACTATGCCAAAGCAAAGAAAGCACTCCTTATCCTGGAAGCATGGTCCCATTCTGAAACACAGCTCTGTTAGAAAAACAAATTTAGGACTTTCTGTCTTCTTTAAATCAAATGGGCTCTGTTTTCCTAGCTGCAAACTCAGCCTGGAATTCGAGAACTAACTTGGCACTTCACCATTAGTCATAAACATCCTGCAGACTGAACCAAAGCATTGCTTACATCTGCACGACGTTGGGATTGTAAATTGGCCTCAGATATGAATGTCATACTTGAATATGTGTTCAGTAGTCATTGTTAATATCAGATTAATACAAGGTGCCAAGTGTTTCTAACATCCTGTTTTATAAGGGGAGCTATTTCTGATGCTTCACAATGCCACATTGCTCTTAGTTATACTACTGCAATGGAACTAAAAATGTCAACAAATAACTTTTGTGAAGGAGTTCTCCAAGCCGACAGTAGCAAGGACTTCATATTGCCATAGACATCAGGAAATATGGCATGGAATATATAGGAGAATGAAAAACTGTTTAAGGGAGAAGACGCCATTTTTACCACTTTCCATTGTCAAGACCATAGTGGAAAGTTTCTGTTGCACAGAAATAATTCTGAAATTTGAAAATACGTAGATAAAACTAGTTCAAAGCAGATTTTTCTACTATGGCTCTTCAGCAGAGCTAACAAAAATAGAAGAACTATCAAGATTCCTAATTCTGTTCCATCTGCCAGTTTCACTTCCGCAGGAAAATGTCTTTCTTGATCTGGGCAGTTGGCCAGCTCGGAGCCTGACAGGTTACACCAGTTAGCAATAGAGCATTTTTGTTGTGGTTTGATTTATCAACAAAAATATACAGACTTGCTTCTTTGAGCACAGTATAGATCAAACAGTCGGAGACAGTTGCTTTAAACATCTCTTTCATCCAGCAGCTGACCCAAGAACCCGTTGCAATGCTTCTAGCAAATCTCCATAGAGCAATAAATTTCATGCTCCTCACTGCCATCGAATATATCTCAAAATCTGATGTGACTGACATACCAAAGTTAGTGATGAGCCGTTATGCAGCTGGTGCCTTCTGCAAAATGGGACAGACTGCTTAGACAGGAGTGCTTAGACATAGCTCTGTAGTATTTGGTGATAGCCATACTGAAATTACTTGCTTATTGCTTGCACTTGGGTGTGTTGGTGGATGAAAAACTGAACGTGAGCCCTCAATATGCACTCATAGCCCAGAAAGCCAGTCGCATCCTGGGCTGCGTTGAAAGGATGTGGACAGCAGGTTGAGGGAGCTAATTCTCCCCTCTACTCTGCTCTGATGAGACCTCGCCTGCAGTGCTGTGTTCAGCTCTGGGGAACCCAACACAAGGTTGAGCGGATCCAGAGGAGGCCACGAAGATGATCCGGGGGCTGGAACATCTTCTGTATGAGAACAGACTGAGAGAGTTGGGGCTGTTCAACCTGGAGAAGGCTCCAGGGAGACCCTACAGCAGCTTTCCAGTGCCTGAAGGGGGCTACAGGAAAGGGGGGGGAGGGACTGTGTATCAGCAACCGTAGTGATAGGACAAGAGGTAATGGTTTCAAGCTGAAGAAGAGTAGATTTAGATTAGATGCAAGGAAGAAAGACTTCACTGTGAGGGTGGTGAGACACTGACACAGGTTGCCCAGAGAAGCTGTGGAAGCCCCCTCCCTGGAAGTGTTCAAGGCCATGTTGGATGGGGCTTTGAGCAGCCTGGTCTAATAGAAGGTGTCCCTGCCCATGGCAGGGGGCTTGGAACCAGACGATATTGAAGGTCCATTCCAACCCACACCATTCCATAATTCTGTGATTGTGTAAGATTTTCTTGAAAGCGTAGCTTTCTGCATGATACCTACTGGCTAACCAACAGTTAAACAAATTGAACAAAAGCTAATATAGATGCACGAAATTGATTTTCTACACCTTTAAAAATCAGCCCTATCTTAAGGGACTAAAAATCCCACCACAGTTACTTTCCAAAAACTTACATAGCCAAACAGATGCTGTTGAATGGTGTGAGTGTTTCAGTGTTTGTGGTGGTTTGACTGGCTGAACACCAGGTGCTCACCAAAGCTGCCCTAACACTCACCTCCTTAGCTGGACAATGGAGAGAAAATATAATGAAAGGCTTATAGGTCAAAGTAAGAACAGGGAAAGATCATGAGCAAACCAGACTTGTCTTCGGGAAATTAGTTTAATTTATTACCAATCAAATCAGAATAGGTTAATCAGAAATAAAACCTAAATCTTACAACGCCTACTTGCACCCCTCCCTTCTTCCCAGGCTCAACTTTATTCACAAATTCTCTACCTCCTCCCTTCAAGTGGCACAGGGGCACAAGGAATGAGGTTTGTGGTCAGTTCATCACACACTGTTGCTGTTGCTCCTTCCTCCTCAGAGGGAGGACTCCTCACAAGCTGCTCCAGCATGAGTCTCCCATGAGATCACAAGTCCTGCCAGCAAACCTGCTGCCGCGTGGGCTCCTCTCTGCACGGGTCCGCTGGTCCTGCCAGGAGACTGCTCCAGCCTGGACTTCCCGCAGGGTCACAGCCTCCTTCAGACATCCGCCTGCTCCAGTGTGAGGTCCTCCATGGGCTGCAGGGGGGACATCTGCTCCATTATAGACCTCCATGGGCTGCAGGGGGACAGCCTGTGAGACACAGTACAGTGTTTATTTTCCCTCACCTGTCCATGGAAAGAAGAGCTAAGCCTTGTTTCCTCACTTAAAAGAGTCTGGGTGTATTAAAGAATTCCTTTTAAGTTCTGTGATTAAATTTACCTTTTCAGCTTCAGTTTGGTACTCTCAGATACTGTTTAACTAACTGAATGTAACTTTTCAAAAGAAATTTCTTGGTGGGGGAACAGCCGCATACAATGCTCCTCTGACAAAGGCAAAGGTGTAAGTCAGCTTTTGCCTCTGAGTGGGCATTGCAGCTGGGGAAACATTTGCCTTGTGAGGGTGGAATCTGTAGGCATTAGGTTGTATATTAATAGCTGAGAGGGAAAACATTTAAGAAGGGGAAGGATATCTACCAGCCTAGGCAGAATATTAATTTCAACACCTAGCACCAGTAGGGCTATTACTACTCTAATAAGATCCAAAGATTATGAAGAAACATTTGTGTTCGGTCATTTCCTGCTATATAAGTGAGTCTGGGTCCCTGGTTATTGTATTTCAGCTGTTTCCAGCAGCCATTATTACCTACAGAACTCCAGAGGCTTTGCGTATTCATGCAGCCTCTACTTAATACCGGAACATTATAGTGGTTTTACTATTACTGTATTTCATTTCATTAACTAGCCCTTTTTATCATAATCTCTGCCAAATAGCTATTCAGCTACAATTTGAATCATAAAATGGGCCACCACCGTAGAAACGACACTAGGTGGATAAATTTCTCTGTAAAATTAGGGTCTCTTAATCAGAATGGAGATGGCTCCATCCTACACCTGAGACAGTTATTGGGCTGCCTATGGACAAAGCACATCACCTACATTAAGTCTAGATAAGAACAAGAATAAGTAAAATATGCTAAAAAAGGGCAGGGAGGGAGGAGTAACCAACCAGTTTAGTGATACATAGCTGAAGTTTAGAAGAGAAAAGCAGGAAGGTATCGGAAATCCAGAATCACTTTATGAGCAAAGGTTGTTTTCAGATTACAAGTCAGAATATGATTTTTGCTTTTCAACAGCCGCACTCAATCACCGTTTAATCACAGCCCAGGCAGCCTGATGGTATTTAAAAACACTGCCAGTCCAAACCAAAGCACAGCCTAAGGAAGTACAGGCCTGAAGAGCATCAAAGTGTGTTTGATGGCCATAGATTAAATTTACTGCTTTTGTTTATCTTACCTTTCTACTGTAGCAAACAGGCCAAATTTAATGCAACTAAGCTTTAAATTTCCCTGTAAGGCTTCTGCAGACAACCTCAAACCAGAGTTGCTTTGTGTTGTGTTTGTTTTCTAGTATTTTTTTTCCCCCCTCAGAAGTGTTCAGTAGCTGGACTTAGCTGTGCATGTTACTTACAACATTTCAGCTAGAAACGCATTAAATATGGTTCCCAGGATTTATCTCTTCTTCAACAATGCAGCACTTCAAGAGCATTCATGGGTCCACCTTTCACCTTGTCTGCTGTTAACTGGGGGCTGCCTGTTGAAAAGGGCATCCTAATACATTCTCCTCCTGTTGTTACCCTTTCCACCTCCAGCGGTGATTTGGATCAACAAAATTACCTGGTAGAAAACTAATCCGCAAAAGAAAAATACGCATTTCCATAAAATCAGCTGGCAGCTGCATGAGACTAACAGCAAAGGTGGTGTGAGCGCGCTGCTGGGCTGCTGGGCAGTGCAGAATCCCCTTTGGCAGGCATCTGTGGTTGCCCCACACTGGGTGTAACTCAGACCTCACTGGGAGAACAGACCATGTTCTTCGGTTGCTCACAACTCTCCACTGCAGGCGCTGATACAGCAAAGATACTGAAAGTTACAGGAGATGCTCCGGATTAGAAAATGGAATTTGGGGTTATCACCCTCCTTTTTCTTTGATGCAGATTTTGTTTGAGAAAAATGCTGCAACTGAATAGTTGGATGATGATGATGATGATGACGATGATGACTATTACTAATATTACTACTATTATTATACTACAACATCCAGAACTGCCATGCTCAAGTTTTAGATTGGGCAGTAGGAATTTCTTTACTGAAAGAGTGTTGAGGCGTTGGAACAGGCTGCCCAGAAAGGTGGCAGAGTTACTGTCTCTGGAGGTGTTCAGAAAACATGTGGATGTGGCAATTAAGGATATAGTTTAGTAGTCTTGGTAGTATCGGGTTAATGGTTGGATTAGATGATCTTAGAGGTCTTTTCCAACCTTAATGATTCTATGATTCTCTATTGTCAGGTAAATGAGGGACCTTCCGCTTTAGAAAGACTGGTTCATTCGTCTGTAGTACTTCTTGTCTGGTTTTCAGATATTCCCACCAGCTCAGGAGAATGCAACAGGAAAAACTAAGCATAGGTGTCAGGGATAAAATCAATCTGTTTCCAAACTTAAATGACATCAGAAAAGCATGTCAAGAAAGATTTTTTAAGAGTGAACCCCCAGTGGAAAGTCTGGGATGTGAAACTGGAAAATGCAGGATGTGGCTTGTAGGAAGCAAAGTGGGTTAATCTGGGGAATTGGGTTAATGGGAACATTAGGAGCTTGATAAGGAGCATCTTGTTTTGATTTCTGAATTGGGGTCGTAGTAGAAGTTGGAAGTATCTTCTTGCATCATCACCAAAACATGAAGCAATGAGCACTTACGGCATCTCTGTAAAATTTGCTTCTCTGTCATCGCATTCATGCATAAACATATTTTAAATTAATGCCTGTAGAAAAACAAAAGGAAATGAATCCTACAGACTGTAAAGTGAGCTAGCAAGCAAGCCCACAAAGCTACGACATTTAAAAGCTTAGTAATATTTATAAAATACTTGAAGATTTACAGTCTTAATTAGAAAACTGTACATTAATTCCATCTGTGTTAGCTGTTCTTAATTGGAAATTTTCTTCAGGTGAGAATAAAAATAACAATAATATTATAACTAACCTTTCAGAAGTCATACAAACATCAGTTGATTTCCAGGAAACTCAGGAGTCCCTTAGCCCTAATTTGGCTCCTACAGTATAATAATAAGTTTATTTCAGAACACAAAGAGAAAACTGAGATACTTGATCTAACTGTAAATGAGCAGATCTTCTTATTTGGGAATAGTATTGCTTTTAGCCCATAAATTGCAGATTTGAATCATGTCTGAGCTACAGGTACAGGGGGTTTAGTTTTATTTTCCCACCCTAATTTCCTTAATAACCGCACAGGACAACTAATCAGTTTCCCCTCCACCCACCTGCACCAAAATGTTGGGAACCAGTAGGTAGTTTTGATCGTATTTGACAGAAATTCAAGAGTTATGAGATTCCAACAAGCAGTCTGGAGACTTTATGGCCTGGCCATGCCAAGTCATGTCAATTTATTTGGTCACCCAGGAACCAAGAAATTGGCCAGTCGAGGAAGTTATTGGCAATGGCAAATGGCAAACCTATTAACTGACTTAAGATCAGAGAGGAGATGGATGGAAGGGAGACTGAAGATGTTGTGGTACGAGCAAGGGCAGGAGGAAAGGACAAATTTGAGGGAAGTGTGGTATGGCCAGACGAGACAAAGGCATGGGAAATCAGACTTAATAGTTCTGCTTTCACAAAATAAATTAAGTGCACTTCCTAAAGATATATTGTCTACCTGCTTCAAGCATCCAGGCATAATGTTAAATGAAGTACCTGTTTCATTTTACTGGATTGCTGAAATAAACTGAGAAAACAAACACTTGCTGGAAGTGGAAAAACATGCTGCAATTGAGCAACCCTGTTGACTGTTCCATAGAGTTTCCACATGAGGACAAGGCTTCACTGTAGTTCAAAACGTGACAGCATCAAGCACTTGCCAAGGTGTTAGCAGTCCTCTGTTAACTTCTTCTCAGCCTCCACAACAAGTTTGAAGCTGCGAATGCTCTAAAGTGAAACTTACCTCCCAAGCAAGCCTCTCTAGAACTGAGAACTGCCTGCAGTGTCCACCGTGTTCTTCTAACACAGCATGAACAACTCAGTTTCTACACCCTTTGTATTTCAGTGTGGAGGTGCCCTCCCCACAAAACTTTCTCCAGCTCAAACATGAGCTAACCCCACCTTCTGTCTCCACTCCTTTCCCAGGTAACCGCTATCCCACGAGGCGAGAATTCTACCATCCTGCAAATGCTGATGAACAGCATTTATCACAAGTTAACTTTACTATAAATCAAGGTGAAGGACCTAGAACCATGAGAAGAAGGGTTTTGCACCTCCCCTCCCAACCACTAAATTAATCCTGGAAGAGCATATGTAGTTCTGTGCATAGAATGCTCTTTTTAGACTCAACAGAGGTCACTTATCCATCTCCTCCCTGTCCCAGAAAATTAAGTTCATCCCACATAATTTCTAAATAGAGCTTTATGCAAAATCTATCTCTTTTTAAGAGAGTGCCAGTCAGTAAATACTGCATATGAAGTTTCAGCTAAACATTAGAATGAAGGTGACCTCTGATGGGACAAAACTAATCCATCATAGGACTTCCACAAGGGAAAGTATTCTACTACCTCCCGAAAAATGTACTTTAACCATGAACGGAAAAAGCTTTAACTGGAACAAACAAGAGATCAGGAGGCCAAGTTGGCTGCCGTATGTTTATAAAGTACATGTTTGCACTCCCATATTCCTACATCAATAGCTGAACATTGTCATTAGTGAGCACAGTCTTAAAGCCAAGTGGTCAAAGTACACTCACTATCTTTAGAAGATGTAGGTGAGGCAGAGGCACACATTGTGATCGTGTTGCAACGTGACCTGGCACTTCACAGCCGCTGCTGTATGAGACTTCAGGAACAAGTCTGTCACAGTTTCGTAACGTTCTCTTTAGGAAATATCTGAAGTGGCATGATTTTTGAATGTGTAATTTGCACTAGTGCTGTTTTTGTACACAGGCTAATAACATGCAATCTCTAGAAAATACCAGAAGTTTTTAATTTGTACTCCATGGCTTACTGTGATGTAATTTAACCCCAGCTGGCAACTAAGCACCATGCAGCTGCTTGTTCATCCCGCTTCTCCCCACCACTAGGATGGGGAGGAGAATCAAAAAAATAAGTAAAACCATGGGTTGAGATAAGAGCAGTTTAGTAACTAAAATATAATAATAACAGTTAAATATAAAAATAACAACTGTAATGAAAAGGAATAGTAAAAGAGGAATAATTTAGAAAAGAGAAATAAAGCCTAAGACAAGTAATGCACAATGGGTAGTGCTGGCCACAGCAGGAGGATGGTGTGTAGCGTTGGATTGTTTCATGTTGAATTCAATTCTGGTTTGATCACTGCTGCACTTTGCTCACCTTTATCACAGGTTATTTTTCATTCATCTGATACCCTTGATAGAGAATATAACGACTATAGGAATGATGACATACAGCAGCAGGATTATATAGCAATTAATGTCATAAAGTTTAATTCACTGCCTTTTCCTAACCCAAAATCAAATCACAGAATCATAGAAATCATATAAATCATAATCATAGAATGTGTTGGGCTGGGAGGGACGTTTAAAGGTCATCTAGTCCAACCCCCGTGCCATAAGCAGGGCCATCTTTAACTAGATCAGGTTGCTCAGAGGCCCCTCAAGCCTGACCTTGAATGTCTCCAGGGATGGGACCTCCACCACCTCTCCAGGCAACCTGTGCCAGTGCTTCACCACCCTCATAGTAAAAGAACTTCCTGACATCTAGCGTGAATCTACCTTGCTCTAGTTCAGAACTATTACTGCTTGCCCTATCACTACACTCCCTGATAAAGAGTCTCTCCCCAGCTTTCCTGTAGCCCCTTCAGGCATTGGAAGGTTGCTGTAAGGTCTCCCCGGAGCCTTCACTTCTCCAGGCTGAACAGCCCCAACTCTCTCAGCCTGTCCTCAGAGGGGAGGTGCTCCAGCACTTTGATCATTTCTGTGGCCTCCTCTGGACCTGTTTCAGCAGGTCCATGGTCTTCTTGTGTTGAGGGCTCCACAGCTGGATGTAGTACTCCAGGTAAGGTCCCAGCAGAGCAGAGCAGAGGGGCAGAATCACTTCTCTTGGTCTGCTGGCCATGCTTCTCTTGATGCAGCCCAGAATGTGATGGATGTGATTGGCCTTCTGGGCTGCAGACACACATTGGTGACTCACGTCCAACTTTTCATCCAACAATATCCCCGAAGTCCTTTTCTGCAGGGCTGCTCTCTAGCACATCATCCTCTAGCCTGTACTGATAATGAGGATTGCACTTGGCTTCTTAAACCCCATGAGGTTCACATGGGCCCACTTCTCCAAGTTGTCTAGGTCCCTCTGGAGGACATCCCATCCCTCTAGTGTGACTACTGCACAACACAGCTTGGTGTCATCTGCAAACTTGCTGAGGGTGCACTCAATCCCACTGTCCATGATATTGATGAAGATACTGAACAGCACTGATCCCAGTATGGACCCGAGGACACCACTTGTCATCCATCTCCATCTGGACATTGAGCCGTTGACAAATACACTCTGGGTGCAACCATCCAACCAATTCCTTATCCACCAAACAGTCCACCCATCAAATCCATATTTCACTAATTTAGAGAGAAGGGTGGTGTGGGGGATTGTGTCAATGGCCTTGCGTAAGTCTAGATCGATGACATCCATTATTCTTAACCCCTTGAGGGACACATCACTTCCCCGTCCTTCCGTATTACCCTCCAAGTACACCAAGGTCCTTGGGCAGAAGGAATTCTGCAGATGGATGCACCAGGGCTAACCTGGACTGTCTCCCCTAGTATATTCTTCAGGTGCAGTGCCAGGACTTTATCCCCTTCTACAGTGTGTAGAAGTTTTGATAGGGCAAGGCCAGGTCAAGTAGCAGATCCTCTTGTGTTAACTAAGGTGGCTTTTGCTAAATGTATATTTCAGTGTTTGAAGGTCCCACCCACCATTGCTCCCAGCGTAGTCTTTAGCAGACCATCATATAACTTGATTGTCCTGGAGGCTGGTGCATGACAAGGGGATATATCAATGGTGTTTCTTTGGCCCAGGTGTCTACAAGGTTGTTTCAGGAATGAATCTCGTTGTCTGACTCCATTCTTTCTGGAGTGCTGTGTCACCACCAGCCCTCGTTCTCAAGGCTGAGTAGGGCATGGGGCACAGGTTATGTTTCCAGCCATCTGGTGCTTGCTTCCGCCACTGTAAGCACATGGTGCTTGCCTCGGTGAGTCTGTGGGAGTGTGGTACAGTCAACCTGCCAGGCTTCCCCGTATTTGTCATTTCAGCCATCGTCCTCCAGACCACAAAGGCTTTTTTAAACACTTGGCCTGCTTGACGTCAGCATATTTCATGTCCATGGCCAGGCCCAGCTCTTGATCATAAGCTTGTATATGCTGCAGCTCTTCCTTGATGGCCTCAGGTGTCATGGGCCCACTGAGCCATACATTTTTCACTCTTACCTTGCCAGTTCAAATCCACCCGAGCCACTGTAACTGCTGGTTGTTTTGATGTTCTTGAGTGGCCCAGCTCCTGGGTACGTGGGCATCTCTGTGATGTCCTTTCACAACTAGGTTCTCAAGCCAGGCAGCAGTATCTTGCCACAATGAAAAGAAATATCACACACCCACACACAAACCCCACACCAAACAAACCAACCAAAAAAAAAGCCCTTTCCAACTCCCCCCAGGTTATATACTGAGCATGACGTTCCACAGTATGGAATATCCCTTTGGCTAGTTCAGGTCAGCTCTCCTGACCCTGCTCCTTCTCAGCTTCTCATGCACCTACTCACTGGCAGAGCATGAGAAATGGAAAAATCCTCAGCTTGGGATAAGCACTACTTACGAACAACTAAACCATCAAGGTATTATCAACAGTATTCTCACACTAAACCCAAAACACAGCACTGTACAACTACGAAAATTAACTCTATCCCAGCCAAAACCAGGACATGTGACCAACTCCCAATCCACATTCAATATATATTTGGTTTGAGAAACAGCCCGCTGTAGCAATTTCAAGAAGTTGTGTAGTTTAACCTGTGTAAGAACAATATTCCCACTTGAAATGGGGGAAGACAAATACATTGCTAAGACTGAAAGTGTTTAATAAACCCTGTAATATTGACATTCAGCAGACACTTTCTAGACAACTTTAGTAACTCTCCCTAGTCATCGTATCACACTGTACTGAACTTTCTTGAGCTGACAGTACCTCTGTTAAGTACAACCTGGTCAAAATTGCAGCTTCGTCCCTGTAACAGTGTGTAAAATCCCAGTGCCTAACTAGAAAAGTCTTGTCACTACAGATTGTCAAGTTTACGATGACTTAGAGCATCATTTGCAAAATATGACCTTAAAGATACATTCTCATTTCAGTACAAATACATGAAAGTATATTTTATTGACTCCAAACAGCCCATTAGAGGGAAATGACAGTACTACAACCAAAAAAAAAAACAAAACAAAAACAACCAGAGCTGTGAAGCTTCTATCTTGCATTCAGTGTAAGAACATGGAGGTAAAAACAGAAGCATGGAGTAAAAACATGAAGTACTTTTCCAATCCCACAGTGCAGAAAATCAGTAACAACTGTATTTATTCTACATTAGAAGTGTTCCCATGTTCAATTCCACATATATGTTTCTCTTCTATATAAACTTCTGATAATTTATGTACAAATAAGATGTCCAACATCTGCTATTTGATATAAATACATCATCTT
Organism: Trogon surrucura; assembly: GCA_020746105.1. Classification (NCBI taxonomy): domain Eukaryota; kingdom Metazoa; phylum Chordata; class Aves; order Trogoniformes; family Trogonidae; genus Trogon; species Trogon surrucura. The sequence goes on along the minus strand of CM036658.1, from coordinate 76,349,660 downwards.
CTGGACTGAAACATTAATACAGTTGGATCAAAAGCATAGAAAAATCTATTTAGTATTTTTTTTCTAATGGCAATGTTTGAAAAAAAACCAAAACCAAACTCCAACCAGACTGGAACCCAGATGACCTTAGAATGACAGATATTTCTTCACTGTAAATTGCATTGCTCATTCAACATGCAAAGTACTATAGCATACATGAGTCACTTGAACTATAATAAAGTGTAAAGGACATGCTGGACAGTCCCTTCTAGCAAGTGCTTTCTGTAAGATCATAGGCATCACAAAAGAAAGTGTAAGTACTAGTGTATTTTTAAATAAAACACTACAAACTCAAGTATTGTCCTCACACTACTAAGTCTTAAGGCAATCAAGAATTGGGAAGCTTCAAGTTTGGCATAGTTGCATTAAGCTCTCCCCCTTTCTCCATTAGTACATTTATTTTAACATATTACATTTACTTTTAGAGGGCTGCTGATAATTTTTTGCTATGCATATTAATACAACTCAGTGCAAAGTCATTACTCAGTAATGCAGTTTAATATCCCCAACTACACTGAGCTGATTCAACTTAAGCAACGGTTTCTCCATCAGCTAAGTTTTCCAGCATGGACATATAAGTTGGTATGAGAATAGAGAAAAGATTCAATGTTCATCCTCTCAGTGTAACCGATCAGATGGACTTGCATCCATTCTTGGAGTACTTTACAATTCAAGGGCTCAAAATAGATTTGACAGTCAAATAACATACAGCTTTATAAAGGATGATTATTTGCAGTAAAAATACTTTATATATAAACATACACACAGTAGATCAAAGTCAACAGGCGTTTCTTTATGGCTTTTTTCACTGAGGTAATGTTAGAACATCCAGCAACAGGATGCAAGTGTTCATATGGTGTGAACGCCACATTCATAAGCTGTGCCACCAACTCATGACAAGTGGCAACAGACAGCAAATCCAGCTTCAATGCAGGATTACAGAAAGAGAGTCTTCCCTTCTATGTGGAGGGTCTCAGTGCAAGCTACAGAAAGCCTCAAAGGCAACTGGCATAAATGGGGAAAATCAAAACGAGTCTCACTCTATTAAAAGGAGAAGAAATACTCATGGCAAATTAGAATCTCACAGTCAGGTCATTTCTTAAAATTAACATCAAACATTTGGGACTTAATATTCCAAGGCAGCAATGGCATATAGCACAGCAGCCACACAGTAAGACTTGAGCTCTTGCATCTGATCCTTAAGCTGAATGCATGCACAGGCTTAGAGCAGCCAAGCCGCTACAATCACACCACACGAGGCCAAGTGCTGCAAGCCGAGGGTGGACACTGTCAGAGAGGATGAGGTGGCCAAGCCCATCACTTCAGTCAATACCACAGCAGACTGGCAACTACAAGTTTATTCCTCAGCTGTAAAAAGCTGATTTGTAAATGCGCATTTAGTTGCGCCTTTCCCTGTTTATTTTACACAACAGGGAAATGCAGATGTATTGTGTTCCTAGCTGCAACACTTGCAGTCCTAGTACTCAGTGTGAAGTGAAAAGGTTTTATGTTAGGACAGTGATTGTGGCTATATGTATTTAGGATTCCACTTCAGAAAATGTTTATCCTTCTTTAAAACAAAGTGGCCATATGGCTACTCCAGCCTAAACTTCTTTTCATTATACCTACGCTAAAAATGTGTTTCTGCAAACCAATGTGTTTCTGCATGTTTTTTCCAAACCAAGGGCTGTTGTTTTGTTTTTTTAACCCCACAAACCTATTAAACAGCCTGAAGATGCTTGAGTGAGCTCCTTATGGGGATACAGCACGACATTTAAAACTCGGAGCTTAGCCACACACAATTCATACTTGAATTTATATACACTTTATGACATATCATCACTCAGATCAACAAATTCATCATCCCTCTTCACCAAGTCATCTTCATCTTCCAAGTCTTTCCAGGTGCTGGTGGGTAAAGCTGGTTTGATAGACTGTCTCTGAAGTAAAGCAAATGGAAACAAGGATGACAAACGGGCAGAATTACTCAGCACTGAAGCAGAATGTAGATCTCCAGAAATAGCTTGACTATGTTCTTCATCCATTTTCACCTGCAAGCTCTGTACTTCCTCCATCAAGTCCAAAATCTTGGCAGCTGTGGCTATTGTACCACCTCCATGAAGCTGGGCTTCAGGAATCCATCGTAAATACCGTTGTGCCCAGACTTTGATTTCGGGCCCATCAATGCGAGGCAACAGAAGACCATGGTAGTCAACAGGTTTACTATGCCAGCCATCGTAAAATTCCCTGAAGCTATTAGGAAGTTCATCTGAAGAATTTATAAACTTGCCAATTCTTTTACCGAGAATGTTTTTAATTAAATGATCTGTTTCCTCCCTGAAAAATCCTCTCTTTGTGGAAGACTTTGTTTGTGTCAATGGCAAAGACAGTTGCCGTTGATGCTTTAAGAGAAAAGAAAAAGAAAAATACACCAAGATAAATATTGATGGTACTTTATAAAATGTCTTAAGAGGAAGTTAAACATAGCTAGTATTCAGAAAATACAAGCAATAGTCACTCAAAACCAGCCACTGCTTTGCTATATAGCCTAAAACTATTACTCTTCAATGGCTAATAGACCAAATATTTCACACAACTTATTTAGTATTCCCAGGTATCTTTCCTGCACTGTAGTTAGCGCAATGAAGTAACATTGAATAAAACATTTTTCTTTGAAAAAGAAGAGTTCTTTGCATACTTTCAAGTATTACAGACTTCCATGTTTAGTTTAAGCTAGCCACACAAATCAAAGAACACTTGATTTGGCAGTTTTTAATCCAGTGGTTCCTCATTGCATACCACCACATAAAAGTTCTCTGATTAATGCTGTAGATCATACTGACAGCACCTCACCTGAGAATGCTTTGTACAGAACAGAATTTAACCAACAGAGATATTACAATCAAAAGAGGCTACTCCAGACAAACTTTTCTTACTGAGTTTGTGCTACTTGCCAGTAATCAGTGGTCCACCCATAATCCTCCACATCCTAGACAGTTTTTGTTCTGGTCCCACTCCAAGTGCGCGCACACACACTAACTACACTCAAAGTTAGGGGAGCAATTCTAAACCTGCTATGTATTTCAGTTAGGTACTCCACGTAACAACAAAATCTCACTTCAAATATGTCAGTGCAATTCACCTGGATTTTAAGTCCCATGACTTATCATTACACTTGCACAAAAGCATGAAGAAAAACACCCCTAAGTTCACAGTTAGGCACAGTAAATGTAAAATAGTGATTTGTTACTGAGGTGAGTGCAAATTTATTTCAGGTTGGTCTGAGGTGTACATGTATTTTGTTAGTTAAAAACTCTGCACCAATACTGCCACTCCTGAGTTTGAAGTACAAGTTGTGCAAAGTTTTATTTAAAAAAAAAAAAAGCAGCACGTATCTTACTTTGAATCGTGCAGTTTTCCGTTGACTTTTATCTGGTTTTGGCTTCTCTGCATAAAGAGGGTTGTTCAGGAAAGCCTGGGCCTTGGGGTCAAACTGCACAGACCAGTCCCACACAGTAAGAAATCTGAAAGGACCGCTTTGTGTCTTGAGGCTTTCACCACTCTGCCAAAACAAACAGGTCACAATTAATACTGCTAGAAAGGAATTTTGACCAAGTTAAGGAGAAATTAAGAAACTAGCTCTTCACAGAAGAGGCCATAGAATTGCAACACCACTCATGATTTTTATGTATTCAACAGCTGAACAACATTATTAGATTCAAGTCAGTACAGACACAAAGGCTATCTATATATTATCTGTAACTTCATACAGTCTTTTATTTCAATGGTGCAACTAGACAGCACCAAGACAGCTTTTCACTGTTGAAAATAAGATTAAGTAACCTAAAGAGAAAATAAACATTTGAAAATTTGACAAGAGAGAGACACTTGAACTTTTCAAACACCAGGGACATGTTGGGATTCTGGAATAAAAAACTCTCCAAACTTCAAAAGTTAACTGCAGTTATGTCGTGCTACCAGTTTAAATTTTATGATCAATGCTTTCTTTATATGGAAGACATCAATATTTATTTAGTTAGTTAGTTTCTGTGCAGCCTTGCACAGTATAGTCCCATTGCTTCCAGCTTCTACAGCTAGCGAAAAGCATGAACCAAATGCAAATCAGCATTTGGGACATGTTGATTTTGGAATACAACAGCATATAGTATACAAGAATTTTGCAGATAGCTTATTCTGCAGAATAGCAGGATATTTCTGTTAGGTTAAGAAGCTCCATTTTCACTGAAGAGCAATAAATATGAATCTATAGCCACACATTAGAAGTAACATATTCCTGGGTTATTTTCCTTTTGTCATTATGAACTCCTAAGTCCTGAGCTTGGCTCCCTATACACCAAGTTGCACTCATTCACCCTTCAAGGCACCATCCTTTCAATAAGTATGGAAAAAAAAACACTGCTAGGGAATTTTTTTTTTTGAGTGTTCCTTGCTTGTTGGTTAAACCTGTTCTCCAACACACTGCATCCACAAAATAATAAACCCTTACCGTATTAGTGTCTTTTTGATGTTGCGAGTTGAAGAAGAAAGTGCTAAAAATAGGCACGTAGAGGCTGTCTGACAGGACAGTTAAGTAAGTTTCTGTGAACTCAAACGCTGGAGGATACTGTTGTACCAACTGCCAAACACAATTTAGCAGGAGCAGAAAAACAGGAGCCTAGGCAAAGAAAAATTGCATCTGTTTCAGAAAAAAAAAATATGTTCCACCATGTAAACTAACTATGTTATAGTATTTAGTGTCTCCGAGTGCAAGTCTTTAAGAGAGCAATCTGGTTACTGCAGAACTGCTGCATATAGCTTTGGTTGAAACCTGAAGCAGTATCATCTGAGCTAGCCTTGGCCCATTGTTAACAGAAGAGATGAACACTTTATAACCTGAATTTGCATGCATTAACTTGCTATGAAAGTTGCTGCTATGCACCCTTTTGAAGCTGGCAAAGCAAAACTAGTTCATAGCAATTCTTGATCAGACCTAGTCAGTTCACAGATTCTTTTTCTATAGCAATTTGATCTATTGCCCCTCCCCAAAAATATGGAGAAGTTAGCCTGCAATATGTAGCAAGACAGAAAAAAATCTAGATGTGATAAGAATAGGCAATTGACTTGATTTTTTTCTATGGACATTAATACCATGTAACAGTTTCAAAGGATACAAGATACATGTCTTTCAAAAGACCCCCAAACTGAATGGGAAATGTATTTGTTCTCTGTAGTTAAAGACGTTGCTGAACTCTAAACAGCTTAAATAGTGACACTGTATAAGATGTCAAACATAAAACAAACCATAATATTAAAGATTCTCAGAGCAATTGGAACTGACATCTAAGTCTCTCCTTATGTCAAGTAAACTTCCAAATAGTAAGGAAAGTAATATATATAAAAAAAATCATACCTCCTCTTTGTCACTTTTATGTAAGTGGTTGCAACGATCCAAAAAGCCATGTCCTCCAATTACCCACTCCTTCTGAATAAGGCTCTGAAACCCTGACTTTGTTCTGCTGTATGAATCCATCATCACTTGAACCAGACTAGAGATTACACAGCACAGATCAGTAGCACTCTCTTCTACAGAAGAAAAGAGAAACATAGTCTACTATGCCATTTCTAAAAGTTCTGTTAAAAAAGCAAGTTATTGCTAGATTCATGTAAACAAAATTGTATTTCAAGATCAGAAAAGCACAGTGTCTTCCAAGTATTATACTGTCAGAGAGCAATGAATTCATGTTTGCATGAATTTGTAAATCTTTGTAAAAATGCAAGGTTTCTTGCACACTTACACCAGGATAATACTTTGACAATAAAACCTGCAAAAAAATTCAAACTTTATGACTTGATGCTTATGCCCTTCATTTCCCCACATGGCACATACTGCCCCTCCTCCTCAGGCAACATGCAGACCTCAACCTTCAGGTGCCTTCTAGAAACATCTCTTCTCCATGCTAGGTTTCTCAAATGACAGTGTGTAAAAAAAAACCCAACTAAATTACTAATCCAAAAATAGTTTTATGGTCAATACTGAGTTTAGTTTTCCATGTGATTACTCAATCTAGGAAAACAAACTGCTCAAGATGTGTACAAAAAGTGTATTCTTTCAAGTATTTTTAATAACGAGACTACACAGTATTCAGTGTTTATCTAGAACTAAAACCTCCTTTTAAAAAAACTTTCATGCTCCCATTCTTTGTGAAGGTGTGCTCTTCCCTTAAAGTACAGCAAAAGGTCTAGGAGACATTTGATATAATAAGTTTGGAAACAGGAATGTGGAAGGCGGCACAAAAGGTAGCATGACGCTCCTGCCAATTTATCAGCAGCTTTCGCATTTGCAACATATTTCTCTTCACTTGGAGCAACGCTTACTGTGTTTTTTTAACTACAGAAATCACATCTGGGAGTCTGAGAGATTTAGATCCTTGGTACTTTGCGTACTCCATGAATTTTACCAACCTCTACCATAATTATACACATACAGCTTAAGTTACATCTAAAGCAATTCGAAAGAAAAATTTAAAAAATATATAGGATAATCTCTTTAAATTCTTACCTATAAGGAGAACATTTGTATGCTGTCTTTCCAGACACTCAGCAACTTCTATAGCCTTCTTCAAGACTCGCCTGTCGTGGTACAGGAAAAGATTAGTGAACATTTTCATAGCATTTTTACAATTAAGTTTCTTACATTAGTTCCCCCTAAAAGGGGTTAGAACATCATACTGCTGAAACTTTATCACTCCTTTAAAGCAACAACTATGCTCAACTTGGGTAAACGAAGAACTGTTTAGCCACAACAGCAAACTTTAAAGAGGCATCTTTATTTGGCCATTGGTCATGCATTTCCAGTTGTTATCTTTGCATGTTTGTACTACAATACTTTATTCTGGATGAACAACAATCATCACACACACACACACATTAGATTATTACAATTGTTAAGAGCCAGATCTTTGTCCTGTAAAGAGTCAACATCACCACACTTACGTTCTAATCTACTACTCACTACATTTCTCTCATAATCCGGTTTTAGGAGGGAAGGATCAGCAGTCAGATCTTGTAAACATGCACACAGAATTTACTCAGAGATTATCATTACACAAGGAAGACTGAGTAGAATTAAAGATCACATAAAACTATAAACTCTGTTATTTTCAGTGGAAGTTTGCACACAAATTAGGATTCTTGCAACTGCTTAGGTCACTAACGGAATCTGACAGTATTTCCCAAGTGTGGAGTCGTTAGATTCTTTGTTTTAGCATCTACAATAGCTGAGAAGGCATTCCTACTGACTGCAAGGGCCAAGAACAGGCTGATCCAGGAAGCAACTGGATCCAAGTATGGAAATGACCAGTCTCAAACCAACATAAGCATAGGAACTTGGGCTGGCATTTACTTGAAACTGCTTGTGATCTTGGTTATGTCAATGGATTTCTCCACACGTGATCTTCATTAGAACTGCTTATTCAACATATATTTAGATTCCAGGTTTAGGAATGAATAAATATTTACTGACTGTTACTAAGACTAGAAAAAAACGATGCCAACTGCTTAAGACTGCAGAAGCACTTCATGGTAACAAGCATATCACAGAATAAACTGGCAGACAATAAATTAGCACAAAGTAACATTGAAACAAGTAAAACCTCTCAACATTCCACTATAACAAGCCTTAAGTTAGCCAACACCATTCCAACACTTACTCACTGTGGACTGCTGAGAGAAGAAAAAAGAACTTGAGGAACAATCAGGAGAGGAAGGGGACAAAACTGAGAACAACTGTCATTTTATAAATCTTTGTTGGGCTAACATCTTGAATACTGCAGTTCATCCCGTCCTAAAGGATATTACAGAAGTAGAGAGTACAGAGAAGAACGGCAAGGCTAGTCAGAGACACGGAATAGGTTTCATGCAAGAAACAAATAGGATTCTTCAGTTTGGAAAGAAGGTGACTAACTGCTGGAGGAAATTACTGGATCTACAGTTTTAATAGGTTTGCTGGAAGAGTTGTAATTGGAATGATCTGCTGCTTCTCACATCCTTTAATGTGGGAGGCTTAACACAAGCCTGCACTGTAAAAATACTGTCTCACGTTGTAGAAGTAAGATGGGACCACATAAACAGGAACATAAGACTGTCTTAATTTTCTTTCCTACTGGAGGTGAAGAATGTTGTCATATTTCAAGAAACTAGCTAGAAAACCCACTACGAATGCATTTAACAACAATCAGAAACCCAGAAAGTTACAGATATAGCAAACCTGATGATCTCTAGCCAGTTCGTGCTCTCCAGTAATGAAAACCATTTCACATCCGTTGCCCAGAAGTCTGTACTGTTATCTGCAAAAAATAAACCCCAGAATTAGTTTGTTCACATATATGTGGTGCTAATTATCAGCCATTCATTGTATTAATATTCAATTACAAACTGTTGTAAAAAAACTCAAGAACTAAGGAGTTAGTAAATTCTATTCATTGTTAAAGTCAACACCCTATAACTAAATGAGCAAGTCCTCTGGAGCTACAAACACCAGTAAAATTTTGTAGCATCATGGGCTTTTAGAGAAAAGTATGCTGTATATTCATAGCAACTGATCCAAGTAAATCAATCTGTTGACAAAACTGGAAAAGAAGAAAACCAGTTTAACGTGATGTCTCTTTCAAGTTCCAGTTGCCTTGATTCTAAAGCATGATCTATATAAAGTTTAACATAAGGAGGCTGGATTTTGAAAGCCATTACTGTTAGAGCCAGAAACACAAATGTGTTTTAGAAGGAGGTTACATAAGTTTACGTAATCCAAGACTACCTGAAAAAGGTTTCAAGCAGTTTTCACGGCAACTGAAGAGGTGTTAAAATACATCAAAAAGGGAATAGCCAAGATAAACCGAGTGGCCAAGAATAATACCACGAAGTCATTAAACTCCAATGATTTTCACTAAGATTTTTGTAGCTTTTTAAATACAACCTAAATCTGTATTGCTTTTATTTCTATAAAAGACAGCATTTAGAAACTGGAAAGCTCTCACAAGCTGATACAGACAGTTAAAACCAGAGTAGATTACCTTTCCTGCATAAGACGCAAACCTTGAAGGACAAGGTGTACAACAGTTCTGCTACTGATACACCACTTTACTGATATACCTCCTTCCCTCCCCTCCCCCAAAATGTCTTCAGTTCTGCACACTTCTGTAATGTTCTGTGTGATTCTGTGAGTCTCTCCCATGCTTAACTGCAACACACACTCACTTCTATCTGATTTTCTGCAGCTTGCAGAGAGCACCGGTACGTATCTAGTTTTGTTCCTGTAGCTGTTCTGCCTCCATGCCTGCTCATGTCCCTCACTGTGTTCATTACACATCTAAAAAATATCTCTTTCCCTGATTCATGTCACCCGGGCCACTGAAACCAGTTCTTCTCAAAAGCATTAAAGTGCATCTTCAAAGCTCTGTAGTTAGTTCTGCACACATTAGATGTAGTTTTCTCCATTCTTTTCTGATTAGTGCCTTCAAACTCACTGCCAGCCTTTAAGATACCTTTTGAAGTACCTACGTGACAGTACTTCAAGATATACTTTAGTCCCCAGTTCACCCTCTTTCTGAGTTTTAGAATATTCCCTTGCACCCAAATATCATGTTCCATTTAGCATGCCACCACTATTTGAAAAACCTCTGTCCATTCTGAAACAACACAAAATTGTAGTACCAATTTCTAGTCCTTCAAGACCACCCAAAGAAAGTGACAGAAGAAAATACTGCTGTCTTTTTTCCTGTAGACATGTCAGGCTTTCATCTACAGCAATAACACCTATATTCCATATTCGAGTTTCTTTAGTTCTGTCACATTGTGCACAACACAGAAGAGTTTTATTTTACGCCAAAGGTTGAGTGGCCACATTGAGCAGAACAGAACGAGGAGCCAGCAACACTTAATCACAATTAAGACTCAACCACTTGTATGCAGCCCTACACAAACAATTGTCTGGCAGTTCTCCCCCAGCCAAAGTCATCTCCAAGTCAAAACAGGAACTTCTTGAAGGTACAACAAAAGACTTGCAGCTTCTTTTAGCCCTTAATCAAGGTATTACGCTTAATAACAGCACAAAAGAGAGCAAGCTTTCCCTTCCTCCCTATCTTCTAGGACAATGAAGAAATACTTCACTAGGATTCGAGAAGTCAATAGTTCAAAAAACTCATTTAAGGTATCCAGACAAATTGCATACACTGATACTTGTGAGCAGTCTACCAAACCAACAGCTGCTTTTGCAACACTTCATAAAAGAGGAACAATTTCAGATGATCCAAGCTGCACCCATCAAAATCCTCTTTCAAGCAGCTACCTACTACTGTGGTTTCTGCCTTGCTTAATGAAGATTTTTATAACTGAAACTTCAGTTTGGGCATATTTTCAGGAAATTTAAGTTACACTGGAAGTTCACAGAATCATAGACTGGTTTGGGTTGGAAGGGACCTTCAAGATCATCTAGTTCTAACCCCTTACACCATGGGCAGGGACACCTCCAACTGCAAGAGGTTGCTCGAAGCCCCATCCAGCCTGGCCTTTGACACTTCCAGGGAGGAGGTATCCATAGCTGCTCTGGACAACCTGTGCCAGGGTCTCACCACCCCCCACAATGAAGAACTCCCTTACATTTAATATAAATTTATCTTCAACACCCCTCATCCTATAACCGCATGCGCTTGTAAGCATTCCCTCCCCAGCTTTCCTGTATCCCCTTCAGGTACTAGAAGGCCACTATAAGGTCTCTCCAGAGCCTTCTCTTCGCCAGACTGAACAGCCCCAACTGAGGCTTTCTGGGCTGCGAGTACACGTTGCTGGGTCATGTTGAGCTTCTCGTCAACCAACACCCCCAAACTACCTAAATCAAATTAACTAGGCATGTATAGAACAAAAATAATGTATTCAGACTTTGAAAAATAATAGTAAGGTTGTCAAGTTTTGCAAGATCTTAATACTTCCACAAAAAGTTACCTGAATGGTGTTATCAGACTTCTAGTGCACAGTGCTATATCCAGCAAGCTACTGTCTACTAACAAAGCTTATTTTAAAAGCCGTAAGACAGAAGGACTCATTGGAGTGCAGTTTTAACACATTCCCTTTTCCTTCAAGCAATATAAAACAATGATACAATTACACCATTGAAATATACAGTATTTCCTGAGAGATGTTAAATGACTTGAATTTAAACTTTGGCCTTTTTCCTACTGGAGGGTAAGTTACAAGAAAGTGCATTAAAATATGGGCAATTATTATTATCTCCCAAGATTCACTGTGGATTTGACAGTATATTTCAGACACTCCTCAACGTGAAACTCCGGCAAATGCCTTATATCTCGGACTTGTCTTCAGAGTGTCCCTGAAATCTTTACTTCGTATATAGCAGAAATCATTCATACTAATTTTAAATCAACATACCAGCTACATTACATGTATAAAATCAACGGGACTTGGATACTGTCTGTTAGACTACACTGCAAATACACATTTCCTCGGTGATGACCAGTTCAGTCACGTCCCACAGCAACAGCCAAAGGTGAACTGCCCAGTGTTTAGCACACCACCAGGTATAAGTTATTGTAACATTTACCCTCATTAGCTTGTAGAGGACCCACTGTCCAGAACAGCCCAATGGCACACTGCACAGTTGTGATGTGGCATGGAACGTTTTTCGTGCCAAGACACGAGGTCAAAATACTGCCTCCTGACAGCAAAATGGTCAGAATTCCAGGAAAAAGTCTGAAAGCCTAGATGATACTTTCACATAGCTCCTATTTTTACTCCTTTCAAGTGGACTTTCTATTTACAGTAGTCATGTTTAGACCTACAGCTAGAGTTCTAGCATTTTAAGCAAGCTCATGCTTCATGTTTTAAGACATGACTAGTTTGTAACAAAAACTAGGGCAAAAAATAATTAATATTCAGACTCAACTCTTAACCTATCAAGCCACTGTGCTATGTCAACACTTAGCACTGAAATTTCAGTGGATCACAGAAGATCAAAAAATCTCTCCCACAAATTTCAATCCAGCTAGTGTATTCCAACTAACATTTAAACTCCATTTCAGACACTGTGATCACTTAAGCAAGAGGTAGGAAGTCTAGGAACCGGAAATGTCCATTAACATGCCAGTCATAAGCACAGTCTCGAGTTACTACTTTAGAGGTCTGCTTTTAACTACTTGCTTTTGAGCAAGTGTGGCTGTAAGTCAGACCCAGCTCTGTCCAAGACAGACTCAATCAACACCTCTGCAATAAACATATCTAAAGGGGAAAAACCTGCTGGACAAATTCTTTTGCCTTGGGAGTTTTTTGTTTTGGAGAGGAGGGAGATGTGAGAGGAGATGCCATGCAGACACCATGGTCGGTGAGGAAGGAGGGGAACAGGTGCACCAGAGCAGAGATTCTGCTGCAGCCTGTGGTGAGGCAGCAGGGTGTCCCTCTGCATCCCACGGAGATTAATGGTGGGAGTAAATTCCTGCCTGCAGCCTGTAGAGGACACCACATCGGAGCAGGGGACTGCACCCTAAGTATTCCATGACTCTGAGCAAAGCTTGCACTGCTGCAATCCATCTTTGGGAGGACTGCAGCCCATGGGAGGGACCCGCACTGGGGCAGTTTGCGGAGAGCTGAAGTTCTGTGGGAAGGACTCACGATGAAAAACTTTGTGGAGGACTGTCTCCCGTGAGAGGGACGCCACACTGGAGCAGAGGAAGACTGAAAAGACCACTCACTGAGGAGGAAAGAGTGGCAGGGACGATGTGTGCCTCACTGACCACAACGCTCATTCCCTGCCCCCTGTGCTGCTGAGGTGGGAGAAGGCAGAAACTGGGAGCAGAGCTGAGCCTGGAAAAAAGTGAGGTGGGGAGAAGGTGTTCAGTGAAGGTGTTCTTAAGATCTGATTGAAGTAGAATGAGGAAAATACAATCTGATTGGTAAATTGGTTGTGGGTTTGGTTTTTTAAAGTGAATCAATGTTTTTTTTCTCAAGTCTACTCTGTTTTGTCAGGGTTTTTTTTTTTTGCTCGTGACCATAATTGGTGAGTAAGCCCTCCCTGTCTCTAGTCACAACCCCCAAGCCTTTTGTTACGTTTTTCTCCTCCTCACCGTTTAGAAGTGAGCAAGTGGCTGTGTGGTTCTTTGTTGTCAGCTGGGTGGGCTTAAACCATAAAAGTGGTTTGGTGACACCAATCAAGGCAAGGACTGCATTCATGAGACACAAAATAGCATTGTTATGCTTCACATCTCAGTCAATCTGGAGACAGACAAGAGACTACTTCGAAGTTTCACTTACCTATCAAAAACAGCTGTTTAAATCTTGTGTATGCAGTCTGGATATCTTGCAGAGATGGAAGGCTGCTTGACAAGTCATCCGTCTTCAGCAGTTCATAGGGAGGTTTGCTAATTGTCTTATAGATTCTAAATCAAATCATCAAGAGATTAAAGCCTTCTGCTTCACAAGTGAAGTAATGCACCAACTATTATCAATGAAAATAAGGTTAACAGGCATGGTTTGGGAAACAGCTCTAATGCCAAAAGATACACACCTTAGAAAGCTAGTGGCCTCCATGCATTTTTAAGTACTGACTGGAAGCTTGCCTACAAGGTTATGACAAGTTTTGCTTCTCTTAGCTGTTACATTGACATAATGACAGTTGTGCAGTTATGAGTATTACCAGCATAATTTGATGTTTACTACTGCTTCTTCAGTAGTGTCTTCACTAGACACACCAAAATTTTTCACTAACAGGCTACTTAGAGGTGAATCTAGAAAGAAGAGATGGATAGAAACTTCCAGACTTGCCACCAGACACTTAACAGTTTTTCGTCACTTTTATGAACCAAATTACATTCAGATACCTTGTTGCCAGGTCTTCTTATGAAAAACAAGTGACAGAAAAAGAAACAATTTGGACTCAAACAAGACAGTCTAACTGCCTTGTATTTCCCTACATATCAGCTTTTTTCCCTAGGAGAGGAAAAAAATACCAGGCCAAATTAAGCTTTAGTTTGGACTCCCAACATCTTATCATCTCATGATGATGAACATCAGCTTAGTAAATACCTCTGTTGTCATGCTGGCTTTTTATTGCCAAGATTTGGGAAAAGCTGCTCTAGCTCATACGTCAGAGGTGAAGCCTTGCAGGCGCTTGCCCAGATGGGACAGACTGCTCTGCTTCCTTGATGCTGTGGCACAGAAGGCTGCTTTAAGGGAGAACTACAGGCACCTACACCAGAAATGCAGGTTACTAGACCCACCAGAAGATGCATCAGGTAAGAGAATTGAGGGAAAGCAGTCATCTGTCAATTGAAATACTTTTTCCAAATTGAGGTGAACAATTTGTGCTAGAAGATCTGGTTCTGAACAGCTTTTTCAATAAAAAAGCTGTTAATTGTAAACATCTGCTGTATGCTTGAGTTCAGACTACTATTACAATGGCATGTTAACACATCCTTAGGGGCAATCTGTAGATATATTTTTAAGTATTAGTGGTTAACCACCAGTAGTCCACGGCAAAGAAAACCACTGATGCTGCCCCAAGTTCAGATGGCCCCAGAAAAAGGATCAAAATATCAGTTGATGCCTTCTTACAGCTGACTGACAGTTTAAAAAAGTTACAAGTCATGTAAACTTCCCCATTTAAGGGGAGAAACATTAAAGAATCTGCAGGAAGGGTCAAAAGCCTTTCCCACAAGGTATAATTAATTTAATAAACAAAACAAGTTTTAAGAGCCTAATCAAGGTACTTTTCTGTTAGTTCTGTGTGATTAACAGGTTCTCCATCTAGGAGGCAAAAGAACTAGTGGCCAAACTGTACAAACTAACCTGATCTAACAGCTTGCTGCTAAGAGTTCTCTCCAGGACACCCAAAAGGTTAAAAAAAGTCGGGGGGGGGCGGGGGGGGGAGAAAAAAGAGTAATTACTGCAACTCTCAGCCAGGCAGCTGTGCTCTTCCCCTTAAGTCAACTTTGGCTTTTCTCAGACTTCTCACTATCTCAGCTGAAAAACAGTGCTGTCTGCTACGGCATATGAAAGCAGCAGTGAACTGCTAGATTGTTTCAGTCATTTTAGGTCACTTTATCTAAAGTTATTTAGGAATAGGTTTAAAATTCAGCTTGCAAATCCACATGTAGAGGTGGAGTCTAGATCTCCCTTACTCGCAAACACAATTGAGCACATCAGCCAGCGATACATTAACTGTAGTTAAGACCTACAGGCTTTGGTGCTGCCTCACCTAAGAACACACCACAGTTTGTACAGAGATTCAGCTGATGTGTATGTAAACATGCATATATCTATTTGTATCTGTATTTCTGCAAATAAGCCTTCAGTGATGTTACAGTCCTGCACATTTCACTAATGCTGTTAGGCCAAGGGCTTAAACCCATTCCACTACAGAAAACTACTTTTAGATCTCGAACTTGTTTCCTGCAGCGTGCAAGCTTAAAGATATGGAAAAAGAGAAGCAAGATCCATACCAAGCAAAGTGTTGTGGACAGAATAGCTATTACTGACCCATCCAAGAAGGCTTTTTGCATTTGTGAAGTGCTGTCATCCTGTTCTTTGGGAAATGCAGACATTTTGAGAAGAGCAGCACCGTTAGGGCAAGACCAACACCAGATCTGTAGAAAGACATTTACCAGGTGATAAAAATTGGTAAACTGTCCCATACAAAGGATTTGCTTAAATGGCTGAGTAATTACAAAAAAATCTCTATGCTATGCTTCGCTGAATTTTCGGTGTATTCAGTGAACCATCAGTAGAAAAAACTTCTGTACCTGCACCAAAACTACATGCCTCAGTACTCGCTTTCAAGTTTTAAGTTAGGCTTTATACAGGCACAGGGAAGCAGTGTCAGATTGCATCAGAACATTATTTCTCAACTGCCCTCATAGGTAAAAAAATTGATCAAAATGTCTACGGCCAAATTACATTAGAAGATGTGCCACAGCAAGACAGCTCTTGTAAGTAATTCACACACATTAACTAACAGTTTCTCCACATAGATATGGTAGCATTTTTCTTACAGTTCAGCCTTGAAATAACTCACAGTAGATACACTGTGATGCCTTTCCACATGAGCTATGCATAAAGGGTCACCTAGGCATGTGAAATAAGGTAGTAAACATTCCACAACTAAATCAGATTGCATAGTTACAGGTATTCCTTACAGCAAATCATCCTCAAAGCTTGTTCCTTCCCTTTACACATAATTTCTTGACTTGCTTACTTCATCAGGGACACAGACAGTGGGATTGAGTGCACCCTCGGCAAGTTTGCAGATGATACCAAGCTGAGCGGTGCAGCTGACATGCCAGAGGGACAGGATGCCATCCAGAGGTACCTGGACAAGCTCAAGAAATAAGTCTGTGTGAACCTCATGAGGTTCAACATGGCCAAGTGCAAGGTCCTGCACCTGGGTTGGGGCAACCCTTGGTATCAATAGAGGCTGGGCGACGAAGAGATTGAGAGCAGCCTCACAGAGAAGAATTAGGGGATGCCAGTGGATGAAAAGTTGCATATGAAGAGGCCAACTGCATCCTGCACTGCATCAAAAGAAGTTTGGCAAGCAGGTCATAGAATCACAAAACATGTTGGTCATCTAGTCCAAGCCCTCTGCAGTGAGCAGGGACAGTAACTACATCAGGTTGCTCAGAGCCCCATCCAGCCTGACCTTGAATGCCTCCAGGGACGGAGCCTCCACAACCTCTCTGGGCAACTTGTGCCAGTGCTTCACCACCCACATTGTAAAGAACCTTCTTCTAATACCTAATCTGAATCTACCCTGCTCGAGTCAAGGTTGAGGGAAGAGATTCTGTCCCTCTTCTCTGGTGAGATAACACCTGGAATACTCTGTACAGCTCTGGAGTCCTCCGCACAGGAATGCCACAGACCTGAGCAGGTCCAGAGGAGGCCACCAAAACAATTAAAGGAACAGAACACCTCTCTTATGAGGAGAAAGGCTAAGAGAGTTGAGGTTGTTCAGCCTGGAGCAGAGAAGGCTCCATGGAAACCTTACTCAAGCCTTTCAATACTTAAAAAGGGCCTAGAGAAAAGAGGAGGACAAGCTTTAATAGGGTCTGTCATGATAGGACAAGTGGTAATGGTTTTAAACTAAAAGAGCATAGATTCAGACTAAGTATAAGGAAAAAAAACTTTTCCAATGAGGGTGATGAATCACTGTAACAGGTTGCTCAGAGAAGTGGCAGATGCTCCATCTCTGGAAACGTTCAAGGTCAGGTTGGACAGGGTTCTGAGCAATCTGATCTAGTTAAAGATGTCTGTGCTCACTACAGGGGGCTTGGAGTAGGTGAACTTTAAAGGTCCTTTCCCACCAAACACATTCTATGAATGGAAGATGCAATTAGAAAAAAATAATTTCTTTGTGTAACAGCCACTGTAATTTGAGATAAAGTGAATGAAACTATCTTGCATCTCACTATCTGAAAGTACAAATTAGGCAGGACAATACAGTGCTATCTTCCCCATGGATCAATGAATTTAAGAGAATGAAGTGAACGTGGTTTTCCTTGGTAAATTCAATGGGCATGCAGCAACTAAGGTAAGACCTCATAAGTGAGATTACTTCGCTCCTTGTTTTTATCTACTCTGTCTTACTGGTTATTAAACTCCAGTGTGAGGCAGGAAGCCAAAGCTAGCTTACCACAGGGCACAAAACCATACATTTAATTTGATCTGTTCAGACTTGTAAAACTAGTTTTTCAGTTAGGCTACCTGGCTTTGTAAAAATGCTGCATCATCACAGCCATACTACTTACCAGGACCCAAGCCAGGTAACTGGAGGTATTCAGCTACACCTGTACGTGTATGGTCTTCACCTCAATATCTAAGTAGCATTTCAAGGTTTACAGCCTGCTCCAGCTAGATGTCACTCAGTACTGAGCTTCAGGAAAGACAAGCTAATGAATAGACAGACTAGTGGTATACATAGACTACAGGACATTAGACATCTGATGTAAGTAAATAGGGGCCGTGAAGCATACCTATGTACTTTGCTTTACACTGTTTAGGGGAATACAGAATACTTTGAACACTGAGCACTTTTCCCTCCAATATCTGTTCCTCTCTAGAGAAGACTACATGTGAGCTATTAAAAAAGTTCTGAAAATAATATGCAACAACATTTGAAAAGCTAGCTGAAATTTCATCATCTCAACAAGATTTCTTACCCTTACCCATGGATATATACTTACAGGAATGCCTCTGCCTTCATACTTCAAGATACTCTCTTCAGAAACACATATGGGAACAACAAAATACAAAGGCAGCCTAAGATAACAAAAGAAAGTTTCTTGCACTTAAGTGAACACAGAACAAGCTCCTTTTAATAATGGTGAGTGTTCCAGCCCATGTGCTAATTATATACTCACCCTTACTGCTACAATCATCTTTCCTACTAGATAATTATATTGTCCTCAGCATCTCCCCTTTACTTGCAGCCAGATAAGGTATTTTCTTCCAACCTTGAGTTCTCGATTATTTTTCACTGCAACACTTCCTATCTTTCCAAGGCTGTAATTAAGTTCCATATCTAACTGTTAAGACCACCTTGGTTCTCTTGTTCTTCTGTTGTTTTCAAAGATAGCTTTGTAATATTAGAAAACTCGTTCTGTTTCCATGCCTTGTAAGCAGTTCACATCTCTATTCGAGAATGTCATTTAATATATCATGAATTTCCAGTATCAGCCAACACTACTTATGTTCAAGACCCACAGAAGCAACAAAGACAAGTACTTAACTGTCTCAAGACAGTTATAGAAGAAAGTTAAGACTTTTTTGAAAATCGGTGTTTGTTCCCCAGGTCTCTGAAACCTTTCAGGATTTTACTATTAAACGATAGTACACAAAGCCTTGTATACATCCTAGAGCGTTCACCGATAGGTACTACTTAGCTAAACTGGTAGAAGTATAAATCTCTAACCTTCCACTAAAAGCCACGCAACGTAACTCCCATCAGCGTACTTTGTAGATACACCGTAAAGCAGTTACCCTTTCCCCACCTAGTCCCCCAGCTAAACAACAGAACATCCCAACTGCATCCAACTTGAAGTTTTACCAGAGTAAAGATACAGGACTAAGAAAATGCCATCCTAACCACTAAGTATGACAAAAGTGTACGTACCAGATCTACATATTTTCTATTCCATTTTAAGGTGGCATTCTCCACCCCTAGAGATATTCAAAGCTTGACTGACCAAGGTCCTAAGTAGCAAAATCTAACGTTAAAGTTAACTCTGCTTGAGTAGGGGTTAAGATGACCTCCTAAAGTCCCATATTACAGCATCCCACAAATCAAAATGGAAAACAGATCCTAAGAAACCCCCTGAACAACTCTATAATGCTTAGGATCAAAAGTAGCATTGATTTCTGCAAATCTTAATGAGGCACACATCCAAAGTTCACGATTAACCAGGGCAAGCTTACTTTTCAGAGACTCTGTAGCCTTCATTGGTAGTCACTGCTTTGTATTTCACATTCCCTTTGGTCCGCTCCAACTCATCACGCCAGTCCTCCAGAGTATCAAACATCACAGTTTGGTTTCTTCCATCTGTCAGACATCAATAATAACTATGCCAACTATCAGGAATTCTGACACGAAAGCATTCCTAAATCAAGGGTTTAGTTTTCACCAAACGTGCTGTGTACAGAAAGCCTCAAGTCAAACATAAAGTGCCTTTGTACATCGCACTGCTTCTGTCTGATCCTCAATGACATCTTCTGTCAAACACTGCTTTAACTAATAACTTCACGAATAGTCTCTCCTGCAGAAACTGATCAGTTCTTATGAAACTTCCATGCAGTTAAGGCTGTCCTCACAACCAGCCTAAAACCTAGGATGCTGTGCAGCAAATACCACTGTATACCAGTGCAGCTGACAGGCATCTAATAATAGAGGCTTAAATGTAGAATTAACAATCATCCCCAAAGCCTTCCTGCAATTCAGATAACTGCAATTCATTTCAAATTCACTCTTTTATCATGGATAGGAGTTCTGCACTGAATAGAATATTTCAGGCACTTGATAAAAGCAAAAAAAAAATTCACTGCAGCAGAAAATTTGATTACAGCAATTCAGTCTCAATAATTTCCACTAGGAACTTTTCCTGTATTTTTTTTAGCCACCTCAGCAACAGTTATGACAGCATGGTGATTTAACCTCAGGTCTTGTATAATAACCATATAATTTATGGAGTAAGGCCAACTGTTCTAGGCATTCATCATAATTAAGTATCCTGCAACATGAGCTAACACTGAAATACCAAACAGAGGTAGAATTTCCAGGAAAGATACAATGGCAAGTTGAAGCTTTCTACCGTAAGAAGTTAAGATAGATGAAAAATGTACAGCAGGAAACAACATAATTAATTAACTCTATGGGACAAGATTTAACAGTATCAGACTGTAAGAGATATAAAACCCAATTTCCTAAGTCTATTTGGTTTGTCCTGTAACAATTTCATAAAGAGGGAAACTTCACCATTTAATACTGAAGACAGTGATTAAAATACAAAAGAATTCTGGCACAACACTTCAATGCCACTATAGAGACCACACTCCTCCCACTTTTGCTTACTCCCTACCTGGAAAACGTTACAGTCTCCCTGGTGTCTGTAATTCAACCCGAATGAGGAAACTACCTGAGCTAGCAACACGGCCTTGCAGCAAAGGTGCCAGTGTGTTCTTGGGCTGCACTGGGAAAACCATTTCCTACAGGCTGAATGATTGCTCTTCTAAGCTCAGCACTTGTAAGGCCATGCCTGGAGTGCTGTGTCCAGTGCTGGCAAGAGGGGCAAGAAATCTTTCCAGTGTGTATTAACACACCTGACGGGAGGTGGAAGCAGTGAAAGGAAGTAAAGAAGATTGATCCAGACTCAGTGGTATCCAGTGACGTGACAAAAGGCAACGTGCACAAGCTGAACTATCTCCTTGGAGATATTCAAAAGCCAAATGGACATAACCCTGAAAAGCTTGCTGTAGTTAACCCTTCTCTGAACAGGGGTGGATGGACAGGAACATGGCTCGATGCTCTCCAGAGGTTTCTTCTAATCTCAACAATTCTGTAAGTCCTTGACATACTGATAAGTGTTCAATTAATACATTGGGTACATCAAAATTATGTGAAAGGAACAGGTGTTCCTGCTGCACAAGGAATCTGGTTCAAAACAGCACTATTCAGTTGAAGTCTAAACCATGAAATGCTATGAAGTGCACTGACAACTTTTTATTTTGAATTTTGCAGCCCAATGTATTATTCAACCAAGTTTGATCAAGTGGAAAGATTATGTAATAAGTTAGCTATAAGAGGAAGTCAGATGTCTAGTGGGATCTTGCTACGTAAACCCAGTTTACATAGCTTCTTGCAGTTGTCTGCAAGAAGTCAATCAAATAAGAGCAAAAGGGCAAATACTTTCTATCAGATGACACTGAAAATGTAGTAACTTAAGGATTAAAAGCAGGAAGTTTGGTTCACTGCAACAGTACAGGAAACACACTAATAAATAAGCAAAATATGTTCAAGACAACAGCACTCTAATCAGAAGCACATGAAAAGCATTTGCATGTATGTGTCACTAAGTTTTCAATCCAGTGATGCTATTTCTTGCTTGAAAAATTTCTGCACAACTACACTGAAGGACCCAGAAACCAACAGTAGACAACTTAAGAGGGTTGTGGGTTTTTTTAGCAACAAGTCTAAAGATGCATAAGAAAAAATTTAATCTGAGGCTATCTGTCAGCAAGGCAGAGTTATGAGCTGAGCACAAACACAGCTGCTAAGCATCCCATACTACTTAAGTATGCAACAAGCAGAAAACAAAAATACAAAAACATTTACCTGCATTGTTTGGGGCAGCTGATGCATAAGAGAACAGAAACAAGCGTTTAAGCAGCTTAGGAGTCTGGCTATGATGAACTATACCACTGACGATCTAGGAAAGGACCAAAAATTAACACCCAAACATAGACTAAGACTGTCAGTGTAATCAGCCTGTTCGGGTTTTTTTTTTCCACAACCATCCCCCCAGGTTTCAGATAAAACTGTTCAGTGAGTTCCATCCCAACAACTGAAAACTGGTATTTAGAATGTGATCTTTGTTATCTGCAAGACACTATACTTAGTACAATGAGAAGAACTATGCATATTCAGTTTACAGAATAACTCTTATTATTATTTCAATAAAGGTAGCAGATTCCTAGTTTGGAGTTCAGATTAACCAGTCAAAAGAACTCAAGATACCAGGAAAGTAACTGCTTTCATATGAAAAAGGTCAAAAAAATGTAATAGAATTACACAGCACAAACAGAAAAGCTTCGTAAGTTTTCCTGAACTGAAGCTAATTTCATGTAGTACTCTAAAGCTCCAGTTTTCTTCAAAGAGCAAGTTCTACACATAAATGTTTAATGAGTAAGGTAAGCTAGAAATTGAAGTATTCTACTTTCTCTTTCAATTGAGAATGACCAGAAAACAATTCAAGTTTAAGGGATCTCTCAGGGTGAATTTCATCCTTCCCTCATCCTCACTAAATGCCCAACATTAAGCTTGAAAGAGAAAAACAAATTAAATTGCTATACTCACCCTTTTCACTTCCTCTTCTTTTGTGTATCTCAGGCAAAAATTAAATACTCTAAGGTCTTTACAGTAGATAATAAGCCTCTCTGGGTATTTTCTCAATTGTCCAGTTAGAAGTTTCTTTTTCTCATCATAAACTGCAAGATTACAAAGTCTAAGTAAATATCAAAAAACAACGTTGCTGTCAGTTGATAAAAGTTATCCCTGCTTGA
Source organism: Trogon surrucura (assembly GCA_020746105.1). Classification (NCBI taxonomy): domain Eukaryota; kingdom Metazoa; phylum Chordata; class Aves; order Trogoniformes; family Trogonidae; genus Trogon; species Trogon surrucura. Next base: position 76,326,797 of record CM036658.1, on the reverse strand, counting down.
TTTTTCGAAATTCTCAAGAAACTAACTCAAGCCCAAGTTTTAGCAAGTCAAAGCAAACATCCTACAACACAGACTGGCAAGCTCTTGTGCTTACATACTCAATTTTTTTTTTTTCCCCAAACCCACCCAAACGATTTCCTGCAAGGCAGAAACCAAACTTGCAGCAAGCCAACTGCTCAGTGATTATTTCTGTTCATGTTCTGGCTGCATAGTAAATTCAAAGTTCTGAGACACATAAAGAATATACCTTAATAGTTTTGCCTGAGGGAAAGCCTGCAAACAAGGAAAATAATTCTAGGTTCCTAAAAAAAGTTGTTAGTTTGTTTTTAACCAACATAAAGCCCTCAAGAGATCCTTTTGTTCACTTCTGTTTGAGGATGCATCATTTCACAACTTCAAGTGCGGTCAGCCAGGCCATTGTATATGGTACTATATGAACTCACACCAGTTTCAGCTAGTCTACCCCTCGTCCAGTCTCTCACAAACCCACACCACCATTCATAAACATCAGGTTCAAGGTCAGACTTCTCAGTAAAACCTTCCCAACTAATACAAATTACCAGCGCCATTCTCGCTTACCTCTTCTAGCCATAAAGGCATACCTGTAAGCCCTGCCAGAAAAAACTCAATGATTTACTTGCAAAGGAAAACCTCATTTTCTATCTCCTTCAATATTTTTTGATGACATTATGAATCTCACAAAACAAAGATCTCGTAGACAAACAAAAGGTACTGTTTAGAAATTTGGTACCTGTACCTGCACTGATATTGCTCGAATGAAGTGAATACCTCCATATGTATAGAAACAGCTGATACACTGGAGGATCTTTGTGCACCTACCTTAATCAGACTTTTCACAGTACAATCTGCTTTGCTTTGGATCATGAAATTCTGAAAGAATTGTTTTGTCTGTTCCAGCAAGACTATTAATCAAAATGTAGCTTTGACAAGCTTGAGGGGTAAGTGGGGTCTGACAGATGTCTTCTCTGTCATTTTATCATTAAATGTAACTGTGGCTCTTTTTCCTAGACTACCCAATCCCAGTTTCCAAAGTGCAAATTCCATCAGTTTTCTAAAATGGATGTATATGTATAGGCAAAGAGCACCAGCACACCAAGAAGTATGAAGCATGTTAAACCATGAGGAGAAAGCTGACCTACCTCCATAGATTTGATCTACACATTGCAGGGTTATGTCATTTTCTCCTACAATCTTATTCTTAAACTGTGGTTCCTAAAATATGAAATAAAAAAAAAAAATCTTAGAAATATCATACTACTAAGCAAGAGCACCTTATCATAAGTAAAGGACATATTCAATACCTATGTTAGCATCAACATTACTTATTAGCTGTGCTAGGCAGAACACTGAAGAACAGTTACTAAAATACATACAAATGCAGGTTACACAGGGGTAGTTTATCAACTGCAGATTCAGTTTTATTTAAGCCTCAGTCATGCTTGAAATGTAGATAGAGCTTTTATTTTTCAAACAGCTTCAAAGCATACATTTCTATTCAGAGTCACTTCAAACTAGAATCACTGCAGTAAACAGGAAATACAGTAACTTCATGTAATCCAAGCTCTTTTATGACAAGTTTCCTTGCTATGGAAACCTGGCAGGAAATAGAAAATATCTTAAAAGAGCAAGTATCCCAAGAATATTCCAATATAACAGCCAGATTTATCACTTTGTAAAATGAAGACATATACAACCCAATTCTCTTATCTAGTTTTGCCAAATTTGAAGTGATTTGGTGCTCTCTTCACTTTTATCATTCCGTGAATTCAGAGTTAAAAGACATGAGTGATGCCACAATTAAATATCATTACATTAAATATTATTATCAGAAAGCTGATGTACACTACATTAGTAAATTACATTTCACTTGAAGACAGCTGTGAACAGCTGTGTCACTCAACTTATTTCCAGGTCTGCAGTATTCTGAATCAGATGGCCAATACTGAACTTCTGTTAAGACAATATATTTTGATTTGGCATGCTACAAGCACAAGATTTAAAGCTAGTGATAAAACAAAAATTACCATGCTCCTACCTATTTTAACATAAATCTCATGTGATCTGTGGAAAGGGCTTTGCAGCTTTGTCCCAGTTAATTCCAGAAGGTCCAAAAATTCATATTTGGCTGCAGAAGCCTTAGCTTAACAATCTCAACTCCCTGAAATATTGCCCCAGGAAACTTCCAACTACAATCAACGTGTGTCAAATCATATTCTTCTCGCTATTCTTCACTGTCAAGATGGCCCTGCACTCAAAAGCCACATACTGGGCTCTCCACCTTTATCACCTAAATGGACTGAACTGTTTCAGCGGCTTAAGCACATCAAAATCAGTGCGCTACTACCTTCCCCTTTCACAGATCAATTTGAGTATTTAAAACAAAGGAAATGAGATTCATCTAATTTATAAGATTTGGGAACTTTTTAGCTTTTTTTTTTTTTAACATTTGCCAGCTCAATACTAACAAGTTTTAAAATCTTTGCAGTCAACATCTCAGTTTGAGTGGAGTAATTCAGAGCTCTACTGAGCCACACAAATCTAAAGCACTTACACCATCTATTAGCTTACTCAGTCCTGTGCAGCCCTGAAATGGTTCTGCAGATGTAGCCCAAAGTCAGGTCATACAGATACTATACAACATGCGAATTATGCTTGACATTCACACTTCTACAACTGCTCCTAGAAAAGCAGTCACAAATCAGGTTTAAACAAATTATTGATTTTCAAAATAATTTGGTTTTCTTAACTTACGCTTCACAAAATTACCAACTCACAAGATATCAAGAATTATAAACTATGTCTAATGCAGGTGTCACATACAGACTTGTAACATTTTTACTTAGTCATTAGAGCTTGAGGAACAATATGCATAGGCTAAGCAAGTAAGGACTGATTAAAATTGGTTGGCATCCATTAAAGTTTTTTTATAAATTTATATTAGTTCTGTATAATTATATAAAGGAAAGATATGATTTAGCCAACACCACTATATATCTTCAGAGCCTGTTTGGTCATAATTAGAAGACTTGTCCTCCTACGTTATCATCTGAAGCAGAATCATCATCAAGGAAAGCAATCTTGAAGTTTGTGCATACAAGTTTCCCATAGGTGCCACGATTTGAACAATCTTCTTGTGTATACTTGTATACCGTGCTTGCCTCACACAGCAGTAGTTCACCTGCACAAAAGAAACACTGACTTGCAACATAACTGACATTTACAATTGAATTATTTCAGCTGTTACCTTAAACTCAGCATTAACTTCCTGACAGCTTCTCATAACTGCACGACTGGAGGTATTTCATCACTGCTATACAAAAAAGACTAAGAGCCAGCTCCAGGAATCAGTACATTGAGAGTTTTCCAGGTTATCAACATCACTCAAAATGGACTGAACACAGTTCAGTTGCACACATTTAGGAGTTCTGTACCTGGATGTACCTGTATCGTGGCCTGCTCCAAGCAGCAGAAGAACAATGTGTGGAGCTGCAAAGAGCAACTGTACGACTGTGTACTCAAAAAAACCCTCTAAGGCTACCACAGAGTAGCTTATATAGTTAAACAAGATGTTCAAATTTTCCTTACTGCTAAACTCTAAGAACACTGAAACATCTGAGTTGATTTGCTCATCATAGTTAATTTTTCACAGCTTTGACTGGAGATGTTGCTTATTTTACAGCTCCCAGGGTTACTTTAAAGTTTCTAAACACAAGTTTACATAAATAATGTTCAATGAAGTTCTAGTCTTAAAACTAGCAGGAACTGAGCCTCAAGTTTAAGAAAGTAAAACTAGGTTTTAACAGGTATAATCAGCCAGACTCTCACTCTTTCCTATAAAGTGCAGAAAACCCAACAAAACAATACTAGCTTTTCCTAAGCTTTCACTTGTACTTTATGCTAGCAATATCACCTTTTCTGATCTTGGAAAACACTTTAAAGAGAAAGAATTGTAAACTAGTAATAAAAAAAAAAATCTTAACAGTGAATGAGATATGAAAAGGTCTAAGTAACTCCTAGTAAGTTTCCACTTGTCCTTGTCTTTAGTTTCCAAAAAAAAAAAAACCAAACTACTCAACTTTACCTTTCAAGAAGCAGAGCAAAATGAAGTACAGACCATTCTCCACATGCAGTTTACCTGAAGATACTATAGTCTGAAAAACCTCTATAAAAATTGAAATTTATTTATAGAGTTTTTCAACAATCTTTGCAGACACAAATACTTAAAACATTTTGGTTATTAGACCAAACCTTCTATTTTACTACTTGGTACACTGATGTCACATGAGTGTTTGCTGTAGACATAGGAGTATTTAAATATTTTTTGCCCGATTTTAGTATTTAATTCTAATACAATATACAACAGTTACCTACCTGGTAATAAGCGAGGATTTACTTCCTTTTCTATGGGTTCCTTTATATGTACTTCCTAAAGAGAGAAAAAGGAATTATTATTTTGCAAAGATCATACCTTCAACACATGCTGTAAATAACTAACACCCTCTCCCTTAATATCCTCATATTCTAGCAAAACACTAAATTAAAATTAAGGGAAAAAAGGTCTTAAATTAATCGAGAATAAGTTTGCAATGTGCTCCCTCCACTAAAGATCAATAGTGTACTAGCTAAATTATTGTCACTAGTCTGACAGCCACAGTGTCAGTTACTTGCAGCTGTGAACACAAAGAAAGGAAATGCAGTATTTGCATAAGCAACAGACAGAAGCATTACCAATAGTTCTTCCTCAGCACGTGTAAACAGATAAGCACTTAGTACAACACCACCATCTCCCAGAATCCATTCATGAGCTTTTCTGTGTATGACTTAATATTTGTTTCTAACATAGCTTCATCCTTCACTGTTTCTGATTTTCTTAGATGTATTACTGCAGTTAAAGTATAGAAGTTACTTAAACAGTACTACCAGGATTATCGGGACGGAGATTCCAGAATTTCAGAGCCAAAAGGTAAAGCCGGTCACAGGATATCCTTTCGTTCGAACCCAAATTGCACAAAACCCCATCAAAATCTGCATATCGCTTATCCTAGCCCTGAGGCACTGATAGTTGGTCTAAAATCTCCAGCCAAGAGAGTATTAAACTAGAGGACATGCTACACCCTTCCTGCTCAGCCAGTTCAGAACTTCCTCCTCCGAGTCAACTCGTTTCACATGCATTGAAGTCCTTCTGGAAAACCATTAGTTAACTGGAAACCCCCATGGGGCCACAGCAGTAAGCAAGCTAATTTTAGTTTGTCACCAGCATCCAGAGTCAACATATTGCAAATCAAGGCAAGCAATCAAAAGGAGACATAAGCAATAACAGTTTTGCTGGACTAAATACAGAGAAATAAAAGCCCCCAAGAGCATAAAAATAATCCCCCTTTGTCATTCATATAAACACTTGCTCTCAACACTCAGAAGACCCAAAACAAAGCTTGAAGGCTGCACAGCAAAACTAAAACCACCAGGAAACCATGTTATGGGAACAGCTGAGACATTCAAGACAGGTTGAAAAGAGGTAAAGGTTATAAAATGAAAGTGGTGGTAGCGTGAAGAAAGAAATCTGTAACTACAGCTGGCTGCTAAAGCAGAAAACAAAACACAACTTGCTGCCTTTGACTTCTAAGTGTGGGTACCATACAAGTAAATTTTAGTCAAAGTTCACACCTGTCAGATTGGAAAGTTACCATGCAAACACGGCTCAGGCTGAACACTGCTGCATTCACATCTTCCCAATGTTGTCTCTGCACCACTGGTAGCTCTAAGATAAACTTTGGGTTTACTAGTGCCTTTACAGCTATGCCCTCTACTACCACTATTTGTGTGCAAATAAATGCAACACTGTTCGCTCACAAACCATATGCCAGCAATCACTGCTACAGAACAGTAAAGCAGTATGCTAACTAGGTGCTCTTCCAGTAACTTTTACTTCTGGAAACACACGGCATGTAGCTACTACCATTTCTGCATACATACTGCTTTAATGTTTGTACTTACTGCCAGGAGTACCAGTCTGTGCTAGTATTTGCAGGTAAGACTTGACCAAAAAAAAAAAATAAATAAAATGACACCAAAGACGTTCTTTCAGCTTATACCCACTTGCTAAAATGCAATGAAATTTTTCTAACAGTTATCACAGAGGCAAGTAATTTTTGTACAAGTGTTTCAAGTTAAATTCTGAAAGGAATTATTATTTCAATTAAATAGCATCACCACAGAATTGAGACTTCAATTAAACACCAAGATCACCTTGTAAAATCCAATTTCACTCTTCACTGACAACAAGTCCACAGACATTGAAGTGCTTACTTTAGGCAGAATTCTTGTAACATACAACAGCTTCCAAGAGCTGAGCCTCCCAAAAAGTTTTATTTGAAAGTTAACATTTATATTCCCATAATAAAATCATATCTACTGCAAAGATAGTTTTCATACATATGCACTAGGGATAGCTAATAATGCCAAGCCATGAACATTGCTGAAGAATCCATGCTGCTGTGCTTGTTTTCCAAAGGAAGACATTAAAATACATTAAACTCTGCTAATGCTACATTTTGTATTTCTTTTAAGACAGATGGCAAAGATCTTTATGAACATAGTGAAGTTAACTCACCATCAGTCACTGCAACTTGTGTAGGAATCCATAAGTTTAGCTATTATCTCCACTTGTTTCAACCTCGTATTTCTAACATATTTCAGTTTTGGGGCAACCCAGCCACTCTTTTTATCCCTGGGTTTGTCAAACTACACACTGAGGTAATTTGGTTCATAAGATCAGCTGGAAAGTCTGTACTTGTGCTACATTTGCTTTTGTTGTTACTGCCTACTGTTAGCAGAACTGGCTCACCAACACGTCAGAGGAGCACAGGAACAGAAAAAGAAGCAGCAGAAGCAAGTCTGTCCCTTTCCAGGAGCTACGAAATCCTCTCAGACCTCAGGAAACTTCACTCTCTGACCATTTGTTGAAGATAAGCATGCAAGTACTTTTCACATACGACCACTGAACACTACACACACCTCTAGATAAGACACTTCTTCATCTGTGGTTTCCCCATTCTCAATGCTCCAAGCAGCATCTTCACAGAATCACAAAATGTCAGGGGTTGGGAGGGACCTCTGAAGATCATCCAGTCTAAACCCCCTGCCAGAGCAGGATCACCTACAGTAGGTCACAACATCTTTGGCATTTCTTACTTGAGACACAACACAGGAAACCCTACTGCTAGCAACAGCTAAAAGCAGATACCTATAGAACACTGTGCAAATCAGGAAAATTAACTCTAGATTGCTTCAAAAATGATAGAAACAAAGACCTCAACTTTGCTGAAGGTTTCAGAACCTTCTCAGAGATGCTTCTCACCTGTGTTATTTTGTGCTATACTCCTTTTTCCAGGTTATCAAACAGTGGTAGGCAATACAGCAACAGAATCACAGAATGTTAGAGGCTGGAAGGGACCTTGAAAGATCATCTAGTCCATGCCCCTCTACTAAAGCAGGATTGCCTAGAGCATGTTACACAGGAACGCATCCAGACAAGTCTTGAAAGTCTCCAGAGAAGGAGACTCCACAACCTCTCTGGGCACCCTGTGCCAGGGCTCTGTCACCCTCACAGTGAAAAAATTTTTTCCAATATTTTTTATGGAACCTCCTATGTTCCAGCTTGTATTCATTGCTCCTTGTCCTGTCACTGGACAACATCCCATAATTATGAATTGTAACAACACAGAGTACCAAGTCACACCAAAAACTGTACACTGACAACACGCCACACCATATTAATTCATAATGCATCATTTGTGTTGGTTTAAAACAGACTTCAGCTGACAACACTGTGAAACCATGAAGTGACCAGGAAAGGGATACCATGCTCCTTGCAGATTCCCTTCTGCTTCAGTAGGGGGGAGACAACACAATAGAGAAACCATTTTTCTTAAGGAAAGTCTCACCTCTTCTTCTTGGGTTTTTTTTTTGTTTGTTTTGTGTTGGTTTTTTAACCTAAGTATAGGGAACAACTGAACAGTTTGCAATAGCCATGGACTACATTCAGCTCTCTCCCAAAAATATATTTAAAGGGGCTGAAAAACATTCCCCCAAGTATAGCTGGAAAGACACGTCTTCCCCAAGTGATGAAGCATGAAAGAGCCACCATGTGTGAGGCAACAGCCAGTCTAAGGCATTTATCCATAGCTAGACACTCTTGCTGGAGGCAATTACAACAATGGAAACCGGTATTTTTAGTAAACATTGTTTATTAGATTCAAGTAATGAAGGAACCAGTTACCACTTCCAGGGCTTCAAAAGTGGCTGAAACACACATTCTTCCAAGGCTGACATCAAATAGTAGTGCTGCAAGAACACAGGATATTTTAACGTCGTTACATAGTTTTACCCAAGTAATCTCTGCACAGGGAAGCTCTACACTATGGTGAGGCTTGCTCTGAGCATCTTTTCTTATTTACTTATACTTCACTAAGACACTAACACAGGGCTTAGAGCTTTCTTGACTATACATTTATCTTTATCAGTTGTAAAAATGTATATACTGAAACATTTACAAGTTAGTTGTGGTGCTCTGGCAAGTGAATACAAATATTACCAAGTAAAATAAATCACACTTGTCTAACAGCATGGAATTTGATGCAAAAAGGAAATACCTGTGCCCACAATTAGCATATACTTGGTGTTCAGAAACAAACCACAACACAAACTTGGTATAATCCAAAAGACTATTTCTTGGACAAACAAGCCTAATTCCATGTTGCATGCCATACAGTCCAGATGAGATATTTACTACCCTTGAATAACAGTGCTGAAAATAATCTCAACTGATTGTTTTCCTTCCTTTCACGGCTCCATTATCTAATAGGCCATTAGATCATAGCGCATGTTTTCCATGTCCATTTCATCTTTTATCCTTTCCTCTTTCCTTACATTGTCCTGTACATCTCTGACCACAACACCCGTCTTCCCCCATGTCAGGAGAGAGCCCAGCTGTCCATTTCGCTAACTCCTATTCCTTATACCACCCTTCAATCGTATCACTCCAATCTAGAAGCAGGCACAGTCTGCAGAAAGCATGCTGCCAACTTCAGAAAGCACAGCCTCTTAAGAGACTTACTTGAGAAGTCAAATCACTGAACAGAATTGGTTCTGTTTAGCTCAAACCAAGACAAGTATTATGTTATTTTATGTGATCATCACAGAACATGCAATATTGTACCAAGATTTGCAAGTATCCATAGTGAGTTACCAGCTAAAGTAATGCTCGATTTGAGAGAAAGAGCACAAGTATGAGTTACCCTCACATCTCAGCAGCCTGAGGTGTACTCCAGGGATTTCAGGGACAAGCAGTATGAAGCAGAACACACTCAAATTTTAAGAGCTAATACTAGAACTAATATAAGAACCCAGGCAACACACACAAAAAGTAACATTAAGCTTCACACTGAGTTTAATATCTGCCTTTGTATTCAAATTAAAGTTTTAAAGGAAAATATGATCCAACTTGTTAGTCTCGTAAACTATTTCAGTTTTGAAATATTAGAGTTAGAAATCATGAAATAATTCACTGGTTCTTGTTTGTCTGTCTCCATAAACAAATATTTGTCGTCTAAGACGAGACATGTCAAAACATTGACTTTATACCCTAGTATTCACCCCACTTCCTGCAGGGAAGCCAAGTCTGTCCGGAGGGGAGGTGTGTCATTGATATCAACATCCTACAGTCTCGCTCTCAACAGACCACTGATTGATCTGTGGTTCCATTATAGCACAGCATAACTAGCTTATATCAAATCAGATGTCAAAAACGCTGCTTTTCCAGACATTCAGAGGTTTCACAGCAGAAATTACTTCTGTTTCTTTAATAAGCAGCATTTTCTGTTCACTCCTTACCACCACTTTGCCATATATTAACACAAATAGAGTTCCTGGGTTTTTTTTTTCATATTCAAACAAACCAACCCCAAAAGTGCGTTAAAGTACAACCTCGTTTTATTTTTCTGAACATTACCTAGTGTGTGTCCCACGTATCTGAGGACGGACTAAGCAAGATGGGGTTAGAAAAACACCTCAGCTCTGCCTGCTGCATTTTCTTGTCAGAGAGCTCTCCTAACCTAGCAGCAGCAGCTTAAGGTCTCAAACAACTTTCCAGGCGAACAAGGACAGGCCTGAAGAAGCTGGAAGCTGCAAGCAAGGGGGACACAGCATAACACTCCTCTCTACTGCACAGTGATTGTCAGGAAATCTTGCTGAAAATTAAAAATATAAACAGATTCAAGGCAAGGCTCTAAGTTCACTGACAAGTCCACCACTAACTCAAGTGCAATCTAGGTGTAACCTCAATTTCATGAGGTTCTTGAACTGTTGTTCCCCTCCTTTTCATGTGGTTTACCAGAAGAAACAACACACTGAACATACCTGTCACCTATACTCTTCCCAAGGCATCTGGCAGTTACACTATCTCGATGAAAGGGAAGTTCACAGTTGATCGAACTATGTCCCACATAACAGGGATTAAGTATTTCCACCGTTCGGAGCTAAACTGGCGTTTTTAAAACTCAACTACATGAAAGTTAACATGTACAGGAAACTGGTGTTCAGAAAATTATTTCTCAGGTGTATTCATGATACAGTTCCTTGAGAGATCCTCACTTCTGCTTATCTTAGGATATTTAATCAACACGATTTTTCCAGATCCCCAAATAGCCTCACAGGTTTCATCACACATGTAAAGTTTTACTTCTAATCCTCATAACCTAGTAAAGTCTTCAGCTCCCTGTGTAACCATTCTGCTAAGGCAGTCACAGGCTGTCAAAAAGAGAGTAATATCCAACTGAGCAAAGACTTAAATTTGCTTTACTTGCTATTGGCACCAGATCTCAGTTTCACTAAGTTTTTGAACGTGCACAAGACATCCTAGTTCTATGGCCGAAGTCACATCTATATTCCAAATTTCTGCTGCAAGAGCCCATGAAATTCTGAAAGCGTATAAAGGAGATGGTTAAAGGCAGCATAAAGAGTGAATGACTGCAAATCCTAACGCATCAGGATATTTCACTAACTACGTCATCTTCTATTATTAAATACCTTCATGGCTTTTCCTGCAGCCATCAGGAGGATCATATTTGAAGAATTACATTACTGTAGTTATAATCAAGTTATTATTTGCTACCTTACTCCATTACAAATGGCCATTTTTTCACAGCAAGTCTTAATGCTCCAGCATGCTCATTGAAATGAAGTGACGTCCAGTAAGTCCAACAAGTGAAATTTTTACTTCTGCAAAACCCAGTTCCTTGAGTACGTGAGTTTTTTTGTATATTTGTACAACACACACTTTCCTAAGGTGTAAGTGTGACTTCACAGGAATCTATTTGCTGACTCCAGAAGCACTTGTACTTACAAGTTACATATATTTTCCCTGGAAAATGCAAGGAGGACAGAACACTTAAGGTAAACTGACGAAAGTACAAGTTAGCACAATATAACAACATAAGTTTTAAACTGAACAGATGACTTGGGCCTTAACAAATCTGCACTGTTAGCTCAGATTCAGCAAAAAAGAAAAACAGCAGAACCTCCAAGGTCCTGTCGATGACAAACTCTACTAATTAACGAGGTAGACAGAAATCCCTTCCTTAAGAAGCTCTCAAGAGAAGTGAACAATTAATAAGAACCAGTTGGACACGTATTACCACGAACTACGGAGGAAAAAAAAAAACAAAATGAAAACAAACCCAAAACACACCACCACAAATGGCTAGTTTTTGTGAAGACTGGTCTTCCTAGAAACCAGCTGTTTACTGGGAAAAAGAATGAAGGAATACTAAATAACAATACTGATCTAACACCATCTGCCAACAACATGACCTTAGTAAACCGAGTCAAAAGCCACTTCAATCAAACTGCCAACATAAGTCTCGGTACATAAGTGAAAGAACAAGAGGAACAACAAGAAGATGCGCACAGCCAAGAACTCGGCACAGAGCTGCTCAGGAAAGAGAGCCACGGCAACAGCACCGAAAACAAGGAGCCCACAAAGAGCACACGCAGGGAGCGACGTTAAGGCTCGTTAAGCAGAACAGGTTTGGAAAGTCCCACCTCACAAGCCCAACAGTCACAGCGACAGCCGGTCACCGCTCACACCGAACGAACCAGCTAAAAAACTGACCGTTCAGCAACGTTTTTTAAGCATATCCCACTAAGCAGCAGCTTCCCCCTCGTCCTCGGTGAGGCACCTTCGGGGCTCTGGCCCTGCAAACCCCGCCGCGGCACACCCAGACCCGCACCGGCCCGACCCCTTCCCACCGCCGCGCAGCTCTTCGCAGCCCACCGGGGAAACTCCCGGCCAAACCCCCACAGACGGAGGGCGAGGGCACCGGCACCGCCGCGGCAGCCCGCGCAGACCCCGCCCGCCCGCTCCCCGCCGGCGGCTCCAGAGGCCCTGACGAGACCCCCGCCCCCGCGCCGGGCCCGCGGAGCCTGACAGCTCCCCCGGCCGCACCCGGCACACCCGCCGCCCGCGGGGGCGGCCGCCGTGCCCCGTCCCATTCCCCGCACCTCCGGGCTGATGTACGACACGAAGGAAGGCTTGGCCGCCTTGGCCCCGCTGCCCAACATGGCTCCGGCCGCCTCCTGTCCGTCCGTGGAGCCCGCGGCCGCACCAGCCGGCGGCGCCGCTCCCCGGGGCTCCTCCTCAGGGCGGCCGCTGCGCTCCCGAGCCCGCGGAGGCGGTGGCGGGGGCGGCAACATCCGGTGCGCGCCGCCTTGCGTGGAACTGACCCCGCCCATTGAGCCCGATGCTCCACCCCCTCCGGGCCGCCACCGGCTAGTTCTAAGGGACCGCCTTCCGGCCGTCTCGTTTTTATTGGCTACAGCCGCTGTCAGTCATGACAATCCTCGTCTTATTGGTCGCGACGGGGCGGTGGCCGACGGGCGGGCAGGCTGGTTGTCTGGGATATCAACTTCCACACCTTGACCCACAGCGGGTGGGGTCTTCGTCCAGCTCGCCTCAGCACCTGATGCTGCAGGGGTGGGCGAAGCCCCCCGCAGCATCAGGTGCTGTCGAAGCATCCGTGTGTCCAGCCCCCCTGCCATGGGCAGGGACACCTCCCGCCAGCTCAAAGCCCCGCCCAGCCTGGCCTTGAACACTTCCAGGGAGGGGGCGTCCACAGCTTCTCTAGGCGGCTTGTGACAGTGTCTCACCACCCTCGTAGTAAAGAACTTCGTCCCTAATGTCTATCTACCCTGCTCTGTCATAGAATCAGAGAATAGTTTCAGCTGGAAGAGACCTTGAAGGTCATCTAGTCCAGCCTCTGTCCCAGCCCTATCAACCTGCTGAACAATGCCCCTAAGTGCAACATCCACCTGTCTCTTAAACACCTCCAGGGACGGTGACTCAATCACCTCCCTGGGCAGCCTGTTCCAATGGCTGACAACCCTTTCAGTAAAGAAATTCTTCCTAATATCTAACCTGAACCTCCCCTGGTGCCATTTGGATCCATTTCCCCTCCTCCAGTCACTCACCAGGAGGGAAAACAGACCAGCTCCTGCCTCTCTACAACCTCCCTTCAGGCAGTTGTAGAGAGTGATGAGGTCTCCCCTCAATCTTCTCTTCTCTAGGCTAAACAGCCCCAGATCCCTCAGCCTTTCCTCATACGACTTGTGTTCTGAGCCCTTCACCAGCTTGGCAGCCACCTCTGTACCCTCTCCAGCACCTCAGTGTCCCTCTTGTAGTGAGGGCCCAAAACTGGACCCAGTACTCAAGGTGAGGCCTCACCAAAGCTGAATAGGGGGCTTTTAAATATTTTTTTAAAAAAAAAAAAAAAACTAAAACAAATGCAAAATGAAAGAACCCACTCAAACTTGATTGAATATCAGCAGAGTATTTGTCCATTTTGCATCAGCAAACCTCATCACTCTAGGTTAAAACCATCATCCCTAGTCCTGTCCCCACACAGTAAACAGTCCTTCCCCAGCTTTCCTGTAGCCCCTTCACGTGCTGGAAAAGGCCACTATAAGGTCTCCCAAGAGCCTGCTCTTCTCCAGGCTGAACAGCCCCAATTCAGCCTGTCCTCATAGCAGAGGTGCTCCAGTGCTCTGATCACTTCTGTGGCCTCCTCTGGACCTGCTTCAACAGGTCCATGTCCTTCTTGTGTTGAGGGCTCTAGAGCTGGATGTAGCACTCCAGGCGGGGCCTCACAAGAGCGGAGTAGAGGGGCAGAATCACCTCCATCCCCTTGCTGGCCATGCATGGCAGCAGAAGTACAAGGAAGATGCCATAGAACAAACTCTCCATGAAAGGGTCCTCTAGATCCTTCAAAACCTGACTGCTGATACACCCCAGGAAGTCTTCTGCCCAATGTACATTAAAGAGTTAACAGCTGCAACCTCCCTGGAATGTTGTCTTTGGACACTGTGTAATGAGAGCTGTAAATAAACAACAGGTTTACCGGGTCTCTAGGTTACTTTTGAAAACTTAACTTTTATGCAGATACAGAACAATGCAAATATTGTGAACTACCTGCGTCAATGCAGCAGGACTACCCAGCAATTTAAATAGCGAATGGTAACCCAGGTGACAATCTGTATACGGAGTAGACTTTATGGAAATATTTTTACAAAAAATAAAACATACTTTACAAACTTCAGTAGACCATAGAACACAAAAATCCACAGCTCTTTTAAATACTAAGTTCTTTCCATATCGGTCCCACTCTTTTTCTTGTAGTGTGTCACTTTATTTACCTTGCTCCAAATCCAGACCTAGGAAAACTAGAGGAAAAAGAAAAACAGTACATGGAGTCATAAGACAACCAAATTTGGTTATAAAACCAGAATTGAGTGACTATTTTAATTCAGAAATAAATTATTTTCCCTAGTTTCAGCCTCAAACTGAAAGAAAGAGAAGTCTTTTGAATTTCAGACTTAAAAAAAAAAAAAAAAGAAAAGAAAAAATTCAGATATTAGGTTTCACTAGTATTTTCAGAGCTAAAGCTATTTTGGTGTAGGATCCCATGCAGAAGAGCTCTCACGTTTCACTCCACGACTGCTTCCACTTAATTCATTTGCATTGCATCTGACCTCAGCTGCATAAGTCAAAAGTACAGCCTGTGAGATTACACTGGTGTAAATCTAGGATGAGGGAAAAATTGGGACAGCACTTCCATGCTCTCCAGTGTATTAAAATACACAAATAAAGAGAATAACACTATTAAAAAAAATCTCTAAGAGCATCTCAATTTACAGTGGCAACAGCAGGATTGTCTCCAAGTAGACCCTGAAGTTTACAGCAAACTAGTGCAAAAAGCAGCTACTTACTGTCATATCAGAGAGGAAGGGGTGTTTTGACACCAGGCCAGAGTCTGAACTCTGGTGGGAAGAGCAAAAGGCGAATTAATTCCCACACAACACATGGGAATTCATTCTTCAACATCTCATCAAAAAAAACCCCTACGTCTAAAAAAATTGGAACGTAACTGCTATTCTGCATCAGTGAAATATCTACGTGTCCCCATGTCCCGTCCCTCATAATGAACAGGGAGTGCTCCTTCCCCGGGTTTGCTCTCCAGGCTGCCAAATGCGCTGGGCTGAATTTTCCTGGAACTTGAGGGGTGGATTTGTGTCTCCATTTTATCGGTCAGTATGTTCATATTTCTGAAGAGAATGAAGTAAAGCTATCATACACACTAGTTCACTTACTTTACATCTGCATCTTAAGAAACACCAGGGCACCAGGGGCTTTAGTGACCTTCCCTTTGCTCAGAAGGACCTCTGTACTGTCTTCTCCCTTTCTCTTTTAAGATCTTGAGTGCCTGTGGGCAGTACTCACAAAACCCAGCTTTGACACAGCCATCTAATCTCTGTAGATGCCTCCAGACAATGGAGGGAAATAGGCTCCTTCTGGAGGTAGTGGAGGCACCCGAACAAACATCTGTTCAGAAACAGCCTGAAGAGACTGCCTGGTGCACAGGGAAACTTGGAAAACCAGCATGTCCAGGCTGAAGTTGGGTTTTCTGAGCATCGCCCTTCCCCACCTTGTCTTTATGCTCACACTCCAGTCAACTACTGCCTCTCATTATGTATTTATATATTAACTTTACTATTACTGTCATGTGCTCCCTCCCTCCAGGATTTTTACTCCATGTTGTTTTTCTATATCATCCCCTTCCTATGAGGAAGTAAGACTGTTTAATGTTGCATCGTTTAGGATTGTTCTCATCAATAAAATAATTTCTGCAACAAATTGAAGTTCCTGGAGTGATGTATTAATGGGATCTGTTTTCCCATGTTACTTCTACATGGCAAGTCCTGTTCTATGCTATCAATGACTTTCTGTCCATTAGGAAAAAAACAACAAAGTGAGCTTATAAAATCACGTAATTTAATTTTGTTCAGTTTTAGGTTATGTCATTGACAGTCATGCAAATGTAGAAGAGTAAAACTTTTAAAAAATTGTGTTGTAGTTTGTCTGTGCTAGGTGAGGAACTTATAGCGTTGCGTTGCCTTCCTTTTGTCCTGACATTTTGCATTCTTTCTAAAAGTATAACCACAGTATTTACCTTTAAAGCTGTCTGCAGGAGGGAAACTCATGATGCAGCTCTGTTCTTCTCATGAAGAGAGATCACTTTGTTTAAGAAACTTACATGCCATTAATTTGAGTAATTCTTTGGGCTGAATTCTCAGTTGTGGCCATGCTCAGCAGGAAGAGCTGATGGAGGGAAGCTGCAAGGGAACTGTTTGCAGCTTTCCCATAAGTTTCTTTCAGGTATCCTCTTAACTACAACAACCTATATCTCATACTTTCTTTTGTGGCAGTCCTCCTTGTGAGAGTTGCCTTGACTCTGGGAAGTGAGTACCCTGGATAAGGCATTGCTCTAAGAATTATCGGGAGCACAGCTGGCAAAGATCACTGAACATAGTTTTTTACCACATTTCAGCTTTTCCGAGCCTGAGGCTTTGTAAACCTTGGTGCCTTGGTGAGTCCCAAGGGTGCTCAGATGAGCAGGGATGGCAGGGCACTGTCTCTTGCAGGCACTTTGGAGTGGGCTGGGCAGTTGTAACTCAGTAAGTATTAAAAGCCGTTCCTGAGTATTGAGCAAACTTGCATGACATCTGAATTTCTACTCCCTGCTTCCTCTTTTTGAGGAAGTAGTAGTAACTGCTGTAGTAACTCGCAAAGGCTCAGATGTGTGCAGAGCTGCGATTCCAGGGTGGTAAATCACTGACAGGACTCTGTGGGTCTGCTCCACCTTTGGCCTCTCATCGTGGCTGGATCCAGGTCTGAAGGCAGGAGGTGTCCCAAAAGTGTTCGATTTACTCTGAACATGCAGAGATCAGCCATGCATGCAGGGTCTGATACTCCCTATTTCTGTTGTTCAATTAAATAACTCAGTTTAGGGCTTAGTATATTAAACAGTATAAGGCCATGTTAAAGTATCTGAAATCAGTATGCAAGAAATGTGGAAGATTTAAGAGGAAGCTGGAAGTTAGATTACTGGAAACTATCACAGAAAAAAATGGAAATGAGGAAGGTAATATGGTGTCCTTTGGGGAAAGATCAGGAAATCAGTACGCCTATGAAGAGCCAGCAGGTATCTCTGCTTTATACACATTAAGATATTTCCTGCTGAAAGTTATGGATGTTAGCTTCATGCAAGTTAAGACAATCCTGCAAAAAAAAAAAAAAAAGATAACAGAAAGAGGCTGAGGTGCTGTACTCTAAGATGATGCTTTTAGCACTGGATTCACATTGACATTTTCATCTCCCAGTACTTTTAGGTGTCCTTTGGGAGTTAGTTTCCAAAGCTGCTTCAGATTTCATCCTTTACAGTTTGGCACCTTCACAAGGAGCTCCAAGGCAATATTTGGAGCTGCCAAATATAACCATGTGTTTTCAGTCTCATTTACTAAGTATATGGTCAGAGATTGTGTCATGTTGTCCAGTATGAATTTTTCATCTTTTATCTTTATTGCAGTGTTTTTTTGTTTACTGACTTCATTGTTCTCCTGGCTTTAGCTAAAAAGCCAATCCTGTTTAGTGATTTTTTACTTTCCAACTTAGTGTCTTCTCAAAGGCTGCACGTTCTGAAGTCAGCAGCATGTCTTTGCAGACAGTGTGTGCTACTGGCAGTGATAACACCTGATGTTTACAGTCACTGCCTGGGACTGGGATGCAGAAAGGCTCTTGCTGATACTTATTCCTACAGTGACCAAGGCCGCTGCTGGCTCTTGTGTGCCACGCCCGGGGTGCCAGGTAGTAAGAGGGGGCACAAGGAAGTAAAAGGTTGCACCTCTGGGGGATGATAGACATGACAGGTGACCAACAAGAGCATTCTAGTTTTTCTTTCCTAAACCATAAGTCTCTACCTCATTCCCTTTTCCTTCCCAGAGGGGGTTAGAGAGTGTCTGTCCACGTTTAGTGATTGGCCCAGCCCTAACCCGCAACAAAGTTATTGATGGCCAACATGAGGCAAGAAGCAAAATGAACACCAGTCAGGCTCAGAATATATTGCCGGCTATCTAGATATGACTGGGCTCTGATATATTGCCCAAATAGTTTAAATTCCATGTGGTGTAGTTGAGAGCATATCAGATCTTTGAGAGTTCCGAAGGGTTAGAAAAGAAAACTGGACAGCTCACATCATGTTACTGTTCAGTGAAATGTTATGTCACGTCCTTTTAAATATTGGTTCTTGGCTGAGTGTCAGATTTCTGTCCAAACTCTCGAATGTATTTTGGTATCTCGTTCTGTGGTTTGCCTGTTCTGCTTATGTGATGAAACTTCTCACTCTGCTGAGTTTTTTCTGCCGTTGTATTCTGCAATAACTTGGGTGATTGGCATACCTGGATACCTTGGGAATATAGCGTTGAGTTTTGTTTCTAACTACACTTTCAATTTCACCTTAGGAAAGTATACTCATTTGTTTGCTAATATGAGTCTACCGGCTTTTGAGCGTTGTCATTGTGAATGCAGTTATTTTGATTGAAAGACTGCGTTGTTATTATTAATGTTGATTCTGTTGTTAATGCCCATGAATCTCTCGGCACTGCAGCGTTTCTGTAGAAATCGGTACAAGTCGTTGACTATCACTGTGTCCTTTTGCACTCAATCTGTATCAGCAAAAGTCACCCCTGTGAATAGAAAGAGACATCAGAAAAAGTCGGTTTCCCTAATGACTGATGACAAAGATCCAGCAGAAGGTCCTTCTAAAGTAGAACCATCAGGTGAGTCAGATTCACAATTGGAAAGGAAAGCTGGCACCCCTGTGACTGGGAAGAAACATGTAACAGAGACAAATTGCCCAACGTCAGATGATGACGATCCAGGAGAGGGTCCTTCTAAACTAAAGTCATCAGAGTCAGAATCAGAGGCAGTTGTCAAACCTCTGTCTCTGAGGGAGTTGTGAGATGTGAGAAGGGACTTCAGCCATCATGAGGGTGAGTCATATTACAGGTGGTTACTCCGATGCTGGGATAAAGGGACTGATACCATCGATTTGAACGATAAAGAAGCCAAACAGTTGGGATCCCTGTCTGGAAACGCAGACATCGACGCAGAATTTGTCAAAAATGAAAAAGGTCTCAGCATCTGGAGACTACTCTTGTCAGCTATGAAGAGTCATTGTACCCACAAGGACAAACTTACCTGCTCCCAAGCAACTGAACCACCATGGAAAAAGGCATTAAGTTCCTGAGAGATCTAGCAGTGAAAGAGGTGGTTTACAGTGAATTTTAAACGCTGACTAAATGCCCTGCCACAAACCCATTATTCAGAAGTTTGTGAGAAGTGCACCATCAACGTATAAGCACACCTGGTCAGCAATAGTCTGAGCATCAGATGGACAGACACCAGCAGTGAGTGAAGTGGCCAACAAAGCACGACAGTATGAAGACAGTACTGCTAATCCCCAACAAGGTCATATTGCTGCCATGGAAAAAACAGTTCAGAAAAACAACAAATCACTGGAGAAATCAATTGAGAAAGCAATGGAGAAAACCAGTCAAGCAACTGAGGAAAACAGTGAATCAATTGAGAAAACCAATCCCTCGTTAGAGAAGCTGATTGGCACATTGTCCAAGAGGGAGGACAGACCTCAATGGAGCCACTTTGATGCTGTTAGAAAATACAGACCTGCAAGATCAGCTGAAAATGACTGCAACTTTTCACAAAGTGACTTGTGAATTTTCCTACATGGGTGTGGAGGTGGCATGAGAAGATGGGATGGAAAGCCTACTTCTGCTCTATGGGAACAAGTATCCAAGTTACAAAACACAAATAGAAGACAACAATATGCCACGAGAAGGAATAATCAGAATGTAAATGGGGGGAATGTAAATGTAGTTAATGCCAATCCTGTAAATCATGTAAACCCTATGAATAATCCTCAAAATTAGAGGGGCCCTGTCTCCAGCCAGATGTAGGAGAGGGACAACCAAGTTATTGGACTGTGTGGATTTGGTGGCCTGGCATGTTAGAACCATGAAAATATAAAGCTTTGGTGGACACTTGTGCACAGTGCACCCTAAGGCCATCGAATTATACAGGGGCTGAAATTTTTGCTATTTCTGGAATGACGAGTGGTTCTCAAAAACCATCTGTATTGGAGGCCGAAATGAGCCTTACTGGGAATATGTGGAAAAAGCACCCCATAGTGACTGGTCCAGATGCCCCATGCATCCTTGGCATAGACTTCCTCAAGAAAGGGTACTATAAGAACCCAAGAGGGTATTGATGGGATTTGGCATAGCAGCTGTAGAGACTGAGGACGGGGATCAGCTGTCAAGCTTGCCCAAACTTTCAGAGGAGTCTAGTGTCGTAGGGCTGATGAAAACTGAAGACCAACAGGTACCAATTGCTACTAAAACAGTGCATCGACGACAATATCGTACCAACCGAGACTCTGTAGTTCCCATCCATAAGCTGATACGTCAACTAGAAAAGCGAAGGAGTGATCAGCAAAGCTCGCTCACCATTTAACAGTCCTATCTGGCCTGTGCGGAAGTCTGACGGAGAATGGAGATTGACTGTAGACTATCGTGGCCTAAATGAGGTTACACCACCGATGAGTGCTGCCGTTAGAACTTCACTGTGAGCTGGAGTCAAAGGCAGCTCAGTGGTATGCCACAATTGACATTGCTAATGCATTTTTCCCTATTCCTATAGCAGCAGAGAGCTGGCCACAGTTTGCTTTCACCTGAAGGGGTATCCAGTACACCTGGAGTTGGCTGCCTCAGGGGTGGAAACACAGCCCTACCATCTGCCATGGATTGTTCCAGACTGCCATGGAGAAAGGGTGAGCTCCGGAACATCTGCAATACATAGAGGACACCATCGTATGGGGTAACACAGCAGAAGTTTTCACAAAAGGTAAGAAAATAATGGAGATTCTTTTAGATGTTGGTTTTGCCATAAAGAGAAGCAAGGTCAAGAGACCTGCATGAGAGATTCAGTATTTGGGAGTTGAATGGCAAGATGGGCGTCGCCAGATCCCAATAGACGTGATTGACACAATATCAGCTGTGTCACCACCAACTAACAAAAGAGAAACACAATCCTTAGGCACTGTGGGTTTCTGGAGAATGCATATTCCTGGTTACAGTCAGATTGTGCAACCTCTTTTTGACATGACTCGAAAGAAAAACAATTTTAAATGGGGCCCTGAACAACAGGCCGTTGAACAAGTCAAGCAAGAGACTGAACAGGCAGTAGCTCTCGGGCCAATCCGAACAGGACAAGATATTAAAAATTTGCTGTACATCGGAGCTGGGGATAATGGTCCTGCCTGGAGCCTCTGGCAGAGGGCACCAGGAGAAACTCGAGGTCGAACCTTAGGATTTTGGAGCCAAAAATATAGAGGATCCAAGGCCAACTATACTCCAGCTGAAAAAGAAATATTGGCTGCATTTGAGAGGGTTAGAACTGCTTCGGAAGTAAATGGTACTGAAGCACAGCTCCTCCTAGTACCACAGATATCAGTTCTAAACTGAATGTTCAAGGGTCAAGTTCCTTCCAGGCATCATGCCACTGATGCTACATGGAGTAAATGGACTGCCCTAATTACAGAGAGAGCTCGAACTGGTCACTTCAGTCATCCAGGACTTTTAGAGGTGATCACAGACTGGCCACAAGGTAAAGACCTTGCAATGCCCCCTAAGGAGTTTAGTGGCCAGCCCAGCCCTAACCCGTGCAATTGTGTGTTTCAAATTTTGAAGCAGAGTTTTCTACTCATTGTTGTGAGAACATATTTTCTTTGATGAGGTTTTGTGTTAAGTTACCTCAGCCAAGGGAAAGCAGCTCTTTATCAGCTTTCCTCAGCCAAAACTTCCATCTCTGACTCCTGCACCATTCCAGTGCACAGTGTGCACTGAAAGAGGTTGAAGAGATGCATTTTATTTCTTAAGTAAAGCCATCTGGGAGGAGCCATCTGGCCAGTTTGTGACTCAGATGACAAACAGCATTTCCTTCAGCGGTAGTAATACAGGCCATGGCAATTTTGTGTTTGTCCCCTAATTACTGAATTAGTTTGTTCTATAAGGGCCTTCCAGAGCTAATGAGCAAACTGCAATTTTAAGTCTCGGTCAAATGATAATCTAGATAGTAAAAGGCTGAAGAGAGGGGCAATGGGGACATCCCACCACTTACTAGGAAGGTTCATCTGCCATTTGGGTCATTGTCCTAGTTTGAGCTAAACAGAATGAATTCTGTTCAGTGATTTTACTTTTCTGATCAGTCTCTTCTAAGAGGCTGCACTTTCTGAAGTTAGCAGCATGTTTTCTCAGAGAGTGTCTGCTACTGCAAGTGATAAAACCTGATGCTTATAGTTAGTACCAAAGATTGGTATTGAGAAAGGCTCTTGCTTATACTTGCTTCTATAGTGACCGGGGTGACTCATACATCATGTGTAACATGTTGGGGTTGTCAGGAAGTAAAAGGGGTCTCAGGCAAGTAAAAAGTTGCACCTCCAGTGAGAAATGGACATGATAGGTGACCAACAAGAGTATTCCATATACATCATATTCAGTATAAAGCTGAGGGATAATGGTTGTTAAGATCTCTTCTTTAATGACTGGCATCCGAGGAAGACTCTGTCCATTCTTCTGTCCTATCTGTGAGTTCCTGAATCCAGCTCCCACGTCCAGCTCTCTGCTGTCGCTGAGCCTGGGACTTCCCCGGTCTATTATTAGTTCTATTATTGTTTTATTTAAGCTGTTTTAGTTTTCTAATCTGTAAGTCTTTCTGCCTTATTCCATTTCCCTTCCCACTTGGGAAGGGAAAGGGATTAGAGAGCATCTGTCAGTGTTCAGTGGCCAGCCCAGCCCTAATCCTTGACAGGCACATAGTACATGAATGAAGAAGGGTGCAAGACTCAATTAACAAGTACATAATGAAGAGCCAGACAGAGGCATTAACTGCTGAGAACACACCCTGCACCACAGTGTTTACTTTAGTCATAGAAACACAGCTAGGAATTAGATGCTTTGAACTTGAGGATGGAAAAAGTATTACTACAAGAGTTGTGAAAATTGAGGGGACAAAGCACCTCACATCAAATAGCAAAACCACCTTCTTTTCTTAGCTACAAGTGGGAGAAGAGGAAGTGAGTAACTAATAACTGTACTCACCCAAGGAAACATGGGTATCAGAAACAAGAACGCAGGAGCTAGGGAAGTTCCCTACCTTTTTTTAGCTGTCTTAAAGCAAACACAACTGCTTGTTGATGGGCACACACAGACTTCTTTGTTCTGTGGTGAGCTTCTTCCTTTTATACGCCATAAGGCTGTGAATCCAAATTACTTCAGACTGGACGTTTCTCCTTAACAGTACTCAAAGGGCAAGCCAAAACCTGTCCATAACAGGAGAAAGTCTGCGCCATGGCTGGGTGTGAGGCAAAGCTAAATCAGGGGTCACCTCTCACTCTCAGTTCTTCTCAACCTGCAGTCGAGATCATGAGCTCTCAGAAAACAAGAGTGATAAATAGCTATAAGGTCCTACTATCAAAGAGATTGAATTGGCTCTTCTCTTCTGAAGAAGAGGAGGCTGAGAGGAGACCTTATAAACGTCTATCAATATCTAAAGTGTGGATGCAGACTCTTTTCAGTAGCGCCCAGTGACAGGACAAAGTGCATTGTGCACAAGCTGCCACACAGGAAGTTTCATCTAAATATGAGGAAGAACTTCTTTATTGACTGTGAGGGTGACAGAGCACTGGAACGGGCTGTCCAGGGAGGCTGTGGAGTCTCAGTCTTTGGAGATGTTCAAAACCCGCCTGGATGCAATCTTGTGTAACATGCTCTAAGCAGTCCTGCTTTAGCAGGGGGGCGTGAACTAGATCTCTAGAGGTCCCTTCCAACTCTGATGATTCTATGACTCTGTGGCTCTTCTGCCTTCGAATGAACCTCAGGAAAGAAAAGAGCAACATTCAGCTCCTAATTTGATTCCCAGTTCCTGAGCAGGGTGGTAGAAAAAACTGCTAAGGGGTCCTGGCAGGAGTTACTGTGTGGCCTCAATTCTTTCTGTCCAAGTAACTTCTCCAATATGGGTTGAAAGTCCCTGGGGAAGACTTCCAGCCGCCCGTCATCAGCTAGAAATCTGGTCCATCTACACCAATATCCATTCCTTGCAGTACTCTTCCTACTGGGCATGAGGACTCTTAGGAGAATAGAAGCTAGTGAGAACTGACCAGCGTTTGACTCAAAGGGTGCAAGGCCAGGTGGGTTCAAGTACAACTGTAAGGAGAAATATTTAGTGTTAAGCCTAGACAGAAGCCTCTTCTCTTTCTGAAGCACATGCAGGGATCTGAAGCTCTTGCCAGAGGTGTCCTTTCCTTTAGCTGTGAAAACTGTATCTAACGAATGACTGTAGTAAAACGTGCTTATTTTACTTTGCCTACCAGGCCCTTGACATACTCCTGTCCTTGTTTTCCTAATGAAAAAAGGCATATGTGGGTCGCTAATCACAGATGTGGGGTATTGACACAAGTTATCCAGCTAAACACTCACTGCTGTTATCTCCAGCTCCCATGTAGCTGCTGTAACTAAAAATTCCAACCCAGAAAATTTTAGAAATAGGCACAAACCTACTCCTTAAGGAAAGCTACACGCTTTTTAGCAGAAACTAATGGTAAAACACAAATGTGAAGCTAGAGGCTGACTCCAGAAGGTAATTGCAAGGTAAACCTTTATTTGGCTAAGACAAACCAATCTGTGAAACAGCAAACTTTGTAGAGGCAGCAAGTCTTGTAAAAAAAGTCTCATAAAACTGAATATTCTTCCCTGTTAGCAACTGTGTTTGATTTCCTTGAATATTTTTCTCCAGAATTGCTGTGGTTTTCAGCTCCAGGCCTTTGAAAAGTTTCTTGACCAAACTTCATAGAATTGAAACATATCCACATTGGTGTCTTCATGGGAAAAGGAAACACGTGTCTCAAGGACTGCAGAACTCACCTGCACTTCCAGAACTCCAGAAGGTTTTTCCAAGGAAATAAGGTGTTTTAAATCTTTTGTTGTTGTCGTTGGTTTTGGTTTTTTTACCCTTACATGTGGGTGACATTTGTAGAGGGACTGTTCTCAGGGAGAATATACAAACTAGCAGAGGGTCAGTGGAAGTTTCTTGTGTAGTTTGTTCCAAGCCCTTGGCTTTGAGGTCTGTTTTCTCTCTCTATGCTTCACTGCTCACTGGGAAACACTTCAGCCCTGGCTGCTCCTGTAACAGGAGCCCTGAATTGGTCACACAGTTTGTAAATTGGCACATCTTACGCCTTTGGATATGCTGCAAAACATGCTGGGGCCATTAGTTAAAGCATCCAGAATTCTGGTTTATGATTTACCACTGCCATATGAGGAATGCTTATGCTGAATCTATTGTCCTGAAATCACCTCTGGCAGCAGCTGCAAGAAGTTTCTTAAGCAATGGATGCCAGAAAGCAAAAACACACACTATCTCCTCACACAAGAATTGCATCTGAAATGACTCTTTCCTCCTGTTCCCAAAGATTTTACAGAGCTACTCTTCTGACACACATTTTCTGAAGTCTTCCTTTATAACCTCATCATCACGTCACCTTCCCCAGTGGGAATCCTTACCTGGTAGAACTTCTACAGCTCATTTCTTTGGAGCCCCCCCAGTGATTCTGGACAAATTGAATCTCTCTTTTCCCTTCTCCTACGCCTACTCTGAAATGCTTCATTTCTTTACCTCCGAAAGTATTTAATTTATTCCTGAGAAAGTCCCCCGATTGTGTTTCTAACCACTGCTCTCTGTGTATGCACTAGCAGAAATTTTATGTTGGATTTTTCTGCTGCAGCAACTTTGCTGTATCTGCTCTTTTAATTGATTTTAAAAATTTTCTAAAATGCATAGACTGCGAGAGCTGTTGTGGGGAAAATTACCTCTATCTCAGCCCGACTCAGTACACTTGGTAAGCTGGAGTAGCTGAACGATCACTGGTTTTGCTTAGCCCTTGTCACAGCAAAGTGAAAAATTAACTCTGCCATTCCAGATGGAAGCTCCGGCAAACAACACAGCGCTCCCTGTTGCTCTGAGCACAGAGACCTTTCAGCCACGAGCCCAGCTGAGCCTGTTAATTTGCTGCATAAAACTGCACCTTTTGTTTTGGCTGTGCAGCCGTCCTTTTGACTTCTACGTGTTTGGAGAAACGTTCTCAACACACTCACCCAGCATTCTCCTCTTCATTCGCATGTAAGGGAGCCAGGCGTGGACACTACATGTACACTTTTGTCTATGAAGTAGGATAAATGGATCAAAGCTGTCCCCTCTCTTCATTTTTCCCTTCACCTCTCTTCCCAGCTCATTTGCAGTGACATTTCCTGTAACATTTATTGATAGCTGGTTTAAACCATTTCAGTCTCAATCTCCTCTATCACCTGGCACTTTTTTCTTCTACTTTTTGTGGACCACTACAGTTACTGAATGGTTGACAAATTATGTACGGGACTAGATCTTTTCTCCACATGAAATAAGAGCCTTTCTCTTAATTTTCCCCTTCTGTTTTTGTAGTTGACTGTTTTACTACTTGACGTAATTTTAATTTTTAATTTAGCTTTGATTTGTAACTCTCTAGCAGCCTTCTTCATTTTATTCTTCATTTTATTTCTTCACTTGGACCAATTCAATCAGCTCTGTTCTTTCTGATACCATTTTTTCCTGACTTCCCCTGCCCTTTCTTCTGTCTTCTCAAAGTCATAATTCACAGAATCATAGAATCCATAGAATCCAAGACCTCTAAGATCATCAGGTCTAACGATGAACCCAGCACTAGCATGACCACTAAACCATGACCCAAAGTGCATCTACATGTTTTTTGAACACCTCCACAGGTGGCCTGTTTCAATGCTTCATAACTCTTTCAGTAAAGAAATTTTTCCTAATGTCCAATCTAAACCTCCCCATGGTGCAACCTGAGGCCATTTTTTCTCATCCTATTGTTAGTTACTTGGGAGACCAACATCCACCTCACTACAACCTCCTCTCCGGTAGTAGTAGAGATCCATAAGGTTTCCCCTCAGCCACCTCTTCTCAGAACTAAACAATCCCAGCTCCCTCAGCTGGTCCTCCAAAGACATGCCTTCCTGACCTCTCACCAGCTTCGTCGCCGTTCTCTGGACCCGCTCCAGCACCTCAATGTCTTTTTTTGTACTGCAGTGCCAAAACCTGCACACACTACTCAAACTGCAGCCTCACTAGTGTACAAGGGGACAATCACTTCCCTGGTTTTGCTGGACACGCTATTTCTGACACGGGCTAGGATGCCTTTGACTTTCTTGGCCACTCAAAGACTACATCTTTTCACTGGAAAAAGGCAGCTATTGAGGCAATTGACCATCAAATAGAAAAAGAGCAGACATTTTCCTGCTAAAATACGTATACAATGGCATTCTACACATCCTAAGGCATACTGAGGTATTCACGTGGGGCTGGAAACTATGGGCATGGGCCTCTGAGAAACTCATCTCCTTTGGGAGCAGCACGTACCTTAGGAGCACGTAAAATAACAGCAAACGGCTGTGTTCAGGCACCTTCATCTCTCCCACTGCATTGTTAGCAATGCAGCTCAGCTTACTGTCTTAGTGAAAATACATTAACTTGTATAAGCAGCAAATGACTGGCAAATTCAAATGCATGCCAGGAGTTATGTCTCTGATGAGGCTGTGTTAGATATTCAGGACGGAACTTCCTAATCATACATGGATACAATTAACACAAACACGATGCACCATGCAGAAAAGTCAAGAAAAAAGCTTACATAAGGAGAAAGGTTGGTGAGATTCTCATGTAGGTACAGGAGGTTTTTTGCCTCTCTTTTAATGTTAAAGTAACTTTTACTGTCAGAAAAGTGATGTTCCTTTTGGTCAGCTATGCCATTCTGCAATCTTAGATTTTTAAATACAGGAAACTTCAACAATCAGTAGAGGTTTCTCGATGCCATTCTGTTTCTTTGGATTCAGGATCTCAATGTGGAATAGGATTGAGGTAGAATATACGAGAAAGTTTTTAAGCTAGGCTGAGCCTCTAAAAGCTGATAGGCTTTAAACTGCCCTGCAATAAATGAATCACTGGTTTCAGAATAAACACTAGTGGCCATGGAGCTGCAAAATAGTTTAAGAAAGCATAGGTATTAAAGAAGATGACTCTTAATGATGACCCTGGCTAACGAGGATATGTTGAGACTATGTTAAATGGGAAATTGAGCAGGATAAAAATGCCCAGCCACAGCTGCCGATCATTTACCCATGGAAGACAACTACCTTCACCCTGCCAGGAACTTTACACTTGCCAAGAATTATTAGGGCAACACTTCTTAAAATGCAAACTGTAAAACATCAGAAAGGAGTTCAGTGAACAACAGTACTAGGAATATATAGGAACATTTTCATAATCCAAATTAGAATGCGGAACGAAATAGAAGGAATACAAATTAACAGATATTTGCAGAATGAAGCCTGTTTTTTATTTGGGTGAAAATCAAAACCATTTACTTCTTTGATTATTTTTAACTCGCCTGAAGACCTGGTTTCTGTTTCATTTTTAAAAGGCTGAGCAACACCATGGTGAAGAAAAAAAACAACTCTTCAGAAGATTTGTAAAAGGATGTCTTAGGAGAAATTTCATTTACCAGCCTTTTTCTTTAGAAAGCTCTCTGGCTTACAGCTGTCAAAGTGGAAGAAAACTACAAGAAGAAGGGAAACATGTTTTTGTTGAATCTATCACTGTACTCAATTATGCCTAGTATATTAATACTATGCTATCAAAATTGATTTGGATAGTCCAAACAAGTCTTAATTGTTTAATAAAGAAATTAATATGGCATTGTGTGAATAGTTAGGACACTAGTGATCAGCAGATATTCAACCAGGAACAAGAATGTTAAATGTGCATACAAATCATTGTAGAAATGTTTAAAGTTGTCTCCAACTCTCAGAAATTTACTAGGGTACAACAATTTTAAGTACTACTAAATCACTTCTGACTAGTGAAATAGGTCTAAAAACAGAAGCAGCAAATGAACACATCACATTTAATAGCTCTATAAGATCATCCAGAATCTCATAAAAGGGCAAGAAGTTGATGGAACTATGTCCAACAGACTTATGATTTCTAGCAGTGCCTCCACACAGGAACCCATTTTAAACCACATTGCTCACAGACAGCGCTCCACTCATGAACTAGGCAGAAAAGCTGAAGTTTAAAAAAACTTCAAAACAGAACAGCTCACATTTTCACAAACCGTTCCTCTAAGGTGAGCACTGAGGGGAAAATTCTTTGCGTACATTTCTATTTTGTGTACAATCACAGAATCACAGCACTGCTGAATAAAAAAGGCAAAGACTGCTTATTAGTAAACTGCCAGCGTTACCAAAATATGAATAGTTAAGTAATAATTTTAGTATCTTGTAAGTTGATTACTTGGTCTTGGTTTTGTCTCCCTAAGTGCGCAGTGTAGTATTTCGAGTCAAAGCCAGCTCCGTATTCTTTAAAGCCCTGTTTTTCCATTCGTGTTAGGTTAACGTGAGTCAGAATATACCTCAAATAGCCCACTTAAAAGGGACAAGAAAACCCGAAACAAACTGTGAATACACTCTTCACCACACAGTGCAAAAATCATGGTCACAGCTTCATATTTAATGTGGAATCACTGTAAGTATACAATATTTCAAAAGATCCAGAAACTGGTTAAGAGTTAAAAGCCAGTAGAACAAAAATACAGGAAATCCAAAATACATCTTTGACCTTCTTAGTCCTAAATTTTAGGGTCATGCCTGAATAGACAAGTTTGCCTTATGAGGAAAGAAACTTTGGTATGGAGTTGAACTAGCCACATGAATAGCACCTGTAGCTTTCAAAATAAATAGTAATGGCTAACTAGACACCATGGCAGCAAGAGATTCTCTTAAAAAAGGACCAAGAACAAGCATATGCTTGGAGCTATGCATGAAGGCTGGACAACAGAAACTAGTGCAATCTTTTTTTTTAAAGTCACTTTAAAGCATTTCTGCCTTCTCTATTTCTGATTTTGAAATTAGCAAGAAAACATCCCTACAATAAGAAAGCTTTCCTCTTACTTGCTAGCCACTAATAATCACTCCCTTAAAATCGCACTCTGATGCTTCAAGAACACTGCATTAATAAGTCTTTAGACTCTATTTTTCTAAAATATTGTATTTTTATTCCATAGGCCCATGCTGTTAGCAGTAAGTGTTGCAAACAGAAATATCCCCTTACTCCAAGAGTTACTTATTAAAAAGGTCAAAGATAAATTCGACCTGAAAATGGAAAAAAACTTTTTTTTTAAATAAATGGTACCAGAAATGATCTTTGTAATGTGTGATACTTTCCTACAGCCATTGATAAAGTAGTTACAGGCATGTTAGTATGTGTTAATCTGTGTTTTATGGGTTTGCAACAAAGCATATGACACGTTGAACAGAATGAATGAACCTTCAGTTTCCAGTGTATAATGAATTTTAGTAATTTAATAAATTTGTTTTTTATTTGTGTATTCCACTGTAGTGCTGTGACAACAAATCACACCTGTGTACCAGAGCATACATCAACAGTATGATGTAACTTTACTTACACCACTGCTATATTTAGCTTTTTGAAAGAGACATAAGCATACACTATGGCCACATCAAATAATTTTCTGGGTTTTTTCTTTGATAACCTTCACTTTTTCAGTAATACTTCACTTTTAAAATTTGAATTATTGAAAAAAAATCACAAAGTTTATACAGGAATAGCTATAAGGAATAACTTCACAGGCACTGATATGACAAACATTTATTTTAAGGGCTGAGAGGCATTAATATCATACTGACAAAGTTGGCTGAAAAGTATGACTAACTTTGTCTAAATGGGAAATGCCTGCTTTTGCTTGTATGTTGAGAAAAGAAATTCAGAAAGTTATTTTTTGGCCTTGCTATGTCACAAAGTCAATCGTAAAAAGACCTACGCATTTAACCTAAAATGGTAGTTTTAGAAACAAAACATCATGCAAAACTTTGATCAATTATGCTGCTGCTTTAAAACTGTTGCAAGACCATACTGTATATATTAGCTTTTATACTGCTAATGCACAACTAACAGCAAACTTGATTAGATTAACACAAATCTGTCTTAATTACACCATTATATCACACTAAGGAGACAAATGCCACAAGATTGGCAAAAACATTTAATTCTGAGCGCTCAAATGGCAGGATAATTATGTGTTGTAACCCCTTCACATTTAGGAAAAAACATAATCCTGCAGTCTCACTTTACAAAAAAAACTTTTGTAAAATATTAATTGGGAGGGCAAGTTTATACTATCTAACACAAAGTAACTTATACAACTAGTGTCAAAGGCAAACTAAAAAAACTTAGAAAGTCAAAATACACATAGCAACAGAAGCACAAAGGCTGCATTAAATACAGTAAAGAAGACAACGCACTTGTCAATAAAAAAGAAAAAAAGAAGAAAAGTTACTAGAAGTTAGCAACACATTTAAGAATGCAATGAGAGAAAGCTATTTCTTTCTATAATATCACAATTTCCATTTGCAGTCTCTCCATCCATAATTTGTCTGGTACAGTACATCCATTAAAATATTCAGAATCTCACAGAAGAGATAGGTTGTTCTCCTCCAAATCTTACTCCCGAGTTAGTTGTGGATGTTTTAAGCAGACATTATTATGAATGAAGTAAAAGCAAGGCAACAAATGGACATTTTATCACCCTTGATCTTAGCACTGTTGACAAACATTTTTAGAAGTTATCATAATCTTTTTTGTCTTTTTTCCCCTCTGCTTCAAATCCATCAACCCCATCACTGTCCCTTCTCCTTTTACGATTATTATGGATGTTGAAGCGTTGATTCATCTGTGGTAACGGATCCATTCCTAAAACTTTGTGTATTTGACGGAATGCAAGGAGTCTCAGTGCAAACTAGAAAAAGGGGAGATAGAAGGTATTTCTGTTAGAAACAAATGTAATTTTTTAATACTTTGCCAAATAATTAATGAAGAACATTAGTATTATCCTTACGCTCTCATTATCCTCTCTTCCTTCCCCCAACAAAGTCATGCAACAAAATGTGTATCACATTTTCTGCTTCATCTTAGACTAAAAATAATGTACATGTGTTTAGCTGGACTTCCACTGAAGCAGCCAAGGCTTGTCATATGTGCAGTTAAACATTAGTTATCTTTACCAAAAGGATCAAAGGAAGAGGTAGAGGCAGTAACCTCTTAAACTCCAAGTGTGAGTGGTCAATACTCTAAGTGGATACAGTAAATATTAAAAATTAAATCTACACAAATGTCTTTATAAAATATTAAATGTCAATGTAATTTTAAATGTAGTAACATACTGCTGTAGAGTGAACATTTTCACAGAGATACATAGGTGGGAGTGCTTCAAACTTTTTAAGACAATTCGTCAATTTTAGTGCAAAAATAAGCACTAGTGCACATCCTCTGTGTTGACATGTTCACTGCTTAGCTTAAGATTGATCAGACCAGACTGCATTCTAAGAAAGAAAAATTCATGTTCACTATATAGCTCCATCTAAAAAAAAACTAAACTAAAATTACAAACCAAAACCCACTCCCAAAACCAGCCATCAAATTTAGTTACTTCACACATATGTTTCCTTACCTGTGCACTTGAAGTAATATCCTCTCGTTGCTGATCTGTCATTACAGCAAGTGTATCAAAAGGGTCTTTTTCACAAGGGTCCAGAAGGCCAGGACCACCTACAATGGTTAAGCTAATTAGTAGCACATCTCTACCTCACTTCAACCAAGATTACACATTTCACATTAGTTAAGCTTAAGTATACAGATGCTGATCAAATGCAACTTGCCTTTAAGGATGATTCCTGAAGAAATACACTCAAAAACTCTTCTCAGTGCATCCCCAGGACTCTGTGGTCCAGTAGCGCTGCTAATTGCTTTTTCCACAAGCAATTCCATAGCCTAAACCAACAATAAGAAAATGCAGCCAATTTAGAAGATGTAGTAAAACAGAACAAAGCTGCTACTGTTGTTCAATACAAGAACTTTTGAATACAGAATTCTGATGAATCACAGAATCATCGAATGTGTCTGGGCTGGAAGGAACCTTTTAAGATCATCTAGTCCGACCCCCCTGCAGTGAGTAGGGACATCTTTAACTGGATCAGGTTGCTCAAAGCCCCGTCCAACCTGGCCTTGAACATTTCCAGGGAGGGGGCATCCATACCTTCTCTGGGCAACCTGTGCTAGTGCCCCACCACCTTCATAGTAAAGAACTTCTGCCTAACATCTAATCTAAATCCACCTTACTCCAGTCTAAAACCTTTGTCCTTCATCCTATTGCCACATGCCCTTGTAAGCAGCCCCTCCCCAGCTTTCCTGTAGCCCCCTTCAGGTACCGTGAGGCTGCTGTAAGGCCTCCCTGGAGACTTCTCCAGGCTGGAAGTGTTCATCAGAACACTTTTGGTTCAAATGGAAAACAAATCAGGTATTTTATAAAGATGAATAAAAAGAAAGCTGGTGCAAGATCTAACACTGACTATTGATACTGATATGCTGCTTCCCGTCACAAGTTTTTCAAAAGGGGTTTAGAAATTTACACATTAGTAGCCTACATATGCAGGCAGACAACTGGTCCAGCTCTTTTTTGAGAGAGTATGAAACACAGTGCCTGAATCTGTCAACCACATGAATAAACAGCACACAATATATATCATGAAATTAACAGGATGCTATATAATTTTTTTTTCTAAAAGAGTACAGAAACTTAAAGCATTAAAAATGTAATGATCTTTCTACATTTAAGTGCTTACTAGTTCTTTGGTTTAGCAAAACTGAAGTTCACAAGAAGTTTTCTTCTAGAAATAGGTTAACACTAACTCACACATTAAACAAGTATAAAATACCTTGATGGTATTCTAAACATTAATGTGTCCCTTGCACAACACAGAATACCACAGTACTTCAGTACAAACTGTGGATGTGTCACCATTTGCATTTTAATCCTTCTACAATTTTATTCCATGAGCTGCCATTTACAGCAGTATTTTATACAGGGTTAGTAATTTAAGGTGGTAGAAGTCAAAGTGCACAGGTTATACAAGAATAACTTTTCTTGATCCCCTGTACACTTAGGTTTTCTAAAATATACTTGATATTAGTTAAAATGGTTTAAATTATTATCTGTAGTTTAAATACTGTTTCTTCTGTAAATATTTTCTCAGTTTACTTTTATTAGACAATATTTTTTTGGAGAAAAGCCTGCAAAAGATATTTACAAAAGTAAAGAATAACTTTCCTTGGTTTTTTTTTCCCAGTATTAAATGGATGTTTCAATACTACCTCTCTGACAAGTTAAATTCTCAAACAATGTGTCTTTCTTGGTTTTTGGTCCTCCCCAGCGAGTTTTGAACAGCTGTTCAGACGTTGCCGTTCATTCCAAGAGCAAACGCCTATTCTGATACATTCAAGTACCTATAGGCAGTGTTGATTACAATCATTCACTACGGGTGCCCATTCCTTTCTATTTTAGCTTTTAACTGACAAATTTCAATCCTTGAGCATGGTATTTCCATACTTCCACTGCATCACTTGGGATTTAGCAACACTAATTTAGTTGCTTTCAAGTACAAGTCAAAATACAGAATGAAAGAAAAAAAGCAGATCGTGTATTTGCATTGATTAGAGTCTAGTTCTTCTGCATCCCCACAGAAAACACTAGAACCTACAACTTAAACCTAGGAAAATGTCAATTATGATGCCCTGGTGCTGGTGTGCATGAAAACCTGGATTTCAGGTCTGAAAAAATCAACCTTGTATATAGTTCCTTCTAACTTGTAGGAGGTTGACAAAATTATTCTGATTTAGTTTTTATTTTTAGGTACATAAAGAGAGTGCTACTAATGTCCACATTTAGACTTCCTAATACCTTCTATTTTTACAACTACTTAGGTTCTTTCTGAAAAGCTCTGGCATCTCCTTAGTTAGTAATTTCTATTTAGGCAGACAGGTTAGAAGTTCTGTATCCAGAAAAATATTTTTTCAACCTATGAAACTCCATCTGTGACTGGCAAAAGTTACACATATTTAAAACCACTGTTTTTATTCTGTTATTGCTTTTATCAGTAACACTGCTAATTGGCCAAAAGAGCAGCTGACTACACAAGACCTCAGTGTCGATCCATGACACTGACAATGCATCAGGTACCAGGAGCAAATCAGGAATCACTTTTTTGTGGACTGAACTGCTTCATACCTCTCCTCCCTTCTCGATGTGTCTTAGAACACAAAATGTGAGAAAAAAAGGAACATTTCTGGTTCTCCACCAATGTGCCTGCTCTGTGTTGCAAGAGTTCTAAGCATGCTTTTCTACGAGTATACCAGGGTTTATGCTTTGGTAACTTAGTCATGCTATGTAACCTAGATCAAACAATGTTTGAACAGTGTACCTTTCACGAAACATAGCACAGAAACTGGCAATCGTTTTTTTTTACCTTAAATATTTAAAAAGCAGAAATAACTTGTCCACATTCTTTTCCCAGATCCAATAAATATTACCAGAAAAAAAATTAATAAAATTGTCTACAAGCTGAGAACAGTTCTAAAACATTTCTCACTGAAATAATGCCAGCTGCTCAAACTGTCTTGACAATGTTAACGCTCTTCCTGCCAAAACTGAAAAGGAAGCAGGACAGTGCAACAGGATTTGTTCTGTGAAACAGAAGTCAGCTAAATTTACTTTCACACGATACATGTTTCAGAGATTTTATTTCACACTAACTTTGTCCAGTCCACAGACTGAGCATCTGTTAATATTTGGAGCGCAAGCTGCACCCTTGTAGAGCATCATTTATCACAGTCAATGCAAAAGGAATGCTCCAGGAACGCTTGGCTGCAATGATCAGGAGAGGTAACTACGTACAAGCCAGAGATTTAAGTGACACTGATTAAAATGCAAATGGTGACACATCCAGAGTTTGTACTGAAGGACTGTGGTATTCTGTGTTGTGCAAGGGACACATTAATGATTATAGGAATTATTGTGACTTATTCTTTCAAGTAGCCTTTCTATTATCAGAGAACTATGTGGGCACAGATAACATTAATTTAACTATGTTTTGGTAAGCTCCAAGCAATTCAGAGTCTGTAGTTAGGAAAAAAAAAATTCTTTTATACGGAGTAAAGGAAAAAAATGCTAAAATCTAGAATAAGAATGCGACCAAGAAAGAATACAAAAGATCAAGAAAATTTCTTTTGGAAGAAAAAAAGAAAATCCAGCTCCGAATGACAAAAACCTCAGAAATTTTTGTTTTTTTGGATTATTTGTTGGGAAAAAAAATCCCCAAGCCCCAGAAAAGACCCTACATTACTTCTTGAGAAAGTCTATGTTTAAGAACTGTAGCACCACTTCCCTATGCTTTACTTGCAGTATCATGTGTACTCATTCAAAAGAACATTACTTACCCAGCTTGGAAAATCAGACCAAGTTGGAACCCGCTGACAGAGGTCACGAAGAATACGTATGATAATCACACAGGACTGCAGACCATTAGCTCTAGCCTTGAGAGCAATACAAAATCAAATTAATTAATCCCAGCACCTACAGCAAATAGGACTTGCTGAAAGACTAAAACACCACTGGTCAATGGAAGCTCAGATACAAGACTGAAACAAATCCTTCTACAATTTTATTCCATGAGCTGCCATTTACAGCAGTATTTTATACAGGGTTAGTAATTTAAGGTGGTAGAAGTCAAAGTGCACAGGTTATACAAGAATAACTTTTCTTGATCCCCTGTACACTTTGACCTGTGTTCATCTGTAACAATAAATACAGTATCTTTCTATATTAGAAATAAAAAGGATAAAGTAAAGATCTAAGAAATAGGTATAGAGACTGAAAGGTCAAGGGAACCTGTTTGGTTTCTTTATCGTGCCTTTGCCAGAATGCAAAGTCACTAAACCAAACAGTTGCTTCTCACCTTTCATTCCCTACACTTAATGCACTTAAAGAAATAGGAAAAAAAGTCTTAAATCTAAACACAAAGCTTTAAACACATATTCCATTATTTAAAGCAAAGTTACTCTGCAGCCTTATGGAATATATAACAAACATACGACATATGATCACCCCAAGCGAGTCAAGCTTTCAACATCGCCTTCTCAATAACCAGAAAAAAAAAATCATGTCAAATGAGCAATAACTGCATAAAGCAGTTCCTCCATACTCAACCTTCTACATTTAAATTTAGGGACCAGGAAAATATTAAGTATTATTAGCATGAACAACGCCGAGTGTTTTCACACAATTAAACATTCATATTGCAGCTGAACTAATCTCTCATAAGGCTACAAGAAGAAAGTAAAATGATGTTCCGAACCTGGAACCACTTAGCGTGGCGTAGAGCAGCCAGAGCGTCAAGGCATTTTTGCCTGTCCAAGACGTCCGGTGGGTCTTTCACCATACCCGAGGTTACATCTAAAATGGATTGAATTGGCAAAATGCAGTGAGGAATGGGTGTTTGACCAGGTGAGCAAGACACTTCCTTAAAGTAGCTTCAATGTCACACATGCCATTTAAAGTTTAAACCCTTGGACAACAAATGCAAATGCTCAGCGAAAGCCATTCAATTAGGATTAGGGCATCAACCCAGTATGAAGATCAAGAGCATATTATACTTCAGCTCTGAGGTTATTTTCAAATGCACTGCAGATTATGCAGTGCGTAGTACTTCTTTATTTACGCTAACACTGGAAAAACACATATCCCCTAAAATTAAATACTGAAGGAAGGATGGTTGGACACAGTGCACCAGCACAGAGAACACAAGACAGGAGGAACACAAAAATCCACTTTAACCAAGTAGAAACATTGAAACTTAGTTTCTTCAAATTTTTAATGGTCACATGTTATTTGGGACCTATTCTTAAAAGAAAAACTAAGCATAATAAATCTTAGGAGGTCTAGATGTTTAGTAATGTTATTTTTATCATAAGTTCAAAATTATTTTGCTTTAAAAACCTGACTAAATGAATGTGAAATGTTCTTCAATATTACAGAGTTCCATTACTTTCTAGTACCCTCTCTCTTACACCAATAAAATTCCTTGGCCCATAACACATGTGTTCCACTATCATTTATCATACAAGGAAGGATCTGAAAAAGGACCGCTTTACTTAGGATTCAGCAGGAAAAAGAAAAAGCAAGGAGTAAGTTAAAAAGCTAAGCAGAATTTCTGAAAGATAAAGAAAATATAGTAGATCCTGTATATTTAAATGTTCAGAAAAGGATTTACTTGCCAAGCTGATTGCTTTGATACCAAAAAGCAAGAGATCACAGGCGCTATTGGAAGTAGTTTAATCAGTGAAACTGGAACCACTGAACAATGTGAAATGGTATCCTTGGGTGGCTTAAAAATTGCACAGATATAATGCAGTGATGAAATTTAAAACTTCTTTGGTCTACTACTTAAGAAAATGGCTATTTTGACTAGTAATGAAGTATATTAGTAGTGTAACTGGTGATGCACCAGATCAGATGAAACAAAAAGCCCTTACTCAATGGCACGC
This sequence comes from Trogon surrucura, assembly GCA_020746105.1. Taxonomy (NCBI): domain Eukaryota; kingdom Metazoa; phylum Chordata; class Aves; order Trogoniformes; family Trogonidae; genus Trogon; species Trogon surrucura. The sequence continues at coordinate 76,287,694 of CM036658.1, read as the reverse complement.
ATTTCACACATCCCGTACACTGGCTCTATGGAACAGTACAGTTTACCCCAGTCAGAGAATAAAATTTAATTTAAAAAAAATATTTAGACTCCTGAAACATGCCTGCAACCAGAAGCTTTTCGGGATGCTGCAGAAAGACAGCTCTGAAAGCACCTATTTTACACAAATGTAAAATAAAAAGTAGGATATCTTACAGGGAGCTAAAAAGGTATGAATGAACACAGTGGTATGACTTTGCAATATAATGAATAAATTTAATCTGAAGTACTACATTCAGATATAAGCATTTTTTACAGGGTAGTCTTATTGCTCTGCACAGTGCTAGAAGTGGAAGGACTTCAAAATAAGACTGAAGCTGAGAAGACCATAGGTATCTTCTCACACTGATATTCAAACTTAAAAACTGTATGTTAAAGTGGAAACTAACTAGTGGAAAGTGCACTAACAAGGCATTTACAGAGCAAATGAAGACACTTAGGGTGGTACCTTCTTTAAAACAAAACAAAACCCAAATCTATACAAGAGAGGTGCCAGGTAAGATAACTGATGAAACGAGTACAACCTGGATTTAAGAGACAAGGAGTACATTCAGAGAAAACCCACAGCAGGGAAGAAGTGGGAAAGTAAGGTTGAGAAATTAAAAATAAGAGTTGTTGGGCCTAGTAGCCTAATCAGTCAATTATATACACTCTTCTAAAACTGATATGCAAATAGGTGACACTGTGCAAACTTTCAGCACAATAATTCACTATATAATTTGAAATTCCAATTACTTCTAGCACCGAAAAACTTCCAATTTCAAAAGTAATTTTACTAAAAAATAATTAGTTTAAATGCACAGAAGAGAATCTTACTCAGTGCTGGAAATGCCACTAATAAATATACAAATACCCTTGAAATGAAAGGACTCGAAGTTGCCAAGGCACCTATTGCACTGAGAATACATTGACTTTAAAAAAAAAAAATGTATTAAGGAAACTCTTGTATTTAATCTGTGGATTTTTGCATCTGTTTCACATTTCAGGATTAACCCCTTAAAGACTATTTAACTAAATTCAGATGCCTAATAACCTACCACCCTGTTAAGCTAAGACAAAAAAATGAATTAATTTACAAAACATAAGCACGAATTCTTACCATCTATAACTTAATTTATTACTAGCCTATATATAAGGGGTTAATCTTCAGTTAGACATGCTGTGTCCACACTACCTCTTCATTAAAAGTTACCAGGTGTATCAATTTTGGCAAGTTTTATCATGTGAAATACATATTACCCAGTCAACTATTTCAAGACTAGTGTGAACACTGCTTAATTCTGGGAGAGAGACAAAGACGAAAAGGAAAAAAAAAAAACCACAAAGTAACAGCAGATGCTAGGACTATGCATCCAAACCCCCTCCTTTATAAAGCATGGCAGGTGTGACACTGAGCTTTAGAAAACCTTGGTCAAAAATCCTTCCGATGTCTTGGCAGCAACCCCTGACAGGAATCAAGTCCCTCTGCTAGAAGGCTTTGGACCGGGGCTGTTAGCTAAGGATAAAAAAGACACACGCGCATACACATATGTGTTTATAAATATAGACACCTTGTTTGCTGAAGGAAAGATTCCACAGCAGGGGTTAGACCACTTGAAATATATCAGATTCAGCAAACTGTCAAACGCACAATACTGTAAACAGTAGCTATGCGGTTAACAATTTTATTTCACTGTATTTTTTTAGCCTTTTATCATGTAATGGGATTATTACACATCAAACATGATTCTACTCCACGTGCAAGTCTCAGTCTCATCTTTACTCAAACTGGTTCTTCCGGTAAAGCCTTCCTTACCACCTGAACTAGCTCCCCAAGCGGGCTAAAAAAAGAGAAAACTTTAAACCATTGTAAGACACAGAGCATGAGAAGCTGCAGTAAGAAGAAACACAAACACATACTGTTACTCGGCAGCAAATAAGCGGCAGTCTTTGTAATAAGGCCTTCTTTGCTGCAATAATTTGCAATTCAGTCTTCTATTTGCTCTAGTTTCAGAAGTGAACTTTTCTGCACATCCATGTTATACTGCTCAGTGTCTTGAAGAGAAATCTAACTTGATTTTGTTTGCCTACAGGCAGTACTGCATTCAGCAGTGAATAAACTCACAATGATCATTTTAACTCAAGTGTGGGTCAGACAAAAATACAGATTTGTTTCCTTCAGGTGGCATAAATTAAGGGATTGATGGTAGTAATTTGAAATTTATTTTATTTTTAGTCCACATCATAGAATTTTAGGGCAGAAACTACCCAACTGAAATTGAGTATTGGGGCAGGAAACAATATTAGTACATTAAGGAATAAAGTGGTGTTTAAGGTTAACTTCATTTAATGGTTAAGTTAATTTAATAATAAAATCTTTTAAGTTAAAGTATTCTTAAATAAACCAACTTTAAGTAAACTCACTTAAGTTTACTTATAAGTAAACTTAAATAATATCTGAAGTTGAATTCAGCACAGACAAACCAAGAGTTGTGTTACACTTAGATTGTCAAAAAGCCAAGTAAGATTGGTTGGGTGTGACAGTACATGAACAAAGCCTTCACAGCTAGGAATACTATGCACAGCTTAAATCATGTACAAAGCACTCTGAAAGACTCTTCAGAAGTCATCCAAACCAGAGAATGCACCTTGAAATTTTTCCTTCTGATTATATAAGATGACTTTGTTAACACAGCTTGCTTACAATGCACTAGTCACAGCTACAGGACATTTACTAATGCAATATAAAAACCTTAAGTATTTTTGAGGACATGTAATGATGAGATGAAATAAAAAAAAACCTCCGTGGCTTATATAAATACGTATATACACAAGTACATGTATACATACACACATAGATTTTTTCAACCTGCATATGAAAAGTGTTAAGACAGCCTCAGATTTCCTATTTGTAGGTTCACTGTCAAACACCAGAACCCTGTCTGCCATGATGTCTTTCAACTATGAAAATACAGGATTAAAAGGAAACAAAAGTTAATTTTATCTGACCCGTAAACAAAAAGAACAAATGTACTGCAGACATTAATCATGCTTGTTGGCTTAAAAGCTTTTGGAGCTTTGAAAAGTGTTACAGAACAGACCCTAAAGCAACACTGCTGGCACCAGAGAAACTGTGGACTTCAGAAATGTAAATTGATTTACAAGCTCCACCTTCTGCTTCAGCTCAACGACAAAGCCATTTCTTATCATACTAGTCTGGGTTTGCCAGTTGGATAAGAAGACTGATTTTGATACCAGGAGCCTAAATATACTCAAAAAGCACTCGAGACCAAACAACCTCAGAGAGCTGGAAAAAATTGCATCGTCTTTTAAAGTTAGAAGCACTGTTACCATCAAAAGCATTACAAAAGTGCATTTTAAGTGGTGCTCCTATTTGGAATGTGTAAGTGATGGTAATTCTGATCCAGTTCAAACCCAAAACCCTGTGTTTTGATGTTCTAAAACCATACAATCTTTCTCTTAGGGCAAGACTGCTCTAGGTAGCTACTTCATAGCCACTTGCTATAAATTACTTAGTTTTCCACATAGGTTTTCCATGTAATTGTAAAAGAAGGGAAAAAATAGTCAAGTTTGTACCTTTTCCAGAAAGCTGAGGTTGGACATAAAGTTAGAAATTTTAAAAATTAAATAAATGCATCATACATCATTTATTTTAACCAAGTGTTCTCTATCAAGACTGATTGTTGAAAAACAAGGTTTTGATCAAATACATGTGCCAGCATGTTGCCTTCCAGGACCTTAATGCCATCTTAAGCAGAATAAATCGTGAGAAAGAAGTAACATCTTTAACAACTTCCCAACCTCCATCCCTCATGTTCTCCTCCCGAATGACTGGAGATGTCAGTGTGATAGTAACTTGCATTTTGGGTTCCACACATGAATTTAAAATTATTGCTGCTTCTGGGACCGCACACTTGATATCGTATTTCTCAGGACTTATAACCTAAATATTGAGAAACAGAAATTTCTATTAGCATGCGACCAACAAAACTATGAGGAAGAAAATGGATCTCAACATAGTACTTTTAACAGAACGACAAAACCAAAAAAATAATATTAGTAAGCAGATACCCCTGTATTCAAAGAAACCGCAGTATACACAATTCATGTATATATACAGACATATTGTTTCCAGATCATTAATGAAAATAGACAGCAGTCACCAAGCATACAAAAGATAAAAAACTACTCAGAAAGGAAATTCATACACAAGTAAGTTACATAATAAGAACCTTGACAGTGTTTGAGATAAAGAAGAGCCTCAGTACTACTTAAAATGTCAGCTGGATACACTTCTCATCGGAAGACAAGAGCCTTTAAAAAGCACAAAGATGCAGTGGTTGTTCTCCAAGCACATAGTTACAGGATGGGTACTCCTAGGTACATTCTATACTTGGCTCTCACAACATGCTAAGAACAAAGGGCAAGATAAACACCAGAGGGGAACAAAAAAAGATAATAGTAATTAACCGAGTGGCTATTTCAGATTGCTTCTTGCAAGTAGATTTAATAATTCTAAATACACCCAAAAGGAAGCTGCAGGCACCTCCTGTCACCTTCTTCCACAAACTAGAGAGACAAGTGACGTCTCCCCAAAGCCAGACCTATATGTGCAGTTTTTAAATTTTCTGCTATTACTTCAAACGAGCAAATTCAAGATTATTTTCTAATTAATCTGATCCTGCTAAAGCTTCTACAATGCCATCGATTCTGCTGAACATTTTACCAGACAGTTTTGAAACACTAGTGCTGTGACAAGCGTTCAATAACGATGGTGAGTAGGCTTTGTTCAGCAGAGAGCAGAGACTTTACTCTGTACTTCCATTTTCCTGGATATACAGCAAATGATTTAAATGAATTCTGCTGAATAGTCTAAGATTGCATGTACTTTTTCTTTTTTTTTTAAAGGGACAAATTAAAAAAAATCACCAAGACCTGCCTAAGCAACTGTGGAACTATGAAGCACTAACACATACAAACTGGAAACAAAATGTAAGTACAAGCAGACTGGCATTAATGGAGAACTTCACTTTATGCAGCAAGCTCCCTGTAACACTGCAAAAATTACCTCTTATTGCTGCTGGTAACTGGATACTAATCTTTCTTTTCTTCATTTTTATTACTCAACTGAACGAAATTATTAAATGACAGTTGATACTACACTGCTAGCGTACACATAGGCACTTCTATGGACCCAATGTTCAGAAAGTAAAACATACAGCATAGTCCCTTAATTCAGATGTGAACACTCAGAAAATGGTAAGACATTGAACCTGGGTTATGAAACGTGGGACGGCAAGCCCCTGCATACATTGGACCTGAGGACAGACTTTTACAGTATGTTTACAAAAATTCAAATCCAAAAATCTAAATTCTACTTACTGCAAGTTGTTTGGGAAGGCTTTCAGCGATACGAGTGAGTAATGTCTTTGAAGGCTTCTCAGCACATAACAAAACAAGATTGACATTTCGGTCCCCACGGAGTAGCAAACCTTTAGCCAAAACGCCTACCCGTAACACTCCTTTCAAAGCTCTGTGAATTATAGTTAAAAGTTGCATTTAAAAGAAGATAAAAACCTTAATACTAATCACAAAGAGAAAAGTGAAATAAAATAGGAGTATTTCACATACTTTTGAGGATAGTTACATATACTTTATCAAAATCCAAAGAGAGGAGCAGCTCTGGAAGCGCTGGTAACAGTGTAAGGAAAAACTTCACAAAGAAATGATCAAATTCTTAAAAAGTAATAGGAGAAAATACCTGTCTTTACTGCCATCTTTTTTATCATCTCCCTCTTTGTTCTTGCTTTTTTCATGATCAGTCATATTGTCAGAAACAAGTTTCAAAGCACGTTCAGTAATAGAAACAATTTTTTGGACTGCCTGAAGTTCCTCCTCTGTTGGATATATAGCTGCATGTTTGGTCATCACATAGCGGTCATCAGAGGAGTCAGGGCGGCGCAGAGGCTGAACAGACAAAGAAGCATATTTCTTGAATTTGGGTACACTTTCAAGTTCACAAATGGTAAGTGACCAAAACCCAAATGCGGCTAAACAAGAGAATATTCAGACCTCAAAACGCTAAACTATAATAAAAGATGAACTTGAATGTCTTTAACAACTTACAGTGGTAACAATCAATCATGCCTGAAAAAACATGAAATCTATAAAAATTACACAAATTATGAAATCTCAGGATCAATATATAAATATCTACTGTCTTTCTAACAACTGGGAAATACTTGCATATTGCTGCAAAATAAAGTATCCATGATTGCTGCCATAGGTTCACACGAGAATTCAAAATAGGAAGGGACCTCAGGAAGTCCTCTAGCCTAACCTCCTGTGCACACCACCGTCAGCTCTAAGACCACATCATGTTGCTCATGGCTTTTACCCGGCTGGTTCTTGAAAACTGCCAAAGATAGAGGCTGCACTGTGTGCAAAAAAATATTTTCACTGTGTGAAAAAATACTCCCTGCATTCAGTCTGGACCTCTTTTCTCTCGGCTTAAGATGGTTGTATTTTGCCTTCTCCTGGCTATAAAAGAGTCTGACTCTGCTGTCTGTATAATGCACAGGTATTAAAGGACTTAAGTCCCACTGAAACTCCAGGCTCAACAAGCCCAGATCCCTCAGTCTCTCCTAACAGGGGAGTTCTGCATTGCAGAACTCTGACCTCCCTGGCAGCCTCACAATGAATCTGTTATGGTTTACAGTATCCTTCTTGTACTAAATATTAATGAACATAGTATTGCAGTTTGGGTCTAATGAAAGCTGATTCTTCATCGAGTAATGTCCTGGGTTTAGCTAAAAACCCAGTCCTGTTTAGTGATTTTTACTTTCTAGTTTAGTGTCTTCTAAAAGGCTGCACATTCTGAAGTCAGCAGCATGGTTTTTTGCAGACAGTGTGTGCTACGGGCAGTGATAACACCTGATGTTTACAGTTACAGCCTGGGACTGGTATGTAGAAAGGCTCTTGCTTATACTTATTCCTACAGTGACCAAGGCCACTGCTGGCTCTTGTGTGCCACGCTGGGGGTGCTGGGTAGTAAGAGGGGGGCACAAGGAAGTAAAAGGTGGCACCTCCGGGGGGTAATAGACAGGACAGGTGACCAACGAGAGTATTCCATCCCATATACGTCATACCTAGTATAAATTGAGTGATCGCGAGAGTTTCATCCCTTTTTCGTCCCTTTTTCGGCCGTCTTTTCTGCAATGGCCGGTGTCCAGAGAGGACTCCATCTGACCTCCTGATTTTGATCCTGATCCTGAGTTCCCGAATCCAGCTCCCTGCATCCAGCTCCTGCCGCCGCTGAGCCTGGGGCTTCCCCAGTGCCTCCAGCTCTGCAGCACCAGTGGGGATTGTTATCGGGGGAGGGAGTCGGGTTTGATATCGGGCTACTATCTATAGTTGTTGTCCTGGGTTTAGCTGAAAACCCAGTCCTGTTTAGTGAATTTTACTTCCCAGTTTAGTGTCTTCTCAAAGGCTGCACGTTCTGAAGTCAGCAGCATGTTTTTGCAGACAGTGTGTGCTACTGGCAGTGATAACACCTGATGTTTACAGTCACTGCCTGGGACTGGTATGTAGGAAAGGCTCTTGCTGATACTTATTCCTATAGTGACCAAGGCCACTGCTGACTCTTGTGTGCCACGCTGGGGGTGCTGGGTAGTAAGAGTGTATGAATGGGCTTTTGGCATAGCAGCTGTAGAGACTGAGGACATTGATCAGCTGTCTAGCTTGCCCAAACTGTCAGAGGAGTCTAGTGTTGTAGGGCTGATGAAAACTGAAGACCAACAGGTACCAATTGCTACTAAAACAGTGCATCGACGACAATATCGTACCAACCGAGACTCTGTAGTTCCCATCCATAAGCTGATACGTCAACTAGAAAGCCAAGGAGTGATCAGCAAAGCTCGCTCACCATTTAACAGTCCTATCTGGCCTGTGCGGAAGTCTGACGGAGAATGGAGATTGACTGTAGACTACCGTGGCCTAAATGAGGTTACACCACCAATGAGTGCTGCCGTGCCGGACATGTTAGATCTTCAGTATGAGCTGGAGTCAAAGGCAGCTCAGTGGTATGCCACAATTGACATTGCTAATGCGTTTTTCTCTATTCCTATAGCAGCAGAATGCAGGCCACAGTTTGCTTTCACCTGGAGGGGTATCCAGTACACCTGGAACCGACTGCCCCAGGGGTGGAAACACAGCCCTACCATCTGCCATGGACTGATCCATACTGCCCTGAAGAGGGGTGGAGCTCCGGAACATCTGCAATACATCGATGACATCATTATATGGGGTAACACAGCAGAAGAAGTTTTCACAAAAGGTAAGAAAGTAATTGAGATTCTTTTGGATGCTGGTTTTGCCATAAAGAGAAGCAAGGTCAAGGGACCTGCACAAGAGATCCAGTATTTGGGAGTGAAGTGGCAAGATGGGCGTCGCCAGATCCCAATAGATGTGATTGACACAATATCAGCTATGTTGCCACCAACTAACAAAAAAGAAACACAATCCTTCTTAGGTACTGTGGGTTTCTGGAGAATGCATATTCCTGGTTATAGTCAGATTGTGAAACCTCTTTTTGATGTGACTCGAAAGAAAAACAAATTTCAATGGGGCCCTGAACAGCAACAGGCCTTTGAACAAATCAAACAAGAGATTGTACAAGCAGTAGCTCTTGGGCCAATCCAAACGGGGCAAGATATTAAAAATTTGCTATACACCGCAGCTGGGGATGATGGTCCTGCCTGGAGCCTCTGGCAGAGGGCACCAGGAGAAACTCGAGGTTGACCCTTAGGATTTTGGAGCCGAAAACATAGAGGCTCTGAGGCCAACTATACTGCAACTGAAAAAGAAATATTGGCCGCATATGAAGGAGTTAAAGCTGCTTCAGAAGTGATTGGTACTGAGGCACAGCTTCTCCTAGTACCACGAATGCCAGTCCTAAACTGGATGTTCAAGAGTAAAGTTCCTTCCACACATCATGCCACTGATGCTACATGGAGTAAATGGACTGCCCTGATTACACAGAGAGCTCGAATGGGTCATCACAATCGTCCAGGACTGTTAGAGGTAATCGCAGACTGGCCACAAGGTAAAGACCTTGCAATGCCCCCTAAGGAGGTGGTGACACGTGCTGAGGAAGCTCCACCATATAATCAGTTACCAGATAATGAAAAGCAGTATGCCCTATTCACTGATGGATCTTGCCGCCTTGTAGGAAATCGTCCTAAGTGGAAAGCTGCTGTGTGGAGTCCCACACGATGTGTTGCAGAGGCAACTGAGGGAGAAGGTGGATCGAGTCAGTTTGCAGAGGTAAAAGCCATCCAGCTGGCCTTAGACATAGCTGAACGGGAAAAATGGCCAGTGCTCTATCTTTATACTGACTCATGGATGGTGGCAAATGCTTTTTAGGGTTGGTTAAAATAGTGGAAGCACAATAACTGGCAGGGCAGAGGTAAGCCTATTTGGGCTGCTAAACTATGGCAAGACATTGCTGCTCGTCTAGAGAACTTAGTTGTAAAGGTACGTCACGTAGATGCTCATGTGCCCAAGAGTCGTGCCACTGAGGAACATCGACACAACCAGCATGTGGATCAGGCTGCTCAAGTGTTCCAAATAGACTTGGACTGGGAACATAAAGGTGAACTGTTTCTAGCTCGGTGGGCCCACGACACTTCAGGACATCAGGGAAGAGATGGAACATACAGATGGGCTCGTGACCGAGGGGTGGATTTAACTATGGACGCTATTGCGCAAGTTATCCATGACTGTGAAATACGCGCCGAAATTAAGCAAGCTAAGCGATTAAAACCTTTGTGGTATGGGGAACGATGGTTAAAATATAGGTATGGGGAGGCCTGGCAGATTGATTACATCACACTTCCTCTAACTCGCCAGGGTAAGCGCTATGTGCTCACTATGGTGGAAGCAACTACTGGATGGCTAGAAACATATCCCGTGCCTCATGCCACTGCCCGAAACACCATCCTGGGCCTAGAAAAGCAGATCTTGTGGCGACATGGCACTCCAGAAAGAACTGAATCAGATAATGGGACTCATTTCAAAAACAATCGTATAGACAATTGGGCTAAAGAACATGGCATTGAATGGGTATATCATATCCCTTATCATGCACAAGCGTCTGGGAAAATTGAATGATACAATGGACTGTTAAAAACTACTCTGAAAGCTATGGGAGGTGGAACTTTTAAAAACTGGGACAAGCATTTAGCACACGCCACCTGGTTAGTTAACACCAGAGGATCCATCAATCGTGCTGGTCCTGCTCATTCAGAGCCTTTATGTAGAGTAGAGGGAGATAAAGTCCCTGTGGTGTATGAAAGGAATTTGTTGGGGAAGACTGTCTGGGTATTTCCCGCTTTGGGCAAAGGCAAACCCATTCGTGGGGTTGCTTTCGCTCAAGGACCTGGAACTACTTGGTGGGTGATGATGAAAGATGGTGAAGTTCAATGTGTACCTCAAGGAAATTTAACTCTGGGTGAGAATACTCAATTTAATCCTGTATGATGTTGTTACATAATACTAACAGTGTTCAATAAGTGTTTTTCAGAATAATAAACCAGTGATGACCAGAGCCAACCTCATCAAGTGACATCCAGCAACTGAGCTAGCCTTGTTGAGTGATATCCAGTAACTTCTTTGAAGTGAACCTACGACCTGTGGACACGAACTGTACCGAATCTCACATGAACTTTCCTGCCCTGAGAGACTGCTGTAATGGATGGAACCCACGATTATGAACTTTATGAACGTACTGAACTTTTCCTATAAGTAGATCATTAGCTCGTGATCAGTATGACGTAAATGGTATGGAATAAGGGGTGGAATGTCCTGGGTTTAGCTAAAAACCCAGTCCTGTTTAGTGATTTTTACTTTCTAGTTTAGTGTCTTCTAAAAGGCTGCACATTCTGAAGTCAGCAGCATGTTTTTTGCAGACAGTGTGTGCTACGGGCAGTGATAACACCTGATGTTACTGCCTGGGACTGGTATGTAGAAAGGCTCTTGCTTATACTTATTCCTATAGTGACCAAGGCCACTGCTGGCTCTTGTGTGCCACGCTGGGGGTGCTGGGTAGTAAGAGGGGGGCACAAGGAAGTAAAAGGTGGCACCTCCGGGGGGTAATAGACAGGACAGGTGACCAACGAGAGTATTCCATTCCACATATGTCATATCTAGTATAAACTGAGTGATCACGAGACTTTCATCCCTTTTTTGTCCCTTTTTCGGCCCTTTTTTCGGCCTTCTTTTCTGCAATGGCCGGTGTCCAGAGAGGACTCCATCTGACCTCCTGATTTTGATCCGGATCCTGAGTTCCCGAATCCAGCTCCCTGTATCCAGCTCCTGCCGCCGCTGAGCCTGGGGCTTCCCCAGTGCCTCCAGCTCTGCAGCACCAGTGGTGATTGCTATCGGGGGAGGGAGTCGGGTTTGATATCGGGTTACTATCTATAGTTGTATATAGTTCTTTACTTTTATCTTTTTACTATTATTTTCTATTATTTTCATTTCATATTAAAGCTGTTCTAGTTTTTTTTCTTCTCTAACTCGTAAGTCTCTCTGCCTCATTCCCTTTTCTCTTCCCGTTTAGGGGGGGGAAGAGGGGGTTAGAGAGCGTCTGTCCGCGTTAGTGGCCGGCCCAGCCCTAACCCACGACAAGTGATAACACTCCTGTTAATAAAACCCAGGATGCTGTTAGCCTTCACTGCTGCCAGGGCACACTGTTGACTGTTGTTTTGCAGACGACACCAAGCTGGCTGGAAGTGCTGATCTACTTGAGGGCAAGGAGTCTCTACAAAGGCTCTAGGACAGGGTGACCCGCCTGCTTGAAGGAAAGGCTGTGGATGTTGTCTACCTTGGCTTTAGTAAGGCATTTGACACTGTTGCCCACAGCATTCTCCTGGAGAAACTGACTGCTCTTGGCTTGGATGGGCACACGCTTTGCTGGGTGAAAAACTGGTTGGATGGCCGAGTGCAGAGAGTTGTGGTCAACGGAGTTAAATACAGTTGGAAACTGATCACGAGTGGTTTCCCCAGGGCTCAGTGCTAGGCCCAGTCCTGTTTAACATTTTCATCAATGATCTGGACAAGAGAATAGCGTGCACCTTCACTAAGTTGGCAGATGACACCAAGCTGGGTGGAAGTGTCGATCTGCTGGAGGGTAGGGAGGCTCTGCTGAGGGATCTGGACAGGCTGGATCACTGGGCCAAGGCCAGTTTCACGAGGTCAAATGTTGGGTCCTGCACTTGGGCCACAACAACCCCCAGCAGCGCTACAGGCTTGGGGAGGAGTGGCTGGAGAGCTGCCAAGCAGAGAGGGACCTGGGGGTGTTGATGGGCAGCCGGCTGAACAGGAGCCAGCAGTGTGCCCAGGGGGACAGGAAGGCAAATGACATCCTGGCCTGTGTCAGGAATGGTGCTGTCAGCAGGAGCAGGGAGGTGATCATGCCCCTGTACTCGGCTTTAGTGAGGCCTCAACTCAAGTACTGGGTCCAGTTTTGGTCCCCTCACTACAAGAGGGACATTGAGGTGCTGGAGACAGTAGAGAGGCGGCTGCCAAGCTGGTGAAGGGCTCAGAACACAAGTCTTATGAGGAAAGGCAGAGGGATCTGGGGCTGTTTAGCCTAGAGAAGAGGAGATTGAGGGGAGACCTCATCGCTCTCTACAACTGCCTGAAGGGAGGTTGTAGCAAGGGAGGGGTTGGTCTGTTCTCCCTAATGGCGAGTGACAGGACAAGGGGAAATGGATTTAAATTGCACCAGGGGAGGTTCAGGTTGGATATTAGGAAGAATTTCTCCACTGAAAGGGTTGTCAGGCATTGGAACAGGCTGCCCAGGGATGTGGTTGAGTCACCATCCCTGGAGGTGTTTAAGAGAAGGGTAGACGTTGTGCTGAGTGACATAGTTCAGTGGTGTTGATAGGGCTAGGACAAAAGTTGAACTCAATGATCTTGAAGGTCTCTTCCAAACAAAACTCTTCTATGATTCTATGACTGATGTTCAGCTGGGTCTCTGTCCAAATCCCCAGAACCCTTTCAGCAGGATTGGCTGCCACTCCCCAGCCCCTCAGTACCAGGAGTTATACCTTCTGAAGTGCAGCATTAAGCATTTGTCCTTGCAGAATTCCATAAAACGCCTGTTGGTCCATTACTGCAGTCTGCCTAGGTTCCTTGGGATGGCAGCCTTCCCCTCAAAGGTATCAGCTGTTCTCCTAGCCCCAAACTGATTCAGTTTCATGCTAGCTGTAAACCTTACTAGTGTGCACTCACTCCTTTCAGATAATCAGTAAGGTGCTAATGAGACAAATCCCATGATAAACCTATATGGTAATGCCCTTGTTACTGACCTCCAGGTAAGGTATGACCCACCCCTAACCATTATCCTCTTCGACTGATGATCCAACCACTTTTTAGCCATACATTTGTCCACAATTAGATAAATAACATTGTATAACGCAACTAAACAAAAAGTAGTATGCAAATCCAGAGTAACCTGTAGTTCAGAAGAAACAGTATTTGTCTTTAAGGCAACCGTTTGCTATTTCAGTGGTTTTACTTTTGGAAATAGATCCATTTACACAGTTACATTAGCATACAATTTCATCTTCACTTCTCCAAATCCCGTATTAAGAAACACTGGAGAAAACTGAAGTAGCACCAAATAGTTTATAGTTCTTAACTGTGACACCTGGTAACTATCATTTCAACTCTTTCTCAAGAAACTCACAGCTGGTCCTTGGGGCTGAGGAGGCATTCCTGGTCTAACTCCCAGCAGGCCTAGAGGTCCTGGAGGACCATGAGGATATCCTCCATCTGGTATTCTGCGACGGTCATCCCAGTGATGCTGCTCTTCCTCCATTCTCCTCCAGTACATGTCCTCCTCATATCGCCTGAAGTGCACCAATCAAAGTGTTCTCTTCATATAGCAGGTAATACTTGCAATCATTCTAAATCAACTCTTATATGTCATCACTAAGTCATTTCTAGCAGTCATAAGCAAATACAAGTGACCTCCAGAGGACAGGTAAAGTGAATGATTACTTTAAAAGTGGGTCTAAATTTACAGCAAAATAATTCTAATGTCTGCATTCCTCAGAGGCATTGAACACTAATAAACAAAACACTGCAGAGCAATAACAACAATTTAAAACTGCACAAAGTTCCCAAAACAAGTCAAAGTAACTACAGAAGCAGAGTTCTTTTTAGATAATATGACTGCAGCTTCGTCTCATTCACTGATAAATCAGAATGCACTACCTCATTTCCATCCTCCAGCGTTCCTCCTCTTCTCGCCTTCTCCAGTATTCTTCCTTCTGCATCTGTTTCCTCATCTTCTCTTCTTGAATTTTTCTTGCTCGAATACTGGGCTTTACTTCTACTTGTAAGTCTGGGTTTACTTTTTTCTAGTTCAGAAAGAGAATTAATGAAATGTTGTTCTTGGTTCAAGGATTACAGAGTTCTCCTGACATTTGACACACATTACTATAAAATCAAGAGAAGTAAAATGTAGTTTTGGAACAGGGTTGAATGAGTAGTTGAAAAACAAAATCTGTGTCCAGTATTTTGAAGGAAAGAAAAGCAACATATGACAAATAGCACGAACACCCTCTTCATTTATTTGAGAGCAAATTACTTAGTATTTCATGTAACATTTTAAGTAATTTGCTGTTAATTCCGTAGCAGGATGATTAGTCTATAGCCTGAAAAAAACCACATCTTAACTACTGTGTGCTTCCTGATGTCCTGTTCCTGAAGGGTCCCTCATACAGGGGCACAATCATCAGTTACTAAATAAATTTTTTCTGTTCACTCAGAGCACCTACTTTTATTTAGTCTTTAAGAACGTGTTATTGGCCAAATCTAGTGGATTTTCAGATAGAAGCTTTAGGATGTCTACTAACCTTATACTGAAGTCTGTGCCGCCTCCCTTTCAAGTGCATCTCCTTGGCATTAGGATCATTAAAACTGCATTCACAAAGTTTACAGTGAAAGCGGATGACCTTTCCTTCATCATTTCTTACCTGGAAAATAAAGTTACAAAACATTTGGGGTTTTTTACCTTAGGAAAAAAAGAACAAAGCTGATGTAAAAATTAATCTAAATCAGTGACACTGAATGTCTACTTTTCTTAAAACATGCCATCATATTTGAGAGGTCCTGGCAGTCTGGTGAGGTTCTCACAGGTTGGAAAAGGGGGAACAAAACCCCCATCTTCAAAAACGGAACCAAAGACAACCCGGGGAACTACAGACCAGTCAGCCTTACCTCTGTGTCAGGCAAAATCACAGAACAGATTCTCCTGGTAGCTGTACTACAGCACATAAAAATAATCAAGTGGCTGGTGACAGCCAACATGGCTTCACCAGGGGCAAGTCGTGCCTGACTAATTTAGTGGCCTTCTACAACAAAGCTACAGCGCTGGTTGACACGGGAAAAGCAACGGATGTCATTTTCCTGGACTTGTGCAAGGCGTTTGACACTGTCCCACATGACATCCTTGTCTCTAAAATGGAGAGACATGGATTTGACAGATGGGCCACTCCGTGGATAAAGACCTGGCTGGGTGGTCGCACTCAAAGAGTTGTGGTCAGTGGCTCAAAGTCCACGTGGAGACCAGTGACAAGCGGTGTTCCTCAGGGGTCTGTTCTGGGTCCAGTGCTGTTCAACATCTCTGTCAGTGACATGGACAACGGCATTGAGTGCACCCTCAGCAAGTTTGCCGATGACACCAAGCTGTGCGGTGCCGTGGACTCACTTGAGGGAAGAGATGCCATCCAGAGGGACCTTGACAGGCTTGAGAAATGGGCCAGTGCAAACTGCATGAGCCTCAACAAGTCAAAATGCAAAGTCCTTCACCTGGGTCGGGCCAATCCCAGTCACAAATACAAACTGGGCACAGAGTGGGTTGAGAGTAGCCCTGAAGAGAAGGATTTGGGGGTGTTGATAGATGAGAAGCTCAACATGAGTTGGAAGTGCCCTCATGCAGCCTGGAAGGCCAACCGCATCCTGGGATGTATCAGGAGAAGCGCAGCCAGCAGGGCAAGAGGTGATTCTCCCCCTTTACTCTGCTCTTGTGAGACCCCACCTCGAATACTGTGTCCAGCTCTGGTGCCCCCATCACAAGAGGGACATAGAACTGTTGGGAGTGCATTCAGAGGAGGGCCACTAGGACAAAAGATAACTCAATGACCTTGAAGGTCTCTTCTAAATTCTGTGATTCTATGAATAATAGTACTAATAAGGAAATAATGAAATATACACAAACATATACAAAGCAAATATGGAATCCAACTCCAGCCCTTCTCCCTCCTGCCACAGCAATCCCCACTGATGCTGCAGAGAAGGTGTCACCAGGCAAGCCCCAGGCTCAGCAGTAGATGGGAGTTACACACAGGAGCTGGGTTCAGGAACTCAGGATTGGGATAGAAATGCAAAACAGACTGAGTCCTCCTTGGATGCTGGCCACTGAAGAAGTTAGCTCAACCCCTGTGACCCCTCAGCTTTATACTGAATGGAATACTCTTCTTGGTCAGTTTTGGGACGCTTGTTCTGTCTGCTCCTTCTTAAAGATATGACCATTTTACTTCCTTGCAGCCGCTTCCTGGCACCCGTAACATGCTACAAAACATTTATCTGTAACCTTGGTTACTACAGGAGCAAGTATAAGCAAGATCCCTTCTGCATACCAATCCCTAGTATTAAGTATAAACACCAGCTGTTATCACTTCCAGTAGCAGACACCATATGCAAAAATGTGCTGTTAACTTCAGAAAGAGCAACCTCTTAGAAGACACTGAGCTGAAAAGTAAAATGACTAAATAGAGCTGGTTTTGGTTTAGCTCAAACCAGAAGAACTGGTGAGGCCACACTTGGTGTCCTGTGTCCAGTTCTGGGCTCTCTGGTATAAGAGAGATAAGGATGTACTGGAGAGAGTCAAAAAAATGGCCCACAAAGATGATGAACAGACTGCAGCATCTCTTCTATGAGGAAAGGCTGACAGAGCTGGGACTGTCTAGCCTAGAGACAAGAAGGGTGAGGGAAGAATCTTTGTGATGTGTGGAAATACCTGAAGGAAGGGTGCAAAGAGGGCCAAGGTCAGTGCTGCCCAGTGACTGGACCAGAGGCAATGGGGCACAAATCAAAACACAGAAAACACTTCTTTACTGTGAGGATGGCTGAGCAACGGCACAGGTTGCCTGTGGAAGTTGGGGAGTCTCCGTCCTTGGATGTATTCAAAAGCTGTCTGGACATGGTCCAGAGCAGCGGCTCTAGGTGGCCCTGCTTGAGTAGGGGGGTTGAACCAGGCAACTTCCAGAGGTCCCTTCCAACCTCAACCACTGTGTGATTACTTCATGCTGAACAAATTTTCATTACAGTTAAAAAATAATACACATTTTCATATCAATACCTCCTCCACATAGTCATGGCCCACTGGCTGGACATCACTTTGCAAGGCAGCAAGAGTTGTGGGTGTCACCGGTTCAGCTGCTGTGTCTGGTTTTGCTTCCTGTGTTTGTACTGTAGCAGCAGGAGTTGTTTTAGCACTTTCAGCTGACTTCATTTCTTCCACTTTACTTCCTGTTGTCTGAAGCTTATTGCCACCTACAAATCACAAAAGTTAAATTGGTAACTTTCATAAAATAAGAATGTGATTACACATGATGGGCAAACTGAAGACTAGATTTGCAAATATCAATGTTTTGGCCAAAGCATTATCAGTCTTCTAAAATTAGTTAAAACTTAAACACATTTTAAACACAATTAAAGATTTTTAAAAAATAAGTTTAACAACATCAAAGTTACTTAAACACTTAATTTTTTTTAGCAAGAAAAACTTTTGCTTTATATAACTAAAATTTTCATTACTAAATTTTCATGCTTTTTCAAAAGAAATAGGACTGAATGGGAACAACTCAGCAAGTATATTTTAATAATCTCTTTTTCGTCATCATATATTTTGTGTAAATGGATACAAAGAAGTACTTCAAAACATTATAATGTTTGTACTAAGAAAGTATTATACTCTCCATATTGCAACTGCATAGGTCTTTCCTTCAAGAGCAGGATAACTTATGGCAGAACAGCTGCTTCCCATTTCGGAATGTCTGTCACGCTCATTTAAAAAGATCCTGCTGTTACATTTCCCCTGTTACAGGGATGTTTCAGTTGCCCAGTTATCAACTGTCAACCTGCTGAAGGCTGCACACCAAAATTAGGACCAACTGAGCTATATACTGTAATACTCCAGCAGCTACTACAGAAGGAACTAAAGATCGGAGGCTTCTTACAAAGGTGAGAGAAGCCTCCAGAAGAGGTCAGGCAGATACAGGTGGGCAGAAAACACCATATATTTTGAAGTAAAACTTTCATATATGTTCTTATTTTCATCTAGCAGTAATCTCTTAACACATAGCAGAGGTAACAATGCATAAAGGTAACTAATATATTTGTATTTGTTGCACTAAGTCTTAAAAAAATATAGAATAAGTTAGGTTTCAAAATAAAGACTGACTTCTGTACTTGCCAACAAAGTTTATTTTCGGTGTAGATATTTTCTTTACAGGTATATTAGCAGCAGTTGAAGATGTTTTGTTGTTGGACGCAGTGTTAAGTGTTGTGTTTGCTGTGGGAGTAAGAATTTTCACGGCAGAGGATGCAACAGAAGAGTTCACAGTACTGCTGCTAGTTGCTATATTTGAAGCAGAGGCAGTTGGTTTGGAAGCAGATGTGGATGTTGTGGAAGTAGCTTGCGTAACCAC
The DNA here is from genome assembly GCA_020746105.1 of Trogon surrucura. Lineage (NCBI taxonomy): Eukaryota > Metazoa > Chordata > Aves > Trogoniformes > Trogonidae > Trogon > Trogon surrucura. Next base: position 76,268,874 of record CM036658.1, on the reverse strand, counting down.
ATTTGGTTCCGTTGAAGGAATGGGTTTGCCAAGTTTTGTGTGCAACTTTACTACCTGTAAGAATGAAATTAATTAAATCATCTCCCTGAGATAACTCTGAGGATAACAAATACAACAATATAACACCAATATAACAAAAAAGTCACGTATTGCTTCTTTACAAAAAGTGATATTGGCAAAAAAAAAAGAAAAAAAAAGAAAAAAAGAAATGGGCGTGCATATCTAAGAAACAACTGCACCCCACCTGCTGACTGATGCCTGAGTAGCAATATGTCCCTCCCAGTCAACTCCCCCCAGGTTACGTGGCACTTGAGGAGATGGTTTAGTGTTACAGTGGTGTAGGGCTGTAAGTTGGACTTAATGATCTTAATGTCCTTTCCAACCTCGATGTTTTTATGATTTCCATACACTGCGCATGGCGTTCCATGGTATGAAATAATCCCTTTGGCTAGCTCAGGTCAGCTCTCCTGGCCCTGCTCCCTTTCAGCTTCTTGTGCACCTGCTCACTGGCAGAGCATGAGAAACTGAAAAATCTTTACTTTAGGAAAAGTACTACTTAGCAACAAGCAAATCGTCAGAGTGTAAAACATCAACATTATTCTCACAGTAAATCCAAAACACAGCACTGTGCACATACTAGGAAGAAAACCAATTCTATCCCAGGTGAAATCAAAACACTTGTATAGTAAGAACAGGACAAAAGTCTTACTTTCTGATGCTTGGCTCCACGGATGTGGGCAGCATAAGCATCTGCTCCTGTACAAGACACATCACAAAGCTCACAGCGCAACTGATTCTGAGTTCCACGAGCAGAAGTGCTACTGCTGTTGGTATTCTGTGAAGCTTTTAATGCTGCTTCTTTCTTTTTGTGTTTCTGGCCTTCTAAGTGTTCTTTGTAAGTCTGTTTAAATAAACAATATACACACAATAAGTTGTCTTTGTACTGCTTGTTCATCATTCATGTGAATATAAGTAATACAGAACACAGTATACAATACTATTTGGATAAGAAATAGTTCCTACGCTGTACATTTCTTCCCCATTACATGCTCTAAGGCATTAGCAGGGCATTTTCAAGAACAAGAAATTTTCTTTTCCACAATCAGGACTTCATTTAAGTAATACAGTATGGCCTTTTCTCCTCTAACTTAGTATCAGCTCCTTGAGCAAGTACTGGTCAACAGATACTACCACTGAATATCTGACATGATAGAAAACTGTAGTTTCCTGCACTGCATTCAGTGAGTCTTGATTTTGTATTTTCCTCAAACTACAAGACCACAGTGATCAAGCGTTTCCAAAAAACTGAAAACACTCAAATCACAAGAAAGTAGTGCATAAATTAAGCTGTGCAGGAAACGAAATGAAGAAGTTGGTATTCACTCCTATATCAACACTACCAGTCTAGACTGTAGACAGGGTGTGAAATAATAACACATTTAACTAAAGAGTTAAGAACTGTTTAGCCAGACACACACATGAATACTCTGCATGAATACATACGTACTTCCTACACACTTGTACCCACTGTGAAACTAAGCTGGGATGCTGGAATACAATGAAAAATTAACTTTCAGGCTTACCATTCACAAAATTTATGTAATTTCATAGTTTTCAAAAAAACCCAGTATTTTCTAGGTAGTTTGTCACACTAAAAAAGCAAATCAAATTCAAAGTTTCGAATATTTCTGAAGTCCAATGCACAGTTGAAGCTTCTCTGTACAAGCTCAGGGGATATATATTTTTTTTGTCTTCTCATAGGGAACTCTTTCTATAATAGCACATATTTTAGTTTAATTATTCCCTTAGTAGAAGTACAGAAACAGGTCATTAAAAACTATCAAATATTCTTAAAGGCATCTTTTTTTAACTGGAGAAGTTAAGACTAAAGTGAACAGCAGAATATTATACGTAATACAGGTACCTGTGGTCCAGCACAGCTGATCTTACAAACATCACAGTAGTGGATCTGGGGTGGTTTGGGAGGTTGTTTTGGTTTCAGTTGCTTATTTTGGAATGGTGCCTTTTTAGTAAAGGTGGTCCCTGTCCAAGCAGCTGTTGCAGCAGCAGCAGCGGCTGCTGCCGCTGCCTGTTTCTGTTGCTGCTGCTGCTGCTGGTAATAGGACGACGCAGCTGAATACACTGCGGCTTCATAGCCGGAATAAGAAGTACCTCAAAGATCAAAATAAAAGAAATGTTACATCACTGTACATCATGTAAATCAATTACATAACAGACTAATTCAAAATACATTGTATAACAGGGTTCAGGGGAGGCAGGGCAGAATATAAATTATTTACTGAGATCTTGTTAAGCAGTCTGAATTTTTCTTCACGTTTCACAACTGACAAATACATACCCATCAATTGTATCACGAATATATTTCATTTTAGACATATCATGGCAGACACACAGTTATGTTAGATATATCAAAGCATCCCTAGAGAATATGTGAAATTTGCTGGTACATCTGGTAAAACCAAGTACGATGTAACAATAGTTTTAGTATAAGATTTATCAAAGGCTACTTCAAGTAAGCACTCTTCCAGAAAAAGATTTGCTGTTCGAAGTTTCCAAATATCAAGGAGTAATGACGTTATGTAGAGGAAAGAGGAAAAAATAAGATGAAAGACAGAATGGCTAGTACTATTACGTTCTATTTCATTGATTTAAGTTGTTTTAGTGCAGAAAAGCTGCTTGCCTGCTAAAACCTGGCTATGTAGCCCTTAATTTCTAGTAAGCTGAATAAATTAATGAAACTGGGCTTTCATATCATTGAGCCAGTTTTCTCATAAATTTTCTGCATCTACTGGTTCAACCATTTTAAGCCTCTAATCAGGTTCTGCCTCAAACAAATCTTAAACTCCCTTTCTAAACAGAAAACGAGCCCAAAAGTTCAAAGTAGCTTTAATATGCCAGCTAATCATCATCTGGCCATAAAGTTAACTATTTTTTGCATTTCTAACATTTGAAGGAAAGTCTTTTTTTCAGCATCCATTCTCCTTCCATTTTGGGTTAAGACAGTCCAAGCTTACAAGATTTATATTGGACTGCTCCTCTCTGTCTCTGTACCTGCCGTTTGGCAGCAGCACGTTCCCTTCCAATCTCCCTGGGTAAAATGTGTGTGGATGCGCTTATTTTAATTATCCTCCATCTTTTCTTTCCAAGCCTTACAGTACGCCACAAAACATAATGCATGTAAGCAACGCCAACACTTTCTCACATGTAACAAAATAGACACATAGAAGCACCAAATCCCTTTTAAAGATACAGCAAAATATTTTGCCACTAAAATGATTGAACTCATTGATACTCCTCAGGAGACTATGATGTAATTGAACATGAACTGCTAAAATTCTGAATATTTAAAGCCTCTCCTGTAGCAACTGTAATCCAGCAACATAATATGTAAAGTACTTACCAGAGTAAGTAACCGCTGTTGTACTGTATGTTGCACTTTGAGTATAGGATGGAACAACAGTAGCTGCAGCTGCTACTGGCTGCACCGTAGATGATACTGGATATATAGAAAATGTAGTTGTTGCTGGACTTGGGGTTGCAGGTTTTATTGCTGTAACTTGTCGTGTCTGCTGGGCTTGGGTATACTGAGTTGCCCCTTGGCTGTATCCTGCTTTTGGAGCTAATACGATAGAAAACAGAAGTGTATAAACACCACTATGTCTCAGTTCAATGAAATGAAAACCATATTAAGTGATTATTCACCAAGATATTGTTAAGTAATGCACAAGCGGTTTCTGATTATTTTTGTTTGTTTGACTGGTTTAGGGTTCTTGTATTTTGAGTCTTTTTTGTTTTCTTTACAGTTATGGTTACGCAGAACTGCTTAATCATGTCACAGCTCACACTAGTAAGCCTTAAATTTAGTTAACTGTGCTGCCATGTTTTTAAACAACCTTCTTATTCAACGGTTTTCCTAGAGTACTTTAAACCAAAGTACACCTAAACTTTCCTATTACTTCTAATTGAAGTAAAAAAGTGAGTTTATGTTTTATAACAACTATGATACCAATAATTAAATAACAACATACATTAAATAACTAAATAATTTTAAAAGTCTTCTAATCAAGTTATCATTTGAACCCACAAATGACTATCTGAACCTACTTCAGCAAGGTTCCTAGATGAATCTACAAGAAGTTTGCCTAGAAGCACGGTTTGAGTGTATTTAAACAATCCAAACCTCAGAGACAGCTACTTGTGGCAATGTCAGGATAATATTTAAGTTCTAGGTGCAGCAAATTTTTACACACTGACAGATTACAAGACAAAACTAAAAAAAAAACAAAAAAAAACCCCACCCTGAATAATGTGAAATACTCAAAGGACTATTTTCAAGGTATTAAAGTAGTACACAGACTGTGTGTAATGACAGCAGTGTGCATCATGCCACCCACCTGTCTGGTAGTATGATTCAGCTACTGAAGGCTGAGGCTGGGCAGCAGCGGCCACAGCTGCTGCAGTTGCTGTTGGCTGTTGATAGTATTGTTTGCTGTCATAAGCTACAGCTGGGGCGGTAGATCGAACATAAGAGTAGGAATCCTAAAAATAAAAAAAAAAGAAAAATCAGCAAATTTCTCCTTTAAGTACATATCTGGAGTAGGAAAAGTCATTAGCAGAGTCAAAAAAACTATTTTTTCTGGCTTACTAAAGTAATTAAACCCCCCCTACATTTACAGATAGGGTGTATCTAAATAAATGCCTTAAAGACAACAAATTTATGTTTACAGATACTTCAGGCCTAAAACCATCTCTGATGGTCTTTTTCAGACTGAATGCAGGAACTAACCTCATGCTATTAAATTACTTTCCCTACCAAACTATTTTTGTTACTGAAAAGCAACTACTCTCACTAGGTTTTCATAATGACTGTATTGGATCACATTTCTGTAAAATATGAAGCAAAAAACCACCACAGATTTCCACAGAGTATGAATTTCTACAAACCACAATAAATTCACAGGTTCAGAAACATGCCCCTATACTAGCTTTAAAAATCCCATCACTAACAGTACTCTTCTTTGGTATGCTTTTTAGAGTATGAAAGTGATGCTTTTAAAGCCTTATTTGCTTTTTTGGTGTATCAGCTAGTCTATCAGGGAAACACATCTAGCCTGTAATGGCAAGGCAGGTAGCCCATCTGACACCTCTAGAACTCAGGGTATGGGTAGTAAGCTTAGAGTGTAAGGGCCTGGAAGCCACTATATGTATGTAAATGTATTTTCTCATCCTCACCATATTTATGGTGAGGCGTAAAAAGTTCATCAACTGAGGAGTACCAAGGCATGAACTACAATAGCTGAAATCTCTTAACAGATAAAAATTCCTTCTATTTCCAAAAACATAATAATAATATCCTTTTCCATCCATCCTGTGTAAACTGGTATTACTTCTATTTTCTTTAGGGGACTCTGTCCAAATTTATCTAATAACTGACCCTGTATTTATGAATACATGTGCCTCTGACATTATAATTTATTACCATATGTAACAAATCATAAAAGCTGTACAAAGAATTGACAACATGCAGCAATAATTTAGTCCTCTTAAGAAGAAAAACAAAACACTAATTAGAATCTAGAAAATGTTGTATTCGGTTTGCGTGGCCAGATTTCGGCAGCAGGAGGGCGACAGGGGTCGCTTCTGTGAGAAGCTGCTCAAAGCTTCACCTTGGTCTGACAGAGCTGAGGTCAGCTGGCTCCAAAGACAGACCTGCCACTGGTCAAGGATGAGCCCATCAGCGTGGGAGGTAATGCCTCTGATATATTTAAGAAGCAAGTTAAAACTACTGCACCACAACTTGTACCGAGAGCACTGGGTTAGGGATCAGTTTGAACACTTGAACATCCATAAATCCATGGGCCCTGATGGGATGCACACACAGGTGCTGAGGGAGCTGGCGGGAGTCATTGCTAGGCCACTCTCCATCATCTTTGGTAAGTCGTGGGCAACAGGTGAGGTACCCGAGGGCTGGAGGACAGTGAATGTCACTCCAGTCTTCAAGAAGGGCAGGAAGGATGACCCGGGTAACTACAGACCCGTCAGCCTCACCTCCATCCCTGGAAAGGTGATGGAACATCTTGTCCTTGACGCTGTCTCTGGGCATATCAAGGATAAGAGGGTCATTAGGAGCAGTCAGCATGGCTTTGCCAAGGGGAAGTCATGTCTGACCAACCTGATAGCCTTTTATGAAGATATAACCAGGTGGATGGATGGTGGCCACGCAGTGGATGTGGTCTATCTGGCTATCAGGAAGGCCTCTGACACCGTCTCCCACAGTATCCTCATAGGTAAACTGAGGAAGTGTGGTCTGGATGACCAAGTAGTGAGGTGGGTCGCTAATTGGTTGAAGGGAAGAAGCCAGAGAGTTGTGGTCAATGGAGCAGAGTCCAGCTGGATGCCTGTGTCTAGTGGGGTCCCTCAGGGGTCAGTGCTTGGGCCGGTGCTGTTCAACATATTTATCAATGATCTGGATGAGGGATTAGAGAGCGCTGTCAGCAAGTTTGCTGATGACACGAAATTGGGAGGAGTGGTTGACACACCAGCAGGCTGTGCAGCCATTCAGAGAGACCTGGACAGGCTGGAGAGCTGGGAGGGGAGAAATCCGATCAAGTTCAACAAGGGCAAGTGTAGAGTTTTGCACTTGGGAAAGAATAACCCCAGGTGCCAGTATAGGCTGGGGACTGACCTGCTGGAGAGCAGCGCAGGGGAAAGGGACCTGGGGGTTCTGGTGGACAGCAGGATGACCATGAGCCAGCAATGTGTCCTCGGGGCCAAGAAGGCCAATGGCATCCTGGGGTGTATTAGAAGCGGAGTAGCAAGTAGGTCAAGAGAAGTCCTCCTGCCCCTCTACTCTGCCCTGGTGAGGCCACATCTGGAATATTGTGTCCAGTTCTGGGCCCCTCAGTTCAAGAGAGACAGGGAACTGCTGGAGAGAGTCCAGCGCAGCCACAGAGATGATGAAGGGAGTGGAACATCTCCCTTATGAGGAAAGGCTGAAGGAGCTGGGTCTCTTTAGCTTGGAGAAGAGAAGTCTGAGGGGTAACCTCATAGATGTTTATAAATATGTCAAGGGAGAGTATCAGGAGGACAGTGCCAGGCTCTTTTCAGCAACATCCAATGACAGGACAAGGGGCAATGGATACAAGCTGGAACACAGGAGGTTCCACAAAAACATTAGGAAAAACTTTTTCACAGTGAGGGTGACAGAGCCCTGGCATAGGCTGCATAGGGAGGTTGTGGAGTCTCCTTCTTTGGAGACATTCAAAACCCGCCTGGACGTGTTCCTGTGTGATCTACTGTAGGTGATTCTGCTCTGGCAGGGGGGTTGGACTAGATGATCTTTTTAGGTCCCTTCCAACCCCTAATGTTCTGTGATTCTGAGAGAGAGAGAGAGAGGAGTGAGAACATGTGCAGACACCAAGGTCAGTGAAGCAGCAGGGGCAGGATGTGCCACCCTGGGTCATTTTGAAGACCACAGAGAAAGAAGCTGTCCTCCTGCAGTCCATGGAGGACTCCATGGTGGAGTGGGTGGATGCCTGAAGGGGGCTGTGACCCCATGGGAAGCCCATACTGGAGCAGAATCCTGGCAGGACCTGTAGCCTGTGGAGGGAGAAGACCATGCCACAGCAGCTTTACTGGCAGGACTTGTGACTCCACGAGGGACTCACGTTCGAGCAGTCTGCTCCTGCAGGACTACACTCCATGGAGAGGACTCGCATTAGGGCGGTTTGTCAAAAACTGTCTCTCATGAGAGCAACACACATTCATGAAAGTGTGTGAAGATCGTCTCCTGTGAGCGGGACTCCATGTTGGAGCAGAGGAAGAATGAGGAGCCCTCCCCTGGAGGAAGAAGGAGCAGCAGAGATAACATCTAATGAACTGACTGCAACCTCGATTTCCCGCACTGCTCAGGGCAGGGGGAGGTGGATAAATCAGGAGTAAAGCTAAGCCTGGGAAGAAGGGAACACTTAAGATAGCTAAGACACGACAGTACTACTCTTTCTTCAGCAGTAGTTTCACGAAATCACCTGGAGATAAAGAACAGTTCATTGCTTGAACAGTAGAATGGTTTGGGTCAGAAGCATCCTTAAAGATCACCTAGTTCCAACCTCGTGCCATAGGCAAGGACATCTTCTAGACCAGGCTGCTCAAAGCCTCATCCAACCTGGCCTTGAACACCTCCAGGGAGGGGACAACCTGTTCCATGGTGTCATCGCCCTCACAGTAAAGAGTTTCTTCCTCGCAGCTAATCTAAACCTACCCTTTCAGTTTAAAGCCATCACCCACTTGCCTATCACCACAAAACCTTGTAAAAAGTCCCATTCCAGTTTATTGTGTGAATGTCTTAATCTTAGTTCCTACAGTACTAGACCAATACTCCTCTATGTGGGTCACATGAGACTGCAGTCACTGCACGTTCTATCAGTTTTCACTATTAAGTAATCTGAGTTGTACTCAAACTGTGATTCACATAAGAAAAAAAAAATATCATCACGTTCTCTTACCTGAACAGACCTCATCCTTATAACACATTGTTTAAAAATAAAAAGTAATTTTTAGGAACTCACCTGATAATTTTGTGTAGTGACAGGAGGCGGTGGTGGTGGAGCTTCTTGTTGCCTCTGCGTGTAACCATAATCTGTAGCCGTGTGTGCTGTAGGATAGCCTCCATACGCAGCAGCTGTTGCGGCAGCTGCAACAGCTACTGGAGCAGGCCTGGCTACTGCAACCGTAGCTGCTGCTGGCGCATAGGCTGCAGTCACAGTGTGCGCAGCGACTGGTGCCTGGTGGACAGTGTAGCTAGCAACTGTAGTTGGATGGGAATAGGCTACACCCGAAGCTGGCTGCTGGCTATATTGGAAAAAGACAGTAAGTAATTAGATTAATCCAACACACTAAGCTAGTGCCCACACATTTCAAAATCCCCAATTTGATTAATGCTTCTCTGTTCTACAAACAGACCTGGAGCAGCTATCTAGCCATGCATACACTTCAACGGCTTTCATTACCTCTCTTCCACTCCACTAGAAAGGGTGTATCATTTTGAAGTTTTTGTAGATGCAAAGATATTATGCAGGTGACGACATGACTAGCAAGGGCAGGTGTTTGTGTCGTTTTCATGCAGTGGAACATAAGGCTTTCATTCAAAACAATACAGAAGTAAACCATTATCTTTTCAAGCCTGACAAGTTTTTAAATGCTCTAGTAGCTCTGCAATAAAACTGATGTACCTATCAAATAAAGGATTTGAAGAAAACATCATCAGTGGCACAATGGAACTGTAGTATGGTTATCCTCAAAATCAAAACATACCATATTATTTCCTAAATTCTGCAGTATTCTCTTTGACATAACTATCACAATCAAAGCACCTTTTAACTATACATACTATTATTTTTGCAAAACACATTTCCATAACTCCCTTGTGCTTGGTATTTCTATTTATTTACTTCTAGAAAAACTGATTTTGTCCTATCAATTAGAGCAGAACCTATTAACTTTAATACATTAAAAAAGAATCTCACAGCAGAAGCAGAGAAAATTTTATTACTATTGGACTTCCACGCCTGGATTCCACCTTCTTCCCATCATAGGCCCCTGATCGCTTGAAGGACCACTTGTACTCCATCTGAATTTAATTCAGCTGTGAGTCACAATACTCACAATTGTATTTCACTTCATTTTCAACTTCTTAGCATAACAGTAGGACAAGATCTAAACCACATCTGCTTAGCTGCCACCACTGCCTGAAACAACTCTTCCTACTTGACATACGTAGAAGATTCTTCGTTTTGCCAGCTTAAGGTGAAACTCCACCAGTACATTCAGGAATGCTATTTCATGACTGTGAAAGTGAACACCGGTCTATAAAATTAGGCTGTATTATCTCTATAGCTAACAGTACAGAAGTGTAAAATATTCACAAATTCTGAGGTAATGTGATGGGTTTGTGACTGGCAGGGCTCTTTGGTTTTAGGGGGAGGGCAGTGAGAGTGGCTCCTTATGAAACTTCCAGAACCTCTCCCAGCTCAGGTAAATGTCTGAACCATCTCTGGCCAAGGCCAGGTCAATTAGCATCTCTGCCATCAAAGTATTTAAGAGTGGAAACCTGTAGCGACAGCTCTTTTTGCCTCCTTGCCCTGTCTTTTGTGTTGGGGAGCTGTATGGAGGAGGGGTACTTGGAAAGGAGAACAAAACACATGCTCAGGGGCAAAGAGGAGGAGAAAGGTACCAGAACAGAGCATTTCCCTGGAGCCCTGTGGTGAGTGAGATGGCAGGGATACGACTGTCTGCCAACTGAGGGCATCAACGGCACGCAAATATCCAGGACGCAGCAGCACATGGAGGACCCCACGCCAAGGGTGAGAGAGACTGCACAGGAGCAGAGGGTGCACCTGAAGCAAATGACGACTCTGAGGGAAAAGCCACACTGGAGCAGAGGACTCTATAGCTGTGGGTCCCATGCTGGTGGGATGGAATCACACAGAGGGAGAGGATTGCCTGCTGTGAGATGGACACCACGTGGCAGCAGGCAAAGACTGTGAGAAGTCCTCTTCCTGGGGAGGAAGGATTGCCAAGGACAATGAGTAACGGCAAGACAGGCCGTATCCCCCACCTTCTGTCCCATCTTGTGCCAGTAAAAGGAAGGAGGTAGCCAGGAAGAAGGGGTAGAGGGAAACTGTATTTAAATTCAGGGTGTATTTATTTATTTATCTCACTCTTCTACTTTGATCTAATGGATAACTGGTGATAGTAAATTAAATTTTCATTTTCTTCCCAAGTCTACTCAGTTTTTTTGCCTGTGAGCATAAGTGGTGAGTGAATCCTTCCTGTCCTAATCTCAATCCTTCAGCCATTTTTTTGGTTGAATTTTCTCCCTCCTCATCCCGATGGAGATGGTGGTAGGGGTGAGCAAGCAGTTGTGTGGTTCTTTATTGCCAACTTGGGCAGCCAGCTCAAGCTACAACAGGTAATTACCATTATAACATATATTTACTACAAACATTAAACTGAGAAAACAGGCAGCGGACTGTTTAATTCAGGCTGCACTGGAACATATCAACAATCCAATACTGCCAATAAGAAAAATCTTATTCTTCCCTCTTCCCATATACCAAAGCTGGCTATCCCATCTTATTCCATCCCTGATGTTAGTTCAGCTACTCGTCAAGCTACTCAGTGCATTGCTTCAACTCATTACTGTAGAGAAAAATGATGAGAAGTTTTTCTGCTGGGTTTGTTTTCTAACATGGCAGAAATGTTAGAAAACATTGGAACTTACAAACAAGTCTGTGGAGTGTCAGAATCCACAGAAGTTATGCAGGAAACAGGGGAAAAAAAAAATGGGAGGAGGAAAAATAACACGGACCTGTCCAGAAAGTATTAACTTGGCTCTTCCAAATTTCAGGAAACAGTGCTTAAGTTTTTAGTACAAATACGAGACAGTGCTGACAACATACTATTAAGTACCAGTCAGTTTATAAAAGAAAATGCTTCTATTCTCAGAAAATACATTATTAAAGGTACCTGACAGTATTCAGAATTTAATGTCATTTAGAAATGGTGATCATTATCACCAGGACTATCAACAAGATTCTAGTATAGCCAGTTTCACTTCTTTTCTGCTATTTTTGTATCAGAACTCCTTATCATGGTATAGAATTAACAGCCACAATCATTTGATTTCTAAGGCTAATATAGTTCTATGACCATGTTTACTTTAGCAAACCTGTTCCCCTTGCTTCTGCAACACCATGCAGAGCTAGTGATCGAGTTTGCAAGACTGCAAGAGAAGCCTTCTAGAATTGACTGAGCCTTCATTTTTAAAAGTCATGTTACATTATGTCACATAAATTCAGTGACATCTTTTCTAAATTTACAACATCCCCTTTTCTCCCCATGGTCTTACTGAAAACATTTTAACATTACAATGACTAGATATTTTGCTGTCGAGCCCAGCTTCAGAGCAGGTAAGACTGCACTGGGGAAGGAATCTAAGCAAAAAAAAAAGGCTGGCAAAAAGCTTTTGGGGGCTTTTTTTAAGCCGGCTCCAGCAACCAAACCTGAGGCCGCACCGGCAGCTCCAGGGCGGACACCCTCAGCGGGGCGGCGATTTTAAACACGGTGATCAGCTGTTAACTGTGCCCTCAGGGTATAAGAAGCCTTTGGGAGGGCAGGGACTAGTCCCTGTTCACTGAACAAAAGACCTAGAAGGGTAAGTCTTTGTTAAAAGGCAAGTACTTGAAAGGCCTGTAAACTATTCCGTGCATAGCTTTCCGGAGAGTCTTTGTATTGTAGAGCCAACTATGGTTGCCACCAGGTCAATGGTTGTTAGAAAAACTGTGGGCACCCAGACAGAGGCCCCACATAAGCACGTGGGTGTTCAGGTCTCGGGCTGCAGAGAGTGCTGGAGCCTGGCACTGGCCATGGAGGGTAGTGGAGGCGACACCTGTGTCCGATGTGACCAGGTGAGCGATCTGCTCAGCCTGGTGGCTGAGCTGAAGGAGATAGTAGAAAGGCTGAGGAGCATTAGGGAGTCGGAGAGAGAGACAGATCGATGGAGTCACCTCCTGAATGGCGAGCAGCAAGCTCCGCAAAGAGCTGAAATCCCCCCACCTCTGGCCATCAGGCAAAAGGGGGGGACCTAAAGGATAGGGATGAGTGGAAGCAGGTGCCTGCCAGGAGAGGAAGGAAAATCCCTGCCCAGCCTCCCTCACCTGCCCGGTTGCCCCTGCAAAACAGGTATGGGGCTCTAGACAACGTGAGCCAGGCAAAGGAAGAGTCAGTAGAGGGTTCACCCATAGGGCTGTCTAGGGTGAGTCGCTCGGATACACGCGTTAGGACTTCTTCATCTAAGAAAAAAAGGAGGGTAATCGTAACTGGAGACTCCCTCTTGAGGGGAACAGAGGGCCCTGTCTGCCGCCCTGATCCGACCCACAGGGAAGTCTGCTGCCTCCCTGGGGCCCAAGTTAAGGATGTTATCAAGAAGCTTCCTGGTCTGGTCAAACCCACGGACTATTACCCGCTTTTGGTTATGCAGATCGGTAATGATGAGACAGTAGAGAGAAGGTCAGAAGCAATCAAAAGGGACTTTAGGGCACTGGTGTGGATGCTAGAAGGATCAGGCGCACAGGTTGTGTTTGCCTCTATTCCTTCAATTATGAGGGAAAATAGTGGTAGGTTTGACAAAGTGCAGCAGATTAATACTTGGCTAAAGGGGTGGTGCCAGCGGTCTAGCTCTGGGTTTTTTAACCATGAGGAGATCTACAGGGCACCTGGTCTACTGAAACAAGCTGGGGTTCAAATGACACAAAGGGAAAAAAGGATCCTTGGTCACGAGCTGGCAGGACTCATAGAGCGTTCTTTAAACTAGATATGAAGGGGGATGGGGTTATATATATATATATTCAATATATTCATCGATGACTTGGTTGAGGGACTAGAGAGTACTATCAGCAAGTTTGCTGATGACACCAAGCTGGGAGGAGTGGCTGACACGCCAGAAGGCTGTGCTGCCATCCAGTGAGACCTGGACAGGCTGGAGTGTTGGGCAGGGAAAAATTTAATGAAATATAACAAGGGTAAGTGTAGAGTCTTGCATCTGGGTAGGAACAACCCCAGGTTCCAGTATAAGTTGGGGAATGACTTATTAGAGAGTAGCCTAGGGGAAAGGGACCTGGGAGTCTTGGTGGACAGCAGGATGACCATGAGCCAGCACTGTGCCCTTGTGGCCAGGAAGGCCAATGGCATCCTGGGGTGTATTAGAAGGGGGGTGGTTAGTAGGTCGAGAGAGGTTCTCCTTCCCCTCCACTCTGCCCTGGTGAGACCCCATCTGGAATATTGTGTCCAGTTCTGGGCCCCTCAGTTCAAGAAAGACAGGGAACTGCTGGAGAGAGTCCAGCACAGGGTAACTAGGGTGATGAAGGGAGCGGAGCATCTCCCTTGTGAGAAAAGACTGAGGGAGCTGGGTCTCTTTAGTTTGGAGAAGAGGAGACTGAGGGGCGACCTCATTAATGTTTACAAATATATCAAGGGTGAGTGTCAGGAGGATGGAGCCAGGCTCTTCTCGGTGACAACCACTGATAGGACAAGGGGTAATGGGTTGAAACTGGAACATAAGAGGTTCCGCTTAAACTCGAGAAGAAACTTCTTCTCAGTGAGGGTGACGGAACACTGGAACAGGCTGCCCAGAAAGGTTGTGGAGTCTCCTTCTCTGGAGACATTCAGGACCTGCCTGGACACGTTCCTATGTAGCATAATCTAGGCATTCCTGCTCTGGCAGGGGGATTGGACTTGATGATCTTTCGAGGTCCCTTCCAATCCCTGACATTCTATGATTCTATGATTCTATGGTATTTTCACATACTTATATATATATAAAGTTATTTTTATGCCAACCACTTAATTTAAATTACAGGAGCTTTTATCCTTGTTTGGTGATTAGTGCCTCATTGCATTTGTTGAGATGAACTTATCTCCTCCTAGATTATTTTGCTCAACTCCCTATTCCACCGATCTTTCTTTAAGTTCATCTGCACAACTATCCTGATATTATTTATTCTTCTTTCTTGACTACAGATGGCAAGAACTGTATCCGTCATGAAGTTTCAGCTCAGTTCCAAACAGTTCTTTCTTTTCAAACAGTCTAGCTTCCTTGGAGCGGCTTCTTGTAAAGTTACCTCCTATGTATTAGCAATATTTTCCTTCTATCAAATATCACCAGACACCTTACTAATATAAATTAGGTAAGACACAGAACCAGTCCCTAGGGAACTCAACTGCATTTATTCCTATTTGATAATCACTGTTTTGACTCTAGCAACCACATCTACAAGCTACTTCTCTACAATTCTTTTACTATTCTCTACTGGAAGTACGAATTTTCCACACCAAGTATTTCAACTTAGTCCAAATAAATAAGATGCCAAAAGATTTAAGCATGCAATGAAGTTATTAGTGCAACAATGAAATACAGTACGTCAGCTGAGCTATGGTAACAAACCGCATGTGTGTTCCTCACCACAACAAAGTGATTCAGTTTAGCTTAAACCCCCAGCACAGTCAGAAAATGTTGAACGAAATTACTCTGTATGATCTCATAGGCTAAGGACATGCAATCAGGTACTGCAGCACTACAGACAGAGAAGATAACTCACTGACCTTGTAACTTACCCATTTACCTTTGCAGATTGATTCTTCTCTTCCCCAAAGTGAATCCGAATATACTCATTAGCACCTTTGAATTCAAGGAATTCCAGCTCTCTTCATATGAAAAGATACCTAGTCTAATTGGCGTTATATAACAAAGTGGAACTTAGAAGTCACAAAATAATCTAGGTGGAAACAAAGACTTGGAGATCATCTGTTCTAATCTAGTGTTCAAAGCACAGTTAATTTCCAAGTTACATGAGATTTCTCAGGGCTCTAGTCAGGTTCTGATCATCTCCAACAATGGAGACTGCAAGACAGCTCTAGACAATCTGTTCCTGTGTTTGAGCATCCTCAAGGTCAAAATTTTATTAGTTTGTAAAAGCTTCAGTTTCAAAAGTAAATGAGGTCTAGACGCATATTTACATAAATCTAGTTTGTGATAGTTCAATTCAATGTAACTTCATACTACAGTTCTTACAGTCTTTTAATTTACTCTTAAAATAAACATAATTCTTTAATTTACGAAGTTATGGGTGAAGAACTTGGCAACTTCAAATTATACTCTGCTGTATTGCTACTACATTACCTTTCCTATCAGTAATTTTCATTCAAAAAGAGTGAATTTTATTCATACAACACCTATTTCTTTAGCTGATCATAAGAAGAACAGTGCCTACCCACCAAGTTGACTGTAATTTCTACTTGCTGGGAACAACACACACTTTCCAATGCTCATCTTCAAGTTCAGATTTCTATTTCACTGTGTTCTCACTATCCCAACCAGAGCCAGTTTACAGTGCATGTTACACTCAACTGTTCTGCACCAGGTTCTATAGATGTATGTTTAGTCAACTACAGAAAGTAATTTCCAGCACCTTACACTTCCTACCTGCTTTAAAGCACTACATACATATTGTTACTTCCCCACAGTCTTTGTTTCCTCCTCCCAAACAAGCTTGCTTTTATTCAAAAGTTTTAAACCCCAGTGTACACCTAGCTGGTCCTCATCTTCCACATTGTACCTACGTAACTTCAAGATCAAGGGAATTAATTCTTTATTCACAATTACTGTACCACAGTGCAGGAGAAAAGTATTTTTGTATTTTTTGTAGAACTTCCTTGACTAAAGTTTTTTAATAACTCCTAATTTCTACTCACATTAATTATGGGAAATACTATTTTTTCTGACACATTAGTATCACATCAAGCAGCATATACTACGAAACACCACTCTGATATTAAACCACTTAATAAGACTGACAGTACAGTGAGCTGTGACCACGTATCTTTCTGCACGCTAGTCTCCCAATTCCACATCAGTCTGACTTTCTAGGGAGTGAAAGGCCACACTGGTTTAGAATCTTGCAGAATTCATCCTAGAGCAAAAAAATACAGCAAAAATTGACCTTGTACATATTGCTCTGGTGCATATAACTCCTTTCACTAAGTAAAATTATGTTTTCCCAAGGAAGGTGCATGTTTTGCTCTGACCCCTTGGACGCTGGACATACACCAGCATTGCAGCTGCTTTCACCTTATGGACATTTGGTAATGCTGTGTACACTCCGAACTGAGATTCTGCAACACTGTAACACGTAAAAAATCTTTTTTCTGGGTTGCAAAGTCTCCAATCCAAAACACTGAAGCACCAAAGAGTTATGAAGATCTCCCTGTCCAATTCTACCACACAAAGTCAATTAAGCTATAGTATAGATTTTTTTTTTTTTTTTAAATGTATACTTCTAGCTAGATACTTAGCCTGGGAAATTCCAAGCTGAACACCTAGGTTCAGCCAAGGCATTTCAAAGTATCAGCAACAAAATATCCACACCCTGAGAACAAGTTCTCAAAGCAGAAGGTGTTAGCCATCACTACCGCATATTAGTTATTTGATTAATTTCATTAAAGTGGCTTCATAATTCTGCTGGTAATTTTTATTCCCCTTGTCAAAATCCAGAATATTCAAGCAGCAATTAGAAATCTTTTCTGAGATGCACAAAAATCTTCAACGAGGAAACTGCAGCAGTGTTTCCAATATAGAAAAACAAATACAGACTTCCAAAGCCAACAAAAAGGTGGCAATACACTTAAAATTATTAGGTCTGATGCTGGCTTGGAGGCAGAAGCTGCTGATCAAAACAGCAGTTAATGAACTACTGGTGTCCACTTAACAAAACCACACGGGTTTGCCTAACTTAAATGACTATATAACGTAGGTTTGTAAACAAGCAACATTCTTCCACAAAACAAATTTACACAGGAACTTGCAATGTAACTATTAGATCTAACACAGCAGAACCCACACTTGTTAGTTATTTTATATAGCAACACTGAGAGAAGTTCTGGATTTTCTGTGATATATCAGCCTGACAGGGAATTAAGAGCAATTACGAAACAAATACCGAATTCTCTTCTGTAGAACACTTGGCTCATGTCATTCCTCATTTCCAGTTACTGGTCTTTTCCAGTTAAAAAAAAGAAAAAAAAAAGTTGAGTATCTTTGTAAAAAAAAAAAAAAAGAAAGTAGAAATCTTTGTTTATTTTTTGCACATTAAGAATACCAAGATAATGCAAAACTGATATAATGCTATCTGTTTTGCCAGGTAACAACTTAAAATAGCTTAAGATTGGAAGTTATTTTGATTTTAACATTGAGATATTTGTGGAATAAGTCACACATTAAGAAATTTAATAAGGAATCTGTACTAATTATTGTCAAGGGAATAAATTTTCAAGAAAATACAGTCAATTTCCATGTAAGATACATGAGGCATATATATGTATCTAAATGTAAAAGCCGCATATATATAAGCACATAAAAGGCTCCCTTTTCATCACACTGACTGATTTAAACTAAAACCAAAAAAGAATTGTAACTCGTGCACATACACAAAATCAAAAAATGCCCAACTCTGTGCATCTCCATACTAACAACCAACACACACAGGAGTTAATCAGAACTAAGCCCAAGTTTGTCTCTATCCAAACTACATGCTTCCTCAGAAATGACAACTTCTAAAACATATTTCTTGCAGGTTTGTATATTTTTTTTACTTTGAAGAAGTGATTTTCATGCTACCGTAACACAATATTTATGCTACTCTTAAATTTTTTAATACAAATATCTTCAAATAAAAACTCCTCACTAATTAAGACTTATTTCTCGAATTCTATCTTTTAAGAACTTTTGAACATCGTAACATTACAGAAGACACGTTTGTTAAGACATGACTGCAAGATTTCTCAAAGTTTCATAAATTATTAGTATCAGAATAGCAAAAAATATATTTTTTACAGTTTTTCTTTCAGTAATAAAAAGACTGAAACATGCTTGACCTAACTAAAAAAAAAAAAGAAGCACTACAATCTGATGCTTCTTCAGATGCTAATCGAGGAAGCAGTAGTACTGAGTAACTGGTCAGATTTTTCAGATGTGTTAATGGAAGTAAACGCAAGATAATTAAGAAAAATAAAAATCAAGTAAGCTTTTTTCAACTTAAACACATTTGGCAATAAACAGCTTAAAATAGTGAAATGAAGTATCGCACTACAGTAAGTTGTATTTCAGAAGTGACTTTCTGTTTTTCTAGAGCCTTTCACTCAGTAGAGGAATAAAATTTTAATGTACACTGAATATACTGGTTCAGAATGTCAATAAAAATTATTTCCTATTATTACAATTTTGTGAACAGAAGATTGTAATGCAATTCCCTAAGAATCCAGAGGCGTGAAGGTGTGTAAATGTGCAATCCCCTTTTGAATTCCGTTAAATTTTCGCAGCTGCTAGTAACATATTCTATGATTTAATCATGTAAGGCCTAGAAAAGACAGTTCTTTGTAGCAATTTTATCATAGAATCATAGAATGCGTTGGAAGGCACCTTTAAAGGTCATCTAGTCCAACCTTCAACTAGATCAGATTGCTCAGAGGCCCATCAAGCCTGACCTTGAATGTCTCCAGGGATCGAGACTCCACCACCTCTCCAGGCAACCTGTGCCAGTGCTTCACCATCCTCATACTAAGGAATTCTTTTGCGATACCTAGTCTGAATCTACCCTGCTCTAGTTTAGAACCATTGACCCTTGTCATGTTGCTACACAGCCTTGTAAACAGACCCTCCCCAGCTTTCCTGTAGACCCCTTCAGGTACTGGGAGGCCACTGTAAGGTCTCCCTGAATCCTTCTCTTCTCCAGGCTGAAAAGCCCCAACTCTCTCAGCCTGTCCTTGCAGGAGAGGTGCTCCAGCCCTTTGATCATTTTTGTGGCCTCCTCTGGACTTGCTCTAGCAGGTACATGTTCTTCTTGTGTTGAGGGCTCCAGAGCTGGACACAGTACTCCAGGTGAGGTCTCACCAGAGCAGAGGTGCAGAATCACCTCTCGATCTGCTGGCCATGCTGCTTTTGATGCAGGTCAGGATGCGACCGGCCTTCTGGGCTGTGAGCACATATTGGTAGCTCATGTCCAGATTTTCATCCACCAAGTCCTTCTCTGCAGGGCTGCTCTCTGTTACATCATCCCTCAGACTGTATTGATAAGGAGGATTGCCCCAATCCAAGCATAGGACCTTGCACTCGGCCTTGTTGAACGTCAGGAGGTTCATGTGGGCCCACTTCTCCAGCTTGTCCACGTCACTCTGGAAGACATCGTGTCCCTCTAGCAAGTCATCACACAGCTTGGTGTCATCTGCAAACTTGCCAAGGGTGCAATCGATCCCATTGTTCCTACTTATGGAGATATTGAACAGCACTGGTCTCAGTATGGACCCCTGAGGGACCACTTGTCACCCGTCTTCATCTAGATGCCAAGCCACTGACCACTACTGCTCTCCGGATGCAATCATCCAGCCAATTCCTTATCCACAGAACAGTCCACCCATCAAACCTGTATCTTTGCAACTTGGAAGGATGTTGTGGGGGAACTTATCAAAGGTCTTGCAGAGGTCCAGACAGATGTCATCCATTGCTCTTTTGTCATCCACTAACGTAGTCACTCCACTGTAGAAAGCCACTAGGTTGGTCAGGCAGGACTTGCCCTTGGTCAAGTCATGTTGGCTGTCTTGAATCACCTCCCTGTCCTCCATGTGCCTTAGCAGAGCTCCTAGAGGATCTATCTGTTCCATGATCTTCCCAGGCACAGAGGTGAGGCTGACAGATTGGCAGTTCCCAGGGTGCTCCTTTCTACCCTTTTTAAAGATGTGTATAATGCTTCCCTTCTTCCCATCCCCAGGGACTTGACCCAACTGCCATAACTTTCCAAATATCGAGAGTGGCTTGGCAACTACATCAGTTTCCCTTCCTTTTCCTCATTTCTAAAAACACCCTTGCATCATACTATTACAAATTAAAAACAAAACAAAACCTGATTGCTACTTGATAGCTAAACCAACCACAAGCTTGCCCTAAAGATTAATATCCTCATCTTTTCAGTACACCTTCACTGCTTTATTAATCTCCACATATAGTCTCACAACCTGATGTAAGTCCAAAGAAATTCTGCAATGTTTTCCTCACTGTACGTCACAACATAACTGCAAGTGTCTGTAACCGTGATGCACTATATGCACTTCTACCTTCTTCCTCTCCATTGCACACAATGGACAGCTCAATGACTACATTGCTTTCCTCACTATCAAAACATTAATTTTATTCAAGTCTCGTCAGCAGCCCTGTTCACAATGATAACCTGCAAGACAAACAGAACTGAGCTAGAGACGTTACATCTGCCCAAAAAAAGTACCAATTACTAAAACTTTCTCCGTAAAAATCACAGAATCAAAAGAATGGCTAACATTGGAAGGGACCTCTGGAGGTCATCTGGTGGTCCAATCCCACTCAAGCAAGGCCACCTACAGCCTGGTTTTAGCTAAAATCCCAAACCTGTTTAGTGATTTTTTACTTTCCAGGTTAGTCCCTTCTAAAAGGCTGCACTTGCTGAAGTTAGCAGCATGTCTTTGCAGACAGTGTGTGCTACTGGCAGTGATAACACCTGATGTTTACAGTCACTGCCTGGGACTGGGATGCAGAAAGGCTCTTGCTGATACTTATCCCTACAGTGCCCAAGGCCACTGCTGGCTCTTGTGTGCCACGCTGGGGGTGCCGGGCAGTAAGAAGGGTCACAAGGAAGTAAAAGGTTGCACCTCTGGGAGGTAACAGACAGGACAGGTGACCAACGAGAGTATTCCATTCCATATACAACATAATTAGTACAAATTGAGCAATCACAAGAGTTTTGGCCTTTCCCTTTTCCTTCTTTGCCCTATTTCTGCAATGGCCGGTGTCCAGGAAGAACTCTGTCCAATCTCCTGCTTTTGATCCAGATCCTGAGTTCCTGAATCCAGCTCCCTGTACCCAGCTGCCGCCATTGCTGAGCCTGGGGCTTTCTCAGTGTCTCCTGCTCTGCAGAATCAGTGGTGATTGTTATCAGGGGAGGGGGTCATGTTCGATATCGGGCCTATATAAAGCTGTATATAGTTCTTTATCATTTCACCATTATTTTCATTATTTCATTAAAGCTCTTTTAGTTTTTCTTCTCTAACCCATAAGTCTCTCTGCCTCATTCCCTTTTCCTTCCCATTTCATAGGGGGAAAGAGGGGGTTAGAGAGCATCTCTCCACATTTAGCGGCCGGCCCAGCCCTAACCTGCAACAACCTCCAAGGATGGAGACTCCCCAACTTCCATGGGCAACCTGTGCCATTGCTCAGCCACCCTCAGAGTAAAAAAGTGTTCCTGATATTCAGTGGAAGCCTCCTGCATTTTAGTTTCTAGCCCATTGCCTCTGGTCCAGTCACTGGGCAGCACTGACCTTGGCCCTCTTTGCACCCTTCCTTCAGGTATTTCCATACATCACAAAGATTCTGCCCTTACCCTTCTTGTCTCTAGGCTAGACAGTCCCAGCTCTGTCAGCCTTTCCTCATAGAAGAGATGCTGCAGTCTGTTCATCATCTTTGTGGGCCATTTTTTGGACTCTCTCCAGTATGTCCTTGTCTTTTTTGTACCAGGGAGCCCAGAACTGGACACAGGACACCAAGTGTGGCCTCACCAGTGCTGAGTGAAAGGATCACCTCCCTCAACCTGCTGGCAATACTTCACCTAATGTAGCCCAGCATGTCGGTCAACTTCTTTGCTGCAAGGGTGCATTGTTTGGTCATGTTCATCTTGTTGTCCACCTGGACCCCTTGCCCCTTTTCTGCCAAGCTGCTTTCCAGCTGGGTAGTCTTCAGCATGTATTGGGGCAAGCAGTTGTTCCTCTCAGAGTACAGAACTTCACACTTGCCCTTGGTGAATTTCATGACATTCTAATCAGCCCATCTCTCCAGCCCACTGAAATCTCTCCCCTTGATGTCTGGCATATCAGCAACTCCTAGTTTTGTGCCATGAGCAAACTTGCTCAGGGTACACTCTGCCCCATCATACAGACCATTAATGAACATGCTAAAGAGAAGAAAAAAACAAACTAAAATTGACAAGTTATCTATAAAAGGAAAGAAACTCACTAGTACAGAAGACTATATTCAATTCTTAAAACACTCTTTATTTCCTGCCTTAAGCTACTACTTTGTTTTTCTAGTACCAATAAAGCAACTACACTTTAACCTATCACTGCATTTTGGTAGCAGACAAAATTTTACACATAATTTAACATCCCAGAGCTAAGCCTACAACCACCAATCCATTTTGAGGTTACAAATAAAAATTATATAACTATACCATTAACAGAAGAACTTCCTTAAGTGCTCAGTTCCTAAAGACATGAGCCTGCTGCAAATGTCAACTAGTTGACAAACTTCCTTCCTAAAAATGACAAAGGCTTCTCTGATTAGTAAGGCACCTTTCTTTCCCAATTAACTACCACCTCCTTTGTCTCTCCATCATTAGACAACTGCAATACTGGCATACAGCCCATATCGGCAAACCCTTAATGCCCTTCTAATGTTGGCATATTTCCTTTAAGAGTGGAACTGACTCATTCAAAATAAGTCTATCAAAATCTTTCCATAAAGAGCAGCAGCTTACTGAAGGCTTCTTGTGTACATTAAGTTATCTAGAACAGCATGTTTAAGAAAGCACTTAAGTCTAATACTGATTGAACAAAAAAGAATGAGCAGCACACAGCTCTATCACTTTTGGTCAGGTCTCTTGATAAAAATGCATATGCTTTTAAGATGTGATGCAAGTCAAGATAATACGGGCTTAAAATTTGCAGAAACAAAGAATTTGGAGTTTTTAAACTATGATACAGATACCTCCATGCCATGACAATTACAATTACTTTAATTCCCCCTGCATTTTAGAAGGGTGAGTACATAATACCATAAGAAGAAAATGTTTTTCTTATCAAAAGTTTAAGTCCAGGAGTACATTTTCACTCCAGAAGAACCCTTAAGTCCTGCTCAGTATTGTCCTTCTCTTCCTGTTTTTCACCAGTACAAGTCTGAATTATGTTTAGTAACACTTCAAGCTTGTGCTAGTAGGCTGTTGCAGCTTAACCCCAGCCAGACACCAAGCACTACCACACAGCTGCTCACTCACTCCTCTCCCAGTGGGATGGGGAGAATTGAAAAAAAAAAAAAAAAAAGTAGTAAAAAACTCATGGGTTGAGATAAGAACAGTTTAATAACTGAATTATAATAATAGAAATAAATAATAATAGTAATTTTAGTTGAAAGGGATATAACAAAAATAAAGAGAAATAAAACCCAAGAAAGGGCAAGTGATGTACAATGTAATTGCTCCCCACCCCGTCAATTGATGCCTGAGCAGCGATCTGTTCTGCCCTGCCAGCTCCCCCCAGGTTATATACTGAGCATGACGTTCCACGGTATAGAATATCCATTTGACTAGCTCAGGTCAGCTCTCCTGGCCATGCTCCCTCTCAGCTTCTTGTGCACCTCCTCACTGGTAGAGCATGAGAAACTGAAAAATCCTCAACTTAGCGTAAGTGCCGCTTAGCAACAACTAAGTGTTGTTGCTAAGTCAGTGCATTATCAACATTATTCTCACAGTAAATCCAAAACACAGCACTGTACAAGAGATTAGGAAGACGATCAACTCAATTCCAACCAAAACCAAGACATAGGCCTGTGTGAATAACAGCTGTAATGTCTCCGAAAAACTGAATACTTTTGAAAACGGCATGTAGCTAAAGAAGAGGTAACTGGGACAGACATTGATGACAAGAGGAAAGTCAATTAGAAGTACGAGTAAATGTGAAAAAAACCACACTCCATTCCCAAACAATTCTCACTTGCCAACTTACCCATCCACAGCATTTCACCTTCCTTTTCTGTTCTACACCAGCTTCAAATATGTTGTAACACCACACACTGCACTTGAATTCCAAACGAACTATAACTGCAAGGGTTCACTTCCATATGAGTGCCTAGAAGACTGCATCTTAACCTAAACTCACAGGTACTGTGGTCTGCTCTGGACCTGAACTGCTAAAATTGCTTTTAGGTGTAAAGGTCTGCCATATTTAGTAATATTCACAATACTTGAAGGCAATTCAAAGGTAACAAACCACTGTTAACTACCACGAATCTCCATACATGTCCCCCCTCATTAGAGCAGGGACATGGTATGAATATCACTAAGATGAAACTTGGATGCTTAAAGATTCATTTCCTTAATGGAAGATTCATTTCCTTAACAGAAACCAGAATTGGAACAGAAAGTTAATTAAATGAGACTACCACATCTGCACACTTCTCTGTCCAAATATTTCTCAATGTCCCTATCTCTCCATTGGCATCCCTACATTTCCATCAACCTCCTTTAGAATCATAACTATGCCCCTCTCCAGCACTGAACCAAGAATGCTGATATTTCTCATATGCAAAAGGCAAATCAATATTAGACTGTAAATTTCAAACTGAATAGACACACAAGTGCTCCAAGTGACCTACAGAGCACACACACAAAGAGGACTAGTATCATCAAATTCCACGTTTACTTCAGGCTCCTAAATGGATGGATTAACACAGCTACTTTAATACATAACAGATGAAGTTTGCATTGCATATAGGTTTACAACTTATGTCTTAATACCACCACAAGCAGAAAGCACAAATTGTAAAGTTATTGCAATATTCAGAGAAATTTCCTGCACTAGTATTTGCATAATCTAATGCTTCTCTCATTAAGTCATGATATTATTACTGGGTAGTGCACACAAAGAATTCCAAATGAGTGGAGCAGCAAGAAATTTTATGCAGTGACAGCACTGAAAAGAACAAGAATGCTTTTAATCCATTATTTACAGGTTTAAAGGACATGTAGCTGTTTTGCTGACTTTGATTCTATATGAAATGAGTTAAGATTTCAAATGTGTTTTATGAAAATTAGTATTTATGAACTAATAAAGAGAGACATCTATTTCCTTTTTAACTGTCATTTGAGAGAACTATACTGCTTACAGTGTTACAACAGTAAATACAGTATAACTCTGGCATGTACTACTCATATTATTTCCCAAATCCGAGATCATAATACACTCAAAGACTACATCTTTTCACTGGAAAAATATAGCTGTTGAGGTGATTGACCAACAAATAGAAAAATGCCAGGAAGAGCAGACATTTTCCTGCCATTGCTTCTGTCAAAGACCAGCAAAACTATAATGAACTTGACACAGGATAAGTTATCAGAAACAATACCTTTGGGAATGAAAATGTGTTGGGTGACATTTTTGATACTTATAGCCATAGAAAGCTGGATGTGCCATATGAGAAATAAGGGGAAAGTCACATGGGTATTGTTCTGTTCAATATATTTATCAACTATCTGGGAGCAGGAGACACACCACAAGCATGTTTGCTGATGATAGAAAACTTGGACGTGTTTATTATCCTGGTTTCTAGGAATGCAAGAATTTTATTATCCCACAAACTGCTACAGCAGATTCTGGTAACAATCTTGGAGGACTTGTTGCAATACTAAACTTTTTACTACCCTCCCCTGCCATCATCATCTCCCTCTCAAAAATAGTGAAGTGGAATATACATTTTGCAGTACTCTGCAAATAAGCTACCAAGGACCTGCCAAGTTTGCTTCACAAAGGTAGGCTCCCTTTTAGGCTTTTGAAGTGACTCCTGTGTTTTCTGCTCAAAATATTAAATTCATTCCTGTGAAAGGACTGCTTTAACACTGAATGCTGTGCATCTTCACTTTCAGATGTGGAAACTACATTCTGTAAATGGTTTGTATGAGTCTTTTACTGATAGCAAATTAAATAGCATCTTGCAGTTGTGATAGCAAAGGAAAAAGCTTCTTTTTATCAGTTCTCCATTTGCACAAGAACAAATTTCGGATTAATTATGAAAATAAGTTTTGAACTTGAAAGTTATTCCAATCATGTTTTTGTGTTGCAACTCAAAAGTCAGTTTCAAATGAGTTTTTCAGGTTCCTACGTCCAGAGATCACCTCAGTTCCACAATAAAAGAAATAATAATTTTTAAACTTAATCTCCACTTCAAAACTGCAGACATATGGATACCAGTTTATTACTCACTTAAATCTAATTTGTTCACTTACACACACAGAAATCCTACACAGAAATTCCTTCATAGCCCATGTCAAGCCAGTTTCAAATTTCACTGTAACTGTCAAGCAAAACACAAACACACTGTGAACACCTAATTTTAAAAGAACCAGAAGAGAAGCTAAGTTTAATCTCATCTTTTAACTATTAAATATCAGAGTAAATTAATGTACTTTATGACCATTTCTTGGAAAAAAATAGATAGAAATAATAGAGTGGGTGTCATTCCAAGACCTCCATAAAACTGTATATTTCTGAATCTATGTCAGGTATGCAATTTTTATTACCTAGTTAGCTAGTTAACAGCAGCACACATCTGCATTTATTTGTTAATAGCCCATCGTATATTAATTTTAGCCTTCTGGCTTTTCCCATTAACAAAGACTTATATGTCAATGAAGGTCTGTATCACAGATTTAGGAAATGAATAACATAGATTCAAATGGGGACTTCAGAGTGCTACTCCAATACGAGCCAAAAACGTGAAGACGTCCCTGACTATATCTGTTTTTTGCCAAAATAAGTAATCTGATTTCGTAAAACATGAGATAATAGATGCTACGAATTACTTTTTAACACTCTCATGTGCAATTCGGACACACCAAAGCTACAAATATTCAAAGACTCGTAGCAGTGTGTCTGTGCAAGACGTACAATTACAGGTCCCTGAGCTCCACGAGAAGACCCAAGCCTGCTCTCAGATATCAAAGCAGGAAATCTTTCAAAAAGGTGCCTGGCCCTGAAAGTACCCTCTAACAGTGTAAGTGTTAGAGATATTAATTCTGACATTGCTTCAGTGGAATGAAGTCTCCCGTACTTTCATAGAATCACAGAATGTTTGGGGTCGGAAGGGACCTCGAAAGATCATCAAGTCCAACCCCCCTGCCAGAGCTGTTCCCTTATCTACACAGTCTCCCTTGGGTCGGGTTCTAACCTAAAGGATTCTGTCCTCCCACAGCGGCACAAGCAGGGGCAAAGACTTGTGGAACAAGCCTCATCTCCCCTGAGGCTGAAGGAGAAGGGGCCGGGGGCGGCGGACGGTAACTCGGTGGTGGTGTTGACTGCAAGTGGCCATTTTAATTTAAGGGCCTTGGGACCTGATGCTGCCGCCGATTCTCCTCCGCCGCCGCCGTGCCCAGCCCCACCTCCCCAATCTCACACCACTGGGGATACAGGGAGGACCTTACCAGAAGGGTAAGAAAACACACCCGCGGGCGGGGCAGGCGAGCAGAAGGGTCCCGGACACAACCATCCCGGAGGGAGCGGGGTGCAGGAGAGGCCTCCCCCGCGGGGAGGGGGATGGGAGCACCGAGGGGGCGGGCAGGGCCCGGTCTGGGACACGGGAACGGAGGCGGCGAGGGGAGAGGGGGCCGCGGGCCCGCGCAGGGGGAGGGGCGGGGCAGGGTAGGGAGGGGTCGCGGCGGTTACCTATACTGAGCAGCAGCCCCGCTATGGGTGAATCCAAAGTAGTTGCCGGTGGCCATTTTGGCATCTTCTCCCAGCCGGCTGGGCACTGTAGCGACGATAACCGAGAGGCGGCGGCAGCGGCGGCGGCGGTCGGGGCCATGACAGGAGGCCCGGCAGGAGGAGGAGGGGGGGGGGAGGAGGAGGAGGCGGAGGGGTGGGGATGGGGGGGGGAGGGGGTAAGAAAGAGAAGCGGACAGACGGACAAGGGACAGAAAGAGCGCGGGAGCGCCAGGTCAGACACAGCGTCTCAGGACACCATCCCCCCGCCGCGCGCCAGCCGCATCCCCTCCCCCCTCCTCGCGCACGGGCACGGGCACACACAGCGAGCGCCGTTACTTACCATAGGTGAACGAAACTACCGGGCATATGGGAATCATGAGTCCGAGCTAGCAGCGACGGCGGCGACTGAACTCTCAACTCTAACCCCCCCCGCCCTCCTCCTCCTCCGCCGCCGCCGCCACCTCCTCCTCACCGCCGCCGCCGCCGCGTTCTCTCCCTTCCCCCCACCCACCTACAGCGACAACGGCGAATGCGGCCGGGTCGGCGCCGTGCGCATGTGCGGGATATGCGAGGGGCTTCTGGGACTTGTAGTCTGGGAGCTCCCCTGGCCCCGCCCCCCTGCCGGAAAGCGCGCCGCCCGCCACCGCTATCCCCCGCGTGCGCATGCGCGGGGTGTTGCAAAGCCTCCTGGGAGCGGTGGTTCCCCCGCCCCGAGGCCCAGGCGCGCGGGAGAGGCGCTGCTTGGGGCAGCGGCGTCCCCGTGTCGCGGCCATTGCCGCCCGGTTCCCACCCGCAGAGCCACCTTGCAACGACAGGGCCGGCTTCTCATTCTCGCCTAGCGAGGCTCAACGCCCCCTGGGGTCGTAGAATCGTTACGGTGGGAAAAGACCTTTAAGATCGTAGAGGCCAACCGTTACCTAACTCTGCCAGGCCTGCCTCTGAAGTGTGTCCCTGAGCACCGCACTTAGGCGGCTTTTAAATACGCCCAAGGATGGCGATTCAACCACTTCCCTGGACAGCTTGTTACAGTCTTTGATAACCCCTTCAGAGGTGTTACCTCACATCTAACCTAATCCAATCCTGGCATAACTCAGCAGCATTTCCTCTTGCCCTGCCCATTATGAAGCGGGTCACCACCAGCGCTGTCCCATGCTGGTGTTTGTCCCCACACGTGCTCCGGTGTGCCAGCGTTTAATGGCTTTCTCACTGTGTGGGCTGAAACAGGCAGGACTCAGGAACAACCACAAACCATGGTTGAAATGCAGAGATTATCCTCGGTACCTGAGAATCTCCGCAGCATCACCCAGATGAGGCACACTGGCAGCAATGACACAAGCAGCTTGACAAGCAGCAGCGCAGGCCCAAGGAGGTCTTTTCTTGCTAGAAAGCGTGTGGTGTTTATCCCCTTGCTTTGTTATGTTTTACTTGCTGCTCTGCTTCAGTTTATCAGGACTCAGACGATAGCTTTGCAGGGCAGTAATGTGAGAGATGGCCCTGCATCTATCCCAGGTTGCTGTTACCTAAGTGCAGGTGTGCTGCTGGTCGAGCACACAAGGCCAAGAAGTAGCCCAGTGTGATACATGTGTTTTCCAACACCTCAGGTGCAAGTCGCTTGAGTGTACCTACAGTCTTCCTTCACTGGTCTTCCATTATATCCTTAAATCCACACAAGGACATTGTCAGATGAAGCCTGGCATACACAGCGAGTTCCTCATTAGCATTCTTGCAAGGCCATGGAGCTGGAAAACATCACCCACAGCAAATGCATAGCTGAGGAGTTCACAGCGAGACCTCGGACTTGCCTAAACTTGCAAAAAGTTTGAGATTCGCCTGAGACCTCAGCTGCACCACCACAGCTGCACACGCTGCTGGTGTCCAACTACAGCCATGTGTGTGCTGTATGACCTGTCCCCAGGGCACCACAGCTGATGCATGTCCACAAATTCATTCTGCAATAGTTCCCTTGTGCTGATTTGCACATATGAGGTAAAACCTTGCCCGTACAGAACCCATTCATTGGAAGTTTCTAGGCACAAGCAGTCCGTCAGATTGCTCTCAGAGAGTGTTGGGTAGGATATAATGGCCAGTGCGGTAACTTCCCATTCAAAGTGACTGAATTTGCGTCTGCTCCCCATGACTCTTACACCTTTAAGTAAACTGTCACTCTGAGCAGTGCAAAACTTAAAATCCTTAAATACTTGTGTCTAATTTGCGTATCGTCTGTGGTACAATGTGCTTTTTTCATAAAGTAATCAAGACTTATAAACTATTCTGGGTTAATTAAGAAGTGCGCATTTTAGAAGAATTGTTTTTCTTTGCTCAAAACACCTCTGCCTGGGATCTCCCACAGTCCTCACAAAAGCAGGGGTTTTCCTTACCCTGCAGTGCCTGTGTTTATCTTAGGCAGTAAGCCTTCAACAAAGATATTATTCATAAAACAAATGAGGAAAGTAATTTCTCAACTGAAACTTATGTTGCTTGTGAAGTATATGCTGCATATGAAGTATAAGCTGCATATGAAGTATAGCTAGTAAAGATGCCAAATATCTTTGACAATTCACTGAACATAATTTGTTGATCATTATTTTTAGTTTCACATAGGAACTAAACAGTGCTGTACCTCGTGTTCATTCTTATCCTAATAACAGGAAAAACAACCTGTGTGGGAATTTCCAAACTCTGTGGTGCACTTCCACCCTGTTTTGGTTTGGCCTGGCTGGATTTTGGCGGCAGGGGCGAAGCTGCAGGGTGGCTTCTGCAAGAAGCTGCTAGAAGCTCCCCAAGTTTGATAGAGCCAATGCCAGCCGGCTCCAAAGAGGGACCCACCACTGGCCAGGGCTGAGCCTATCAGTAAGGTGATAGCAGAGGAACGCCTCTGTGAAAAACATATTTAAGAACAGGGGAAAAAGGACTGCGACACAACAGCTGGCACAGAGATGGAGGAGTGAGAATCTGTGCAGACACCAAGGTCAGTGAAGAAGGAGGGGGGGGAGGATGAGCTCCAGGCGCCAGAGCAGAGAGAGTCCCCCGGGTCTGTGGTGAAGACCATGGTGAAGCGGGTTGTCCCCCTGCAGCCCATGGGCAGGGTGCAGATGTCCACCGTGAGGTGATCACCGCGTAGATGTCCACCATGCCATTGGTGCCTAAAGGGGGCTGCAGCCCGTGGGAAGCCCACATCAGAGCAAGTCGCTGCCGGAACCTGTAGCCTGTGGAAGAGAGGAATGCCCACGCTGGAGCTGGTGGGACTTTTGGGACGCTGCGGGTGGCTCACGCTGGAGCAGTTTCCCCTGAAGGACTGTGCCTCAGACTCACGAGGGGTGGGCTGCCCCTCGTGAGGTGTCTCACGTTGGGCAGTTTGTGATGAATTGCCCTTCGTGGGACGACTCACATCGGAGAAGGGAGCGTGAAGCTTGTCTCCCGTGAGAGGGACCCCACAATGGCCCTGGGGAAGAGTGAAGAGTCCTCCCCCAGAGCGAAGAAGCGGTGAAACCAACGTCGGATGAACTGACCGTAACCCCCACTCCCTGTCCCCCTGCGCCGCTCAGGAGGAAGAGGTGGAGTAACCAGGATTGATGTTAAGCCCGGGAAGAAGGGAGGGATGGGGGAAGGTGTTCTGTTTGTTAAGATCTGTTTGCTCTTTCTCACTTCTCACTACTCCTCTCTGATTGGTTCTTTTAAAAAATGTACCTAATTTCCCCAAAAATCAAGTCTGTTTTGCCCGGGACTGTAAATGAGAGTGATCTCCCTGTCCTTATCTCAAACACTGAACCCTTGGAAATATTTTCTTCCCCTGTCTAGGAGAGAAGGGGGAGTGAGAGAGCGGCTGTGTGGGCACCTGGCAGCCGGCCAGGGTCAAACCACGACACACTCAAAATATTGTTCTGTGAAGAAGGCAGCTATTGGTTAAAGACATTTAATTGCTATTGCTTATGAAAACAAAAATCCTAATCCTCAAGTTACATATAAGAGTTCTTCAGGAGAGGACTGTACACAAATCTTCTGTAGAGGAACTTACAGGGTATGAGCTCTGCCATGAGAACCTCAAGGGACTCAGGATACACAAATTAGAGATATCTATACTCTTCTCTCCTTATTTTTATTAAAAATTGTTCATAATTGGACCACTGGATCATGATGCTTGGACAAGAAAGAAATGCTAGGGGTTTTTTTTGTTTCATTCTCTTTCATTTGTACTGATAAATATACAGTATTTTATATACATTTCATTAAAAATAAGAGCATCTGTATACACACAGTCACATACCTTTTAACACTGTATTACTAAAGCTATATTTTGCAAGTGGGTAGGCCTGCAATTGCCTATTCTTTCTCCATGGATGAGATAAACTTGGAATATTTACTCTCTTTTCACCCTTTAGCTCCACAAGCTGAGTTAAAAAAAAGCACCTTTCTTATTCATAATACACATTTCTGTCATGGGCTTCATCACTTCTTTCATCCAAGTAACTTGTAGTAGTTCTAACTAAAATATTCCAGCCTACATCTCGTGATTTCAGCCTGCATACGACTGAGCATAAGCTGCTGTTTAGCAGCCTAATTCAGCTGCAATTTCAGCAGAAGTTTCAGATTACTTTTCTGAGTGAATTTTGCATATTGAATCTTCAGTGCATATATCACTTCAAAAAGACTACAACATACTTTACAAGAAGTCACACTTACTAAGTGCGACCCCCCCAAAATTAAAAAAAAAATAATCAAGAAGGTTTCTCTTTTTGGGGGAAAAAACCCCAAAATCACTGGTACACTGATTATACAAGTCTTACCCTCAGCAGTTTCCTAATAAGAACCTGATGCTTCCTGGTGACTTTGTGAACCATTACATAACATCTATTTATGTTACTGCTGGCTCACAGGATCAGATTCATAGTCTATACTTAAAAAACCTCAGTGGGTTACAAAACAAGATTGCATCTCTGTAACACCTGTATCAGATTTACTTCAAAATGAAACAGTAATAAATTCAGATTAGAACCTTTAGGGCATTCTAAACTTTACTAATTCCTCTATTATTAACTGGAAGGAAAATAAAAGATGTGATAAAGTCCAAATCGTGTGGCAGAGGGAGAAAGACAGAAAAGCTGTAGTGAAACATTAAAAAGTTGTTTGTTTCCGTGTTTAAATAAGAGAAAGAAACTGCTTCATCTCTGTTTCTATTAAGATTACTGAAGAACAGCCAAGAATTTCCGGGATTAAGATATATACTGGAACACAAAACTGGAATTAAGTAGTACAGCTACTCTATCTGTGCAAAGTTGAATGCATCTAAAAATATCACAGAAAAAAAATGGCAAGCTAGCACTCAGAAAAGTTAATCTTTGATCTTAATTTCAACTATCTGAAAGGAGATATCCAAAATATGATGATAAGAAGAAAGTACCATATAACACTCAGTGTCGTCAATACTACTACTTTACATTGATATAATCTCTACTGCTACCACAGGACTGCAGAATTGTAGTTGAAACATAATGGGGAAAACTCTAAATCTTTCCTACCTTGTCTATAAACCACTAAAAATAAGCAAAAATAAACCTGTTGGTTTTTTTGGTTTGGGTTGGGCTTGTTTTTTTTTTTTTTTTGTAGCAGATGGGGGTAGGATTTCTTAAGAGGCAAGGTCCCAGTTCATTTAAAACTGAGCTGGCCTTTTTGTGACCACCAGAGGGCAGGGACAATGTTGCGGAAGGTTAAAGCTTTCCTACACAGAGAAACACAAACCGCGCTAGCAAAAGCTGCACTTTTGTTTCCTGAAAAGGTAATTCGATATTTAGTGCTCTCTTTGTGATAGCTTTAGAGAGGAAGAGTTTTAAAATGACTTTAACGAGTTCAATGCTATTGTCTCACCTGGAAATTATTTCATATAGTTACAGAGACAGGATATTCACCAGTTTATGAACCTTACTTTAAAGTGAGATTCCATTTTTTACGCAGTGGAGACAAAGACCCAATGTTTTTACCGAGGTTTTAAGTGATTAAAGCAAAAAAACCTTGTCTTTTAACAACTGGCTTTAGATGTTGGATCGTGACTGCAGTAAAAGCAGTGTTAATAAAATAATTTATTGAACGACAAATGGAAGTTACCAGTGTTTAGAATACCAAATTGCAACATAAAAAAAGACTACCCAAACCCAAGCGTAATACCAAATTATGCAAGTGTTAGTGCAAACTGTACACACATGAGAAACAAACAAAAAACAGTACACAAGCAAAAACACTTACAGGCAGCATCCTTATACTTTAATTAGCATTGATTTCAGAGGCTAACCTTCATTTCCTCACTCAGTTTCTTCATCCACCTTTTAAACTAACAAGTACTGAATCCTACAGCTTTAAAGAACTGTTCTTCATTTTGCTTCCTCCAAAATGCATGTCCTACCAACTCTACTATTTGTAATTAGAGGAGTCGACCATTGCAGTTAGTAATTGCTATGTGATCAGGAGCACGAGCTTGTATTTTTCAGCATTCCTGTTCAAATCTGCATACTAAAATTTCTCTTTGAAGGAAAAGCTAATGCTTCAACATTCTTCACAGACGAAGACATGTGCGATATGAAATGAGGCAATCAGGCAGTAACTAGAAGAATTTAAGCCCTTTTAAAGGCAGCTACAGAAGGAAAGTGTCTGATGAGGGAACTAATCCATTATAAAATCTATTTTAAGATCTCGGAAAGTGAACTATAGCCCTTGGGGGGATAGATGACTCAGAACGTAACAAAATAAATTGACTTTGCTAAAATTAAGACTCCTTTCCAATTTTCCTAGAGCCAGCATTTTTCTTATTATCTTCTTTCTTCCTTTAAATAGAATAAAATATAGTAAGTGTGATTTATCGAAAAGCTCAAACCACCACTATACTCAATGACCAGAGAATAATTCTCAAAGAAACTGGGCATTACTCAAGACCAAAACACAAAATCCCCAGTTGTAGCAAATACAACATTCCCCTCAGTGACCTATTATTTGGCAATTCAACTGTAAAAATAAACTTGCTGCTTGCTTTGGAGGAGATGCTGCAGGTAGGAGAAATTAACTCATTAATATCCATCAGAAAAATCTCTTTCTCTTAGTCATTTTGATTGATTTCAAGTCTGAAGGATTTGATTAAAAATGCATAAAGAGTTGATGGTTTGAATGTGTGTTCTTTGTGTATTGGGTGTTGACCTACAAGAAAGCAAAGCAGATAGAAATTACAAAGACCTGAAATACTGCAATTTCTATTCTAATAAGGAAAGTTAGTGAAAGTCTTGAAAAGCTTGGCTATGTCTTTTCAAATTAATATACCACATGTGGAGATTATCTTGTGTGGAACAGGCATTTTTTTTTTCCTTTTTATTTTCCTTTTTTTTGTTGTTGGAGTTAAGCATTTAGTATTAAAAGACCATCTGTTCATCTTCTACAATTATATAGATTTACAAGCTTGATAGTTGTGTAGTGGTGATAATTACTCTATTTGCATGCATGTGATTTACTATGCTTTGATTCTCTATAAACAATCATGGTTTTATTTTCCAAAAGTCAGACATTAGTAAAAACTACATATTTTTTTCTATACTTCTTTTCATTTGGCATGGTACATGACATTATGAATTACCTGATTTCCAATTAGTTAAAAGAGTGCATTTCTAATTTCTGGTATTAACTTCCTGTTTTCCTGCTACTGAAGTAAAAAGTGAAAAACTCGCTCACCAGTTTACCTCAATTCATGGTGAAGGCTGTAAAGACCTCACGGATCCCTTCTAAAAACCTCTTTGCCCACTTTCTGTAAGTTTTGGGTTTTTTCTCAGAAATGCTGCAGCTGCTCATGGTGACTTTGAGGGATTATCTTGAAATATGGTATTTGTCCTTCTGGACCATATTATGAACAGGGATCTTTGCAATTCAAAAAAGCCCAAGGCTTCTGACTTCAAACTATGAGCAGCGCAGGGGAAAGGGACCTGGGGGTCCTGGTGGGCAGCAGGATGACCATGAGCCAGCAATGTGCCCTCGTGGCCAAGAAGGCCAATGGCATCCTGGGGTGTATTAGAAGGGGAGTAGCAAGTAGGTCAAGGGAGGTCCTCTACCCTCTCTACTCTGCCCTGGTGAGGCCACATCTGGAATATTGTGTCCAGTTCTGGGCCCCTCAGCTCAAGAAGGACAGGGAACTGCTTGAGAGAGTCCAGCGCAGAGCCACAGAGATGATGAAGGGAGTGGAACATCTCCCTGATGAGGAGAGGCTGAAGGAGCTGGGTTTCTTTAGCTTGGAGGAGACTGAGGAGTGACCTTATTAATGTTTATAAATATGTAAACGGTGTCAGAAGGATAGGGCCAGGCTCTTCTAAGTGATGTCCAATGACAGGACAAGGGGCAACAAGTGCAAGCTGGACCATAGGAGTTTCCACAAAACCATTAGGAGAAACTTTTTCACTGTGGTGACAAAAAATCCCCAAACTTTTTCACCGTGAGCACTGGCACAGGCTGCCCAGAGAGGTTGTGGAGCCTCCATCTCTGAAGACATTCAAAACCCGCCTGGACACGTTCCTGTGTGACCTATTTGAGGTGATCCTGCTCTGGCAGGGGGGTTTGACTAGATGATCTTTTGAGGTCACTTCCAACCCCTTTTTATTAATAAGTGTTTGTTCTTGAAACTAAAGAGGTTGATCAGCCTAACACTAACCCTAACCCCACTCCAAGTGTACTAACAATATCTTTATGGAAGCTAAGAGACTAGAGTCCGCTTCCTATTTCTGATAGTTTGCTTATACTTTCAATGAAAAATGTGCATTGTCATGGCAGCAAAAGCACAGGTCTAGAGGTAAAAAACACAAGAAAAACACTGTGCTAAACTGATAATGGGTACCTGAAGTGCATCCTGCCACGCTTGTGGCATGCTGAGTACCTGACCCGTAGGTGCAGTGATGAGGAAACAGTATCAGTCCATGTGTCCTGGTTTGAGCTAAAAAACTCAATTCTGTTTAGTGATTTTTACTTTCCAGTTTAGTCCTTTCTAAGAGGCTGCACATTCTGAAGTCAGCAGCATGTTTCTGCAGACAGTGTGTGCTACGGGCAGTGATAACACCTGATGTTTACAGTCACTGCCTGGGACTGGGATGCAGAAAGGCTCTTGCTTATACTTATTCCTACAGTGACCAAGGCCACTGCTGGCTCTTGTGTGCCACGCTGGGGGTGCTGGGTAGTAAGAAGGGGCACAAGGAAGTAAAAGGTTGCATCTCTGGGGGGTAATAGACAGGACAGGTGATCAAAGAGAGTATTCCATTCCATATACATCATATTTAGTACAAATTGAATGATCATGAGAGTTTTGGCTCTTCTTTTTTTTTTGTTCTTTCTGCAATGGCCGGTGTCCAGAGATGACTCTGTTCTCCTGCTTTTGATCCAGATCCTGAGTTCCCAAATCGAGCTCCTATATCCAGCTTCCCTTGCCGCTGAGCCCGGGGCTTCCCCAGTGCTGCCTGCTCTGCAGCATCAGTGGGGATTGCTATCAGGACAGAGGAGTTGAGTTCAATATCAGACTTATACATAGTTGTATTTTTTTTTTATAGTTTCACTATTATTTCCGTTATTATTTCATTAAGGCTGTTCTAGTTTTTCTTCTCTAACCCTTAAGTCCCTCTGCCTCGTTCCCTTTTCCTTCCCATTTCAGGGAGGGGAAAGAGAGGGTTAGAGAGCATCTGTCTGTCTTTAGTGGCCGATCTAGCCCTAACCCACAACACCATGTTAGTTTTGTGTGAAGTATTGCCTATTGGAATATGTTAATGATATTAAATCTCATAAACTGAAAGCACAGGCTCAAAGAGGGAAGACGGGAAGGCACAGCATGAAACCGCTGGTGCTCTGACAGCATGCTTGACCTACTGCAGTTTGCGAACGCTGCTAAAACGTGTTCTCCTTTCACAAAGGGGAGCATTTCCCAACCTCCCCTCCAAGAAGGTGCTATTTCAGTTTAATTGTGGTTTATCTCAGAAGCCGGGGGTGGCATCAGCAGGGCACCAGGGATGCCACGTGTCCTGGTGTAAGCACGCCACAGAAATAGGCAACATTGTCAAACTGCATTTTCAAGGTTTTTGTTTTGTTGGTTTTGCTTGTTGAGCTTCTAAAAAGCAGGTGTTTAAAATAGGAGCAGTCCCTGTTCCAACCTTCAGTCTCCAGCGCTTCAGGCCTGCACTCCACCCAAGGCGTCTGCCCGGAGTTGGGAGCTCCTGAAGCTCCCTGGCCCGCCGCCGCAGAACCCCGAAGGCACAGAACGACACTCGAGTCACCCGGCGACAGAAAGGGGAACCGGCGCCTTCCTGAACAGCGCCGGGGCCGCCCGCAGGCGCTGCGGTTTCGGCGTATGCAAAACCGCCGCGGCCGCCCCGCCCCTCTCGGCCGCGACTGCGGGCCCGGCGGCTCCGAGATCGAGGAACCCGCTGCAGGGTGCCAAGGAAAGCAGCCATTCAGGGGTTTATTACTTCTTTTTATTACTTATTTTTTAACAGTTCCCTGCTCCGAAACTCGCTTCCGCAGCGCCTCAGCGGAAGAGAGCAGGCGACTGGTGAAGGGCGGGCGCCCACCGGCGCCTCAGCCCCGGGGGATCCAGGCCAGGCCCCGGGACGGGCAGGACCGCACCTCGCAGATTTCGCGCCTGCCCCCTCTGTCCTCGGCTGCTGTGAGGCAGCGGACGCGGAAACCGGCCCCGCGAAAGGCGTTCGCTGCCACCCACTCGACCGCCCACCGGCAGGGGGAAAGCGGGAAACGAGTAACAACGCGACGCGTCCCCTTTAAGCACCTTCCCACCGCCCCCTCCCACGTGGTGCGGGGCAGGGGCGGGGACTCCGCAGTGCGTCACTTCCGTGTCTCTCGTAGGAAAGAGGAGCCGCGCGCGGTGCAGGACGTGAGTGTTGGGGTCCCCGTCTCGCGCCCCATGGGGGCCGCCGCCATTTTCTGCGTCCCCCGCTCCCGCCGCCGGCGCCTCGGCGCCTCCCGGCCGGCACCGGGCGGGAGCGCTGGGGCAGCCGAGCGGCGAGGCTCCCCTTTTTCCTCGAGTGCCCGCTTGTGCCCTGACGGGGGGGGGGGATGCCCCGCTGTGGAGCGGGCTTGGGGCGGGGGGAGGAGCGGCCGTTGAGGAGAGGCTGCCATGTTGGGGGGGCAAAGAGGATCCGAGTGAGGGAGAAAATGGCGGCGGGAACCGCCCGGCTCCGTTCCCCCCACGCCGGGACCTGGACCCTGCCCGCCGACGACCCCCGACCCTTGTTTTTTCGTGCTGCCCTTTGTCTCCTCCTTCGCCGCCGGTGACCCGCGGCCCGCTCGTTGCCCCGCTGCCCCCGCAGGGCCTGGGCGCCCCTCTCCGCGCCCCACTTGCTCGGGCCCTGGTTCCTTTCCCTTGGGGAGCAACACGAGCCGTGGAAAAGAGGAATAGGGGAGGAAAATGGCGGCCGGGATCCGCCTCCCTGGTGTTACTGGCTCGTCCGAGCCTGTGTCTCTCCTCTGTCTTGCCCCGGTGCTCGCCTGGCCCGTCTCTTTCTGCCCTCGCTCTCAGCGGTGCCTCGGTGTCTGCCCCCGCTCTGCCTGCCGGCCCCTCCCGAGGGGCAGCTGCCACCCCCTGCTCATTTTTCCTCTAGTTTCCACCCCCACCTTCCTCCATGTTGTCACTCCCTCATCCTGATGCGGACCCTGGGGTTACCCCCTGCTGGTGCCTGCACACCCCTCGGTGTGTCGGCCTTTTCTGGTTTCAATTCCCTGATTTCATGTCATCGCTGTGCTTATTTTTTATGTTGTCCCATTCCAGCTCACCTCTGCGTCCTGCAGCATGGCTCACGTGTGCTATCCCACACCTCATTTCATTTTCAGTGCCACGGTTTCCATCGTTGTGCTACAAGCTATTGTGACAGAACATACCTCACTTCAGAACCACCTCAATCCATTAGCGTTACTCAGGCTCTGTTTTTTCATTTGCATCTGTTTTTTTCACTGCTGGGCTTTTCTCTTTCCTGACATACGCTTTCTTAATCTCTTCTTAGCTGTTCCTAGCTGTAATTCATTTTATACAGTCTCTCTCTGAGATGCTTCTTTTCATTCTGAAAGAACAAAGGAGCTATTTATTTGTTACAGGGAGTTTCTAGTAGCAGGCAAGATGTGCAGCTGCTATTTCTAACCACATGTTTGCATACTAGAGAGATGTATGAGCACGCCTGGCAGCGTGCATTCGAGGAAAGTTGAATGTCCACTTATCTGGCAAATGAATAGACTCTAGTGACTGGCGTGTTGAAGCTGCAGTGGAAATACTAACTGCAGTGCTGTATTTCACTGTAACTGAGATGTTCTTCAGACTTTTGTGTTATTGGTGGGAGCTTTAGCTTCATGTATCACAACTATGAAGTGTGTTGCTTGCAAATCCATCCAGTTGGGCGAAATGCCCATGTAAGAGTGTGGGTAATGCTAGAGCCTTAATAGTTTATATCTGTGAATGCAGTATGAAGAAATCAGCTGAAGGAATGTGTTGTATTGTATTTTTTGCGTTACAGTTTCTGCCATATCCAGGGGTATATGAAACTAATGAAAAATTGTCCCTTTGTGAACAGTTTGGAAACTAAACCACTGCATTTAATGTAGTTGGAGCAAAAGGGAAAGAGGTAATAAGAGGGGAAAATGAGATCTCCTCTACAATGTTGCTAGAAGTTTATATGAAAAGATAGAATGTTTAGGAGGTTTGAAGATGACTTTCCAGCCATAATGGGACGCGTTCCTTGTGTAGTGTTCTCATGTTATTTTTCTCTCCCTAGAATGCCTAAGTCAAAGGAACTTGTGTCTTCAAGCTCATCTGCCAGTGATTCAGATAGCGAAGTTGACAAAAAGGTGAACATTGTGTGCAGTTTGTTATTACTGTTTTAACTGTTCTATTTCAGGCCGGAGTTAAGGATTTAGGTGAGCATTATGTCACAACATGCATGTCCTGCTATGCAATTTGTCAGACACTTAAACCCAAAACACTCCCACCCAGCCCTGCCAACAACTACAACTGAAAAAATCCACCTCCCAGGATTAGGATTTTGGTGGATAGGATGCTTTTTGCCTTGCTGTAAACTTTTCTTCTTAAGTTCTGTTTTGCTCGCTTCAGGGTTTTCTTTTTGATGTATCTAACCACAAGCTTCTTAGAATTCCTTGCTGCTTTGTGGCAAGTGATAGAAAAAGCCTTCTGCCCTGGTGGCAAGAATTGGGAATAATTTTGAGGATAAACATCCCTCTACTCCCCACCCGCGACTTTGGTATCTGGATTACTTACCCAAACCAAAAAACCTTCACTTGTTCTGTCCTCTGTGTGCCACTTGCTTATCTTGTTTGCATGTTTTTTTCTCTGTATCAGATACTTATGTTTAATACCATCTGCTAGTTTCTCACTTAAAAGCTGGGCAACTTGAATGTCTTTCAGTTGATTCATTTTAACGTAGGCTGGCTTTTTAAATGTAGAAATTGAGTGTTCCCATTTGCTTTTAATATTTGATTTATAAGTTTGTGTGGCTATACCAGTCATTTTGAGCAAACCTGGAAAAAAACCCAGTGAATTTATCTCTTTAAGAAATACTAGATGGTAAAGCAGACATAAAATCTTTTAATGTAGTATGTGAAGAGGCTTGGTCTGCTTTACTGAATGGGTTCAAATGTGACTTTGTTGGACTTCGCAAATTTAGTGTTCTGTTACATCTTAATATAAAAGAAATCAGTCAGGTGACTTTTTTTTTTTACGGAACTGTGTTCCTCATGGCCAGCTTGGCTTCAGTGAGGGCAAACTGTGCCTGACAAATGTGGTAGCCTTCTATGATGGGGTTACAGTGTTGGTGGATAAGACAAGAGCAACTACCTGGACTTATGCACAGCATTTGTCACTGTCCCGCACAACATCCTTCTCTCCAAGTTGGAGAGACAGGTATTTGATAAGTGGACCACTTGGTGGGTAAGAGATTCGCTGGATGGTTACGCTCAGATCGCTGTTTTGATGACCGATGGGAGATCCATGAGAGGTGGCATTCCTCAGGGGTCAGCACTGGGACCGGTGCTGTTTAGCATCTCTGTTGGTGACATGGACAGTGGCATCAAGTGCACACTCAGCAACTTTGCCAATGACACCAAGCTCTGAGGTGCAGTCAACATGCTGGAAAGCAGGGGTGGCACTCAGAGGGATCTGGACAGGCTGGAGAGGTGGGCCCAGGCCAACCTCACGAAGTTCAACAAGACCAAGTGCAAGGTCCTCCATCTGGGTCGGGGCAATCCCAAGCACCGATATAGGCTGGATGATGAGTGGATTGAGAGCAGCCCTGCAGAGACAGACTTGGGGGTGCTGAGGGATGAAAAACTGAGTATGAGCCAGCAATGTGCGCTTGTGCCCAGAAAGCCAATGGCATCCTGGCCTGTAATGGCCAGCAGGTCAAGGGAGGTGATTCTGCCCCTCTGCTCTAATGAGACACTCCCTGCAGTGCTGTGTTCAGCTCTGGGGAACCCAAGGCAAGGAGGGCAATCCCCTACAAGAACAGGCTGAGAGACTTGAGGCTGTTCATCCTGGAGAAGAGAACACCCCAGGGAGACCTTATAGCAGCCTTCCAGTACCTGAAGGGAGCTGCAGGAAAGATGGGGAGGGATTGTAGTGATAGGACAAGGGGTGATGGTTTGAAACTGAAAGAAAATAGATTTAAATTAGACATTAGGTGGAAATTCTTTACTGTGAGGGTGATGAGACGCTGGAATGTGTCGCCCAGAGAAGCCGTGGATGCCTCCTTCCTTGAAGTGTTGAAGACCATGCTGGATGAGACTTTGAGCAACCTGCTCTAGTGGGTAGTGTCCCTGCACATGGCAGGGGATTGGAACCAGATGCTCTGCAGTCACAGAATAGTTTTGTTTGGAAGAGATCTTTGATATCATTGAGTGCCTTTGAACACAAACGATTCTGTGACTTTATTATTAGAACCTCATAGTTGGACTTGTGTCTGTAGAAGAGGTTAACCACAGTACGATTCTAGGATTTGAGACTAGAGGCAGGCGTAGTTACTGTATAACCATTAGTAGAAATAGTAATTTTCTAGCATCTTTGGACAATCTGATTTACAGATGATACTGTCTGAATGTTTTAAAACATGTTTAATTTATTATGCTATGGACAGAGATTGAATGCTGATTTAAAAAAAAATATTACTCTGATGGAGGTGAT
Source organism: Trogon surrucura (assembly GCA_020746105.1). Classification (NCBI taxonomy): domain Eukaryota; kingdom Metazoa; phylum Chordata; class Aves; order Trogoniformes; family Trogonidae; genus Trogon; species Trogon surrucura. The sequence continues at coordinate 76,225,505 of CM036658.1, read as the reverse complement.
TTCCAGGTCCTTTCTTCATTGTCCTATCTAGAGTTTTTTCCTTTTTGAAGAATTGTAATCTGTTCTGCATTTTTTGTTGCACTCACTGAAATGGAAGATGAAATTTTCTTCAGGCTTAACATTTATTTATGTAAAGTACTTGAGTGATAGTAGGTTTTTGGAACTGTGTTTTTATGTAACTCAGTTCACTTTAAAGGCAAAGTATTATGGTAATCTTCGATGGGAACAAAATTGGACTTATTTGAAGATGTACTTTTTAGATTCCATTCTAAATGTGCTGTCTTGTAATACAGCTGTACAATACAATACTGTATGTTGGAATATAGCAAGATTCAGAATGGTTTTCTTTATACACGTTATATTGTCTCATCTTCAGGTCTCTAGGCTTTTTAAGCAGTTTTGATAAAGGCATTAAAAATTTTTAAGTAGATTTAGATTTCGTGTGACAAGATGATGTGAGGCCTTCACAGCCAGAAGGTGATAATATGCATTGCACAGTAGTAGTTTGTAAACTGTAATTTGAAACTTTTCTGAAACTTACAGAATGAGTTACGTTTCATGCTTTTTTCTCTGTTTATTCTTCCTCCAAGGCAAAGCGGAAAAAGCAAGCAGCTCCAGAAAAGCCTGTAAAGAAACAAAAGACTGGTGAAAGTTCAAAAGGTGCAGCTTCTTCTAAGCAAAGCAGTAACAGAGATGAGAATATGTTTCAGGTAAAATTGATAACTCTCAAAGCCTAGTTAGGGTAACATGTTACATCATATTCAGTACAAATTTTACCTGGTGATCTGAATATCTTGTCAACGTAGTGCTTGGTCTCCTGCAGCCTCAGCCACGGGGGATGACGATGCTAGCATGGAGATGAGATGCTTGGAAAAAGTGTTGTCAGGTTTCAGCAGAGTAAAAGAATCTGAGTTGCAGCAATTAGTCTAACCTTCATGTCTTTGCCCATGGTAATCCTGAGTAGTCATCTTGTTGGTAAATACAGCACTTAGTGTGAATATATACCAAAGGACTGTCTTTACATGGAAATGGAAATGTTTTTTAATCGAGGCTCTTGAAAGAGAGATTTTTGGAAACTGAGGTACGGACTCTTCATTCCTGTTTAACTAGGTCAAGGGCAGCTTGGCTTCTGTAATATAAGGCAGCGTCTTAGAATAAGTTTTGCTTGTTCTGTTGATTTATGATGCAGGTTTTTCTCACTGAACTTTGGGAAAGGTTGCAATTTTTCACATTGTCCTTGTTTTTAAGGTGAGATGAATACACATTTTTCAGTAGCAAGGTGCATTTGTGAATTTGTATTGCAGTTCTTGGAGTTAGCCGAGGCAGTAGCAGTGCTGAAGCTGTGCAAGAATATATGTATCACAGAATTGCCTGTTTCAGGGGTGTGAATCAAGACTTACTAAATGTATCTGACTAGCTGGCTGGAAAGGAGCTTAAATTCTTAGAGACTTCGATTCTTACATTTGTGAAAGGATAACGAGAGGTGCGAGGTGCCTAGTAAGATGTTCCCAGTACTAAGTAAGGCAAAAGAAATGGTTTTGGACTGTAGCTGTGCAAAGTATACAGCCAAAAAAAGTCAAAAGCCTCAGGCTACATTGGTAATAAGTTCTGAAATTCCAATCTTTGAAAAAGCTGTTAGTCTTTTATTCTCCATGATGAAAAAAAACAAACAACAAACCCTTTCAAATAAAAGTATTTGCATGCTCTGATTTCTTTCAACCTTTTTGACCTAAGATAATAAAAAGTTACTAAAAACGGACGGTAGAGGACTCCTGTTAGTTGGATGAGAACAGGATTCTTCCAGTGTTGAGTGTAATACAGAAAAAAAATTTGAGTATCACCTTGACCTAAAACATCAGTGTTACTTATTCTCTGCCTGCCTTTTAGTTAATCACAGGACAACAATATTTTTTTAGCTCACTTGTGTTATGTGAAGCATTGTGAGTTTTTTCATGCTACATTAGCTTCTGTGTGTGAACTGAGACAGAGCTGTTCCAGTGTACGAGTAGCACACTGTAGGTCTGAGGATGCTTCCCTGCTACCCACCTACTACTCGGGAGAGCATTCTAGAAGATCAGTTTGCATGTTAATTTTTTTGGATACAGTTTTGTTTGTTTCAGGACTAGTAGTAGTACTAGAAACTCTCCTTTCTGCTTTCCCACAGCAGTGAAATGGTCTCTGATGCTGTATAAGCCATGTGGCTTCAGTGGGTGGAAATTAGGCTGTAAAGCATTCATAGGATAGTCAGAAGTGGTGTCCATGTTGTTTGTGGGAGTGTTAACAAATGCTGTGAACCCTGTTGTCCTGCTCCCATAGGTTGTGTTCTTAAAGCATACAACTTCCGTTAATACAGAGATGGTATTCAGAAGATTTAGCAATTTCATGAAGTTCAACGTTTTGTTACTTTCATTTGGTACTATCATTGGTGTACTGATATTCTTGAAACTAATTATGAGGAATGGTAGAGATATAAGTGGGAGGAAATTAATTCAGTATAAGAGACCAAGCACATTTTATTTGTTTACATATGGTGGGATTTTTTTGGTTTTATATGTGGCCTAGTATACTTTGAAAACTTTTAAAGGATTTGGGTGCGGTTGAGGTGTGGAAATTTTTCTTGCTCACATTTGTGATGTCTTGCTAGAGGCCCTAAGAATAAGCATTACTTGTGTTAATCTGGAAGGGTTTAGTGTTGATACATTGGATTCCTGTTTGTGGCTTCAAGCCAGTGTGAGCTCTGCATCATGTGCTTTGGTTAGTTTGACAGATCCTATCATCTACCTATGCCTGGTTTGGGTAAGGTTTGTTAATGCTGTCAGGATGCAGTATTAATGACTATCTAGAGTGGAACCACATCTCATGATCAGGCATTTTACTGAAATTGTTGCTGCAAAAGTCATCTATCTGTATGTTATCCATGACCTTTTCTATTATTATTATTCTTTTTTAAAATTTGTGTTGGATTTGCTTTTTGACTTCAGAAACAAGTTGTGTTTCCCAGTGTGATGTCTTTGTCATAGACTCCTGAAAGTAGGTAAATATGTAAGTTTATAATGCTCTGGGGAGGCCATGTGTTTAACTTACTCATTCTGAAACTTAGGTGGTTACCAGTGCATTTCACAATCAATTTGCTGTTTAGAAGCCTTATTGTGCTCCTTCTAGTGCTATATATATAGCGTACATATAGAAGGATGCTTTTTTTGTTCTTTCTGGTTCCACAGTATGTATGTAGTTTGGTCAAGACAAACTGGAAGCAAGAGGGAAAACAGTGAAGAAGATGGTTGCTGAAACTCGTACAGGAAGTCAGTTGCATGAAAGGAACCAAGACATGGTTCAGTGCATTTTATTCTAAGAAGCGGAAACCTGAAAAGAATGCTTTTAATGTCTTCTTATTTATGTAATACGGTAGAATAGTATCATCTAAGGAGCTGTAATATTTAATAAAAAGCATATGAACCTGTCTGTAAGGTTCAACTGCAGTAACTACGTTGCTATAAATCTGTGCAACCCTTGGAACACTGCTGTGGTCATAGAGATACAAAGATGTCTTAGATCAGTGAAATTATTCTGTGACTGTCAGCTCCTATGTGAAAAAAGAATTGTTCAGAAATAAAACTATGGCAGAATTGCAGATAACTGAAGATGAAGAAACATCAGTTTACTTAACTATTTTAATCTAGATGTTAGTTGAGGTTTTTAATCTTAGGTGTTAATGGAAACTGTGCTTTAGAAGCCTGTCGAGAGCGTTCAGCAGTGGCAGCTTTAGCATGGAGTTCAACTAAACGTTCAAAATTTGATGTGAACGTTCAACTGAAATCTAGACAGTGATGTAAAACTTAATGTCAGTATTCTTGTAATGAACTCTTTTGATTTATGGTAGGCTTACTGAATAAATTAGAACTTTACATTATTGCCCCTCACCTTAATGTAGTTGAATTAAGACACATAGTCTTATCCTTAAAATTCATATCCTAAACTCTTACTGTGTTTGCGGCTGTAGTTGGCTATATTATGTCAGATTTTACTTCTTGGAGCAAATCTGGGATTACTTGGCATTGCACTAATATTCTTTGATAGCCCTGGGGGGAAAAAAAAGGTTGTGAAGTACTATTCTACTTGAAGCTGTTCTTACAGGTAACCTTAAAACTCACTGAAATGTTAAAGGATAAAACCAAGAAATGTTGTTTCTGTAGGATATTCTTTGCCAGCAGTGCTGGTAGACTTGGGCATGATACCAGGGTTGGTCTGAAAACTAAGCTAACATGACATCATACCTTATTTTGAATGTTAAATTTGTAGTAGTGTGAAAGTATTTAATAAATCAGTCAAAAAATATTGTCTTATAAACTGTAATATCTCTTTTATAGGGTGCTCTGTGGTAGGAAAAATGCTTCAAGGCTTCTGGTATCTAAAGATGTCCTAAACTTTTTTGGAGTCAATTTTAGAGTTAATTAATGTGATATGCATAAGAAGAAAAATTACTTTAAGTGAACATAAAGCATTCTTTTTTATATATGTTTTGTGAAATAACAGCATATGACTTAAATATCTGTGGATGGTTTTAGTTGATTGGAGAGTTGTTCAACCTTTCTGGTCAGTCTTAATGCTAGTGAGATGTGTTTGGGCCCTCATTAAATTGTGTCAAAATGCAAGACACATAAACTGAAGAAGTTGAAAACTAAAGTTAATATTTCATCAGGAAGGAATATTCTATTTTAAAATTGTTTACTGTAGAATGTGTTCTTTCTTCAAAATTGTATCCAGAAGGTGCGTACAGAATTCTAAGAATTTCCTACATGAATTGTATTAGATTGTGTTTTTATGCTTCTTAATTTCACATTATACTTTGAATTTATGGTAACAAGTAGTTCTTTTAATCAAATTTGGAAAGATCTTTAATGTGCCTGAATATGTAGTGTTATGCGTAGTTGTCAGTGTGACTGCTTCCCTTTCCCCATGTCTCCCTCCCCTTCTCCCAAAAAAACAAACCCAAAAGATACAGTTATAATTCGTTTAAGCCAATATGGTGCAGAAATTACAGAATTTCAGTCTTTTCATACTATGCTACATGCTGATAAAGGATTTGAATTTTTTTTTGGAATATCTAGTACAGTGAGGTAGTCTCTTAACAATAGTTCCAGGGAAGTGCCATGAGGACTTGGGAACAGGCATGGGACAGTTGGTGGCTAACTTTCATTTCCATCTCTGTTTACTGTGTTTAGAAAAGAAGACAAAGAAACAAAACAAAACTCCTAAAAATTGCCAATATCTTGTGAATATCTAATTAGCTTTCTGTACATGGGAATGGACTAAAACTTGGATTTCAGAGTAGCTCTCTCTTTCCCTGTTTGTTTACAAATGCTGCAGACAAAGATGCTTATAATAGATGCAGAGTTTTATTTCAGAAAATAGTAAATTAGTGGCTTTTGTAAGAAGTAAGTATGTTAACAATACAGATGTTTTTTATTCTAGGAGAGCTACTTTTGCATTGAGCATTGAATGCTCAACTTGTTTTAAGTCGTTTATCCATTTATATTGTCATTACTTATTAGCCTACTGACTACTCTGGGTTAAGCTTTTGATCTAGTTGTTTCTCTGATGTCTAAAATAAGCTGCAGTGTGCAGCGTCACATGTCCGAGTCTGATACTGCTGGGAAAAGTGGATGCTGCAATATATAAAATAGCTGAAAGACCCTTATATGTGTTTTGACAGATTGGCAAAATGAGGTATGTCAGTGTTCGTGACTTTAAAGGGAAAGTCCTAATTGATATTAGAGAATATTGGATGGATCAAGAAGGTGAAATGAAGCCGGGCAGAAAAGGTATTGTTCTGCTTCACGTTGTTTTTGTATTATAACATTGTCTGCAGTTTGCTGGAGAACTTTGTCTGCCAGTTTTTTAAACTTTGTCGCTACATGATGTTTTTAAAGTAGTATTTTTACTTTTTAGTAATGTGTATTTTAACAGATATTTAGTTTTATCTGTAGATTGTAAACAAAAGTGAAGTGATTTCATTGGCCTGAGTCAATTTTCCTAAACGGATCCTCCATGATTTATGGAAAACAAGGCTTCAAACACAAGCAGATTTGCTATGGGTATTGTAAACACAGCCAAGCTTCCCCGGCCCCCCAATTAACTTAATGCAATTTCTTTCTTTTATTATAGTTGGATTTCTTGTTTCAAAATTCACTGACAAGATATTATGATAAAATGTTAATTTCTTTAAAACAAGTGATTCAATTTCTATCAAATTTTAGATGAAAATAATTTGAAAAATAATGTGTCTTGATTATGGAAAATGTATGTCAAGATTTTAGTTAGGTGAAAATACCTCAAAGTGTTCAAGTTTTTGTACTGTGCTTCCAATCTGCAGCACAGCACAAGCCTTTAATTGCCCCTCCCATACTTGCTTGTTATGTTGTGCCTGCACTGGCCGTACTCAGAACTTTGTCATGTGCGAGAAGAGACTGCGAAGATAGTTGTGGTAGCAGTGCTTTGCTTAATGCCACGTTGCTTCTGTTAGAAAAGACTACTTTTAATAGGTTTTCATTTTGTGCCAAAGAAAGACGTAAGTATGAAGCATTCTGTCACGGAGATTGAAGGCATTTAATGTAAAATTAGCATAAGGTTTGTTAAGTTGTTCTGGAGCGTCTAGGAGCAGCTCAGTGAATAGACATTTGCAAAGTTCGGGAAGCATCTTCAACATTTCTTAATCAACCAGTGAGAATAGGTGTGTAGAAACAGGTGTACTGGTGCTGTACAGGGAAATTTCTGGGTTTGTATTTGTTATTGCTACCTACCAAAAAAGGTTACTTTCACTTCTAAGGGCTTATAACCTGCTGTGTTTTGAGTGGCAAACTACAAGGAGATTTGATGGCTAGACCAAGTGACAAAAATTACATGATGGAGATGGAAATGTTTATCGATGTGGCAGAAGGGTCTGAAACATGTCAGGATAAAATTAATAATAATCTGATGTGGTGTGTGAGTCTAGTGTTCCACTTACAAGCCACTTATCTAGCTATCTTAAAAACAGTATATGCAGTTCAAATTGTTTAATAAAAATCAGAGAAAAAATGCAACAATTTAAATTATAGTGTCCGATTGTTTCAAAGAGCAAGTGTGAACTGCGTGCAGTTCATCTGGTATGTGTTTCAGGGACATCTTGGTATTTGGTCCCCTAATAGTGATTAGCATACCTGACATGTTTTCAAAAGAAACCTGCCTGCTAAAGACTGATGGAAAACTGCTTAGAGTAGCTCCATGAAGACTGCTTGCTGCTCAAAATTACAATGCTGCACTGGTAAGACAGTGGTAGTAGGAAAAAAAAAAAAAAGGGTGATGAGCCCCAAAAATGGAATGGAAAGTTTCACCTGTTTTCAGGTCCTGCTCCACCTGCAGGGAGAAAGCAATGAAGGAAACCTGATCACTGAGGGGGGAGAGTGGGGGTAAATAGTAGAAGAGCCTGGCTGGAGAGAATATGAGAGGTAGGCCTGTGAGTCTGTATTTGCATAGAGTTGGCATAGGGATTTTAGGGAGAGAGAGCACAAAGGAAGCAAGGAAGCATGTGCCTGGACTCAGGCTTGAGGAGGTACAAATTTAGGATGGAGAAGATGGGTTGTGGACCCTGAATAATCGTCGTCTGAGTGTCACTAAAAGCTAAAGTGAAGCTGAAGTGAAAAACTTCTGTGTTGGTTTGTGAGTGTTAGGGAATGGGATAGAGTCTCTCCAAAACGTCACTTACAGCGTGTGTTGTTTACAATGCTGTAAGACACCAAAGGAACCTAGAGGGATAAGAATGATTTCCTACTTCTCACCCAGGGCTTTTGTGCTACCTTCTACCAAGGCCAGAGGTGTATTTCACTTCCTGGTTTAGCCCAATACTTGAATTTGTTACACTGTTAACTTTCTTTATAGTTTAAGCTTGTTCAGAGATAAGCTAAAATCTAAAGGTAAATTCAGGTGTTCCAAATGAGTAGTTTTGCTTCATAATCGAGACAGTTGCTGAAATAACTCAAGCATTAACAGTTATGACATAGTCTTTGTGTATGAAGCCAGCCTTGATAGCAGTTATGCAAGATTGTGCATCATAATTTTCTGTCGTAACTGTGTTTTTTAATGTATTTCAGGTATTTCTTTGAATCCAGAACAGTGGAACCAGCTGAAGGAACAAATTTCTGATATTGATGATGCAGTAAGAAAACTGTAAAGACAAAGCCATACAGAAACTTTTATCATTTTAGTTGTTACAAGCGGTCTTTTTACATTGGCTTTTGTTTTCTAAAATATTGTTTTCCAAGCTATTGTATATTTGGATTGCAAAACAATTTGTAAGATGAATACTTTTTTTATGTGCATTAAAAGTGTATTCTGAGTGAAGCTATTTGTGTATACTTTACTAAAAGGAAATGTGTTGCTTTCACCTCATGATGTAAAATAAACAAATCAAATAATATGTAAAGCATACTTGTTTATGGCCTTTTGATTGGAGGTGTTTGCTGATAAGGCCACCTAATAGCTTTAGTCTCTGTTTTAGTTTCAGTTTAGTTAGTGGTTAGTATGAATTTGTTTTCTGAGGAGATTTCTTAAAATGTCTCAATTTTTTTTTTTTCATACTCTTTGGTATTGCCCTGACAGCTTTCTGCTTTAAGACTTGAAATACACAGCGAACACTTGGTAAAACACATTTTTGTAGATAACTTTAAATACTGTATTTGCTAATTTACCCTATTTATTCAGATGTAAACAGTCCTGGGTATATCGATTTTTTTGCATTACTTGCATGAAGTATTATGATAAACAGTAACACTTGAACACAGGCCACATGCTGTTTTTTTCCCATTTTTCTATAGCTTGCTTGACTTAGAACATGCAATTAACCTTTTTTTCTTGGGCCATAGATTTTAGAATGTGATGCTTAAACCTTTATCATAATAGACATATACCTCAGAGTGAGAGTAGTATTTAAAAGCTCCAGATGTGGTTATTAGTTAGGTACCCTTTCAAGCTTTACATTGAATTCATTCTTGGACACATGCTTAGTAGTTATTCTACAGAAAAGAACAGTTAACCGGTCTTTGTAGGACTTCTGTTTGTTTGAGAGTGTTGTGTAAACAACCATGCTTCAACTAGGCTGTAACACAGGTTAAACAGTCAAACAGGGTTAAAATTGCTTCAGCCAAAATGTCTGGCTGCCCTGCTTGTGCCCCGGAACTCTACCCTGGCTGGCTTTATGTGGGGATACGTGTGCACAGCTGTGGAATCTCTTTTACAAAAGAAACTTAACGCTTACAGTGGAGCGCTGGTACATGGCTCACCGTGACCAGCGAACTTTGCTTGTCAGCTGTCGCACTATTCTGTTAAGAGGAGCTTCTGTCCAGTGGAAGCTCTGTTAGGCTGCCCCAGTTGAAGGGCTTCTTGGTAGGTGTCACAAACAATGAAATGAAGAAGGGAGAGTACAATGTTTGAGAAAAACGGGAGAGATAAGGAACACACCAGTGTGGCACTGAACGGCAAAGATCAAAGTTAGCTGACACATAACTACAGTGAAGAGGTGAATGTTAGTGGAATTGGAGAAGAGTTTATTTTCTAACTTAATTCGGTTAATCAGAGGTGGAAGATGAAACAACTTAATGAAAAAATGGTTTAGCTTTAATTTTCCCATTTTGTATTAATGTAGTTTTTAAATTTATAGATAAACAGTATTTAGTATTTAATTTTGGAATATCTTAATATATTTTTTGTATTGCAGACATGCATAGAGGTGCCATACACAGATTGTTCCTGTGCTGCGGAGTTTATAATTCAATACAAATAGATGTTGAGGGGTGAGGAAGGGTGATTCCATCAAATTAAAAATACATTACTTAATTTAAAAGTTAAATCAGATACCTCCACCTGATTTTTAACTTACTCTTGTTGACATATTACAAGGAAAGTCAAGATCAGTTTTTGTATAGCTCATGAGTTTTTAAGAACTGCTTAAGGATGAAAAGATGTTTTGTAGCAGCAGATGCATTTTTGGGCACAACATTCTTTTCTGAGTGACTCGTAAAGGTGTGGAGGGGTATTTGGACCAAATGTAATGAATCTGAAATACCTTCTAAATTTTCATAGATGAGTGAATGAATGTTTCAGACCACTATCAACAGGTACTAGGTGCTTTTTAGTTGTGGTATGTATATATGATTTTTTTCTTTTAAACCTGAAATTTTGCAACCAAATTTCACCCCTTTAACCTCAGAACTTCCATGTCGGTACTCTTAAAGTGCAGCAATGGCTGAGGGATCTGGGGCTGTTTAGCCTGAAGGAGAGTAGGCAGAGGGGGAGACCTGATTGCTCTCTACAACTGCTTGAAAGGAGGTTGTAGAGAGGCAGGAGCTGGTCTCTTCTCCCTAGTGGAGAGTGATAGGATGAGGGGAAATGGCCTTAAGTTGCACCAGGGAAGTTTCAGGTTGGATATTAGGAAGAGATGGCAGATGTGCTGAGGGACGTGGTTTAGTGGAGTTGATGTGGCTAGGACAAAGGTTGAACTCAATAATCCTGAAGATCTCTTCCAAACGAAACTCTTGTGTGACTGATTCTGTGATTCTGTTAGATGAAACATTGTCCTCACTTGATTACTGTGGTAGTAGGTCATTGAATGGCAGTTATGTATCAGTGTATGATACAGTTGTGTTCAGGAAGGTGGAGAATTAAATTCACTGGGAGGTGAATAAGTGAAAAAAAATGGATATAGTGATTAGTTCTCTTGTGGAAATCAGTGGTAGAGGTATTCAAAGGTATTCCTTAACCAAGAACTATTATTTCTTATTTCAGGTAACCCCCTTGCCGAATTTGTGGTAATGATTACTGGAGCTGTTTATGCCATTTTACTTGATAATTTTACAGGCAGTTTGATTTTATTTAAGTTTTCCATCTGCCAGTTTATTTCTGCCTGTGATAATGGTAAAATGTCATATATTTTACCTGAACCAATCTTAACATCTGCATGAATGTATTACAGAAAAGGTAACTAAATGAACCAGTCAGTTTCACAGGTGAACTCAAATGGGATGAGTTCCCATCCCATGGAAATGGGATGATTGTGAAGGAATTCACTGCACCTCAGATGACTGATGTGCTTATTATCTGATAAAATTTTGGCACATTTAGTGTTATTTGGAAGGAAATAGTTGGTACTGATTTGTCATGTAATTGTCTGCAGCTATAGTCTTTCTAATTTGAGGAAAAAAAACCCAGATTTTTTGGTAAAGGTTGTTTTCTTGCAGACAAAGTGGTAGGTAGGGTACCTGTAGAAGTGTCCATGGAGGAAAATTGTGCATCTATGAAAAGGCTGTGTTATTTGAAGTAAAAACACTATTCCCTTTCCCATTGAAGTGGCAAAAGAAAGATGCGTTTGATTCTTGATGTTTGTGCAGGGCATATTAGCAATATGTTTTGTAAATTAAACCTACTGCCGAGCTTGGGAGGAGAAATACGTCTACCAAAGTAACATATGTGTGATAAATCAAACTGTCATGTGCGATATTTCTCTTATGTAGAGATGTTCATACTGAAATTAAACAAATGCATATTAAGTTTGATATTTCTGTTAAAGGAAATGTCCCAGTTTACGTACTTCTTATGTGATCTGTTAGCAAGAAAAAAATGATGATTGTAATTCTGGTAACTCAAATGTCATACTGTTAACCATGTGGAATGTTTCATGTTTTGCTCTGGTGGTATCTACTGCAGAGAGACCACTAGAAATACGAGCCCTCCAACTGTAACTACCTTAATGTTCAAATAAAAAAAAGTTAAATGGCATACGTGTAATAACAATTTGAACACTTGGAAATAAATGAGAACTTCTGTTGACACAGTGTTATGTTTAATAGAAGTTTAGCTGCACTAAAATTTTTTTCTTAAATTGTCATGAAAACTACTGTTTGTTTCTTATAACTTTTGTAACTTCGAAATTTTAGAACTTAACCATCTTATTCTTGATCCATGTTTGTGGGCCATGTTTGTGGGGGATTGATCGTGTAGCCCGGAGGGACAGAAGTTTTTCATAATGGTAGAGTAAGTGGTGTCATGTAAATAGGGGAGCGGCAGATTTAACACACTTTAAAACACCAAACAAAAGGAAAGTGCCTGATAAATCGCTACTGTTAAGAAAGTGGCTGTTTATATTCTTTAGTGGAGTTTCTTTTTGATCTGACAGTAAATGTAACCATAGATTGGATAGGAAAAAGCTTCTCACCCATTTATTTGTTACTGGTAGGTTTAGTCAATGTAGGCATCTTTAGGAAGGATGTTTGTTTTTCACGTTTACTGTGACTGATTTCTAGGGAGTGGATTAACTCATTGTGACCTTGAACCTAACAGATTTTTCTTCAAGTAATTTTGATCAGTTTAGCAGTTTATAGCCACGGAAACACAAATTAATGTGGCTTAAATAGAAGAAACAGAGTTTGGGGTTGATGGAGGGTCTTCATGTCCTGCCTGTTTCTCAGTTACTGCTATTGTCTTGCTGAGAGGATTCATCTTTGACCGTGACTTTGGTGGCTGTGGATGGAAGAGCAATCTGATAGGCAGTTTCTTCTGTTGTGAATCAAGCCTGTATCCCTCCTGGTCTCGACTTGGTATTGTAACATAAAAGTGCAAAGATACCTGCTGAAGATCTAACGTGAACTGTCCTTGGGTCAGTGATGGTTTATCAGTGTGAACCTTAAATCATGCTGTCTTGTGAGCAGAGACACATGCTGTTAGTCGTGGGGATAACTTGAACGCTGAGAACTTGTTGACAGCTATTCCCTTGGTATTGCACTTCATTTAAAGAAATGGTTTGGGTTGTGGTTTTTTTTTTTTTTTTGTAAGAGCTGCTTAATTTGGTTTTTATTGTACTTCCTTTTTTGCTTTCAATGAATCCATATACTTGTCATTGATGGGATGGCAAATGACCTAGGAAATGAGATTGGTTTGAGGACTCAGTGTTTAACATTGTCCTCAGGAGAGAGGAGGGCTCTGAATCCTAAAGGTGAATAAAGCCTGCTGTAAAACTGCCTAAGTTGGTGAAATGAACAGACTGTTCTTGGAAATTTCTGGGTGTATTTGTTGAGGCTAAAAAGCCTCAGACCTTTTATGCCTACTTGGCCAGCATGCCTAGGAGACTACTGGTGGTTGTCAGTTTGCTTGGGCAGCAGTTAAAAACTAGTGAAGTAAAGAAATGCCAAGATTTTACATAACACTGTTACTTGTGTTGATATCTAAAGAGGAACTGTTTCACGCCTTAGGAGTTTAAATGTTTTGTGTTTTGCCTACTAGCCTAATGTGTCAGAATAATGTTCAGGCTGCTGAAAATAAAGTCCATTTCATTTTAGGAATAGCAAGAGCTAAGTCTATTCACTAAAATGTCATCACACAACATACCTGAAGGAGAAACGAATGACATGGTGTATTAAGAACAAGCTTGAGATTGACATGAGTCTAAACAATTAACTACTTGAAATTGTAAGTTAGGTGGTATGTAGCAATAAAATTTTGCGGTGTTTGTGGTGTTGATTTTATGTAATCTTTCAAGCTTTGTTTGCTAGCTATCTCAACAGGAAATGGCTTTGCGGAGCTCTAGTGTTTCCTCTGTTTTCCATTTACTGTCCTTTACTGAGATTTATATTCTGACTGGAAGCATCCTTCCACCTCTTGGAACACAAGCATCTCTGACTACATTCATGTTGTCACAAGGAGTACCTTAATGATTGGATCCTAGTGATTGCTGGCAGATATAGCTGCTGTTGCTAACACAGGCCAATTAGTCATATGTCTGTATTTTTTTTTAACATAGTGATAAAGTGTACTTAAAATAGTTGGATTGTGCTTGCCAACATGTATACTTCCCAAAGGAAGTAATTTTCTTCATACTAGCTTGGAATATTATCTGCAGTGCAAATACTGGACAAACGATTTTTCTCCTGAAGTGATTATTAACAACTTGGAAAATACTGCAGTAAGACGGAAAAAATGAATTCTCACCTGGATATCTGCTTACCATAAGCAAGGATATTTGTAATTGCAGTGGTTTTCTTAATGGAAAGAAAACTCAGTTGCTTGAGTAACCTGAAAAGTTCTTACAGGGGATATGAGTACCATTTATGATGATGTAAAGACTGCCCCTCCTCCCTGTTCGAAGAAACTTTTGAACAATGCTCATTTGCAGTGTGCTTGCCCCTACATACACTTTTTTTTAAGAGATTTGTCAGCTATGTTGTGTAGTCCTGTTTCAGTAACAGGAGAACTAGTTGTCCTGATTTACTCTGAGGGACTCCTCTGAGACTATAGGAAAGTGCGTATCTTTTTCTTGTTTTCACACAGCATCTGTTATGCCTCTGTTACACAGTAATGTGCCTTTCATCTGTGAAAATATTTGTAGTAACCTGTGGAAAATGTTTGTGGCTTATCTGTTAAAAAGTTTGGGAACAAACATTTTGGATTTTGGGGACAATTTTTTGTAAACAAGTTATCTAGGTGTTTTCTCTGCTCATGTACAGTGATTAATGCCTTGGTATTTTTGTTTTGTGGCACCATTTTGCAGGAAACGGAGATAATATTTTCCTGTGATCGTTAAGGAGTTTTACAACTCCTTATTTTTAACATGCTCCAGTGGCAACTTTTAAAAATTAACTTGCAAAGATCGTGCTTGGATGCTTGTCTTACTAGATTTGTTAAGATTCCTGGCTTGTTATCTGGCAGACACTGCTCTCTAGTCTGAGCAACTGTTCAAAGAGAAGCGTCTGTCAAGACCGTAAAATTGTAAGCTTGTGATACGCCATGTGAAAAGGTGAAGAAATGGAAATGTGCAGCTAAAAAAATCAGTTATTTTCTGAACTTTTTCAGGACATGTTCCAGAAACAATATTTTTCCCATTTTGAAGGCAAAAATTAAATCTAAAATAGTTAAAAACTGCTAAGCTTAAATTGGAGCTGCTTCTGTTCAAACACAAGTTCATCAGATGTGCCTTTTTTAATGCAATGTTTTTTAAAAAGTTACAGCAATTATACTTTTTATGAGAAATCTGCCTAGATAAACACTACTGTATACCAATATATAGTTTTTAAGTGGTTTTATTTGTGCTTTTGATACACTGAAGCATTCATCTTAACTGAATAGATGAATTTCTGTGAAGCTTTGTGAGAGCTTTGGAGCCTTCCACAGGTGGAGGTCACATCCTTGGTTGAGAGATGAGGCCTGTTAACTTGTGTGGAAGTTCTCTGACAAAGAGGCTGCTGTGTGCTTTGAGAAATGAATTTGATTTGCTTTAGGCCTGTTCTTTGAGGTTTTGCCTCAAAGCCTTGGTTGCATGGCAATCTGCTCTGCTAGTGAAGGGCACAACTGACTCTCTTGTTAAAGAGTTTTTGGTGTGTTTATTGTATTGAAGTAAAATTTTACAGGTATTTGTTACTTAAACATTCTATTTTGTGTGGTTTTGTCTTCAAGGGGATTGAAATCAGCATATGGTCAAGAAATTTATAATTCTGCAATTGATACATTTTTTAGATAATTTTCAGTTCTATTTTGCATCTGATTACATTTCTACATGAGTCATTGCTGATGTACT
This sequence comes from Trogon surrucura, assembly GCA_020746105.1. Lineage (NCBI taxonomy): Eukaryota > Metazoa > Chordata > Aves > Trogoniformes > Trogonidae > Trogon > Trogon surrucura. The sequence goes on along the minus strand of CM036658.1, from coordinate 76,209,910 downwards.
TCCGCGGTGGCTCGGGCATCCCTGGCAAGCAGGCTGGACCAATACCAGCCCTGCTGCGCAAACCATCAGAGCTGCGTGGGGCTGCATCTTCTCAGGGACCAAAGAGCCTCTGCCTTGTCTTGCCAGGAGATAACGGTGCCAGCCTGACCGGGGACTGGACAAAACTAAAACTGCCATAACTGCACAAACACAGCGGCGGGGTTTGTCTGTGAGGCCATCACTTCATACTATAAATGCCTGTAGCCTCTCCAGAGCCCACATTGCTCTACTACGCGGCAGTGATGTCCACGTGAGCAGGGACACCCCTCAGAGTTACTCCTTGAAGCTGAGAGACTCTTTACCTGGCATCTGATATCTGTAGCAACGTAAGAGATGTTTTACATTTGCCCTAAAAGTATACTGTGTGCCAGTGACATACATATCCAGCTGTAGCTTAATGAAGTGTAGTAAGTAACAGGGTGTTTGACCACTGTCTAATCATTTAAATCATCATTCAAGTCATTGTCAAATCACTGTTTCATTCTAATTTAATTATTGCTTAATCACCACTTAATTTCTATTATCATTTGGTCATGGTTTAATCATTAATAAAACCCTTTTAGTTAACCCTGTAGCAATGACTTCTCTTAATAAATCACCTGCGACAGGTACTAAGTCTCAATCTATGCACTTGGATTTCTTGGATGTTGTAGCACTGAAAGGTCATTGCAAGTGTCTGTTGTGAAAGAACTGGAAATCTACACTTGTGTGACCTATAATAACACTGCATTATTGGTTTGGAATCTCTCACTCTGAAAGTGTTTCTAAACTTTGGTCTTTCAGAGTCAAATTTGTCCCTGGCTTATGGAGGACTCCACAAGCGTAAAGTCAGCTCATAGAGAGTATTGGGTTATGATGGCAAATAGTTGTGAATAAAGCTTCTTTGAGTGCTCTGTACTTCTGGCTGCCACTAGTGCCAAGACACTTGCAGTACCTAAAAATGAAACACCTGTTGAAGGGCTTTCCTCTGCTTCTTGGCACATGAACCTTTGGTCAATACTTGGACTTTGTTGGGACAAGGATTTTAATTAGTGTTTTCAAAGCAATGAGAGGTGAAATTAAAACATTTTCTTAAATACCACCCTCATATTCTCTTAATGATGGGACTGGGGACATTAGAGAACAGTTGTCTGCAGCCCTCAGGAAAAATGTTCCTGTGTGAATTCTGTTGGCTTAATTGGCCAATGTTTTGCAGGTATATTTTTATTTTGGTGTGACTCCTTTGAGCAATATGATAAGACGATGATCATTGTTCAAGATATTTAGAATAACGTTTGTGTTTACTGTTGCCAAGAATTTTGGTCCAACCTGTAGGAGAAGTGCCAGAACAGTGAGATGAAAATGACCACAGATCACATGGGCCACATAAGAACATCTGTTGTCTTAGGACTTCACTGTTTCAGAACTCTGAGCGTTTACTGCTGTAAAGTGTATGGAGATGTGCAAAATTTGTGAAGATCGATTACTGCATGTGGTCTTCTTGCACTCTGATAAGGTGGTCTCTGCTCATTATCTGTTCTTCTGGTACTGAAGGATGGCATTTTTTGTGACATGAAATGTGAATACATTTCTATTACATACAGATTTTCCTGAATGATCAACAATCTTGCTATGATCCTATCTTTTGTAATTCTTCATAAACTATCTTTCGCCCCTGTGAAGGCTTTTCAGTGGCAGTGAACATACCTCCTGGGATACTGGTAGCAACAGCAATGGCACCTATGAGGTCCTGCTGTCTGCTTTACTTGTTAGCACTCCTTGGCACCTGGAGAAGAAGAATAACCTTCCTCCATCTAAGTTTCCTTTGAAAAAAGACAAAGTACTGTTTCGAAGTAAAACGACAGTCTCTTTGGACTCTTCTTGTTGGTAAAAAATAATACAAAAACAGCTGGATGAAGCCTGTCTCTAGTCCAATAATTTATTTCCAGATGACCATGTGCTTCCTGTCACTAGCAAATGGCTCGACTCAATTTCCGGCATGAGGAAGGCTGAGTTGCTCATCTCTGTTTTATCTTTTTACTCCTGCACCAGATAAGATGCAGGATCAGGCTACACTCTTCCAGTACCAAGTGCTCTTCTAACAAACCACATTTTGGGAAAATTTCAGACCACCTTTTCATAACTCTGAAAGGAGGGAACCATCTCACAGTTCAGTCAGCATGTCAATGTATACGAAGCTTTCCAATCTCATTTCCAAGGGTCTGATATTTAAGTTATACTGGGAAGTTTAAATGTGCTGCATAAGTGGGGGGGGGTGTCTGTTTTTGCCTTTATTGCGTCAGGAGGCAAATGCAGTGTGGGAGGGGTGTGTGGGCAGTGATGTTCATTTGTTGAAGATGTATCTATCTAGATTTTTTTCCAGTTTTCTGGTAGTTAAAGTGAGCAGATCTGCAGTCTGGGGCTCAAACGAGATCCACACTCATGCCTTTGCAGAACTTTCTTAAAAAGATGTTGATCCTTGTATGGCTTTATTTGATTTGTAGCTTTTAGATCTTTCAACAAAAAGCTCACTATCCAGTATTACGTATAAGACATTGTCAATCCTTGCCCTGATGCAGATTCAGGCTCTACTTTAGCTATTTTTGGGGTCTCTCAGGGTCCAGCTTTTTCTCCTGGGTGTGTTCTCTTTGTATATGGGTTGGTTGAGACCCCTCAGCCCAGAAAGTCTCCTCTCTGCTCAGACCAGGAGCAGCAGGGCTGTAGTGCAGAGCGCCCCAGGCATCCATGCACTGTTGGTTGACAGCAAAGAATAATTGCAGTAGGGTTTAGTGTTCAATCAATGTGCCTCACTTCAGCTCATCAGTTTTTCAAGCACCTGATATTTCTGGGAAAGTCTGGACTCTTTTTAGTTTTCTTCAACTACAGATGGCTGCAGTTTTGACCCTGTCAGCTTTTAACCATCTGACTTCTAATTTCTTTTATGCCATGGTAATTTCCATCTACAAAAGCGGAATAATGATATTTTGGGGAATACTAGTATTTTATCCTTGTCCTTTCTTGCCCCATCCTTTTTTAAATTTAATTTATGGTCTCTGGAGAACCAGGATGCATTTTCTCTCTTTGAATAATGCGCAGCTGGGAGGGACATGACACTTGCTGGAATCTCTTGCCTTCAAAGGGTAAGAAATGCTGGGCGCACACAGGCCCACAGCTTTAAGATCTGAGCAGGTGAGTATGCGTGCAGGCAGCCACTAGATGTCAGCATTATTTTAAATATTAACAGCTGAGAGACTTTCCTGTTTGGAATGTGTTTCAGTGAGGTTGATGTCTGACAACCTGAGACTACCAAGAGGCAACAGGCTTTTTTGTATTTGTGAAATGCTCAGTGAAACCCATGTTGGTAGCAGCATAGCAGGGTGAATTTTCCTAATGATTTCCCCCGGTTTAGTCCTCATGGAAAAGATATTGATACCTGCTAAACCAGCTAAGAATGAAGCGAGGTTTCATAACAATGCTTCTAAAGTACAGTTTGCTTGCATTCAAGTATGGATCAATCTATTAAAGAGGTGAAGGCGGCAGCTCCCTGCCAGCATAAGTGCTTCTCCACCATGGAGTCCCTCAGCAAAACCAAAGAGCTTTTAAGCACAGGATGGATCTGCTGCTAGGGGGAGGCTGGCTAAACCAATTTAGTGGCTAACTGGTGCAGAAAAGACACAGTCCCTATTCCTCTCTCCATTGCTCTTCAAGTGACTAATCTGGCAGAAAAATAACCCAGCAGGAACAAGCAAGTAGTTTTCTTCTGGAGAGAAGATTATCCGTCTCTCATCAGATGAATTCCTGTATCAGCACCAAGTGTGAGTCCTTGCAGCTGAGGGCAAGAAGGAAGAAAGGCAGAGGGACAACTCTATTTGATGGGTACGAATCATTAAGTTTTTCCTGATATCTGTTTGCTCTCTTAGCCCTGGAGACACAATGTCTAGCTGTCCTGTACAAGACTCAGTTTCCATCCTCTCTTGTTCCTTTTGTTTTTCATGGCTAGTTCTCTCTGCTTCTGCCTTATCAAAGATGCTGGGTAGAGCTCTACAACTGTCCTCTGCAGTTCTGTACCCTGTGCCAGTTTTGTTGTCCTCAAGAGAGGACTAATGCATTGTTTCACTAATGCATCTTTTCCCGTTCACATCACTCTTAAACATTTCCTTTTTCTGTATTTCCCACAGTAAGTGCAATTAACTCTTTCTGTGTTTCTAGTCTTGTATATTTGTGTGTGTGTGTGTGTGTGCAGTCATTGGATTTGTGTTGGCAGATCTCTTTATCCATCTTGACATTACGAGTTTGGGAGGACTTAAGAGTTGGCTGGAAGAAATGGCAGAGGGCCTGCAACTGTAAATCCATTAGGACAAGAGCTCTCTGGCAAAGAGCCGAGTACAACATCAGTGCTTAACAACTAATAAAGAATAACATGATAATAGCTCATCTCAGGCCCTGCTTCATGTCAGCATTGAAACTACCCCTTGCTGACTTGCAAAGGGTGTATAAACTCCTATTCTCTCCTTTTTTTGGTATATTGTTATGGTTTTCATGCTGCATGGTTACTACACAGTTCATCATTTTGAGTGCTTTATAACATTTTGGATTTTTTGTGTACTTTTGAACGCTCCTGCTAGGCAGATCTTTTGCTGAACTCCTATTTTATGTATTACCATTATTCACTTGGGGTAAATCCCACTTGAGTTTCTGGAGGAAGGAAAGAAGCTAGCCCTTGTGGCTTGCAATTCCCTTTGTCTCAAATGTATCCAAGATGAAGAGGTTTTGAATTGTGACTGAATCCTATACTCCCCGAAGCCCTTGTATGTTTTGTAAAATTGTTATGTTTGGTAGAATCCAGTAAATACCAGGCGTATACTTTATTCTGAGTTGGGAATTTCATATCCTTTTGGAACAAAATACTTTATTTCCCACATGTTTTGACTACATTATATTGGCGCCATTCATGTCACTCCACTTTAAATTGTGTCAGCATTCTCATTAGAAGTTGTTTTTCAGAGGTTATAACTTGGACGTAAAAATTTGCTTACACTTAGGAACTTGGTCTCAGCCTAGAAGTAATTTCAAAAAAATAAATACAGATTTTTCCATATAATTTATGTTGTTGTTCTGGGAGGGGGAAGAAGAAGAAAAAATTATCACTGAAAATGGCCAAATGTGCATTATAATTTGTTCTATTTTGACCAATAAAAAAAAAAAATTCTGAATTTGTCAATCATGTAAAGCTGTAGTAGATAGTGATATATTTTTGAGGTTTGTTAGGAGGAAATATGGAGAGAAATAGATGTGAATGTGTGACAAGATGCATCTAATTCCTACCCCTAAGGATCTGCAGGTGGAATCCCTTCAGCTTTTTTTCGAAAGCTGGGAGAATTGAACATGTTGAGAGTTCCCACTCTGACCTTTATGTCCATCAGTCTGAAAGTGCCTCTGCTGCTAAGTTTGTTACACCTCTTAAGTGTCTCAGATGTTATAAGGCATGTACGTTTCCCTGGGGTGGAGAAGACATTATGTAAAATCAAGGTACAATATAACCAAGAAACTCCATTTTTGGTGATAGGTTCATGTGGACAGGTTGCCTGGGGGAGCAGATGGACAGAAGAGGTTTGGTGTACCTGAGGTGGGGAGTCTCTCTGGGTGAATTGTAGTCAGGAGATAGTTTATAGGACTTTAAAGTTGATCTGTTTTGTTAGTGATAACTAGTTTGCTGAGGTTCAAGTGATTCTTGGATTTTGTAGGATTGAAGACAGGAAAACAGTGAAAGGATTCTTTCGTTATTTGGGCTTTTTCAAGCCCTGCAGCAGTCCAGCTAAATCAATGTACCTGTGGCCATGTATACGAATAGAAACCTTCGGGAAAAAGGCTGGATATACAATACAATGAGGAAGCCAGGTGAGTATTTCCTGTGATAGAAATGGGAAGGTGTCGTCATCGTCATGTTTAGGCTTCACGAACAAAGATACGAGAAGGGCTCTACCCACACTTGCTACAAGTGCACTGATGGCTAAAAAGGCTGATGCAGGATAGGCAAGTCCGGTTGCAAAAGACACAGCGGAAAGTCTCCTTAGGCAGTATTGGCGAGGCACGGTTCTTTCTGCGTTGTCTTTTCTCTTTGAGCCTAATTCCACGTGCGTTCTCAAAGGAGGCAGCAGCGTTATGGATGGTGTGTCTCCACGTCTCCCGATTGGAGGACAGAGTGGACCACTGCTGGCAGTCAATATGGCCAAAACTGAGGTATTGTTTCAGAGAGTCCTTTCAGAGAGCCTCTTTGGGGCTCCTCTGTTGCGGCAGCCGGTGACGAGTTCACCACAGAGCACAACCTTACGGAGGCGGTGATCCTCCATCCTGGAGAGTGCCCTGCCCAGCGCAGCTGCGTCCTCAGCAGCACGGCCTCAGTACTGGTGACCCCTGCCTGTTCAAGGACAGTGACATTAGTCGCGTGGTCAGTCCAGTGGATGTTTAGGATTGTACGGAGGCAGCGCTGATGGAAGCGTTCGAGGAGTCGCAGGTGGTGATGGTAGATGACCCATGACTCAGAGCCATATAAAAGAGTAGACAGTACAATGGCTCTGTAGACACTAATCTTTGTAGACACTTTTCTTCAGGTGTTTATTGCACCAGACTCTTTTGCGGAGTTTTCCAAAAGCTCTGTATGACTTTACTGACCTGTTGTCTATCTCTTTGTCAATCTTACCACCCGAGGAAATGATACTTCCCGGATAGTTGAACTGCTGGACTGACTTAAGCTCTGATTTGCATATGGTGATGTGGGGATGATGGGAGACTTCGCAAGGTGCAAGTTGGTAAAGAACTTCTGTCTTCTTCAAGCTGATTTCCAGCCCAAATAGCTCAGCAGCCTCTGCAAAGCAGGATGTTAAGTGCTGCAGAGCTGCTTCTGTGTGAGGAACGAGGGCGGCATCGTCAGCAAAAAGCAGCTCGTGGACAAGGTGATTTAGGGTCTTAGCGTGGGCCTTCAGTCGCCTTAGGTTGAATAGGTCACCATCGGTTTGATAACGGATGTAAATGCCGTTATCTTCATCGAGGTCTGCCGTGGCCCTTTGGAGCATCCTGCTGAAGAAGATTGTGAATAGAGTTGGTCTGAGAACGCAACCTTGTTTCACACCGTTGATTATTGGGAAGGGCTCAGAGAGTGCATCGCCATGTCTGACTTGGCCGCGCTGATCCTCGTGTAACAGGATAATCATTCTGAGGAACTTGGGAGGACATCCTAATCGTTCCAAGATCTGCCACAGGCCTTTCCTGTTCACAGTGTCAAAAGCTTTGGTGAGGTCAATGAAAGTTACATGGAGTCCTTTGTTCTGTTCTCTGCACTTCTCTTGCAGCTGTCTGAGAACAAATACTGTGTCTGTGGTACTCCTGTTGGCTCTGAAACCACAGTGGCTTTCAGGTAGGAGTTCTTCTGAGATAGCTGGTACTAGTCTGTTCAAAAATATTCTTTCAATAATCAGGATTATGCCAAAGATGCATTTCAACAAGTGAGTATTCTGTATAGTTAGGAGTTTCAGCAGTGGCAATTGCTGAGAATAACTGGACAAATACCTTTACTGACCAACACAGACTTTAAAGCTGAAAAAAACATGGCTGTCTCATTTCAGTGAAATGTGAAAAATATGAAGCAGGGTTTCTTCACATTTAAAACCCAATAACTGTAGAGTGTTTTATGCTTTTCAGCTTGTTTACAATTTAGAGAGATAAAGGGAGACCTCACATCCAGTATAAGGCAATAGTGAGTCTTTCTTTCCATTTTTCCAAACATAAGGAAGTACAGAAAAGGATATCTTCCAAAACTACCAATTTGAAAAATGCACTGTCAAAAAATGATTAAGTTAAGCCTTATCCTGAAGGAAAATCAGATGACATCTCTGAAAAAAAATAAATCTACAGGCTCAGGAATGTCAGTAATAGTGGATGAAGCTGGAGAAACCAGTGTGAAATCGTGTGTGCCTTCCCTCCCATGGAGTTCTGGCTTTACTGTGCACACGCGGGTAATTTGTTATGCCGAGGTAGATTCTTAGGAGTGATGCAAACTCTGGCATTAACAGGTAAATACCTCATGAGTGTCCCAGTCCTGTGAATACACTGACAAATAACTTTGTAAAGCAAGACCAGTCACCTGAGTTTTCAGGGTCTCAGTGAGAAGAGGTGAGGAACTGAGGTCAGAGGGCTGGTTGGTCATGTGGCTTTGCTCCTGATGATGAGAGACTTTGTCTGTGATGGCAAATGGTGAAGGGAAGTGATCCTTCCCCTTTGCTTGGCACTGGTAAAGCTCTGGTGGAGCACTGGGTCCAGTACTGGGTCCCCCAGTACTAGAGAGATGGCCCTACTGAAGAAAAACCAATGAAGGGCCACAAAGATGATGAAAGAACTGGAACATCTGTCCTATGATGAGAGGCTGAGAGGTCTGAATCTGCTCAGCCTGGAGCAAAGACGGCTTGAGGTGGGAGTATTGATGTGCATAATCCGTGTTAAACGGAAGTAAAGAAGACAGAGCCAGACTCTTCCTAGAGAGAGAACAGAAAGCAATGGGCACAGATTTGAAATATTGGAAATATTATTTAGACCCAGGAAAAATTTTTTATTCCAAGGACTATCCAACACTGCAATATGGTTCTCCAGTGAGTTTGTGGGGTTTTCATCCTTGAAGATATTAAAATCCCAGCTGGGTATGATCCTGGCCAACGTGTTCTATTTGCCCCCTTTGAGGAGGAAGTGATTGGACTCAACAATCTCCAGAGGTCTCTTCCAAACACACCCTTTCAGTGAAACATTAACTTATTGAGAAGTAGATCACATAGCCAGCACCATACAAGCTCGTCATGAAAGATTTAACAAATATGAATTTCTTTAAGTATTTAGTTTCCAGCAACGTTTTTTTTGTGAATCAGGACAACAAAGCAGCCTAACTTTCGCCATCACAGGAACAAAGGGAGTGAAAAACAGACTTGGAAACTATGGAGAGTCAAGGATCTTCAGTCATGGTGTCAGTAGTTTGACAAGTTTTGCCTTGAAATAAAAAGTTCAAAGTGAAGACTATTATAACAGGCTTACAAAGAGTTTTGATGGTTACACTACAAAGGGCTTCTCTTTAGGAATGCATTTAATAGAACTTAGAGCAAACAATTGTCAAGTTAAAAAAATTCATAAGGAATTCATTCTAGCATGGAATTTGACCATAAACATATGTCAAATCCTTGTCTGGAGAATCAGGTGTCATGGCTTTGTTCTAGCTCATAAAAATGTCAGCTATGATTCAGACCTGACTTTGTGCATGAGTGAAATTTTTGATGAGCTGAGGCTGTTCCTAAATTGATCTGCTGGGAAGCAGATGGGTGTAAAGAGGTGGCTGGTAATGAGGAAAAGAAAAAGAAATGGTGTGTGAAGCATATTGCCTTCTGAGTAAAAAGATGGAGATCATGAAAGTCTGGACTTCAGTGCAGAGAATTTGGGATATGAGCTTTGACTGATGGACTGAGTTGAACAGGAGGGATGTCTTAGGGGGAGAGATAACTAAGGCCCAGCTGCAGGGAGGAGAGACAGAGATGAAAATTCATTTAAGTGCGGTCTCTTAGGCTTTCGTTTTGCAAACTGATCTGTTCAAGCGAACCCTTACACCCACACAAAGCTCTAGTGAAGATAATGGGAGTTTGTGCAGGCTCACATGCATCAGCTTGCAGGAATGGGGCCCTGAGTCCTTGGGAGGAGTTTACTTACAGCGAGTGCAAGTAACACAAGAAATAGTTGGAAGCGACACAGGTCGGCAGTGCCTGACATTGAATCAGAAGTTGCGAGAGCTAGTCTTGTGAAGCATCCGGGAAGATAGAGCTGTATTTATGTTGTTGTGCTGTCAGTGCTTCTGTTACAACCCACAGTGGAATTTGCATTTGGTATAATTCTCCCAGTCCCCAAATATCTTTCAGGGTAAAGTTTGACAGATAAGCATCCAGCCTGGGAGGCCAATATGTTCTGAAATGTGAGTGCAGAGAATCTGAAAGGGAAGAAATGTCAGCTGGTTTCTCATTTGCTTTACAGAATAATATTTTACACTAGAAAAGATAGGCGATATGGAAAATGTTGTTAAGGTTTGTCATTAAGCTAAGCTAGATTATTCCTTGCCATAGATCCTGTCTGGATATTTGCAACTTATTTTAGAAATGCTGTGGACTTCATCACTTTTCAATCACTGTACTGTATATTTGAACCTCACTGACAATTTCTAAGCAGTAACTTCAATTAGTGGACCTTTATACATTATATTTTACTGTGATTGCATTACCTAGTGGAGCCTGACTGTTCTGAATGCCTTGTTAGGCCCAACTGCAAAGGCATAATGTGACAAGGTGATGACTGAGAGATCTTTATTACAATTTGATTACTCCCAGGCCGAGGCAAGTATTTGAGCATCATCAACTTTGACAGCATAACTGAGCTCCAGCTAGACAATCTAATCCCAGAGGATCTGAAAGGGATGGCCATTTCCACTGACTGTTTTGTGATCACAGCTTTCCCACGTTTTCTGTGGAAGATGTTCTAACCTCCTGGTTTAGCTAAAATTCACTTTGTCTGTGCTTAAGACCATAAAAAATCTTTCAATATTAGTACATGTAGTGCAAGTTCATAATTTAGAATGATTTTTTTTTTTATGCTATTGGAAAAATATTTCAAAAACTCGATGAGATCTTACATATTTACCTTTCAAACCCAATGCCTATCTACTCTCTATGCGGGTTTCATCCTAAATACGTGTTTACTGTAATGAATGGTAATTCCTGCCTATTTCTCTTTTTTGCCACAAACCAAGGCATTTACTGCTTGATTTAAAGGCAGATGCTCTTGGACATTTAGATAGGTCCATGCTGTTGCTGCACCTGTGTGAGGCCCCAGCAAAGACTAGGACTCCCCAGTCTGTGAGAAGATGGCTGAGAAGGTTTACAATTAAATGTAGGAAATCTAGAAGGTGGTGGATAAATTAAATGGAAGATGGCTGTTGTCACAAGTCCCAGAACACAAGAACTAGGTGGCACTGGGTGAAGCTAGTTGAAGAGAGTTTTAAGACAGGAAAAGGAAAGTACCTTGGGAGCCTACTGCAAGAGGGAGTGATGGAGGCGTGTGCAAAAAGATATGACAAAGGCATGTGCATAAAGGGAATCTGAAAAAAAAAAGCAAAGAGGAATGTACTCACTAACATGCCTGGTTCTGGGTGCTAGGGAAGGATGCAGGAATGTGACAGCAGAAAGAAGTACTCTTATGAGGCCGTGCTCTAAAGAGCGTCTCCTTTACCACTGCTAGATATATAATACTGGACTAAATGGATCATTGGCCTGACTCAAGAGGGCAGTTTTATAGCAGAATCAGGACTGTTACAGCTCTTGTCTCATATCTTCACTCCTTAATAAGGCAGGGAGTCAAGCTACTCATGTGTAAGAATCATAGCATCATTTAGGTTGTAAAAGACATCAAGTCCAACTAGAAACTGTTCATTGCCAAGACCACCACTCAACTGTGTCCCAAAGTGTCACATCTACACATCTTTTAAATACCTCCAGGAATAGAGACTTCCCTGGGCAGCCTGTTCCAATGCTTGATAACCCTTTTGCTGAATAATTTTTCCTTATGACCAACCTGAACCCCTCTTTGTGCAACTTGAGGGCATTTCCTCTTGTCCTATCACTTGTTAATCAAGAAAAGAGATTGACCCCCACCTCACTACAACCTCCTTTCAGATACTTGTAGAGAGTCATGAGGTCTTCCCTCAGCCTCCTTTTCTCCAGGCTGAACAACCCCAGTTCCCTCAGCTGCTCCTTGTGCTCTAGATCCTTTGGCAGCTTTGTTGCCCTTTTCTGACAACGGGTAGGTCAGACCTATGCAGTGACAGAACTGAAGTGCAAAGTTTCCTTCTGAGTGACTGTGAGAGCAAATGAACTTGCAGAAGAGCAGATTGCACCAAAAATGTGGCTGATTGCACTAGTTTCTAGTTTTGTAATATGTAGATACACGGCTGGCAAAGCTGATGCAAGACTTTCCAAATGCAATTCTGTTGTGGTCAATGTGATGGCAACAGAGATTAATTTGGCCTGGGTATCTTTTCTTAGCTTGTTGAAATATAATTCTAAAATATTTTCTTTCAGCTTTAATAATATTTTCCTTATTTTTGGAAGATGTGCAACTTAAGCAACATATGACTGATTGCGTATAAATCTGCTGTAGCTAGAGAGCAATGTCTTATTTAATTCTTAAATAAATATTATCAAACAAGCATCAAAATCTATCTTAAACACATGGATGGAATAATGTTTAGATGTATATTTGGATTCCTGTGGCTTTGCCTAAAGCCAGTTTCAGGTTAAAACTCTTTTCACTTGTCTAAGTGTGTCTTTGACACTTTTCAGTCTGCTTCCTCCAGAGAGCTGATACACAGAACCTGTGGAATTCGATCACTGCTAATTCATGTGATTTTTCTTAGGTGTTTTCTCTGAAAGTTTATTAACTGTGCAATAAACTGATTCATGTGGATCTTTTCTGTCCGTTTTTAGTATTGAGTATAACGCAATTAGTTCCTCTCTTCAGTTAGACAAGGTATCTTATTAAATAACCTGGGTCCTCAAGTACCACAGTAAAAAGTGGGGATTTAAGTTGAAGTTCTGCCTCTAACCCCTTATGGTTTTTATAGTGCAGCTTGTAATCCTACAGACTACATTCATATCATTGTTAGTGCAATTTACTGACATAGGTAGGAAAACAAAGGAAAAAGAAATATTTTCTGGTGAAGGAAAGGAGAAGCAGCATGCCCTTTGGGGTATAATGGGTGGGAAATTGCTGTAGCTTCTTGGGGCAATTTTGTCTTTTCTGTCTTTTCACATGTATGATAAAAGTCACTCCATTTCTTGCTGCATTTAACCTGGTGGACACAAGTATTTCCCAGTCATGACCTAGAGATGGAGCAAAACTGCTGTAGGGCAGTGCCAAAACCTCTCTGTCCTTGGGGGAAGGAAAGATCACTTGGGCACCCCAGGGGGCCAGACCTCAGGACATAACCAGCACGCACCCACTGCTCACCCCAAATATTCTCAGTGCTGTCAGATCACTTGTGAGACGTAGGGAGGGTCATGACTCTCTTTCAGGGTTTGTAAGTATGACTTCCATTGGCCTTAAAATCTGTGGGACAAAGATGGTCTCCGACTTAGTGGTTTACAGCCAATGTTAGTCAGTAACAAGCTTTTCTGTAAGGCAACGATGGAGGGGTTGTAAGAAGAAAAAGAAGAGGAAGGGCAACATTCCCTTGTAGAACAAAGCTAAGTATGCTCAGGGTAAAAGATCTATCACAAGGATATGCAGTCAGTTACTAGTGTTTGTAGCCAAGCATGACAGCAAAGTCATAACTCTGCAGGACACAGGCCAATATGTAAGGGACAGCAGGTAGGAGGCAGCTTTTCTTGTAATAAGGTGTGCTGTGTTATGTCCCTCAGAGGGATGTCTGCTGCAACTGGTGTCTGAGTCAAGATCATAGAATCATAGAATGTTAGGGATTGGAAGGGACCTCGAAAGATCATCAAGTCCAATCCCCCTGCCAGAGCAGGAATGCCTAGATGATGCCACACAGGAAAGTGTCCAGGCAGGTCTTGAATGTCTCCAGAGAAGGAGACTCCACAACCTCTCTGGGCAGCCTGTTCCAGTGTTCCGTCACCCTCACTGAGAAGAAGTTTCTTCTCGAGTTTAAGCGGAACCTCTTATGTTCCAGTTTCAGCCCATTACCCCTTGTCCTATCAGTGGTTGTCACCGAGAAGAGCCTGGCTCCATCCTCGTGACACTCACCCTTGATATATTTGTAAACGTTAATGAGGTCACCCCTCAGTCTCCTCTTCTCCAAACTAAAGAGCCCCAGCTCCCTCAGTCTTTCCTCGTAAGGGAGATGCTCCACTCCCTTAATCACCCTAGTTACCCTGTGCTGGACTCTCTCCAGCAGTTCCCTGTCTTTCTTAAACTGAGTGGCCCAGAACTGGACACAATATTCCAGATGGGGTCTCACCAGGGCAGAGTAGAGGGGAAGGAGAACCTCTCTTGACCTACTAACCACCCCCCTTCTAATACACCCCAGGATGCCATTGGCCTTCCTGGCCACAAGGGCACATTGCTGGCTCATGGTCATCCTGCTGTCCACCAAGACTCCCAGGTCCCTTTCCCCTACACTACTCTCTAATAAGTCATTCCCCAACTTATACTGGAACCCGAGGTTGTTCCTACCCAGATGCAAGACCCTACATTTACCCTTGTTATATTTCATTAAATTTTTCCCCGCCCAACGCTCCAGCCTGTCCAGGTCTCGCTGGATGGCAGCACAGCCTTCTGGCGTGTCAGCCACTCCTCCCAGCTTGGTGTCATCAGCAAACTTGCTGATAGTACTCTCTAGTCCCTCATCCAAGTCATCGATGAATATATTGAATAATACTGGTCCCAGTACCGACCCCTGAGGGACTCCACTGGATACAGGCCTCCAACCAGACTCCGCCCCATTGACCACATGAATTAAAGGTCAACAGATCCAGGCTGGGAATTCCCTGGCTCTAGAAGCTAACATGAACTTAAAAACCTGGCCAAGCTGAAAGGAAGGCAAAGAGTAATTATGTGGTTAGAAGGAAATAATGTATTTTGTAAGATTTCTGTTTCAGGAATAAGTAATTGCATTAATAAAAGTGATAGGGAGGCCCTGTGACATCTTTAAAAATGATCAATGTTTTTTCAGGAAGTGCAGACTTAGTGTGACAATGGCACAGTCAATTCTGTTCCAGATTTAGATGTTACTGAACACAGAGTATGTGAACTTTCCTCACAATATTGCATAGCATAAGCATGTCCAAGCAAAGACAAGGCTGCCCACAGGGGAAATACATTTTCGAAAAATCTTTCTTCCAAGATGTAGTTGAGATCCCTTTTTGATATTTTCAGCCCTTCTAACACTTGATCTGTTCCCTCTGTGTCCCACAGGAGGTACAATTTGCCAAACAGAACCTTGCAGTGCTTTGAGTTGGAAAGACCTTAAAGACTGTTTTGTTCCAACACCCCCAGCTGTGGGCAGGGACACCTCGCACCAGACCAGGTTGCTCAAAGCCCCGTCCAGCCTGGCCTTGAACACTCCCAGGGATAAGGCATCCCCAGCTTCTCTGCACAATCTGTGCCAGGGTCTCACCACCCTCACAGTCAAGAATTTATTCCTCATATCTAATCTAAACCTCTCCTCTTTCAGTTTGAAACCAATACCTCTCGTCCTACCACTACACTCCCTGATGAAGAGTCCCTCCCCAGCTTTCCTTCAGCTCCTTCAGGTACTGGAAGGTCTCCCTGGAGCCTCCACCAGGCTGAACAGCCCCAACTCTCTCAGCCTGTCCTCATATGGACATCTTTCTTTTGCTGTTAAGTTTGTTTAGTGACAGAATTGCTTTTTAGCTAAGAAGTTATTTTCCCCAAATAGTGGACTTGAAGTTAAGGAAAAAAGAGAAAGAATTCAGTCCAAACAGTGATGTCTTCATTATCTCTTAATAATCCAAATAATTTTCTCTTCTTCCCTGAAATGAATCAAACCAAAGGTAAAACCTCTTCTTCCAGCACCATTTTATTTATATTTCTTCATTTCTTAATTAGTTGATTTTTACCATCATTCTTCAAATGCAAACTGACAAATGGTCAAAATCTTATTGACTTGGTCAGGCTATAATCTTTACCAGCAAGATAGCCAGGAGTGGTGGCCTCTTCCCTTCATAATGCAACTGAAAATTTAAGCACTCATCTATGCTGAGTGTGGGTCAGTGTATAATTTTGAGGGAGGACACAGAGAATATAATTCTACAAATAAATTTAATTTATAGAAAGCGCATTACTCAAGCTGAGCAATGTTTAGGGTATTGTCATTCCTTTTTTGACTAGTAAAATAGACCTTCTGCAAAAGGCTTTCTCTGCC